>OZ025302.1:116347035-117798979 GCA_964019185.1 Maratus speculifer
AATTTGTTGCCCAGCTTGGTCTGCTATTTTATTTCAAAATGGCAGCCACTTAGATTTTAAACTTTAAATTTGGATTTCTATATATATAATTTTTTTTTTTTTTTTTTGGGGGGGGGGGGGGCTTAAATGTCAAATTTTGATACAAGGATTGCAAAGCATTTTTTGGTTTGCTTATATTTAAAAAAATGGCTGAGATATAACAATTTGAAATTCTAGAGTTGCTGACATTTTGAAACAAGCATCAGATGGGGGGGGGGGGGGCTAATTTAAGAGTTTTAGTAAGTGCTGTTTCTCGCGAATGACCTGCCTTTGTAACAAGATATTCATAATTGTCAATTTCAAAATTTTATCTTGATTAGCAACATTTGATGAAATATCACTAAATAGGACAATCAAAAATAAATTTCCATAAATGAACCACCTTATCTACAACTGACTAATTTAACAAATTCTCATTCAAATTCCGTATATATGAAAACTGAGAATGAATCTTCTTTAATCTGATTCTTCGCATTTTAGCTTTGTGTTTTTGAGTAAAATAAGCTAATATCTTAAAACCAAGAAATAAGAAAGCTAAATTTTCTTCTCAGTACAAGCCGAAAGAAATTTTTAAGTTTTGATTAAATTCTACTCTTTCTAAAATTTCTGTTTCTCTTTCACCACCACAAAACACACTTTAAAAACATTTAAACTCATTAATACATATTTTGTAGTTTTTTCAACAATATTTTTTTATCTTGAAGTAATAAGAATTAATCATTTGAAATCACCATCTCTCTCCTTGAGAATTTTAAATGTCTTTTTTCTCTTCCATGTAGCCTATTGTTAAAAATGAAGCTTATATATATTTTAATGATTTTTGTTATAAGTTGCTGAAATAAATGGTAGCTAAGCACACAAATATTGAACAGTAAGTATTTACAATCTAGAGAAAATTTCATATGGAAGTTTGAAATCATCATGAGTAAGGATAATTTTATTTATATATTTGAGTGATACAATATTCGTTTTATTCTGGCAAGTCCAATATGTGTTATGTCACTGTCAGAATTTTCTTTAAAATATTCTTGGAAAAGTCTGAGAATTTCATTCTCCTATATGAGTAGCAACATTGGTTCTTATTTCTTACGAGTAATTACTGGTTATTCTTTTCACAGCCTTTTAGAACCAAATGAAGACAGCAACAGTGGTAATCTAGCTGAAAATACAGCTACAGATATTCCTTCACTGCCTTCTGACCCAGCCAATCTCAGGAGGCCTTTACAAACAGGTTAGAAAATTCTATTTAAAACTTTTAAAATAAGTGCGAATAATATAATATTTCAGATTAAATGCAAAGTTTTTATTTTCCTATTATTTAATTCAGAATTGTTTTTAATTATTCTCTTGTTTTTTCTTAAAACTGTTCTGGCTTGAAATTTTCTTAACTTAGGACAATGTTCCCTATAACATTAAATACTATTGTAAATTTATAATTGTAAATATCTAAAATGTTAAATGTGTAAGATTTTATGTTTCTTCATTTTATATTTTAATATTGTGAATGTACACAGCTACTGTAAAAAATTGTAGTAAAACTTTCTGTTGAGGCAAGAATATTGGATATTTGCTAGATAGTTCTATACTATCATATTCTAGTAAATAATTTCACTATGTTATGATATGCAACTTTTAAACCCTAATCAAAAAATTTGTTTAAATAAATTCATTTTTATTGTAGGCATGCCTCATAAGATAGTTAGTACTCACTAATTTAGACATTGCATTTTGAAGAATTTAATTTTTATTTTTAATCTAAAATAGTTGCCCTTTTTTTTATGAAAAAGTTCCTTTTTTAATATAGGGAAGGAAAGAAGATAATAAATATGTAGTTAAAATGAACATAAAAGTAATTTAAATTTATAATTATATAATGGCTGATAAATACTGATATTCTTTAAATGATGAAAGCAGTTTATAGTAATGTAATACAACTATATTATTATGTGCAACTTTTGTCTTAAATAGTTGTTTTTAGAAGAGAAATGGTGAATGCACAAAATTTAAAAACTACTATTGTAGGCAGGTAACCAGAAATTGGACAAAAGGAACAGTTAGAGACATGGAAAACAGATAAAGTTAGAAAGGATGGTTTGAAACCTCGAAAAGTTATCTATTAGCAAATGGAAATTCAAAAAATAGCAATTCTTAAAACAAAAATTTTTTTATCAACTTTACCATTACTTTTAAATACAGGCTAATAAATTTAGTAACTTTTTGAATATTTTGATGTATTTTTATCCAAATATATTGAGGAATGCTCAGAATGATTATGTATGCATTTAAAACCCTGTATTTATATTCTGTGTTCTATGTCTGTGCTTAAGAAAGAATGAAAAAATCTAATATTTTGATTGCAAACATTTTACCATGTTGTAAATTATTTTCTAATGTTGATATCTCAAATTTTATTAAGACAGTTTGATATCACAAAATTATTAATATTATATAATAAGTTTTCTAAATTACCATATATTCTGGTGTGTAATATGCATTTTTTAAACAAGAAAATTTATCAAAATTTACAGGTGTGTGTTATAAGCCGAAAATGAAATTTAAAGATAAAAAGTTAAGGAATGCTAAGCATAGAATTCAGATTTCTTCAGTAATGTGCATGAAGAGAAATGATTAATTGAATAAATGAGGGAACTATTCCAAATACTTTTAGAGGATTCAGATAACAGTCTTTGTAGTATTACATGAAATGTAGCATCAAGAGCATGAAGATGATGTCCAGAAATGAAATTGTATGAATTTTAAGCTTTGGATAAAGACAAAAATGTAAGGATTCTTTGAAAAATATGGTTGAAGATATGTATAAAGGTGAAGAATTTTGAAAGATCTCTGAAAAAACACATATGATGATTGGTATAAAAGTGAAAGAAAGATAGTCACTGCTCATAAAATAAAGAATAATTAATAACTGTCATATAATTATCTCTGACCAGTGTTGAATTCAGAGGGTAAGGATTATTCATCCATGAAGCAATGAGACTCCCCTTCCCTTCCCTTCCGAATAATTTGAAATTTTGTGTTTTCAATGGTCAAAAAGTGAAACTTTCTTCTTGTCTCTGAAACTCTATAATGTAACTGCCCTCCCCTTGAGCCACAGAAATCCCTCCCAGAGAAAAGGGTCTGAATTCAGCACTGTCTGTGACTATCATAATTTCCCCTTTGATCTTTTATATGTTTTTGCTTCAGATTTTTTAATTTTTTTGTTTGTATACATTTTAGTTATACTTTTTAATGTTATTTATAGAACTTTTGTATTACATGCTCATGAAGGTATCTACACATGTAAAAAATGATTTGCTTTACATGTTGAATGTACCTAATATATATATATATAATATACTCTCAAATTGTAAACATGCACTGTGTTCCAGAGTGTGTTATACACCAGAATGTATGGTAAATTTTTTAAAATTTAATTTTTTTCTTGTTAATCCTTAATCTTTATCATTGAGTTCAAAAGACTCTTTTGCATATATTTCACACTAAACAAAAATTGTGATGTTATTTACAGGTTTTTAAATTAAACCCTAAGCAAAATTATATAATTGGCCACCTTCTTATGCTTTCTATTCAGATTAAACATTTGTTTCATATTCAAATGTAAAACTGTGCCTTTATTCTCAGGATTAATATCAATATTCATGCCTCAGCAGAGATTTCTCATCTGATACTCAAAATAACCATTCTCATTTTCATGTTTTATGTATATAATTATGTGCATGCTGATGATAAAAACATCATGAGAGATGGGCTGTGATTGGCTGTTTGAAAGGTGTATGAGAAATGCATTTTATTTCTTTATCATTGATGATGATTTATTTTTCTCTTGAATGAAGGGAGCACGAGTTATGCAGCCGTAGTTCGGGGTAGCGATGGAAATTCGGCCCAAGGTGTGTAGCTTTTCTGATGCATGGATGCCTTCAGGCCTTCTTGCATGAGGCATGTTTATTTTTTTAACCAGTATATGATGATTAAACGTCTACAAGAATTACATACACTCACAATTTTTCGTTAAGTCACTTTCTGTATCATTTTTTACTTAGCACTTATCAGTTGTCCCAGCTTGCATTTTCCAAAGCAAGAAAAAAGACATCCAAGGAGCTAAATTTACTTAATAAATTAACTGCTCTGAGAAACTGAAATCTATTTAATAAAACATAAATGTGTCCGTCAGTGATGCTAAGCTCAGATGTTGAGACCTGTGCTGTGGTTTTGGTGGCTAATACCTTCGCTTCTAAATATCACATTATTTCATTTTTTTACTGTATTAAATTGAACAGAAAATGCACTTTCAAATAAAGTTTTTGAAAAGTGTAGCTTTACCAATTTTTGAAATAATATTCAACCATTAATTTTTTTAATCTATGAACATGTGATGTAATAAACACTTATTTGCAGTAATAATGTAAAGAAACATTTGTAACATAAATAAATTGCATATCTATAAACTGGCAGAATTACAATCAATGAAATATCACAGAACCTTGGTGAGGGCACCTTTTCTAGTTAATATTAACACATAATTTATTTGTTAGGACATTACTTTTAACCATTTTGTTGGTAATCATCCGATAAGTTTTTATTTTAATTAGAAAAATTTCATCATTATTTATACTAAACCTATTCTGCATTTTGTATTATGAATGATACATATCAATAAATGTAATAATTATCTCATTTATGTTATATATTTGCACAATATGAGTATTTTTCACATCTTGAGCAATCAGTTATATTAAATGACACCCATGTAATGCACCAGATAAAACATCATGCTTTATAAACGCATTAATTTTTTATGTGTTTTTATAATACTTTCTTGAGCACCTTTTTTTTTACTAAAATCTTTTTTTATGGTTAGTAACAACATTAATAATTTCTATGACATGTTCATAGTAAAACAATCGTAAAAATTCAGTAGAGTATTAAATGCAAACAGCTGAAAGGTATGTCTTTTTTGCTGCTGAAAAGAAAATATAAGCCATGATAACTGATAAGTACCTTTCAATTAAAAAAAGTAATAACATTTAGAAATGTGTGTTCATAACTTTTCTTTGTTCTGTCAATTCTTAAGCTGTATTTTTCTTCTTTTTAACTTTTAATTCTTATCACATTTTGTTTCAAATGTTAATTTTATTTTAAGGAAAAAATTGCAAGATTTAGAAGCAATAAAAATTTTAATATCTTTTATTAATTTTAAACTTACAATTTTAAATAAAATTTAAATATTTGTTGTAAACTTGTTAGCTTAAGGATTGATATGTAAAAGAAGCTTTATGAACTTTTAAATTTTCCGTTGCTTCAAGAAAATAAAGAGTATATGATGTTTGTTGCATACTTGCTGGAATTTTTGAATAGATGATATATGTAGTAAAAGTAATAAGTTTAGTTTACTAATAGTTTTATTTTTTAAATTTTAGGTACATATTAATAATTTAGATTCTCCTAGATTAATATAGTTATCAATAAATATTCGTTTTTATAAGTTTACTTATTATGAAATATGTATTAAATATATGAATCTTTTTATTAGAGAAAATGTATACTTTATCAAGTGAAACTGTTATTACTTTATGCAATATTCAGTAAGCCAAATGATTGCCAATGATTTCAAAGTCAAGCTTATCATTCATTCTAACTTTTTTCCAAAGAAGTAGTATTATAAAAGCTTATTTATGCTATTTCTGGCACATGATTTCATGGCACAAATTTTTCTTTTCTTGTAATATTTTAAATGTATATTTCCTTTTAATTTAAATGACTAAAACTAAACTAAGTAAAACTCCAGTTATCTTAAATCCAGCAATCCAGATTACTCAGATCAGGAAATGGAAAATTACTTAAAAATAGAAAGAACTTATTGAAATAAATTGTATATATATTCATTTATAAAAATATGATTTTTTTTTTTTTTAAATTCCTGTTTAAACCAATGTTAAAATGTATGTTTAGTTGATTTTTTAAAAATGTATTTTGTAAAATTTTAAGTGTATAGCAATATTATTTTTCTATGAAATTATAACTTGGCAATAAATGAAAAGCAGATATCTCCATAGATATATATATATATCCATGTAAAACAAATAACTAAGATTTTACACTTATTTTCAAAGTACATAAGCCTTTCCATTGAACAAATGTGATTTTTGGAAAATTTTAATTTCCAATATAAACTTAAAATGAATGCCCTAATTATCTGAATTTCTTAATATCAGGATTGCATCTGGAACATATTGGGCTAGGTAATTGAGGTTTCACTTAATGTGTTAAATGGGTACAGTTTAGTATTCTGTAGCATTAAAGTTTTATCAAAGTAATTCCATTATTTCTTTCCTTAGCAACAAAAATTGTTTTAAAAATATATAATTCACTTTTATAGAAATTTAAATTTATTTTCCTAAAGATTTAACCTCCTCAGTCCTGTGACAAATATTATGAGGAGGCACAAAAACTTGTTTAAAATTACTATGCAACATCTCCCAAGATGTATCAGTTTATATATTGGTTTTTATTATCTGCATATATTTAATAAAAAGGTCTAGAAGTAGTATTTAATATTTCTAGAAACATTTAAATTAATTTAAAGGCTGTTATTTAGTGTGTCTTCCATGCAACATCAGGACTGAGGAGGATAATATTTTATAGGCTTAAAGTGCTTTTATAGTTTAAAAAACTATTTAATAAAATTTGTGTCCACAGCATTTTGTGTTTCTCTTTTTGTAAACTAACAAGTATTTTTTAAAAAATTTGTTATTCTGAGTACTAATTTTAATTGCATATTTTTATTTATTTACTTTTTTTCTTAATGCATGAACAACTAAAACAAAATAATTCAAAATCTCATTTAACACATTGAGTGCCATGTTAGTCACTGGTGACTGACAGTCTAAAATGTGGTATAAGACTAAAATATTTATATGTATTTTTAAAGTAATTATTGAAAATTTATGTAAAAATTTACTTAATTTTTATTTATTATAGGATTATACTTTCTTATTAATTGCTTAAAAGAATATATATAATTTTTGTTTTGTATCATATTTTGCAGTGTCAGTTACCGTAGCATTCAACATGCTAAGATTCTTTTCAGTGTTTATAAAAATCTGAAATATTGTTTTAGAACAAGTATATTTTAAATTACATTGTAGTACAATAAAAGAAAGAAAAAAAACTCAGCATTTGGCAATTTTCTGCAACTGTATTAACTCTCTTAAGTTTCAGTCCTTATTCGTCTGCTCTGCCTCCCCCTTCCCCTCCAAAAGAAAAGTAATATTAATATAGGACACAGCCTTCTAAAAACCACCTTCTCCAGCTAATTTTCACATATGGTGGGTTTTCCAAAATCATTAAATTCAAATTTATATTTTAATAGGACATTTTAATTTTTAATAGCAATAATGTATAACTGTCCTTGTATACGATTGTAATACAATACTTGAAAGCTACAATTTAGATGATTTGTCACAATAAATTAGGCATGTGTAAGCTTCTTTGGGTAATAATAAACAATTTTATGAATGAATTAATAGATTGGTTGACAAGTCATTACCTTATTTGGTAGAAATTTCTTATTTTAGAATTGGAGAATAGTATTATATAATTGAAAAATGTTTTATGTTAATGTTTCTTTCATCCTTAAGTTCACTAAATCAAGCTAATAGAAATCTATTATTTCATAATTTAAAAATTAAGCTATAGTAATTTATATTTTTTATTGTTATTTATGTCTCTTATTATTAAATATAAATTTACACTACTATTTAAATTTAAGTTATCTTATATAAATTTTATATTTCATATATTTTTTTCTTTTTTAAGGTGATAATGTGTAAGTATATTTTATATATATTTGGTTCTATTTTTTTGTTTATAAACAAAATGATAGTATGCAACAAACTTTCTGCATATGTGTGTTGTCATATATTTTACTCTTTAAAATGTTATGATTTTTATGTAATACAGGAACAAAAACTAGACATGACTATAGCAGTAACTATTTACTACTCACATATTCATTTTAGGGTACTTCTTTTAACACAATTGCATTGAATTTCATCTCTTAGCTATTAATATTTTGCTGAAACTAATATCGCTATACCATATTTAGAGAGCACTAACACTACCTTTTTCATGCTTAATTTCATCATTTCTTACATTCTGAATCATTTTAACTCCTTCATTATGAATCATTATCTTCATCAATGATAAACTTCATCCATGCATCTAAAAGTTAAAAAATATATGCATTGCTGTAACATTAATTTGAAAAAATATATATTTCTGTTATTACTTAGATTGAGCTTAATTATTGAATTACTTTAAAAAGCAGATTTTTAAAATTATTTAAATTAAAATTTTGTTCATTTTAGACTAATAAGTCTGTTTTGTAAGACTAGTCTGTACTGGTCAAATAGTAATATATGTTTTGTAAGTGTTTCATTTGAAAATTATCGATATATTTTTTATTTTTATCTCCATTCTTGAGTGCATTGTCTCTCATGGCATATTTTCCATTTTATATAATCTTTTTTATAGGTTTTTCTTAGTTAAAAAAATTCAATTCATGTAAAAATCTGTGGTAACAACAAAAAAACATTCATTAGCAAAAAGGCAAAACTTTTCAATTTTGCTTTCTCATACATGTGATCATTCTTAAACAAATTTAATCAAGCTTTGGCATTGGATCTATTTGCAAAATGTAAATAAGTTAAAAACAAACATTGGAGCTAGTTTTATCTTCAATTTTCTCTATGAGGCAGTTGCTTCAAAATTTAAATTTTATAGTTATCAATTTTTCTTAATTAATATGTGATGCATCCAATATTAAATTTTTATAATTACCTTAAAATTTAAATTATTGTTTATTCGTTACATTTTTACTTATCCATCATACGTAGTATAGGGTACGTCTTGCAATCGTTTTGAAAATCGAAAAAAAAATTTTGGCGGATTTACACCTTTTAGATTGTGGAGATTCCAAAAAACATATTTTTAGAAAAATTTTTTTGCCGTCTGTCTGTCTGTAAACGTTCTATCTCCCGAACAAATTGAGATAGAGACTTGAAATTTTGTAAATAGCTAGTATGTAAGAATGGGACGAAGCCTATTTAATATCAGCAACCTCGATTATCCGGAACTATTTTTTTCGGACTCTCGAAAAATTCGTTCTAATGAAAGGTATATAAAAATTTTCGAATGTTTTTGTTCTAAGGAATGGACGTAAAAGGCAATAAAATAACACACATTTTGCATATAGAACAAAGGCGATTGGATTATTAGTTGCCGAGATATTTCTAATCCTGTTTTCGACATTCTTCGATTTTTCATGACCCCGTATTTCATTCAAATTTGAATTCAGAAGTATATTTTAATCGAAAATGAGACGCTTAATCCAACGCAGTAAACTGTTAGTTTATATTATAATTATTTTTGGAGTTATAAGGATGTTTCTTTTCCACAGTTCAATATTACTTGAGTAGTTTGGTGTTTTATATAATTTGTCGAAATTGGTACATCAGCAATTCATTAATAGAGCATTACTATGCATATTAACAATATTTAAATTTTGTTTTGGAATTGCAATGCATTGTATAAATAGTTTTCATATGTTTTATTTTCATATGCCTGTCCATGATGGGTAAGTATTACGGTGGCCCCCCAACGGCTAGTTTTCTTTGTTTTGATACTTGCTTGAGATTAATTTCCAACAGTATTATTTTAAAACTAGCAGCCATTGGCAACCAGTTTGGTCGCCTTGAAATGCATTCTAAGCATTGCAATATAATATTTTTTTAATCCATCAATCAATCGGAAGATTCTGACAGAGAAATCAAGAATTCTTTATGATCGTGGTGGTATTTTGTATCTTGTTTGTTGTTACATATTTCATTTTTCCTGACAAAAATCGCTTAACTCATTTAGTCATTTGTGTTTCATGTCCATTTGCAATGCTTACGTATTATCAGGGCCATTAGATAGATCGCCAAAAATGCTTGTCAAATGCTAGTCTTATCTATCACTGTCAACCATGTTCAAAACAGTAATTTAGCATCTTTTAATGCATAACATTAAAAATGGTAAAAAAACACAAATAAATTGATAAATTAACAAATAAAGTATAATAGATGAACTATAATAAAGAAACAGAAAGAGCTGCAAACTACTATAAAAAATAAATAAATCATGTCACGTATTATTGTATTATAGCTATATAATGTATTTCAAATAAAATTAATTATAAGTTAGTATTTTAAATAAAATTTTGGCGATGGAATTCTGTTTGGCAATTTATCACCTGTACAGGACTGACATAAAATTAGAAAAATAGCCACCTGGCATATAAAAAGTGAAGCAGTCAACCTGGAATTGTTGATGACAGTCACATGACTTAGGCTTTTATTTTAGAGATAATGATTTCAACAAAGCTGCCTTGAAATGATGTATCAAGCTTTTTTTACATTCACAATATTCATTGCAATTGAACAAACAAGAGAATAAAAGAATGGAATTTTTCTTGCAAAAACAATATTTCTTGTATGAGTGAGATATAAAATTGATAGATTTTTGCCAACTAACACTTATGGATAAAACCATTGTCTAGAAAAGTTGTATGAATTTTTTTTTTTTTTTTTTTTTTTTTTTTTTTTTATTAAAGATTTTTTATCTTTGTAAGTTAAGTTTCTTAAGTACACATCTATATATTTACAACACACTTGTATTCAAATGAAGAAGCATTGTTGGATTCACCAATAAATGTGGTCTTTCAGACCACATGTCTCCTATTATGTCTTCTTCATATTCCAATTATAGGTTTAATTAACAATTCTTAGATGATCGCTTTAGAGGTTGCATGCTTTTACTAGCTTCATTCATTCTGGATTTTTGTTTTTCACTGTAAACCAAACCACAACAAAGACGGTGTATGAATGATGCGTTGCACAGAGTACTTCATAAACTCTGTCAGTTATCATCTACATTCAATTTACAAGTCATTCAAGAAAATTTCACATAAGATACTAGAGTTGATGTAGCACTGTCATAAATTTCTTCAATATCTGTTGATTTATATTATAAATTAGTATTATCATTTTTTTCTCATTCACTTTATTTTCATGAATTGGTATCCATTGTCTGAATGTTCTTCTTTAAACTTTTTAAATTTAGTATTTTAGCCATGAGAGTAGCACTATATTCTAGACTTTAGTTCTTTTGTTAATGAATCTGTGCAATTATTTATTAATAGTTATAGTTTTATTTGTATTGTGAAAGTAGGGGATAAGCCATTTGAGAAGATTCTCGGGTTTATTACCACTTTCTTCTATGCTTTCAAAATTCACACTTGTCTGTCTTAAAATTCTGCTCTATAATTTCTAAGTTTGTTAAGCTTTTAATTTTCTAAAATGACTTTTCTTGTAATATTTATATTATTTAATTATCTAGAAAGATAACTTGACCAGCAAATTGAAAATTTTACTTTATAATAATATATTTCAAGTTTGTGACACAATAAATATAGACAACTAAGCTTCTATGGCAACAATTTTATCAAGACGTTTTAAATGTTTAAAAATTGAGAAAACTCATGCTATGCTTCATCAAGTATAATAACTGATTTCATTAGTATTAGTAGTATTAATAAACTTTTATTTTTATTTTATTAAATGAGTAGATGATATGAGTAGCTAATATTGCTCAGATTGCATGTGTCATATGCAATATATTAACAGAAAATGCATTGCTCAAATATGCCAGATTGCAAATTCTGCTTATGCTGTAATTATTATGTATATTAGATAATTGATTTTAAAAGTACTATTAAACATGCAGGGGTGATTGTGTTCTAGCTACATTGCAAAAATTATTTTTTAAACACAGAAGGAAATAATTGAAGTAAATAATTGAAGATTCATTCCTTTCGAAAAATCCAATTTTAAAGCAGTGGTTCTTAATTTCTTAGTTATCACAGATCCTTCTTTTGTCCTCTATTTTTGCAGAGCCTTGGGTTATAAGCTTGATTTAAACATTTTCTTTGATAGTCTTCAAATTATCAAATGCAAGAGAAATACCTTTTGTTATATTTTTTAGTATAATGATGTAGCTAGAAGTTTGTCTGTGAACTGTTTTCAGAAGAGACCATAGAGTACAGAGCTATAAGATTTGATAGGAAAATACCTGTAATTATGTACTTCAAGAACAGCTTTGGATTTTTTGACTAGATTTATTTTAATTTTTATGGGAATTTTAATGTGTTACCATATTTTATGATTATTTTTTCACAATAGTTAAAGGAAAATTATTTCTATGTTTTAATCCAGTATAATATATATGAGGAGCCCAGAAGCCAAGGGGTACAAGTGACAAAATTGAAAAAAATGAGTTAAGTGCACAGGCTATCTGGAAATATGTCTATTTATTTGTAGGTAAAGAGTTAAGAGTGATTTTTTCATTATGTACTGAGTTATAGGGGTCAGTCACTTAACCTCTTTCCCAAAACTGTGAAACACGTGGAAGCCAAGGGTAGAAGTGCAGTTGTATCCGTTAACGTCTATATAGCAGAAGCACGACCAACGACATACATAAAGCCATTTGCTTTTTTTATGCATTAAATATATGCATTTTAACTGTTATTAAGTAAGAAAAATCATGCGTTAAGCATGGATTATGAAACACTTTCGAACACTCCCTGAAATCTTTAAAAATTTTTGCTATTGAGGGTAATAAAGTGTTACAGTCCATTGCCAAATATGTATTCTGATACTCTTTAACAGCCCTATGTTTTATTTGTCGGTTGATATATACTGTATAATGGGAAAAATTAGTTTAGCAAGAAAACGCATAACAGTTTGAAATTTCTGTTTATATTAATAGATGGAAGCACACTTGTATACTTTTGTTCATCCTGTAGTTTATCTTGAACCTTTATTATATGCCAGTATTTAGCTGAAATTTACTTCAAATTAAACACACTTAAGACTACTGAAATCACATTTCCAGAAATTATCATTCATCGATGACCATGTATAAAAATTTGTGTGTGATCCTGTATATCATTTTACCTATATTTTACAAGCATTTCTTAGTAAACTGAATGCAGTTCAGCAAGTAAAGTACGCTCATAGTCTGTAACCTTTACGAATATTTTTGTGTAGCCTTGTATATGAACTATAGCATTTATACATATCATATAACATGTATACATTTAGTGAAACTTAAAAGCGCAAATCATAATTAAAATAGCATTTTGTTCATCCATCAATCATCATTGATAATTATACAGTAATTCGGATAGAAATTCGGTCCTATTTGAAATCTTTTTTTGTGTCCCTGTAAATACTGTGTACTTTGTATTTGTGCAAAATAATTTATATTAAGCCTCAGTGATATACATTAATTTTATTATACATGAAAATTGTAATATAATTAAAACAAGTCGCAAACAATTCCCTCTTTATTATTAGGTAATATAAATCTTTGTATGATCCTGTAAATAATTAATAACTATTCTTTTCACCTCAGATTTTATAGAATGTCTATTTTAGTGCAATTCATAAATGCATATAAATTTTAACATGTGACAAGGTGTAACATATTTCAAATTCATTTAAAATTATTTTTCCCATAACCCGTAATGTAACGGAAAATTTTTGATTGTCCCTGTAAATAAACTAATCATGTTAGAAATATGTGCAATAAGTTGCACAGAGTCATTGCAAGAGTCGTTTGCAATAAGTTTGTGTTGAAGTAAATATGAATAATTCCCAAAAATTTCAGGGCAATCCGAATATATTTACGAGAGTTAGGACAGACGGACGGACAAACCAAAATCATATTCACTTTTCAACTTTGTTGGTAAGTGTTAAAAAATATGAAATTCCAATGTTTCTAAACTTATTATAAAAATTTAAAACTTATATTAGAACAAAAGTTTTTCATTTCATTCATTATATCAACATTGTTCATAAATTTTTCGTAAATTCATTTTTTTATTTCATATTTTTTCCTTTTTTAGAATTTATATTAAAACAAAATTTTGTCCTTTGATTTATTTGTATCAACATTAATCTTAATTTTTTCATAAATACAATTTTTTATTTAAAAATTTTTCATTTCTTGTGTTCATTCGGCACTTGTACCTTTTAGTTTTCAAGCAGTTTTCATTACTGCTTGGAAGCCAAGAGGTATAAGTGCCGAATGATGATAAATATTGCTTAGTTATAAATTAAAAAAATATCCTATTCCACCTTTTTTTTTAAACAGTTATTGAAACAAGAGTTCAAGGATCATTAAGAAATAAGCAAAATTTTCATATCTCAATTCATTCAATTACAGTCGATGTGTAACTTTGAACTCAATTTACTCGAAATCTAAATTTTGTCACTTGTACCCCTTGGCTTCTGGGCTCCTCATATATATATATATATATATTTTTTTTTCAATGAATTTTAATTAGAATTTGTACAACAATTTAAAAATGTTTGGTAAATATTTTATACAATTTAACAGCATTCTTTAACATTTATAAAAGAATCTGATTTCAATATTTTATCTTAATGTAATAAATTTTGTTCTCCAATTAAAAGAAAAATGTGATTTTAGCATTTTTTATGTTTTATGGCAATTTTTTAAAAATTATTTTTTCCTGAAACAAAAAGAAATCTCCAGTAAATTTTACTACTGTATTAAACTCAAGTTGAAAAATTGATATCAGTCTCTGTTCCAACAAGAATAATGATATTGAATATTTTAATTTATTCTGGGTCCATTGCCATGTGTCTTTGAAATAGGATAATTATGCTTTTTTGAAAAATAAAGATATGCATTTGCTATCAAAGGCAGTGTGGTCCGTAACCTTAGGTTCATTTGGAAAGATTTTGTTCAAATATAAAAAAACTGCAATAATTCTAAATTAATTTTACTCAAGACTGGAGTGGATGTATCCTGCATTGGTGTTTGCTGCCAGAGGCAGTGAACCACTAACCCTGTATTCATTTGATTATCAATTTGTTCATGAAAAAACATCCAATTAAAAGAGGTTCATTTGATTCAGGATTCATTTAAAAAATTGATCCGGAAAGCAGGTTACCTGCTTCCCGGCTAGTAAACAAAAAAAATTGCATTTTTTTGTGTTCTAGTTTTTTTTTGTCTTCCAATTTACTCACAAGAATACTATTGAATGCAAAATCTCCATAAATTCTTAATGAACCACTACTATAACGTTTTTCAATACCTTAAACTAGAATTGTTTGTGACCTTTAAAATTTTTCAGATAATTAATAGTAAAGAAATACTCTGTGAAAATTCAATGTATAAGTCTCAGTTTACATTAAAATGTGAAATTAATTTAACATTTTGCAATCGTTATTTAGAGTGTTTGATCAGTTTTATTTGCTACATAAATAAGATATTTTTATTTGCATACATATGTATTTTAATATGTTGAACCATATTTTTATATTCCTAGTTGACTATACTAAAGTTGATATATAAAACTATATTCATACTATAACTATTGTAATATTTAACAAATCAGCATATTTTTCTAAATTTTACTATATTCTTTAAGGGGACAAATTTCTTATCATTTTCCCTGTTGTTTTAATTGGGTGTCTGTTATATATATATATATTACCATTAATTATAAAACAATATTTGAACACCATTCAATTTAATACAAAATTACCGCATTGAAACATGGCAAAAAATTTAAATGAATAGTTATTATATTATTAAACAACTAATATTATCCATAAATAATATATTAATGATATGATTAGACGATATTTTGCAACACATAATGGAGTTTCCTAGGAAGAGGTATCAGCAAACTACATAGTAGAAATATATATTTATATATATATATTATGTATAATAATCAACAAAAAACAAGGTACTACTCTGTTATCCCATCGACCAGTTTCACCAAATTATACAAATTGCCAAACTAATAGCCAAATTATACATATTGACGTAATTTTTATTTTAACCACTTAACCGTCTGCCCCGAGATAAGTCGGGGGTAAAAGCACTGATTCCCCATACCCTTCGCCGGTTAAGTGGTTAAGTAATAAAAAAACAAATAATTAGTAGAATATTAATAAAAATACAAATAAAAATCACTTAATGATGTTTTAAACACACGTATCGTATTTAATGTCATTGAATTGACATTCACGATCATCCATTATTGGCATTTAATCAAATTTGGCGATGGTATTTTGGTCGACGGGATAACAGAGTAGTACCAAAAACAAAATCCATTCATGTGAATTGCACCAGAATGCTGCAGTAAAACACATAAATTTTAAATAATCCATCAAAAGAATTTACGTAGCCTGAACTAGAACACCCCCTTCACAAAACAAAAACACTTTTTAACAGTTAAAAATTTAACAAGAAAAATACAAAAGAAACAGGCTGCAGCCTTGTCAGCGATGGGTTTTATTTCAAAAAGCAGCCAAGCATCCAAATATATAAATAAAATATGTTTTAGTGGCAGTGGGTTTCAGCCAGAGCAATGAATGGCAAAATCAAATGTTAAAACACTTGATGGTTAGATTTTGCATGCTCCACTGTGAAATGTAGCCATTGAGTGTTATATCTGAACATTAGTGTCTGGTACATTTTCCCCTTATCTATCCATTTTAATAATGTTATTATGATTTATTTTTATTTATTTTTCTTCATTTTATTTAGGCTTTATGTGTGTTAGTAACCTTAAATGCGTGTTATTTTGCTTTTAATGGCTGATGCGAATATGAAACCACACACTTTATTTGTAGTCATATAGTATTTGGGGTTCGATGAGTCTACTATAATTCTGCAAATTCCAAATATTCATTCTAATTCGTTTTTTGATGATATATATTGTTTTATAATTAATGGTTACATATATATATATATATATGTCTGAACAAAATTTTTAAAATTAGTTTTTTTTTTTTTTTTTTTTTTTTTTTTTTTTTTTTTTTTTTACAAAATATAAGTAATAAATTCACAAAAATAAGTGCCTGAAAAAATAAACATAGACAGATCCTTGGCAAATGTTATTTTCACATGAACAATCACTCCTGCTTTTGGTACTAGTATTTTTAAAAATATCAAATGTGTTTTAATGTACATTGTCTTTTTTTATTTGCTGTGATATATATTATATGCTACTCTGCTATCTTTCCTATTCTCTTTCTTTAATAATCCTGCAGCTACATGAATTCCTTTTTAGAATAAAATAAGAAATTTATATTGTTTTCTGTATATTTCTTATAACTGCATTATTTATCTAAAAATATTTGAACCATTATTTGTTGATTTTCTGTAAGTTTATATATGTTTGTTTTACACATGTTAATATGATAAACATTAGGAATGGTAACAGAAGCTTTTATTGATTTATTAATATTTTGTGATTCATTAAAAATTTATTCCTAACATTTTTGTCAGTATTCTAGTTCGTGGGAAACTTGCAGCAATAGGGAACCATAATTATTATATATGCAGTATCAGTTTTCTGATAAATAGTGCAAATAAAGTAACAATGAAATGTAAGAAAAATCATGCATTAAGAGCAAACTTTGCTTATGCAACAAAATTGTTTAAAATAAATCCTTTTTTAATTTAAAATTATTTTTATATAAGTATCCTTCAAAAACCTTCCTTTCAAAAAGAGAGAAAATAACTGCATTCTGATTTTAAGATTAGTGGTTGAGGCTGGATATTAATATGATTGTTGCTATCAGTTGTATGATTTTTCTGCAATTTGCCCCACTATTTCTCTAACAACAACAACAAAAAAGAAAAAATCCTATAAAGATGTTTAACCTACTAAAACCCTCATCATAAAACTGTCTAACAGCTCAAATACTTTTGAAATCCATTCAGATAAAATTTATAAGTCATGTTTTTCATTATCAGACTTCTAAATGTACATAAGTATTGTACAAAATATTTTTTCAACAGATAAAAGTGATGGTGGATAATAACAGCCCATTTGTAATCATCCACCCACAAAATTGCAAAAAATGTTTTTGTTTCCCCCTTTTATGTTTCTATCATAAATTGAATTTATTTGATGATTGGAAGCAATAAGTGATTATGTTGCTTAATAATAATGAGAAAACAATGAATCAAATTACTAATGAAGTTTAAAATGAATTTAGATATTTATTTCACTGTTGGATCACCCCCCCCCCCAAAAAAAAAAATAAATAAATAAAAAGAACAAAAATAAATAAATAATAAATAAATAAATAATAAAGTTAAGAAACTTCTTTATTTCCACAATTATTGGAGATTAACAGGGACATTTACAATTAAACTAATAATGTTGCCTTTTGTCATAGCTATAGAAGAAATTATCATTGAAATAACCCTGCATTTATTCTATTGGCAATGTTTAGTTAAGTAATATTAGTAAATCTGATTTTTTTTTTTAAAAGTAATATCTGAGTTATTTTGGTTATATTAGTAAAAGTGTTTATATAACAATAAGCATAAATAGTTTGATATAACTATCTGGTAGGATTCCTGTGAAATATTCATTTTTCTTTTTGAAACTTCTAACTATCCTGCATTGATCTAATTTTAATTAAATTGATTACAAAACAAATGCTTGATCTGCCTTTTGTACAATTGGGTTTCTTAAATGATCTTGACTCTAAAATTATATTGTAAACATCCTGAAATATGCTGGACATTCATCATCAAATAATGATAAATTTTACCTTAAAATAAATAAATTTTACTTTTTAAATTCCTGATTTTTAGCTCCAATATTTTCATGTAATAAAATAATAGTAATTTTTGCTAAGAAATAGTGAATTTTTTAAAATGTTATTATTATATGTGTAACATTAATATGTCAAGTCCATAAAATCCTATTTCCAAAATGACCTTAATATTTTGATATCTTTAGCATTGTCTATTTTAGGATTAAATAACAATTGAAAAGTTACAGGGTACTTATTCTAAGAGCAGTTCCAAACCTCTTTAATAATTCAATCATCAGTTAAATTAATAAATATATATATGTCAGCAGTTTTAAATTTATTGATGACATTTACAACTTTTCAAAATATTTTTTTTTTTTTTTTTTTTTTTTTTTTTTTACATTTAAACTAGTGTGTAATATAGTGTTTGAAATGGAATATCAGCAAAAAAAATAGAAATTTGTTGTTTGTTTAATTTATATTTTTTATCCAATAACATAAACTTTACTATTATCTGCAAATTATTCTAGGCTGTATTTTCAAGGAAATGCAGAACTATTTGATTTAATAATTTATCCCTTAAAAAATTTATTGTTTAACTCTTGCAGGGAATTTTAAGAAATTTTTAAGTGCTACAATTAATAAATAAAATTTTCAAATTATAATTTAATTTTAATATTAATTGCTGCTTTTAAAGCAGCCAAAAAAAAAAAAAAAAAAAAAAAAAAAAAATAACTTGTTGTGCATAAATAATATTCCAAATTTGTGAAATTTGTAATTCTTATAGCTAAAAATGTAACTTTGATTGTAATATCAAGCATAAAGTCTAATAGAAATCATTTAAAATATGACTGTATGAATCCTTTAAAGTTGAAGATTTTTGCAAGTGAAGTTAATATTGCAAAAAATGTATGAATATCCATTCAATCATCTGTGCCCTATTTGCATAGTACACTATTTTTTACTAGAATTTAATCTGGTTAAAAGCTGACAGCATGAGAAATTTATATTTTATTTTTCAACCCAGAAATAATTTTTTACTTTACTTTTATTTTTGTAACTGTCTCTCATTTTAAATAAATAGCAATTTTTAGTGCATTAATTTATCATGCAATGCAATATTGGTAATAATGCAGTTACATATGAGTGTAAATTTTCAAAAAAATAATTCTTATAGAAAATTTTTAAACCCTACTTTTTTTTTTTTTCATTTTTTATGTTGTCAAAAATACTGTAATTAACAAATTAAGTTTCAAATTGTGTTTAATGGCATTATTTCAAGAATAATAAATTGCTAAAAAGTAAAAAAACTTATGTATAATAGCAAATGTTTTTAACAGTGGCATAAACATTTAAAAATTATGAAACGAACTCAAATAGAATTACAAAACGTTTAAAATAGAAGAAAAAAAAGACCTTTTGAAGGAATTTATATAAATTAAGATTTAATTTTTTAAATTAATTATTTATTTTATATATATATATATATTTAATATAAGATGGTACAAAGCTTGAGCCCATTACCTTTTTTTTTCCTTTTTTTTTTTTTTTTTTTTTTTTTTTTAATAAAACCAGTTATAGCCTGTGTTTTAATAAGGATATTAACCTGTTTTCATCCACCTATTCTAGCAGATTTTTTCAAATTAACTTAGTAATGGGAGCATCCAATTATCAGCAGCATAGACTTGGCCTTCACCCTTCTTTATCTTCATGAATCATTAATACAGTGATCACTGTAACAGGGCCTTGCACACTTATAGCGAGAGGTCCCTGTTATAATGATTGTGGTATAAATGGTATAACTAAGTGGCTGTTAATGATTTATATACTTTATGACCATTGATCCTAGGCAATTAGTATTTAAATTGTAAATCTCTATTTCTAAATGAAATTTAATGAAAAAGAGGTGATAACATACTAGATTTTGTATAAGGATTATAATTGAGTAACTTGACAATAATTATAAATAACTTATAAATAGTTATATTAAAAAACACTTTGTAAAAATTTCATTAACAAAAATTGCCTTGCACAAAAAATCTAAAAAATAACCAGTCATGTGCGAGTATTTACTCACACACAGAGGTTTCTGTACAATAAATAAATAAATTAGCAATTAGGCATTGTATTACACAAATAGAGCATTAAAAGTAATTATCTAGGTTTTAAATTCTGATGCCACATAGAGTACGCCACCCCCATATCATTATATCCCAATTGTCCACGTCTTTAAATGTTAATATATCAGCTAATTACTGACAATTTTATACAAAAAGTATTATCAACAGTCCTTTTATACTTCTATGACAATAGCTATCTCCAGCGTTCTTCAACTCCTTTGCTAAACACCTCATATTGAAATATATGTGGAATTGAAAAAATGCAATTTTCTCAAACTTGTAATCTAGGGTAATAATTGTTATAATTTTCCTAGAAGGTTTAAATTAAATTCTGTTACCCTAATTTTTTCATAATATTAATTTTTGTAGATTTGGAAATAGAGGAAAGGGAACCAAACATATTTTTGCAAAACATTTTTGACAATGTCTCTGAAAATGTAATTGAAGTGAAAATTACTCATGTGGATCGGGTATAGCTGTGTGCACTGAGAAAAATATATTTGGATATGACATAACAGTTCATAGAGATGTGAAGCCAGCCTTTTGAAGAAGTGGTGGTGTATTAATCCCTTCTGGCACAGTGTCCCACTTCGAGGGGTGCTACCCAACTTTAACTCCAAGCTTACAAACAACACCAAGAATATTTTTAAAAAAATTTTGCCTTTACAATGAATGTACGATAAGGAATGCAATAAAAAAATTTTAATTTCAAAAAAATTTATTTGTAAAATTCAATGTCAATCATTTCATCATTTTACGAACAGAATTTTCTGTGCCAAGAATGGTTAGTGCTGTTTTTTTTTAACTGCAATGTATATTCCATCACATTATGAGTGGACTAGGGGCCCTCGAAATATATATATGATCTGAAGATTTATATGAATCTTTAATTCATCTAAAGATTCTTATCCTAATTTGTTTATGATGAACTTAATTCGGTACTGACAATAAAAGTATTCCATATTTAAACTTCATTTAGCATTTTATAAAACTAAATTCAGCATAGTAATAAACTTTTCTTTTTACAGTATAGCTAAAACAAAACTTTTGTTTGAAAGTTTAAACTTAGTATTGCGTTCAATGTGCTTTGAAAGGAGGTCAGTAAGTTGCTATGCCCTCTTGATCCATGCTGCATTTTTCCAGATAGATTTTTAACTAATTTTTAAAGACACTGAAGGCATTTCGAATAATCCACTCAATACAAACTAGTCATGAATCCCAATTTTTCTAATTAAATTAGTGTGTTTTCGCAATTTCATGTTTATTGCTTTTGTACTGCTGTTGAGCATTGCATTTTACAAATATATCATTAAAAGTTGTTTTCTAGGCTTAAAAAGTCAATGGTACATAGAGTGCTGCCAATGTCAATATATACAGTCGAGTCTCTATGTAACAAAATCCATCATTTAGACAAAAAATTTGTTATATAGAAAAATTCGTTGAATAGAGAATGAAAAAAAAACTTTCATTTAAAATTTAAATTTTGAAACAGAATTGTTTTTGAGATGTTTAATTAAGTTTTAAAAATATTTAACGGAATTTCCTTCAGAATTAACATTTTTGCCACTTCCTTTTTTTTCCCAGTGTCTTATTCATAATTTTCAAAATTATTGCTTTATTAGAAAGAGTTATGTTTAAACTAGAAGCGATTTTATGCAAATGCAGTTGGAAGATAACACCAGCAAAGATGACATTTAGTAACAATTCTTCATTCATGATCTCTTACAACAAAAAATGTTCCGAGATGCCACAAACAACAAACATCCTCTCTAAACTCTAAAAGTAATGAGAGTTATTTTAGATAGATGAAAACCTGTTGAAAAACAATCTTTTCTGCAATTCCCCCTTAGTCCTGCCTTACTATCCAAACAAAGAAACAAACACCATTTTCAAGAGAATGATGGAATAGTTTTATCTTTTAGGATGCTTGTGATAGTTGCAAATCGCCCCACTAGCAAGCAAATGTTTTTTTCCTAAGAACTCATGCTCATCTTGGCTAAAACAAAGTCAAATTAAAGCCTTCTACTTCAAATTCTTTCATAATTTTAGATTTAGTAGATTTGGAAATAGGTGGGGAGAACATATTTTTGCACTACATTTTCGACGATATCTCTGAAAATGTAACATCTAAATTTCAAAGAAATATATTTTTGAGTTCAGCATTATGAAAGCTTTCACACGATACTGTACATAATATATTGAGAAAATAGATCTTTATTTTTTCCAAGTAATTTAATTAGGCTCTCTATATTTTTCTTAAATAGATTTATGAATGTTTAATAATCTGTAAATATGTTGATCAATAGTCTTTATTATTTTTGCCAATTTGAACTTTCCACATTCAAAAGTTTACAAGTAAAATGGCTGTGATGGTCAGACAGACACAGGAATGATCTTATAATGGTTCCGTTTTTACTTTTTAAGTATGGATCTCTAATAATAGAAAAACAACCCCCTGACTGCCCTTAATGATACGTTACCAAAACTATAAGTTGAGTTACTGAAATTGACTTTTGAATCATTGATTACGAAAATAGTCCAAGTAAAAAACATCCAAGTAAAAAAAAAAAAAAATTAAGTATATGTTACAGGAAAAACTGAATGATGGTGTTTCAGATAATTGCATCCTAGAACATGCAATTTCAAAATGGTATTATGCATTTGTTTTGAAAATGACTCGGGTAGAGTCAAAACATGTCAACAGTTAAAAAAAAACTATTTTACTGTTTTAAAATGTTGCACATTTTAACAGTTAGAAATAGTATGCTAATAAAAGATGTTAATTTGTTATAGGGTAGATGTGCCAGTAGTGCACACCCTTAAGGAATTTCTTCTAAAAAATATATTAATAATTATTATATTCCAGTTTTTTCAATATTATATTAATTTATCAACAATATTTAACCATTCTTATAGCCTCAATATCAATAAAAATTTAACTTTGAATAACAGAAATATATCAAAACATCAAAAAGCTCACTAATGGACACAATTTCTTCCAATAATAGACATCCTATAAAAAGCATTAAGTATAATTGTTTTTATGACTGTATTTAGAACCAAAATTTAATGAATGCATACTAATGAAACAAGATAGTTATTTTCAAATAAATTTAATAATTAGGGTACTAGTATTTAAAATAACATTTGATGCAATAACTTATGCAAACATGAATGGAATGGTTACAATTATCAGAAGATCAAATTCTGATTATTTTAGATGAATAGTTTTAAAAATACTAAATATCAGGCAATTATTGCTATCAAATTATTAAGACAGTGGAGGGATTTAAAAGGTAATAATTTAAGAAGTTTTGGAGTTTTGGTTGTATAGTTTCATCCCACTATTTTAAACAATTAAACTTCCTGGTACTATTTGATTTATTATTTGTAATAATTAATATTACAAATACATAAAAATAATAATAATATTTTAAGTTAGACATTTTAAGTACTAAAAAAATGTCAAAACTGTAGAAATGTTTTGAGACAGCTGATCTACAAATTGACTAGTTTCTTAATTAACATAAGTTGTATTATTTATTTATTTATTTATTTATTTATTAGGAGAGGAATAAACATATTTAAGACAGAAATTTTTTTAACTTTTGTAACTTAAGTATTTTTAATTAAATGGTGAGGGATTAAGTTCTATGAGCCCCTCTTTGACTTTGCCCATAAATAATATTTTCTTCATCCTGATTGGTTTGATCGACAGATTATAAATTATGCAAAATAGAGCTATATACATAAAAAAAAAGAATAAAATATTCAAATTTTATTAACCACATAAAATAACTTAAAAGCAATTATTTACATTTTTGTGTTGTTATGTTTTGATAAGTGTAATTTAAAAATTTAATTTAATTATTTGGTTTGCAGTTACACAAAATATTATATGCACTATTAACATAACTGAAATTGCATTTTTAGCAATTCCACATGGATTGCCCATTACTGGAAAATGACTAATAAAGCATGTCAGTAATAGACCCTCTTAAAGCCTTAAAAATAAATTAAATTTTATAAATGACTATTAGTATATAATATTCAAAAGTTTTATATTGCTACCAAAACAAAAAGTTGCAAATTTTGCAAGATAAGTTTAGTAAGATAAATGTTATGCAGTATGATACTGTAATATTTAAAAATTAATTTTATTCTAAAGTACATTTCATCAAAGTTTCAGTATCCTACCTTTATTAGAATGCAAGCTACTATGGCTTATAGTACCCCCCCCCTACCCCCCTCCCAAAAAAAAGTGGGGGACAAGGTTTTTGTCTCTCTCAATGCCCCATCTTCTTTTTAATTAAAAATATACAAAATTTACTGAATCCGAAATTCATAAAAATTCTTTCAAAGGCTATTTTATATGTTTTTAAAGTTTAATAATTCTGCTTTTTAAAAAATTCCTATGATACATTTTAGTAATTCCTGTAATTATTCATGATCTTTTGTAAAGCTTTTTAATAGTAAACAGTATTTTTCTTGAAAATTAATGCTATTAAACAACATCAATGCTTAACTACTTGTTATCATATTGCTGACAGTCTATGAAAAATAGTAAAAAGTGATTTTTTAAAAGCAACTTTTTTTAACTTAAAAAATATATATTGCTTTTTGAACTTGCATTCCTATATGTAATTGTGCATTTTTAAATTCATGATATGAATTTGTGGAGTCTAATGTTCTATTGTGATATGGACTAACTTATATTTCCAGAAACTCAGCAAGATAAGTGTGATTCTGATGCTAGCCATAAAGATAGTACCATCCATTCCTTACTCAGATATGATCTGAACACAGACTATGAAAAAGATTTTCCAGCCATGGTACAAAAAGGTGCAAACTGAAACTGTTTACTTTGATGTACCAGATGTGAATAAAATCGACAAGGACATATCACTGTCACAAAATTAAAAAACTTATAAATGTTTATTTTATAAACTTAATATATCATTATTAATTTACAATTTTTAATTTAACAATGTAATTTATTAATTTTTTTTCAACTTCTTTTTTTATTAGCAATAATACCAGAATTTGCTGTAACAATCACAAGTGAAACAAAGATCTTGAAAAATGTAATATAATAAGAACTTGATTTAAATAAGAATGAGAAAATAAAATATATTTCTAATAGTACCTGAAATTTCAATGACGAAATACAAAAGAAAATTTCATATTGTCATGAGTTAATGTAAATTTCTTAAGTTTGTATTTAAGATGTTTGTTATGTAATAACTTACAAGATGTCCTTGATTAAAAATTTCTTACTATTAAAAAAAAAAAAAAAAGAAAAAAAAAAGAAAAAAAGAAAAAAAGTGAAAATTTTACTATAAAAAATGATTTTATGTGCATTTATGTGGTTTACAAACATTTTTATTTTACATATAATATAATAAGATTATGTAGGTCAAAAGTAATATAATTATAGATATTAAAAATTGATTTATATTTCTAATATTAGTTAAGTAATTAAAAAAAAAATAAATACACATTTTTGAATGAATTATCTTCATAGAAAACTGTATTGTTTAAATGAATGAAAATATATTTAAAAAAAAAAAAAAATGAATCGTTACTTATTTTAGAATATGCTTCTAATTTCTGGTAAAAGTTTAATTACTTATGTTCAGATAAGAAAATAGTTGTAAAAATTTTTCATTTATTTTATTATTATTATTATTTTTAAAACATTGACTAAATTACTATAAATGGCTCTTTTTTTCTGTTTTAATGCTGGAATAATATCAGTGACAATGGTATGATAATACATATCAGAACTAGTTCTTTTTTCAATTGTATATATGGAATTTAATAGTAGATAAAAGCTGTTAAGTTTTGTGCTATTAATTTCCTATTTTAGGAAAATCCTTTTATTTAATAGTACTGCTTTGTATTCAATCAGAATCAAATAAATTTTTAAATGTTTGCATGGCTTTTTTTTTTTAAATTTATTTTAATAATTGCCATTTCTGCAAATGTATAATTATTTCATAGTCATTATTTTAGCTTTGTTTCAAATTTATGCATTAATCATGTTTTTTTTCTTATCATAGTATATTATATTTGAAAATTTTATTTCTTTAAATTTACTTGAATTTTATTTATTAATATATAACGCACATATTTTTCAAAATCAAGAGCTGAAATTGTACTTTAAAATTTGAGATTTATTTTAATTTAAGACAATTGCAATTGCATATCAAACTATATAATGCATAATTGTGTTTTAAAATAAATTGCAATTTGTTGATATGTGAATGCAAGAGATGTTGTGTAAAAATGAAATTGTTATGAAGTATTTTTTATTTATAGGATGATAATTAAGAATTGAATTCAGGCAAGTGTATAATTTAATTTTTTGTTGAGAATGTATGTGTGAGGGGGAGGAAGAGAGAGAGATAATTTAAATGAATTTTATAGATTGGATAATTTTTGGAAATGAATATAATGACAAATGCAATATAAGACAAAATAATGCAAAAATTAATGTAAAAAAAAAAATTTGTTTTTGCTTATTTTTTATGTTTTGTTTGACATACTTCTCTAATATGAAGAATTTTTACAAGAAGTCTTTTCAGATTTTGATCATGGCAATGACCTGTTTCATAAAAGTGAAAGAAAATTAACGTTGCTTTATATATAATAAATTAAAAATGCTTATAAATTAAAAATTTAATTTCTTACTCACATCAATAGTTAAAAAATTATTAGAATTAATGTACATTTTGGATTAAAACTTAGAATCTTTAGTTTTATGATTTGCCTGACAGTCTGAGTGAAATGATCTTAGAAAAAGAAGAAGAAGAAGAAAAAAAAAAAAAAAATCAGCTATGGAACATTTATTTGAAGAGAGCTCTTCCCCTCCCCCTTCCACTTCTTTTGAATTAATAAAATTTGAATTCATTTAGCAATTATTTTCTTAGTTTTGACTTTCATTTTGTGAAAAAGCATTGTTGAATTGGATTTATTATTATTATTATTATTTAAGTTAAAAATAAATATGCATTGTTTTTAGTTAAAAATAGTGAGGTACTTATTTTATTAATTTAATCACTTGAAATATTTCCATATGTCCAAAAAAGCTTCTTAATATTAATGTAATAGCCACAAAATTATGAAAAAGTAAAAAATTGTATATAAAAATAAATAAAATAGACAAAAAAAAATGCTTGTTAAAATTTACATTAGTTTCAAACTAAACTCATTATCAAATGACACCATTTTGTGGAAGTTCATTTAAGAAAGATTTTTTTATTCTCACTATACCTATGATTTCAGGTTGTTAAAATAATATTTTAAGGATTTTCGTTAGCTATTATTATTTTAAATGTGCCATTTATATAATGAATTAGCTGTTCTTCATTATGATAATATGTAATTAAAAAATCAGTTCCTTTAATGGCATACTATTTTGATATTACCTGTGGGAAAACAAATTGCAATATTTGTTTTTAATCTTCCATAAATATAAATTAGAATGTTATAATTCCGGTGCTTAAAATTAGTTAGTATTGATAATAATCAATTATTAATATAAACCGATTAATCACTTTGTCTCATAAGTATTTACATATTTATTTCCAGACAGGTTAAGTCAATTAAACTTATTTCAGATTAATGTTCATGTAATAAGACAGTCAAAATTTATTACAGGACTTAAATGGTTTAGTGTGTATCTTAAATGTATGATGGAAAATGTATTTTTACCTTTCCTTTTATTTTATTTTGATTTGTTATATTACTTGTATATAATGTATTTGTCTATTTGTACAGTTTTATTTTCCCCTTAAACTTGTAATTTTGTTTACTTTGAGACAGGTTTTAAAGCAATGTTCACAATGTTACTTATTTATGAAACTAACTCAATGCTGTAATTTTTGGCCATTGTTATTATTTTGTTAATAATTGAACCAGCAATAAGTAGAAAGTTCAATGAACTGCAGTGTTTTTCTTTTTTAAATTATATTTTCAATATTTAAGCTTTATGCCAAAAATACAGTATTAAGTTTAGATGTACAGATACTTTAATTTATTTTTGTAGCATACTAGTTTCAGTTTGGTTATTTTTATTGATATGTGTTTAAAACTTTTTCATAAAGGCAATTCTCATGTTTAACAAACATGTATATATTTCAGTGTTTCTCAACTAGCATATTACAACATAGAAGTGTGCCATGAGTGTTCTGCATGTGTTATGAATTATTTTAATTTGATTATAAGTGGATTATGTGCTAAAGTTTCCCTTTCCCTTACGCTCTATTTTTTTTTAATTGATTAATTTATTTTTTATCATGAATCAATTGACCAGAAAAGCAGTTATATTTATGGATTATTTTTAGTATTAAAAAAGATGGTGTGAAGGGAATACAAACTTAGAATTGCCAAAAAGATGGCAGTAATGAATTTTTTTTTACTCTCTTTCCATTATATCAGGTTCCTCTGAAAACAAGACTATGGCTTAGGGGTTTTTTTTCCTCCAAATGTGAATAAGACTTATTTTCAGGGGATGTCTTTTTTCCCAACCAAATCAATTTACATTTATTCATATTTAACAAAAATAAGGAGAAAAAGTGATTTTTGTTTTCTATTCATATTATTTCCTGGAAAAAAAAAATTGATTTAAAAATTTATTTTTTAAGCATGTATATTTAAATGCCTCATCTTTACTGAATGTATTTTAAATCAGGATGATACCTTACAAAGTGACTATTTATGTATAACTAGTAACAAGGGACAATTAAAAAGACACCAAAAAATCTTTCAAAAAGTATCATGGTGCCTGTAATTGCCAGATTGGACAGCCCTGATTTATCACATCCACTTCTAAATGTCTGAAATACCAGAATTAATGCATTTAATTATTTTATCATAATTAAACCATAACATATAGATTTACTTGTTCAGCTGATTTAATATATTAGCTTCTCTTTTGTTTTTGTCTCGTACACTAACTGATCATGAATTGTGATAACTTCAACTTTGAAAAGTAGAGTGCATCTTAAACTTATTAAATTAAAAGTGTGCCACTAATCTAATATAGTTGAGAAACACTGATCTATTCCATTAAACGAACAAGTCAAATTTATTGACTATAAGTGATATGTTAATTTCTTTTCATGCCAAGGACTAATAATTTCTTATTTAGTTTATCTTTACATTTTTCTGTATATCGTATACATGTAAATTTTGAAATTGAATTATACTTGTACTATAAGAAGTACAAATACACTCACTTAAGATTCTCATATGAGCATTCACTGGTGATAGGGACTGTAAAATTTTATTGTATTTATATTATTTTTAATCTTCTAAGCATCTGAGGAATTAATACCCTAATATTCCCCGTTATATATTCATAAAACTAAGATTATTTTATTACAGTTTGTTGTTAACATATTTTCCATATTCCTTCATCTTAAATATTTGTAAAAGAAAAAGTTATTCTAAAATTATTTTATTTGCTGCAAATTAAATTGATTTCTGAAATAAAAATAATGGATGAATCATTTAGAAGGTTAAACAGAAAATAGAAAGGAAAATTGAAATGAAAATTGTGATCTGGCTAAAAACAAAAGCTTCAGTAAAAAAAAAAAAAAAAAAAAAAAAAAAAAAAAAAGTTTTTATTATTGACAGGTTATACATTAGTTCTTATAGAAAATCTGTAAAGATCTTAGAAATTATCATTATTGACTAGGGTCAAAACTAGCCTTCTTTGCACCCGGGACAAACATGGATTTTGGTGCCCCCCTCCTCCTCCTCTTCCACAAAGTATATTTACAAAAAGAGTTTTACTAATTTTTTAATAGCCAACTTATTTTTAAATTTAAAATACAATCATAAAACAGTGAATTACTTAATTTGCTTTGTCAAATATTGATTCATTAAAATTTTGCAAACAAAATTGAAAAAAAAAAAAAAAAAAACTCTATTTTATACATGATTTTTTTTTTTGGGGGGGGGGGGGCATATCATCTTAGATTCTTGTATGCTTTGGCTTATCCTGGGCCGAACAATATTAACAATACTATACTAAACATAGAAAAATCAACACACAAAACCTTCATTTGGCACCTGAGGCAGACACCCCCTCTGCCCCTCCTTAGTTTAAGCCCTTTTATTAACAAGTGTTACTGTAAATGTAATTTCATCTTAAGATTCAAAATTTTTTATTTGATCACCTTTTTTTTTTTTTTTTTTTTTTTTTTTTTTTTAATTTATTTCATATATATATATATTTACATTAAATCAAGGTTTTTGGAGTATGCTGTAATAATTGTTTAAATTTTAAAATTCATGATATTATCTAAAATGTAAACAAAATATACTGTAAAATTATTTTAATGTAAGCAAAAGCAATTGATCTTCTTGTATCAAATGTGGTTATGATGGTGCCTTTTTTTACAAATTGTGAATAGAGCTTACTTAAAAAGAATCATTAGTTAATATCTTTCAATATATAAAAATAATGTAACTGACAAATCAATTGTTGATTATTTAGATTTTCAATTAAATTCTCTTTCCACTTTAGAAATGATCAAATTTTCCTCTTTACCTTATTTTTATTCTTTAATTAAGACTTTTTTATTTTTGTTAAACTAAACATCCGAAATTGTACTTGTAAATATTTTCTTACTTCATTTATTTTGCAGATTTGTGGTTTTAACGTAAATAGTTCATCATATGGTCTTTCTTCTTTCTACAGGGTGATTTTATAAGGCATTTAACTATTGGAATTTCCTCATATCTATTGGAATATCTTGTTTCACATATAAATAATATAAACTTCTGCTCTCCCTACTCATACATCATCTCTACATAGATTTTCAGTTTAAAAATTGCATCATAGTGACCTGTATATAAATATGTACTTTTTCTAAACAATTCATTCATTTACCCACCTGTTATTTCCAATTAATGTTGTTAGAGTGATTTTTGTGTCAGTTTTACATTTAAATGTTAAGCCCCGTTTTATGTCTTTTTTTATGATTTATTAGAATTGGTTATGTAAGAGTGACATTTATGCTTGTAAATTAGTTACAAAATTTAAAGCGTAGATGTATTTGTTATTAATGTATGTTTGTGTATATATGAATGTGATAATGTATAATAATCAATAATGTTTTATGCTATTTTAAAGATGCCATATTAAATCTGTTATCACATGCCAAATAGCAATGTGTATAGATAGAAAGTGCACATAGTAAAGAAGTCTCGCATTAAACAGTCAAAGTGTGCTTTCATAAATCAGTGAAAATGTTTGGTCTTTACTTGTTATATTGCACATTTTCATTTAATAAGTATTAATTTGGTGAAATAAGAAATACATGCTGCCAAATCTTGTGGTTAAAAATTGGAAATTGATATTCAATAAGTGGATTTTTAAAGTTTTTAAACTGTACAAATAATACCAAATGATTAGTTGAATAAGTAAACAGTAATCAATATAAATAAGTTTGTTATCATAGAAAGTCTGACAGGATCTTAGAAGTTATCATTATTGGCAAGTTTCACTATAAATGTTTTTTTCCATTTTAAGACTCAAAAATTTTATTTGAAAATCGTTTTCTTCCCCAAACTCTGAATTACTTTTTGTTAATCTGTAAGCTTTGCTTTAAGATGAAATATATTGTAGTAATTGTACTTTAAAATACATTATTTATTGTAGATGTCTTTTCTTATGTGTATTTTCAGGGCATATGTTATGATCAAAGTAAGCTTAGAGTATGTATATAATGGCCAAACTAAAACATTAAGTAATGTTTGTGAATGCTAAATATAATTTTGATGCAATTCAAACAGGACTTTTATGGTATGATTTTGATCCTTTTGCAATAATTTAATGAAAGAAGTTCATGAGAAGAAATTGCTGTGATTAGCCTGATTTGCAGTAAAGATGATTACCTATTGAGATGATTCTGCTCATCTTAAATTATTCAAATGTTTTATTATACTGTATAAAATCTGAAATCCAGATATCCAATAACTGGAACTAAAATTTTTAAAAACTTATGCTTTGAAAATTAAGATTTTTTTCCCTTCTCTCCTGTTCATTCTATACACATTCTTTTTCCTACAATCTATAGATAGGAGAGTTTTAAGATATTTGAAACCTAAATGTAAAGCAACTTATTTAAAGTCCATATTTTTTGGAATGGTAGAAAAACTATCCAAGATTTTTTTAAAAATAATTCAATGTAAAATTTATAGTGTTGAAATCTGCAGCACATTGGAAAATGTTAGGAATAATTTGTGATCATAAATATTTTCAAAAGTGAACCCTGATTAAAAGTTTATATTCTATTAAAAAAACAGGGAAAAAATCAATATAGATGTGATATATTGGTACACTACATCCAAAAACATCATTAACCCCCTGACTGCCCAGCCAAAGGGTAATATTGTAATGTTGTTTTCTATGTAATTTATTAAAAATATAAAAAAAAGATGTTTTTTCCAACCTGATACAAAATATTATGTTACGTATAGGTGTATTATCTTTGATAGCATTAATTCTAACTTAATTTTTCAAAACTAGGTTTTATTTGTAGAATTATATTAATTTAAATATTGCTTATGTTGCAGTGAAACCTGCAGCTTAGTGTGTGAAAAAATCCGGTCGCGGTAGTCAAGAGGTTAATGAAAATTATGCAACCAAATTGTCAGAATATAATGAAAACATACTGATCAGTCATCAATCCTCAGATGATAAAATCTATAGTATTGTTGTAAATTTGGAAATTCTGAAGTAATAACAGTAATCGGAAAGGAAACAAAAAAAACAAAAAAAAAATTAAACAATGTAAAGTACTTGATATAGAGTTACAATAATAGAGTGAGAGGACTGAGAAAGATGTATTCATATTTAAGTGTGAAATTTAGGAGATCATGTCTCTATATATTAAGGTGAAAGTGTGTAAAAAAATAAAACTGAGACAGATGATTTTAAGTATTGATTGAAATATACTTAATAAATCAAAATAAACTTTTAAGTGTAAGCTTGAATGAGATTTAATTTAAATTCGTGATATGAACAATTTCTGAATGATAATAACACTATTACAGTGCTAACACAAAGTATGTGTGTTAGCAAATTTCAATATTGTTTCTTGCTCTAAAATTTACTTAAAAATAATGCTTCTTCGCAATCTCAAATAAAGTTTCTAGCTATATATTTAAATGAAAAGAACCAAAAAAAAAAAAAAAATCAAAGCATAAGTTTTATTATTTTTTACCTCTTAAAATTTAATTTTCAGATCCTCATTTTATTGGATATATTTGAAGAAAAAATTCCAAGTAAATTATAGCATAGCTTCCAGCCAATTCTTCAAATTTTTTAGGACTCTACTCTTTCTGAATAGAGAATTTTATTTGCAGATTTTTGCCGTTAAATACAGTGAATATTTCTTTTCAGATAGAATAATATCCAAAAAAATTGCGATGATAATGTATCTTTGAATTTAAGGCAGCTAGTCATTAAGCTTCCAAATTTCCATCAGTGATGTGTGTTTGATGCATTGGTGTATTTAAAATATCACCTCAGGAAATTAATATTTTTAACTTTTTTTTTTTTAAGCATGTATCTTTTTTCTTTAGTTTTCAAAATATTTCTAAGATATATGCATAATTGTGTATGAAATGTTAAAAAATTTTATTCCAAGCTCGTCAGCTTTTAAAACATTGAACAATAATTTAAGCATAGATTTTAGAAATATTTTGACAGCTAAGAAAAAAAAGTAACATCCTTTAAGAAGATAACACACACATACACACACACACACACACAAAAAAAAAAAAAAAAAAAAAAAAAAAAGATATTTTAAATGTAAGAATACATCGAACACCCATTACCTTAAAATTATGGAAGGAAATTCAGTAGTTGAGTGACTAGCAGCTTTGCTTCCAGGTGCAACATATATACATACAGTATGAAATATGCAAAATGTATCATTTCCACCATCTTTTTATATCCATTAAAAATTCAGAGAAAATTTAAATAAACATAAGGGTTGCGAATTTACACAATAGAGTCATTTTGTGCTTTTTAATTTCTATGAAAATAATTATTTGATTTTTCCCTTCTTATCCTATTTCCTTCCCCCTCCCCAAAAAATAGTATGTTTTTGACAAATATTTACTACATATCAAATTAACTATTACTATTACTTGATACATTTATAAATAAGTTAAACAGATGAAAAAAAATTAAATAATAAAATAAAAAAGAAATTTAAGAAAACAGTTTTCTTTTATAGAAAAGCAGTGATCAACACTTGGGTGGTGTTTATTGTAACCAACACATTTCAAAAGCTGCCAATAAATATGTGGTTCATGTTATTTTTCATCTCTCTTAATTTTAAATGGATCATAATAAAATCTAAATTGAATATCAGAACAGGAATATCCATATTTTCTTTTCTCCCCCCCCCCTTCCCAAGTAATCAAATTCAATAATATATCATAAATTTTTGATTCTTTAGTTATACATTAATTTTGTATGTCATAAAATTTTTATCATTATTTTTAATATTTATGCATATTAGATGTTAGATACTATTGAAAAAGAGCTAATTAAAACTGTGATTGGAATATATATATATGCATACAGACAGGCTGAGCACAAAGTCTTGCCCTGATAATAAAAATTTATTACAAAATAAATACTTTGGGCAATTATTGTATTATTATTGGATAGCTCATTTAAATAGTTTTGTTATGTAATAGATGGTGCTCTATATTCTCTTTTATGTCAATCCAAATGGCTTCAGTTAAAAAAAAGCACAGTGTGTGCTTTGATTTCATGAGCTGAAATTTGCCCATTTGTGTTACACATGCATTTTCACGTTGTTATGGATGCAATAATCCTGATAGAAAGTCAATAAAGCTATAAGAAATGTTTAGAGAAGCAGGCAGTGTTTTTGAAATTTCATGAAATCTGTTGTCCCATTAAAAGCTTTGTAACAATACTTACATTGTATCCAAACAAACTAGTGTCTCATTATAATAGTTTTTGCATAATAAATATTTATAATCAAAGCAAGACTTTGTGTGTGTGAGAGCATACTTTGATCGTTGTCTGTGTTGATTTTGTGATTATCTTTTTTTACTGTAAAAAGATTATGAAAAAGCAGTTTGAGTGAATATGTTGCAATTAGAAAAACATGTAAATAATGTGAAATATTCTTAGTATGAAACTTTTGTGAAATAGTCATGGTGACCAAAGTATGTCTTAAGATTGTTTTTGGTGAAAAAAAAAGTATTTGTGTGTTATTTAGGTATGCATAATTTAAAAATCTTATTTATAAGTGTGGCATTTTATCATTTTGTTGCTACTACATAAAATTTTATATGAATAAATTATCATATGTAACTACTGAATAAAATTTTATAAGAAATTGAAAATTACTTCTAAAAATTTGTTACATTCTGTTGTAGTAAAAAGTGTGTGAAAGTACAATTTGTGTGCTAATTAATTTATAAATCCAGAATCTTCATTTGTTACCTGGATCATAATTTATTATATTGCAAAGTGCCATTTGTTACACATGTCTAAAAATACTGTTAAAGAATAGCATATAAAATGAAAAGACATAGCATAGATCTTATCTTCAAGGCTGTTCTTAAATTCAAACTGGGTACCTTCTAATATATTCCTGAATGAATTTTTATTGTAAACATGTAAAATTTGCAAGTGTTCAAAAACTATTAAATCTGATTAAAAAAAAAAAAAAAAAAAAAAAAAAACTTCCAATGGAACAAAAAGATCTTTTAGCTAATCTCGTAAGAGGTGACATTTTGAACCCAATATCAAATTTCTAGATGTTACAGCCAAGAAAGATACAGCAATAGATTATAACTCATGTCTTATTTATTAAAAAACTGGCTGATCTGCCCATCATTGCAAAGGTCTGTGATAACCTTAAATATACCTAAAACCTAAAATTTATCTCCATTTTCCACTGTCAGGGGGTGGCTCCCAGGTGTGGAAGCAGGACTGCCAAGCCCGTAATGATGGGAGGAGGGGTGCAAACAAAGGACAAAATAGTTTGCCCAAATTGAGTTACCCCCTCCTTCGGTCCAGTTTACAAGAAAGTGCTTTAAAATAGACTAAGATAATTAGGGATCAAGTTACTTAATGATTAAGATTGAAATGAGGAGAATAAGAAAACAGGAATATATAATATAAAAGTGTAGTCAATGGCTGTGTCCATTAATATATCACATAAGAAGCTCAGAAAAAATTAAAGTAAATTTTGTCAAAAGAAAAAAAAAAATCATGGAAGAAATTTTGCCCAAGGATCATGAAAAGATTGCTAATTTTATCAAAATATCATGGAAAATGCAAATTTTGTCAAAAGAGTGCGAAAAAACAACAATTAATGCCAATCTAGAGTGCTCCCCTCTATATATACACACACACACCTTTCACATCTTCTGATGTAACTTTTCAGAAAATTGAAAAAAATTCCTTTCAGAATTTTTTTTAGCCCTGTCTACTGATTGGGAAGGGAGGGGCAAATCAAGAGCAGAAACAGGTTGCAGCACCGAGTTATCCCTTAGGTCAAGTTTTTAATAAGGGACCAAAATATGATTTAATTATTTAAAATTGGATTAAATGCACAAAAAATTATTTTTTCCATATAAAAATTAGCTTTTTGATAAAATAAAAAAATTACTCGTTTTTTTGTTTTTTTTTTTAATTTATGAAATAGAATATTTTGCATAAATATTCAAATTTCTGACTGATTTTTAATTCCATTCAATCTCTTTTCCTTTATGAACAAATGAAAGCAGCTATTATCAAAACAGACTAAATGTTTGCAGATAATAAAATAAAAAGTTTGCAAATAAAAAGTAATGAATTTTTAATTAATAACTCAGCAAATTTTGAATGAATTTTTTGAATGTCTGAAATATTTTTATTTTGCACATATATGCCATATATGCAAATTTTTAAATCCCTGCCTGCAATAATTAAAAAAATTTCAATGTACCATAAAATTTCTGATTGGCATTTAATCTGGCATTGATCTAGTAATCCAACTCTGGAACCCTTTTCCATTCTTGACATCCTAGTTGGTATGGGCTCTGAAAATAAAAAGTAATGCTTTGATGTACTTGTTTTGCAGTTTTACCAGATTCTGCAAAAGGTGTGAAGTTTTCATAAGCATTTTGATGATTTTTAATTAGTATTTCACCTAATTATAAAAAAAAAAAAAAAAAAAAAATCTGAGCTTCAGGTGCATCAAAATGTGCTTTGGACTATCATCATACAAATTTTCAGCTTTATGGAAAATTCTCCTAGTCATTGCACACACATGCACAGAGTGAAACTTCCTTTTATTAATAGATGAAAACTTAACCTCCTCACAAGGAAGGTCTCCATACGGGCATATGCAAAAAATTCTGAAAAAATTACAGAATGTTCTTCTCATGTGGATATATACATTTATAAAAAAAATTTCGGCGGAACCTCTTTACCTTGTCCGTAAAAAAATAATGAAAATTTCGTTATTTGGCAATTTATCATCGGTTGGCGATGAAAAGCAATTTCAAAAAATGTTTTTTTATCTCAAATGCATTTTAAAGAAAAAAAGTTTCATGTTCAACGTGTTTAGATAAATTAAATATCTTTGGTTTTATCAGCTTTAGTTTGTTTTAAGTATAATTTTGTTATATTGATATTTTTATGTATTTATATTCACATTTAACCATCAAAATTTGAGATTTAAAATGAAATTCAAATTTAAATTCATTAAAATTGTTTCAAATTCTAAGTTCAGTTGAGCATTGACAACTTGTTTTGTTACCATGGAAACATCTGTCTTTTATTTTTGAATACGCTTAAATGTATGAAAATAATTTTTCTGAATAAGAATTTTTTATATATGAAAATATTTTTTTCAGAGGTAAATTAAATAACCATAGCAACAAATAATGTGTATATATATATATATATATATATGCATATTATATATTAAACTCGCTCACTGTTTAAATTAATTCTAAAAATCCAAAAGTTTTCAGTTGCATTAAAATCGTTTGCTTTTGGCGGAGAAAAGTGCTGCTCGTCAAATCGTGTGACACTTTCGTCTTTTCTCGCCAAATATTTGAAAGTATTTTATTTTTTTACATGTTTTAAAATGCAATTCCGCCGTTAATTTTCACTGATTCTTTATTACATACATGAGTAGTTTAATTAGTATTTTTTTTTTCAAAAAAATTTGAGTATGCCCAGTATGGAGACCTTCCTTGTCAGTCCTGAGAGACATTTTATGTGATTACTACAAAAACCAGTTTAAAATTATTATAAAACATCTTCAAAGATGCATTAATCTATATATTGATGCTTTTAATATGCACACATTTATTAAAAATGTCTAGATGTAATTTTAACGATTCTAGAAGCATTTAAATTAATTTAAAGGGTGTTTTTTAGTGTCACCTCCAGATGACAACAGGACCTAGGAGATTAAATTCAAATCCAAATCTGTCAGTAATCATACCAGCTACTTTCATATTTTTAAATATAAAAATGATTTTTTGAATGTGTCAGACAGTTTTGTGTTATTAAACAGGTGAAAAAAATATTTTTGTGTATGAACAGTCTTAATATATAAAGTACTTATAGTAGCTATAGAAGTTAAACACACAAGTCAACCATGCTAGTATAGTTTTTATGAATAAACTATACTAGCATAATTATAAGGTTTCTAAGGCAATTTTGAAAATTTCCAATGCTACAGGTCCAGAATTTGACTCTGAATTGGGCAAGATTCACTGAGCTTTTCATCTTTTCAAAATTGATAAAATGAGTACTAAAATTATTTTGGAACTTAACACTGGAGGTCTCTTGTTAGGCTGAGTACTGTTTGATTCAGACAAGAAAAACTTGTACAGAAGGAACTTCGTCTGCAGTACATGAAGGGCAGATAAGGTTACAGTAATTCTTGAAATGACCAACTGAATGGCAGAAAAGAAAATTCATCTCTAAAATAAAATCGACTGATCAGTTACTTTGGCAACAAGACAGAGTTCAGGGTTTTTCTTGTCTGAGCCAGACAGTATCCGACCTGACTGGGAGCTACAGAGTTTAGTTTAATTTTTTAAAATATTAAATTTGTTCTCCATTTTAAAGATTTAAAATATATGAATATCTACAAGAGTTAAAAAACTAAAGCTTACCATTTCAAAACTTTTTTGAAACACACCCATACAACAGCTGTCAAATTACCATTTTTTAAAATTTCCAACATTAGTTGTGCTGCATATGATAAATCCTCTCGACTTTGATTCCATTCTCTTTTTTTTTTTTTTTTCTTTACCTTTTTATTGAAATTCTGTGAAAAATAAACCAATGAACACATGGCTTTCAGAGACCCTTTTTCCCTATGGATGGTAAGTATCAATCTTAATTTTCTGTTGTATTGAAGAATCGAGCTTAAATGGCATTTTTTTTTTTTTTCCCTCATGCATGGAAATGAAAATATAGTGAATTTTCCTCATATTAAATAAGTCACGATGGTATTATTCACATCCAATATTAGCCCAATTAATTTGACACAAGACTACAGATATTATGAAACTGGACTCCTGCATTGGTTGGGTTATACCTCTCCAGAACACAAAATACTGTGATCTGAGCTTAACCTGAAATTTGATATTTTAAAGCATGTGTTATACAGTTAACATGGCATATAAGAATCAAAATCGAACCTAAACAATTAGTGCCAATGTGACTTTTACCATTAAAGGAAATTAGTAGCAATCTGATAGACCTTGTGTCCTATGTGGATTGGGTTATATCTGACACAAAACTGCAATGTCTAATTAAAGCCAACTTGTAAAGACTTAATTAAGACAATACAATACAAATAATAATAATAAATAAAAACATGCTGCTTTATGGCCAACATTTTAACAGGAATGGAACATAAAAACTGAAATGGAAAAAAAAAAAATTCCACAATTTAATGTAATTATGAAAAGATAATTTATAATGATATATTTAATATCAAGTTTATTTTTTATGTTGAAAAATGAACACAAAGAACATTGATTCAAATATGTATTTTTTTTTTTTTTTTTTTTTTATCTACACCACAATTTTGGAATTTCTTTTTAAAAAATGGGTCAATTCAAACCCTATCTGCAAGAATTAAACTCAATCTGAAACAATTAGTTCACCTGAATTTTAACAATGAAAAAGTTTAACACTAACCTAAAATTCAGATCTTGTCTGTTGCAATTAAAATCTGGTTACTCAACCTAACCATCTTGTTAAATCCTGTAAAATCAGATTGCCCAAACCAATGCAGGATTCTATATAAAGTCAATAATTTGAATTTTTTATTAAAAATATTTATATAATATGAAAAACTTGTATCAAGGATGTAGTGGTGGGTTACAGTGTAATTTATAGTATGACATTTTGTAAAAACAAGTTTTTTGGAATTGCTGACCCTTAAAACGTGTAAATTCGTAGAAAAACAGAAGTAAAAAAAAATTTCGATTATAATATTTTCTTCTATTGAAGATAGAAGAAAGTAAAAAAGAAAAGGAGGGAAAAAATGAAACTGCTTCATTCAACAGTGAAAATAAACATAAAATCTATAAAAATATCCAAATTATCAAATATCATGCTATTTTGAAAATAAATATACAGGGTGTATCTAAACTACTGGGCAAAACTTTAAGGGGTGATAGTACACATCAAGACATTTAATATTAAATGGGATACTAAGGGTCCCAAACGTCTTCCGAAGCAGATAGCCGCCATCAAAGTTTAGGGTCCAAAATTTGAAATGATTATAAAAAACAGAAAAATTGGTCGATTCATTTGCGGTTTTCACCAAAACTATTCTTTATGTTAGTATTGTCTTGAAAATAAATTATAAAGATAAATTTCAAAAGATGCTGGTAGAGGGCGCTTTAGACTTTGGAGTAACGAACAACTATTATTTACAGTTATTTTTTGCATATCATTGATTTTTTTAGCAGTTTAGACATAAACTTAAATTTTGAGCTCAAAATCTTTGGTAAGTAGCGCAAACTGAACTGCGTTCAATGGGAATGGGTAGTTTCAAACTTCAAATGATTATAAAAACAGAATAATTGGTCAATTGATTTGCGGTTTTCAATAAAATTATTCTTTATGTCAGTATTGTCTTAAAAATAAATTATACAGATAAATTTCAAAAAATGTCGATAGAGGGCGCTTTAGACTTTGGAGTAACATACAACTATTTTTTACCGTTATTTTTTTAATCTCATTAGTTTTTTTAGAAGCTTAGACATAAACTTAAATTTTGAGCTAAAAATCTGAATCGTTTAGAATGGTTAAGTACCGCAAACTGAACTGTGTTCAATGGGAGTGAGGAGGTTCAAATTTCAAATTATTATAAAAAATAGAAAAATTGGTCGATTCGTTTGCGGTTTTCTCTAAAACCATTCTTTATATCAATATTTCCTTGAAAATAAATTTTAAAGATAAATTTAAAAAAAATTCCGTTAGAGGGCGCCTTAAACTTTAGAGTAACTAACAACTATTTTTAACAGTTATGTTTTTTATCTAAATAAATGTTTTAAAAGCTTAGATTTAAATTTTGAGCTTGAAATCTGAATCGTTGTGAGGAATTAAGAAGCGAAAAATTGAACTGTGTACGTAGGGTGTACAGGGTAACATTTTAACTCCTGAACACAGTTCAGTTTGTGCTTCCTAACCCCTCCCAATGATTCAGAATTTGAGCTCAAGCATTAATTTAGATACAAAAAATAACAGTTAAAAATTGTTGTTGGTTACTCTAAAGTGTAAGGCGCCCTGTAACGGAATTTTTTGAAATTTATCTTTAAAATTTATTTTCAAGGAAATACGGACATAAAGAACGGTTTTAGAAAAAACCGCAAACGAATCGACCAATTTTTCCATTTTGTATAATCATTTGAAATTTGAACCTTTGCACTCCCATTGAACACAGTTCAGTTAGCGCTACTTAGCCACTCTCAACGATTCAGATTTTCAGCACAAAATTTAAGTTTATGTCTAAGCTTCAAAAAAATTGAATAAAATGCAAAAAATAGCGGTACGTTACTCCAAAGTCTAAAGCGTTCTCTATCGACATTTTTTAAAATTTGTTTATAATTTATTTTCAAGACAATACTGACATAAAGAATAGTTTTAGTGAAAACCGCAAGTCAATTGACCAATTATTCTGTTTTTTTATCATCATTTGAAATTTGAATCTACCCACTCCCATTGAACACAGTTCAATTTCCGCTACTTAACCACAGATTTTGAGCTCAAAATTTAAGTTTATGTCTAAACTTCTAAAAATATTTAATGATATGCAAAAAATAACAATAAAGAATAGTTGTTCGTTACTCCAAAGTCTAAAGCGCCCTCTATCGGCATTTTTTGAAATTTATCTTTATAATTTATTTTCAAGACAATACTGACATAAAGAATAGTTTTCGTGAAAACCGCAAACGAATCGACCAATTTTTCCGTTATTTATAATCATTTCAAATTTTGGACCCTAAACTTTGATGGCGCCTATCTCCTTCGGAAGACGTTTGGGACCCTCAGTTTCCCATTTAATATTATTTGTCTTGATGTGTACTATCACCCCTTAAAGTTTTGCCCAGTAGTTTAGATACATCCTGTATATCAATTTGAAAATAATATGTATCATGATGTATATAGCAATATATATCCATTGATATACAGCGTGATGCCGAAATCGACAGACAAATTTACAGGCATGAATGTGACATAGCAGGGTTCAAGAAGATGGAAAATTGCCATAAAACACGGGGTCGGAAGCCATTTATTGAGTCATGAATACATTTTATCCTAATTGAATTCAGATTGACGGTAATAACAGGGTTCATACTCATTTTCTAAGAAAAAAAATCCCCTGAGAATCACCTGATGTATTTTCCGGGATGTACAACTTTTCCATATCAACAATTAACGACATTTTGATATTACAGAGGTAATAAAGCACGCGAACAGTAACAAATGCTCCCAATTTCTCAGAATAGACTGTCATTTTGGCAGGTTTTCCCAGGTTTGGGAAATTTTTTGTATTATCCCCTGATTTTTACAACCTAAAATTCATCCCCTGATGAGTATGAACCATGTGTATATACCATAAACACATTCTGGATTTTTTAAAGAAGCTCCATAAAAATTTTCCAGAAACCCACGTGCATTTGGATTTCAATGAAGTAACATTTCATTAATTCAAACTATCCAATATTATTCATCTAAAAATTACATGAGGCTTTTTATTTTCTAAAAATTTTATTTTCCTTTTCTATTAGCCTTTGATACTTTTTAAATTAGCATTGATGCAATTGAACATTAAGAAAAAATATTTGTTGCCAAATGCCATAAATAACTCTAAGGCTGTTCTAAAATCTAAACTGACTACTTTATAACGCACTCCCAAATTCATTGCATACACAAAATTCACAAGTACTCTTATTCAGAAATTATCAATTTGTTTTAATTTTTTGATACAGGCAGAGTTTCTTTCATAAAATTGTGTCAAAGTTAGCAATTTGAACCAAATTTCTGTAGGTATGTGTCTGGAAATGCTTATCATAAGGCAACAATCCCTTATAATTCAAAATGTAATTAATTTATTAAAAAAATATATAAAAATTATTTCTTTAATTATGGTTGAAGGTAACAAGATTTTATATTTAACAAGAAAGAAAAAATCATGCATTAAGCATAGATTATAAAGCACTTTCCAACATACTCAGAATAATGTAAAAAAACTGCACCGTTTAAAAAAATTAAAATATGTAGCTCATTTCAAAACGGAATTTCAGGTGTTCCCCTGTTTGGAGATGTTTTATAGTAATTTTAAACTGATTTTTGTGGTCCCTCATGATACTTGTCTCAGGACTGGGGAGGATAAGGTCAAACTCTTAAGAAAAAAAAAAAAAAAAAAAAAAAAAAATACTTTTCAGTTTATAAATTTAAAAAAAATTTCAAATGGCTGTCATTTTGAAACAAGATGGCAGATGAAGATTGGATGATGGCAGATGGATATATTGATGTGAATTTACCAATGATAAAAGTGCCTTCTCTTTATGAGTTACTGTGTATAGAGAAGTAGATTCCGAAAATTCCGCAGTTTCTCCGGAAAATAAGTTAAAACACGATAGTACAGTAATAAGGTAGAAAATACGGAAATTAGCGGCAAAAAATAGCGATCTTTTTCGATCAGTCGTTGCAAAAAAAATCGCGAAATTCTACAATAGGTCGTTGAAAATTATCCATTTGTCCATAAAACTGGGATTTTCAGCAATTGTTCGCGACAAAAAATTGCGAATTTCGCCAACCAGTCTTTGAAAAAAGTTGTGAATTTTGTCCTAGTCGCTGCAAATAATCGTCAAATTCATCAATCGGTCGCGAATAAAAATCATGATTTTTTCACTCTCTGGAAAAACAAATTTTGGCTGTCTGCCATGGCAAAAGATCGCGAAATTGATTAATCAATTGAGGAAAATTATCCCGGAATTCAGCAATCAGATTTGATAAAATTATGAGTTTTGTCAATCATTGACTTTGTTACAAAAAACGCAAAATCGTCAGTTATGGCAAAAGATCTCGATATTCATCTATCAGTCGTGGAAAAAGATCGCGTTTTGTCCGTTTTTTGTCAGTCAGTTGCGGCAAAAAACTGCGATTTTCGTCAGCCAGCCACGGTAAAAGATCGCGATTTTCGTCAGTACTTCGTCACAAACGATCTTGATTTTCATCAATCAGTCATTCACAGAAAAATAACGCAATTTTCGTCAGTCATTCGCGACAAAAAAAAATCGCGATTTTCGTCAGTCAGCCTCGGGAAAAAATTGCAATTTTCGTCATTCATTATCGGGGGGGGGGGGGAAATCACGATTTTCGTCAGTTTTTCGCAACAAAAGATCGCGATTTTCATCAGTCAGTCTGAAAAAGATCGCAATTTTCATCAGTAGTAAGTCATGGCAAAATACCGCGATTCTCGCCAGTCATTCGCGACGTCAATTAGTCTTGGGAAAAGATCGCGATTTTTGTCAGTTCGTCTCCGCAAAAGATCACGACTTTCGTCAGTCAGTCTGTAAAAAATTGCATTTTTTTTACTTAGTAATTTGTGACGAAAGATCTAGATTTTCGTCAATAAGTCATCGCAAAATACCACGATTCTTGGCATTAATTCGCAACAAAAAATCTCGATTTCCGTCTGTTCAGTCACAGCAAATACCGCGGCAATTCTCGCCAGTCATTCGTAACAAAAATCGCGATTTTCGTCAATCAGTCTTGGGAAAAGATTTCGATTTTCATCAGTAATTCGAGACAAAAAAAATCTCTATTTTTGTCAGTTAGTCGTGACAAAAGTTCGCCATTTTTGTTGATCAGTTTCGGGGAAAGATCGTGATTTTCGTAAATCAGTCTCGGTTAAAGATTGAAATTTTCATCAGTCGTTTAAAGATTTTTTGTCAGTCATTTGCGATAAAAGACCGCGATTTCGTTAGTCATTCGCGATAAATGATCGCAATTTTTGTGTCTGTCTTGGTGAAGATCACGATTTTGTCAGTTAGTCTTTGGAAAAAACCACGATTATCGTCAGTTAGTCTCGGCAAAAGATCGTGATTTTCGTCCTCATTCGTGACAATAGATCGCGGGTTTCGTCTGTCAATTACGGGTGAAAAAAATCACGATTTTTGTCCGTCTGTATCTGAAAAAGATTGTGATGTTCGTAAGCCACTCTCTGGAAATGATCACGATTTTCGTCAATCCATCATGGCAAAAGACCACGATTCTTGCCAGTAATTAGCGACAAAAACCCGCGATTTTCGTCAGTCGCGGCAAAGGATCGCCATTTTTGTCAATCCTTCGCAATAAAAGACCGCGATTTTCCTCTGTCATTCGCGTCAAAAGATCGCGATTTTCGTCAGTCTTGGGAAAAGATAGCCGTTTAGCGACCAAATATAGTAGTATGTGCAATACTGTGTAGACACTAATCAATGGTATATAGATACAGCCCCTCATTTTTTTGTTTCATTTTGGGAATATAGGATTTTGATCTTATTCTTTAGACGATAATTTTCAGATGTTTCAAGTTATGATTTTGAAACTTGAACAAAAGTTGCTCTATACATTTAGCTAACACAATATGCAAATGAAATTTTTATAGAGTTGACACATGTGCAGTGAAATTTTATTTAGTAAACCTGCGCATTTTTCATACAATTATTAATACTTTTTAATTTTGATTACAGGGTATTATGTACAATGTTGTTTCTCATATTTTTTGAAAAGAACATTGTTTTTTATTAAGAACTCTGCAAATTATAAGCAAAAAAATTGGCAAAATTTGGGACCGTTTTTATAAAAACCTTAATTTCTCTATGAGTATACATGCTATCCGCATAAAAATGAACACAGCTTATTACCATAAGCCATTTAATCATAATCTGCAGTTTGAACGCTTTTGCTACATTAGTTTTGACAGGATTATTCAAAAGATTCTATTTTTTTCAATTTGTTGACGGTCCTCTACTGGATTTTCAAAAAAAATCTTCTCGAAAATCTATGACCAGTACTATTTTGTTTATACATCTGAAGTTTCAGAGTCATTCCTCATGTATATTTTTAGATATTTAACAAAACATCTGAAATTGCAAATGTCAAGTTTTTTTTTTACTGTGACTGTAATAGTGTGTGTGTGGATGGGGGTAGAGATAAAAATGGTTTATAATGATGTGTAATAATCATACATATAATAAATAATATGCATTATATTTAAATTCAAATTGACCTACTGGATATTATGTATATAATGTGTATAGCATAAAAAATTATTCACACTTCACGTTCCATACTTTTGAAAATCCTGCATTTATAGCACTTAACTCGTCAACACTTATAAATATTAGCTATGTCAAAATACATACTAAATAACTTTAGATTTTTTTAAATAATTAAATTATAATAATAAATAAACAAGATAATTAAACATAATTTTTTGTGCAAATATTTCTGCATGTCCATTTCAAGATAAATTTCTGAGATTTGAAATCTGCCATTTTTACTTTAATTTTTATTAATTAAAAATACTTAAAGATCTGCTAATTATCCATAATATAATTAAATTTCAACATAATGTATGGCAACTGTTGCTAGTTTTAAAATTTAACAACAAATTTTAAATTCCTAAACAAACTCTAGTACACCGCAACAGACTGTGACGCTACGAGCTTTTGATGATTTAAATTTTTGTCATGTCAAAAACCAGCCCTGCTATCGTGGAATAATATTCAAATCCATCAAAAAGCAATGTTGTAAACTCTACCCTCCCCCCCCCTAAAAGAAAATTTTTTTAATAGTTTATATGCATTCATTTATTTGTAACATTAATATGGATACTGAAATATAGTCTATCTATATATTTAAAACACCTGGCTGTTTTTTTAGTCATCAGCCCTGAGCTTTCTACTGGTCCGATTTCGATAATTATTTTTTTAAATGAAAGCTGTTCATGTGTAGATGTACCCATTCTGGCTAATTTTTAATTTATTTCAATTTTTATATTTTATTTTTTATTTTAAAAGCGTTTTTCGTGATATTTCTTCAAAACAGTGGCAACAGGTTAAGCTTTTCTCACTATAATAAAAATTTATTTTGCTTTATTACTTTCCACCAATCAGGAGAATGTAATTGATGTCGTTTTGGAAAAAAAAAAAGAATAAAACCTGTTATTTGTGTGGTATTACAATAATTCTATTTTACATAATATTCAAAATTATAATTTTTTTATATTAAGGTATTATTTAAAATAAAAATAAATATAACATTTTCTACATTTCAATAACAAACACAAAAGTTTTATTCCTTTTAATAAAAAAAGGTATCGTTTTTCTTTTCGTTGTCATGACAATAAAACTAATTTTGACAAGTTCATGGAGACTACAAAGCAATAAATAAATTAAATTTATTGCAAGTGCAGTAAATGTGTAATGGGTTGGTTATACAATTTAATAACTCCCTGTTTCTATTATAATTAAAATGTTTTGTTGATATTATAATTACGAGGTGGAACCCGTCGAAATTCGACGAAAGAAAATGTTTAAGAAAAAACAGTTCCATTGACTTATAATAAATCTACAAAATTAGTTACAGTAAAAAATACATTTTATATTGGTCAGTCTAACTCTAAAACAAATATTATTTTAAGCTAATATTAACAAAATACTATAAAACACAATTATCCAAATTATTAAACGAAATATAACCTAAATTCACCGGATTTTTTAACAGATTATATTTTTGAAATAGTATACGCATTTTAATTTCTATATTTATTTTCTTTCGATTTTAAGGGAAAATGCAGTGATTCTGTTGCCACAATTACAAAATTGGTACTAAACAAAGAACAAAACAAAGCATAGTCCAAAACTGCATCAAGTTTTCGACTCTTTGGTCAGAATTTAAACAATTTAAATTGTTAAAAAATATGCGATTAAGACCAGAAGAATCTGAATTTTCGGAATTTCTGCTTAAAATAGGTAATGGAGAAAATTCTTGCATGAATGAAGAGTTCCCTGAAGACTCAAATAAAGTGTGTTTACCACCGTCTATTATAGCAGAAAATGAAATCGTATCCCAAATTTTTGGAAAAAGGTTCTCATTGTCAGATAGTATTACTAAATTTGCCAAAGTTTCAGTTCTAGCTCCGAAAAACGAACATTGCAATGAAATTAATCATAAAGTTATAAACCTTATACCATCCAGAACATACATGCACATCCAGAACATACATGAGCATAAAAAATTTAATAGCTGAAAGTGAAAAAGAAATCCTCCAATTTCCAACGGATTTTTAAAATAGCTTAGAAAAAAGTGGATTGCCTCCACACATTCTCACATTAAAATTTGGAACAATTGTAATATTACTAAGAGATTTAAGTCCTCACGAAGGTATTTTAAATGGGACCAGGTTAATTGTACTAAACATGCACGATAATTTTTAGGATTAAGCAGTTACTACTGGTGTCAGAGCTGGAGAAAGAGTTTTGATTCCTAGAATCGATTTAATGCCATCAGATACAACTCTTCCCTTTTCATTTAGAAGACGCCAATTTTTAATTCGTGTCGCGTTTTGTATGACAATTAATAAAGCACAATTGTAAACAATGGATTCTGTTGATATTTATTTACCTGAGCCAGTGTTTATCCACGGCCAGTTATATGTCGCGATGTCTCAAGTACGTTCATTTAAAAATTTTAAAGTGCAAACAGTTCCAAAATGCAACTCAACAACTAATGTCGTACATAAGGAAATACTTTACTACTCGAAAAGAAAAGTAAAATCTTAACTCGAAAAGAAAAGAAAAAGCTTTCGTTGAACCAATATTAAAACTGATTTCCTATTTCTTATAGATATAAATTTAACTTTTTCAAAAAAATGTATAACCGACTCCAAAAAAGAGCGCTAAAAAGAATTAAATAATTCTATAAAATTCTCTAATGACAAATCTTTATCCAATAACCACACATTGACTATCATGACCGGTATAAAACGGTAAAATTTAATATATAGAATTTAATATCCACCAAACATAGGTTTTCCAGAGAATATTTTTTACAAGAGATTAATTTACATATTTTTGATTTAATTTTTGAATATATACATATAAAAAGTAAGGAATTACTTTTTGAAGATGGTGCCAAACAATCATAATCGATAATGATTTCCCCATTTTATTTATGGTACAAGACATAATATATCCACAATTCTTACTATACTTAAGATAGTTTGGCACCAACTTCAAAAAGTAATTCCTTACTTTTTATATGTATATATTCAAAAATTAAATCAAAAATATGTAAATTAATCTCTTGTAAAAAATATTCTCTGGAAAACCTATGTTTGGTGGATATTAAATTCTATATATTAAATTTTACCGTTTTATACCGGTCATGATAGTCAATGTGTGGTTATTGGATAAAGATTTGTCATTAGAGAATTTTATAGAATTATTTAATTCTTTTTAGCGCTCTTTTTTGGAGTCGGTTATACATTTTTTTGAAAAAGTTAAATTTATTTCCTACTTTTTAGTTATTTATACCGTAATACATAATTATGTGTACTGACATATGATGACTCTTTGCAGCGCATTACTAATGAACGCACTTTGATGAGTTCTGATGTATTCGCTTTACTTGTCACTGTTTGATTGTCAACTTTTCAAAAGACACTTACAATATCGGTTAGTATCGTTGTGAATCTTTAGGTTTTCTGGATGTGGTAACTTCTTCAGATCTGGCACGACGAAAAGCTACCGCATTCATGAAATCTTAAAGTCAACATCTAATCGTACGGACATCGGAAGTGGTTATCGAAAGGTGACAATGCCTCAAGTAAAGTGTCCTTACAAATAAGCGCTTCCATATATGAGTAAACAGCAAAATGACTCCATGTATCAATGAATAGTAAAATGCTTTTCTAGTGTAGTCAAAAATACTCCCCCATCAGTCAGAAAAAGCAAAAAGAAAGTTTTTAACAAAAATTGCTCTATGATTCAATAGATAAACAACAACAATCTAATTCCTATAAATGCAGTAAAGGCATCGGAAATGATTTGACGAGGAATCCGAAATCATAACCTGTACTTGGCAGCATCTATAAGAGAGTGACAGCATTCGATGCCCAAATACTTTTTTCGCGGACGCTTTTGTCCCAACTAAAAATTTGAAACTCACTCCACCGCTTTTATAGAAAACGATTTTTTTAGCCTATCATGGAGCATTCTCATTGGGTCAAAAGACAAATATTTTATAAAAGCGGGGGAGTGACGATACAGCAAAAGGGTAAAATTTTTTACAGTGTATGTATGAGATATTCCATAAAAGGGATGGAGTGACGATGCAGCAAAAGTTAAATTTTTAACAATGTATCGCAATGCTAGGCATTTTCTATTATAAAATTTGATGATGATTTCCTGGTAGAATTCGATTGTACTCCGAATGATCCTTTATTTCTACACAGACATAAATACATAATCCATATTATTTTACAAATTCGTGGACATACAAGAACAAGATAGCACAAGGAAATATTACGACACAAGAAATGTACAACCGGGAGCTACACATAAAGAGTATGTGCAACGGAGCCAGTGGGATTCGAATCCACAATCTCCTACGCTCTCAAGCGATTAGCAGCGTGGTGTCTTAACCACTAGGCACAAGGACCCCCTTGATGACTCATTTTTGTCCAGAATCTTTTTAATCAATCGTATACTGTGCTCCATGTGTCGTCATATTCACATCGAGGAATCCTACATGAACAAAATCTGAAATCATTCTGGTGTCTAATCCGGTAGCCAAATCTGAATCCAAAGATAATTTTGCTACACATATCTATGCACTTTATTTTGCATTGATATGTAGAGATAATTTTTTCCTCCGGAGCAAAATATATACTAAAGGATTTCCATCTTTTCAACAACTTAAGGATGTCGATTGGTATCGATGTCTATTTCCGCTTTAGAGGATGCGAGAATTTGTCCATTTAAGCTTTAACATTTCGGAAATTTATCGCATCCAGCAAACTTTAAGGCCGCACACTAGGTACAGAAAAAGACCCGGATGATAATGTGAAGTCTATGGGGGCGTTCTTTTCAAATATCTCGCTCAAATTTTTAATTTTTTACGTGATTTTTTTTTTTTTTTTTTTTTTTTTTTTTTTTTTTTTTTTTTGCATAGGATAGCTGAGAATATTCCACAACTGACCTAGTTTTTACTTTTTTAATTTTGGTTTCAGATTTTTTTTTAAATATTTTAAATTTCAAAATTGGTTTAAACGATTCTGAAATTGAAACTATCATTATATAAAACATACACAAGCAAAATCGAACAAGTAAAAACTAGGCCGGTTGTAGATCATCCTCGGCTATCCTATGCAAAAAAAATCACGTAAATATATTAAAATTTGAGCGAGATATTTGAAAAGAACACACCCATAGTCTTTACACTAACATCCGGGTCTTTTTCTGAGACTAGTGTAGTGCCTTAAGGTCCACATTGAAATCTACAGACTTCGTAAATGGGCATTGAAAAGCTGACAATCCATCAGTATACGTTAAAGTTATAGTGAAAAATTACCTTTGTTTTTAAAGACTATCTATTTTCTGACTAATGAGAGCGATCTAAAAACGTCTATGGAGCGTTTTCATTGGTCAGAAAATAGATAGTCTTTAAAAACAGAGGTAATTTTTCAAGATATTTTAAACAGGGTACACTGTTAAAAATTTGATCCTTTTGCTACATCGTCCCTCCATCGCAAATATAGAAAACGATTACTTCAGCCTATTATGGAGCATTCTCATGGATCAAAAGTGAGATATTCTATAAAAGCGGGGTAGTGACGATGCAGCAAAAGGGTCAGATTTTTTACAGTTTAAAGTACGCGTACACAATCAGAGCGCGTCAAGTTGCTTCTATGATTCAATGCATAGCAAAGTAATTCTAAATGTTCGTATGTATTAAAATACTCTTTTCAGTCATAAAAACTAAAAAGGAAGATATTATCAAAATCCCACCATGATTCAACATGCGTCTATATGAAAGTAGCAATATTTGAAGTTAAGAATGTTCTTTGATAAACGTGGTTTTCCAAAGTACAGAAAATTTAAGAATTTTTATTCCAGAACTTGGCGGTAATCGCCTGAACGAGTTTGTTTTATGGGTGAAAGAAGTTAACTTGGAGATCATGTTAGTATACATGGAGCTACGCGCCATATACACTACAAAATTATCTCATGGAAAATGAGATAAGAGAGAGAGAGAGAGAGTTAACTTGGTTGGTTGGTTGGGTGGCAAATACTGAGACGTATGATACTACCCGTTAGGGAGAGAAGTTAACTAGCTTAACTTTAATGGTAAGCTTATTAAAATTTTTCGTCATTTATATTTGTCCGAATGTAAATCTAGCACATAGCAATGTACTTTAATCACTTTGTGAATCCGGCATAACAAGCACCCTGATACACAGACACTCTTGCTTTAATGTGTTAGGCTCTTTAGAGATGAATTTTCCGCTTTTCGATATCGAATTCTCATGTCTGGATCGATGTGGATCTTTCCCTTTGGTGGATACGAAAATTGGTCCAGCTAAGATTTCGTACTTTGAAAACAAAACTAGCATCTCTGCAACAATGGTTAGAATCCAGAAGGATTATTCGCTGTTAAGCAAAACAAGATTGACCAAACATAAGCCTTCATTTTTGAGAACTTTTCATTGTTCGGAGGAGAGAGTCTGGAATACATGGAGTGAAAATCTGCTATCGACACTGTAAAAATTTGACCCTTTTGCTGCATCGTTACTCCATCGCTTTTATAGAATTTCTTTGTTTTGACCAATGAGAATGCTCCATAATAGAGCGAAGTAATCGTTTCCTATAAAGGCGATGGAGTGACGATGCAGCAAAAGGGTTAAATTTTTTACAATGCAAGCAGTGCTAAAAATTTGTATCCTTTAAATGTGCAACGATGCTACTGAATTCCAAAGTGTCGATCACAGCGACATCTGCGGCATTTTCGTGATACATTATCTAGACTAGCAATAATTCTTCCATTTTTAGAAAATGTCCTGCAGATGTCGCTTCTATCTTTAAATTTCATTAGCATTGTTGCACATTTAAAGAATAGAACATTTTAGCGCTTTTTTTAAGTGTTACAGAGGGCGTGTTCAGCACAACTTACCGGTTACTTACCGACCACTTGCCGATTGTAGACAAGTACGAGATGAAAACTAAAGCGAAGTGTGACGTCAGCTACAATTCAAGAGAATAGTTTTCATTGATGCCACAATTTGCTTTCGTACTGTCCTACAATCGGTCGGTAAGGTTTATTTATTTGAATAGCATACATCCGACTTGTGTGCTCGACATGAAAGCCTGCTTATAAGTCATCGTGAATATGCAAGGACGAGATAGCACAAGGAAATTTACAACACAGGAGAAATACAACCAGTCCACACAAAGTGTGTGTTCAATGGAGCCAGCGGGAATCCAACCCACAACCTCCAGGTTAGCTGATCGGCGTCTTAACCACTCGGCCACGGAGGCCTTAACATAGGTTACTTTTGTAAGTTGCTCTGAACACGCCCTGAGATAGCCGATTTCCACACTATATCCCCTAGATGCTATATTTCCGGTTTCTTGCATAAGAGAACTTGTCTGGAATCCAGGAAGAATTTGCGCTGTTAGCGAAACCAGATTAACGAATCAGAAGCCTGAATTTTAGCAAATTTTTCAATGTTTTAAATAAATTTTCTTGTTAATAAATCTCGTTTTGCAAACAGCGCAAAATTTATGTGAATCCTGGCCCACGTCCAGTTAGGATTTTGCACTTTGAACACTGTTAAAAATTTGAAACTTTTACTTTATCGTCTATCCTTCGCTTTTATAGAAAATGATTACTTTATTGTATTATGGTGAATTCTCATTGGTCAAAATAGAAATATTCCATAAAAGCGGTGGAGTGACGATGCAGCAAAAACTTCAAACTTTTAACAGTGAAACGATCGTGTGTCTATGTAATTGTAACATAAAAGCATGCAAAAGAAACACTTCTAATTGGTCGATTGCTTCAAAATGAATTTGAAATTTAAAGTTTTTATTTTTAAAAAAGTTCTAATTATCAGATTTTTATGAAATTCGAATGGGACCACATAGGCCTCATACGCTTTCAAACAAAAAAAGAATTATCAAAATCGGTTCATATTTGCAAAAGTTATGCGTGAACAACAAATACATACAGGTCGAAATCATAACCTCCTCTTTGAAGTCGGTTAAAAACTGAATAAAATTTATATTTTCTTCTAAGTACACTTTTTTATATCATTCATTTTTATTATTCATAAGCTTTAAATGTAACATACTTATCAAATATATATTCTTTTCCGTCGAATTTCGACGGGTGCAGCTAGTTTATAATAATTGCTCAATATTTTTATTTTTTTTTTTTTTATGAGAAGATGGCAATAAAAAGATTTAGTAATCTATTATTTTAGCTTTATTTTTGTACAGAAATAGAATACTGAAGTTGCCACATTAAAGAAATTAAATTAATTTTTCAATAATAATAATAATAATATTTTAAAAATAAAGTGAGATTCAGTTTTCAAATAAATTGCAGCTAACAGTACTTACAATGTAACAATTGAAAACATGCATGCTTAGAAGTTAAAAAAAAATGGAGTTGATATTATTTAACTGTACAATGATACACCTGCTTTGTGTTTCCTCTGCTTATGTAACAAAACATTATTTTTTAGGGATTTATTTTTTGTCCAAAAGAAATAGCATATCCAGGCTAATAACCTATTTTTATACAGTTTTGAAATGCCAAAAATGCAACAGTAAATATATTAATTTTAACAATTTGTCACCAAGAAGCAGCTGTATTTAATTGAATAATGAAAGCTCAATTGTAATCATATTAAAATAAAAAAGGTAACATCTACCTGATTGGAGGTGAAAAATATTATGAGCAAAAACTAAATAAGGTAAATAAATTTATTTAACTATATATATATATATGTATATTACAAACAATGCTGATTACAAGTGACTTAGGAAATAAATATAACCAATATTACATGTATTATCCCCCCTTTTAAGAGACTACTTCAAGTGAGATTCCTTATTTTATTTTTTCTTCTTCACAACAGCAATAAAAGCTAAAAATGCATCTATATCAGTGGTTGAATGAAAAATAAATCAAGGATAAAAAGAATTAATAAAAGTATAAAATAAACCAGAGGCACTGTTGGACTTAACAGGTCGAGAGTTATTTCAATGTGTTTATTTACTGAAAAAAATCACAGTTCTCTGGTAATTTTCTTTGAAAAATTATCACAAGTAGCAGTGAAGCTGAGATATTGACAGTTTTTTTTTTTTAACCAGGCTTTTAGTCTTAAGTTCTATTTCAGTGAGGAAGGCTGCACATTTCACAAGTGCTGACTTGCGGCTGATTCAAAAACGTGCAATAACTGCATATCCATAAAGAGCTATCAGAATTGCTTGTTGTTGAATTATTCACAGAAGGGGCTGACCTTGGAGTAGATGTTCCTAAAATTGAAAAAAAAATAGTAAATAACAATGGTAAATAATAGATTAAAGTAAGAAAGCAACTCTTGAATGGGGGGGAGGGGGGTGCAAAAATAGTGAACAACATTTGTACATAAAATTAATAATTAGTTCAATTGAATTCCCTCTTCCTGTCAAAGAATGCACAGATTAAATTCAGAAATGAGTTTAGTTTTAATAGGAAGTCTAAGAGAGCTGCAATTATGGGCCAAAAAACAAGTGTAGTCTAAATAGAAATTTAAGAAAACCTAATAAACAAAGAAATGTCAATTTGTTTTGAACTTAAAAAGAGTTCATACTCATTTTCCAAGAAAAAAATTCCCTGAGAATCTCCTGACGTATTTTCAGGAGTGGGCAATTTTTCCATGTCAACAATTAATGACATTTTTTAAACCAGTATCATGACAATCTCATCTCTTTAAAATAAAGTAAAAATGAGGTAATATCAAAAATAAAGTTTATACATTACCTATAGAAACAATATGATCAGAACTTTAAAGAAAAACAATTTGTGTAAAACAGAGATGAAGTCTGTATGACTTGCAGGACTGACCTTAAAAAATTACTGCAAAAATTTAATTTCCACTTTGTGATTTTATTACCACTTTGAAAAGCATTATGAATAATTTGAAGACTACAAATACCAGATCAATATAAAAATGTCCTTAATTTTTCTTAAGTTCCTCTTGAACTGATGTCAAATATCACAATGTTAGAAGGTATGTCTGGCAACTCAATGGATGTTTATAGATGCATTATCATATAGACACAAACAACAACAATTATCCTCAATTTTCCAGAACAGCCAATATTTTTGTCAGATTTTTCCAGATTTGGGAAATTTTTTGAATTATTCCCAGTTTCTCCTGATTTTTACAACCCACAATTTATCCCCTGATTTTCCCAGGAATCCCATAATCCCCTGATGAATATGAATGCTGTTAAAGATGGAATATTAAATTTCTAAATACAATATGCTGATTGAAGTATTGTTTTACTGGTGTAGATTTATAGGTGTAGATTTATAGGTGTAGATTCTTAAATCCAAAAAATCCAGTGGACACATTGTAAAATAAATACACAAAATTGAAGAAAAATAAATGTTTTTAAGTATAATGATAGATGTATTGCACAAAATAATCAGAAAATCATCTTTTAATATGCAAGATTATAGACAGTAACTGAAAACATACCACCAGCATCCAAAAGTTGTTCCAGGGTAGCCCAACAATCACTTTTAGACCATTCTGTGGCTAACGCTTTATCTTTGTTTTTAATAGCAGTTAATAAGGGACCTAGATGGTTCTGCAAAAATAAACAATTAGTATGTAAATAAAAGAAAATATATATAGAAAATTAAAACCTTTTAGTTATTCATTTTATATTAAATCAATTGCTTGTACTTGTACATATAGACCATTTCTATAAAATTGTATATACTGTCATTTAAAATTGGAAACATTATTCCAACATTTAAAAACTCTTAAACCAACTTATCTTCCATAATAATTTATATGCGTTTTTTTTTTTTTTTTTTTTTTAATGGTTCTTCCCAACAATGGTTTCTTTTATTAAACATCTATAGGAAACTCTTATTTTATGCAGGGTGATTCATAAATATCAAAACAATATGCTATTTCCTTAAAAATTGCCCCTAGGCACATATTTCCAATTGCAAAGTTTCATAAAAAAGGTGCAAAATACATGAGATAAGTTGCAGTTCCATTGGGGGGGAGGGGGGGGGGGTCTGAGAAGAGCTCCATAACCTTTTTTTTTTTTTTTTTTTTTTTTTGGCAAGTTTTTTTTTATGACAAATGTTTTAATGTGGCTGTTGTTCAGCCTTTAGAGTTGCTTTTATATACTACTGAAATAAACTTTCTTTTATGTTTTGGATTTTTTTTTTAATATTTATGTTTTTTATAACATTTATTAAATAAATGTGTGTTTATAAATATTTATGAAAAATTCGCTAAGATGCTAAAAGGTTTTCTTAGCACTATTTTGGATACCTTCACCAATCGCACCAATCAGATCAGGAAACAGAACTCTTCCCAGGGATCTATTTGAGAAAATACAAAAAATAAACTTTTATATGGTCCCCATAGGATAATGAATTGGAGACTTTGATAAATGCTATACAGTAAAATCTTTTAAGATGGAATCTAATGGGAAAGAAAAACTTGTTATAAACAAGTTTCCTTCTGAGGAAGTATAAATGTAGTCTATTTTTTTCTCGGGTATTATATTATATTCATTTTGCACGGATCAACTTTGCATGAATTTTTTCAGTTTAAGATAGGATTCTGTCATAGACAGGTTCTTTTTCATCGGTTTTACTGTATTTTAATTTTTTCCACTTTAAATCTACTATCAAGATTTTGAGGCTGGCCAACATAACATTTTAGGCCTATTTGTTCCTGCTTGTGTAAGTATGGAAGTGTGGTATTTTTTAACAGGTATCTCTTTTTTTTTCCTTATACACTACATGGCCATTGATGACCGTCCACTTGTGATTTTAGACATTTTGTTAAACATCTAGAAAAATACATGAGGAATTATCCTGAAACTCAAAGTGTATAAATATAATAGTACAAGTCATACATTTCAGTGAATATTTTTTTCCTGAAGCTCCATAGGGGACAGTCAACAAATTAAAAAAGAATAAATATCTTTTGGATAACCCTGTCAAAACTAATGCAGCAAAAGCACTCAAACTGTAGATTATGATTAAGTGGCTTATTGTAATAAACTGTGTTCATTTTTATATCAATAGCATGTATACTCGTAGAAAAATTAAAGTTTTTATAAAAACGGTTCCAAATTTTGCCAAGTTTTTTGCTTATAATTTGCAGATTCTTAATAAAAAACAATGTTCTTTTTAGAAAATATGAGAAACGCCATTGTACATAATACCTTGTAATCAAAATTAAAAAATATTAATAATTGTATGAAAAATGCACAGGTTTACTAAATAATTTTTCACTGTGCATGCGTCAACGATATCAAAATTTCATTTGCATATTATGTTAGCTAAGTGCATAGAGCAACTTTTGTGAAAGTCTCAAAATCATACCTTGAAAATTCTGAAAATAATCGTCAATAGAATAAGTTGAAAATCTGATATTCCCAAAATGAAGCAAAAACAAGAGGGGTTGTATCCATATATTAATTGATTAGTGTCAATGTAGAATACATAATGTGGGACGTACTACTACATTTGGATAAAATCCCCCAATTTTTTGCTTCATTTTGGGAACAACAGATTTTGTTCTTATTCTATAGACGATAACTTTCAAAATTTTCAAGTTATGGTTTTGAGACTTTCACAAAAGTTTCTCTGTACATTTAGCTAATATAATATGCAAATAAAAATTTGATATCGTTGACACAGGCACAGGGAAAAATTATTTAGTAAACCTACTCATTTCTCATACAATTTTTATTATTTTTTAAATCTGATTACAGGGTATTGTATGCAATATTATTTGTCATATTTTCAGAAAAGAATGTTATAATATATTAAGAATCTGCAAATTATAAGCAAAAATCTTGGGAAAATTTGGAACAGTTTTTATAAAAAACTTAATTTTTCTACGAGTATACAAGCTATCGACATAAAAATGAACACAGAGTATTACAATAAGCAACTTAATCATAATCTACAGTTTGAGTGCTTTTGCTACATTATTTTTAACAGGGTTATCCAAAAGATATTCATTCTACTTTAGTTTGTTGACGGTCCCCTGGCTATGGAGTTTCGGAAAAAAAATCTTCACAGAAATGTATGTCTTGTACTATTATATTTATACACTAAGAGTTTCAGGATATTTCCTCATTTATTTTTCTAGATATTTAACAAAATGTCTAAAATCGCAAGTGGATGGTCATCAATGGTCATGTAGTGAAGGTCAAGGTGGGGGCATGGCTTTCCTGCACGTCTATTTTGTTTTTTTACTAAGTTATTAAAGTTAATTTGTTACAGATATAAGTTTTTATTTTATTGTGATTAAAAAAAAATTCATCAAGAGTTAATTTGGTTGTTATATTGTTTAATGTAAATTTTATTTACAAATTTTCACACTAATGGAGTATGCAAGTCTGTCGTGCCTTGTGTAACCTGTAAGGATACATTTTTAAAGTTTTTAGATACCTGTTGCTCGTCCCCCAACTTCCGAGGAGCAGGGAGTTTGTTCTAGTTTTTTTTATGTTGTTCTTGTTTAGAAAGTTTAATTCGTTGTTCATATTGTTGTTGCACCCTATTTTACATATTTTTCATTACTGTCATACTTTTATATAAAATTATATGGACTTTGTGCAAATTAGTGCCAATTGCATGGAAGTATTTTAACTTATACATTTGTACAAAGTATGTATATATATATATATATATATATATATATATATACACAGTTGGCTCTCGTTAATTCGAACTCGTCGGGACCACAAGAAATGTTCGAATTATGGAAAACATGCAATGAAAACATGCTTAATATAGTGCTATTACAAAGGAATTAATGTTATAATGTTTTTTTAATTTATTTCGTCTGTTATCATTAGAATATGACTTAATATTAAATTAGAATATATAAATACATAAACTAATTATATTAAAAGATTAGAAACAAGCACAATGGAAGAAAAATTTAAGTGTCACTGATGGACAGACGGGACACTAAGAAAGTGGATATCCAATGCATTGGATTATATGTATACTCGTTCGGAACAATTTTCACAAAAATCAAAGAAAGAAAGTTATTCAAATAATCTGAAATCCATGAGAAAGAAAAGAAAAATGAAAAATCGGAATTCTAGTTAGTTTGAATTAAACGAAGTCAAGAGAAAATGATTTCGAATTAATGAAAATTTTTAGCGGTATTCTACCATTAAAAATTTTGGGACTTCATGTTTACGTATAAAAAACATTTCATATTTATTTACTTAGAACAGGTGTCACAAATAAAAAATTAAAAAGTTGACATGTTTCGGTTCATTCATAAGAACCGTATTCATAACACATAAAATCAGTAGAAAACTAAATGACACTGGATATAAATGTAATTTAAAAACCCATAACACAAAATATTGTGCCCCCTATGATCGTGAATAGCCAATGCCACCGCGGTTCCCCCTATTAGACTCACCCTCTAAATATTTATTAAGTAATTCTAACCACGAACTCGGAATGTCATAAGAATAAGAATCATTACAAACCCTATCCCTCCTAGAATATATCTCTATGGATTCACGGATGATTGATTTTCGGAATAAACTTGAAATGAACACTAATCTACTATCTTTAAAACAAATTTTAACCCCCCTCTTTAAAAACAATCTTGATAACGCAGTCTTATCCCTACCAAATTTTATGTGAACACTAATCTACTATCTTTAAAACAAATTTTAACCCCCCTCTTTAAAAACAATCTTGATAATGCAGTCTTATCCCTACCAAATTTTATGTGAACACTAATCTACTATCTTTAAAACAAATTTTTACCCCCCCCCCCCCTCTTTAAAAACAATCTTGATAACGCAGTCTTATCCCTACCAAATTTTATGTGAACACTAATCTACTATCTTTAAAACAAATTTTAACCCCCCCTCTTTAAAAATTGGTAGGGATAAGACTGTGTTATCAAGATTGTTTTTAAAGAGGGGGGTTAAAATTTGTTTTAAAGATAGTAGATTAGTGTTCATTTCAAGTTTATTCCGAAAATCAATCATCCGTGAATCCATAGAGATATATTCTAGGCGGGATAGGGTTTGTAATGATTCTTATTCTTATGACATTCCGAGTTTGTGGTTAGAATTACTTAATAAATATTTAGAGGGTGAGTCTAATAGGGGGAACCGCGGTGGCATTGGCTATTCACGATCATAGGGGGCATAATATTTTGTGTTTTGGGTTTTTTAAATTATATTTATATCCAGTGTCATTTAGTTTTCTACTTTTATTAATATTAATTTTATACATATTAAATTTAATACATGATCAAAATATATTATATTTATATACCGCGGTGGCAATGGCTATTCACGATCATAGAGGGGTGCAATGTTTTGTGTTTTTAAATTATATTTATATCCAGTATCATTTAGTTTTCTACTGATTTTAAGTGTTATGAATACGGTTCTTATGAATGAACCGAAACATGTCAACTTTTTAATTTTTTATTTGTGACACCTGTTCTAAGTAAATAAATATGAAATGTTTTTTATACGTAAATGAAAAAGGTGAAGTGATTTTGTTTTAGTTTTTAGTTTTGAAAAAACGAAAGCTAACAACAGTTTTGACTTCATGTTTAGTTCGAATTAAGCGAAGTTTCGAATTATCCGATTTTGAATTAACAAGAGTCAACTGTATATATAGATAGATAGATAAATAGGACAGCCTAGATGGATTATAATGAATATGATATAAATACAAGAGTAATCAATAAATAATTTTATGTTCTTTTTTGTTCACATGCACACACAATGTATAAAACAACTATGAAATGCATATTTTAAACTGGTATCCCAAGTGACAAAACAATAATGAATGGTATTCTAGAAAGTATAATTTATCAAGGAAATGTGCAACCTATCAACTTATTTTTAATAATGATTTAAATAATAGGATAACATTCAAAAATGGGAACGCTGAAATAGTGTGGTTCTGATGAACAAAACTCTTCTTATCAAAATTACTAGCAATACTATAAAGAGACCAAACAAAGGATGATTTTTGCAATAAAATAACTCCACAGTGTTCTGACCTTAATAGAATTTAAGAGATGTGATAAATATCTTAAGGTCTTTGAGAAATGATTGAATAATTTTTTTAATTGGAGAAATTTATAAAGAATAGCAATACAATAAATCTATTTATGTATATATATATGCTAATCAAAAACAAAATCTTTTATTTAAATTTCTTACCAGTGATTTTGAAAAAGAAAATTAGAAGCAGAACAAAGATGACAACCTTTATAATAATAAAAATCTTTATTTCATGTTATATTTAGCAGGAAGGTTCTTTTTCTTGGCTATTTTTTGAAAAAATGCAGAATCAGATTAAAAAAATCCCAGCAGAATTAAATAAAAAGTAACCTAGATCAACATCTTCATTTATAAATTTAGATAGGCTATTTTAAAGAGTATAGCATCCTTATATAGTGAGATACCAGAGATGAAAATAAAACCTTCCAGAGGAAAGATGCAATATGGGCCGGACAAAGTTGATCACTAGGATTAGTGAGAAATCCAAATGCAGATCACAAAGATTGAGAAATTGCAAAATGGAAATTTATTATATAAGCAATAACATTTATGGAACTTAAAAAATAACAATAATCTGAAAGATTATTTTAAAATGAAAATATTTTTTTTTTCTTTCAGCCTAAAAATGAAGGTAGATGCAAATTTCTATGAGTTTATTACTTAAAAATAAATTTAAAATGTTGCAACCTGAATTCTAATAAGCTGAGTAAATCTTTATCTCATAAAGATAGCTATTAATTTTTTGAACATTTTGGACTGAATTTAAATTATGTATTAATAATTCCAATCTTTGTTAACAAAAATATGATTCCCATATCTGCCAACATGCCAATTTTGAAAACTGTACAATCAGTGAAGAATTTGGTGGATGGTCTAGAGTATAATATTAAAATGCCCATTGCCTGGAAGTCTTAAAATTTTGCATTTGGTAATGGTCTAATAGTGTAAATTCCTTTGAAGCTCGATACATCTTTCTGTCCTCCATCCGGAGTTACAAAATTCCCCCCCCCCACCCGTGAGAAGAATGTCTAAATTCAATACTGGACACAGTTTTTAAGATGTGCTTAAAGGCTTGTATATTAAAACTATATGCAACAAAAAATGTAACAGGGATGCCACAGATGCGCTATAGCACGTAAAATAAGCAAAAAATAGGAGGCAGGACCAGACTTCGAGTCGATTACAGACGACAGTAATCGATTAAGATTACGATTATTTCCAATTTCAAAAAACAGATTACGATTATGTCTCTATTTATGCAAGTCTGATTACGATTACATAATTGATTATCCATTTTTTTATTTGTAGATTACGATTACGTTTGGATTACGATTAATATTTTTTTGTTGGATTACGATTACCGAACTAGTCGATTACGATTACAGTTCGATTACACTAACTCCGTAGTCTGCATGTTACAAACTAGAGTCCGGTACCGTGTCCTGTTAATTGATTTTATTCAAACCTCAGCTGATACTAAGTTCATGTCGGGTTAAAGCTAATTTCAATAAAATAGGATATCTATCTATATAAATCTTTTATGAAAAAGATAAAAATTGATATTAAAGATATGATTAAAACTAATATTCATTAAATGCATTACAATAAGGACTAATTTTCATAATTTTCGGGTTTAGGGTGGAGTACATCGGGTTCGAGCCGCATTTCGGGCTTACTAAATTTTAAGATTAAGATTTAGTATAACCAACTTCTGCAGGACTCTATTATGAATCCCTCTTACTTTGGAATTTGGATTCGTTATTTTGCTATATATATGCAATATTTTTCTAGTTTTACAATTTTTTAATTGTGCTCACAGTTCGAAAACAATTAAACTATTCGGAAAAAAAAAAAAAAATCTCCCGAATCTAATTCTTCTTGTTCTCTTGAATTTTTATCATTTACCTTTTGAAATTCTCAATAACTAAGAAAATAACATTTTGTCATATACATATACATGACATTGTATTATTGAGCCTGATATTTTTTAGACCGAAAAAACTAAGTTTATTTTTAAAAAAAACTGTAGATGCCAATACTTTATTTCTTTGTTATTAGAATTTAGTTATAAATATATATTCTACAGTTGATGTCACAAAAATAAATTGAGTTTAATAGATTTTTAAAGTGCATTAAAATGGTACACCAATTACCGAAAAGACAAATATGATAAATAAAAACGAAAGGTATCAATTTTCTGAAAATATTCATTGTAAACTGATTTATATTCTATGATTTACAAAAAAAAAAAAAAAAAAAATTAAATAGCTCTCAATTATTTTGTAATATTTGCAGTATTTTGATTTTTAACCAAGATTATACAGTACAACAAAATCCATTCTTACATTAATAAATGTTTATGGAACTTGCAAGTGCAAGAACAAGAGTAACCTGTAAATACGGAAACTTACCTAAAATGAATTATATACATATATATATTGTTGGTAGCCCCAAATTCGTATTATTTTTCTTTTTCTGCAAATACGAAGATGAAAATACACACTTCATTTGTAATTCCAAAGTGTTTGGGGACCGAAGATTCTGCTTTGGTTCTACAAATTCCATTTGTATTCTTTTTAATTATTTATTTTTTCGCTCTGTGTTTAATGTGGTATTAGTTATTAAATTCAATTGTTCATATATTGTGATACAAATAATGGTTATATATATATATATATATATATATATATATATATATATATATATCAATTAATTGAAAAATAATACATAAACCATTAAATTTAATATTAAATTACCATACTGAAAAGTGGAAAAAATAAATCAAAATGTATATATATGTATATATATACTTGCTTATTTATTTTTGCTACTTTGAAATTCCGTTTTAACACATTTCACTGTACCAGGCACATTATAAGAAAATATAATTTTGTTATTTTCAAAAGACACATAAAAAGTTACGAAAAATATATTAAACATTAATTAAAGTTAGTTCAAAGCATTTTTTCATCTTATTTCAAATCTTCAGCTTTGAGAAGAACAAACAAAAGGGTAACAGAAAAAAAAAAAAAAATCAAGCTCGCTCGCATAACACTTTTTGCAAAACATACAATTTGAGTTGTAATAAAAGTAAAAACAGATTAGGTAGCATGGCTATATCAGTAAGGCCGAAAAAAGGTAATGTTACGTTTCGATATAAAACTGTTAAAATTTGAGATGTTAAAAATAATTGTAATGACAATGATAAAAACTAATATTAGGTATAACAAATGTAATATAATTCACAAAATGCATAATTTTGTATATTATTTTATTATTAATATGACATATTTATTTTAAAAGGCAATTTTAAAACACGAAGCGCATACATGCAATAAAAATAAAATATTTGGGAGAGGGGGGGGGGGATTACGTCAAAGAACGATGAATTAATAAAATCATTGACTTCAGTAAATAAAATTAATTTCATTTCATTGGTAAAAAAATTATAAATAATAATAAAGAATTGTACTTATTTATTTTGTGATAGACAACTTGGTAAACATATACATTTCTACACACATAAAGTAAAAACTATCAAAATAACATCTGTCTGTAACAAAAAAATTTCAAAATTGAGATGAATAGAATGTAGAAAAATTATAACAGACAATGAACCCGTTAAAACGGAAAATGAAACATAATTGAAAATTTCTGAGTCATTTAGCGGTTCGGCATCAGCATATTGTGCGTCATTAATTTTTTATTAGCCGAATAATTAATAAATTTTTTTGAGAATATAGTAAAAAATATATCTATTAAAATACAGTAAAACCTAGTATTACGGAAATACAAGGGGCAGCGGAAATTTTCCATTTGAGCAAGTGTACTGTCTATTCTTACTGTATTGTATTGTTTTCACCGAGATATTTTACAAAAATTATTTTGTTTTAGACAGGATTTTAGAAATGATCACGTTTCGTTTTAACAGGTTTTATTGTATTTTTTTTTTTTTTTTAATGGACTTAAAATTAAAAAACAGTTACAAATTTACAAAATATGCGTTTCCTTTTATTTATTTATTTTTAAAGGAAAAATAAATCATTTATATTTAAAGAGCTATTCTTTTCTATATAAATAATATATGTTTTCCTTTTCAATATTTTAGAACTGATTTCATTGTTATAAATTTATTTTGAAATTATGAGCATTTCTAAGGATGTTTGATTGATAGAATAGGTATATGTAACATACGAAACTCTGATTTGAAATTCACGAATACCAGTGTACGTAGAATGAACCCCCCTCCCCTTACACACACACTAAAATTTGGGGGGGGGGGGGGGGGCTGTGTTTCACGACCTTTTTTTTTTTTTTAAACCCAAAATTTAAACATGAAATGAGTTTAACTAAGATTATTTTTCCTTAGAACTTTCGTTGCAAGACATTTAAGGATAAAAGCAAAACAAAATTTAAAAAATGAAGAAAAATTAAATATTTAAAAATAAGCTTCTACCAAAATTTTCGAAATGGGAGAATTAAAACAATTCATTCTTTTATCTTTCATTTACATGCCTCTGTCCCCTTGAACCACATATTTAAAATAAAATTGAGGCACATGAACGTTAACAGGCAAATAATAATAATAATAATAATAATATAAAATACTGTCTTTTGGTATGAATGTATTAGGGGAGGGGGGGGGGGAAACAAACCTTTCTGGGAAAAAAATTAACTACCTTTTTTATCCTATTATTTATTTATAACTCATTTAGAGAGTTTTTGGTAGTTTTTTTTTTTTTTTTTTTTTTTTTAATAATCCGAGATAAAGAAAATTTGGTGGCTACATTTCCAAAATTCAGGGGTGGTTCGTCATTGAATTTGCCGGCACATAAGCTAAAGAAATTTACTAACAACTAGGTATCATTAACGTCTTTCACCCTTAAAGAAATCTTACTTACACCCGTATATTTATTGACAAACCCGTCTTACTTTCTGTTTTTTTTTTTTTTTTTTTGAGGGGATTCTGATAAAATAAACGTATTTAAAATAAATAAATAAATAAAAATAAAAAACAATCTTTTATTATAAGAGCTTTTGTAAGAAAACTGATCTATATGTTTAACTTATCCAGGTATATTAAAATACAAATTTTGAATAAACAGACTTTATGATTAAAAACACTATATAGTTAATTTAATATAAAAAATTCCTTTCACTACAATTTTAAAGAAAAAGACAAGATATAACTGTGCAATATTTCTAAAATAAATCTATACAATATGTATATATCTATTTAAAAATTACCTGCATGTGGGTGTTCAAATTGGACTTGGTTTGTACGGAGACCCTGACATCTGACGAGCACAATTTACATTTATATTTTAAAAATTTCACGCCTTTTTCATTTAAATCTGATACAGATTCCGTGAAATAATCTTCGACTTTTTGTTATTTCTCTTAGCCATCTCTAACCTTGTAAACAACTACTTAGATATAACCAACCACTAAGAAATCCAAAATGCGAATGAGCTGTTAGATGAATTGTCACATGTAATTAAAGCATCTTTTTTTTTCTTTTTTTTCCGATTTTCTTTATTTTCCCATTCCCACATTTGAAAGAAAGTGATGTCTGTCCAATTGCTAAGTGCCCATAATAAAACCATAAATAAAATATCTTTCTTTCTTTTTTTCTTTTCTATCCTTATCACTCCCACTCAAAAACCCGCGAAACAAGACCCCTTGAATGGTGACCATTTCTGGACGCAGGGACAGCCCTTTATAGCGTTGACTACATACAGTGTAAAGTATGCATTCTGTTTCACCCCGAACGGCTCCCTGACCTATGACCTTTTCTTACTTTTAACTAGGGGCGATTTAACGAGCTCCACACGTCGACCTACTCTTTCCTTGGTGTAATGTTTAACTGTTTAACTCACCGACCGAGTATTTTACGGATATGGCGAAACGAAGAACGGAGGGAAAAAAGGTGTAATCGAAGAACGTAATCGTACTTTTATGCTCGATTACGATTATATAGCTTTTTGATGCAGATTACATTGCGATTATCTGCATTGCGATTACGATTAGATTATGATTGTAATCAAAGTGAAATCTTTTGATTATGATTATATCGTGATTATTTTGAAATTAAAATTTGCGATTACGATTACAATGCGATTACGCAGTTTTTGTAGTCGATTATAATCGATTACGATTACACGATTACGATTACTCGAAGTCTGGGCAGGACGCAGAAAAATAGCGCTTACGCGACCCACGGGATGCGTAATTTCGTCAAAAAATCGCAAAAAACGGCGACTTTCGTTAAAAAAATCGCGAAGTAACTTCTATTTTAAGGCAAATTTTGTCAAAAGATTCGCGAAAAAATAGCTAATTTTGTCACAAAATCTCGAAAAAACAGCAGATTTCCTCAAAAGATCGCGAAAATACGACAAATTTCGTCTAAAAATCGCTATAAAACGGCAAATTTTGTCAAAAAATCGCGATAAAATGACAGATTTTGTCAAAAAATCGCGATAAAATGACAGATTTTGTCAAACAATCGCGGAAAAAAGGGCAAATTTCGACATAAAATACGCTAAAAAACGCAAATTTCGTCACAAAATCTCGAAAAAAAGGCAGATTTCTTCAAAAAATTGCGAAAAAACGACGAATTTTGTCTAAAAAATTAGGGAAAAGCAGCAAATTTTGTCAAAAAATCGCGATAAAACGACACATTTCGTCAAAAGATCGCGAAAAAACGACAGACTTCCTCAAAAGATTGCGAAAAACGACAATTTTCGTCTAAAAAATCGCGATAAAATGGCAAATTTTGTCAAAGATTCGCGAAAAGCGGCAAATTTAGTCAAAAAATCTCATTAAAACTAGATTTCGTCAAAAAATCGCGAAAAAACGACACATTTCCTCAAAAAATTCGAGAAAAAACCAAATTTCGCCAAAACGTCTAAAAAAAAAGGGGGGGGGGCAGATTTCGCCAAAAGATCGCGAAAAAACAAAAATTTCTTCAAAGGAACACGGAAAAAAAAATTTAATGCCAAGAGTGAATTTTCCTGTTCTTGCTTCAAAATTGTCTTTTTGCTGCTCCAAAAATGGATTTTCCTGCTTTACAATCCATTTTTGACAGCTCCAAGTCTTTCTGAGTAAATGTAACTCCTGAAATCACCCATTCACTAAACAAAAAGTACTCAGCAAAAATATTCTTTTTTTTTCAACAAAAATGTCTTTTTCAATAAATCAGTCTTGCTCCTTTTTAAAAGAAATGCTAACAATAGTGATTCTTATTATCTTCTATACATTAATAAGCATTATTTTATAATTAAATCTATCTTGCACACTTATTTTTAAAAAAACAGGGACATTTTCTCTTAATAGTATCAAAAAAATTTTAGTTTTAATTAGTTATTTTTTATTATTAAAACAATAATTATTGCATTTCATTTTTCTTTTGCAAATGAACAAGTTAAATTTTTTCATCGAAAAATATGACTTATTATTAATGTCAGCATTAGAATTTCAAAAAAAAAAAGTCACTGGTCCCAAGGACCAGTAAGCATGAGAATTTACTGGTCCGCAGACATCATCACTGGTCCGCTACATAAAATTCTATTAAATAATTTTAACACTTATAATGGCCCCTCCCCCCCCCCCTCCCTGGAATATAACCCAATCCTACTTTGCATTTATCCAAAATTTTTAGCATAATAAAATGTAAAATTATAATTTGCTTAAAATTAAATAAACAGTACGTAAAGAAAAACTATCAAATTATTATTTAGATATTTTATTTGCCATTACTTATTTCAACTGACTGTAAGTTTTAATTCAATTTTTTTTCGATTTTTGTCCAGATTGTAGCCAGAGGGGAGGAATTGTAGCTAGTGTCAGTGATGCAGCTGGACTTGAAAATTCTTGGTCCCCAGGACTTCTAAAATTCTGGGTCCCTTTTCGACAAAAGCGGGTCCCCACTAATAATATTAAGTCATATTTTTCGACTCAAAAATTGAATTTGTTCATTTCCACAAGAAAAATAAAATGCAATAATTGTTTTAGTAATAATAAATAATTAAAACCAATATCAATTTAAGAGAAAATTTGTGTACTTTTTAAAGAATAAAAGTGAAAGATACAAATTTAATTATATAATAATGCTTATTTAAGTGTAGAAGATAACAAACCCCTTTTAAAATGGGGCAAGACAGGTTTATTGAAAAAAACTTTTGCTGAAAAAGGGATATTTTTGTTGAGTACACGGATACTTTGCTCAATGAAATGGTGCTTTCAGGAGTCTCACTCACTCAGAAAGATTTGGAGCAATAAAAAACCGATTGGGTAACAGGAAAATCAGTTTTTGGAGCAGCAACAACAATTTTGAAGCAAGAAAATTAGTTTTTAAAACAGAAAAATTCTCTCCCAGCATTCATTTATTTATTTTTTTTCGTGCTTTTTTGTCAAAATTTCCGTTTTTCGTGTTATTTTGACGAAATCTTTTGTTTTTGGGGTTTATTGACGAAATGTACCGTTTTTCGCGATATTTTTTGACAAAATTTGCCGTTTTATCGCGATCTTTTGAAGAAATCTGCCGTTTTTTTTCGCGAATTTTTTGGCGATATTTGCCGGAAATTAGTCGTTATTTAGCGATTTTTTTCACAAATTTTGCCGTTTTATCGCGATTTTCGGACAAAATTTGCCGTTTTTTCGCGATTTTTTTTTTCTAAATTTGCCGTTTATCGCTATTTTGTTCGAAATTTGCCATTTTTTCACGATCTTTTGAAGAAATCTGCCTTTTTTTCAGGTTTTGGAATGAAATTAGCCATTTTTTCGAGAATTGTTTGACAAAATTTGCTGAAAATTAGTCGTTATTTCGCGATTTTTTAACGAAATTTGCCGTTTTTTTGCGATCCCTTAACGAAATTACGCGTCCTGTGGGACGCGTAAGAGCTATTTTTTTTGCATCCCATCGAAAAAATCGATTGCCGCTTTTTTGCTTAATTTACGTGCTATATTGCTTAATTTACGCGCGTCCGTGACATCGCTGAAATAAAAAAAATCTTATGTGCGATTGTTTGCAGTTTTCTCAGGGCCTGAAAAAAGGCACTGGTCTTGCGGACCACTAAATTTTTCAAATTAGTGGTCCGATTGAATTATCAGTGGTCTCGGACCAGCGGACCACCAAGGATTTCGAACGCTGAATGTATAATAACTTTTGTTTGCAGTGACATATAGAAACAGATATGATTATACAATTATTATCCATATTCTTTAATGTTTCAAATGAAGGTGTTGATAAATTATCATTGGTATGTATGAAATAACTTATTTCAAGCAACACTTAAAGGAAGTAGCTAATATTTAAAGGTATTTAATAAGTTTTTTTATTACATAATTCATCCAACAGTAATAATGTTGTATTGCACTTGCCTCCGCACTGGAGGTAGGCTTAAGCAGAATTACTTATCAATCAACAAAACATGGAAAAGATTTTTCCTCTTTTCTTTACAAATAAATGCAACAAGTTATTTCAAACATACTTCAGAGACTTAGTTTCCTGAACAGCGGATTATATATGCAAACACAAACGACAGATGAATAGGAATGTCAAATTTAGGGGCATTGCACAGTTTGGAATTAATTTTATGAAAATTTATACGTTTTACTAATAACTTTGTTTTTTCACAAAAATAAATAAACTAAAAAAAGATAGAATATTCTTTTGATATAAAGACCAAGTTACAAATAAAAAGAGAAAATTTTGGTTGGATTTAAAACGATAACAATATAAAAAAACATGTCTCCTTCACTCCAATGATATCTTACGATATCATGCACAAGAACCCTGTTGCTAATATATTTTTTTTTTAACACCATTTTTTAAAATGAATTTCAAATCTTTATTTGGATACATATTTGATTTTTGTTATATAAGGCTTTTTGGTGTTATTAATGTCTAATCTAAAAAATGTATTAACATTTCAATTAAACATTATTTCCACTTATGCTCTATACATTGAATAGACGATCAGCCAGTAACTAAAAAATATTAATGAAATTCTTGTTTCACAAATCTGATTCATTTTATTATTTTAACTAATTAATTATACACAGAAACAAACAAAAAAACCTTAATCTCTTCAGACTTGATGTATCCTACAGGATACACATCTTTACAATTTTTATCAAGGCATATACAAAATGTTTTAAAAAAGAGAAATTGGTGTAAATGGAGCCTAACAAATAACAGAACTAAACAAAATAGCAATTTGTTTCTTACTTATAGTGCTTTATTAGTGAACTATGTGCTTTATAAAAGAGGTTTGCAGCAAAAATGTACAAAAATGAAAGCACAGATAATTTTACTGTGTGTTAAGATACTATTTGTAGAATCCATTGATAATAAAAAATTATTAAATATACATTTATTTTATGCTTTTCAATGTTTTTGCAATGCAAAATAGTAAAATCCTAAAAAATTGTTAAAAGAATATTTTTTGAGTTTTTATGTGTCATTAAATTTTATGCAGAAAAATTAAATATATATAAATTTTTTTTCACATTTCAATTTTTCTTAGTTAATAGTTTGTTAATATAAATCCACAGCTGAAGTTTAAAAAAAAGTACATAAATAAACCTGGTGTCTGAAAAAGTTAAACACATATTTTTGATCCACAATCTACAGACAAAAAGCTCAAAACCAAACAAACAAGCATAATATTAAGCATTTACCATAAGAGGTAACACATCCATGGTAGCGATGTATATGAGTAAATGAAAATCTGACAGAGCTTCTAGAAATTGATCTTGTTTAAACTGCCTCAAGTAAGAAACTAAAACTGGGAATTCCTTAAAATAAAAAGAATAGAAACACATGATAAACATTTTTTTCAAATAGTACTAAAAAGCATACGCATGGAATACTATTTATTATTGTAAAATATTAATTTATTATTTTACCATTCAAATTTGCTTGAAAATAAATAAATAAATAAAACCTATAAAGATTTTTTTTTTTTTTTTAAATGACACATTCAATTGTTGCAAGAAAAATAATAACATATAAAAATTCAAAATATATATCATCACTTTCTTGACATAGAGAGAAAGTTCTTTCAGTAGTATAGATTGAGCACTCTATTAACATTGATGTCAAGAAAAAAATGAATCATAATACACTACCTGTACATGTTCATCTAAAAGTCTGTTTTCAATAGGAAAAGGTTTAATTTTCTCATCAAAAAAGAATGTATATTGAGGTTCGTTCGGTGTGGAGACAGGGACATCCACAAGCAGATATTCAACAGGTAATGGACGGGCTATCTGTGTTATTTCATTTCCATATCTGTCTTTTTCCTAAAGGGGAAAAAATGGTATTTTGTCATTTACATTAAACATTTAATAGTATATATCCTGATTGTATATCTGAAAATACATACTTTATAAAATACATCTGGAACATACTGTTCATTACTAGATTCTCTGACATATGCTAATTCAGGGACATCTATAGTTGGTAGTAAGCAGTTGTCTCTCACCAGAGCCATACATTGATTGGATACTTGATAACCCTCCATGTGTGCATGATTATTAGAATCACCTATCAAATACATGTAGACATTACATTTTTGTTTATATACATTTAAAAAATTAAACCAAAAACCAAGACAACATACACAATAGCATGATTGACACAATGAAACAGTAAACATTTTCAAATTATACAAGAAAAAATATTCTTATGAATATTTCCTTGCAACAATGGAAGTAATTTAATTTCCACCATTTTGAAAAAAAAATCATAGAATTGTTTTTTTAATTTAAATATAAAAATGTGAGTATATTAAAAATAAGCTAATGCAGGCAAATCTACAAAAAATAACTTTTATTTAAAAAATGACTATTCAAATTGGTTCAGAAAAAAGCTCAGGGCAGATGATTAAAAAACAGACTTGTCTTTCAAATACATAAATTTAAACTCACAATGTTATCTCTATGGGAAAATTTAGGGCTGATATTTTAGAGTGTTAGAGTTGACGAATGTGATATATATAATGACGATTTTAAATACCCGCTGAGATTTTGACACTATTGATGAACATCCCAATTTTTCTGTGATAAATATTTTGGACTCTATCATATTCACAAAAGTGTAAATTTTGCAAGGAAATGGAGCTGTGCTCTGACAAGCAAATATGAATATATAATATTTATTTATAGTTGTATAATTATATAATTAATTATATATTTACATACTTTATATAATTACACATACCAGCCCAACAAACACATAACTGGTGGGCCACTATAGGCGTCGTTAGCGGTGGCCCAAAATGTTTGATAACGGCCCGCCATCTTTGCCCGCAACGGCTCCGTCAAAAAACTGTCACGCCGGCCAGAATGCAACCAGAAGATCATTGGCCATCAATACAAGAAGTTGCCCACAAATGTGCCGTTAACGTTTTATGAAAAATATCAGACAGCCACAAACTGGCCACAATTATTCTTTTAAAGGCCATTAAAAACAAAGGCTGGCCAGGAGATCACCCTCACCCAGCCATTTGTGTTTGTAAGAATTAATATTTAAACATAAATTTAAAATTTGTTCTATAAAAAATATTTGCTGGAAGATTATTTAAATGATAAACTGTCTTTGCATATAAAACAAATGTACTAATAATCTTTATGTACACTTTTCAAAAAAGTTATAAATTTACAAATTTTTATCTTCAAATTTTTCAAAAGTTTCCAAAACATATAAGTTGAAAATGAATTTATTTGTTAATTATTTAATTATATGTTTTAAAAATGTACATTCGATACACTTAAAAAAGCATATAAATTTACTTACCTTGAACTTTTGCAAACATTTTCAAATCACAATACTTGGGATAATGAATTTATTATTTTTTTTATTTATTCAATTATACATTTAAAAAATAATAATATGATTTTTAAATTGTTTCATGTCATATATATTTAAAATTATTAATTGAAAAAAATAAACTAATTAATTAATTCGTTATGCCAAGCATTCTTTTAAAAATTTTTGAAAAAGTTCAAGATAAGTGAATTGGTAATTTTTAAGTTAACCTAAATGATTATTAATATATAGTATTTTTCAAGCAAAAGCATTTATCATTTAAACAGTCTATCAATAAATATTCTTAATAGAACATATTTTGAATTTATGCCTAAATAATATGTGTAATATTAAACTTAGTTATGTCTGTTTTATTAAAAGATGTGCTTTTTTTTCTTTCTTCTTTTTTTTCCAACACTTATTGAGAATTTTGTTGTCATTATTTAATTACTTTTGCCCATTCATTAAAGTCTAATTAAATCATAAACAAATGAAATATTTCTGAACCATCTTCATTTTATAAATACAAATTTTCACACAAGTATTATTAATAAAATAATAACAATAATAAATAATATAAAAATGCTATTTTATGTTTACATATGTCCTTACTGACATTTTTTTTAATTCCCTTTCCGCTTTTTATTTTGTTTAGCATCGAAAACCATTAGATTTCCCAATTAAAGTTGAATAATCAAATTTCCAAATAATAATTATAATTTAAAGAAGATTTTAAACTATGCATTCTAACATTTCTTCTGAAAAATAATTTTTTTTTTTCAAAATATCTTTGTTATTTTAATGAGTTTTCTTCACTCTAATTTTTCTTATATTGTATTAAAATTACTCAGTTGTTTAATTTAATGACATCTTCCATAAGGAAAAATTACAATCCTATAACAGAGGGGATAAAAAAAATCTTTTTCTTTCAAAGTCGCATTTAAAAAAATAATTATAACATTTAATGAATTTATTTTAAATAATCTAGAAGAATTACGAAGGTGATATAAATAAGTCACAATGCTTAAAACTAGTTAATTTCTTTAAAATTACTAATTAAAACTTCAACAGTTGGGGGAAAAAATAATAAAATCCATATAATGATACAACTGAATGAAAAATTTCAAAAAGTAATAATAAAAAAACAATTATCCTACCAAACAAAAATACCTTTAAAAAATTCGAGTGAATTTGCGAATTCTTACATTTTATGTCGTATAAATTCATAAAATGACGACATTTTAACTTCATACACTTATTTTATATAATTCTATTATAAAAATGCATTAAAATGGTACAGAAATATTTCAAATTAAACTTAATGAATAGGCAAAGAAAATATTCAGACTTACAATATTTTTGTGTAATCCCTCTGCGAAGTTTTTAATACATGCAAATCGTGTAAAACTCCGAAAAATAATCCTCACAATCCAGTCAACATTTACGAAGTGATTTCATGCCATGAATGATACAGCAAAAATGTTGACCCCTGAATGTCACTGGTCATGTCCTTGAAAAGACCCCTTCGAAACAAACCCTTTCTCGTTCATTCCAGGGCTCACGTGTCATTGATGTGTGTAAAGGACCGGGCACATAGCACTAACTTCTTGTGGTCAGGCTTCGCTATTTTTTATCTTTCGGGTCGGCACTTTGATTGCTCTTTCAGTGCACTGAATCTGAACTTCAAGGGAGAAATCGAACTCGAAATCAGTTGACAGCTGACAGTTGACTTTACGACTGAAGATTGGGGGAGATAAACTTCCCCTTCCTTTGTCAATTCGATACGATTCTTATACCAAAAATAAAGAGGCTTCAAAATTAGCAACCTTTGTTCCGTTCGGAAAGAAAGATAGATTTATTGCTCTTTTAGTGTAAATGAAAGTAGTGCTGTTTGCCCGCAGCCTTATGATTCCCAACAATTTTCCGAACTTAACGATAACACTTATGAGTTAAAAATAAATAAAACTAATTTTCAGTTATTTTTTCTCTTTATCTTTTACCTTTGTCGGTTCAATATGAAAAAAAATGAAGAGAATAAGTTTTTAAAGATAATTATATAATTATATTTAGTGAATATCTGAAATCGTAGAATTTATGTTATCATAACATGTAACCCTTCATAAACAAATAAGAGCCATGTCACACTGGTTTAAATAAAATACATTCATACACACACTCAATTACATATATTGATATAATATTTTTTTTTATAGTTAATAAGTTAAAGGTACCTTTAACTATATAACTGTCTATTAACTATAAATCTGTCTAAGACATGTCTTAGACATATTTTACTGTAAATATTAATTATATCTTATAAAATATTTAAAAATATAATATATATTTATATAAATAACTTTATATAGTGTTTTGTTTTTACAAAAGATTTCATTCAGCTTTTAGACGACTGTCAAATTCCCTGTTCAACAACGCTAAACATTTATGCAATTTTTGAATAATTTTGATAGGGAAAAGGCGTTAAACTGGCTAGTCTGATAACTAGAGCGATTTAAGTTTTCTATTTTCTTATAAATTAATAAATTATTGGATAGTAAGCGGTTGTGGTCACGTGACAACCGTTTTTCCTTCTGTCTCACAGTATCTTCAGAACATAGATTGAAAATGTCCAGTTAAATAATATTTGCTGATTTTTTTTTTTTAATTTACCAGAAAATACAAACCATCTTTCGATTACATAGTTTCTTACATGTAATCAAGAAATCGATTACATAGTTTCTTACATAGCTCCTGCAATTTCATGCGTTTATGAACAAATATGAATTTAAATAGGTGCTGTCATTAGGTGTTTCTTCAAATTGGAATTCGTTCAACGTTTAAAGGGTTTTTCCTTTAAAATAAAATTTTTTGTTAGTGTATCCAGTGTAACATATTGTGCTTTGTATATTAAGGAAAATATTTACAAGTGTGTTTCATTCCAGCGTGTTTATAAAAAAACATACATATATACATTTTAATACTTAATTTACAGAGAAGATAATTTTAAAATTATCTTCTGTAAATTAAATTATTCTTCCTATATAGGGAGAATTATTAGCATTATAATCTCTCCCTTGTTTCCGCGCTAGCAGATGTGAATAAATCAAATACATTCTTTCTTTTTTTGGAGGGGAAGGGGGGCTGAACGTGGACTGTTTTAGGCACAATCTAAGGCGTTTTTCTGTTTTGATATTTATTTTAAATTATTTTACTGTATTTTAAATATTTGTTCTTTTTTTTCAACTATTTTTTATCAATAATGAATGAAAAGTGTGCCGGTGAAGAAAAAACTTGGAATTCTGTATACATTTTGGGGACAATTCATTTTTTATGTAAAAACATTTTCAAACTAAATAAAATATGTCATCTATTTTATTTTTTTAAATATAAATCTCGTAAATTATGCATTTGCTTATTTTTGGACATGAGGAATAAGGTAGAGGAATGTAGCTATGAAATATAAACCAGAAATCAACACAAAAAAAAAAAATATTCTACAAATAATTTGAAGTGTTTTCTGAACTTATGACAGAACATTTTCGAAAAAATTCGTTAAATGGAGATATATATTTTGCTATATGGAGATTACTTTTAATGTAATCATGAAAAAATTAACCGTTCCTATAAAAAAATTCGTTAAATAGAGAAATTCGCTGGATGGAGTTTTGTTATAGAGAGACTCGACTGTACAATCTAAAATAGTCCTAAATATGTAAATGTTACAGATATAATTTTAGCTGTCTAAATAAAAATTCAAAATAGCAATGTTTGATTTACTTTTGTGAAAATATACACTAACAAATACTATGAGATTTTTGTCTCCGGCAATTGATCAGCCAACGACATCTTGTATACATCTAATAGATAGTATGGTAAGTGGCTAATTTTCAACTCTGCATTCTAGCAAAACTTTTGCTTATTTGGTGCTTGATGGGAGCAATTTTGTTTGTGTTTCTCCACACGAGGCCGGGCATAGGTAGTGATATACTGCAACAGAGAAATATCAATCAAATATTCCTTTTTTATGTCTTTGGCTGTTGCTAAATCAAATTGGTGTAAAATTAGAATCTCTGTAAATAGAGTAATGGAAACTGCACAATGCATTAGAACATGAAAAACAACATAAAATCGTTCAGTAAGGCAGATAAAATTTTGGACTGTACTAGCACACATATTAAAAGAGCAGAAATAGAACACTCACATTTTGGTGAATCTGATTATTCGTTTTATCGTCAAATGGAACATTTTGTCACGATTTGGTGCAATGGTGAGCGACAGCGAAAACCCTGTATTAATATTATATTTAATATATACACTTAAAAATAAAAATATTTGTATAAATATTTAAAGTCAATGTTTTTCTGACATCTTAAAAAGTTTTATATGGTACTAAAATGGCTTTTTGATGCTATTTTAGATTCCTTTGCAATCTTGCCAACCAGAACAGGATATGGAACTCTTCCCAAGGATGTAGGTAGTGGATAAAAATATTGAAAAGAAAAATTAAAAGATTTTTAATATTATAGGTCTTTATAGAATAAGATAAATAGTATTTTTTAACGAAACATGTAAACATTAATGTTTCTTAATTTAATAGGAACTTTTTATGTTTATTATTTTCATAGTTTTAATAAACTCTCAATCAAGTAAACAGCCTGAATGCTGGTGTACATAATAGTAATCCGACAATGGTCATTTGATATATATGAAAAATGAAATGGCTAGACCATTTTTATTTATGAGTAGACTTTTACTATTAGAGATCAAAGACATGCATTTTAAATGTATCTGATACATAGTTATTATAAATGAAATTAGTGAAGGGCTTATATTTTGAATGAAATGATGGCGATGGAACCCTATTTGGCAATTTAATCATCTGCACCAAGCTAACGTAATGGTAGCAAAATGGCTGCATGGTATATAAAAAGTGAAGCGGTCTACCTGGAACTGTTGATGTTAGTCACATGACTTAGGATTTTGTTTTATATAGATTAGAAAGTCATTAAAGTGTGACAGGCAGCAAACTATTTAAAAACAACAGATTTTTGAAAATAATAATAATTTTAAGCATTAAATTTTTGTTCTTAATTTAGCAAAAATATCAAAGCACTGATTAGCCAGTATTCTCCATTATGATTCTACTTTCCACAGTGATTTGATACTGATAAGATTAAACTTGTTTATTTTATTTAAATCTAGCACAAATATCAAATCAATAGATGTCATTTTGGTTACCATATATACTCCCATACAAGTCGAGAAATTTTAGACAAAAAAAGCATTTCAAGTGAGGCGATCGACTAACAAGCAAGACCTAAAAGAAAAGTAATAAAATAAAATATTGAAAAACATTTTGCTAGCAAATCAGTGCTGCAGCACCCCATCACACTTGTACAGTACAAAGTCTAAAATTCAGAGCCCTCTGGATCTCAGCAATTCTGAATTTATCATTTTTAGCTTATTTTTCAAAAAAAATAATCTACCCTTCCACTTAAAAAAAAAAAAAAAAAAAAAAAAAAAAAAGTTGTCATGTTGCATTAAAATATTAATTATAGCTAACATTAAAATAAGTTTAAAAAAAGTAACATGAAATATTTTTATTTTTACATTCTTCAAGTCGTCAACAAACTACAATGGGGCGTTATTGCTTCAAAATATGCAACTTCGTAGAATTCCTGAGCTGTGATGTTAGATCACAAGTTATTTCCCTATTCATGCCAGTCAATTGGAAATCTGATGTCACAGCGTTCGGCATACGGTCAGAATTTTTCAGCCAATGGCATTTTACATAGGTTTTTCTATTTCAATGGCAGTACTTGTTATGCAGAAATTCTATTTCTTGTCTGTATAAAAAAAAATTTCTCACGCAAAAAAAGGAGAAAAAAAAAGGGATTTTAAGGGGAGTTAACTTATACAAGGGTTTTAAACTTTTCCTTATTTTTAACAACCTAAGTTAGGGGATCAACTTACACATAAGTATATATGGTATTTTCATAATGCTATCATAGTTTAAATGAAAAAGTCTATTATAAATTAGCAATTTTTAAATCTCTCAATACTAAGAAAAATAGACACTCAAAGCTTAAAGTTTGAAAAGTACTGATAAGAGGCGTGTCATAAATCTACAAAGATTTAGTAAGAACATTAGCTAATTCATAAAGAAAAAAGCCGAGACATGAGAGTCTCAATACAAGATAATATAAATTTTACAAAAATATTCTGCAAGAAAACAGATTTTTTATAGTTAAAAAGCAAAACTATTAAATTTTGATTTAAAAAAATTTTCTCAGAATGAATTGTAATTTGTACTAGATGTATCTAAAATTTTATCTTTTATATAAATATACTATAGTAGTAGTAATAGAATTAAAAAATGAATTGTAAGAAATAACAATAAAATGTGTCAGGCAAAATAGGCCAGTCAGTTGCATCTTTAAAATCAGAAAAAAAAAAAATCATAAATGTTAACCTTTACAAGGAAGGCAAGCCATTATTTTTTGTTTAACTTTATTTTTTTTTATACTTGCTTCAACAGATTCTTTTTTCAAGTGAGGCTAAAAACAGATAATGTATGGTACATAGATTGGGGAATTAAAAAAAAAAAAAAAAAAAAAAGAAAAAAAGAAAGAAAGAAAGAAAAAGTAGAGTACAAGGGTTTGGGAAAAAGATAATAAAAAAAAAAAAAGAAAAGAAAAGAAAACCAATTAGAACAAAGTTTGCAGTGAATTCCGCTTATAAGAATACTGTTTGCTTGATTATTGTAAAGTTTTGATTATTGTCAGCAAAATAAATAAACAAATAAATAAAATAATAAATAAAATAACACAATAACTTAAACATTATTTGTTTCTGGGTTTTTGATTCTGTGATTACTATATTTGTGATTACTATAAGCGGTGTGGTTACTTTGAAATTTGCTGCTTCTGGAGAAACAATTTTGACATTGAACTGGAACAAAAAATAGGAATATTTTGTTAAATACTTCCTTTTTATTAATATAAACAATGCAATTTGACTTATTGATTGAATTACAATTGACTTTTTTTTTTTTTTTTTTTTTTTTCCAATTCATTAATGATCAATCGTCACAATATATGCACATTTTCAGGTTTCAAACAATTACTTTTTCAGGTTTAATACATTCCTGACTTTCTTCTGTTTTCAGATTTTTCAGTTACTTGCGGCAAATTGATCAACAAAATTAAAACATGTTTAAATACAACTTTTTTAGATGTGTTTGTAATTATGTAAATATGTAGCACCTATAGTAGTCATTCAGTTCATCAATCCATTCATATATAACAATACAAAAACAACACAAATAAATCGTTTGATATTAAAAATATATAATTGTTGCAAAATTTTGACAAATCATTTCAAATTTTATGAAAATCTGATGTATAGTTCAATTACAGGGACAATCAAAAGTATTCCGTTACATGACAAACAATGAGAAAAAATCGTTTCAAGTGCATTTTAATGATGTTACACTCTCTAGAACATAACAAAATTGATATGCATCTATGAAGTATATATTAAATTATACATTCTGTAAAATCTGTAGTGCAAAAAATATTTATTATCAATTTAAAGGGTCACACAAAAGCATTCCATTACATAATGATACAGAGGGAAACATTGTTTGGGATGCATTTTAATTATAATAAACTATTTCACATTTTATGAAAATGATACACATTACTGAGGTTTCAGCAAGTTATTTCCTGTATAATAAAAAACAGACAGTGTTAACAGGGACTCATAAAAGATTTTGGATATTACACTGTATACTATTATACCAAGATCTGAATATTTTAAAAACTCTGTTACAGTACAAACACACTTCATTTGCTAAGTCTGACATGCAATTTCAGACTTGTTTATATTATTGTAGATGAAGGAAATTCGTACTAATACATATAAACATAACAATATGCAACGTCTCTCTGATAAATTTACCTTCAAAATATTTTCATCATGATTTTGTGTTTTTCTTTTTTTTGTTTTAATCTAATTTGCCAACAGACCCAAGCAAGACTTTCACACTGCTAACTTTCAGATTTGGATCTTTTTGAACAGGGAAAATATATTATGAATTTTAGCCATACTTTTCTGAACAAAATTTTAGTTAACAAGAAATTTATGGTTAAAATTTTCATGAAAATATAAGAAAGCATTCACAGACACAAATAGCTAAATGTTCTAAAAAAAAAAAATGACGTTTTTTTTCACTGAGGAATTTTTGCAGAAATTCATATATACAATGGAAAAAAAAATCTATTGATTGTGTTATGTTACACCCACATTAAGACGGGTAGACACTAACATGTGGTAGAATATGTTGTATTCTACCGAACTTATAAAGAAAAACAATATTTATAGTTTTAAAGATTACAATCATGATATATAAAGGTCGTATAGTTTTATTCACGATTAAGACCTAAAATTAAAAAAAAAAAGGGAGAAGAAATACATATATTTGCTGCTGTGGGAGGAAATATGAATAATGACACAAATAGTGATTTAATTTTAACTCCAATCTCAAAGTCTCAGGTTCTCTCCTGTTCTTGGATCCTCTCTCACAACATCGAAACCTTTCTTCCAACTAACCGGTAGCAAGGTCCTCCGCGATCAGCGTTCTATTTCCACCTTCCATTGATTCGTTATGCTCTTTTCATTGGCATCCTTCTCGGAACATGTCTCTCACCAGCCTCCAGGATCGGCGATTGACCACCGTCCTCCCCCTTTCTGACCTGCTTTTTCCCCCCTTTTATCCACTTGCCTCATCACGCCTTTTTCATGGTGCGAAACGAAACAGTTTGTTTGCGCTCTGACTGCAGTGTAGTTGTCTCATTTCAGTTGTTCACCATTTTTTAATTTAATTAATTGACACTGTATTAATGTTGTATAGTTTCTTTTTAGCAAAACTTTTTATAAAAAAAGAAAGCAATATTGTCCGTCAAAAAAGTGGACCATTTGCCGCGCATGAATACATGATATTGGTGCACGGATGCACATGTATAACAAAACATCAAATCATAAAATATCTTTGTATTTTTTCTAACAACATATTTTTAAAAACTTCCAGAATAATCAATTATTTTTTCCAAAATTAAAATTACAAATTATTATTTTTTTTTTAAATCTGAATTTTACACTCATTATATTAAATATTACCTGAGGAAGGATTATCTATGTTGGCAAGCACCAAGCCAACACAAACAAAACCTCCTCAAAAGTTATTTAACACTATAAATATTCATTAGATATAATATGGAGTAATTTGTGACTACTGTTTGACAAAAAAAAAAAAAAAAAAAAAAAAAAAAAAAAAATACAATATCCCAAAAGCAAGTAAAAATAACTATTTAAATAAAAAAAACCTATTTTTTAATTTTATTTATTTTTTATAGACCAAAATAATCAACAAAACAATTGCTTATAAATTAGTTCAGTAAACAATTAAAAATGAAAAATGTCATTGACTAAAACAACAGAGCTTTTAACTCAAAATAAAAGGACAATTTTGCGTGTGAATGGTAGGTCAAAATAAATATATCCTAATAGAATGTCAAAAAGGAATGAGAAAAAAAAAAGTACTACTTGCCAGTAAAACAAATGGTAACAAACTTTGAGCCGAAGTACCCATCTGGAGAAAGCTTGCAAACATTTGGATGTTGATTCTGAAAATGACCAGCCATTATACATTCTTGAGCACTAAGAAAGTGGGATTGCTAAAAGGAAAAACAATATATAAGCAAACAAAGCATCACTTTAGACATCTGATGAATTAAAATAATCAACACAATAATTTATAGAAAGAATATTGGCCAGTTAAACTGATGGCATTGGGTTCACAGGTCATTCATACTAACTAGATATAACAACCTCATTTTTTCAAAGAATAACGCCCCTTGAAAAACAAATTAAGGGGGGTTATTAGCTCCCCCATTTACCCATTTTATACTTTTTGTTTCAACGGCAGCGTCTGGATACCTCAGGTCAAATGGGCTACTAACCTGAATGACCATTTTGATGTTATTGAGAGCTTCCGTGTACTCCATAGAGCTTGAATCCCCCGAGGGCGCCCAATATCAATAGGCCAGATTTATATTAGCTATAAAATATTCGAAATGTTTGAACAAATAGAAATATTTTTTACAAAATAAAATGTGTGAAAATTTCTATGAAATTGGTAAAAACCTGAATATTTTGCCGCAGTTTCATTTGTTTCGGTGTACATAAAATCTAAAAATCAAATTATGTAGCATATACTTTCAATACAATGTTTTTATGCATTTTTTTCATTTATAAATATAAATTCAGACAAAATGGAGTTAAAGATATAAAATCATACAAATTTGAAATCCATTTAAAGGTCAACAAGGGTTCATCACGGGCAGGCCCTGATTATCGCACGGGCACCCGAGGCCTGTGCCCTGGGTACAAAATTTTTGAGAGGCACAAATTTTTCATAATTTCATCTAAATTTCCATTTAAAAAATCAGAACTGTGAAGAATGTGATATTTGAGATATTAATGTGATGAAATGACAAAAGTATATCTCAATGTATGCTTAAAATTACATTTCAATAAATATTAGGAAAAATTATTTTATTTTTATTTCTGGAACCGTTTTTCAATTTTCAGGGAAATTTATAATTGGTCATTGGGGCCCACCATAATACTTACCCATCATGGAAATGCTGCATAAAATAAAACATAAAAATAAAACATGCGTAAACTATTTGTAAAATGCATTGCCATTCCAAAACAAAATTTAAATGTATATTTATATATTTTTAATATACATGGTAATGCTCTATAAATGAATTGCTGATGAACCCATTTCGACAAATTATATAAGACACCAAACTACTCAAGTAATACCGAATTGCGCAAAAGAAACATCCTTATAACCAGGGATGTAGTGGAGGGTATACGGGGGTATACACCGTATACTTTCTGGCTTTTATAAAGGAGCACCGTATGCCCTCTGTTTCTCAAAAAAGCCTACATTATACATCCTGTAGGGTATACCTATTGCCTTGGGCGTATACCCTTTGCTCAGAGCGTATACCCTCTGTTATTTTTGTGACTACACCCCTGCTTATTACTCCAAAAATAATAATCATATTAACAAACAGTTTATTGTGTTGGATTAAGCATCTCATTTCCAATTAAAATATATCTTTGAATTGAAATTTGAATAAAATACAGGGTCATGAAAAATCAAATATCTCGGCAACTAATAATCCAATTGACTTTGTTCTTTATGCAAAATTTGTGTTATTTTATTACCTTTTATATTCACTCCTTAAAATAAAAAATTTCGAAAATTTTTATATACCTTTCATCAGAACGAACTTTTTGAGTCTGAAAAAAAAAGTTTTGGAATTTGAAAGACTCCAAGGGAAGAAACATGGAAAGCCTGGAAACTTATGAATTTTGTGATATTGAAGTAACTAGAAAACTGAAAATTGACATGGCAATTACTATTAAGATACTAATGTTCGCTAGTAACCGCTAATAATAATTTCTACATAAAATTTGAAATTTAAAAGAGTGAAATAAGCATGATAGTTCATGTCTAAATTATGATTTCTATGAAATTATTAAGGATAGAAAATCAAAATTTGATATGGCTTTTTTACTTTTAAAATTTTAATACTTGCACAGAATGCATTTTAAAGGAAATTTAAAAGAGTGAAAAGCCTTCTAAAAATGTTCTACATTACTATTTCTATGAAATTGTTATGCATAGAATCATAAAATTTGACAAGGCTGCTACTTCTAAAGCAAACAATCGCACAAGACATTAAAAAAAAAAAAAAAAAAAAAAAAAAGGTACAAAGGAAATGAACAAAAAGCATTCTAAAAATGTTCTACATTACTATTTCTATAGAATTGTTAAGGATATAATCTTAAAATTTGACATTGCTGCTACTTCTAAAACAAACATTTGCACAAGACATTTAAAAAAAAAAGGTTTAACTTTAAACAAATTAAATACATGAAAGTATTTTAAAGCATTCTATAATTTCTACAGAATTATTAAGGACAGAAACCTGAAATTTAATATAACTACTACATTAATTTTTTTTTTTTTTTTTAATTTAAAACTTAAAATAGGCACAGAGAAAAACAATTATCTAAACTTATGATTTTTGTGATACTGAAGGGACTTAAATGACATGGTGGTTATTTTTAAGGGGCTACTCGTCATCTGGAAAGACTTGCTCACTAATGCTAATCCAATAGAACAAATTTTCAAAGATACCTTGTTTGCATTTTAATACTTTTAAAATGATTTTTTTTTTTTTTCTTCCATTTGATAATTGAGATTCGTCGCTACATTGACCCATTTTTAACATTTTTTTTTTTTTTCCCAAGAGGATGACTTATTTTTTTTCGAAACTGGTTCTGAAACTGAAAGATCCTAAACAAAATTGGTAAAGCAAAAAACAACCTTTGTTGAGATGGATCTTAGCTAACCAATGCAAAAAAATTGTTGAAAAATACTTAAATGAAACCGAGATATTATCTTTAAAAATTTCTTCTATTGGATTAGTCTTTTCAGTTGAGTAAAGTAGCCTCTTAAGATAAAATATTCGCTAATAATAGTTTCAACAAAAATTTGGTGAAAATTTTGGAAAGCATTCTAAAAATGTGCAAAATTACAATTTCTACAGAATTGTTAGAGATAAAAGTTTGAAATTTAACTTGGCTGTTACTTTTAAGACAACATTGTACAGGATACATTTTAAATTAAAAATTTAAAAGTATACAGAAGAAGGGGTTTTAAACTTTTTTTTTCTATTGTGATACTGAAAAGACTAAATTTGGAGGACTTAAATTTTGGCACAGTGGTTACTTTTGGATATACTTTTTGTTAATGAGGGTTTTAAAATATTGTAAATTATGATTGCAGTGGAATTTTACATAACATACTTTAATTAACTAATTGCACATCCAGTTTAAATTTGGATGACATATTTGCAATTCTGACTACAATCACTAACTGCTCCATCTATTTCATAATGCTTTCATTATGAAAAATTAGTTTATTAAATTCCAACTCAATTAAATTCTTTAAAACTAATTAAAAACATTTTACACGTGCAGTTTATAATTAAAATGCTTCACTGTGTATAAGTCAGTTTTGATTTAAAAAAAGGACAATTTTGGACACAATGAGATGCCTACAACTGAAAGATAACGGCGTAACTTTTTAAATTTTTAACCAGCTTTGTTGCAATCCTGCAATATAATTTTTTTCAGTTGCTATGTTTCCTGGATTATTAATTATTTTTTTTAAATGTTAGGCTCAGATAATTTTGGATGGTTCTGCTAGTATACATATGACAACTTGTTCATACATTTTAGGGTTGTTAAATACCCGGGTTTTTTCAGAAAAAACCCAACCCACTGGGTTTTTTCAGGGTTTTGGGGGTTTTTTGGGTTTTATCAGGGTTTTTCGGGTTTTTTCAAGTTTTGGGGGGTTATAGGAGGTGGTTTAGAATGCTTGAAAAAAAAAAAAAGCACTTATTACTAAATTTAAAATAGCTAATTGATTACAAATATATATAAATCAATGACAGTAATCAAAATTATGCTTTGTTTTTAGATAAATTGTTATTAGTAATAATTTATAAAGTATTTTTTATTATTACTAAATAATAGAATAAGCCAAGTAATTCTACATGTCTACATAATTAAATTAGGATTCTAAGCATATATGGTATTTTGTTATGAGTTTCTATTGTACAACATAGAACGGATTACACACCAAAGTATTTTTTTAATGGGAAAAAATTTATTTGTGTTACACATGCTACAGAGATTAACTAACAATTATTTCTTTTAAAAATTGTAATGGTATAATTAGGATAATTCTTTTCTTTGGGGTGGGGGGGTGGGGTGATAGTTATAAACTTTATGAGTGGTGTACTGATATTAAGAAATATATTACAATATATTATATGTGTAATATAAATATATTATATATGTAATTTAAAGTTGAAATTTTGAAAAAACCCACTTGGTTTTTTTTGGGGGGTTTTTTCAAGTGGGTTTTTTCAGAAAAAACCCACCCGGGTTTTTTGGGCTGGGCAAAATCATAACAACCCTGATACATTTGTGATTTTATTTTAGTTAAGCAATGATTGTTTGCTTAGATGTCGCTAATTGCAGCTGTGACATTTCAAAGGCTGCCGATTCATTTGTACTTTATTTATTTTCAGTCGATTCATTTTCAGTAGACTATATTTTTATAATTGTAAAACAATATAAATTTTCATTACTTTAAAAAATATTGAAAATTCAATACACAAGCTAGGAGAATATTAAAACTCACTATATTGCGAATGTGTTTCACAGTTCCCTTTTGGAGATCCTCTGCAATGAGGTCAGTAAAAATCCAACCAACTTTTCTTAAACCTAAACTTTCAGCAATTTTATCCACAGCTTGAGCTTTCTCATCTGGAAGAAGACGTATGAAATCTCGGGATCCATCCTGAAAGATATAATAAGTGTAAATTAAAGTGAAAAGTGTAATTAAAAAATATATTTAAAGTTTTAACACGACTTTACAAATATTTTAAAATCATAATTGGATATTATTACTATTATTACTTTAGTGAATCACTGAGAGTTGTTCATTTCTTTTTAATGAAACTGTCATTTGTTTATTTTGTTCACAACAGCTTTCGTTTAAATTGAAAGTTAATATATTGTAATTAGATATTCTATACATGTTTTATAGGGAAATATGCTCAACAAATATTATTTCAAACAGAAGAAATTATCATTTAGCTGTCATATGTTAGCTTATATTTTTTCATTAAGCCTAACATGACGTTTAGCTATGATCAATTTGCAGACTAGAATGGTTCGTACCAGAATTGTTTCCTACACTTTTCCTACTCATATTTTATTATAAGTAAATATCTTTTTTGATTTTAATTAACCAAGAAAAGAATAATTCAAAAAATATTTAAGAAACAAAACTCACTTGTGGGGGTTCATATATAGCTACTACTGTAGCTCTGATTCCTAATGGCACATCTTTATGAACTTCATAATAACCATAGAGGAATCCTATTCGCTGATGTGCTGTCACACGCCAATAGTCTAAGAAACGTTCTACAAGAGATGGATTCTCAAATGCTATATTATCAACATGTCGATAAGGCTAAAATAGGAATAAATGTATAAACATTTTTGTAAAGTTCATTTTTTAAATCATATACAGGATAAGGAAAAGACAAAATGTTTATTATATAGTGAGCTACATCTTAGAAATAAATCAGTATACAATATGAAAGACATCTTCATCTGCTACACTCTAATATTACTAGATTTTATTATTACTGAACCGTTGTAACTCTAATACATATAAATCTTTAAATATTGTCTGCATCACAAAACTTAAATGTGCAATATTTTAGAACACCAAGACACTATATAAACAGGTGATGAATATGCTCATCACTAATTAACATTTGTTTTTCATTCAAAGCATATACCAGAAATTTTTAGCAATAATTTTAACTTATTTTAATCATGGAATGTTTGTCATTATATATATATATAAACTATTTTTAGAAAATTCTGATACTTATTTTAAATAAAAATATACTAAACAGGCAAACACTGCCAGTCAACAATGTGTAAAGATTATTGCTTCAAACTAAATAAAAATCAAACAGAAAATTAGAATTATGGAACATTTAGCGCAATATATTTTTTTTAACTAGGAGACTCTGCTCCCTATGAAATATACTAGTCAGCCGGCATTGCCCGTAAGGGCATCCTAGAATCTAAAATCACGTTAATTTCATTGGCAATATAATCTTTCAACAGAAAAATTGAATTACAAAAAACAGTGGTGATCTTATTGTAAATAGATTTTCATTCATTTTTCTTTGACTGGATATTTTTAAGGCCAAATTAGCCATTGTTGAAAGATACAAATCTGTTTTCTTCTCTGGTTAAAAAAAAATTAGTTCAAAATTTGAAAATAAGCAAATGCAAAATGAATTAAGTAACAGAATCTTTGTTTCTCGGTATTTATACTATATATCATAAAGCTTTGGATTGTGAAAACCCATGTACATATATTTATATTTCACATACATATATTTGTATTCGTTTTTTATTAGACATGAAAGGTGTTGTGTATTTAAGAAATTAGCAATGTTAATTCAATATTTAATAAAACATTTGTTATACATCAGGATTAATCTGGATTTTTTTTTTTTTCCTTTAAATGATACTTGTTATATTTTCTAATTTTGTTCATGCCCCTTTCTCTGCCCTCACCCGGAAATGCCATTCTTTTTTATGATTTTTTATCATGCATTTTAAACCACCTTAAGTTTAAAACAGATCACTTTGTTAGATTTCCAAATTTTAACAAAATCGTGTCATTTTAGTTCCACATTCACCATTAGGGAATGCACTACATTCTTAATAAATTTGTATCTGAACGAAACTCCATTAAATAATAGATATATTACTCGAAGAGGTAGGATCTTAAGCCAGAATTTAAGATATTTGATAAAATTACTATCTGAAAAAAGTGGTATTAAACTTTTGACATTTTAGGTAGATATCATTAGAAATATTACCTATTACATTCTCCCCTATGTTGGATTTTCTGAAATTTTTTTGCAGATCTACATCAGTCATGACCCCAAACCATCCCTAGTTAAAAACTTTATCTTTCTAGACGCATCACTTTATTATGGACAAGATAAAATCTATAATTCTGCACAAATCTCTTCCAAACTGATGTATAAAATCAAGAAACAGAAAGTCTCAGTCAAGTTCCTTAATGGACAAAATCAGACTGAGAAGGGTGGAAATAGGGTGGGGTTTTGTGAAAATCAAAAAATCCCCATAACTTCAATTCATGATATCAAATCAGTTTAAGTTATTATTACTTCTAGAAAAAAAGTAAAAAAATTATGTATGGCAGATTTTTGATAAAATTAAAAATAAGAAGGGTGAAAAAAAAAAAAAAAAAAATCATAAATTCTCAAGATATGAAATCCAACTGAATTTATTATAAATCTTCTTAGTATTATTTACAATTTTTATATTGACAAGTTTTTAATAAAACCAATTCTTACGGCAAAAACACACACACACATATATATATATAATATATATATATATATATATCAAAGAAAAGAGAAAAAGTGACTCTATTGGATTACAATGAGAATGTAAGGGAATTTAGCAAAATACCAAAAATAGTGCCAAGTTGATGTCATTTTTGCCAATTGGTAAATTTCACTTTTGGCAACAAACTTGGTGACAGAACCGGATTGACCCCCTTCAGTTTTGTGGTATCTACACAGATTTTCATTGGTTCATTTCCAAATTTTTACTTTTTTTTTTATGTATATAAGGATAAGCAGTCTATAAAAATAAACACAAAACAAATTATAATTTTGAGTGAGCAAAACAATATTTAATAAAAATAAGTGAAGCATACCTGTCGATTTAAAGTGAGGGCATTAGGTTGACACTTTGTGCATATGCCCTGAGGCCATGGAAGATGCTCTTTACAACCACTCTTTATTTTACAACTAATATTTTCTAAAGGTGCATATTTCCCTCTGAAACAATTTAAACAAGAGTTAGAATATATTAAAATGACATCACTGCTGTCAACGTAAAAAATTAAAAAAACATTCATTTGCATAAAAAAACTAAAGTCAAATTTATCAAAAATGACAATGATGACAGAGTTTGATCGTATTTACTCAATAAAAAAAAAAAAAATTCTCAGTAAATAACTGTAATATTTTACTTTATAAAACATAAGTAAATAAGTAAAAGTTATAAAAAATCAAAATATGATATTCCTTGCATTTTATATTTTAAAATTACTACATATTATATTACTTACATCACTGATGCACTTTTAGCTTCCTAAATTAACACTACTTAATTGGGTACAGTTTTCAATCGACAATCAGCAATACAATGAAATCATATGTGTGATATATAGTGGAAAGTTGATTTATTTCTTTCCCTTTTGTTATACAACAATATGAAGTTAATTTTTTTCTTCTCACTTGCCTGACTTTCCCAGCCTGTCTGTCTAAGATTTAATTTTTTATATCATTTTCTGGCATTGGATTTGTAACTGATTTTGTGGAAAATGCTTTAAAACAAGTGGGTAAGAGTGATCACAGATCACAGAGGATTTCACTTAATGTTCTTTTCAAAACACTTTATTCTTAAATTAACAAATGCAAAAGATTAATTTATAACTATTAAACCCTTACATAGAAAGGGCAGAAATAAAGTGGTGAGGATTGGGTAGGTGAAGGAAGGAGATTGAAGAAGAACATTATTGAGCACATGACCTTTCATTTAAGATATTACATGACATATTATAAATTTGTGAATTTTTTCTGATAGTGAAAAAGCCACTTTTAGTGCCCTGCCCTGGCAACAGACGGATGAAAATGAAAGAGAAGATGCTGATTGTATAGATTTGAGAATTTTTTCTGATAGCGAAAAAGCCTTTTTCGATGCCTGCTGATGACAGAAGGGTGAAAATGAAAGAGAAGATATTATAGATTCTTTACATAAATATATTTTTTAATTTTTGGAAAAAATATGAAGTAGTAATGAACAAATGATAACATAAAATGTCCTCTAATGGTTAAAAAATGAGTTAAGAAATAGGGAAGAAGGAGCAGCTATTTAGGCCAAGAGCTTTAAAATGACTTGTGACATGAAAAAAATCCATTTCTGCTCCATCCCTTAAAAAGGGGTAGGCCTCTTATTATCTGGGGTCAAAATAGGCCCCACCAAGAAATTGATTTTTTTTTATGGATAGTAATGAACAAATAATAACTTTAAAATGTCCTCTAATGGTTAAAAAATGAGTTAAGAAATAGGAGAGAAGGGGTCTAAGTCCCTAAATTTAGAGTCTAAATCTCTAAATCAGTCGATGAAAAACAGAGAAAGTGATGAAAATGAAGATGAAAGTGAAGAGGAAACCCTACCAAAAGTTTCTGAAATATTGAGTGCTAAAATTCATGGCAGTTCGTTGAAACTGACTATTCAGAGCCTCTGCAAAGTTCCTTTATAAATATTAAAAATGTAATTTTTACAGTGTTATGAGACAAATAATAATAATAATAATAATAATAATAATAATGAAAAAAAAAAAAGACATTTTCTAAATAAACATATAAGTAGTTTTTTTTTTCTATTTTATTTTGATAAAACTCATAAAATTTCTATTTAAAATCTGTATTATTAGGATGTGATCATCTGCTTTTTTCTTTCATGCTATGTCCTGCACTTTACAGGTTACTGTTTATAATCTACATTTTCTGGTCTCCTGAAAGTACATTATAATTGGTGTTGACTGTGCATAAATTTAGCAAGGTTTTTACTCCAAGAACAGATGAATTTGATAAAGATGAATTATTTCAGAAACTTACAACTCTTGATAATTATTGAACATTTTAACAAAATAAAATTAAAAATAAAAATCTAATACATATACATATTAGTAATTATAATTATTTGACAAAATATTTTATGTCTTAGCTTATATTACATTGAAAAAAAAAAAAATAATAATTACCTGTAACACAACATATCCGTATCTTGACAAAAAAGGGCCCAATATCCTTTTTTCAAATTGATAAATAAAGTTGATGATTTTTTTTTTTTTTTTTTTTTTTTAAATGCTGCGAAAGTTTGTTGAAAAAGTTTTCCTTGTAGTGTTCTATCTTCTGCACATTCTTAAATACATTAAATATTAGCATGCAATTAGTCTATTTGTCAAATCATTCATCTCAATCTTTTATAGGACATTGGCCTTTTGACTAAATACAACTGCTGAATTGTAGATTCATTTTAATGAAATAAAATTAGCATTATAAATTTAAATAACAACAAATAACATGCAACAACAGAAAAAACAGGAATAAGATTGAGATTGAAACTCATCAAAATGTAAAATTATGAAACAGTTTTATTATGCACAGTTTAATTAAGCTTATCATATGAATTTGAATTCATATAACAATGAGTTGACCTGTTGCAGATGAAGGTTTTAATTATGCAATTAACTATGTTCGGCAAGCTAATATATTGTTTAAGGTTTACCTAATCATCTACTTTTAAATCTTCAATTTACAAATAGTTCAAAAATAAGATTTCAAATGGTAACTTTTCTTCGTAACAGATCCTCCAGCTCACATTTTTAAGATTCAAAAAATGCCCCATAAGGAACTAAGAAAGAAAGAAAGAAAGAAAGTGGCCGGTTTTAAAATTTAATCACATTTTTTTTTGTCTGTTTACCATGAGACAAATAGATATTTTCAAATTTATTTATGATTTATTAAGCAATTAGTAGCCATAAGACAAAATTTATGATTTTGGACATTGATGAGGGATGCATTCAAAATTTTCAGTACCAGAACATTTGTTCTTGTATTATAGCAAATTACAACAATGCGGTTTATGGACAAGTGACAAAGAAGCAATATATATTTTTACAAAATACAGTATAAACCACTATTAGTCAGTCTAGTGGATACAGTAGTCTAGAGATACAGTATAAACCACCTTTAGTCCAAAAGTCTAGATAATAAAAAACACCATTTATTTAAAATTTTAAGGGGGGAAAAAAACGCAGAGCAAGAAACTTTTAACCAATAACTTTCAAATTCTGTTGCTTTCAGCCTTTCTTACTCTATTTGTATCAGAATTTCAGATAATCAAAAAGTTTGTTAATCTGAATTAGATAATTAGTCCCCATCAAAGTTCTACTATACTCTAGAATAATAATGAATAATTATCATTAAAAAAAATGGCCAGATTCAGTTAAACAAAATTTTATTTGAAAGAAAAAATATATACACATCAAAACAATACTGTAATGTCATTCCAGCACCAGTGACCAATCACCTCTGACACTTACCTTTTTTCTAGCAAGGTACAGATGCATATGAAGTTATATGCATTATACGTGGTATATCCACAAAATAAGTTCCATTTGGTTATGTAAAAAAAAAACGTGTACAGATACAAAAATAATATTTATTGTACAAAAATCTACAACTTTGAAACTACTTTTCTACATAGCTTTCGAAATTTTGTAGGCACTCATCATAGCGCACCACAAGGTTTTGTATGCATTCTTTATAGAAGGTTGCCGCCTGTGTTTTCAACCATGGATTTTGAAATTTCAGTAACAATTTCCTGAATTAATATCATGAGATTTGCGGAAATTCCACAGCAAAAGCACTAATTGTAAACTTATGGTTCTGCTTAACTTTCTCTTCAATTGCGTGAACCAGTTCACCAGTAACCAAAGAGGGGCGTCCATTTCGTTCTTCATCGTCACGTCCTTCATTAAATTGTCAGACCCATCTTTTAACCATTGAATCCCTCATAGCATTTTGTCTGTAAACCTCGCAGATTAGCCGATAAATTTCACTTGGTTTAACTTTCTTTGCATTGAGAAAACGAATCACAGATCTGATTTCACAAACGGCGGCATTTTCAATTACGGCTGACATTCTAAAGAACCACTACAAATAAAATGTCGGCATCAGCGATCTGAAAATGACATACATTTTTTCTCCTTCAGTCAGAGTAATTGCCACGCATACTCGGAGCTACGATCGGAGTGCTGCTGCGGATAGAAATATAAACGGAACTTACTTTGTGGATATGCCTAGTATAAACAACAGTAAGCAAATTTTAAAGCATTAAAAATTTGTTTTTAAAAAGCACTTTACTTGTCAATGCCTCCGGTTAATTTTCTTAAGTATGAATGAAAAGACATGTGCTTGATGTTATGCTCATGAAGATGGCCTTCATCATAAGGCTGAAAAAATATATAAAAGTACAATGAAAACAAAACAGAATAAAATTAATTTTTCAAGCTAATAAATAAATATGTATACAGTAGATTTTGGTTACCAGCCAAATTGGCTAGTAAATATTATTCTCGACCAGTCAACTGCAAAAATTTACTAGTTATAAATCAAACTGATAGAAATGTGATTAAAGTAAATAGTTTTTAAACTGTTAAGAAAAAAAGAAAAGAAAATTTATCAAATTATGAAAAATTCATCAAATAAAAAAAATTATCAAAGTAAATAAAAATTTATCAAATCATATACAAGAAAATTTATCAAATCACATAAAAGAAAATTCATCAAATCATGACATTGCATAATACAAATTAAAAATATATTAGTTTATGAAAACTGTTTTACACATGCAGTGTGTTATTTTATCAGCTTTTTCCCACAATAATTTCATGGGCCTTTCAATACAGTGCAGTTCTAACTTACGAATAATCTCTCTAATGCATAAAATAATCTAAAATAGGACTTTTTAATCTTTGGCCTGTTTGCTTTGAAAATACTGTTTTTTCAGAATAGAAAAATTTGCCTTATGACAAATTTTACAATTAAACAAGGCAAAGATTACCTTTTGGATTTGGAGGTACAGTAAAACTTCTGAATAGCGTCCACTACTGGGAGCACAATAAAAAGACCATAGTTTGGAAGTTGTTGTTTGTTATTCAGAGGTTCCTCATTTTAAAAGCTCAAAATTACATGACATTAAAATCAAAATTATTGCCATTAATTATTAAAACCAGTGAAGGCTTGAATTAAGGCATTTTTAATTTCTAAAAAAGTGGTTTGAAAATTCTGGTGTCAGTCAATAATTTTCATTTTAAGAACAAAATTTGCCCGTGGCAGAAAAGGTTAAAAAATACATATTATTATCTATTATTTTACATTAAAAAAAATCTCTTACTCTCAGTTATTTATTTATTTCTTTTTTTAATCATATCTTTTTCTCCAAATACGTTATCATTTCCAGAGATTCGTTATCATTTTGAGTGAGTGGAAAGTCTTATTTTCCAGTTTCACTGCAATTTACAGGGCACTTTCTTGCAATGTTGGCCTATAGATTAGGGGAGGTTTCTCTTGACACTCGAAAGACATTCCAAAAGCAACTTATTAATTTCATCATAATTAATTCTTCAACAGTTAGTTTTAGATTCCAAATTTACACCTTGAAACATCTTTTCAAAATAAAAGTCACTTTTTAGGTGCGTTCATAATTATGTAAATATGTAGCACCTATTGTTGCCGCTCAGTCCGTCCGTATGTCCGTCTGTCTGTCTGTCCGCATATAACAACGCAAAAACTACCCAACCGAATCATTTGAAATTTAAAATACATAATTATAACATAATTTTGTCGAGTCATTTCAAATTTCATGAAAATCTGATGGATAGATCAATTACAGGGACAATCAAAAGAATTCCGTTACATTACAGTCAATGGGGGAAAAAGTTTCAAATGCATTTTAATTGTTTGAAATTTAAAACATGTTATTTTTGCATAATTTTGTCGAGTCATTTCAAATGTTAAAATCAGATGCATAGATCAATTACAAGAACAATTAAAAGGATTCCGTTACATTACAGTCAATGGGGAAAAAAGTTTCAAATGCATTTTAATCGTTTGAAATTTAAAACATATAATTATTACGTAATTTTGTCGAGTCATTTCAAATGTTATGAAAGTCGGATGCATAGATCATTTACAGGGATAATCAAGAGTATTCCATTACATTAAGGTAAATGGGAAAAAAGTTTCAAATGCATTTTAATGATGTTACATTCATTCAAACTTAATAGAATTGGCATGAATCTATGAAATATATACTAAAATATGCATTCTGTACATGATGCAAAGAATTTTTATTATTAAATTACAGGGCCACACAAAAGTATTCCACTACATAATGCTATATTGGGAAACATTGTTTGGGGCGTGTTTTAATAATATTCAATATTTCACATTTTATGAATAAGATATATGTTGCTGAGGTGTTATAAAAATTACTTCCTGCATATTTACAGAAACACAAAGATTTCGACTACTATACTGTATCTGAAGTACGCTCTACTATATCAGCACGATCTGAATATTTTTTAAACTTCGTTATCGTATGAATGCATCTCAATTGCTACGTTCACGTTCAATTTCCAACTTGTTTCAAAATGTCATCTATTTGGGTCCTTCTGCAATTGTACATTTCAGCTAATTTTCGTGCACTTAGACCTTTTTTGCTGTCATGGAAAACTTTTAAATTATCACTAACAGTTAAAAATTTTCATTTTGGACTCATTCTTTTAGTGAAAAACATGTGCTACACATTGACAGGAAATATAATCACACGATTCACAATAAGTATAAATGACTACTGCTTATTTGTACTTAAACTTCTTTACACCGATCTTCCTGTTTTCAAATGGGATTTCTCTAAGCAGCTGATAGAGGTTAGTAAAGAAATTGGAAGGATGTCAAATAAGAAAATCCACATCAACAATTTCAGTTGTAGTTAAAACATAACATAGAAAAAAATGCTGTGGGGATGGCCGTTGTTCGGAAGTTTAGTGTAAGCTTATTTCAATAAGATTATTCAATATCACTCAAACATGACCGGTATTTGCAGGTTACCATTATACAGAGTGACAATTGTACAGGGTTCATACAAAATTCGGAAGAAAAAATCCAAGGAGTCCAAAAAATTTTAAGGATTTGTCACTTTTATTGTTATTTATGTGGTATGCACTTGCACAGCCCTAATTCCATAGAGATTCCGCGAGTTACCCACCACGAGAGGGGGGGGAGGTACCTGCAATTTTCAAACGAAATCGGCGCCTCCCCGCGATCTTCAGACGAAATCAGCGATTTATCTGTGATACTTTAGCAAAACTGGAGATTTACTGAGATTTTTTTGTCCAAATCGGCAGTTTTTCCGTGGTTTCTTTTATGAAATCGACATTTTTTTTTGACGATTTTTAGGCAAAATTTGCATTTTTACACGATCTTTTCTGGAAAACAGCATTTTATACCCACGATCTTTTGACAAAATCGGCGTTTTTTCCGTGATCTTTTGATGAAATCGGTGTTTTTTTTTTTTTTTTTTTAATGATCTTTTGATTAAATATTTGTAAGCGATTTTTTATTGAAAACAGCATTTACCCCCGCAAACTTTTAACGAAATTATTGTTTTATCTGGGATATTTGGTGAAATTGCCGTTTTAAACGTGATCTGCACAGGAAATTCGCGTTTTTCAACGATCTTTTGACAAAGTTCGTGGACAAAAACATTGACGAAATCATTGTTTTTCCATGAAATATTGATGAAATGTGCGCTTTTTCGGCAATGCTTTCACGAAATTTGCATGTCTCCACGATTGTTTTTTCGTGTGGAAAACCGTACAAGTTGGCAATTATGTGAAACTGATAACCCAATTTCAAATTTCCAGAAAAGGATGCCTTAAATTTTCGGACGAGAATCACCCCCTGAATCCACCGTTATCATCAAAATTGAGCATGATAAATCGTATTATGAATAAGAAATTCAAGTTGTATATCTAGCTGTGAAGGAATTAAACAAGTGTAATCACTTTTTGAAATTAGAAGCTTAGAGGTGAATCTGGATTATTCTTTTCACTTTTCTTTCCCTTATGGCCATGAAAACTAAATCACTTTGGTGGCTATTTCTATGATCCCAACCAGTCACTGCTGTGCTTCTGATGAATGATGTGCATACAGGATTTACCGTGCGCTTTACAATTGCAATTTTTTTTTTGGGGGGGGGGGGGGAAGCAATATTGTTTGCGTGCAAAACCGCCGCTTAACTTGAAAAATCCTGGATCCCCGGGAATTCTAAAATTCTGGGTCCTTTTTTATCAAAAGCGGCTCCTCACTAATAAGTCATTATTTTAGATGCAAAAATTGAACTTGTTCATTTGCAAATGAAAAATAAAATGCAATAATCATTGTTTTAATAATAAATAAATAATTAAAACCAATAATTTTTGTTTAAACTATTAAGAGAAATTTTCTTCACTTGTTTAAAAATAAATGTGCAAGATTTAACTATAAAATATTGAACATTTGAATGTAGAAGATAACAAGTATCACTATTGTTTGCATTTCTTTTTTTTAAAAAAGAGAAAGGGACAAGACTGATTTATTGAAAAAGACATTTTTGCTGAAAAAAAGAATACTTTTGTTGAGGAGTTAACTGATGAAACTTTTTGTTTAATGAATGGGTGTTTTTCTGAATCACATTTACTCAGAAAGACTTGGAGCAGTCAGAAACAGATTGTGAAGCAGGAAAATCCGTTTTTAGAGCAGGAAAAAAAAATTGAAGCAAAAAAATTAGTTTTTGGAACAGAAAAATTCACTCCCAGCATTAATGTTTTTTTTTTTTTCCATGCCTGTTTGACAAAATGTGAGTTTTTTCACGATCTTCTGACGAAATTTGCCGTTTTCCATGATTTTTAGACGAAGTCTATCTTTTTTCGTGATTTTTTGAGGAAATCTACCATTTCTCGAGATTTTGTGAAGAAATTAGTCATTTTTTCGCGAATCTTTTGATGAATCTATCTTTTTTTGAGATTTTTTGACGAAATCTATCGTTTAATCGCAATTTTTTGACAAAATCTGTCGTTTTATCGCGATTTTTTTGACAAAATCTGTCGGTTTTTTTTGCAACTTTTTGAGAAAATTTGCCGTTTTTTGGCGATTTGTGACAAAATTAGCCATTTTTTTTACAAAATTTGCCATTTCTTCGAAAATTTTGACGAAACCTGTCGTTTTAGAGAATTTTTTTTGACAAAATATGCCATATTTTAAGAATTTTTCGACAAAATTTGCAGTTTTATCGCGATTTTTTTGACGAAATCTGTTGTTTTTCACGAATACTTTGACAAATTTTGCCGTTTTTTCGCGATTTTTACACGAAATTTGTCGTTTTTTTGCGATTTTTTGAGGAAATCTGCCATTTTTTCCAAATTTTATCATTTTATTTTTTTAACGAAATTACGCATTTTACGGGATGCGTAAGAACTATTTTTCTGCATCCCATCGCCGATTTTTTGCGTATTTTACGCACTATAGCGCGTCCGCGGCATCCCCGACCGCAATACAATTTAAGGAATTTCTAAGGAGTATTTTATTTATCTAAGTAGTTCTAAGTACTACTTGGGAACGCTTTCATTTCTAAGTAGTTTCTAAAGAGTCCAAGGAGTCTGTGCGAACCCTGGTTGTCGGAAGTTCACTGCACTGTCAGATAAATTCATCAATATACACTAAGTTATCGTTATTTTTTCACAAATAACTTCTGTTCTTCCAGAAAACGTATTTGTTCTGTGAGTTCATTCCGAAAGTCGAAAAATGAGGAAACGATTCCATTTATATCTAGCACTGTTAGTAATAAATTCGAATTTATTTTTAAAATGAAAAACAAAAATATTCTATCGATTAAAATGTCTAATTTAGTTTTAAAAGACAAAAATGTTTTCGAATTTAAAAATAAATAACAATTACTTTCTTTATTCGTTCAAAAATTCTCACAATCTGTTATTCAAAGTTGGATAAGTTGAATAAAGTTCAATATAATAAGTTATTTCTATGATAAATATTCGCATATAAAATATACTTTAAGTGAAGACATTTTAAAAAATATTTTAATTAAAAAATAAAATGCAAAAAAAAAAAAAATATTGATATTATTAAAAAAAATCTTATCGAATAAAAATAAAACATCCATGTTTTTTCTCTGATAATCTACGTTATATATTTAAAATTCACATTTTTATACTATAATAATACTAAACGTAAAGAAAAAGAAAAAAAAACCAGCCACAGTTTCATTAAAGATGAAAACTTTCCGAGATTAACTGCAAAATTAAAAGCTTTTTAATGAAATACACCAAACCACACACTCATATGAAATCAACGCTTCTATTTTAAAGCAAAATCTTCATGAGCAATCGTGGCGCTGTGGATGCGTGTTGGCCTTGTAATCCTGGGGTCCTCAGTTCGATCCCCACCTCTTCAGCGTTGATTTTTTCCAAACTTTTTTCAAGTGATGGATATTTTTCCTCTTTTGACGGAGAAAAAAATAAATGGAAAATCGTCAATGTACAGATAATGTCTGGCAGCAGTGCTGCCAGTACTTTTTCTGTGAAAAGACGGAAGTTTTTTTTGAGAGTGTGTATTTGACTTTCAGACATAAGGGATGGAGACCACTAAAAATTTTGATACAAACCTAAATGCAAAATGTTTTTTTCATTTGATTCATGGATGAAAACATACAGGTGTTTCAAAAAGATTCATACAACTTCAAAATTTATAAAAATAATAGATCTGCAGCAAAGCTAATTATGTTACAGCAATAGATTGAATAACACCAAAAGTTTTTTTTTAATTGCTTTACTAATAAACTTTAACACGAGATTCTTTTGCAATATGAAGAATATTAAGATAGTATTCCAATTCAATCCATGAACAATAAGGGAGGGAGGTGCATTTAGAAAGATACAAATTTTAGATTATTATAAGTTTTTTTTTTTTTCTAATTAAAAATTTATTTTTATGGAACTAAAATTTATGAAGGGAACTTTTTTATAAATGCAGTTTTGTGTAAGTATTTTAAATCAAAATCCTACAGCGAATCATTACCTTCTTGAAAATATGCTGGGTCTAATAGTTCTAAAAAAAGGTAACAGAAAACTATTTATGATTACAGATAGTCTGTTGTTCATATGCAAGACAGTAGCATTTAATAATCTAAAATTCTAAATCTGGATTGTAATTCCTGAACACTTATATAGAATAAGATGATTCAATCTCTGTCTAGATTGACCTTGTTTGAGACAACCAAATTTCAAACCATTCGATAAAGAGATTTACAAGATAAAATATTTTAAGAACCTTTTGTTAGAATATTTTGATTTTTCATTTATGTTTCAAATAATTCTTTTTTTTTGTGAGTGTGTGTGTGTGTGATCTTTTTTTAGTTAAATATGCAAACATAATTATTTGATTTTAATGCAATTTTATAATTTTTATACTGAAATACAAATTATATAATCAGTACACAAAACAACTATGAATCGTAAGCTACAAATATTTTAACAAAAATTTATTTCTTGTTATGTAGATATATAAAATTTCAGCTCAGTACAGAAAGTAAATTTTTAGTTATATTTAAAAACAATTATTATTATAGTTTTTGAGAGATCATTCAGTCATTCAAAAAACTGTTAATGCAGAAGAAATATTAAAATGATGTAGCACTGCGATCTTAGTTATTTAAGAAAATGCAAGAAAAGACTACCAGTTAATGATGATACACAGATTTTTTTTCTTTTTACTTCCCTCCCTCCTTCTACTACACTACATTGGCCAATTATTCCAATCAAATGGTAAATTTTTTGCATATTCTTTTTAAAAAATATTGGAGTTCTAAATTTTATCAAATGATGTTTACTTAATTAGATTTTTATATAAAATTCACTAACTAAATAACTAAACTAAAAATAACTCTAAAACTAATAACTAAAATAATAACTCTAACTCTAAAACTAATAACTAAAAATAAACTAAAAATAACACGAAAAATAACTAAAGTTAAATAAATAAATAAACAAGAAAAGAAAGAAAGAAGTAGTAGTAAAAATAAAAGGGATATTTACCTCAATAGACATACAATGAACACATTTTCCTTTTGGTCCATGATGACATCTGCAATTTAATTTATACCGATTAATTTTTTATAAATTGAATAGTGAATACAATTTAAATAATGAATATAATCAACATTTGCCAAACTTTAGCTGTAAGAGCTAGATGGGTATATATTAGCTGCAGCTCACTTTCGAAAGGAAAAGGAAACAACAAAAATCGTGACTAACATTTGGAAAACAAATTAAGTAACACTTTAAGAAAGAAATGTAATGGGATTTACATTTAGCAGTATGAAGGTACAAGTTAAACAAAAAAGTTAAACTCAACACAAATGCAAAATTTTCATAATATTAACATATACACTCACACAACACTATATATATATATATATATATACAAATATATAACATAAGTTGTTGAATTACAATTTCCAGGGACCGTACCATGCATCGCCATCTTAGCAAATGAAAATAAATGTGAAAAATTGTGACAAAAATTTAATTTTGTCAAAATATGTGGAAAACTATTAGTTTAACATATATTGTTTTTAAAATCAGGCATGAAAGTGAGAAGTGAGAAAAAGGATGAAAAATTTTCTCCATCTATACAGTGACGCTAAATTCTTATAATTTAATATAACTGCACATATGATTGCTATTTTAACTTAGTATGCATTATTAACAATGTTAAAGGTGTAATTTCAAATATATCTGATAAATTTATGGAAAGTACAGATATAAACTGTCCAAAACAAATGTTATTGTGAATGGTTTAGCTGATAAATTCCCCTCCCCCTTTAGAAAAATCTCCCTAATAAATTGATTTTTGCTTCAGAAATAAACTTTGAAAAAGATATCGGAGAAATATCCAAAAGTGTTGCATAAATAATATTCCCTCTGTCCCAAATTAGTTACGACATTTAGGTTGAAAATTTTGTCCCAAATTAGTAACTACATTTCAAGTAGGTGGAGTCATAAATAACTTCTGATGCAGTTTAGTAGATCAACACCAGTAAAATTATACTAGAATGAATATAATGGTATATACTAGGTAGCAGAAGCAAAGTTAACTCAAATTTAAAGTAAAAGAAAAATAAATAGTAATTTAGAAAATTGTCTGGAAAAAAAAAAAAAAATGAATAATATTGAGCGCAAAGCTGTACTGGAATTTTTGAAACGATATTTGAAAAATTAAAAACTAAGCTTTAATGCCATAAATGCTGCAGCTATTAAATTCAAAGTGCATCATATTGTTTATCATCCTATCCCGTTTGCAGAAGTAGGCAAAGATATAAAAAATAAAAGATGAGGAAATTTACAATGTAAGTTTACAACAAATTGTAAATGCAGACAAAAAAAAAAAAATGCCATTGAGTAAAATTAAAGATCCCCAATAAAACAAAGACAATCACTGTGAAAATTATCATATGCCGTCATAATTCGAAAATAAATATTACACAGGATTCTCAAGGCAGAAAAAAATTTGGAGCGTATTTCATCCATTATTAAACAAAGCCTAATAGAAAAAAATAAACTCGACAGAATTCAACTTTGTTTGCAAGATGTTTATGCTAAAAGATACTCTTCAGAAATGTTGGAATAAAATGTTCGTAAATGAATTCCCGATTGATTAGCTTAAAGACAGACAGTGTTATGTGATTACTGTTAAAATAATCTTTACAAAATGGGACATGGCTTAAGAGCGTGTGAACCGGGATTTTTTAAACTAATTAATTACCTATTTATGGAATTATAGAGGGAATGTTAGGTACGTAAATATTGTTCATTGATAGTATAGCTCTCTAAAAAGCGTTAAATCAAAATCATAAAGTCATAAATATCAATAATCAGAACAAAAGTATTCAAATGTCGCAACTAATATGGGACAGAGGGAGTACAAAATATTCTATTTCAAAAAGAAATTTCCTTTTACCTTGAATTTTTAAAGTCTAAAAAAAAAAAAAAAAAAATTTCATTCTTGAAAAAGACACTTTGAACAACTTGATTTAACATGACTTTCCATATGCTTATATAAGCTCATATTTCCCTTTATGTCTCTTTTGCATAACAATTCAAGAACAAATTCCAAAGGTTTGAATAGACAATATGTCAGATTACAAGATTTTCCAGACCCCCCCTCCCCTCTACTGTCCTTCCACAATTTTCTTTGCATTTTTGCATCAACCCAGAAAATGTCCAAAATTGCTTTAACAGGGTGGCTATAGAAATAATAAAATTCATAAAGATTCACTGATTTTTCCCTAATTATTTATATCAGATTTCCCTGATTTTTATTATTAGGGAACATATATGGTATTTTTTTAATGTATGCTGCTTTCTCGTATAACACACTTATCCAGCTTGCAAATATCTCTTTTGGGAGGAAAAAACAAAAGATGTACAGTTTTTAATTAGTAGAGGTTCCAAGTATTACGATTTATCTGTAATAATTACAGATATGCAACAAAAGTTGCGACATTATGGGAATTGGATAAAAAAAATTGCTAATTTCATCAAAGAATCACTTGAAATAACGTAAATTTTGACATAGGATCGCAGAAAAAACACAAAATTTTGTCAAAAATTCATATAAAAAAAGCTCATTTTTTCAAAGTTTCGTGGAAAAAGTGCAAACTTATTCAAAAGATCACAGAAAAGCACGAAATTAGGGCTAAGGATTGCGTAAAAAAAGGTAAATTTCATTTGAAGCTTGTGTAAAAGAAAAAAAAAAAAATAGTAATAAAAATAAAAATTTTGTGAAAGGTTTGCATAAAAGCATGAATTTTGTCAAAAGATCACGAAAAATGTGCTAATTTCATCTAAAGATAGCAAAAAAACACACTAATTTCATATAAAGATCATGAACAAAATGCAAATTTCATCTTAATATTAATAAAAATGCACAAATCTCATCTAAAGATCGTGAAAAATGCACAAAATGTATTTAAAAAAGTGAAAAACAAGCAAATTTTGTCAAAATATCATGAAAAACATGCAATTTCGTCAAAAATTCATGAAAAATATTTTAATTTTGTCAAAAAATCACAAAAAATGAACAAATTGTGAAAAAACGAGCAAATTTCATTTAAAAAAAATTGTAGATTTTGGCCAAAAAAAAAAAAAAAACACAAATTTTATCAACAACTCGCGAAAAAGTGTACATTTTATCAACAACTCGCGAAAAAGTGTACATTTTATCAAAAAATCACAAAAAACATGCAAATTTTGTTAAAAGATTGCTCAAATTGATGAGTTTTGTCAAAAGATCGCGAATGAACTAACTTTTGAAAATTTGGGTTTATGGGACAATTTAGCTTTTATGCAGGCAGATATCGCTTGGCAGCAATATGGATTTATGTCTCTTTGTCACATCTTATTATTGGTTTAAACCTAGCTTGTTTGGTAATGAATCAACAATGTTAAGGTGAAAACAGAAATATTTTCACATAAAGAAAACTTTCTCCTGATTTTTGAGTATTTTTTAAAAGTTCTCTGATATTTCCCTGATTCCATGATTTCCAGAATCTGTAGCCACCCTGTTTAAAAAAGGTAGAATTCCTCCTTTAGGAGGAACTCTTTCATGCCTGTAAAATAGGCACAAATATTATAAAAAATTTACATTGTTACACTCATTGTAGTAAATTTTAAGTTGTATACCATATGTATATGAAAGAAACTAATATGTTTTTTTAAAAATTGAATGTCCGTTTAGGTTAACACTTGAAAATTGGCTAACAGTCCTAAATTTTAGTGCTGTCCCTGATTTTTCAATTTTTCTGCATCAATCTAAAAAACAGCCAGGAAGGCATGAAAAACTGTCATGTCCAACTTAGAAAAGTTTTATGCATGAGTTACGATTTTTTAAAAAATGGTAAGACTTGCAGGGTTCGCAGCATACTACTGTAATTTTGGGAAGAAACGCAGCACTTATGAAAATGCATCAAAATTTTAAAAATTATACTATTTTCAACTTTTTTTTTTTTTTTGCCTTTTGCAGAGATTATTTTATTTTTATAAAAAGAATTATACATAAAGATCACTACCCCTTCCCCCTCCCATCAGGGTTCGTTGATTTAAATCAGCTTGATTTTAATCATGATTTAAATCAGTTTTTCTTTTAAGTTATTTTTAAATAAATTTAAGATGTAAACAAACATAATAATGTGCTTTAACATAATTTAGTTTTATATAATATATATAATTAAACAACTTTCAGAAAGATAAAGCTTAAGCTTTGTAAAAAAGTAAAATAAATGTAAAGTTTAGAAAAAAAAATGCTTTCAAATTTCATTTGAATCAAATTATAAAATAATCTTGCAACAGTAAAGAAATCTAAGCAGAAATATGTTAAATATTTGAATATTTACTCATTGGTATTTAGAAAAACTTCTGCAAGTCAAGGTAAAATAAAATTGTATGACTTTATATGCTGTACTATGGTGAGGCATGTTATATTAAGACTTGAGCAAAATCTGAATCAGTCATTTATTTATTTATTTTAATTTATTATAATTGATTTTAGCCCTTTAGAATAGTGGAAGTTATTTTTGTTACAGTTATCGAAAAGGCTGATACTAAAAACTTAAAGAATTAATGATCAACTAGCTTTTTACTGCAATAGATTTATCTGCTTCAGTACAACAAATGTTTTCTACCTTTGGTTTGGTACTTAGAAATCAACAGATAAAACTCTTAAACCGCTGCCATCGAAATACTCAAGGCCAGAGGATTCAAATTGTGATGTATTCGCTAATTGACTAACTTCTCTCTAGTGTTGGAACTCACAATGGAAAATTTTGAATAGCAATTTACTTTTATTTTATTTGTGTAATATTTATCATCTTATAAAACACTGAACTGACTGATTAACTTATGGTTAATTACTTCTTAAATTTACTGATTTGTGATCCTCCAATAAAATAAACCAGCCAGATGCAGTAACACTGCAGCATTCCTTCTCTGGCTGAATTTTTATTTAGGGATTCCAGGTTCTCATTAGTAAGTTTAAATAGTTATTGTTTTATAAGATGATAGATATTCCACAAATAAAATAAAACTGCTATTCAAAATTTTCCTGTGTAAATTCCAACACTACCGAGAAGTCAGTCAATTACTGATGACATCTCAATTTGTATCCTCTGGCCGTAGTATTTTGATGGCAGCAATTAAACTCATTTTTCTCAGCCAGCACTTAAAAAAAAACAATAGTTAAAAACTTAGTTTGCTTCCAATTTTGTTTAAATTTTTTATGTGTTGCAGATATTTTTATTATAACTAAAGTACTGAAGCTTGAATTAATTCTTGACATCTGATTTGTAGTTTTTCATGCATTTTGTGCAATCAAGATTTTTTTTTCATAGCCTAAAATTTTACCTTGAAATAATATAAATCATTTGTGTAAATTGTGTAATATTAATAATAGATAATACTTATAACATGCATGTCTATGTGTGTAAAATTTGTTATTTAAATTAAACAAAAAGTCATAAAATAATAATATTGTGTGGCATTTTTTAAAAAAATCAAAAAAATCTGATTTAAATAAAAAAAATCCGTTTGTTTTGATTTTTATTAAAAAAAATAAAAAAAATCACAAACCCTGCCTCCCATCTGCACTGATCCTACCAATAGAAATTTCCCGTTTCATGTAACATTCATCATTTGCTTGAAATCATAACTTTTAGATGTGTCTTAAAGTTTATGAAAACTGTTCTTCATCATAAACTATGATTTAAGTATAAAGTAATAGCATTTTGAAAAAAAAAAAAAAAAAAAAAATGGTAATCACACTGCAGCTAGAATGTTCGGAATTAATGAATGTTCTGTTCGTGAATGGAAGAAGAATGAAGCTGCGATTCTAAATATACCAAAACAAAAGTGTGCATAGGCATTACGAAGTAGCCTATTTTAGAGGACAATGTTGCCTAGTGGATATCAGAAAATTGCCAAAATGGACTAATAATAATGAGTAGAAGTGTTCATTTATTTGCCTTACAAGGGGCAAAAAAAGAATCCCAAAGAAAGCGAAAACTTTAAGGCAACAATGTGTTGGTGTGATAAATTTATGAATTGCAGAAATTTTTTTCTTCGCCAAAAGATGAAAGTTGTCCAAAAACTTTCAAAAGACTTGGAACAAAAACTGTTAAGTTTCCAGAAGTTTGTCATTGATAAATGAAAAGAGAAAACTATTATTTGTCTCAAATTGGGAATAACACCCGTAATGTTCGATATGATAGGAAACAGAAGTGTAGAAACAAAAAGAATAAAAACTGTTCTATTTAAAACTACGGGACATGAAAAGACCCACTTTACAGTGGTTCTTTTTTGCTTAGTAGATGTTACTAAATTAAAATCAATGGTAAATTTCAAACGAAAAACAAGGCCAATTGGTAATTTTTCAAATGGAGATTTTTTGCATGTCCATGAAAAAGGCTGGATGGATGAAAATGGGTTAAAGTTATGGATACATAATGTTTGGGAAAAGCGTCTAAGAGCTTTAAAAAAAACCAGCAAACCTTTTAGTTTTGGATATGTTTAAACTCCATAAAACATCCGGAATTAAAAAAAAGAATAAAAGAATCCAATACAGATTTGGCAGTCATTCCAAGTGGTTTGACTTTGTTAGTTCAAGCTCTAGATGTTTCAATAAACAAACCTTTCAAAGAAAGTTTAAGGTGGTAATGGGACACATGGATGCTAGAAGGAGAAAAATCCTTTACAAAAAGAGGAAATATGCGGCATGGGACTTTATCGCAAATATGTGAATGGATTATAACACCATGGGATGAAATCAAATTGGAAATAACTGTCAAATCATTTTTAAAATGTGGAATTTCCAATGTACTTGACAGTACTAAGGATGACTATTTATGGCTAGATGAAAACGATGTTAGTGATAAAATACATAAAAGTAAGAGTGGGGAAGATGACATTCCCGAAAGTATAAATGAGGACGCGTACAATGAACTTTTCATGTGATCTGATAAGTAAGATTAAGTTTTTTAGAAAATATATACTGTAAGTTTCTTTGTTTATATACATATGTAAATGCATTTATATAATTCAAAAAATTTGGAATGTTTTATTCTTCCATTTTATATTCAGCATATAACACACGCACGGAAAAATGAAGTGATTTTTCACAGTTAAAAGTGCATGTTATATGCCGGGATATATGGTATATATATTTTTTTTTTGTTTTAGACTATGTCACCCTTCGTCACAGATTTTTATGAAATTTTATAGATAAAAACAATGTCTAAAAATATGTTGTTACACCAAATTTCAGTTTAAAATAATAAGTTTTTCATGAGTTACAAAACATTTTAAAATACCCCTCTCAGTCAATTTTTTTGCTGATTCCCCCCCCCCCCCCCACACACACACAGGTTCCACCCATTTGATTTGGCTGATTTTTTTTTATATACATAGTTTATAAAAAAGCCATTTAATAATAAAAAAATTAAAAAGGTGTTTTTTGAAATTTCTGAGAAAAAAAATGTTTTTTGTTAATTTTACAGAATACAGTAGACTCCCTCAAATCCACACAGCTTGGGACCAGAGGTTTTGCAGATTTTAGAATTTTGCGGATTTCTGGTCATTTCATTGTTTACATTTTTTAAAAAGTAATTTGAATGTAATTAATAATGAAATCAAAAGTATAATGAATGCTTACAATATACTATAATATTAAAATAAGTAATAAACTAAAATAACAAACATTTAGGTACTTTTTAAATGATTAAAATACTAAAAGCAAAGGTCAAGTTAATAATCAATAATATATTCATTATAGAGATGAAATGTATTTTTTCTAAATTATTCAATGAAACTTGCCTCATAAAGGTACATTACTAATTCACATCAGCATCATATAAAAAAAAAAATTGTAATTTAAGAAATTACCCCAACCATTTGAAAAATGTTTCACTCGATACATTCATCTATCATTTTAAGCTAAATACCAGTTGTTTTATTGTGTATTATCCGTGCCACTGCTATAAATGACTTTATACATGCTGCAATTTGAAGGTACGGTTCGTTTAAGTTATATCACTCTATTGTCGCCAAGCATAAAAGTTGGCGACGAAAGAAACATTTCAAACTATTTAACATTGTTGGTGCAAAAGTAATCATTATTAAAATACAGCTTTGGCATATACTGTTATACTTGTAAGACTTTGGCATATATTGTTTGATTTTACAGAGCAGAATTTTGGTGATGGAGGTTTTAAACCAAAATCGATCGCAGCACATGCATCTGTGAATGGGTCCATCAGACATCGAATCAAAAAAGTTTTTTCCCAGTTTTTCCCAAGCCGATTGCTTTTTAGTTTTCTTTTTAGGTGGTGGAAAATCAAGAGTAATAGCTATAACATTTTCCGGCTTGTTAGAATCACTATTGGCACTCAAATTTTCCTGGTTAGAACCGACCGATAGTAAAACGCCATGGCTAGTGGATTGGTCGCCCTGGCGACATGATGTTTTACAATTAATCGGTTCGGCATTAAATTGCTTCCTTTTTCGTGATCGCCTTTCAACACGTAATTGGTTTTCAGCGGCTCAATAATCTTTTGATTTTATCATTTTCTGCATTGAAAGACGTTTTTGCGCCAAACCAAATACAGTATTACTCAGTTATTACTCGTATACTACAGTATTACTCGACCAATTTCGCCAAATGATACGAATCGCCAAACTAATAAGCAACTTATACATGTTGACTGTGTTTAATATCATTGAATGCGATATTCACGTTCATTCATTTCTTTGGCTTCGGCTTTTTCCGTATCTGTTAATTTCCGTCTACCCATTTTTAAATTTGTTAGTTTTCTCCTTTATTACAATGATTTTAACCATTTTAATTTACTATTCAAATAAAAATTCTTCTAAAAGTAAAGAATTTAATTTAAATTCAAATAAAAATTCTTCTAAAAATAAAGAATTTAATTTAAATTCAAAAGTGGTAACATCATTCAAAAGTGGTAACATCATTCAAAAGTGGTAACATCATCGGGTCCATTCTCCCGAAAACAACAACCATTTTTCAAATGGTTAAAAATAATGAAGCTTTATTTCAAGTTTAGACAGACTTAATAACTAAAAAAGCTTGATTAATACATAAATATATTTGATAAGATTATGATTACCAATGATATCAGCAATATCTTTATTTTTTCAGAAATAATTCATTCTTTCTTTATGAAAAAACATGAATTCAGTAACCTTAACAAAACTTATAAATTAAAAAATATATGGAACTGATATAAAACTAAAAAAGTCTAATTTTGCACCTACATTTGAACTGAATGTTTCATTGTTTACATCCATAAAATATGTGCGGATTTTAGGAGTGTGGATTTGAGGGAGTCTACTGTATATCTAAAGTATTGTTAAAGTTCAAAATTCTTCAAAAATATATGTAACTAGCTGAGCCACCCGGCATTGCCCGTGCCCGTAATAACATTCTCAATTAAACCTGAAATTTGTACTACAAAATCTCAAAGGAAAAAAAAAAAAAAATCACTCTTTTTCACAATTCATTATGAGATATTTTTTGAAATAACCTTTAATCAAGAAAATTTTATGGGGGATATTCGCCTTCAATTCCAAAATTACTGTGTTCCATTAATTTTATACTTTAAACTCACGGACAAATTTTAAAAAATTAAATGTAGAATATATTTTGCAGTTTATAATAAATAATGTTGCACTTGCAATGCTTGTTTAAATACACAATGTTTGAATACACTTATCATATGCTCTCTTAAACAACTTAAGTAAAATGTTAACATATAAATAAAATAATAATGAGTAGAGTAATTACTATTTACAAAAATAATATTTAAAATATAAAATTGCAATATTTTGTATTCAGAACATTTTTAAATGTTCCTTAAAGAGGACTTTTTTTTTTTTTTTTTTTTTTTTTTTTCCTTGACATATTTATAAAGCCTTTTTTTATATGTGCATGAAATTTACAGATATTAATAAATATTCAAGCACTTTAGAAATAAGCAGTGTTTTTCTCTTTTCAATAACAGTTTATACATCTTGAATTGCAATGTAACATTCTCTAACAAAGTCATTTTCTTGACTGTTGAATCTCCAAGCTAAGTTTAATCTCTAATTTGGACATTATTTTCAAAAAAATCTTTAACTTTTATTGGAAATACAGAAATGTTGTAATTTTTAGTATCCAAATAACTGTACATTTTGTGTAATTACGAATGAAAATGACTTCATAAATATGCCAGAAAATAAGCATAAATGGATTACATTTTAAAATAACTGCAAAAGATGAAAAAAAATTCTTATTCTGAATTTATATGTTAAGATATCTTACAATATTAGACCGAAGCATTCAGCCAACAAACCTTCAATATTCGGCTAACCGAGTATTCGGCAAAAGGGCCGAATACCGAATTGTGGCCAAATACCGAATTGTGGCCAAATATTCGTCCCATCTCTAATTATAACAAATATTAACATTCATTATTGTTTAAAAAATTTTACACGTTAATAATTCTTACAAGTTTGGATTTCGCTCTCTTTGAATGCACCCATTCTCCTTTGTTAAAATTATATCAACTTCATCCTCCTTCAATGTAGAAAGAATATCAGGAGCAGTAACAATGCTGGACGACGAATTTTTCTGTGGTGATTCATTGGAGTTTGAAGTTACTGGTAACTCATTTGTAGAATTACTAGTTGAAGCTGTGTTGGGTACTAAGTAGACTGTATCACCATGCCTAAAGAATAGAAAGGGATATAACATGGATTCATAGCATTCATTAACAGCATAATTTTTTTAAGGAAATACTTTTAAAAATAAAGTAATCTGGTTTATCTCATGTGACACCTAAAACAGGCTTATATTTGTTGATAACATTGTTGGTTTTCTCTGTTTTTATCTGAAGCCACAATTAGTAGAGTAATAAGTACTTGTGGCCGGTTAGGTTATGTGCTATTTACCAGGGCTCAAAAATTCTAAAAATTTTAAGCAGGACTGCAAAATAGCAGGCTTTTTCTAAAAAAGGCCAGGCCATCTGACTTTTATTAGAAAAAGCCGGTCTTTATTGAAAAAAGCCAGCTTTTATTGGCTTTTTCCTAGTGCATATCTTAGTATTTATTTTTAACGACTTTTTTTGTTAATTTACTTTACTAATGGCCATTTTATGTAAATTAAAACTAAAATCTTATGAAATTCATTTAAAATCATGTTTCAGATGTCTACTTTTATAGCCAGTTAATATAGCAGAAAAACCTCATAAATAGCCAATATGATTAACAGACATCTATACTATAGGTCTAGTGGCACATCTATTGCTTAGTTAAGTTATTTTAATGTTATTATGGGTAAGAATTATATTCAAATAAATGATATACAAAATGATACTGTTTATAAAGTATTTCTCTTGGGCAATGGCTCCTAGCATATATAAATGTGTTAGTACTATGAATGAAAATAGTCACTTGTTTATGTAAGAAGTTTACAAGGCAGCATTCCACTTTAAAAATAAGAAAATATAAATAATTTTGTCATAGCTTTTACAGTTATATCTTTCTAAGTACAGTAAATTCTCTGTAAGGCAGATTGAGTAAGATGGAAATGTCTAGCTTGAAAACTCGGTGAATCCATAGTCAGTATAAAATTTGTCTAACGCAGAACATCATTTACTACGAACAATTTTCTCAGTGCTGATGGATTCCGACTTGTACAGAGTTTACTGTACATCCTTTTTTCTTATAAAGAAAGAGCCTCTGACATAGTGTGGGTTGAATTACTGTGGGGTGGCAATGGCAAGAAACATCTGTCTGTTCTTTATATCTTCTGTTGTACACGTAAACTCGGTCATTCTGATTAGTCTCTGCTTAACAGGTCCATGACATGATTGGCCTACATTGCCATAAAAGTTCCTATAATGATCCCTATGTCAAAAATGCAGTAGTTTGGCAGATTGGTTCATGGAAATATTTGCAAACATGTTATTTCCTTCTATATATATTGACTAAATATTTTGTTCTTGTTCCTTCACAAATCTTCCCACGCATTAAAAGGAGAGGAATTGATTTGGGTCAATTAGCAAACATTCCCATTATCAAATTTCTCATATTAGGAGGGTTTAGTGTTTAATCTAATAGGTTACTGGATTACCAAGATTCCAGGAACTAACACATTTATGCTTAACGGAGTATAGATATGGGAGGTGAAATTGAGAAAATTTTCAACATATGGTTTTATTTGGAACAAGATCAGTGTAGTACTGATACTTAAAGTCTAAATGAAATGACTGGTATTTTATTTGGTAAAAATCATTTGAACTATTTCAAAAACAAAAACAAAAAAAAAATTATTGCACAAATTTTCTAATAAACATTCTTCCTATCTATTGATCAGAAGAACATTTCTACTATCAATTTCAATTCACTTATACAGTTGAACCTCGATTTAACGTATTTTGATTTAACGAATATTTTTTCTGTCCCAACAAAAAGGATGCTAAAATGTTCTGATTTAGCGAATTTTTAGCTTTGATTTAACAAACAACAATCGATGAAAAAAAAAATTGCATTCGCAGATAAAATTAAAACGTTGAATTTTTTGCACATAAAACTGTAAATCTTTGACCTCCTAATCCAAGTGTTACATTTTTTTACTCATTTCGGGTGGATTCAAAAGACAGTCTTTTCCTTTTTTCAACTAGAAACATGACAAAGATATAGACAAATATGTAGAGCTAAGTGTGTGCGATATTGAACAGAAAGAGAATGAAAATTCTAAAAGTAGTCAAGATGATGAAAAAACAGAAATTCAATTAAAAAACGTGACATTCCAAGAATCAGTTTGCAGCTTGAACACTAAAAAATTATTTTTTGTCTCACGTAGTTAATGATGTTGTTGTTACGGAGTTAGAAAATATCGACAAAGAACTTTGGAAAGTCAAAACAAAGCACTATCAAAGATTTCTTTCCAAAGTGCCAATAAGTATATATGTATGTATTATGTATTAAGTTTCAAAAGCAAATAATATTAAAGAATTTAAATAATTTAAAAGTTTATCTCTTAACTTATAATTATTAAGTTCGTAGTAAACAATAATCATTCTTTTTTTTTTTTAAATCTGTATACCTAAGGATGTTTTGTACTGATATTTTTATACCATACTCTTTACAAAAATTGATATTCGATTTAACGAATTGCTTCGATTTAACAAACTGATTTCTGGGTCCCAATCAATTCATTAAATCGAGGTTCGACTGCATTTTAATTGACAATTTATTAGACAGTTCATTTTTATGATAACAGTAATTAAAAAGTGACAAATTAATAATACACTTCATTTTAAGAATACTTTTTGTAAAAAAAATAATAATAATTAGTAAAAGCCGGCCTTTTCTGGGTTTAAACCAGAAAAAGCTGACCGGTTTAAATCGGCCCGGCTAAAATCCAGTAGCCCTGATTTTAAGGTTCCCAGCTGGGAACCTACATATAAAATATACATTCGCAGATGAAAAGTGTAAGTTCCTAGAGAAACTTATGTGTGAGTATTTTAACGAAATTTACCGTTTTATCATGATTTTTAACTGAAATTTGTCGTTTTTTCGTGATGTTTTAAATGAAATCTGCCATTTTATCGAGGTATTTAAAAAAAACCTGTCATTTTTCAAAGAAAAAAAAAATCTACAAAATTTGCTGTTTGTTTTGCGATTTTTTAATGAAATTGCGTTATTTTGCATGATTTTTGACAAATTATGGACCATTTTCACAATTTTTTTTAATGAAATCTATTGCCTACTTAGTATCTTTTGATGAAATTTGCCTTTTTTTGTGATGTTTTGACGAAATTTGTTGTTTTCCATGATTTTTTAATGAAATTTGACTTTTTTTTTTTTTCCCCCCGATATTTTCACAAAATTTGTTGTTTTAAGAAATTTTTTAACAAAATGTGCCTTTTTTGCGATTAATTGACGAAATCTGCCATTTTATCGCGATGATTTAACAAAACCTGCCGTTTAAAAATAAATAAATAAATGAAAATTGCCATTTTTTGCTGTTTTTAATGAAATTTGCATTGTTTTGTGCAATTTTTTGACGAAATCTGCTGCCTTTTAGGTATTTTTGGACGAAATTTGCTGTCATTTAGGTATTTTTGGACGAAATTTGCTGTTTTTTCGTGATTTTTTGCCGAAATTTGTTATTTTCCGTGACATTTTTAAATGATATTAGCTATTTTTTGCAATTTTTTCACAAAACCTGCCGTTTTATCGTGATGTTTAAACGAAACCTGTTGTTTTATTGTGATGTTTTAACAAAACCTGTTGTTTTTCAAGATTTTTTGTCAAAATTTGCCATTTTTTAATGAAATTTGTGTTTTTTCCTGTGGTCTTTTGGTGAAATTCGGGCTTTTTCCATAACATTTTGATGAAATTACGCATCCCACAGCCGTTTAAGATCTATTTTTTTGTGCCCCGTCTCCGATATTTTGCTTAATTTTTCCGTTAAAATGCATTCGCAGCATCGCTGGTGAACACGGCGTAAGGTTACGTTCCCAGCTGGGAACCTGAGTAAAAAAGTATACGTCAGGGGTGATTCTGGATGAAAATTTTTTTTCGGAAATTCGCGTCGCATTTTCGGAAATTGGCGGCGGCGGAGGGCCCGGGGGGTCCCCCTCCAGCGATCTTCAGACAAAATCGCCGTTTTTCGGCTATCTTCAGACGAAATAGCAATATTTTAGCAAAATCGGCGATTTATTGCGATCTTTTGCCAAAATCGGCGGTTTTTGCGCGATCTTTTGACGAAATCGGCTTTTTTCCATTTTTTCTAAAAGTGAAATCGGCGTTTTTTCGACGATCTTTAGACAAAATTTGCTTTTTTTACGCGATTTTTTCTCGAAAACGGTGTTTTATTCCCGTGATCTTTTGACGAAATCGACGTTTTTCCCGTGATCTTTTGATGAAATAGGTGCATTTTTTCAAATATTCTTTTTACAAAATATTTTTAAGCGATCTTTTATCGAAAACGGACCCTAGAAATTTTTCCCGCGATCTTTTAACGAAAAATCGGCGTTATATCCTCAATCCTTAGACAAAATCGGCGTTTTCCCGCCGTCTTCAGAAGAAATTAGAGTTTTATCTGCAATATTTGGTTAAATTGCCGTTTTTCCGAGATCCGCACAGGAAATTCGTGTTTTTCATCGATCTTTTGACAAAGTTAGTTAACAAAAACATTGACGAAATCGTCGTTTTTCCACGAAATATTGACGAAATGTATGCTATTTCGGCGATCCTATCACGAAATTTGCATTTCTACGAAATTGTTTTTTTCGCGCGCAAAACCGTACAAGTTGGCAACTATGCGGAACTGATAACCCAATTTCAAATTTTCGGAAGAGGATGCCTTAAATTTTCGGAAATTTCGGAATTTTCGGACGAGAATCACCCCTGGTATACGTTCCCAGAAAGGATTTCTGGGTTACCCGGGATCACTATTTTTCGAGCCCTGTATTTACACAACTTCACATTAGATAAACTAACGCTACTAAATTTAGTTTTTTCTGATCATTCTTCACAAAAATACATTTAAAATTGAATCATATACAATTAGACACTTTATGCTACTATAGAATTATTACTGGATGCTACTTGATTGGAAAAAATATCTCTATAATAATAATATCCTAAATCATCAACAGTTCCGGGCTGACTGCTTTGCTTTTTACAAGCCAGGTGACAATTTTGGTATTTTAATGTTTGTCAGGCATAGGTGATATATTGCCAAATATTGTTCCATCGTCATCATTTCATCTGTTCTCTAAAATAATCCATGACACTTGACAGTCATAAATGATTATAGGCCAATTCTTTTGCTTTTCATATGCAAAGCCATCATTTTAATTAAAAAACCAGAATTATTTTTCCAAATAAACCTATATAAAAGTGCAATGATTGCAAAACATTCTTGGGACTTTTATGTCAGCCGGACATTAATCTCACCAATAGCATTTTTAATTTTTTTGCATGGAAAATTAAAATAATGCTTCAATGTTCAAATTAAATGTCATGGTTTATAGTACTATTTATTCTTTTTCTTTCATCCCTCCCCCTTCTTTTTTACTTTTCTTCTATCTTCAATAGAAGAAAGTATTGTAATTGAAATTTTTTCGATGGATTTACACATTTTAGGGGTCAAAGATTCCAAAAAACATGTTTTTACAAAATGTCTGTCTGTCTGTGTGTGTGTCTGTTCGTGTCCGTATGTCGCCATTCTACTATCAAAAAGTGTATGAAATTATGCATAGAATTGAACCAAATTTTTGTGAATGTTTTTGGCTGTGGCAAGCAGGTCCTCCTTCAGTTTTGAAATATTCCACCAATAGGCGGCGCTGCAATCACAATGTTTGTGTCCTTTTCAATATTGTACCGATCAACAGTATACAAAGTTATGCATCGAATTGAACCAAATTTTTTGTGCAACTGTATGACTATGGGTAGTTGGTCCTCCCTGAATTTGAAAAAAATCCGCCGGAAGGGGACGCTGCAATCACGATTTTTGTGCCATTTTCAACATTGTACCGACCAAAAGTATATGAAGTTATGAATTGAATTGAACCAAATTTTTTTTGTAAGTGTATGGCTATGGGTAGCTGGTTCTCGCTGAATTTTTAAAAAAATCTGCCGGAAAGGGGCGCTGCAATAGCGAATTTTATGCCATTTTCAATATTGCACCACCTAAAAGTATATGAAGTTAGTTCTAGAACTGAACTAAATGTTTTGCATATGATTATTTTTTGGTAAGGCAAGTAGGTCCTCCCTGAATTTGAAAAAAAAAAATCTGCCTATTATTCCATTGTCCATCAGCTCGTGCAGAGACGGAAATTTGTTTTTACTCTGATTAATTGACTGAAGCAGAAATTTAAGATGAAAATCAAAGTTGGTATGGTATTGAATTAAAATTATTAAAATGAGTAAATATTTTTTTAAAATAATTAAAATGTACGTATGAGATAGAAGAAAGTTTTGGGATTGGCACAACTAACTAGCTTAAAGAAATAAATGAAAGCCATGTATTTAAAAGGCTTCAGTTTAAAATGAAAGTTTTGTATTTTAAAACAAATTTCAAAAAGCACATTATTCAAAAATGCAATAAGAAATGGGTTATTTAGATTAGAAAAGCTGATACTTGAAGAGCAGCAGCTTGGAACTTTTGCATCAATAAGTTCACAAGAATAATTCTGAGTTTAAAAAAAAAAGTCTAAAATTTATAGCAAATTTTCTGAAAGATTACAGAAGACTTATGGAGGGGGAAATTCTCTCTTTGGCTAATTTGATCTAATTATTTGTGTTCTAACTTTTTTTTGATTTAGGTCAATTTCACATAACACAACATAACGATTTCAGGTTGAACATAAATTCCTGCAAGTTAAGTTTGGGTTAACCAGATTTTTCAAAAGTTAGTTCAGTATATTATTTTAGGTTAAAAAAAAAAAAAAAAACTACACCTAAATAATAAACATTGATGTTTGTGTGTGTGCTGTTTACAGATAGCTATGGTTTTTTTTTTATGACACTTTGATAAAATTATAATTTTTTTCTGTGGCCTTTTGAGAAATTTTTATTTTTTTCTTTTCTTGCAATCATTTGATTAATTTGTATTTTTCATATAATCTTTTGATGAAATTTGCATTTTTTCCTATGGTCCATTGACCAAATTCATGTTTTTTCTGCAATCGTTTGACAAAATAATCTTTTTTTTTTTTTTTTTTTGTGGCTTTTTGATGATATTTATATTTTTCCTGTAATCTTTTGACAAAATTTATATTCTAGCCCTCTGACGAAATTCACATTTTCAGGCAATCCTTTTATGGAATTTTCATTCCCCTCCCCCCAAAACCTTTTGACAAAATTTGCTTTATATTTTTCTTTTGTTTTTTTTTTTAATTCTTTGATAAAATTTGCAATTTTTTTGCAAACAATTGACTTTTTTTTTTTTTTTACAATTATTTGTCAAAATTCTCATTTTTTGTTAACCATTTGTCAAAATTTGCAATTGAATTTAAATTTTTTTTTTTTTTTTTTTTGGTCTGAATTTTTTGATTGATGATCAATTTTTTTACATTTTCGGAACCGAATGGCTTAAACTTGCTGAAAATTCAAATTAGAATCACCCTTGATAGATCAAAAAGATTTTTCAATGGGAAAAAGGAAATTTTTCTTTACCAAAACAGATGGATATAGTAACACAAATGTGTTATTCTTTATTTGTAATAGATTGTAAAAAAAAATCCCTTAAAATTTTAAGACTTTGCTTACTTAATATCATAATTATTCAATCTTTTTCGATCGGAACTGCTTAAAAGTTGTTTCCTAGATCTGTCTTTATATATGGAGAAGGTGAGTATACTTTCAAGATCAAAGGCACTTTTAACCTGAAAAAAAAATTCATACAAATATTTTTTACTTTATTTTTTCTATAAAATTGAAAAATCATTCAAATAAAAATGATTAACCAAAAGCAAATACACAAAATTCCATAAAATATTAAAATTGAATATCAACATATTATTTAAAATTATAATACTAGATAAAGATCAAAAGATATTTTTGAAGGGGGGGGGGTAGGAGGACAGCTGCAAGGGGCTTAATATGCTTTAGCTTTAAAAATAAATGACAATAACTTTTACAATAAGGATTATGTAATTGTTTAATTAATGCACTTAATTACTTAGCTGTCATTGCCATATTATCACATAAAAAACTGATATTATATCTAGGGATGGGATGAATATTCAGCCACTATTCGGTATTCGGCCTATTCGGCCCTTTTGCCGAATATTGAAGGCTTGTTGACCGAATACCTGTAGCCGAATATTGGTAAAATCTCGCCGAATAGTGAAAGATATCTTGCCAAATAAATTTAGGATTTAAAGAATTTCATTTCTTACAATTTTTTTTTCTCTAATCCAAATTTGCTACTTCATTCATGAAGTCCTTCTCATTCTTACTTACAAAATATACAGCTATTTATATACTAAAAAATATACAGCCTTTCTGTATTTCCTTTAAAAATTAGTGATATTTTAGAAATTGTTGCCCAAGTTGGAAATTTAATTGTATGGTAAATGTCTTCATTAGAGAATGATATATTACAATTCAAGATATAAAAATACTTATAGAAAAAAAAGAAAGAAAGAAAAACAATACCTTATTTTAAAACACTCGAATATTTATTAATGTCTGCTAATTCCATGCACATATAAAAAAGGCTCTTATGAAATTAATAACTTATTTTCTATAAAGTAAAAATGAAAAAAATCATTCACTAGGCGTATTAAAGAAGATTCATTTTCAAAATTAAATATCAAATATCACTATTCCAAATACAACGGTACATCTGAAAACAGAACTGGTGTCAAACTAGATACACATTAGATGACACAACTTGCTTTATGAAGAAAGTTTTATAAATATTTAAACATAAATTCTAAATACTGAACAAAATAATTTTTTTATTCTATAGTTTTCACTTTTAAATAATTATTTGCATAATTACTGACTTAAATATGTAACAGTTTTATGTATATATTTTTAATTTACATCTTCATTCATTCATGTTGTTATCAATTTCTGTTTATCCTTTTAATGTTTGTTGAATAAGTGGAATATTGAAGTTGAATATTGTATGCGCCAATTCAAATGTCAAAGATTTTGTTAACATATGCATTCTACTTTAAGCATAACCTTTTGCTTTAACATAATTTGTAATTTAAAGCTTGGCAACTGATTTCAGAACAGTCTCGTTCTTACAAATTTGCTTATCATTAGGGACACAAACTCTAAATGATCAAATTTACTTTATTAAAGGTTATTTCAGAAAATATCTTCTTGTGTGGTCTGAGAGAGTGAGATTAAGAATATTATTGATTTTGGATGCAAGAAAGGGTAAAAGTATCATTTGATAGTAAAAGTAAAGGACATTCTTCATATTTTAATGTAAATATCTTCCTATCCTGACTTACTGAAAATCAATTTGATGTACATTAGGATAAAAGAATATAATGCAATTTCATAATTTTTTTGTGTTAAAATAAGTTTTTCAAATTAAAAAAAAAAAAACATTTAAAAGCACAATTAAGAGTAATAATTATTAATGAGATCCTATTTTTTAAATTATACATAATCATAATTTATTTTCTTTATTGGAAAAAAAAAAGTAGGTATTCAGGCTAAATTTCGGCCGAATATTTGGTATTCGGCCAAATCACTATTCGTCCCATCCCTTATATCCAATGCCTAACAGATTAGATGCCCCAAACTCAACATTTTAAATTTCTACCTAACAATATAATCGAGTGTGTGTGTGGGAGGGGGGAATGTTGGTAAATATCATATTTTTAAAAATATTTATTAAAAAATGATATTTTGGATGTATATCTTTTCAAAATAATCAACTTACTTATGATTATAAATATTTTAAGAGTTATTATAAATTAGAAACTAAAACATATTTCACTTTACATTATTCTGTCTGATTATTATTATTATTTTTTAAGACTTTGGTATCAAAATTAAAAAGATTGATTAATAAAAGATTAATGAAGCTGATTATTACTTAATCAATTCTGCATATGAATAGTCTATAAATATTTATGCTTCATATTCAAACATGCTCACTGCAGATTAAATGCATAGAAGAATGCAGAAAACTTAATTATGGATAGAAGCAATAAAAAATAAATAATTCAAATTTGGAATTACATTGTGATAACGTTCCTGACTCCTTGAAAACTTGTGTTTTTGAAAAGTGCCATGGTAATTGAACAGGAAAGGGGAACGGAACTATTTACCTAAATAGTCTAAACTTTATTATCTAAAGCGAGTATTCTCCTTGATATGCTAATAATATTCTGAATTTTCATTATTTTGAAGAAAAAACAGTTTGGATTTCATGAAGAATTTAGAAAGCATTTCAACAGCAGTGTTACATTTTCAAATTTTTCACAGCACTGCATACTAATATCCAAGGTTAACTAAGGATTGTAATAAAGCTTTGTGCAAAAATTTACTCTGTTCGTCAGTGATGTCAAGATCACTCAAATTCACATATCTATAAAATTGACGAAGTTTTGACAATTATGTCAAAATAATTTCAATATCTTTCACATTTTATACCATATTCCCACACATTAGCCGGCATGCCAGATAAAATCGAGATGCACCAGCATGCCGAAAAAACTCGTATTTACAGGCATGCCAGAAAATATGAGGTTTCGCTACTGAAGGATGGGCGGCTGATTTATTTTGGTTTTACCAACAATATTTTTCATTTTAAAGAAAAAACATCAATACTTATTTTCTTTTATGTCACTCCCTCTGTATTTTTTGGTAAGTGATTATTAGTTTTATTTATCTTATTATGCAAAATTTTTATGTATGACATTTCTACTCCTGGATGAGGACATTAATTAAATTATCATATAAAATTACTCTTATGATGTAAAGTAATTATATATCTCTTTCCTTATACTTTTAAATAATTAATATATTCTTCTTATTTTATATATAGTAAGAATATTTCTGTTCATGTAATAATTTATATGACAATCTACAATTTATATGACACTCTATTTCTGCACTGTAAATACTGGATTGGTGCTGGGGAGAGAGTTTTGTGTGAAATGGTATGAGAAACATGTGACATATTTTTTATTCTACTGAGTAAGTAAAAAAAGTAAACTAAATAATTATAAAAGTGGGGAGAAACTCTATATTGCATTCCTTCCCCCCAAAAGAAGTTGCTGCTATTGATTGCAACTAATGAACCACAATTCTTTCTGTTTTCAAAGATTTTCCCTTTTTCCGGCATGCCAGGAAAGACCAAAGACTAATATTTAAAAATCTGGTCTCCCTGGAATGACGATTATTATAACATAATTTAAAAAAAAATCTTGCAATAAATTGCAAAAAGACTTTGCAGCATGCCGACTAATGCGGGGAAATACGGTAGGTACCAGGATTAAACTCCTCCTTTTATGATTACAATTTTTAAACTGTAAAAAAAGTGAGAATAGAAATTGCATTAAATATTTTTTTTAACAATTTCTTCAACTTAAAAAAAAAAAAACTTTCTAAAAGGAAAATATTAAAATATCTTTTTAAAAACTCTTTAGCTATAATTATTTACAGACTTTTAGTATTTATTATTTTTATTCAGTTTTTATGTGATCTCACAACTTGTAACACAATCTAGGCATAAATTAAGCAAATTACAATTGCCATAACAATTATCATTTAAAAGATGCATATACAGTGATGCCGCTGGACTTGAAAAATCGTGGGTCCCCGGGACCCAGGACTTCTAAAATTCGGGGTCCCTTTTTTACAAAAGCGAGTCCCCACTACTAGTAAATCATTTTTAGATGCAAAAATTGAACTTGTTCATTTGCAAAAGAAAAATTAAATATAATAATTGTTTTAATAATAGTATATAAATAATTAAAGCCAATATTATATTATTATTATTTTTAAACTATTAAGATAATTTTTTTTTTTTTACTATTTTAAAAATAAATGTGCAAGACACAAATTATATTATAAAATAAAGCTTATTTGAGTGTAGAAGATAAGTATCACTATTGTTCGCATTTCTTTTAAAAAGGGGCAAAACTGATTTATTAAAAAAGATTTTTTTCTGAAAAAAGAATACTTTTGTTGAGTAAAAGGGTACTTTTAGTTTAATGAATGGGTGCTTTCAGAAGTTACATTCACTCAAAAGATTTGGAACAATCAAAAACAGATTGTGAAGCGGGAAAATTTGTTTTTGGATCAGCAATAAATAAATACATAATTTGGAAGCAGGAAATTTAGTTTTTGGAACAAAAAAATTCTATCCTAGCATTAATTTTTTTTTCGTGCCCCCTTGAAAAAAATTGTTTTAAAGCGATTTTTTGATGAAATTTACCTTTTTTTTTTTTTCAAGATCTTTTGACGAAATTTACCATTTTATCACGATTTATTAATGAAAATTGCCGGTTTTTTTTGCGAATCTTTTGACAAAATTTGCCGCTTTATCGCGATTTTTAGACACAATTTGCTGCTTTATCATGATTTTTGGACGAAATTTGCCATTTTTTTGCAATTTTTTGAAAAAATCTGGCCTTTTTTCCAGGATTTTGTAATAGAATTAGCCATTTTTCACGAACCTTTTGACGAAATTTGCTGTAAATTATAAGCTATTTCGGGCTTTTTTAACGAAATTTGCCTTTTACACGATTTTTTGACTAAAAGTGCTGATTTTTCCCGATCTTTTGACGAAAGTTACCGTTTTATCACGACTTTTTATAATGAAAATTGCCGTTTCTCGCGAGTCTTTTGACAAAATTTTCTGTTTTATCACAATTTTTGAACGAAATTTGACTTTTTTTTTTGAAGAAATCTGCCTTTTTTCCGGGAATTTTATAATTAAATCAGCCATTTTTTCGTGATTTTTTTGACGGAATTCGCCAAAAATTTTTCATTTTTTCATGATTTTTTACAAAATTTGCTTTTTTTTGCACGTCCCGCAGGACGCGTAAGCTCCAATTTTTTGCGTCCCGTTGCCGATTTTTTGTGTATTTTACGCGATATAGCGTGTCCACGGCATCCCTGCATTTATATACACTGGAGATTATAATCTTGTGACCAAATGTTTTCAACCCTTTTTCCTAAAAATGCTCCAGGGGATATCTTTCATATATGACAGATACTGTAATTCCTTCAGTGAAGATATTTTTTCTTAAACTAGTAAAGCAATAGATAGAATAATTGAAATGTAAAAAGAAAAAAAAAAAAGACATTTTAAGACTTTTTTTTATTATTATGATTTTGATTTATTTAATCTAGATAACATAATGTATAATTTAATTTTTTGAAGTTCTTAAAATCGTGATTTTAATCAACCTAATTTAAATCAGCACATTTTAAATGTACTTTTTTATCAACAGGAAAATTCTCCTTTCTATTGTGCACTAAATTTAGTGGTTCAATTCAGTGGCCTGCTACATTATGGTAATATCTAGTAGTTCATTTGTAAACTTAAAAATTTAAAAAAAAAAAAAAAAAAAAAACCTTTTATGATAAATTTGTTGTTTATAAGGCATGCATCTTAAAGTTGTAAAATGTTAAGTAATTACAAAACCCAACATAATGAGATAAAATAATTAGATTAATATAATATCCTTGTATTAAAAGTTATAAATAAAATATTATATAACATAATTCATAATGACAAAGAAGGTTTTCACTACATTTCAATGAAAGATTGAGGTAAGCTTTACCCAATGAATAAATAATAAGCACAAAGTTTGGGCTAACAAACAAGTAATAAAAATTAAATTTAAAATAATAGTAATAATAATAAACATTAGATCTTAAACGGGGTTCCTACACAATCCTGGTAAAAATATCCCCTTACTTTTCCAGATTTTTTCTGACCTTTAAAAACAAATCAGCTTATATATTGTTGTAAAACCCTTCACAATGAACAGCTTTAATTTAGAAAAATGCTAAAAAAAGTATGTGATTTAAAAATTGCTGATATTTAATTGTTTTTCATACTATGTTTTGCAGAAATTTTACATAAAAATTTTAGATTGATGAATAATAAATTCAAATTTTTTTTTCATTTATGATGATAGTCAAGATTCGGATGAACAGACATGCTACATACAGGCTCAGCAAGAAAAAAGCTGAACTTTCACAGCCTCACAGACTTTTGGCAAAATCTGCGTTTTTTTTGCAATTTTGTACCGAAATTAACGTTTTTCGCGACCAATTGACGAAAATTGCACTTTTTCTCCCACAGCCTTTTTAATGAAGTTTGCATTTCTCCAAAATCCTTTAGAGAAATTCGCGCTTTTTCGTCAAAATTTGCGTATTTTCTGCGATCTTACGTCAAAATTTGCATATTTTCCGCGATCTTTCGTCAACATATGCATATTTTCCGCGATCTTTCGTAAAATATGCGTATTTTGCGCGATCTTTCGTCAAAATTTGCATATTTTCTGCGATTTTTCGTCAAAATTTGCGTATTTTCCGTGATCTTTTGTCAAAATTTGCATATTTTTCGTGATCTTTCGTCAAAATTTGTGTTTTCTGCAATCTTTTGTCAACATATGTGTATTTTCTGCGATCTTTCGTAAAAATTTCCGTATTTTCCTCGATCTTTTGTAAAAATTTGTGTATTTTCTGCATTTTTACGTCAAAATTTGCATATTTCCCGCGATCTTTCGTCAAAATATGCATATTTTTCACGATCTTTCGTCAAAATTTGCACATTTTTCGCGATCTTTTGTCAAAATTTGTGTGTTTTCTACGATGTTTTGTCAACATATGTGTATTTTCTGCGATCTTTCGTTAAAATTTCTGTAATTTCCTCGATCTTTCGTCAAAATTTGCGTATTTTCCGCGATCTTACGTCAAAATTTGCATATTTTCTGCGATCTTGCATCAAAATTTGCATATTTTCCGTGATCTTACGTCAACATATGCATATTTTCCGCGATCTTTCATAAAGTATCCGTATTTCCCGCGATCTTTCATTAAATTATGCGTGTTTTCCGCGATCTTTCGTCAAAATTTGCGTATTTTTCGCGATCTGTCGTCAAAATTTGCGCGATCTTTCGTCAAAATTTGTGTGTTTTCTGCGATCTTTTGTCACCATATGTGTATTTTCTGAGATCTTTCGTTAAAATTTCTGTATTTTCCTCAATCTTTCGTCAAAATTTGCGTATTTTCTGCGATCTTTCTACAAAATTGGAGCATTTTCCGCGATCTTTCGATAAAATACGATTATTTGACAAAATTAGAGTATTTTCCGCAATTTGTTCACAAAAATCGTGTTTTCCCAGCAATTTTTTGACGAAAATCGCGTCTTATTCGTGATCATTTAACAAATATCGTGTTTTTTCTCGCAATCCTCTGAAGAAAATAGTATTTTTCCCACGATTATTTGATGATTTTATAGTTTTTTTTTCGATCCTTTGGAGAAATTTGCGTTGTTTCTGCAATCCTTTGAAGAAATTTTCCGTTTGACTCACGTTTTTGTTGTATTTCATCGTTACCACCCCCCCCCCCCCTTACATATAAATGTCAACAAATTTTAATGCATATTTGCATTGATCCCAGGGATGATAAAATTCGTCGCCGAAAAAGCGGAATTCCACGTTTCCGCGGAAAAGTAGCATGTGTGGATGAAAAAGTGGGATTACATCAAAAATTCCCTGACCATTTATAATATTATATAAAATAATCCCTCACTTTTTGCCAACATTTTCAATTTTCCTGACCCATAGGAACTCTGTCAGAAAGAGGGGGGATCACTATGGAAATATCAGAAAAAACTTAAAAGACAAACTTTGAAATGAATTCACATGAAAATAAATAAAATTGTATTTCACAAAAAAAAAAAAAAATGTAATCATTATTAGAGTTAAAATAAGTAAAAAGAACCTTTGTCAAAAAAGTAGTTATGCTGTCTGTTGGTTTACATTCTATTCTTTTGTTTCCATCAGGAGATTGCACAGCCACCAACTAAAAGAGAAAAAATTCATAATTTATCATAAAAAAAGAAATTATTTAAATTTTTAATTATCTGTATATCAAAATAAGAAAAACATATATTGTTGAAGCATTACTATTCAACATAATTGACCAGTCAATTCAACATAAGACTTTCCATGTTAAAGATACCTGATAATAGGGGTGCCATTTCAGAATTTTCTTTGGGGGTGGGGGGGGGGGGCAAAGATTTCTTTGAAGGCAGTGGCATAGCCAAGGGTGAGGTTGGGCGAAGGGGGGTGACTGTACTCCCTTCCTTTCGGCCGAGAATCCTGGACTCACTTCCATTCGAACAAGAAACGATGAAAAATTTGAGTGCAAAAGATCAAAATTTGATTACACAAGTATCACTATTGTTTGCATTTCTTTTTAAAATGGGCTAGATTGATTTATGAAGGCTTTTTGTAAAAAAAAAAAAAGAATACTTTTGTTGAGCAAAGGATTACTTTTTCTTTAATGAATGGATGCTTTCAGAAATCACATTCACTTAGAAAGGTTTGCAGCAGTCAAAACAGATTATGAAGCAGGAAAATTAGTTTCGGAACAGAAAAATTTACTCCTAGCATGAACTTTTTTTTTTTTTGTGCCCCTTTGACAATTTGCGCTTTTTCACGACCTTTTGATGAAATCTGAGGTTTTCTTCTGGATTTTTTGATGAAAACTGCATTTTCATCACCATCACAGATGAGCCGGGTTATGATTTTAACTTTTTTCCAGGCTGCTTTGGGTTATGATTTTAACATTTTTCCTGGCTGGGCCGAAGTTTTTTCCCTATGGGTCAGTTTGGGACCAGACCTAGATATTTCGATCCATGCATACTACTAACATATTTTGAAAACAAGTTTAGCTTTAATCAATACGCTGCTTTATTATGTCCAAATAAGAGGCACTGTCTTAAACCAACATTTAACAATGGACAATTTGTGGACGATCCCTCACTTGCTTTTAAAAATGAGTCAAAAACTCATCGTTTACAGGCATGGTTAAGTAGTGTAAGTCTCAAATTTTGGATTTTAATACCTCTGTTAGGTTTTTAGATATGGAGATGAATTTTTTTTTGTTCAATTTAGGAATGAATAAGGAATAATATCCTAATTGGGAATTTTGCCCTACAGGGACCGTATAAAAGTTTAATTTTCGTATTTTTCCAAATAGACCCCCCAATGGAGTTGCAATTTATCTTATCAAATATTTCACCTTTATTTGTGAATTTTTGCAATTGGAAGTATGGGTCTAGAGACAGTATTTAAGAAGATAGCTTATTGTTTCGATATTTATGACTCACCCTGTATAACCAACTGATTTCATCATAGTAACAGTTAACATCAGAAGCAATAAATAAAAATCTTGGAGAAAAAAAGAAAATTTCACTAGTCGAAATTTTCCTCCATTCAAATTTCCTTTTAGGTATATTTCGTATGAAATACTACCTATTGCATTCTCTCCCATGTTGGAATTTCTGAAAAATTTTTGCAGATCTACATTGACCATGACTCCTAGACCCCAAAACTACCATCAGTAAAAAAGTTTATATATCTATCTATATACATATATTAGGGATGCACCGAATATTCGGTATCTATTCGGTATTCGGCCATGTTACCGAATATTCGGTTAGGCCAAATATTAAACTATTCGGTTGAGCCGAATATGAAACTATTCGGCCTGCCGAATATTCGGTATGGCCGAATATCAAAGTATTCGGCCGAATCCAATACTTAATAAATTCTTTAAAAAAATTTTCACTATTTCTACTTTTAACTGTCAATTTTTTAATTTATATTTAAAATAATTAGAAACAAAATCATTTTTAAATAAAATAAAATGTTTTTACATAATTTATTTGCTGTTTGTAAAGTATAACTTAAGAAAATTAACCATGAGAAGGATTAAAATGGTGATTTATTAGGATTCACCGTAGGAATAAATTATGTGCTGATACAAGTTTCTAAATTTTGTTTATTAAATAATCTGTTTCTTGCTTTTCCCCAAATAAAAGTCAAAAAAAAACTTTTGAGATTAGTAATAGCTATCAAGGCTAAGGCAGACAATTTTTGTTCATGAAACCATAATCATAATCAATTTATTTAGCCATAAGTGCATTGTATTTCATCTCACTCTAGGTCAAAATTTGTGTGTTTATTTATTACATTACCAATAAATAAGATAACATATTTTCAACTCGTATGCTTTGATTTCTGTAAAATATGATATGATGGGAAGGGTGAAAAATACCATCATTCATAAGAAAAGAACTATGAGCCAAACATACCTTTATTCAGAATTAAGTTGAAAGTATTTGTACTTTATTGAAAAAAAATCTGCCTTGAGTTATTTAAAAAGGACAATTATCAGACTGTAAAATTTTTCTTCGGCCATTTTTTCATTATTTGATTTTAAAATGTTTGTTTTGATTCGTAGAAAATTTTATTAATTAAAGTTTCATAATTGCACTTCTTAAATAACTCAAGGCAGATTTTTTTCAATACTAAATACTCTTATAAAAAGCTCTTGTTTATCAAAATGTAAGTTTCTTTTATTAAACATTATGTAAAACTGTTTTAAAAAGTAACATTTTAATACCTTTAAACTTTGAAATATAAAAAGTATTTGGAAAGCCGAATATTCGGTATTTGGCCAAATAATTAACTATTCGGCTGGCCGAATATTCGGTATTCAGTCCACCTATCGGCCGAATATTCGGCATTCGGCCAAAATCACTATTCAGTGCATCCCTAATATATATTTCACTTTCTTCTAGACACGATAACTTCTATAATTATGCTCAGATCTTCTTCAAACTTTTACATAAAATCAAGGGGCATAAAATTTCGGTCGAGTTCGTTAATGGGCAAAATTGGACGAAGGGGGGTGGAAATAGGGAGGGTTTTTGTGAAAACAGAAAAAATGTGATACTTAATTAAAATAGATATAGAATCAATTTAAAGTTTATATTACTTCTAAACAGGGTTCGTTGATTTAAATCGGCTTGATTTTAATCATGATTTAAATCACGATTTAAATCAACTGATTTTTTTAAAAAAATCATTGATTTAAATCAGTTTTTCTTTTATGTTATTTTTTAATAAATTTCAGATGAAACAAACATAATAATGTGCTTTAATATAATTTAGTTTTATATACCATATATAATCAAACAACTTTCAGAAAGATAAAGCTTAAGCTTAGTAAAAAAGTAAAATAAATATAAAGTTTAGAAAAAAAATGCTTTCAAATATCATTTGAATCAAATTATAAAATAATCTTGCAACGGTAAAGAAATCTAAACAGAAATATACTAAATATTTGAATATTTACTCAGTATTTAGAAAAACTTTTGCAAGTTGAGGTAAAATAAAATTGTATGACTTTACGTGCTGTACTTTGGTGAAGCCTGATCTCAGCCCTTTAGAATGGTGGAAGGTATTTTTGTTACAGTTATCAAAAAAGCTCATACTAAAAAGAGAATTAATGATCAACTAGCTTTTTACTGCAATAGATTTATCTGCTTCAATCAAACAAATGTTTTTTGCCTTTGGTTTGATACTTTCAGAAATTAGAAATCAACAGACAAAACTGTTAAATCGCTGCCATCGAAATGCTCAAGGCCAGAGGACACAAATTGTGAGGTATTCATTAATTGACTTACTTCTCAATTATGTTGGAATTCAATTCACACTAGAAAATTTTGAATAACAATTTACTTTTATTTTATTTGTGGAATATCAATCATCGTATAAAACACTGAACATACTGATTAACTTATGATTAATTACTTCTTAAACATACACATGAGAATTTGGAATCCCCCAATAAAAAAATATCCAGATGCGGCAACATGTAGCATTCCTTCTCTGGCTGAATTTTTATTTAGGGATTCCAAGTTCTTATTAGTGAGTTTAAATAGTTATTGTTTTATAAGATGATAAATATTCCACAAGTAAAATAAAATTGCTATTCAAAATTTTGTGTAAATTTCAACACTACTGAAAAGTCAGTCGATTAGTGATGACATCTCAATTTGTGTCCTCTGGCCTTAAGTATTTTGATGGCAGCAATTGAACTCATTTTCTCAGTCAACACTTAAAAGCTAAAAACTTCGAATTTTGTTTAAATTTTTTATGTGTTGCAGATGTTTTTTATTTTAATTAAAATATTGAAGGTTGAATTAATTTTTGATATCTGATTTGTAGTTTTTCATGCATTTTGTGTAATCAAGATTTTTTCATAGCCTAAAATTTTACCTTGAAATAATATGAATCATTTATGTAAATTGTGTAATATTAGTAATAGATAATACTTATAATATGCATGTCTATGTATGTAACTTTATATTATTTAAATTAAACAAAAAGTCATAAAATAATAATAATGTGTGGCAATTTTTAAAAAAATCAAAAAAATCTGATTTAAATCAAAAAAATCCAATTTAAATCAAAAAAATCCGATTGTTTTGATTTTTATTAAAAAAATCACGAACCCTGCTTCTAAAAAATGGGCTAAAAGTTTATGCATGGAAGATTTTTGATAAAATTAAAAATGGGGTCAAGGGGCAAAAAAAAACAGGGTTTTTGGGAAAGAAAAAAATCACAAATTTGTCAATTCTTAAGATATCAAATCCAAATAAATTTTGTATAAATGTTCTCAACTTTATCTAAAACTTTTGTATTTACAAGTTTTTGATAGGACCAACTTTTACCGATGAAAAAAATTAAAAACGAAAAGAAAAAGGGGAGTGGAAAAAGAAAAAATACATAACTTACTCAATTTTTAAGCAATCAAACCTAAATAAATTTACTTTACATCTTCTCAATAATATTTACAACTTTTATATTATCAAGTTTTTCATAGGACCAATTCTTATAGCAGAAATAAACAAAAATAGGAGTTGGAGAAAAAACCTCAAATCCAAACTGCTTATATTGAGACTCATTTTTAAATTCATTTTTGATTTTAAACGCATCGAAATGGCAAATCCTCTTATTTAGGCACTATATAATGAGACATATTGACCAGGTCCTTGGTAAAGGCAGAATATATTTCAAAAAAGGCTGCCAAAAAGGGTATTTTGAACAGAATTTTCCGAAGTGGTTGCGATTGAAAATTGAGAAAATATAACAAATTGTGTTTTTTCTTAATCATTTTTAAACCCATTTTTGTTCTCAAACGCATCCAATTTACAGGTCCTCTTATTTAGGAACTATATAATGTGACGGATTGCATAGTTTTTTGATAAAGGTAGAATATATTTCCAAAAAGGCTGCCAAAATGGGCACTTCGCACAAAATTTCCCAAAGCGATCATGATGAAAGAATTGAGGATGTATTCAAATAACAAATTGATTATTTAATGACTCATTTTTAAATCCAATTTTGCTCTCAAATGCATTCAGTTGACAGTTTTTTGTTATTTAGGAACTATAAAATGTGCGTATTCATCGATTTTTTTTTATAAAGGCTATATATATTTTTTATAAAAGCTGTCAAAGTGGGCACTTTGCAAAAAAATTTCCCAAAGCGATAATGATTAAAGAATTGAGGATGTATTCAAATAACAAATAGGTTATTTTATGACTTATTTTTAAATTCAAATTTGCTCTCAAACGCATTCAATTGACAGTTATTTGTTATTTAGGAACTGTGTAATGTGTCATATTGGTCAGTTTTTGGATAAAGGCTAAATATATATTTGAAAAAAGCTGTCAAATTGGGCACTTCACACAAAATTTCCCAAAACGATCTTGATTAAAGAATTGTGGATGCATTCAAATAACAAATTGGTTACTTTATGACTCATTTTTAAATTCAATTTTACTCTCAAACGCATTCAATCGGCAGTTTTTTGTTATTTAGGAATTGTGTAATGTGCCGTATTGGTCGATTTTTTAATAAAGTAAGAATATATTTCAAAATTTGTTGTCAAAATGGGCATTTGAGCTAAATTTCACTTAAGTTGATTTTGATAAAACCACTTCTTACAGAAAAATAAAAAAGTTTTCAAAAGCAGCCAAATATAATTGTTAAATCGGGTTTATCTTTAATCATATTCTATTTTTTGTTGTTGAAATGAAAACTCTTCAAAATCTACCTCCGCCTATAGGCCAAGCCGACAGGGATTTTTTTAACTATATACTTTTACAAGATGTCAATTGTAATTTATTTTTTGATAAAAGAAAAGATTTTAAAATGTTTTGGCTATGAGAAAATAATTATAGTGCTTTTAGATTTAGTGTTATTTTTATTTTATTAAAACCATGTGATGATTGTATCTTGGGACAGTAAAAATGTTGTACCTTGGGACATGTCTAATTGCATGACAAATGCATGGTTTGTAATAATTTGGATAAATAGAAGTAATTTTGTTACTTTACAGAAAATTCCACAAAACATATGAAATACAGTAAAGAAAACAACTCAACTTTACTTAGGATACATTTTATAATGATTGAATTGCAAATATGAATCTGATAACTCCTGATAAATTGTTTTCTTTCCATATGATGCAATGTTCTAAAGAGCATATGTTCTGATGTATTTTTCTGGATTTTGAATCAATTTTAAAAAGTACATTTATGTATCTTACTATACTGTTAATCATGGATAACATAACAGCTATATTTTGATTCTTAAACAGAGAAATGACGGGAAGTTGAAATTATTTTGTTTACAATTCCCACCCTACTGTCTTTGGGCCTTAGAAAACATATTACTAGTCTTGTGTTATTAAATAGATGATGTCACATTCAAGACAGTTAATCACAATGTATGTAGTTGTAAAAATTGTTTCAAATGCATTTTTAAAAGCATTCACACCATCAAACATCATTAACAGCTTTGAAGTAACATGCATTTATTCAATCAATAAAACAAGCTTTTAATAAAATATAAACAAACTTTTAATAAAATGTAACTGATAACCATTTCATTCAACTGAAATGTTGAATGAAACAGCTGAACTTACAGCAGCAAATGTGTTATCAGTAGTATGCATAATTAGTGTTAAATTTAGACACTTTTCTTCTGGAGGGGTTTCTGTTGCTCCAGGGGGGAAATTGCACTTATTATCATTTGAAAAAAAAAAAAAAAAATTTCTGGGGAGGGAGGACATCGCATTGTTCCAAAAAGAAATAGTCCTCCTGAACCACCCCCCGAAATCAACGCTATGCATAACAAGTTTATATTCACATTCTCAAAATGTCACATCCCTAGTAATGATTAGGTCATTTTTTATAGTAACAGCTTGTAAAAGCAATGCCCGTAGGAGAAAAAGAAAATCTTGCGTTTTAAGAGTTTCTTTAGCAGACATGCTACAGGTTTAGCAAGAAAAAAGCTGAACTTTCACGGCCTCGCATACTTTTGGCGAAATCTGCATTTTTCTGCAATTTTTTTTACGAAATTATCTTTTTTCCGCGACCAATTGACGAAATTCGCACTTTTTCTCCCACAGCCTTATAAAATTTGTATTTCTCCAAAATCCTTTAGCAAAATTTGCGCTTTTTCGTCAAAATTTGCGTATTTTCCGCGAACTTACGTCAAAATTTGCATATTTTCCGCGATCTTTGGTCAACATATGCGTATTTTCCGCGATCTTACGGCAAAATTTACGTATTTTCCGCGATCTTTCGTCAAAATATGCGTATTTTCCGCAATCTTACGTCAAAATTTGCGTATTTTCCGCGATCTTACGTCAAAATTTGCGTATTTTCCGCGATCTTACGTCAAAATTTACGTATTTTCCGTGATCTTTCATTATAATTTGCGTATTTTCCGCGATCTTTCGTCAACATATGCGTATTCTCCGCGATCATTCATCAAGATATGCGTATTTTCCGCGATCTTACGTCAAAATTTGCATATTTTCCACGATCTTTCGTTAAAATATGCGTATTTTCCTCGATTTTTCGAAAAAAATTGCGTATTTTCCGCGATCTTTCGTCAAAATTTGCGTATTTTTCGTGATCTTTCGTCAAAATTTATGTGGTTTCCGCGATCTTTTGTCGACATACGCGTATTTTCTGCGATCTTTCTACAAAATTGGAGCATTTTCCGCGATCCTTCGATAAAATACGATTAATTATCACGATTATTTGACAAAATGAGAGTATTTTTCCGCAACCTGTTCACAAAAGTCGTGTTTTCCCAGCAATTTTTTGACGAAAATCGCGTCTTGTTCGTGATCATTTAACAAAAATAGCGTTTTTTTCTCGCGATCCTCTGAAGAAAATAGTATTTTTTCCGCGAGTGTTTGAAGATTTTATAGTTTTTTTCGATCCTTTGGAGAAATTTGCGTTTTTTCTGCAATCCTTTGAAGAAATTTTCTTAATTTAGGGCCGTTTGACTCGCATTTTTGTTGTATTTCATCGTTAACCCCCCCCCCCCCTATATATAAATGTCATCAAATTTTAATGCATATTTGCATTGATCCCAGGGATAATAAAATTCGTCGCCGAAAAAGCGGAATTCCGCGTTTCCGCGGAAAAGTAGCATGTCTGTTTAGTAAAAGCTGAAAGTGAAATTGTCAAGCAGGAAACTGGGGTAGCAAGAAAATCAAAATACCATCTTCAGAACAAAATAGCAGTTTTGAATCTGTTAATGATAAACTTGTTTTATCTGTACTAAATATGGTGACAATATTGGGTATTATTTGGTTGTCGAGCTGTTAACCAATTTTACCAAATTATACAAAATCGCCAAACTAATAGCCAATTTATATACATTGGCATAATTTTTATTTTAAATAAAGAAAAAACAAATAAGTTGTCAAATATTAGTAAAAATACAAAGTTGAAATAAAAATCACCTGTGATGTTTTAAACATGTGTATCGTCTTTAATGTGATTGAATGTGACATTCACGATTATCCATTGTTGGCATTTAATCTTATAATTTGGCAATGGTTTTTTGGTCGACGGGATAACTAAGCAGTACCCAATATTGATTATGATCGTACCACGATGCATTAGAAGCAAAAAATCAAGAAAGTAATTACTTTCTTATAAAAGTATCTGGGGATTAAAAAAAAAAAAAAATTGGCTCTTCTATACATCTAAAATTAGCTGCCATATTTGCTTGGAAAAAAAGTTTTGGTGGCGTAAAATTATTATTATTCTAAAAATATTGTATTATATATTATACAAAATTTTTTAGTTATATCACTATTGGTTGAAGTTGAAATATGTAGTATATGTTCCAAGGTACAACAGAGTGTTGTACCTTGGAACAGTTTGCCTTCCCTACTTTTAATGAGTGACAATTTTTTATTTTCAAACTGCCTGAATTTTTAAAAATATATTATATTGAACAATGTTGGTGTATTTGAAATGTTGCTTTCAAATCGTAAATTGGGTTATAAAAATCAAAGTAAAAAATTTAAATGTGAAAACTGTCCCAAGGTACAACACTCTCCCCTATCACAAATATTTTATTAATTATTCATATCCTAATTGTCAAATTTATTTGAAAATAACTATTTTATTTTGCTTCATTTGTATGCTTTCATTAAATTATGGTTCTAAATACGGTCATAAAAACAATTCAATTTTTATTTTATTTATTTATTATTTTTTTTTTTTTATGAAGGATCCATTACTGAAACAGAGAGTGTCCATCATTGGGCTTTTGGGTGTTTTGATATATTTCTGTTATTAAAAATTAAATTTGTATTCATATTGAGAAATGATGTTATGAGAATGGTTAAATACTATTGATTGATTAATATTGAAAAACTGGAATAAAATAATTGTAACTACTAATAAAAAAATAATTTTAAAAGAAATTCTTTAAAGGTGTCCATTATTGGCACATCTACCCTATATACTGGTAAATATGAGGAAGTGAGTTTCAAAGCTCTCTTGATCCAGAAAATAAAATTTTTGAAAATCGCGAAATACCTCTGACTGCATCCATTGTTTTTCATTGTAAACCAAGATTTTGCTGTGCTTTAAATACACGATAAAATTAGTTTATTTGATGATTGTTGTTGTGTTTTTTCGATGCAGATTCACCAATAAAATAGATCGAAAAGAAAACTTGATTTTATAAATTTTGGATATTGCGAGTTTTGAAACTCACGTCCACATATATAAAATAATAATAATAACGTAAAGCTTTAAATAAATAAAAAATGAATAGAAATGCTTCATGGGGTAGTACTGTAAGACAGACTTTAATTTTCATGACATAAACATCTGAATATAGAATGACAATTATTGATTTAAAGATAAGGAGTTTGTAAGCAAGCGTAGAGATGAAGAATGAGAGTTTGTAAAAAACATAAATAAATTTTTATTTATATTAATTTCATTCAATTAAAAAATATATGTGTGTAGAAAGCATCTAACTGATCTCACCATCTTAACGAAAGAAAAACGTTTTTAAATATCGATCAAATCATCTAAGTCTCGCTGCCTTAAAAATTTAAATTTTCGAACGAGCAAGTAAACATACAAACAGAAACAGTAGACATGTTCATGATGTGATTCATTCAATAAAATGACACAGCTAAAACCGGAACGAAGTTGGCAGAAGATGGTGAGTAATAGTGAAAAATAATTTTCCACATTTAAAAATTAAATTCACAAGAAAAATAACTTTTTAAATTGAATTAGAGAATCATTAAATGACATTTTTGAAAAAAAAAAAGAGAAAAAAGAATAATTGCAGTTTTTTTTCTCAAGAAATAAGATTTTCTTTTTGAAGAGAACAATCCTTTTAAACGAGTCCTTTTAAGCGACATATTTTTTAATCTCTTTAAAAAATTGGATGTACCATTTATTGTTTGTTTGTTTACTATTCATTACAGAATCTGATATTGGCAATTAGAAAATACATATATATTTATATTTTACGATCTAATTAATACAGCAACAGATACATGAATAAAAAACATGCGCAATATTTTTGTGACAGATACTTTTAAACAATCATAAAGCTTTGAAATTTCACATTCAAAAGAGATTATAGAATTTGGGTAAATATTTCCTCAATAAAAAACGATTTTTGTCACACTACTCTGTAATTTTGTTGCTTTAAAACATCATAAATGCAATGCATTTTTATTGCGCATGTTCCACCAAGTTGAAGCCGTTAAGCAATTATTTAAACGCAATATTTTGCTTTGTGTGCCGGAACCGGCAAAAAGGTCCGTCCAAGGTTTGAACCTCCGTGGTTTGAACAAAAAAGAGAATTATTGTTTATGTCTTTCCTGATCATCATCTTGGACTATATTGTAATTGATTATAGATATCTTAAATAGTAGAAATTCCAATTGTAACAAGTGAAACTTTTACTTTGTTTACATTCACTGTTTGTTAAATTTTGTATATACTTGCATATTAATCGCATAGAAGAAAGGTTCTTGAAGGTAATATATATATACATGTATGTTATTTTATTTTTGTTTATTAATGCTTATATACAGAAAACAGTTTTTTTTTTAATTCCACTAGTTTAAAAGAATACAATAAAAAGGATAAATGAGTTAAATATCAGTTAAAGAATACAAATGTATGATAGCTTTTACGATCGTAGCAATACAAAGCTAATATTCTGCAATCCCGTCAGTGCCAAGCATCAGCGAGTAAAAGATCATCTAAGATACCATTAAATGTTTGCTACATACACACCAAGGGTTTGTCCAGACCTTTCTCACAGGATCCTGTTTTTGTGAAATTGTGAAGTTTTTCTATGTTTGTGAAATTTATAGTCATAATTATGTGTACTTTAAATTATCGATGTATTCATGTTCTACCCTTTCATACATAAAAAAGCTACCTAATATATTCTTAGGGGAGTTTAACTGTTTATTTACAGGCCAAATTTTATTTTTAAATGATTAAATTTGTAAAAAGTTCAATTTAAAAGTCAAAAAATTCTGTGAAAGGTTTCTTTATAAGACTAATAGTTTTGTAAAACGTCTTTTTGTTAAAATGTTTTGTGAGGGCTCCTGTTTTTCGATAAAATGTTTTGTGAGGGGTCCTGTTAGGGATAAAGAATTTTGTGAAGGGTCCTGTTTTAAGATAAACTATTTTGTGAAGAGTCCTATAAAGGACCTAAAATTTTCCTTAACATATCCCTGCAGCCTGCACACATACGAAAGAAAAAAAAAAAAAAAAAAAACCTGAGATTTTATGTTGTCTTTCATTGACTTGGCGTAGTTTTTAAATTAAATGTTTATGTTAGTTATTGTAAGGGGTATGATACCTTTTGACTTCCTTGTGCCCATCTTTTGGGGGAAAAATTAACTTGGACCTTACATACACTTATAGGTCAAAATTAACATTTTTACCCAGTGGCCACTGGCCAGTACACAGTTTTTTTTCACTGGCCAGTTTTTTTTTTATCACTGGCCAGTAAAAAAATTCATAACATTTCATACAAAATTGTGGTTTATTAGCTATCAACATTGTAATTTATTAATATCTTTTACTTGCCATTCGATTAAATAAAAACTGGCATTACATCTAATAGAAAAATATAACAAATTACTGCAGTCAAAATAAAAGTCAAACATGTATTTGATGATATTTAGATGTACTTAATACAATGTAATGTATAAAAGAAACAAGGAAGTTAAAAGTTATTTTTGACACTAGTGTTTATCATTCACATTAGGTCTCCGTGACCTAACAGAGTCTTTCCACCAAAGTTTTATTGCTGCATCTCAGGATCATAATCATTTAATCGAATTTTAGATTATTTCACCATTAGACGATTATGCAGCGTGCAGTGATGCCGCTGGACTTGAAAAATCCTGGGTCCCTTTTTTACAAAAGCAGGTCCCCACTAATAATAAGTAATATTTTTAGATCCAAAAGTTGAACTTGTCCATTTGCAAAAGAAAAATTAAATGCAATAATTATTGTTTTAATAATAATGTACAAATAATTAAAGCCAATATTAATTGTTTTTAAAACTATTAAGAGAAATTTTCTTTACTTTAAAAAAAAATAAATGTGCAAGATACAAATTGAATTATAAAAAAATGCTTATTTGATTGTAGAAGATAAGAAGTATCACTATTGTTCGCATTTCTTTTAAAAAGGGGCAAAACTGATTTATTGAAAAAGACATTTTTTCTTGAAAAAAAAAATACTTTTGTTGAGTAAAGGGCTACTTTTTGTTTAAGTGTGTTAAGTTATTTAAGGAGTGTTTTCAGAAGTTACATTCACTCAGAAAAATTTGGAACAATCAAAATGAGATTGTGAAGCAGGAAAATCTGTTTTTAGAGCAGAAAAAATAAAAAAAAAAAAAAAAAATTTGGAATTAGGAAATTTAACTTTTGGAACAGAAAAATTCTATCCTGGCATTAACTTTTTTTTTGGTGCCCTTTTGACGAAAATTGTGTTTTAAAGTGATTTTTTGACAAAATTTCTCTTTTTAAGCGTTTTTTTGATGAAATTTGCCGTTTTTCGCGATTTTTTTGGCAAAATTTGTCGTTTTCCGCGATTTTTTGATGCAAATTACTGTTTTATCATGATTTTTTGATGAAAATTGTCGTTTTTTCGCGATTTTTTCAGGAAATCTGCCGTTTTTCTGGGATTTTATAACAAAATTAGCCAATTTCGCGAATCTTTTGATGAAATTTGCCGGAAATTATTTGTTATTTCACGATTTTTTAACGAAATATGCTAGTTTTTCCCCGATCTTTTGACGAAATGTGTCGATATTTCTTGATCTTTTGACAAAAGTTACCGCTTTATCATGATTTTTTTTATGAAAATTGCCGCTTTATCGCAATTTTTGGATGAAATTTGTCATTTTTTCGGGATATTTTGAGGAAATTGCCTTTATATTGGAATTTTGTAACAAAATCAGCCATTTTTTCGCGAATCTTTTGATGAAATTTGACGGAAATTATTCATCGTTTCACAATTTTTTTAACGAAATGTGCCTTTTTTGTGATTTTTTGACGAAATGTGCCAGTTTTTTTGCAATCTTTTGACAAAAGTTACCGTTTTATCACAAGTTTTTGATAAAAATTGCCGTTTTTCGCGAATAATTTGGTCAAAATTTGCCATTTTATCGCGATTTGTGGACGAAATTCGGCTTTTTTTTCAGGATTCTGTAACAAATTTAGCCTTTTTTCGCGATTTGTGGACGAAATTCGGCTTTTTTTCGGAATTTTGTAACAAATTTAGCCTTTTTTTCGTGAATTTCTTGACGGAATTTGCCGAAAATTATTCGTTATTTCACGATTTTTTAATAAAATTTGCCTTTTTTGCAACTTTTTGACGAAAATTGCGCATCTCGCAAGACGTGTAAGCTCCATTTTTTTGCGTTCCATCGCCGATTTTTGGCGTATTTTATGCGCTATAGCGCATCCGCGGCATCCCTGAGCATGTCTCACTGGCATTGATACATCGTTTAACCATCGCATTTGGCGAGTGGTGTCTATTAAATTTGGCAAGTGACGACAATAAAGTTAATCGCCATGTTTTAAAAGTTACTCGACGATTGGCGAGTGGCGAGTGTTAATTTTGTGCTATACATACACTCAGGGATTTCACTGCGGCTTTCCATTACGCCAAATTGAGAAAAATGTTTCATTTGGCGAGTAAATGGATAATCAGAAAAAAGTCGTCAAATTGTAAGTCTCAGTCTTCTCAAATCTCAGTTTTGTCTTTTTGTGTGTGCCAGTATAAGTGCAGATTTTTATCCTCTTTATTGAACGTTTGATGTTGCTTTTCATGCAAAATATCATTGGCCAGTCAGTTGCTGGAGTCGAAATCTCATAGCATTTTTTAATGGATTATTTTCACAATGGTAAATCAAAAATTACTGTTTCGAATTTTTATTTAAACTGCTAAAAGAATGTCTGAAATATTTACATATTTAGGGCTATTTTAGATTGTATTTATTTTTAATAGTATCTGTAGCAGACTGATAATTTCTGTTTTATAAGCAGTTACAGTAGACTCTCTCAAATCTGTAACCCTAAAATCTGCAACTCTCTAAAATCCACAGATAATTTACAGATGTAAACAATGAAACTTTCAGTTCAGATAGAGAGACCAAATTTGACATTTTTGTTTTTATATTAATTCTATGTATATATTAATCTGTAATTTTCGTTAATATTACTGACTTGGGGTTGTTTCATTAAAGGTATATTTATTTTTGAAAAAATTCATGATATTGCTGATATCTCTAGTAATCACAATCATCTTGCCAAATGTATATGAGTTAGAGGTCTGCATGGTCCGGGCCGGGCTCGGGCTGATTTCCAATAATGGCATTCGGGCCGGGCCGGGCTGGGCTCGGGCCTTACTTCTGAAGACTCGGGCCGGGCCGGGCCTAGTCACTAATCTTTTCGGGCCGAGCTGGGCTCGGGCCTTAATTTTTTTTGCTGAAGTATCGGGCCAGGCCTAACTTTTTTTCCCGTGCGAAGCCGAGACTAATTCCATTCTTCCTAGTTTTCATGGACCAAAATAATCAGTTCCTATTGAATCTTCCTATATGAAAATGCTTTTCTCGACTTTTTATAAATCAGTAATATTTGGCTTTGTCCAAAAATATTTGCAAAAAAAGCATATACTTTTAAGCCGTCATTATTCTACAATTAAACATTACAATGTATTCCTTTTAAAGAATCTTAGATTACTAGGCGTTTTAAAATAGAATTAAACACACACACACACAAAAAAAAAACAACAAAAAAAAAAAAAAAAAAGATTGACAGAATTTTTTTTTAAACTGAAAACTGAAAGTTTCTTTTAAAATGTTCATCCATGCAAAATGAATACAACAATACCGGAGAAAAAAATATATTAAACATTTACATCTGTTAAGAAGGGAATGCATTTTTTTCGTTCCAAAGCGATTTCGTCTTTGGAAATTTTACCATGTACCGCTTTTTCATTTTTTTGTCTCCATTACAGGGAATATGGATTAATAATACTAGTGATAACTGAAACATTTACATATAACAACAGGGTTGCCACGCCACCTGGAGAACCGGGAAAACACAGGGAATTTTAAAATTCCCTCCCAAAACAGGGAAAATCCAGGGAATTTTTTTTAAATCCTTAAAAAATCTGGAAAACACAGGGAATTTTTTTTGCTACTATATCCAAATAAATTTGGCCATTTGTGCAAACTGAGTTTTAACCCACTTCTTGGCAGCGTCGCGCTTATTTTTGCGCAGAATGCATAGAATAAACGCATTGCAGTACAGGGAAAACACAGGGAATTTTTTTTCAAGATTAGAGTGGCAACCCTGAACAAACAAAGATTCATTTAAAAGCATAAATACCGCAGCCTACGGCACTTCTGCATAAATGGAAATTATAAACATGGAAAAGAAAAGACTAATATAATTTTTTTTTGGTCAGAACTCTTCCATAAGATTAAAGATCAATGTTCTGTAGAAATTCACTCGAGCCGGGCCAGGTTCGGGTCGAATTTTAAACTTTTTTCTGGACCGGGCCGAAATTTAAACTTTCGGGCTGGGCCGGGTCGGGCCATTATTTTTTTCGTTCGGGCCGGGCTGGGCTCGGGTCGAAATTTTAACTTTCGGGTGGGGCCCGGGCCTGGAAATTTTGGCCCGTGCAGACCTCTAATATGAGTATTAATCCAGCTTTTTTTATTATGTAGTCTGGCTAAACCTAAAACTTTCTTATTTTATGATTTTGATGTGAAATAGTAATGCACCTTTAAAGCAAGTTTCATTGAATAATTTAGAAAAATGGCATCTCATTTATTTCTCATCTTTATAATGAATATTTAATTAATTATGTATTATTGATCATTTACTTGACCTTTTGCTTTTAAAAATTATCTAAATTTCTATTATTTTAGTATTTTGTTATACGGTAAACATCCATTATAATTTTGATTGCATTATTAATTTATATTTAAATTACTGTTAAAAAAATATAAACAAAGAAATGACCAGAAACGCACAAAATTCTAAAATCCGCACAGCCTCTGGTCCCAAGCTGTGTAGATTTCAGGGAGTCTACTGTACAAAAAAAGTAAGTTATTTAATAACATATTGAAAAAAATGGGAATACAATAAGGGTTTAAAGATAGCTTTTTTTTAAATGCTTCATGCCGAATCTATTTTTCAAACTTTTTTTTTTTTTCATTTGACTAATGTTTTTCATCTTTTATTCGCCAAATTACTAATTTTGGACAAAAGCCAGTGAGAACCCTGCATACACTTTATTAATGAACTAGCTAACCTGCCCGGCATTGCCCCTGGGCCTGTGATGTAAATTCAGTTTTTAAATGTGTTATTTGTTTTCTAAATTACCCTTAAATTTAAACTCAAATTTCTATGGTTTTATATCTTTAAGTCCATTTTGTCAAAATTTGTATTTTTAAATGAAAAAATCGCAAAAAGTTATTGAATTTAAAGCACATGCTGTTTGGTATTTTATTCTCTATGTAATTTGATTTTTTGGAAACTATGCTTACCGAAAGCGAACGAAACCGTGACAGAACACTCAGGTTTTTACTGAATTCATAAAAAATCTCACATATTTTATTTTGTAAAAAAATAAATTTATCCATACGAAAGTTTCAAAAATTTTTTAAGTAATGTAAATCTGGTTTATTGAAAGCCTCTAAAAAGATTGTGCTAAAATAAAGACATTTTTAGTTACTTTTAGCGTAGGAAAAATGTATTCTCCATGAGCCATGATATGATTCGTGTTTGCCATGTCCTTGAACGGGTTAAATCTCGTATTTTATTGAAACAAGACGTATACAATTGTGCCATGCAAAGGCAAAACTGCAATCGAACGTTCTGGTTTTTATTGATTTTGTCAAATTTTTCTCATTTTTTATTTTGTAAAAAATATTTCTACTCATCCGTATGTTTTAAATTTTTTTAAAAGGGTGTAAATTTGGTCTATTGAGATGCTTTTAAAAGATTGTGCTGGAATATATACGCTTAGATACTTTTAGCATAGAAAAAATATTCTATCCGTGAGTTGCAAAGTGACCTCCTTTTGCCAGTGTATTTGAAAGGGTGTATTTCTTATATTTTAAAAACCGATTGCATCATAGATTATAAGAATGTTTTTAAGCTTTAAGAATATGTTTTTTGTTTGCCGGTACCTATAGGATTGCGCTTTGCTAACAAGGAAGGTCTCCATTGGGGGCATACTCAGAATTTTTTGAAAAAAATACAAATTAAACTACTCATGTAGGTAATAAAGGATCAGTGAAAATTAGCGGCGGAATTACATTATTACATATGTAAAAAAATAAAATAGTTTGGAATAATTGGCGTGAAAAGCTGAAAGAGACGCGGGATTTGGCGAGCAGTGCATTTCCTCGCCAAAAGCAGATGATTTTAACAAATCTGAAAATTGATTTTGATTGACTTCACTGTTAAAAATCTGCAGCATTTACTTCAACGTCACTCCACTACTTTTATAGAATATCTCTCTTCTGACCAATGGAGAATGTTCCATAGCACGGTGAATTGACCGTGTCATACACTGTTAAAAATCTGCTGCATTTAGTTGCAACGCACTCCACCGCTTGTATATAATATCTCTATTCCAACCAGTGAGAAAGCTCCATTTCACGGCCAAGTAACCGTTTTCTATACAAGCAAGGGAGTGCGTTGCAACAAAATGCAGCAGATTTTTAACAGTGTATTTTTCAATTTGGAACAATTTTAATCAATTGAAATTGTGTTTTAAATGATAAAATATATTAATTTCATTTTGTTATAAGTACATATAAACGTATATGACAAAATTACACTTAAAGTAAAGTAAAAATGCAAAACTAAAATTACTTAAACTAAACTTATTTAAATAAATTGAACATAGAAAGTTTTTTCTTTAAAAAGTATTCGAAGCGTAAAAGCGTATTTTTCAAAATTTCGTTTTTTCGCCAACCGGAGATAAATCGCCAAATAAACGAAATTTTTATTATTTTTTTACGGACGTTATAAGGAGGTTCCGCCAAAATTTTTTTTATAAACATATATAACTATTTGAGAAGAACATTCTGTAATTTTTTCAGATTTTTCTGAGTATGCCGTATGGAGACCTTCCTTGTAAGGCAAAACCGCAATGAAAACAATCTGTTTTTATTGATTTCATCAAATTTTCTGCACATTTTATTTTGTAAAAAATATTTCTATCGGTCCAAATGTTTCGAATTTTCTGTAGGGAGTGTAAATTTGTTCTATTGAGAAGATTTCAAAAGATTGAGTTGAAATATATACATTAAGATAATTTTAGCATAGAAAAAATAGCCTCTCTGCGAGTCGCAAAATGACCTTCTTTTGCCAGTGTATTTGAAAGGATTAAAATCCAAATATTTTAAAACCAATTGCACCATCGGTTAGAAGAAAGTTTCAACTTTAATATCTTCTTTTTGGTTTGTTTATATCTTAAAAATTACGCCTTAAAGGGGCATTGTCAAAAGGGAGAAAAATAGTTTTGGAAAAAACGACGTTTTTTGAATATTTGTTTTCAAGGGGTTAACTGCAACATTTTTTCGAATTGATTATTGCATTTGAGACCTAAAAATATGATCTTTTGAAATATGTCTCTTAAGTTTAACTGCGTCAAGCAGATTGGTTGATTTGGATTTAAACAAAATGATCCAAAATCAGAAATAAATGCCGATAAACGGTTCTTCTTTCGTTTAGGTGCGTAAAAGGGTTTGTGCGCATGTGCAAACGATTTCTTTCCCCGAACATTAAAAAAAATGACTTTTTGAAGAGAGTGAGTTCTGCTTCATAATTAATATCTATGAAACTAATCATAAAATTAAAATTCTGAGCTTCAGGTGCATCAGGGGAGATATTGGGCTACTCTCATAAAAATTTTGAACCTTGTACGTCCCATAGATTTCGCTAGCCATCGCAGACACACACACAGACAGATAGAGAGATTTGTTATTTTATTAATTATAGATATTTAGTATGTGATTTATCACTTGCTAACTAGGTGTAGAACCAACAGGGTGAAAAATATCCAAGCCAGGGATTGAACCCGGAGCCGTTGAAATAGTGCTCCAAGTGTTCTACCATTAGGTTATGAGGATGATGCTCAGCTTGGCATTTTTCACTTCCATATATTGCTAAGACTGCAACTGCAGCACAAGATGGAATAGTCTTTATGAGCACACAATCCTGAGGCGTAACATGAGGCACAAATAAACTCAGTATCGGTGAATTCCTATACAATTTTTACAATTAATTTTCAACAGTGAAATTACACTTGAAATTATTAATTATACACTTAATAAACGCTCCCCAACACCTCCTGTAGATTTCATCATAGAATGACAGAAAAAAGATAGTAAAACATAAAAAAGTATCAAAAGATAGTAAAACAACTTGAATTTCATTAACAGATTTTTTAAAAAGTGCAAACTTTATCAAAGGATTTCTGTAAACATCACAAATTTTGTCAAAGGGTCACAAAAAAAATGTAAATTTCGTCAAAGTGTCATGTGGGGAAAAAAACTATTTCGTAAAAGAATTGCAAATAAAAACCTGAATTTCATCAAAAAATGTAAAAAAAAGATTTTTGTCAAAGGATTGCGGAAAAAAAAGTGAAATTCTCCAAAAGATAGCAATTTAGATGGTGAAAATTAATTGTCAGAGCAAAAAAAAATTTAGTCAGCACATTAGGACTGGTGACCATGAATCTGCACCTATAAAAACAATGCTAATTTAATTTTAAATAACCTGTAATTTTTAACCAAAAAATATTCTTAATGAATGAGAGTCATGTTATACTATGTTAGGAGCCAGTTTAAAAACATTTCTAATGCCGAGATCCCAGAGTTAGAAAAAAAAACTTTTTTTCTTGTTTTTTTTTTTTTTTTTTTTTTTTTTGAAAAAAACAAAACAAAAAAAGAAGGGGTTTTTTGGTTTAAACCAGGTTTTAAAAAAAAATTATTTCTTATTACATATAAATGCACATTTATTGATAAAAATAGACATTATTGGATTATAAGTAGCATAACTTCATTTTAAAATAATTTAAATTAAATAATTACAGTAAATTTATGTAGAAAATTGAAAAAAATCATTTTTAATTTATACAGTACAAAAGAGGGTCAAAAATCCGCACTGTTTGGGAGAGGGCGAATTTTGGGATTTTGTGGATTTTAGGCCATTGAAATAATAATGCTGTACGTATCGGCTATGTACCTAGGTGTTGCTCCATCACTCAATTTTTTAATGATTTCCACTTTTTGTAACATTATAAGGGCAACATGCTTTTGCTTTTCCATAGTTTAGATACTTCATAGGGAAAAAAAATATCGTAAAATAACTTAAATAATGAATAAATTACAAGATCTCACATGTGATAAAAACTAAAAACAGAAACGTATCTAATCTTCTTCTCTTCACCTTAGCTCCAACTTTTGCTGCGTTCTTTGTAAAAATTAATCAGGATCCAGGTAGACTTTTCTCTCATTAGCGAAAGAAGATGACTAATCAGAAGGCTGCATTTTCGCAAGCAGTGAAGATTGCCTGAAAACGCAGGTTTCTGATTTGTCAAACTTGTTTTGCTAATTAGCAGAAAATCTGTCTGATTTCCTTCATCAATGAAAATGTTCTGAATTGATCATTCGCTTTAGAATGACGTCATCATTTCTTTAACTTCGTTCTTTTAGCGGCATGGAAGAAAAATGTTTACATCTGCAAGCCTGTGCGGAATTTAGGTCAGCGGATTTGTGGCGCTCTACTGTATTTGCAAACAGTCTTATGCTCAGGGAATAAACTACTTTACACAGTGAAACATTGATACTCTGAAAATCTTTATAAACAATCTTTTGATTATTAATAATAAACATTTGGATGTAGTTTGATAAATACAATGTTCTTTTCCATAGTTATTCATACAATAAATTTTAAATATTTTTTGGGATTTAGTTTATTGAGTGACAATTTGAAGTCAATATTTTTAGTCATTAGATTCAGCAGATAACAGGGAAAATAATAATAAGTTACTATTAAAATGCTATAACAAGCACCCAATCTTTGAATACTCTCTTATTCAACTTCATATTTTGATTTTGATTCTTCAAGATAATCTCCCCAATCAAGAAAGATTTCTTTTACAGCTTGAGCACAGTCTTAGAAAGTATAATGTTATATTATTAATTACGTTAATCTGCGTTTTTTTTTTCTTCGAAAAAATAAAATATTTTATATTAAATATTTTAAATCTATTTTATCTTTGATCAATTCACATGTTTGAAGCTTTTTCTTTAAAGCAATAGATATGTTTACCAACACATACTGATATTAATCCTATATGTAAAAAAAATGACCTAAACCCACTATATCTAATGCTTATTGCTGAAATAAAGTTTTAAAAGTAGAAATTATTTACATCCAATTTTCTACAATATGTAAATTATATATATATATATATATAAATATAAAGAGAGAGAGAGAGAAAATTTCAATAGACTTCTTCTAAAAAATTTTTTTTTTTTTTTTTTTGAGAAAAAAACCAGTTTGTTTAAACCATGGTCATAGTGTAAACTAATTGGTTTAAACCGTGCTAACCCTACGAGATCCAACTACGTCTGTTTTTGCGGAACTGGTCCTTTTTTTGCTTCAAATCTGCATTGGTCTGTTTTTTCATTATTAGGTCCATAAATTCTATTTTTGAATGCTGTTAACCAACATTCATTTTAAACTTAATCGATGTTAAGCATTTAGCCAAGCATCACGGAAAAATCACACTTTTCCCAAATATATTCAGAAAAATGCTGTCAAATTTCATTGATCAATCACAGGAAAAAGATCACCAATTTTGTCTAAGAATCACAAAAAAGCATAAATTTCTTCAAAAGATCATGAAAAAAATGTGAATTTCCTCAAAAGATTGTAAAAAAAACTCAAATTTCAGCAAAAGATCTGGAAATAAAACACTCAAATTTTGACAAAGGATCACAAAAAACACAAGAATTCATACAAATAATCATAAAAAACATGATTTTCATTTTTAAAAAAATCACAGAAAAATGCAACTTTTATCAAAAAATCTAATAAGCATGTGAATTTTGTCAAAGGATCCCCAAAAACACTTGCATTTTGGAAAAAGATTGAAAAAAAATATGTGAATTTCAGCAAAGGATCATGAAAAAAAAACATGATAATCATCAAAAGATCGTAAAAAAAAAAACCTGATTTTTGTCAAAAGATTGCATAAAAAACCTGATTTTCACCTAAAGATCACAAATTTTGGCAAAAGATTGTGAAAAAAATGTGGTTTTCATAAAATTTCAATATAAAACTGAAATTTTGTCAAAAAATTAATAAAATATGCTAATATTGCTAATTGCGTGTGAAATATAAAAAAACGTGAATTTTGCCAAATTTTGTAAAATCATATTAATTTCATTAATGAATCGTGAAAAAAAGTTAAAAAATCCTAAATAAAACACAAATTTTGTTAAACAAAGTGAAAAAACATGCCAATTTCATCAAAAAGGTTGTGATAAGAACCCAAATTTTATCAAGAGATTACAAAAAAAAAAAAAAACCCACTAAATTTGTCAAAAGATCTAAAAAACTTTACTTTTGTCAAGAGATAGTGAAAAACACGTGAATTTCTTAAATGGTCACAGAAAAATTTATGGAATTCGATCAGTCATTGTAAATAAATATCATCAATAGGTTTCAAATCTTGTAAACGTTTTGCTCAATGGAAAATAAAGACTTCTTTTTCAGGCTATGATTTAAAATCCATACAATTCACAGGGGTCACAGACGTGCACCAAACAAAAATATCTGCTACAAATGAGTTATTTTGACTGTTTTTGCACCAAAATGATCATTTTGTTTTTTCCTTCTGTGTCCAAATTTAATTTCTTAGCACCATTTTGTTTCCTACAAAGAATTTTTTTTTTTTTTTTTTTTTTTTTTATCTTTTAACATTTAGAAGAGATTCTGTTCCAAATTTTCAGAAAAATTAAGGCAATCATTTCCAAAAATTAAAAAAAAAATCTGTCTCATAATTAGGGCAGAAAATGTATTGCAAGTTTCAACAAAAAGCAATTTCATCAAAGGATCGCGGGAAAAACAAAAATTAGTCAGACGATTGCAAAAAAAACACCAAATTTTGTTCAGGATCACAAAGAAAACACAAGTTTACTCAAAAAATTGCGAAAAAGCAGTAAATTTCTTCAAAAGATCGTGAAAAAATAGCAAGTTTTTAAAAAGGTTGTGGGGGAAAAGCAGCAAATTTCGTCAAAAGGTTACAAAAAAAAAAAAAAGCAGATTTTGTCAAAAGATTAAAAAAAAAAAAAAAAAAAAAAAAAAAAAGCCAGACTCGTCGAAAGATCTAAAAAAAACCCCACACATTTCCTCAAAAGATCGTGGAAAAACGACAAACTTCGTCAAAAAATCCCGAAAAACCCCTCAAATTTTGTCCAAAAAAATGAACTTGAGGAACGAGAATGCTATATGTGGTTCAAATAAATCAGTATCAATATTAGTTTTGTAAACTCTACCAATAACAATGATTAAGAACATAATGAATTACAGAATTTGAATCGGAGCAAACATTTTCTTTATAATAAATTATACTTTGAACTAGGCAGGGTTGGGTTTCTTCCGGAAGAAACTGGAAGAAATGGAAAAAACTGGAAGAAATGGAAGAAACCCCCAGAAACCAAAACAAATGCTCAAAGTTAAAGTATATTAACTATGTAAAATAATTAAAGTATAATTACATGAAAATGAAATCTAAATTGGAAAATTTAATTATTATTTAAAATATTATTTTTGTAAAGATAAGTTATTTTTTAATAACAAACTTCAGGTTCAGCAGACATTTTCAGGTGTTGGATTTTTACTACTGTAGAGATGGGATTTTTTCTTTTTTTTATTATGGAATGGGTTTTTTATATTAATTGCTCCATTTATGAAAAAAAAAAAACTACCTACAAATAGTTTTTTTTTTTTTTTTTCATATAAAAATATATTTTCATATCATATAAATGTACATTATTTTAAACTATGCAACACAGTAAATAAATAAATTTTTTATTTTTTATATTTTTCATCTAGCATGAATATTTCAATGCTGATTTTAAAAGATTAGTGTTCTAAAAACATCTATGGGTTTCTCAAAATGCTTTTTAGATATCATGAAGTGTAGGATTTAAAAAAAAAAATAAGTTGAGAAATTAATTGCAACATTCTACTGCTAAAAAACCTTTTTGCTATACTATGTTGCATCATACTAAGAAAAATAAAGATTTTAATGACTTTTTTTAATATTGAGGATAGACCAAAACAGGTTTTTAAGGCCAAAACTGAATTTAGGTGACCTTCCTACTTTTCGGTTGAAAATAATAACATCAAAAAAAAAAAAAAAAAAAAATTAAGTAGTTAAATTGTATGTTTTAAACTAATGAATACATACATAAATACATAGTTGAAATTAATTACATGTATAGTATTTATTAATTATGTAAAACTGTTAATAATCGAAAAATTTTATTTTCATATGCAATAATACATAATTAATTTATCTATGATACAGAAAGGTTTTCTAATTATACGAATTTCATTTAATTAAAAAATATTTTAGTTTTAAGTATATACATCTTGATTTTTCGTCTATAATGATTTTTGTAAATGATCATTTGTTACTCTAGGACTTTCTCAAAGAATATTTGAAGTCTAATGCAGTTTAAACTAAAATTTTTTTATGAGATGATTGATAAATCATGACTTGTAACATAGGCGTAGGAAGTGGGGGAGCTAGGGGAGCTGTGGCTCCCCCTAGAATATTTCAGAAGGGCTCAGCTCCCTCGGGCGAAATTCTCGCACCACATCTGTTTACGATATATTCTTGAATTAAAAAATAAAGTCTACTTTTTTTTAGGAAATTCACACAATAAACAACAAAGAGAAGAGGGGGTGAGCACATTTGGTTGTACCTTCATCCTTTTTCTCATCGTTTCAAACCCTCTTGATTGCCAGAAAGAAAAGAGGTTTACTACAAAATACTCAATTACTTGACGCTACTACCTATTTATAAAAATTGCCTTGAAAATTAATTTGGAAGAGATTTGTAAAGACTTTGCAAGCCAACCAACAGAAAGAACTTTTACCTTTTGACAAATGGGAGTAGGAGAATCCTTAAATTTGAGTATTGTATTCGGGATCGTCCATAAACTAAGTTTCTATGCATCAAATATATCTAATAAAAATTATTGTAACTGGATTAAAGAATTGGTGATCTTTTGATGTGTTTCTATTGTATACTCTTGTTTGTGAAAAGCGTAACACTATGAAGGAAACCTCCTAAATGAATGAAAAAATTCCCACCACTAACTTTCCACAATGTGTCCCGGCACCCCCTATTTGTGGAAAGTTCCTACGCCACTGACAGTGTGCATATATTTAATTTGGTGACTTGGTGTGTGATTAATCCATTGCTATTATATAAAAAATATTTTTAGAAACAAAAAATTTGCCGTCCGTCTGTCTGTCTGTAAACGCTCTATCTCATGAACAAATTGAGATAGAGACTTGAAATTTTGTATGTACTTAGTATGTAAGAATGGGACAAAGCCTATTTAATATCAGTAACCTCGATTATCCGGAACTATTTTTTTCGGACTCTCGAAAAATTCGTTCTGATGAAACGTATATAAAACTTTTCGAAATTTTTTAATTTAAGGAGTGGATATAAAAGGCAATAAAATAACACAAATTTTGCATAAAGATCATGGGTGCAAGTTTTCTGTTTACAGGACGGATTTCCGTCTTTTAAAAATTCCCGAGGACGAAAGCGGGACGGAAAAATCTCGGACGATTGAAAACGATCGCGAAAATGGCACGTTTTTTGCCAAAAGATCACTAAAAAGACACGATTTTTCGTCAAAACATTACGAATGTAACGTGATTTTTGTCAAATGATCGCGGAAAAGGGCACTATTTCTATCAAAAGATCGCACATAAAAGCGCTATTTCATTCAAAAGGATGCGTTTTTTGTCAAAAAATTTCGGAATAAACGTGATTACTGTCGACGGGTCTCAAGAAAAACATTATTTCCGTCAAAGAATCTGTCAAGGAATCGCAGAAAAGATGCGATTTTCCTTAAATGACGTGGAAAAAATGCTAATTCTGTCAGAATTGCAGAGAAGCTGAGATTTTTGTCAAAAGATCGAGGAAAATCTGTTTTTCGTCGAAAAGATCGTGAAAAAAGACACGATTTTTTTCAAAAGATTGCTGACAATACGTGATTTTTGTCAGAAGATCGCAGAAAAAAAGCACTTTTTTTTACTAACAATCGCAAAAAAACGCGTTTTTGTCAAATAATAGCAAAAAAAAAAAAAAGCGATTTCCGTCGAAGGATCACGGTAATGACGCAGTCTCTTTCAAAGAATCGCGAAAGAGATGCGATTTTCGTCAAATGATAGCAAAAAAAAAGCTATTTTTTCAGAATTGCAGAAAAACAGGATTTTTTGTCAAAGGATCTCAAAAAAGTCGCGATTTTTTGTCAAAAAATCATGAATTTTCTTCAAAAGATTGCGAAAAAGTCGCGAATTTTTGTCAAAGGATCGCGAAAAAGTCACGAATTTTTGTCAAAGGATCGCGAAAAAGTCGCGAATTTTTGTCAAAGGATCGCGAAAAAGTCACGAATTTTTGTCAAAGGATCGCAAAAAAACACAATTTTCGGTCAAAGAATCGTGATAGAGACGCGATTTCTGTCAAGGGATTGTTAAAGAGACGCGATTTCTGTCAAAAGATCATGTGAAAAAGCGAATTTTGTCAAACAGTCATGAAAAAAACGTAAATCATGCACGTGTATATTTGTTCACTTGGTGGGGGGGGGGGGTGATTCAAAATATTTTCAGTCCTGGCAAAATTTCAAACTTGCACCCATGATAAAGATCGAAGTCGATCGGATTATTAGTTGCCGAGATATGTGTAATCCTGTTTTCCACATTCTTCGATTTTTCATGACCCTGTATTTCATTCAAATTTCTATTCAGAGATATATATTAATTGGAAATGAGATGCTTAATCCGACACAGTAAATTGTTAGTTTATATGATTATTATTTTTGGAGTTATAAGGATGTTTCTTTTACGCAGTTTGATACTATTTGAGTAGGTCGACATTTTATATAATTTGTCGAAATTGGTTCATCAGGAATTCATTAATAGAGCATTACTATGTTTTTTAACAATATTTAAATGTATGTTTAAATTTTGTTTCTGAATTGCAATGCACTGTATAAATAGTTTTCATATGTTTTATTTTCATATAATGTAGTGTGCATATCCATGATGGGTAAGTATTACGATGGCCCCCAACGACTAGTTTCTTTTTCTCATCGTTTCAAATCTTCTCCATCGCCAGAAAGAAAGGAGGTCTTAAAGGTTTACTAAAAAATACTCAATTACTTGATGCTACTACGTATTTATAAAGAGGTTGACTTGAAAATTGATTTGGAAGAGGTTTGCAAAAACTTTACAAGCAAACCAACAGAAAGAACTTTTGCCTTTTTGCAAGTGGGAGTGGGAGAATCCTTAAATTTGAATATTGTATTTGGGATCGTCCTTAAACTAAGTTTCTATGCATCAAGTATATCTAATAAAATTATTTTAACTGGATTAAAAAGTTGGTGATTTTTTTTATATGTTTCTGATGTATACTCTTGTTTGTGAAAAGTGCAACACTATTTAGGAAACTTTCTGAATGTGTGAAAAAATCCCCATCACCAACTTTCCACATTGTGCCCCGGCTCCCCCTTTTTGTACAAAGTTCCTACGCCACTGACTTGTAATTATAAACAATGAAGTTCATTGCAATACATCCATTTGAGCCGATACAGTTCAAATCAATAACTAATATTGAAAATTTCCAAATGAAGAAACAAGATTTTTGGAATACTAAGTGTTTTGATCTAACCTAATTTTTGCCCTCGTTTTTGGCAAAACTCAGATTTTGGGCCGAAAATGAAAATGTATTTTTGATTGATCTCTATTTAATATAATAATTATTATACATTATTTACATTAATAAAATTGATGTAATTATAAAGCTCTTATTTAAATAGGTTTCATTCTACCATTAGTAAAGAATCTCTACTATTTATATTTACTACTAGTTTCAGAAATATGAATAATAAAAAATTATGTTGGTTAAATTGAAATGGATAATGTTTAACTGATTTTGTGCATTTTGGATAAAATTTCTTTTCATTTAGCCTATGTTTGAAGATCTCTAGATAAGTATTGTGTGCGATCTTGGCTAAAAAACTGATTAATTTTAGCATATAATTAAATTTGTTTTGGTCCAGTGAAATTAATTTAGATTAGATTATAGGAAGAAGATATTTATTATATCTTACAAAATTGAAATTCTTAAAGAAAAACAGTTTCTTCCATTTCTTCCACTTGGAAGAAACCTATTTCTTCCGGCCGGTTTTTTCCATGGTTTTTTCCGCAGTTTTTTCCACTGCGGAATAAACTTGCCAACCCTGGAACTAGGTGTAAATAGATAGGTGTCAAATAAAGGGGAGAAGGATTTCTGTGTTTATTTTGTTTTGTGATTTGCTGAAATATGTCCTTTTTTTCGTCAAAATATGTAATCCCTTTTTCCATTTTTTACTTAAAAGTTGAGTGGAAGCTCTGCTAATGATATTTCATTCATTGGTCTGCATTTTGTAGATGCACAGAAAAGGGAAGTTGGCAACGGAAATAATACATAAGACCTAACATTTGATATTTAGAAATTTTCAAAATATTAAAGTTATAAATTTTGATATATTCTAGATGCATTTTTTAATGTCAATATGTTGTAATTAACAACATATGAGTAGAATTCTACATCATTTTTATTAATAATACATCATTTATTTTTCATTTTATTATTTCTTTTAGAAATGAATTCTGCATGATAAGATGGATAAGGAATATGTTGCCCAGGTAAAGTTTCTCGTTTGAATTCTTATCTTATTGGCATATAAAAAGCTATTTTAGTCATGTAACTTATTTCTTTTTACATTAAATTATTTAGCTTTTGAAACAACTTGAGGAATTGAAAAGAAAAAAAGCACATAAAGAAAGGAAACTACAAGTGAGATTTATTTTTATTGTTATTTCCAAAAGGCTATTATTGTTATTTGTCGTTATAGTCAGGACAGCTGACATTGAAAGCTCTGTGATCAGGGTTGCAAAAAAGCCAACCAAAAAGCTATGCTGGAGGCTTTTATTGGTTTTAATCGGCTTTTTTTTTTTTTAACCACAATTTGCCCTTTTTTTTTTTTTTTTGGTTATAATTGGCTTGTATGCAGTGGAGCATCATTTCTATGACACCGAAAAACATTGTATAATCGATTTTCACTTCTAAAACTAGAATTAATTTTGTTTTCACTTAATTTTGATATTTAACGTGTTGATTTACATAAATTTCTATATTAAACAAACAAAAAAAAAGAGGGGGGGGGGATATATTAAGCAATTTAAATGCACATACTTTTTTTTTTTTTTGATCATTTTACCTAGTATTACAAAAAAAAAAAAAAAAAAAAAAAAAAATTGTCTGTGGTTGTTTGACCTGATGATTGACGTTGAATTGTACTTAATGACTTGTGCAATGAGTCAAGGGCCTGAAAAGTTTTTTCATTGGTATTCTGGCAAACAAAATAAGTTCTTAATGTTTCAGTGCAATTCACGATCTTTTTTACCATCGAAATCTTTCAAAATTTCAATTTTTTCTTTTACCACGATGAACTCATGTTTTTGAGGCATGTCTGAAAAGAACTGTGGCCCAAACAGTATGAAAAATGAAGAGTGGAAAAAAAAGATCTGTACTGTTAGTACATTGATAACTGCATTGACATTCATTCATAGCTAGCAAATTCCGCTCATTTTTAAAATACACAAGAAAAATAAATGTGTACAAAATCGAAAAATGGACATATAAGCGATTTTGTGTGTCGTATAAAGCACATATTTTTGCAATAAAATTAATTGGGACCACAATAAAATAAAATGTTGTATAAACGATGTTTTACTGTATATAAACTACACACTTTAAAGTGTTTTAATGACATTTAATTGATTAAGAATTTAATAAATAACACAATTTCTCAATAATGCAGACATAATACTGGAGGAAAACTTAGATGGAACTGTTAGAGATTTGAAGTGAGAATTGAAAATATGTTAGCTAATTTTTTTTAAAGAGTCATACCAACTGCTTTATCTTGTTTTTGTTTATACTAACCTTAACCCCCCCCCCCCTTCCTTTTTATTCACTTTTACTGTTCTATAAAATTAAAGAGAACAATGATTACTAAGTTATATACATGTTTTATTACTTAAACTAATTTTAAGAGCTGTTAATACACAAAGTCTTATTTTATTTCTCATTAACATTTAAAATAATACATAATCATATAACATCATTTCTCACTATTAAAAACAATATTATGGATAATACATGCAGGAATATGCATTCTTTTTAATAGCAATAAGCTTTTCAAAATTTTGTTGGAGAATGTATTTTTTGTTTAATTGTTTGTTTTATTTTTATACACTTATGTTCAGTGTTTTCGCTGACATTTGACCAACATTAGTAATTTAGCTAGTTGAAAATAAAAAATATTCGTCAAATGAAAAAAGTATTAGCAAAATAGATCTGCCATGTAGCACACAAAAAAATATATATATACAGTAGACTCCCTCAAATCCGCACAGCTTGGGACCAGAGGTTGTGCGGATTTCTGGTCATTGCTTTGTTTACATTTTTTAAACAGTAATCTGAGTGCAATTAATGGTGCAATCAGAACTATAATGAATGCTTACAATATAATAAAATATTAAAATAAGTAATAAACTAAAATAATAAAAATTTAGATAATTTTTAAAATGATTAAAGTATTAATAGCAATGGTCAAGTTAATAATCAATAGTGTATGATTAAATATACATTATAAAGATTAAATATATTTTTTCAAAATTATTCAACAAAACTTGCTTCATAAAAGTACATTATTAATTCACATCAAAATCATAAAATAAGGATTTTTTTTTTTTTTTTTTTTTTTTTTCAAGTTTAGCCAGGCTTAATAACCAAAAAATCTTTATTAATGCATAAATATATTTGGTAAAAAGATTGTGATTACCAGTGATATCTTGAATTTTTTCTAAAAAAATTTATTCTTCCTTCATGAAGGAAACATGAATAGAGTATTATTAAGAAAATTACAAATAAAAAAATGTATGAAATTAATACAGAACTAAAAAAAAAAAAAAAAAAAAAAAATCAATTTTGTCCCAATATCCAAATTGAAAGTTTCATTGTTTACATCCATAAAATATGTGCAGATTTTAGAGAGTTGTGGATTTGAGGGAGTCTACTGTATATATATCTTTAATCCTTTAATGTACCCTCTTTCTTTTCTATATGTTCTAAAATAACCTAAGTTTTTATAACTTCAAAAACGATTGTTATTAATCTAATTTCAACTACCCGCTACAAATATATTAAGTGTAATATATATATATATATATATATATATATATATATATATATATATATATATATATATATATATATCATCATCATCATCATCATCATCATCAACCGTTTTCGATCCACTGCTGGATGTAGGTCTCTCCCAGATTTTTCCAATGTTTTCTGTCTAGTGCTTTCGTCATCCAATTTACACCAGCCACTTTTCTAATTTCGTCACTCCATATATATATATATATATATATATGTTTAAAAAAAGAAAAGAAAAAAAAAGAAAGAAAGAAAAAGCAAAAATTGAGCACTAGCAATTTGGTGAATCTAATCGCTTGTTTACTTGCCAAATGAAGAATTTAGTCGCAATGGCGAACGACAATGAGAACCCTGCTTATGTTTCAAACTCTCCTTAAAATTTACACCCTTTTTAATTTACTTTTTAACACTTATAATGTAATCATTCCATATGGAATGTAAAAATGTTTTCATTTTGATGTGCTATGTTTTGTCATTGTTTAATGAAATATAATCTTTAAAATATCTACTATATGTGAGACTATCTAATGGTAATATAAAATTTTAAAACACCTGTTTAAAATAACACATATTCTTTTCAATATTTTATAATTTTTTCAAACATAATATAGATACAGTAAACCTCCAGACACTCTCGAAAAGCAGACACTTCTATTTAACGAACAGTTTTCCAATCCCCACTCCCAAAATCTAAATTTTTGTATGTTTAACCTCTGAATAACGGACATTCCAAATAGCGGACAGTAATTTTGGCGATAAATGATGAAAAATTATTTTTTAACAAGAAAAAAAAGTAAAAAACTTCTAAATTTAACAGAGCAATGTGTCACAGATTTTGTGATCACAGATAAATGTAGGGGATGGACTGGGGGAAAATCCCCCCTAACTCCAGAATTCAGGAGGTAGCCCGGGAGGGACATTCCTGAAGAGCTTTGAAAATTCTCCACCTGAAGATTTGAGATTTTATGCTTTTATGGTCAAAAAATGCAATTTCTCCCTGGAACTCTAACATGTCCCCCTCCTCCCCCCCCCCCTTCTTTAAAGTTCAATATTTCTTTAAATAATTATAAAACACTCAAAAAAAAAAAAAAGGAAAGGGGGGAGAAGAGGGATAGGGAAATGATATGGTGATAAAAGTATGTTATTCTAAAAGAAAAGGAAAAATAAAATCATTTGTGAACAAAAATTTAAATAATATGTTTGTGTTGGAATTCAATAAATGTTTTTTTTTTTTTTCATTTTATTTTTTTATATATATTTTAATGTAATCTTTGTTGATTTTATCTTTTTTAGAAATTGAAAGGGTCTTCAACAAAGGATCTGAAAAGAGAAAAATCTACAAGAGCTTCACATACTTCCCTTCAAAGAGAATCAGATCAGGTAAACGTTAATGAAACTTTGCTGAAGAAACTGGATGAAAGTGTTCCCATAGAAAAAAATTGTGAAAGAAAGAGCTCTAGCTCAGTCAATAACTTAAATCATGAAAAATTTTCTGATAGTTATCTTAATAATGATAAAAGAAAATCAATGAATGAAAAACACCATTCATTTAGTTTTGAAAATCATAAATTTAATAAAGACAATGAAAATCATTCTGATATTAATGCTAAAAATTTCAAAATTACTGCAGATGAACAGCAGTGTATCAAAGATCACAATATCAAAACTAGTGTTGATTGCCTTAAAAAATTTAGTGATCTTAATGATTCTATGAAACATAACAATTGTGAGTCATCTGAAAATGATGTTTTTCTAAAGCCTGCCATCAATGAAATAAAAACAGACTGTGATAAGTTTGAAAAACATAATATTTCATTTTTAAATAATAAACTAAGTTGCAGTGGAGAAAACCCACCCATCATTTTAGAAAATGTAAAAACTGAATCTGTAGAACAGAACTTAAATGATGAAGTGATTAAGAGCATTGAGAAACCTTTGCCCTCTTCTATTGAAAATCAAGAAGTTGCCTATGGTGGTAGAGATGTATTTAGTTGTGTGACTGATAAAATAAAACAGACCAATATGCCTGATGAATTAGTGTTAGCTTCTGCTCCAGATAGTGCTGAAAATTTTGTTAAGCATGATTCATCTGAAAATAGTAAAAAGTTATCCAATGATTCGAACAAATCTAGTAGCAAAGGTAAAAGTTCGGATATTTTAGATGATTCTTTAAATTTAAATATGAGTTTTTTTATGTCAGCTGATTTGTTTGCTAATGAAGATAATGACAAGAAAGATTTAAATAAAGATCAGAATGATAATGAATTATGTGTGAAAGCTGGTGAATGTTTTCCACCAATTAAAGAGGATTCTAAAACAAATTATCCTAAGTTGCCAGATCCTAACCATTCATATTTATCCATCAATGGATATAAAAAAGATATTGATGTTTTCAATTTTCCTAAATTTTCTACTCCAACTGAAGGAAATACCCAAATTGAAAAAGATGATGACATGCCTGATGTAATAGAAAAATCTCCAGAGATTGATAATTCTGTAAAAAAGACTGTTTTGTTAAATAAAGTCTTTAACAATGTTTCATCTTCTGTGAGTAAAAGTGACTCTCCATTATTAAATTTTGTACTTGAAAAGAGATTATCATCAGTTTTAGATGCTCATTATGAAAGTCCAAAGAAAATTATTTCTAAAACGGAAATTTCTTATAGTGATAACCAAGATCATTTTGATAAAGATGTCAATAATGGTAATGCTTATAAAAAGAGAAAATTATTTACTGAACCCAGCGTTTCCTCAGAACACAAGAAATTTGCACCTGATATAGATTCAGACACTGTGGTTTGTAAACCATTTAGGGCTTCAGATGATGTAGATCTAGAAATAAAATATGATGATTTTGATAAAGTAAGTCCATTTGATTCTAGCTCTAATTCTTGTGATGGCTTAAAAGACAATTCTAAACCACCTCTTACATCAACTAAAAATTTGTGTGGTGAAATACCTTCTCAGATATCTAAAACTGTTGATAGTCTAGTTACTAAAGTATGTGATGAGACCTCTCAATGTAAGCCTCTGATGACTGAATCTGTTATTAAAAAGGAAGAAAGGGATATTGAAATGTATGAGGAATCAAAAATGGATTCTGAGGTACTAGTTATTCCTGAAACTGAAGGTTTGGGACTTTGTTTTGTGAAAGACACAGAAGACTTCTTAGAAACATCTACTTTATCAGAAAGTATGAAAGATTTTCCTGTGAAAGAAAATTTTCTAAATGTATCATCACAATCAAAATTAGAATCCCCTGTAGTGAACAACATTGTAGCTGCTGTAAAGTCATCTAGATCTTTCCAAAATATCCACCAAGAAGACAAGAGTGATATAAAGACTGATGATGATAATTATGTTGAAAGGACTCCTAGAAAAGCTGACGAAAAAGTTTCAGATGATGCAGCATTAGCATTTGAAAACTCATTAGGTCTGGATACTTCTTTTCTTGAAGATGACACCCAAGATTTGGGAAATTTCAAACAGGTGCCTTACATGAATGATGTAAATGTCGATGAAAGACATTTGGGTGGTGAAATCAAAACAGACAAAGAATCTAATTTAAAGTTCATAAGTTCTTTATCTGTGAGTATTTATTGGATCTTACTATACATTTATTTGTTTAATATTATTATTATGCCTTCTTGCAGAAGTAGCTTCTGTAATGCTAAAAATAACAGTAGTGGTTAAAATTAGAACTTATCCATTTTATGTTTATGATGTAAATCATTCTATTTATTATTATTAATGGATTATAGTAAAAACTTCATTTTAATGCATTTTTTTATCTGTGTGGTTTTATTTAAGAAGAGGCAATAATTTGAGATTTTGAAATGATACCATTTTAAAGAAAGTATAACATATTTATAAAATATGTGCGCCTTATAATAATTTTAAATGTGTGTAATAAATAAAATTAAATATGTATGTTTTATAGTAAAAAAATATGATAAATTCATAATAAAATAAAACTTACATGCTGTTTTTTTGCCCTGCACCTAACAAATAGTTTAAAAACTGTGTTTTTCTCACCAAAATAGCTTAAAAAAAAAAAAAAAAAAAAAAAAAAAAGACACGAACATTGGAGCATTTGATACAGCTGTTCTGCTTTACCACTGTAAAAAAATATGATAATACACCAGATTGCCAAAAATCTGTCAAAGTTTTGAATTTGTACAAAGTAAACGGCATTTATCTATCAGAGTTTCCCCCAGGTTTAAAAAGGGGCAGGGCGCTACTATTCTGAAAATGGCACATTTTACATTTTTCAGGGCACTTTTTTGATTTTTAAGGACATTTTTATAGCGTTGAATCTAGAATCTAGCGTTTCAAAAAAATCGTAGAAATACAGAAATTTCGTCAAAGAATTCTGAAAAAAATCCAAAAGTTTCGTCAAAAAATTGAAAAAAAAAAATTTGTGAAAAAATCGTGAAAAAACGACAAATATTGTTAAAAGATTGCAAAAAAAACCCAGCCGATTTTGTTAAAAGATCGTAAAAATAGCAGGTTTTATGATCACGAAAAAACGGCAGATTTTGCTTTAAAAAACACAAAAAAAGATAAATTTCGTGAAAAGATCACGAAAAAATAACAAATTTATGACGATTTGTGAACAGAACCTCGCGGGGAAGGGAGGGATCGCCCTGGTCGCGAAAATTTAGGAGGTGTCAAATTTATATTACAAACGTCATTTTTGGGCTGTCACAAGAAAATGTTGGGAGGAGAGCTCAAATTCTAATTATGCCCCGGGTGCATTTTCTCTTCGCACGAAAATGATTGTGAATCAGGAAAATCTGCTTTTGGAGCAATAAAAACATAATTTTGAAGCAGGAAAATTAGTTTTTAGAACCTCGCGGGGAAGGGAGGGATCGCCCGGTCGCGAAAATTTAGGAGGTGTCAAATTTATATTACAAACGTCATTTTTGGGCTGTCACAAGAAAATGTTGGGAGGAGAGCTCAAATTCTAATTATGCCCCGGGTGCATTTTCTCTTCGCACGAAAATGATTGTGAATCAGGAAAATCTGCTTTTGGAGCAATAAAAACATAATTTTGAAGCAGGAAAATTAGTTTTTAGAACCTCGCGGGGAAGGGAGGGATCGCCCGGTCGCGAAAATTTAGGAGGTGTCAAATTTATATTACAAACGTCATTTTTGGGCTGTCACAAGAAAATGTTGGGAGGAGAGCTCAAATTCTAATTATGCCCCGGGTGCATTTTCTCTTCGCACGAAAATGATTGTGAATCAGGAAAATCTGCTTTTGGAGCAATAAAAACATAATTTTGAAGCAGGAAAATTAGTTTTTAGAACAAAAAAATTCACTTCTGGCTTAAGTTTTTTTTGTGCCATTTTGACAAAATTTGCATTTTTTGCGATCGTTTGACGAAATTTGCTTTTTTTCGGGACATTTAAATGAATTTTGCGTTTTTTGGCGAATTTTTGGTGAAACTTGCCTGTTTTTGCAAATCTTTTGACAGAATTTTCCATTTTATTGAGATTTTTGGACGAAATTTGCCGTTTTTTCGAAAATCTTGACAAAATCTGCCTTTTGTGATCTTTTGGTAAAATTTTCCATTTTTCATGAATTGATTCACAAAATTTTTCATTTTATCATGTTTTTTCGACGAAATTTGTCATTTTTTTACGATCTTTTGGGGAAATCTGCCACTTTTTCGGGATTTTGTGACGAAATTAGCCATTTTTTGCGAACCTTGCCGGAAATTAGTCATTATTTCGCAATTTGTTGACGAAATTATGCATCCATTAGGACGCACAAGAGCTATTTTTTGCGTTCTGTCGCCGATTTATTGGGTAATTAACGCGCTATAGTGCATTCACATAATTGCTAAAGGGATGCTTTTTTCAAAGGCAAGAAGGGCGCTATTTTTTTTAATGAGCGGCCAAAGAGGCGCCAGTTTTTGGATGGGGGGGGGCAAGAGGGGTGCTATTTTTTAAACTAAAGGGCAGAAGGGGCGGAGCGCCCCCCTAAAACCCTCTGGGGGAAACTCTGTCTCATAGGAGCCGACTTTGGTCCCAAAGCTGGGTCTGCCACAAGGGCAGTTTGATTGGGGGGTATGTATGATTGAGGAGGTTGAATATGTAATTTTTTGAATTGTGTTTTGTCGATACAAGGCGAGCTAATCGAGCCGAATGAACTAGGGGATCTGGGACGAAACCCCGGGAACTGATGCAATTTGGGCATTTTAATGCAAATTCAGAATACTTTAGACCTCTTATCATCTTTTGATAACACATACAAAATGTATGTGCCTAGAAATGTATGTGCCTGTGGATATCTGCCTAGAAGCAGAATTTTGTGTGCTGATTCGATTCTTCGATAATCAATATAGCCACGAATAATAGTTTTATGAAAAAGGTCGGCAGCTTGGATTTTAAGTGACATTTTAAACGCATTTTCAGACATGAGACTGCAAAAAGATTTTTAAAAAAAACTGAGGAAAAGCGCGTGAGAAGGGCAAATGAGAAATTACTTAAAATAGCTTGTGTTTAAACATCTGCTACATTGAATAAGATTATATTATTCACAATTTTTTATATACTTTTGTTCAAATGCTACTTTATTTCAAAGAGAAGGTGGGAGGGGGGGGGTCAACAATTTATGCAAATACTATCAGTAATTTTAAACTGAAAGTTTCTAATTTAAGTCCATGATTCTGATTTAATGTTTTATTACGCAGCAATCTTTACTAATTGTGCAATGCACATTTTCCCATGCTTTACTCAAAATATCAGTTAATAAATATGGCAATCTAATCGTGTTTTTTTTTTTTTTTTTTTTTTTCGCGATCTTTTGCCAAAATTTGCGTTTTTTTCGCTATCTTTCTAAGAAATTCACATTTTCTTGCGATTTTTTGTCGAAATTTACATTTTTCTCGCAATTTTTTGCCGAAAGGGTATAGCCGGGTTTCATAGTAAAATATGCCCTTGAGTCAACCACATCAAGTCCTACATGGATCGATAGCCCATAAAAAGAAATTCATTTCTCCCCAATTTCAAGTTTATATCACAAGACCACAGGGGGTTATGTCCCTAAACGCCTGTTTTGTAAAAGTGCGCATTTTGACGAAACTACTAAGCAAATTTCAATGAAAAAAATGAGGGATGTAAAAAACCACCATACGAATGTTTGACAACTTTTTCAGATTTTTTTAAACAAAAGAACAAGTTTTTAAACATTTTTTCCTGTTTTTAAATGAATATTTTAATTAAAAATAAACTGAAATTTCTGAGTGACCACCTTAATTTTTTTGCATGAAATACTATGAGACATGATGCATATTTACTATCAATTTCAATTTTCTACGTATGGTGCATCATGTTAAAAAAAGGCAAAATAATATTTCGGCGGTTATGTGGGGCGTGTCTTGGACAAATTTTATGCCTTCTTTTCAAATCTCACACATTAATACACACGGTATTTTTAAAAGATGGCATGAAATTTGTCTGAGACACGTCCCACATTTCCGCCGGAATATGATTTTGCCATTTTTTTTAATATGATGCACCATACATAGAAAGTTGAAATTGATAGTGAATATGCATCATGCTTCATAGTATTTCATGCAAAAAACTTAATGTGGTCACTCAGAAATTTCAGTTTATTTTTAATTAAAATGTACATTTAAAAACAGGAAAAATGTTAGAAAACTTGCTCTTTTGTTTAAAAAAAATCTGAAAAAATTGTCAAACATTCGTATGGTGGATTTTTTACATCCCTTTTTTTTTTTCGTTGAAATCTGCTTAGTAGTTTCGTCACAATGCGCACTTTTCCAAAACAGGCGTTTAGGGTCATAACCCCCTGTGGTCTTGTGATATAAACTTGAAATTGGGGAGAAATGAATTTCTTTTTATGGGCTATCGATCCATTTAGGACTTAATGTGGTTGACTCAAGGGCATATTTTACTATGAAACCCGGCTATACCTATTATTTGATTTATTTTCTTTTTACCTGCTATCTTTAAACAAAATTTGAGTTTTTCTCACGATTCTTTGCGTTTTTCGTGCTATTTTTTGACGAAATACGCGTCTTTTTCAATGTTCTTTGCCGAAATTCGAATTTTTCTGAGATCTTTTGCCGCAATTTACGTTTTTCTCGCGATCTTTTTCCGAAATTTGCATTTTCCCCAAGATTTTTTTGACAGAAAAATTGTTTTTTCTGTGCTATCTTTGAACGAAATTAGGTTTTTTTTCCGCTTTTCTCTACTTTTTTCCAGTTATTTTTTGACAAAATTTGCGTTTTTTTCGCAATTTTTCTGGGGTTTTTTGCTAAAATTCACGATTTTCCACAGATCTTTTGCCAAAATTTGCGTTTTTCTCGCGATCTTTTATCGAAATTTGCGTTCTTCTCGTGATCTTTAGTCGAAATTTGCAGTTTTCCTCGCAACCTTTTGCCGAAATTCGCGTTTTCCCCACGATTCTTTAATAAAATTTGTTTTTGTCCTGCTATCTTTGAACGAAATTTGGGTTTTTTTCGCGAGTTTTTGTCAAAATTTGCGATTTTTCTGGGGTTTTTTTGCTAAAATTCACGATTTTCCTCTGATCTTTTGCCAAAATTTGCATTTTTCTCGCGATCTTTTGTTGAAATTTGCATTTTTCTCGAGATCTTTAGTAGAAATTTGCAGTTTTCCTCTCAACCTTTTGCCGAAATTCGCGTTGTTTCCACGATTATTTGATAAAATTTGTTTTTGTCCTGCTATCTTTGAACGAAATTTGATTCTTTGCATTTTTCCTGCTATTTTTTGACGAAATTAGTGTCTTTTTCCGTGATCTTTTACTGAAATTCGAATTTTTCCGCGATCGTTTGCCACAATTTTCGTTTTTCTCGCGATCTTTTCCCGAAATTTGTATTTTCCCCAAGATTTTTTGACAGAAAAATTGCTTTTTCTCTGCTATCTTTGAAAGAAATTAGAGTGTTTTCCTCTATTTTTTTTTGTTTTTTCCACTATTTTTTAATGAAATTTGCGTCTTTTCCACGATCTTTGTCGAAAATTTGCGACAAAGGGGTTTTGCAGACAAAGAGTTTTTTTTGCTAAAATTCGCGATTTTCCTCTGGTCTTCTGCTGAAATTTGCGTTTTTCTTGCGATCTTTAGTCGAAATTGCATTTTTCCTCACAACCTTTTGCCGAAATTCGTGTTTTTCTCGCGATTATTTGACAGAATTCGCTTTTTTTGTACTATCTTTAAACGAAACTCGTGTCTTTTGTGCAATCTTTGGCCAAAATTCACTATTTTCTCTAGACTTTCTGAAAAATTCAACAGATTTTGCGTTTTTTTTTCTGTGACTTTTTGAAAGAAATAATTTTTCCCACTATTATTTGAAAAATTCATATTTTTCTGTGATCTTTTGCGAAATTCCACATTTTTTGTCTGATTTTCACGCTACTTTTTGACAGAAATTTCAAACATCTTTTAACGATTTTCATGTTTTTTTCTCGATCCTTTCACAAAATTGACGTTTTTCGTGTCTTTTTGACGAAATAGGTGTTTTCCAACGATCTTTTGATGAAATTAGCATTTTATCCCCGCTATTTTTTTGACACAGTTCACATTTATTGCACAATGTTTTGACGAAATTTGAATTTTTTTGCGATCTTATCTCCGAAGTTTAGGATTGATGACCGATTTGTTTTTAAATTTCGAAACAAATTACTCCCGCAAAAAGGAGCAAAAAATCGAAAAAAAAAGCAGAAAATCGTTCGCGAAAAAATCTGCCTGCATTTTTCAGGGTCTGCCAAGATATTGCAAGGTCTGCAGATATTTTTCAGGGTCTGCACTGCAGACCTGCAGACCCGGAAGTCGGCGCCACTGCTCTGTCTATCAACATTATCTAGAAGTTAAATTTTATTGTAGTTTCAATAAATGCCCTGCATATTCTGTTGCTAAACTATTTTTTTATTTTATTTTTATATGTTTTAATTTTTTTGTGGTTTTTAGATGCTTTGAATGTTTGAACTCAATAATCTACACTTTAAAATATATAAATGCATGGTTGTATCTTTTTTCTACAAGAAAACGACATTAAAATGTGTAAAATTGTGACACTTTTTATCAGCGTTCGAAATCCTTGGTGGTCCGCTGGTCCGAGACCACCGATAATTCAATCGGACCACTAATCTGAAAAATTTAGTGGTCCGCAGGACCAGTGCCTTTGCAGGCCCTGAGAAAACAGCAACCGATCGCACATAAGATTTTTTTTTTAGCGATGCCGCGGACGCGCTATAGCGCGTAAAATACGCAAAAAATCGGCAGATTTCTTCAAAAAACTGCGAAAAAACGGCAAATTTCACACCAAACAATCGCGAAAAACGGCAGATTTTTTCAAAAAATAGCGAAATAAGGGCAGATTCCTTCTAAAAATTGCAAAAAAAAGGCAGATTTCTTCAAAAAATCATGAAAATACGACAAATTTTGCCCGAAAAACGTGATAAAACGGCAAAATTTGAAGAAAAAAAATCGCAAAAAACGACAAATTTTGTTTAAAAAAAAAAGCGCTAAATAACGACTAATTTCCGGCAAATGTCGTCAAAAAATCTCGAAAAAACGGCTAATTTCATTCTAAAACCCCAAAAAACGGTAGATTTCTTCAAAAAATTGCGAAAAAACGTCAAATTTCATCAAAAAATCGCAATAAAACGGGAAATTTTGAAACAAAATATCGCGAAAAACGGTATATTTCGTCAATAAATTCCGAACAAACAAAAGTTTTCGTCAAAATAACGCGAAAAGACGGAAATTTCGACAAAAAAGAACGGAAAAAAAAATAAGTGAATGCCGAGAGAGAATTTTTCTGTTTTAAAAATTAATTTTCCTGCTTAAAAATTGCTGTTGCTGCTCCGAAAACTGATTTTCCTGCTTCCCAATCGGATTTTTATTGCTCCAAATCTTTCTGAGTGAATGTGACTCCTGAAAGCACCATTTCATTAAGCAAAGTACCCATTTACTCAACAAAAATATCCCTTTTTTCAGCAAAAATGTCTTTTTCAATAAACCTGTCATGCCCCATTTTAAAAGAAATGCAAACAATAGTGGTACTTGTTATCTTCTACACTTAAATAAGCATTATTTTATAATTAAATTTGTATCTTGCACATTTATTCTTTAAAAAAGTACAGAAAATTTCTCTTTTTAATTTTTAGCAAATTATAATTTTACATTGTATTATGCTGAAAAATTTGGATTAATGCAAAGTAAGATTGGTTTATTTTCCAAGGAGGGGGGGGGGGAGAGGAGGCCACTGTAAGTGTTAAAATTATTTAATAGAATTTTATATAGCGGACCAGTGATGATGTCTGCGGACCAGTAAATTCTCATGCTTACTGGTCCTTAGGACCAGTGACTTTTTTTTAGGAATTCTAACGCTGCTTTTTATTGTTTGCTTTTCCAAGTGAGAGAAAAAATGGAAAATTTAATAGCTTTTATGCATTTCTAATAAGTACAACAGTTTTTCTTTGGGAAAAAAAATATAAATAAAACAAAAGGGCATAAAAAAAAAGACACTGTAAACTTCATAGTGTATCAATTTTTTTTACATTTTCGTTATGTACACAAGTTTTCTTTTTTTTTTATAAATTCATCGAGGAAGTGTAATAACTAGTATATAGTAGGGCTGTCTAACCCAGTGCTCTTCCAAAGCCTTCCTGGTATAGCTTTTATTTTTTTTATTATTTATATAAAATCTATTTTAAAAATGCTTAATAATTTTAGATTATTAACTCTGTGTTTTTTATATTACAGTCAGCATCAAAATTTTTGACTTTGTATCTTCTTAAAGTTTGAGATGAATACCTCCCAGAGAAATATAATATAATCAGGGTTCTTATTGACTTTATTTATCAACATTAGCAATTTGGCTAATTAAATATTTGCCCATTTTCATTTGCCAAATAAAAAAACTGTTAGAAAAGTAGGTTCGTCATAAATTGATAATTTGATGTTTAATCCCTTAATGTACTTTTTTTTTTCAATGTGTTCTCAAGTTTTTGTAACTGATTACAGATCAGTTATTCATCTAAATTTAATTATCCACTGCAGAAAAAAAAATAACATTTTTCTAAACATCTTGCATTCAAGAAGAAAATTACAAATCTGATTTAACTCATTAAAATGTTGTGATACAAAACTTCAATTCAAGATTTTAAGGTATTACATCAAATTAATTCTGAAAAATTCAAATTGTAAATAACAATATATTCTCTAATTAATCCAAACATTACTATTATTTTCAACACAATCCAACTGATTGGTAAAGTAATCGTACCAATTGAATAATTTCCAACTGAGCGAAAAATTACCCAGGCCGGGAGTCGAACCCAGATACTTGGCTTACAAGGCCAGTGCTTTACGTGTTAAGCTACCAGGGCGACAGCCGACTGGGATTTTTCACTGCGAAAAATCCCAGTCGGCTGTCACCTTGTTAGCTTAACACGTAAAGCACTGGCCTTGTAAGCCAAGTATTTGGGTTCGACTCCCGGCCTGGGTAATTTTTCGCTCAGTTGGAAAATATAATCCAAACAATACAGGGGTGCAGAATATGTCCGATCCGGCGATCTAGGATCGGGGGAAATTTTAACCAACCGGGGAAATTTTGCAGAAACATTTACAATTAATTTCGATTTTAACAACAAACTGCATAATTCCCTGGGATAGAAAATTCACTACCAACAAAATGATCCGTATGGCGATCTTCACAAAATTGATGTCTACCGTACGTCATGGGTGATTCTGTTACGAATTTTCCAAAAATTAAAAACATTCATCAAAATGAAAATTTGCAAATAAAAATACCGTGAATTTTGTCCAAGAATTACAGAAAAAATGCACATTTCATCACGAGATCGCAAAATAACTGCAAATTTTGTCTAAAGAACTGCAAGTTTCGTCAAAAATCACGAAATGAACACAAATTTTGTGAAAATAATTTTGCAAAATAAATGTTCATTTCTTCAAAAAATCGCAAAAATCTGCAGATTTAGTAAAAAAAAAAAAACGCAAAACAACCACAAATTTCATTATAAGATTGTTAAAGAACACAAACTTCACGTAAAAATGACGAAAAACTCGCAAATTTTGTCAAAAGATTGCAAAACAACCACAAATTTCGTCAAAAAATCTCTAAACGACAACACATTTCGTCAAAGCGGGCAAAGAACCCTGCAAATTCCGTTAAAATATCACAAATATTGTCAAAATATCACAAAATAAATGCAAATTCTGTCAAAGAATCATGAAACAATCGCAAATTTTGTTAAAATATCACGAAATAACTACAAATTTCATCAAATGATCACTAGAAATAGCGAATTTAGTCAAAGAACCGCAAAAAAAAGTTTAATGCTGAGATTGGGCCCTCCCCCATTCCTTGCTGTAACCTTTTAGAAAATTTAATGTGAATTTCAGAATTTTTTTTTTTCACTCAGAATTAGGGATGCACCGAATAGTGATTTTGGCCGAATACCGAATGCCGAATATTCGGCCGACAGGTGAACCGAATACCGAATATTCGGCTAGCCGAATAGTAATTGTTGGGCCGAATACCGAATATTCGGCCAGCCGAATAGTTAACTATTCGGCCGAATACTGAATATTCGGCTTTCCAAATTTTTTTTATATTTTAAAATTTAAAGGTATTAAAATGTTACTTTTTAAAACAGTTTTACATAATATTTAATAAAAGAAACTTACATTTTGATTAACAAGAGTTTTTTATAAGAACATTTAGTATTGAAAAAAATCTGCCTTGAGTTATTTAAGAAGCGCAATTATGAAACTTTAATTAATAAAATTTTCTACGAATCAAAATAAACATTTTAAAATCAAATAATGAAAAAATGGCCGAAGAAAAATTTTACAGTCTGATAATTGTCCTTTTTAAATAATTCGAGGCAAATTTTTTTGAATATAAAGTACAAATACTTTCAACTTAATTTTGAATAAAGGCATGTTTGGCTCATAATTCTTTTCTTATGAATGGTGGTATTTTCAACCCTTCCCATCATATCATATTTTACAGAAATCAAAGCATGTGAGTTGAAAATATGTTATCTTATTTATTGTTAATGTAATAAACGAACACACAAGTCTTGACCTAGAGTGAGATTAAATACAATGTACTTATGATTCAATAAGTTGATTATGATTATGGTTTCATAAACAAAAATTGTCTGCCTTGATAGCTATTACTAACCTCAAAAGTTGTTTTTTCTTTTAAAGGACTTTTATTTGGGGGAAAGCAAGAAACAGATTATTTACTAAACAAAATTTAGAAACTTGTATCTGTACATAATTTATTCCTAAGGAGAATCCTAATAAATCACCATTTTAATCCTTCTCATGTTTAATTTTCTTAAGTTGTACTTTACAAACAGCAAATAAATAATGTAAAAGCATTCTATTTTATTTAAAAATGATTTTGTTTCTAATTGTTTTAAATATAAATAAAAAAATTGACAGTTAAAAGTAGAAATAGTGAAAAGTTTTTATTAAGTATTGAATTTGGCCGAATACTTTGATATTCGGCCATACCGAATATTCGGCAGGCCGAATAGTTTCATATTCGGCCAAGCCGAATATTCGGCTCAACCGAATAGTTTAATATTCGGCCTAACCGAATATTCGGTAACATGGCCGAATACCGAATAGATACCGAATATTCGGTGCATCCCTACTCAGAATCATTCTTGCCTTACATACTCATGCATAAGTTGAGAAATAATGGAAAAATGGATTTTCGATACATACCGGTAATACAACATATATCTGTAGCATACCGTAAAATTTTGGGGAAATTTTCATATGGATTGGGGGAAAAGTTGAGAGTAGAAACATTTTCTGCATCCCTGAAACAATATTGTTTTTTGTTCTCTGCATCTTCATGTCCATTTTAGCCTTTGGATGCAAAGCAACTATTCATTATAGTGAAAGCTGACTCAATCTGATTAAACAGATATTAATATAAATTCTAATAAGATAATTAAAATCAGCCATCTTTAATTTAACATTATGAAAATATTTACTAAGCATGTTATAAGTTTTCAAAAGCCTGGTAACCAATAACAAAGACTACTGGTCAATGAAACATTGCATTCCCAAAATAAATACTGATGAGTGATAAATGACTAATTTCTATAGTGGAGGATATATGGTAATATATACACCATATTCCTTCTGAATATTTTTAAAACTCTATATATCTTTCATAGCTATAGCATATACTTTCTAATATTATATTATCTGCCTATCGCATATATCTTCTGATATTTTAGGGCTACACCACTCAAAAAATCACAGTGGCATCATCCCAGCAAATTTTTTGAGTGTTTTTGTAACCTTATGCATTTTGTTTTGTTTCTGTTTATACTGTTGCAATGCCAGCATTTAGATAGTTATTAATTGACAACAGAGTTAAACACCTATTAGATTCAAGCTTGGTGATTTGACACTGTTCACCTAACTGTTGCAGTGATTTTTGATTTTTGCTGCTGCTAAATGGACCTTGTGTTGAATGCGTATGACTTATAATGGTGTTATAAAATAATAAATGATATGGTACAATTGAAAATGATCAGCGACAGCAGTCGTTCAATATTATAGTGTTGACTCTAAGTCATTTAGGGTAAGATCCGGTGGCTTTTTATATTTCTTTTATGCATCTGGCTCTTTTAAGCACTTCTGATGTGCTTGCTCCATGGCAATTCAGTTGATCTTGAGAAAATATTGCAAATTCTAGTGGACTTCTAAACAAACCAGTTCAAAATATTTATAATGAACAAGGAACAAGTGTGTCCTTTTAGAAAAAAGTGTAACCGTTTTTTAGAATAATATTACCTTTTTGAAAAAATGTCCCTTTTTTAGAACTTAGAATGGTGTTCCTTTTTGGAAAAAAAAACTTATTTAGAATAGTATTCCCTTTTCGAAAAATTTCTGCTCTGCAGTCTTTTTTTCTAGAGTCAACACTACAATGCAAATTAGAATGTACCTGTACTAACACTCATACACACACACACAAAGATGAGCAAAAATTAAGCACTTGCAATTTGACATGTGTAGTCGTTCTTTTGCTTGCCAAATGAAGCATTTTGGCACAATGGCAAATGACAGCAAGAGCTCTGAATATAATGCTGAATTTGCAATGATTCAATAATTTATATTTTCTCTTTGACTATTTTCAAATAGTCATTACTATCCCTATAAGATATGTATGTGTAGTGTAACCAACATTTAACCGACATGCAATCATTTTTCTTTTTACCAAAGTGTTTAATAATCATATTTCTTTTAAATGATGCATTGATTCTATATTAAATATTTGGTATATGTATTTATTTTATAGGGTTCAGTTAATGAGCCGGTTGAGAATGTTGAAATTGTTTTATTTAATGATGTGAAATATGCTGTACTTCAATATAAAACTTATCTTTGTGTGTGGCGTCAAGAAAAGAAGAAACAGTGGATAAAAATTTTCAGTCATCAGATTGAAGATGTAAGTGTTTTTAAAAAAATTTATAAAACATTTTTTATGTAAGATTTATCTTTTAAACTATATAATCATTACAAACTTATCTGTTTGTTTTATAGAGTCCAAGAGTCATTTTTGATGAGGGTTATATACTAGTTTATTATATATTATATATATTTAATTTATATATTCTTATTATGCTTTGAGGAAGGTCAAAAGTGTTTTTGGCTGAAATTGTTGAGAAGTTTTTAATACTGTTTTAGTGATTAAATGTTAGGTGTATTTTTAATTGTCATGTATATTTTAAATGTTATGCATTGTTAATTTCCCATTGTGTTCTGATTCATCGAATGTGTGAAAAAGCTGAGTTTTAAAATCATTGTTCATTTATTAATCACAGTGTAAAGTCCACTTTTAAATTTTTTAAATATTGTATATATATATTTTTTTTCCTCTATTCATTTAATGTGTAATGTTATAAATAAAGTTAACCAGTAAAGTAAACTAGCATTATGCTTCAGAATGAATCTTTCATTGCAGATGTTATCATTGGTAAAAATATCAATATCCATGGATGACGATAATTTGGTCATAATAATGCTGCTGAGTAAAGAAGGACAATATTGTCTACAATTCCTTATATTTGAAAGAGATGCCAGAGTTATCAAATTGATGGAGAACACTCATTGGTTAGAAGAAAGGTATATATTAATGCCTAATGATAAATTTTTAATTGAAAAACTTTTTTAATTATTTAAATCAGATCAAAATATTACATTTTGACTGGTGCATTTTATTTAATGTAAAATAATAAATGAAAGAAAAATATTAATTATAATGTTGTTTGAGTCATGGATGCTTATGCCTATACAACTTTTAATATTTGTATTTATTTCAATATTTTTTTTAATCCATGTACCAGGGCTCGAAAATTCTAAAAATTTTAAGGTTCCCAGCTGGGAACCTACATGAAAAATATAGGTTCCCAGTTGAAAAGTGTAAGTTCCCAGAAGAATTTATGTGCGAGTATTTTAACGAAATTTGCTATTTTTTCGTGATGTTTTAACCAAACCTGATAATTTATCGAGATATTTTTTAAAAAAACTTGTCATTTTACAAAAAAAAAAAAAAAAAAAAAAAAACTTGCCGTTTTTCCGATTTTTTTAATGAAATTTGCGTTGTTTTGCGCGTTTTTTTGATGAAATCTGCTGCCTCTTAGGCATTTTGGGGCGAAATTTGCCGTTTTTTAAATATTTTTTGCCGAAATTTGTAATTTTCCATGCTTTTTTAAACAAAAATTGCCGTCTTTTCGCGATTTCTTAGCGAAATTTGCCGTTTTTCGCGATTTCTTGACGAAATTTGCCGTTTTTTCGCGATTTCTTAACGACATTTGCCGTTTTTCGCGATTTTTTGACAAAATTTGTCATTTTAAGCAATTTTTATAACGAAATTTGCCGTTTTTTTGCGATTTATTGACGAAATCTGCCGTTTTATCGCGATGTTTTAACAAAACCTGTCGTTTAAAAAAGAAAAAAAAAGGAAATTTGCCCCTTTTTGCTATTTTTTAATGAAATTCGTGTTGTTTCGCGCAATCTTGACGAAATCTGCTGACTTTTAGGTATTTTGGACGAAATTTGTTAATTTCCATGATTTTTTTTTAAACGAAATTTGCCTTTTTTTCGGGATTTCTGAATGAAATTTTCCATTTTTTTTTCCCGCGATTTTTTGTCAAAATCTGACGTTTTATCGCGATGTTTTAACACAACCTGCCGTTTTATTGCGATGTTTAAACAAAACTTGTTATTTTTCAACATTTTTTGTCAAAATTTGCCATTTTTTACGATCTTTTAATGAAATTTGCGTTTCTTCCTGCGATCCTTTGATGAAATTCAGGCATTTCCTGTTATATTTTGACGAAATTACGCATCCCACGCCCCGTTTAAAAGCTTTCTTTTGCGTCACGTCGCCGATTTTTTGCTTAATTTATAAGCGTCATAATGCGTCTGCGGCATCGCTGGCAGACACGGCGAAAGGTTAGGTTCCCCGCCGGGAACCTGAGTGAAAAAATATACGTTCCCAGAAAGGATTTCTGGGTTCCCCAGGATCCCGGGAACGCTATTTTTCGAGCCCTGCATGTACATATAAATTATTATTTTTTAAGGCAGTTACAAGGATTTAGTAGATACTGTGTGATGGTATGCACTGTATATCTTTTTAATAATTTTGTATACCCCATAGCTGTAGTATATATATTTTTTGTTTTATTTATTTATTTATTTATTTAATGTACAGAGATTTATCTACATTCAATTAATCATTTTTGCATAGTTTTCAAAATCTCTTTCACAATGTTTAGTTGATGTTTGTGATTCTAAAAGTCTTTTATTTTATTTATGTTTACTTATGATCATTATTTATAGAAATAAAGCATGATTTAATAAACTTAAAGTTATTTTGTTTCTTAAAAAAAAAAAAAAAAAAAAAAAAAAAAGGGTCATCTATTTGAAAATTTAAACATAAAAAATATCATAAATTTTGACAAAGAGTCACAAAAAAAAAAAAAAAACCATTAATTACATTAGTTCACAAAAAATTGCTAATTTTGTCAAAAAATCACGGAAAAATGCAAATTTTTTCAAAAGATTGCAAAAAATATACAAGGTTTGCCAAAAGATTGTGAAAAATAATGTAGACATTATCAAAGGATCACGGAAAAAAAATAAGTAAAATTCTTCTAAGGCTCACAAAAAATAGCAAATTTCATTGAAGTATCACAGAAAAGTAAATTTCACTAAAATATGCAAAAAAAACCTGCAAATTTTGACAAAAGATCATAAAAAATCTCAAATCTCATCAAAGAGCCGAGGAAAAAACAGAGTTGGAAGTGGATTCCACCTCAATACCCCTATCTGCTATAATCTTTTAGTAAAATTGCTATGAATTTTAGAAATTTTTGTGATTTTTTGCCAAATTTTTCTATGACAGAATTAATTTTTTTTTTTTTCTGCCACCACTTATCCAAATTCGCCATCTGTATCTTTTTGCGACCGATTGATAGTAATTATTTGTTTTAGAGATTTTTTGACAAAATTCCCAATTCTTTTCTAGATTGTTTGTTAAAGCTTTGCTTCTTTTTTTTTTTTTTTCTTTTTTAAGGTAAAATATTTAATCCCCTTTAAAATTTTCAGTTTGTCATAACTCTAGTAGCTCAAACAATTTTATAAATATATTTATAAAACTTCATCATGCTAAGTATTTTTATAAAAATTTTACTTTGCATTTTTTTTATGACTTTTTTGTCAAAAATTATAATATTTCAGTCAATTTTTGAAGTACTACAAAATTTTTAGTTGATTTCACAAATGTCTGAATACTATTATGATAAAATAAAAGTTTTAATTGTGCAGAACTGTACAAATTCAAATTTTCCAACTACATAAAATACATCTCCAGGCCAGGAGTTAAACACAAGACCTTTGATTTAAATTTCAACACCTATTCAGCCGACAGTCACATTTCTCTCAAATAATCTTATTGACAATAGCATCTGATGTATCATGTAGACAGCTCAACAGAGTATACTACATGTTATGGGACTCAGTTAAATGATACAGATAACTGTGGTACCCATTCCTTTACTTGTGATATATTTCTATTGAGATATGTACATTGCAGACCAGATGCTATTGCTGATAAGGTTATCTGAGTGAAATGTGTCTGTCTGTTGTTGATTCAGGTAGCTCAATAAGTAGTTAATATAATTAGATACAAAAAATAACGGTTTAAAATAGTTGTTGGTTACTGTAAAGTTTAAGGTGCCCTCTAAGGGTGTTTTTTGAAATTAATCTTTAAAATTTATTTTCAAGGAAATATTGACATATAGAATAGTTTTATCGAAAACGGCAAACGAATCGACCAATTTTTCTGTTTTTTATAATCATTTGAAATTTGAACCTCCCCACTCCCATTGAACACAGTTCAGTTTGCACTACTTAACCACACCCAACGATCCAGATTTTCATCTCAAAATTTAAGTTTATGTCTAAGCTTCTAAAAAAATTTTATGATATGCAAAAAATAGCGGTAAAAAATAGTTGTACGTTACTCCAAAGTCAGCGCCCTCTATCGGCATTTTTTAAATTTTATCTTTATAATTTATTTTCACGATAATACTGACATGAAGAATAATTTTAGTAATAATCGTAAATCAATTGACCAATTTTTCCGTTTTTTATAATCATTTGAAATTTGAACCTCCCCCCACAGTTCAGTTTGCGCTTCTTAACCACTCCCAACGATTTAGATTTTGAGCTCAAAATTTAAGTTTATTTCTAAGCTTCTAAAAAAAATTTAATGAGATGCAAAAAATAACAGTAAAAAATAGTTGTTCGTTACTCCAAAGTCTAAAGCGCCCTCTATTGGCATTTTTTGAAATTTATCTTTATAATTTATTTTCAAGACAATACTGACATAAAGAATAGTTTTAGTGAAAATTGCAAACGAATCGACCAATTTTTCTGTTTTTTATAATCGTTTGAATTTTTGGACCCTGAACTTTAATGGTGCCTATCTCCTTCGAAAGACGTTTGGGACCCTAAATTTCCTATTTAATATTGTTTGTCTTGATGTGTACTATCACCTCTTAAAGTTTGTACCATGAATTTAGAAACACCCTGTATATATATATATATATATATATTACTCTTTTTCTAGAAATTTCCATTTTTATCCTCCATTCCTTTCCTATCCACAATAGAAAATAGTTCAAAATTTTAAAACTCATTATTACAAATTTTTTAACTTTTTCCAGCAGTTATTTTCAAGTAACAATAAATAATTATCACAAGCTTTCATCTTCCCAAAAAATGTATGCTTCTTCTCTCCTCTTTACTTCCTGTTGAAAATAAAGTCTATCTGAACAAAATTGATTTTGTGATACAGTTGACAAAGTACATGATGACTCAATGCACAAATTTTGTGTAACACTTTGTAGGAAGTTTCATTTGAAAGGTTATAATGGTCATAAATTATTCAAAAGAACAATTCCAATTGTAAACCTCAAAATAAGATTGTTATTGTTTTGGGAGGGGAATAGGAAATGGGGATGGAACTCAGATAATCAACTTTTATTATTAACAGTATTTCATTTAACAGGAATATTCTGGAAAATTTCATGTTTTTGATTGATATCATATTTGTTTTACCTCAGCATGTCTACTATTCACTACACTTCTAGACTAGAATTTTTCTTGAAATATATCTAAAAAGTCAAGAAATTTCATTCTGCGATATAAATAGCAACCCTGAATTTAAAAAATATTAATGCTTTATTTGATTCATAATTTTATACTACCTCTGACAATAAAGTTCGGTGAATGGTCCTGTAACATTAATGTAGATGAAATATTTACGAAAGTTGCTGTACCATCCTTCGAAATAGTCATTTCCTATAAATATGCACCGCTGAGATCAGCTACACATATCCTGGGAAATTCGCAAGAAGCCTTCTTTTGGGATGGAGTTCAAAAGCTTCGTCACGTTTCGTTGGATGTCAGCAGTATGGTCAAATCTATTTCAAAGAGAGTTTGAGTCGTGAAAATAGGAAGAAATCTGGAGGATGGAGATCTGATGAGTATGGTGGATGTTCAATTTACACTGCTTCTCATGAATTTCTTTCGGTGTCTTGCAAAACTTAAAACCAAACTTTAAACTGATCTTTTGTTCGTTCATTTTCCTGTTCTCAGTTAAGAACCAACACACTGAACAAGCACTTAGTAAACCATGTCTTACACAGAACATAAACGACGTCCAATTGAACAACAGTACGGGAAGATGGTCAACACTTGCCTCTATGCAGATGCAGTGTTTTGTTTCCACAGTTTTGCCAGATCGATTGTTCTGAATTCATTCACCGAACTTTATTGTCAGAGGTAGTATCTTAATTAAAGTAAATGTGCACTAATATAGGCTGTCTCAATAAATTTGTTCTATTTCCTAGGTGTTCTGAAGATTCCATTTTGCTCTGCGGACTAAGTGGGTTAATGTTTGCAATTGCTCAAAACAAAGAGAAACCTGAAGTTTCCATTCATGCATTTATCAGCTTGAGAGAAAACCCTAGACTTATGACAGCCGTTTTGGGATCTACTGAAACCCCTTTGTGCAGCCTTTGCAAAATTGATAAGCTGCCAAATGCTTTGTTGGGTATTAGTGATTCCATGCTGTATGTATGGTAAGACGTTCATTCTTTTTATATGTACAGTAGAACATCGATTATCTTATGTAATTCGGACTGAATCTACATTGGATAATTGAAATTTCCAGATAATTGAGGATTTATTAATAATTATCTATTTTAATACGTAGCATCATCATCAAACTGTTATTATGACTATTTAAACAGTTAAGTAATAATCTAAATCCAAATTACATATGAAATTAAATTTATTTTGAAACAAAAAACTGATAATGATTTAAATAGAAGCCTCATTTGACATAAATTGTTCATCTTTTCCTTTACAGTTCTGTGCTAAAGTTTTTTTCTTTCTTTCTTTAATGTTATTTTAAATGAATAACACTGTTTTTGTTGTTTCAACCAAGCAAGACCGTTTTAGAAACACCCAAAATCATTATTTTTGCCAATCTTTCCTTGGGAATCGATCTCTCCTTCATTCACACAATGGGTTGGGGAGAGAGAAAGAGACTTAGACTAAAATCAGAGCTGGCGGGAGCTCAAGTTAACTTCAATTGTATTCTAAGAAAGGAGAAGCAAAATATTTGTCTCTACTCGTAGTTTGAAAAAACCACTTGCCTACACAAAAATGTAAAAATAAGAAAAAATTGCTGAAAAAAAATTCTGGAAGTCGATGTCAGTTTATGGAAAGTTACAGTTCATCAAGGTTCAAATAATCAAGGTTCTACAGTGTTTTGTTACAGCTACAATTGATATTTTTTTAAATCATTCATGTTAAATTATACATTTGATCAGGTGATAAAATGACCAGCTGGAACAAGCTTGATGACATTAAATAACAGCATTTTTAGCCTCTAAAGCTTCTCATGTCACAATTACAGCTGCTATTCTTTTATCCATTTCCAAATTGTCATTGTATAAAATCTTTGTTCAGACCTATAATAATAGGGAAAGAATTATGTGTGTGTGTTTGTTAACTGTGTTCCAATAAGTCGGCTGATGTAGAGCTACAAAATTTGGTGAGAAGATATCTCCATAAATCTAATTTTGTACCTCAAAGCACATTTTTGAATTTTTTTATCAGATTTCATTTTATATAATGTTTTTGCGTGTGCTTGATTTTAGCAATTTTTTTTTTAAACTTTTTGATGCAATTTTTTCACTTTAGTCAACAGAAATCTAATATAGTTAATTTTGACGCCTTATTGTTAAAGTTCATTTTGAATTCATACAGCAGTTTTTTTTAATTTTAGGGGGGGGGGGGGGGGTTTCTGCGAAAATTGTGAAAAACTGAGCATAGTAGCACTATCTATTGCGTGATCTATACCAAAGCCTAATCATTAACAGTTTGTATCAATGTCTAACTAAACCTGAAGTTTGATGAAAGTCTGTACATTATTTTTTGAGATAGAGGTGTTTTGGAAATCGAATAAAATGTGGTACGAAAATGCCACACACAGGTGTTGGGTGATGTGCACCCAACACCCAAGAATTACCACACCAAGCATTTATTAACACCAGTGAAAATTAGTCAGCAACAGTTTATATCAAGGTCTAACTGAATCTAAAGTTTTTTGAAATTTCTTGTATTAGTTCTTGAGATAGAGCGCTCAAAAATTTTTTGTCAAGCAGGCAAAACACCAAATTGTGCTCAGAACCTTCTAAAATGTATAAATCCTTCAAAAACTGGAAGTCAAAATTTTTCATGAATCCAATACTTTCTTCTCATAAAGATAGATGAAAGTAAAAATAGGTAAGGTAATAATAATTGTATTTATCTACAAAGCGCATTCCATAAAAACAGAGTAAAATCATAAAAAATCAAGAAATATATTTACAGCAAAAAATATATTATTATTTTTCAAAATATCTTTTCTCAGATGATATGCAATGGTCCTGTCATTCAATCTTCTTTTCAAAATAAGCACAGAAGCCTTTTTCTGGAAACTGTTTTAAAAAACCCTTCACTGCTTGAAATAACATTAGAATCTGCATTAAATTGCATATCTTAAAAACTAATGTAAACAATTTAATCAAACTTAATATTCTGTTACATTTTAATGTAAATAGATCCTTATTAGACTTAGGTGTAAATTGAATAACAGTAGTTGATTTTATACTCCTTGGGTAAGAAATTTTTGTTGTGGACATTTAAGGTAGGTTACGTAATTTGATAATTTATTTAAATCAGTGCAATAGTTATAGCTCCTTGTTAAATGCATGTAATTCAATGAACTTATATACAGTAAACTTTCGATTATCCACGAAATTGAGTGGTGTAGATATTGCATATGAGCTGATTTTGCAGATAACCTACAAAATAATGAAAAAAGGAAACAAATCAACCTAACTATATGCACTTAATTAGCTTTTACACCCAGTAGGCAGGGTTGGCAAGGTTTTTCCCACCCCTGGTAAATACTGTGGTAAAAACCGTCCTGAGAAATACTATGTTTTTCCCACATGGGGAAAACTGATTATTTAAAACAAATATAATTTCAAAACAATCTTTAAAAATGTCAAAATAGAGCTTAAGTAAATAGCTTTAAAGGATTCTACAAGCATTTCACTATAAACTAGACCAAAATCTGGCAACAATAAAAAATTTAAACAAATATGATGAACTTCTGGTTGTAAAAGAATATTTTGCATAAATATTACATTTAATCAAAATTGTAAAATTAAAAAACTAGTCAGATGTGGCAGCCCCAAAACTTTCAACTAGCTCGTACATGTTAATTTTTTCTGAAAATGCAGCACAGCAGGTGATTTACACCAAAATATAGTTAACAACAACTTATATCAGCTTTTGGCTGACTCTGAAGTTCAATGACAATCCAGGCATTAGTTTGAGATCTATTAGTTAAGATCTATTGCCGAAATATTAAAAAATTTTGCATAACAGCACCACTTGTTAGGTAATGCACACCAAAAACAAGTTAGGACCATTTTTTATCAGGAGCTACCTGCATCTGAAGTTGGATGAAAATCCATCCATTAGTTCTTGAGATACAGCTATTACGAAATCTGAAAAATCTAGCATAACCATGACACCTGTAGGATAATTTACACCAAAAATGAAACAAAACTAATCTATACCAGGAACTAACTGAATCTGAAATTTGCTGAGAATTCGTGCTTTAGTTCTCAAGAAGATAGAACTATTGTGAAAATCATGAATAATGCCGCATAACAGCAACCCCTGTTAAGCAATTTACACCAAAAAGTAATCAGCACCAAACTATATAACTGAATCTAAAGTTTAATGAAATTCCATACATTAATTCTTGAGAAAAATGAATTGAGAAAATTGTGAATAATGCAGCATAACAGCATCACTTATTGAGCGATATTACACTAAAAACTAATCAGCTTCAATTTACATCAAAGTCTTACTGAATCTAAAGTTTTGTGAAACTCCATGCATTAGTTCTAGATAGAGTGCCCACAAAATTTTTGTCGCATACACTCACAGACATTTTCTAAAAATCAACAAATCATATTCAGGACCTTCAAGAACATCTATCGAGAATACATATTCTACATTTTTCAATAATAATCCGCAATTTTTCTCTAGTAAAGATAGAAGAAAGTAAGAATTGTGTTTTAATAGATCTATTTAAAAAGTAATAAAACTTTTAGTTAAATGTAATACAACTATTTATTACCTATCTCGATATCACTGTTATTTTTAAGTTTAATAATTTTATTTTGTTTTCTAAAATATTTATTTAGGAAATTCATTATTAAAAAGTTTTATCAGCAAATTTTATATTTTATGCATTAATTCTTATTTACTTATATTCCTTTTCTACAGAATAATTTTAAATCTAATGGAAATTTGTAATAACTATGTATTTTTAACTTTAATTTTACACATCGGATTCAGAAAGCCAGAATATTTTGTACCTATTGTTATTTAGAAGTTTTTCCCGGTATTTACCACTTTTCCCAGTATTTACCACTTTTTCCCGGTATTTACCATTTTTTCCCACTGGGATGGGAAAAACAAGTTTTGGACGGGAATAAGCTAACCCTGCCAGTAGGTAACATAAATACACATTTGAACTATGATCATGCACATTATGTAAACACAAATATGTGTGTCAGCACACTGATCTCAAAAGTAACACTAGATGTCTCAACAAACTCTATGAATTTTGCTTTATGTAAACATAACATGCTTCTGAACATTATTTAATATCGGTCTTTACACTGTGAAATAGAATAAAAGAAATTTACTTTTAAATAAAGTTTGTTCGAAACTAATTTTATTTACTAATATATGATGTTTTAAAAAATAATTTTAAAGAAGCCTTTTTTTCCCCCTCTTTTGTAATGAGGCAACAGTAAATATTTTTTCATTACAATAATATAAAATAGTATTTTTAGTAACATAAATAAATAGAGGATTGCAATAAAATAAATAAAACTAAGATGAAAGTGATAGAATCACTATAACAGAAATTTGTAATCTCAACTCTGCAAGGGCATTGGATTTTATATTACCTTTAGTATATACTCGCCCTCCTTGGTATGTGAATGTTTATTCTTACCAACCAGCTCCAAATATAATATTGTGTTAATAAATGACTCATTATAGTTACAATTTTATCTTTATATCTTGTATTTTTATTTGAAAGGCACATTCTTGAAGCCAGGTTGGTAACTGCTGTTTCCCTCCATCCTCGTGATTACATTTCAATCAAAGAGTGCTTCTGGGCTACAGTTGAAAATGTAAGTTTTCTGTTTTGTTCTGGTAAATTTCATTTTTTGTTGTATACAGGATATTTCAAAGTGTTTGCAGGGTCCTTAGAAAGGATAGGATGAAAGCTCCCTCTCCCCTAGTGTTTGTAAATTATCATTAGACTTATTAAGGGGACTGTTTACCTTTTCGACAATTTTGTCAATTTTGCAACTCATTGCATTTCAATGTTCTACTAAAAGTACATTTTGAAAGGAAAAAGGTAATTGCATATTTAATTACAATTTTAAGTTGAATTTTTAAAAATCGCTACTACTTTTTTAAATATTTATATTTTTGCATAATATGATTTTTTAAGAGTTTCAAATGTGTATTCCACAAGGCTATGCAGGGATTTTTAGATACATTTAATATTGCATTTATATGTTGTTTTGCTGATATATATTATAAAAAACAAAGAAATCCAGCGCAACTTCAAGTACTTTAATTTTTTTTTTAAATAACAAAAAAATCTGAAAGCTAATTCCATGTGCAGATTTATTGCATATATAATACAAAAAAAAAAAAAAAAAAAAAAACTTTAGCATTTTTAAAACAGGAAAGTGTCAAAAGTATGAACATGAAAATAGTTGTTTAAATTTTTTTATTTGCATGTGTAATTGTGTTGGGTGTATTAACAAAATTTGCAACATCTTGTGATACAAAATTATTGATTATTATATGGGTAATCTCTATAAATAAAAGGAATTCCGAGGATAATTAATTGAGGCACAGGGGAGCAAATCTTGGCAATGCGCCAACTCGGTCCAGAGGAAGCAAATCTTGGCAATGCGCCAACTCGTAAATATTAATCTAAAATATAGATTTCTGACTGCAGACGATTTTAAGATATTAACAAAAGAATGTTATATTTTCAAGCAAAACGTTAAAATAATTTTCTATATTGATATTTAAAACACATATGATAAAATAATTAATATTTTTTACCGGTGAAGCGATAGATTAGTTCTTTTTAAAAAACAACAGTCAGTGGCCACGTATTTCTGACAATGCATTTCTGCAAGTTTCGAGTTAATGATAAAATAATACAAATTTCAAGTTCGTTTAATATTGTTAATACGGACCCGGGCAACGCCGGGCGGGTTAGCTAGTATAGGTAAAAATGAGATGTTTAAATATTCACAATTTAATAAACTTTCATTTAATATTTAAAAAAAAAGAAAATTGACTTTTTTTTTACCAATTTTGAGATTAATTGTTCACTAAAAAACAATAACTTAGTTGGCAAACTTGTTATGTGTCCCCCCCCCCCCCCCCATCCTCTTCTCCCTGACTTCAAAAAACATAATATAGTAGAGCACCAATTATCCAGAACGGTCAGAACCAAGACCAGTCTGCTTAATGGAAAATCTGGATAATTGGATGACAACTTTAAAAAATGTCTATGGCAAGGTTTTTTTTTAGATAAATTACATTCACACTTTTTTTAGGCTAAGGACTGGCAGTTGTGGTAGTGTACATTTCAGACTATTATAAATAGCATGTTTAGAAGTTTAATATTTTTTATTATATTTTCTACAAAATTTGTATTAATAGATACACATAAAATTTATTACATATATGCATATACTATGCAGTATATATATTAAAAATACTGTAATAGGAAAAAAAAATTCTTGATAGTCTTCTGCATCATAGAGTGCATTTTTTTCTGTGTGGGACTCTTACACTTTAGGGGGGAAACTTCTTAATTGATTTTGTGTAATGCTGCTTTTGCATTTATTTGATGTTTTATTTTTTTAGGATTAGCAAATAGTTATGCAACAGTTAAGTTTCATGACATCCTGCCAAATTTACCCTGCCATGCCTAAAATGTTTCACTTCAAAAATTATGCAGAAGACACACACGGCAGTCGATCTTATTAAAAGGTTGTTTGTTGACAAACATGCACATTATCTATTGATTCAAGATCAAAACACTGTCCTATCCACATATATTCTACAAATATGATCAAGTAGATGTTGATTTAATGCTCAACCAATTATCCAGAATACATTTAACCCTAGCAATTTTGGATAAATGGTTCTGTACTGTATATGTATTTATTTATTTTTTTCAGTTTCTTTTTGTACTATATACAAAAATTTTATTAATGTAGCCTTATGTTTTACAAATTTATTAAAACTTTATTTACTTTTTCTTCTAAGACTAAAACATTCCTACTATTCTATTATATTGGTATTATATTTTAGGGTCTAATATATTTCTTAACTACTTGTGAGGAAGATAAAAACCATCATATTTGTCAGTTATTAGCAGCAAACCTTGCCACTGGATTTTGTCAGAGTGCTATGACATACTCTACTCTTCCATCTACTAATGAAGTAAAAAGGTAAATCTCTTCAGCTATTCTCTTCTAGTATCGTAAAAAAATACTTTATTAAAAAAATCTGAAATAGGCTGCTATGCTACATCTTGCACGTTTTTTGTGATAGCTATATCTTAAGAACTAATGCAGAGAACTTCATGAAATTTCAGATTCTGGTACACTATAATATATAACATAATTAGACGCTGATTACATTTTGGTATAAATCTCACAACAGGTGGTGCTGCTATGCTACATTATTCATGATTTTCACGATAGCTATATCTCAAGAACTAATGCACATAATTTCACCAAACTTCAGATTCTGCGAGACCTTAAGATACATAGGTGCTGATAAGGTTTTGGTGTGAAATGCTCAACAGGTGGTGCTGGTATGCTACATCTTGCACGATTCTTGCGATAGCTATATCTCAAGAACTAATGCTGAGAACTTTATCAAATTTCAGATTCTGTTACACCATAATATATTACATAATTAGACGCTGATTAAATTGATGTGATTTAAATAGAAGAAAGTTTTGTGATGGCCACAACATACTAGTTTCTCAAGAAATAAAGTTCTATCAGTTTTGTAAAATTTTGGGTATATATATTTAGAAATACTGCGGTATGGAGAGGTTTTTTACAAAAAAAAAAAAAATCTCTGGCATTAACTACAGGTAAATTTCACCATTTTTTTAAAAAGGTAGGGTGCATTTTGTCAATTTCAAAAAGAGTAAGGTATGCCACCCTTAACATCTAGCCAAAGAGAAACGGTAATTAACTACAGAATTAATAGAAACTGCAAATAAGTAATTTCATGAGTAGCACAATCAACATAACTTGTGACAGCCTATTTTGCATTTGTATTAAGAAAAATTACTGTTAATCGCCTAAATATTAACTTACACAATGTATGTGTAAGCTACCAAAAAAAGTTTGAAAATGAGTTAAACGATTCATACACACATACAGAATAAATATATAAATATCCAGTTATACCTGAAATCTTCAAAATATTAATTACCAACATTATTATCTCTCAGTATGCTGACAATGGAGTGAAGCAACTCGACTGACCTGCCCAGACCTGAACCCAATAGAGAACCTCTGGGATGAGTTGGAGTGTCGAATTAAGGCATACAACATCTGTCCAAAATCAGCGTAAGAACTTACCTGTTTTGTACAAACCGAGTGGAATAAAATACCATGCATTAGTCATGGGAGGCATTTATATTCTGCATGTCATTCAGTATGACCCTGAGCAATCCATTGATTTCATATTTGCATGGCAGTGGTTAGATTTCGACCAATGCGACAGTGGATGTTACAAAATAATAATCCACACTCTCAATATGCAAGTAACCTACCTTCTATTGGATGCTGATACTTGCTAAGCATTTCTTACTGTTTGAGATATAACACAATATTCTGAGCAAAAGCCAACCTTGCAAAGCACTTTCCAATTGAGAAATCCACTACATAATTTTTTTTTAATGCAGTGCTTCAGATGTTGTTTCTCCTGCTTATGTTGTCTAAATGCACTGAAATACTAATCATTTGCATATTCCAATTTCTTCCATTTTCATGTGATATTGAAGTTCATCAGATCATTGCTTCCTGATGTTGCAATTTTAATGGCCAGCAATGTATAGCTGGTTGAGGGGGAAGGGGATTTACATTTACAGTTTATGTCCCAGTTTTTTTACCCTAATCTGATCACTTTACATATAATGATTTATTAAGAACTGATATGGCAGTTGTAGGGATAAATTTCTATCAGAGACAACTTACATTTTAACATCTATATATTTAAAATGCTAAGCATTTCCTTTCGACAGTTTGTGAGAGCAAACTACTGCACCAAATCACACCATTCTTTTTTTAAACGGAAGGTATTTGTCCACAGATTTGTTATCGTACATTTGTTTGTTAAAAAATTTTGTTAATTAGCCACAATTTTCAATTAAAATTTCACGTATGCGCATGCGTAGTACATAAGTATAAGTCTGCCTTTGGAGTGACGCACTGCACATGCGTAGAGATTCTCGCTCAGTTGAACTATTACCTCACAGCTGCTAGAAGTTTAGTTTTAAATGCGTTTGCATCGAAAATATAATTTATTTGATCTTATTGTAAACAAGCTCTTCTTTTTATCACAATGTTATTATTTGTCTCTTTTAGTGTTATTAACAATTCAAAAATATGGTCTATTTTGGAAGTCGTCATACTACACATAGAAAATAAACTGAATGATCTGAGGCTAAAAGTTATGACTGGTAATCCTTCTTATAAATTGCCGTTACACACGAAGATTGGAAATGTTAGCATTTTAAATTTTAGCTGATATCAATATATAAAAGAAAAAAAAAAAAAAAAACTTATAAACATTAAAACACAAAACAGTTTCTATGAAATCAAAATATAAATTCCAGACAATTGCGCATATGTCAACTGACTCTAGAACTTCTCCATTATAGAAGATATCCCAATGTGTCCCTGGTAGCGTAATGGGGTTACGCAGCTGTTTTATGCTTTTAGTTTTTGTAGAGAATGCAGGTTCGAATCCAAGCCCTCCAAAATGATTTGTGTGAAATTTTTGTCAATAATTCATTTCAATAATAACATATTTTATTAATAAGAAAAGTTTTAGGATTATTATTATTATTATTTGAATGCTTTATAATTGAACAAAATTTAACATTGAACAATATCTTGAAAAAATAATTATTTTATATTTAAAATACTTAACCTAAAATATTTTACATGCAATTATCAACATGCATGACGTGCAATTACATAAATTGAACTGGTCTACAATTTTCGTTAAATTTTTTCTACCATTATCAAGAATATAAATGTCTGTAAGGAAAAAAAAAATGCCATTCATTAAAAAAAAACTACATATGTTAGTATAACAGCTATAAAATAAATTACATTGATACCCATGATTTAATATTTGAAAAGATGTATAAAAATGTGTAAGAAAATTCAAGTAATAAAAAAATTATATTATAAATAGTTAGCTGCATCAAATTTCAAATTTAAGATTTTAGAGAATGAGAGATAAAAATAAAAGTCATGGCAAGCTTTGAATGGTCGCGTAAATATTATTACTTGAGAGGAGGGGGAGGGGGGAGCAGAAAGATAATAGGTTGCAATAAGCAAAAATAAATACCTTACACAGTATTTTTAGTTAAATTTCTGATAAAATACAAACATAATTAGTTGTAAATTATAAACTTAAAACTATTTTTCTTCATAGAATAGATCAAGCCATCAAACATTAAAAAAAAAAAAAAAAAAAAAAAAAAAAAAAAAAAAAAAAATTATGTAATATAATAATTTATCACAGTTTGAATAGACAAATTTAAAAAACTAAGTAAAAATTCAACAATTTTTCTGATGAAACATTCAAGTTATTTACCGTCAAATCTTGATGGACATTATCTAGTATTTTATTGTATTAGTAAATATTTTTTCGTAAAAACTGCAAATCTTTTTGTACTCCTTGTTTAGATATGTAACTAATGAGAGACAAGATGAAATGTATGCAATAAACAAAATACAGAGTGCCTAGAAATAATTTGACACATGTTAAGAATCAATATAAAGTCAAGTAATTGTTGTACAGGAGTTTAGTTTGGATTAATTCTTCTCGAGATAAAAAGTTTACTTGAAAATGAATGAAAATAATTAGTTCCAAATTTTGATCATAGATGTTGCCGCTTATCTGTATGATTACTTTCAAATGTGCAATTTTTTTCTGAATTTCAGATTAATTTTGAGATTGAGATGCAGAAATGATGATTCCCAAAGACCACACTTTTGTATGAAATTTACTTCATTATATATTGAATTTTGAAATATGTCTAGGAATTTTCGAACACATAGTACATTAATTACAAAGTAAAAACTTAGAACAAATGATTTGTATGCATAACTACAATAACAGTTTTATTTTATTTTCTTTATTTAGAATTATCAAAGCTGCTTATCAAGAACCATTTTTGGTTGTAGCACATTCTGAAGGAGCTTTCATATGGTCCGTCATGGAAGAGTTCTGTTGTGCAGCACTTCCTTCTACTTCAAATATAACAAGTATATCCATAAGCAGAGACTTTGACAACTGGGGCTTGCTGGCTGTTGGCTCTAAAAATGGACTTGTTAATTGTTACAGTCTACATTGATTTTGATGTCTTAATATCCCTGTTTTTTTAAGTTTTATAGTTTATAGTAAAAATATGTCCAAACAATTACAGCTGTGTACATAATTGTTTTACTGTGATAAATTTGTATGTTATATCTTGTATTTCTTTTATAACAGGTATGTAAATGTAAAATAAATGAATCAGAATACTTTTGTTTTTACTTATAATTTACTTATTTATTTCATTATTTTATTCAACTTACTTTGATTCATGCCTGAAAAGATGCAATTTTATAATAGATTTTTCACTTATGTCATAGAATTATAAAAATTATTTAAATAAGTGTGTTTCTGATGACAATACATAGGTTTGAAAATTTTTTAATTTAAGTATAAATTACTAAACTAGTTTTAAGGCAATTTTTCATTAGCCAGATATGAGTGAATAATTAACAAATAATATCTCTATTCTAAAAAAACTTACCACTGCTGCTATTAATCATTTAATTATAATTCAACTAGCAGCCTTCACCTGCTAGCTGGTCAGTTTCTCTCAAAGAATCTTGAATTAAACTAAATACATCCAGTAAAGATTTTAAAAACTTAATAACTAATCAAATATCCATAGTTCTTATCTTATTTGTATAATTTTACATTATCTGGTTTATAGCAAAATAGCTGTAAAATGAATGAAGTACCCATATTTAACTGCTTTTTGGTAGGTGTGTTGAATTTCCTGCTTCTGCCTAAAACTGCTGCAGAGATATGGTGAAATGCCGCAAAAGTTCAACCACTTCATTAAAACTGCTTAGGTAGAAATTTCTAACATTCCAAAAACATGGAAAATGGACTGAGATAGCCATTTTGATAATTTTACTGTAAGCTATCTAATAAGTTGAAAATTGGTAGCATTCTTGCCTCTCATCACCTGTTTATTTATCTTTGAAATTTTTGTTAAGTGGAAGAAGATAACATTCCCACAATGTTACCCTTATACTCGATGGTTCTGCCCTGCAACCTCATTCAAATTGCTAGGAAATGCAATTTCCCTGATCCAGTAAAAAGGCTTCAAAATAAGTAGATACTCAATTTCATGTTATTTCAAGATAAATTGCGAAACCATAATAAAGAAAAACTTGACATTAAACATTAGCTAGCTATCTACACTGATGAGATGAAGGGTTGTGCCAAGTCTATGGAATTTATTGATGGCCTGACCCATGGAACTATCAAATTAATAGAAGCTGTGGAATTTCTCACAGCTTCAGCATGTAATGGGAAATAATTGTAGGCAAATAATCAACATAATGAGGATGTTTCATATAAAAGTAAAAAAAAAAAAAAAGGATACAGGACATATCTAAAATTATGCACTGTATACCTGAAGAACAATGAACATTTTATGAATGAATACTTCAATATACCACAACAAACTTGAGGGGATAGTGACGAGTAAAAACAATAAACACAAGGCAGACTCTGTGTAAGATGGAAATCTGCCTTAGTCAGAAAGATTTTCAAGTCCTTGTGAATCCATAGACATAGAGTAAAATTTATCTAAGGCAGAATACTATCTACTATGCATACATGTTACTTTTCTGCGGAAACGCTGAATTCTGCTTTTTCGGCGATAAATTTTATCATCCCTGGGATCGATGCAAATATGCATTAAAATTTGTTGGCCTTCTTATCGGAGGGGGGGAGGGGGTAAATACAACAAAAACACGGGTACTAACTGCACCAAATCGAGAAAATTTCTTCAAAGGGCTGCAGAAAAAAATGCAAATTTCTCCAAAGGATCGTAAAAAAACCCTGTAAATTCGTCAAATGATCGAGGATAAAAAATATTTTCTTCAAAGGATCGAGGGAAGTAACACTGTTTCCATCATAGGATTGCGGAAAAAATGCAATTTCGGTCAAAGGATTACGGAAAAAGACACGGCTTTTGTTAAAATATTACGAAAAATACTAGAATTTCATAAGATAATCGTGAAAAATACTCGAATTTTTGTCGAAAGTTTGTAGAAAATATTGAAATTTTTTTGAAAGATTGAAGAAAATGTTCTAATTTTGTCAAAAAATCGGGAAAAATACCCGAATATTTCCGAAAAATCGCAGAAAATATGCAAATTTTTTTGAAAGATCGCAGAAATATACAAATTTTGCTGTAAGATCGGGGAAATAGAAGTATTTTGTAGAAAGATAGCGGAAAATAGACATATTTTGAAGCAAGATCGGAATAAAATCATGAATTTTGTCAAAAACTCTGTGAAAATAAGATAATTTTCTCAAAAGATCTTGAAAAATTTGCAGATTTTGTCGAAAAATCACTGAAAGTATGCAAATTTTGACGAAAAATCACTGAAAATATGCAAATTTTGATAAAAAATCACAGAAAAGATGCAAATTTTGACGAAAGAAAGTTGGAAATATGCACATTTTGTCAAAAAAGGAAGAGAAAAACCGCGGATTTCGCTAACAGATCATGTAGAAATGCAAATTTCATTGAAAAGACCATGGAAAAAAGTGCGATTTTTGTAAAATGTTCCAAAAAATGCTAATTTGTCAGGCATGAAAGAGTTCTTCCTAAAGGAGGAATTCCACCTTTTTTAAAGCAATTTCGAACATTCTCTGGATTGATGCAAAAATGCAAAGAAAATTTTAGAAGGATAATGGGGGGGAGGGGGGTTGCTGAAAAATATAGCAATCTAACATTTTGTCTGCTCCAACTCTTTAGAGTTTCTTCTTGAATTGTTGTGCAAAAGAAACATGAAAAGAAAAGTGAGTTTACATCTTGTAAGCATCTGAAAGTCATGTAAATGAAGACGTTCAATGTTTCTAATAAGAATTTAAAGTGAAAGAAAGTTTCATTGTAGAACAGAATATTTTGTATTATTTATGCAAAACATTAGGGTAATTTATCATCGGGGTATCGTTTTCGAGATGTATTTTTGAAGCAAAGATCAATTAAGCAAGATTGTTTTATTTTTAATTAAAAAATCGGGGGGGGGGGAGGATTTAACAGCTAAACCATTCAGAATATTTGTTTTGGAAAATTAATAATTGTATTTCACATACAATTGTTATTTCTACATTTTTTGTAAATATTATGTTTTAATTTTTAATTAATTATTTGCAATTTTACTTTCTTCAGGAATTTGTGTGGGAAAAAAGGATATGTTCCATCATTTTTAATTAATTATAACAAATTATTTTTTTAATTAAATAATCAGTTTATTTTTTCAAATTTATAAGATGAACCTTCATTTACTAGACCTACAATCTAATAATAATGTTTGTCTCTTTAAAATCTATAATTTTTTGTTTCCTCAACATTTACATAAGCTGGAATATTATCCTTTTTGATACACCCGTTCATTTGTAGAGAGCTTTCTTATTATTTTTTAAGTAAATTATGAGCATTGAGAACAGAAAACAATCTTTTGAAATTTCTTATGTGATTAAAAAAAAAAAAAAAACTGTCATCTGAATACTGAAGCTTTGAACCCTCCTCCTTTTCTGTTTGTCAATCATGTTACTACAGCTAACAATGTAAAGCAAGGTGGTGCATTAATAAGTAATACAAACAAGATGGAAAACTGTAAAAAACAAAAATTAATGCATTTACAGTTGACTCTCGTTAAATCGAAATCGGAATAATTCGAATCTTCGTTTAATTCGAACTAAACATGAAGTCCCGAAATTTTCAATGGCAGAATAACATTAAAAATTTTCATTAATTCAAACTCGTTTTCTCTTGATTTCATTTAATTCGAACTAACGAGAATTCCGATTTTTCATTTTTCTCTTCTTTCTAACGGATTTCAGATCATTTGAATAACTTTCTTTCTTTGATTTTTGTGAAAATTGTTCCGAACAAGTACAGGGTGATTCATAAAAGATGGGCAGAACTTTAAGGGGTTATAGTACACTTAAAGACAAATAATATTAAATAGGAGACTAAGGGTCCCAGACGTATTCCCAAGGAGATAGGGGGCATTAAAGTTTAGGGTCCGAAATTTCAAATGATTATAAAAAATGGAAAAATTGGTCGATTCATTTGCGGTTTTTGCAAAAAATTTTCTTTATGCCAGTATTTTCTTGAAATAAAATTTTAAAGTTCAATTTCAAAAAATGCGGATAGGGGGTGCTTTAGACTTTGGAGTAACAAACAACTATTTTTTAACGTTATTTTTTGTATTTCTTTAAATGATTTCGAAAGCTTAGACTTAAACTTAAATTTTGATCTAAAAATCTGAATCCTAACGAGTAGTTAAGTAGCATAAACTGAAATTTGAAACCCTTCTCCCCCCAGAACAAAAATCAGTTATTCCCGATCTTTGTGTCTTTTTCTGACCATTCTCTGGTGAAGATAGAAATTTTTTTTTTGCCAGTTCAATTTTTTTGAGAATTTGGATCAAGGTTTAATATTTTCAAGTTCATTTGAATTATTTTTGGCAGGTGGTTCCTGTATTGGGAAAATGTAGAGAATAGGAAGCTTTAAAGTTTTGTCCTAGGTCAGTTTTGGTAAGGTCAGAGGTAACTGGTTCTAAATTATTCATGAAGGTAGGAGTTAAAAGAACTTGAAATTGAGAAGTTTGGTTGACTTTAAAGTCATTCCAGGGGTTTAAAAGTTTTTGTCGTGGTAGCTGTTATTTGAATCATGGGCAGTCATTTAGAGAGATGAATTGCTTTTAGCTGAAAGTTAGAATGCTAAATTTTTTTTAAATCAAGTTAAATTTTTAAGGGTCGGTTCATGTAACTGTAAGAACCGGATACCTATTTTTACTTGATACTCTCTCCCGTTTTGAATATATCTGATCATCTATCCCCTGAATTAAAATTTTAACTTTGTAGCTAAATAGAAATTTTATATACCGATTTTTGCTTTATTAGATGAAAGTTTTTTTTGAGACTGGTTTTTAGTTTTGAGAAGTAGTTTAAGTTAGTTTTAGTTTTGTCCTCAAGAGTTGCCTCGAATCCGGTATATCTGGGTGTATATGTAGAATGTGTGTGGTGTGTATGAAATCCTGTGGCCACAGGTAGGTCCCGGAGCCTTGAGTATGTGCGTGCCTCTGCATTGGTGCTGCTTGGACTGGGATCCTTGGATTGACTGTTTGGTACTCATTCGATTCAGGGATTTCAGCATGTTTGTAAGGTTTTTTTTTTGAAAGAGGTCAAACATCAACAGCTTATTATTCTTTTGTTGCTTGTTTATATTATAAGTTTTCTGGATCGCTGGATATATTGAGGATTGGAGATTTACTTCCTGAGAAATTTTTTTTTGTATTTGGACAGTATACTACAGTAATTTATTTTTGAATTTTATTAATTTTTTTGTGGGTAGGTTTTGATAAAGGGCCCTATTGGAATCTACCATTTTGTTTTTCTTGTTTGCCTAGTATTTTCTTGGGGAATAGATCAGAATGGAAAAGGATGAGTTACTGTCATCTTTAATATGTACGTACTGCTTAGGATTTTTTTTTTGAGGCTGCCACATAGATAAATGTTTGCAAAATTGTACAAAAATTTATTTTAAATTTTTCAAATATGGATTTTTGCAAAGATTGTATTTAAGTTTTTCAAATATTAATTTTTAACTGTAGCTTAAAGATTACGTTTTAGATGGATGCTTACTCTAGCAGTTCTATTTGTAATGTTAGGAACTGTAAGATTTTCTAGCTTCAATTTTTTTTTTTTAACTTTTTAATGTTGATCATTGAATTAAAATTTTTGATATAATGAATAGCAGCATGTATAGGGTATTAAAGAATTAACTTTTGGGGGGCTGAAAAATGAAATTTGTACTAATATTTGTTATTTGTAATCTATGTGTTTATATGTAATTTGTGTATTATATGTATTTTTATGTTTATGATTTATAATGTTAAAGCAATATCTGACTTGGCGATCTGGAGTATATTTTCTATTTTTAGAGGTTTTTTTGCTAAATATTTTTGGTAAGACTTTTTTACGGGTTATAATAATTTTTTTTTGATAGGTTGTGGAGATGGTGGATGCATACTTTTATTTTAGGCTCTTGTAGAACCAGCATGTCTATGGTTGTAAGATCATGTTTTTCGGTGGTTCTGTGAGCATTTGCTCTTTTCAGGCCGTTCAAGTGTCAAGAGGGGGGGCTTTTGACAGGAAATGTCACCCTGTTCTTGCCACTTTCCGGCCATATCTCCATTTCTATAGTCAATCTATCTTTATTTACATTAACCTAATTACATTCATCCTATTTTAAAGTTTATTCATTTATTATAACCTTTACAGTCTATTAATTATCTTTTATTAAAATACCATTTTTACCTTCAACAAGTTTCTTTTTATTAAATCTGGTTAACTTTATTAATATCTTTTTATTAAAGTTCTCATTCATATAAACAATAGTTACTTAACTTACCTTATATTTATTTTCAACACTTTTTACCTTTTAAAACTCCCGGCTTGTTATTGTTTTCCCGTCGTATTCGTATGCAGTCGGAAGCTGTAATGACGTGTTTCTTGACCGTCACAAGGTGACGTCATTTGTCTACCGCTCACTTCCGGTATGACGTTTCGTCACGATGGTTTCTCATTTGACCATCGCTTCACCTGCCCTTTTGCATGCGTAATAAGTTTCTCTTCTAGTATAAATACTTTGACAATAGCTTAGATCCTTGTCTTAATGTTTCAGTATGTGATTACGTTCGTCTTGTTTAGTTTGAGAGTTATGATTTGACTTTTAGTTTTCATTTCAACTTACGTGTCTACTGTGCCGTTTTATTAGTTTTTGTTAAGTGTTTAGTAAAACTAACTTTACTTGAGACCAAGAAGCAGAGGCGTGATGTTATCTCCTTGATGTTTTCTCCATTTTACTGTGAGCGATGTTAAGGGCTGAAGTCCGTGAAAAAGGGCCGCCGTATTCGAGCCGAGTTTTGAAAGCTTCTCCGTGTTTACGTATGAAGGCTGACAGCTGGTGAAGTGGGGGAAAGTTTTATGATGATAACATTTATTTAGTCAGTAGTTTTACTCAGGTGCACTACTGCTCTTTTTGAATCGACATCATGGCTGCAGATCGTCAAGTATTCAGATGTCATATTCCTTGTTTACCGGAGTATAATTTTTACCTGCCATGAAGTCAGTTTATTTTGTTTCCTGTTTTAATTGTTTAATATATTTAAATACCTTTTGTTAATTATATTGTTTTATCTTTATTTCTTTTTAAATAAACGTTAGTTTGTTTTTAACTTATTTGTATTTATTTTATCAATATACAGTATTTTAGTTATTTAATTTTCTAAACTTTAACTTTTTACAGGTTTAGTGACTAAAAGCAAAAGCTTCCATTGTGCTAATTAATTTTAATCTCTGCTAATCTTTAATATTCAAAATTTAAATCCGTCAAAGATCTGGCGAGCGAGCAGGCCAAGCAACAGGACAACCTCGACCAATCCATCTGTTCGGAAATGTGATGTCCAGATAGTTGCGGACGTCTCGTACGTAATGGGCTGGCGCTCCATCGTGCTGGAACCACATGACCTGCCGGATGCGTGGAGGAACAACGTTTAACAGGTCTGGCAGCACATGTTGCAGAAATGTGAGGTATGTTTTACCGTTGAGGCGTTCAGGAAGAAGGTACGGTCCGATTAGGTGGTCTCCGAGGATTCCTGCCCAAACATTGATGGAAAAGCATCTCTGATGAGCATGTGGATACGTAGCATGTGGATTGACATCCGCCCATACATGTGCATTGTGTGTGTTAAATGTACCTTCATGTGTGAAGGTACATTCATCGGTGAAAAGCACAGTTCGTCCAAAATGTGGATTTAGCGCGTTCTGCTGCAGTAACCAGCGGGCGAATTCAATACGATTTGGATAATCCCCTGGAGACAGTTTCTGGACTCGTTGCACATGAAACGGGAGCAAATGTTCATCCTTCAGTACCCTCCAAGTCATGGACTGTGAGGTATCCACCTGCCTAGCCACTGTTCGTGTACTTGTACTTGGCTGCGCCGCTACTACATCCAGAATGGCTTCTGCAACAACTACTGATTCGTCCTTTTTTGCACGACCTGCATTCGACCGGGAAGCGAGAAATGATCCCGTCTCACACAACTGTCTGTGCAAGTGCTCGAAAGTTTTGCGGTTAGGCAACCGCCTGTTGGGAAATCGCTCTCCGTACATTCGTTGTGCCTCTGCACCATTTCCATCTGCCGCTCCGTAAATTAAATGCATCTCAGCCTTTTCCTTATTCGTGAAGGGCACCATCTTCCGATTCATTACTACAGCGACTTACACTTGACTCACCGTTCAGTGGTTTTTATGCCTGAATCGTGTCGAAATTTTGCATACGTGTTCTTCATCCCCATTTGACATTTGCATACTTTCTGTCTCCTTCTTCACCCGGTGACTAGCGTCAGGAATGGAGCTTTAACGTTTGCATGAGCGACGTTTCCAACTGTGCCAGTGCCTTTATGAGTGAATTCCGACTATGCAGTCCTTGACGAAAGTTGTATTTTTGCCTCGTATCACAGCACAGAATCGTTGGGCATGGTTAAGTAGTGCAAACTGAACTATGTTCAGAAGTTGAAATTTGAACCCCCTCCCCTCGCTACTGAACCACGCTCAGCGATTCCGATTTTGAGCTGAAAATTTAAGTTTAAGTCTAAGCTTTAGAAAGCATTTAATGAGACACGAAAAATAACGGTATAAAATAGTTGTTCGTTACTCCAAAGTCTAAAGCGTCCTCTATCGGAATTTTTTGAAACTTTTCTTTAAAATTTATTTTCAAGAAAATACTGACATAAAGAATAATTTTAGCAAAACGCGGCAGTAGTTAGAGCCTAATCTACGACACAAAGATCGGGAATAACTGATTTTTGTTCTGGGGGGAGAAGGGTTTCAAATTTCAGTTTACGCTACTTAACTACTCGTTAGGACTCAGATTTTTAGATCAAAATTTAAGTTTAAGTCTAAGCTTTCGAAATCATTTAAAGAAATACAAAAAATAACGTTAAAAAATAGTTGTTTGTTACTCCAAAGTCTAAAGCGTCCCCTATCGGCATTTTTTGAAATTGAACTTTAAAATTTTATTTCAAGAAAATACTGGCATAAAGAAAATTTTTTGCAAAAACCGCAAACGAATCGACCAATTTTTCCATTTTTTATAATCATTTGAAATTTCGGACCCTAAACTTTAATGACCCCTATCTCCTTGGGAATACGTCTGGGACCCTTAGTCTCCTATTTAATATTATTTGTCTTTAAGTGTACTATAACCCCTTAAAGTTCTGCCCATCTTTTATGAATCACCCTGTATACATATAATCCAATGCATTTGATATCCTTTTTCTTAGTGCCTTGTCTGTCCATCAGTGATGCTTTAAATTTTTCTTCCATTATGCTTGTTTCTAATCTTTTAATTATTTTATGTATTTATACATTCTAATTTAATATTAAGTCATATTCAAATGATAACAGACGAAATAAATTTCAAAAATACTATAACATTCATTCCTTTGTAATAGTACCATATTAAGCATGTTTTCATTTCATATTTTCCATAATTCGAACTTTGGGTAATTCGAACATTTCTTGTGGTCCCGACGAGTGTGAATTAACGAGAGCCGTCTGTATGTTGATTGTGGTTAGTAGAAAATGTATCTAACATCCAATTAAATACATTGTTACAAGTTATAGCATCTATTAAAGTTGCAATTGGATGTTAAAATGGATCAGTTAGATAGCTTTAAAAAAATAAAGCTTGCTTAAGTGTGCTCTTAACTCTTATAAAAAACACTTGGATTTCTGTGTAATTGATATATGTTATTGAAATTTACTGTAGCATGATCAGATTGTTATTGAAAATGAGTGTGTGATAGCATTTCTACAGCTCATATTCAAAATATTAGAATAATTACCTTTTCTTTTAGAAATTGAAAATATCGTTTGGTAATTTAATGTCTTTTAATGAAAATATGCAAACGATATTTTTATTAAGAACTTATTGTTGATTAAACTTACTTGTTATCTTAAATTTAATATCATTTTTGAAAATATTAATTGCAAAAAAAATTATTTTGAAAAGTCAAAATATTAGAATATTTATTCAAGTGGTTCAAAATATTAGAATATTTCACATTAATTCTCCTTTAATTATTACCAATTCTTAACTGGTGGCATCATTGATTAAATTCAGACTATTTTATTTAAAATCAGTATTCTTTTTTGCAGTTTGTTTCTTTTTTGTCTTAAAATGGGCCGTGTGAGTGATATTCCTAATCTACTAAACTTCGTATGGTTGATTTGTATCGGCACGGTAAAAATCAATGTTTTATAGCAAATTATTTACATTGTTCACAATCGAGCATTAGTAAAATACTAACACAATATTCAAAAATTGGAAAATTTCAAAATAATCGCCGAAATGGTGGCCGAAAACGAAAAACATCTGCTAGAGATGACAGGAAACTGAAGTGTATAGTTAAGAAAAACCGTTTTAAAAGTGTGCGATTCTTGCACCGAAAATGGAAAGAAGAAGGAGTTGAAGTTTCTACATCGACAACATTAAGACGTCTCCATAAATTTAAATTTGAATCTCGTGTACCGAAAACAAAACCTCTCATGACTGAAAGACAAAAGCGTATAAGATTGAATTGGTGTAAATCAAGACGTTTATGGAGCAATGAAGATTGGAAAAATATATTATTTAGTGATGAAAGTATGTTTTGTGTTTCATATGGTAATCAAGGTATTCGAGTTTGGAGAATGAAGCAAGAAGCATTTGATAAAGAATGCCTTAAACGTTCCGTAAAATTTGCTGCTAGTATCATGGTTTGGGGTTGTATGAGTGCAGAAGGACCTGGAAAGTTATGCATCGTCTACGAAAAGGTTAACTCTCTGAAATATCAAGAAATTTTAGAATATTACATGATTCCATCATCAGAAGATTTATTTGAAGATGATTTCATCTTTCAACAAGATTTAGCGTCCCCGCATACCTCGGTGTCAACTAAGAATTGGTTCCGCCAACGCAACATTAAGGTACTTCCTTGGCCACCAAATTCACCAGATCTTAATCCCATCGAAAACTTATGGTGTATAATGAAGAAAAAACTTCAAGAAAATCCTCCTTCAAGTAAAACTGAGTTAGTGGCACGTATAAAGTCTATTTGGGCTAATATTGATAGAAATGTTTGTAAACACCTTGTATATAGTATGCAAGATCGATTGTACGCTGTTATGAAAGCTAAAGGGGATGCTACAAAATATTAACTACCATTTACTTCATATTCATAAGGTAATATTGTTGCGTAAAATAAAATATTCTAATATTTTGAACCAATCTAAATTTTATTCTAATATTCTGGTGTGTTTAAGGAAGCTGTATACCTAATTTATTGTGCTGTATTTTATATTTTATAAATGTTAAAATCTTATCTAAACATTCCAGATTTAATTTATAAGAAATTTAATTGCATTTACTTAGTATAAAAAATAAATAAATGAAAAATAATTTGTTCTTATTACTTTTTCTCAATTATTCTAATATTTTGAATATGAGCTGTAGATTGTTTACAAGAACACTCAAAAGGGTTCCATTACATTATAGGGAAAAATTGTTTGTGGTGCATTTTGGTGTTTCAATACTTTAAACAAAATGAAATTGATATGCATCATTAAGATGAATAATAAAATTCTGTTTACAAAGTACAGTAGAACTCGGAACCCCTTATCTGAATTAATTGGGACCGGACCCCATTTGGATAATCAGAAATTCAGATAATTAGATTTTCTCTGGAAAATGGATCTATTTTAATTAACTATTATAAGTATGTTGAAAATTGAAGAAAAAGCTATTTTTAAAGAAAAAGAACTTTTAATTAAATAAATGAAAAGGCAACACTTTTATAAGTTAAGCATACTTACAAGTGCAGTACATTAATACAGTATGTACGCACCGCACTGTAAATAAAAGTTATTGCTTGCTGAACATCTCTGTCAAAGTAAGCTGTTTAACAATCTTCATCCGTTTTCGGACAGACAAATTACACATCCACTTGACAATGAGAAGTTGTATGTGTTCACAATCGGGTTGACACTCCATCCACTTCAATGCTGTTTAAGAACTGGCAAATGCTTCTTTAGCTTTGTCCTGTCAACTTCTTCATTAAGACATCTTCTTTCTTGACATTTTCAATAAGTTTATTATTATTTAGAATTTGACATCCAGGGTCTGACGAGTCACACAACACCATCCACTATCCTATATCTTCAGCACTGACTTCTGAACATCTGGAAATTTTCAAAAGAATGTTCTTGAATTTCTAAAATTTGACACAGTACATATCAGCCAACTCTTTACCCATAACTCCATTATCTGGTTGCTCTATTACATTTAGTTTATCCGCTAATGATAATTTTTTTTTTTTTTTTTTAAGCCATGGTAAACAATGAAACACTTACAAACAGAACAGCACACCAACACAAAAGAAACCATCACGATAGCAACTCATGTTACGCTGACTGACTAATCAAAACAAGCAGTGACAAGTGGGCCAGGCCAGCCACTTGGCAATGGACAACAGCCAATAATCAAACTGTACTATGAGATGGTGACTCATCATCCCAATAATGTTCATGCTGCATTTACACTAACTTTGCGGAGGAAGAACAATAGCAAGCACAGACAGAATCATTATTTTGAGAATCACAGTACATTTTCATCTTAAATTTTTTTTTTCTTTCTTTCTTTTCTGAAAGCGGTTTAGATAATTTGAGTTCTACTGTACAAGGTAAGCTGCATTATTAGTTCATCCATGAGGATACACGGAAAAATTTCATTAGATTATGCTAGATTGGAAAAAAAAATGTTTGCAATATAATGCAGGCCTAGAAGTAACTTTCTTCAAAAATATTATAGGAAATTTTATTTATATGTAAAAGTAAACCATTTAAAATTCACTCCTGAATATTTCAGAAATTTTTAATACATTTCAGGAATAAAATATTGGTTTCATGAGTTGTACACAATTTTTTTTCCCAGTAATATTTTTTACAATTATTTTCTGAACCATCACCACTTATGGAATTCGCATTTATCAAAACAATATATACATATAGGTTATAAATGATTTTTTTGTAATAAATTTATATAAAACAAAATTCCTATAGCAAGGGCGATTCTGAGTAAAAAAAAAAAAAAAAAATCCTGAAATTCACAGCAAATTTTATGAAAAGTTAGAATAAAGAAGAGTAAGTAGAAAATCCTTCCCTATACTAATTATACAAAGAGTAAGTAGAAAATCCTTCCCTACACTAATTTTACATTTTTCCAATGGCATTCGCAGAGATTTTTTTTTTTTTTTTTTTTTATTGCTTTGATTTGCATCTCCACGATACTTATGGAAAAATCACACTTTCCTCATTATTACACCTTATGTAAAGGAAGTGAAATAAAAATCCTCCCTATACTAATTATGCTTTTTTTACCACGGTTCTTTGAAGAAATTTGATTTTCTGCTATTCTTGGTGAAAAATCATGTTTTTCGCAATCATTTGATAAAATTTGCATTTTTTTTTTTTTTTTTTTGGTGAAAAGAGCATTTTTATGCTTTTTTTCAACAAAATTTGCATTTATTTCCAAGATTATTTAACAAAATTTGTGTTTTTGCAGGGATCTTTTGACGAAAAATTCAGTTTTTCACAATCTTTTGCTGAAATTTGCACTTTATAAACGATATTTGACAAAAATACTGTTTTTTCCCTTTTTGGACTAAAATCGCATTTTTTTTCCTATTCTTTGTTGAAATTTGCATTTATTCTGTGATCTTTTAACAAAATTGTCTTTTTTTTCTGCCATCCATTTAACAAAATACATTTTTTAAAAAATTATTTTTTATGTCCGAATTTTCGGATTATGATCTATTTTTTGATTGAAAAAATTCACAATTTTTCACTGTGTCTCTGATTGAAGGAATTAATCATTCTTTTTTTTGTTTGTTTGTTTTTGCCGTTTTTGATTGACATAACTTACAAAAATTTTATAGCAAGTGACTGCCAAAATGTTCGTTTTTTAGCAGCGAGCGATAGACAAATTTTGTGATATATTTTAATGATAAATTGACGAAATCGGGGATTATTTGGTGAAATTATTTTTTTCATTGTAAATGATTGTTGAAAATTACAATTTTTTTTTTTTTCAAGATACGTTCGACAAATTTTGCGATATATTTCAACAACCAATGACAAAGTTTCCAATACTGTGAAACGCAAAAGAAATTTACAATGATTTTTGCATATGCTTGATGAAATTTGGGATTCTTTACATGGATGATTGAATTAATTCATGATTTTAAAAAAAATATGTGGAGTTTGGCAAAATTAAAAATTTGCAGAAAAATCATATCTGAATTGCAGAACTTCGCGGGCTAAAAAAAAAAAAAAAAATTGTGAGGGTGAAGAGCTGTAAAATATAGGAACTTTTTGAAATTTAGAGGAAATGAAGAATCACTGGGAGGCCTGGTAATATTACACTATTTTGAATATAGTGAAATTGATATAAAGTAGCATAAGTCATGCTTTGTTTGGATTTGCGAAACATTATTTCATAAGATAAATATTTAGAAAAAAAAAACAATATTTTTTTATATTATTTTTGCATCTTTATAAAACAAAAACATTTTTTTTTTTTTTTGGTACATTTTACTTTTAGAAATGTAAATTCAGCCAAATAACTAAGAATTTCCTCAGAATTATTTGTTTTCAATTCTTTTGTTACCACTTTACCAAAAAAAAAAAAAAAATCATAATTCTTTTTAATTGTGTAAGTATTGTCCGTGTTCACATAATAAGAATCTTCGTCTGTGATTTCTCCATAATAAGAATAAACTGTGTATACTGAAAAATATTTTTATAATTGAATTTTCACAAGTTTTAATTCATTAAGAATATGCTATAATTTTTATTAAAAAAGGTAAAATTTCATTAAAAAAAAGTATTATATATTGTATGATTAAAAGGAATGAGCACCAAAATATGTGCTATTTCCAACCAATCTTATTCTGTTAAAATGTTTGCTTTCCTCTCAAATAACATACATTTTTAATATAAGAAAGTTTAATGTTCCTGTACGGTTTGGAATATAAATTATGCAGTTATTTTCAATATTTAAAATATTTTGTCTTCACAAAATGCAGATACATAGCTTCTTTTCCTTATTTAAATAATTTCTTTAAAATGAGAAATTTTGATGCAACATTACTATTTCGCATACTTAATCATTCATGACTTTATTCATTTTTACTGATTCAATGTTTATAGTTTACTACAAGAAATATGCAGGTTTTATTATCATTTAAAAAAAGGACTTCATATAATGGAAAAATATATATTCAACAAAATAATATTATATACATATATATATATTTTTTAATCATTTGATAAGAAAATAATGTCAAAATCTACAGATCATATTTTATTTCTATAAAATCCAAGAATAGTTCTTTTCCCAATTAAATTTAAAAAAAAGTTTAAAATATTTTGGAAGAATAATGAAGATATATTTTATTTATTTATTTAATTATGATTCTATCTATAATTACTAACTTCATGATTTATTTTGTCTTCTAAAAATATACATATTTCATTTCTTATGGAAAAACATGTAAAATAAATTAATTAAAATAATATATATTTTTAAGTTATACTGTAAAAAAAAAAAAAAAAAGTAAATAAATAAGATAATAATAATAAAGTGCAAATTTACAGATCATAATTTAATTTTATTTAATTTTAAGTCAAAATACTGACTAGTTGTAACAGTACACATAATTACTGACATTAAATTTTAATCCTAATAGATTGAAATTTTACATAAAACATAATTATGTAATTATATAACAAAATATATAACATTAGTTGGCTAGCAACTGTTTTTTAGCATCTATTTCTTTGGTCAGGGAGGAAATTTCTTTCTTTTTTCTTTTGCAGATTTTCTACAATTGTTCGATTTCCTAAATAATTTAATAGCTTTGGTTGATTCAGCTTTATCAGCTAATTCATTGATCTTATTTTCTAACTTTGATACTTCCTTTTTCAAGAAGCCACATTTTTTTTTTTATAAAACCTAAGTCATCTTCAATTAATTTCCTTTTACTTCCTGCAGAGGCAGACTGTTGCTGTCAACCATACTACACATATCCAGTGAAATGGCTACGATCAAACACAGATCAGCGGATTATAGAACAGTTTGGCGCAATTATTTGGCAAAATATCTTCTTTGTTATTCATTTCTCTATATCAAAGAAAAGGAAATTTTAGATGGTGGATACTGATTACGATTGGTGTTTGAGGATACGAGGTTTCTACGTCGCAATCGGAAGACAAAAGAGGCAGCTTTAATGTCCAATCAGAAATAAGAGAATTATAACAAAGAAACTTGTTTTTTTTTCAGCTGCCATATTTGGCAGATTATGAATGTTTCAGGGGCGATTCTGGGTGAAATTTTTTTGTTTCGGAAATTAACATCGCATTTTCGGAAATCGATAGGCATGGGAGGAGGGGGAATTCAGCGAGTTACACCCCCCCCCCTGGGAAGGGGGGGTTTATCTGCGATCTTTTATCGAAATCGGCGGTTTTTTCGCAATCTTTTGATAAAATCAGTGTTCTCTCGTGTTTTTTTTTTATGAAATTGGCGGTTTTTTTTAACGATTTTGAGGCAAAATTTGCATTTTTTACGTGATCTTTTCTCAAAAACGGCGTAAAAACGCCGTTTTTGCGCCGTTGCGCAAAAAAAAAAAAAAAAAAAAAAAAACGCTGAACGTTGTTTTGCGCTGAAAAAAAAAAATCACCCAGATTCACCCCCTAAAAAGGGGGTGAATCTGGGTGAATTTTTTTTTTGAAATTCACATCACATTTGGGGGGGGGGGTATCTGCGATCTTCAGACAAAATCAGTGATTTATCTGCGATATTTTAGCAAAATCGGCGATTTATTGTGATCTTTTGTCAAAATCGGCGATTTTTTGTGATCTTTTGTCAAAATCGGCGGTTTTTCTGCGATATTTTGAGGAAATCCGCGTTTTGCCGTGTTTCTTTTTAATGAAATCTGCGCTTTTTTGACGATCTTTAGACAAAATTCGCATTTTTGCGCGATCTATTCTCGAAACGTCCTTTTATCCCCGCGATATTGACGAAATCGGCATTTTTTTCAATGATCTTTTGACATAATATTTTTAAGCAATCTTATCGAATACGGCGTTTTTTCCGCGATCTTTTAACGAAATCGGCGTTGTTTCCGCAATCTTTAGACGAAATCGACGTTTTCATGCGGTCTTCAGACGAAATCTGCGATATTTGGTGAAATTGCCGTTTTTTCCGCGATCCGCACAGGAAATTTGCGTTTTTCAGCGATCTTTTGACAAAGTTCGTTGACAAAAAAAATTTACGAAATCGTCGTTTTTCCACGAAATATTTACAAAGTGTGTGCTTTTCGGCATCCTTTCACGAAATTTGCATTGCACCGCGATTGTTTTTTCCACGCGCAAAACTGTACAAGATGGCAACTATGCAGAACTGATAACCCAATTTCAAATTTTCGGAAGAAGATGCCTTAAAATTTCGGACGAGAATCATCCCTAGGCGTTTTATCCCCGCGATCTTTTGACGAAATCTGCGTTTTTTCTGTGATCTTTTAATGAAATCAACGTTTTTTTTTTTCAATGATCTTTTAACAAAATATTTTTAAGCGATCTTTCATCGTAAATGGCGTTTTTTTCTGCGATCTTTTAACGAAATCAGCGTTATATCTGCAATCTTTAGAAGAAAGCGACGAAATCAGCGTTTTGTCTGCGATATTTGGTGAAATTGCCGTTTTTTTCCGTGATCCGCACATGAAATTCGTGATTTTCAGCGATCTTTTGACAAAGTTCGTTGACAAAAACATCGACGAAATCATCGTTTTCCCACGAAATATTGACGAAACGTGCGTTTTTTTGGCGACTCTTTTACGAAATTTGCATTTCTCCGCCATTGTTTTTTCAGCGCGCTAAACAGTACAAGTTGGCAACTACGCGGAACTCGTAACAAAATTTCGAATTTTCGTAAGAGGAGGCCTTAAATTTTCGGAAATTTCGGACGGGATTCACCACTGGAATGTTTGGCGATTTTTTTTAAACATTTTACGGACCGCGTTAATATTAAGTTCATGTTAAAATATAAGGACTTTCAATAAAAAATAAGGACTTTAAGGATCCTTACTAAGGACTATCGAAATATAAGGAGTTTATAAGGACTTTTAAGGTCCGTGTGAACCCTGTCAAAAGTATTGGATTCCAGGACTGACTAAGAGTGATAATTGTTAGATGCATGTTTACAGGTATAGTATGCATCTAAACAACTAATTTTTAGAGTATTATGAGATGTGTAAATGATATACATGGCTGATGGAAGAATTCACATATATTATGGCCTATGGACGATAATTACAGAAACTGATTTTTACTGCATTTATGTTTTTATAATTATTTATTTAGATATTTTATTGTATAAAACAATGGTACATGATTTTTCATTCTTTTTATATTATAAAGTCAATGGCGGATCTAAGTAGGGGGGGGCGATGGGGCGATCGCCCCCCCCCTTGAGCCCAATAAAGGGTCTGCAAAATGACATTAGATGCACACACGGAAAAGTGGTTAGATCTAAATTCGAAATGGGCGCGACCCGGGTCGGGTCGCGCCAACTTAATTATATCGGGACTGGGTCAAGTCTTTACACTTTCAGAACCGGGGCGGATCGGGTCTTATTTTTTCTGGAGGCGATGTAGGGGACCATCGCCCACCCACTTAGGCTGAATCTTAAGGTCGGCACGGCGCGGCCCGGGTCGGGCCGCACCTATATATGAATCAGGCAATGGTGGATCTAAGGTTGGGGGGGGGGGGGGAGATGGCGAAGGGGTGACCGCTCACCCGAGGGTCGGGCTGGGTCAGGTCTTCTAACATTTAGAGCCGGGCCGTGTCCTGATCTTTTTTTTTTTACCGCTTTAGGTCCAGCCTGACTTGTTTTTCTTCCATGTCGAGTCCGGCCTGGAGTCATTCTTCCTAAATATCTGTTTTAGAGATGAGACAGTGCTCGGTCTCGGACTCATTTTTTCTGAAGCCTATAAATTTTCTTTATCAATGAATGGAAAATATTAAAAGAACTTTTTTCCCCCTTAAACATTACTTATTCCTTTTCAAATCACAATATTGAACATTTTGATTAGAATGAAAGGGAAGCAGAAATTGCGTTTTTTTCTATTAGTCATTTCTACAAACCTATTTTAGCCATTTCCGTCGGCGTTCTGGCGCAAACGAAAAGGCGGGAATAATGAATTTGTCTTTAGTTTTGATTTTTGTTTGTAGCAGAGGTTATTTTGCAATAGGGTTGTTTATTATTATTATTATTTAGACGTTTAATACGAAGAGGATTTTTTTCCAGTTTTCGTTTGCGGTTGGCGCATATATTAGATTTCTATTGTACACAGCGTACACAGGTCGTAATCGCTTTTCATATGGAAATAATTTTAGTGATTGTTGCTTTTTTGTGAATTCTGTTGATGCTGAAGTTGTACTCCAGAATTTACGAAGTCACTTTTGTTCGTAAGTAAATTTAATTTTCATATTATTCCGATAGAAAGCAATTGAGCAGTGTTTCCTATATTCCTGTAAAAGCATCGGAATTTAAAATTTTTAATTAATATTATTGTCTGTTTTGATAGGTCACGCCTATCCCAAAAGATTGTTATGAGGAATGAAATGGTTATACTTAAAAATGTTTTTTTTATAGAAAATTGATTAATGTTGTTCGATTCGGCAGTAATTTCTACAAGTTCCATGCATTTGTTCATAAAACAAACTTCATTAGCATGTCCATAATATTTTCTTTTTAAAGGAAACAAAATATGAGAATTTTTTTTATGTATAAAGTACTTTTTTATTTTATACCAAACTTTTCTTCTGATAGTATTAAATTTAAATTTTCGTTTAAGAGTAACATTTCTATGTAAAATGTAGTTTAAAAATCATATTTTTTTAGAACTTAAAAAAAAAATGCATTTTTTTCTCCTATTGTATATTTTCGTTAGTGGGCTCGGATTTAAAATCGTCGAGCTCGAGTGGGACCTAATTCTGGAAAAAGAGCCCGAACTCATGTTTTGTCTGTACTGATCAAAATTTCCAGGTCGGGGTCGGGAACCGGTCCTGAGTAAAAGCTAAACGTTTGTTCCGTGTCTGACCCAGCCTGTATGATAAGCATTATTGGCCCAACCGCTATTCGTGCAATCTCTGTTTAATTCAGACACTTTTCTCCGGGAGGGACTTCTGTGATTCTGGAGGGGGGGGGGGGGTGGATACAATAGAGTCCCGGGGAGAAATTACACTTTTTACCATTGAAAACACAAAATTTTCTGGGGGGATATTTGATAGCTTCGGGGGGGGGGGGGGGGATACTGCGTGCAATTCTTCATTCCGAGGGCTGATATCTTACTTATTTGTTATTCATAAAAAATAGATTTATGTTGTACATTTATTTAACGAAATTTTAAGAAATACATTTTTAAAAAATTACTTTAGTTCGTATTGTAGAGCTTTACTACTATGATTTATATTATAAGTAGAAGTTAACCCCGCAGCAAAAAAAAAGTCAACCCAGTGGCGTAGCTAAGGAAGGGCAAGGGGGGCGTCCGCCCCGGGCGCCGAGGCCTAGGGGCGCCAAATTGAGAGAAATTGTTATATATCTATATTGGGGTGGGGGCGCAAAATTTCTTGCTGGCCCCGGGCGCCAAAAAACATAACATAGCTACGCCACTGAATCAACCGGACCCAAACACAACCCACAGCAAAAAAGTATAAGTTAACCCGATCAGTAGGGGAAAAAAAAAAACAGAAGTCAATCTGACCAGCAGCAAAATATAGTAGTCAACCGGTCTCAAACCCAACAATTAGCAAAAAAGTAGAAGTTAACCTGACCCACTGCAAAAAGTAGAAGTCAAATGGACATAAATGCAAACCACAGAAAAAGTATTAGTTACAGCGCGGTGCAAAAGGAACAGGGCGGTCGCCTCCTGTCCGGAAATTTAAAGGACATCAAATTTATACTACCAACGTCATCTTTGGCCTGTCACAAGAAAAGTCGTTTTTTTTTTTGGGGGGGGGGGGGGGGGGGGGGAATGAAACGTTGTCCATGCGCAGTTTTCTGTTCGCACGTCCGATTAGTCAACACGATCAGCAGCTAAAAATAGAAATCAACTGGACCCAAACTCGACCCGTTTGAAAAATAGAAGTTAACCGGACCCAAACCCGACCCGCTTGAAAAATAGAAGTCAACCGGACCCAAACCCGACCCGCAGAAAATATAGAAATTAACCGGACCCAAACCCGACCCGCAGTGAAAATATTAGCCCCGACTTACGCATAAAATTCGAGTCTTCCAATTTTTAAAATCGCCCCCCCCTTGAGGACTCTCCAGATCCGCCCTTGTATAAAGTCTGATTCAAATTAGATTAAATTTTTTCAAATAAACTTAATTAAATCACAACAACCAACTTTTTCTTAGTTTAGAAACATACATGTGAAATTTGAATGCACTTATAGTATAACATAGAAGAGAACAAAAATGCTTTTGTACTTGAACTAACAAATTAAGCAATGTATAAAAGCTAGAGAAGATGTACTCTTCTCTACTAACTCCCTTCCAAAAGTGATGGTGCATTATTTTTAAATAAAAGGAGTACAGCATTCAAATGCTTTATTTATATAAAGAAAATACAGATAAAAAAAAACAGTGGCATACTTATTATATAATCTGCTTATATATCTTTTTTTTTTCTTCTCTGGATTACATAGACATATAAAAGTACAGAATTATTTTTTCAAAGTTTCATAAAAATGTTATATTGAATAAAGCTAAAAATTTCAGAAGCATTATGGAATGCAGTTTCTGGGTTAGACTGGATGTATCATAGGTCCTTGTTCCACACCTGAGTAGGAGTTAAGGATTGTTTTGCATCATGCAACTATATAGAAACTACTTAAGCATATTATATGATAAGAAAAACTAAAAACTCTGAAATAAGAAATGATGTGTAGTAGACACTTATTATTTTAGAGAAAGAAAAAATATTTTTATGTCTGCTACTTAGTTATTGTACATTACAGTTGTTTTACAATTGTACACTAAATCTAAATACTTACAGCCCAGTTTATTTCTGTGCTACAACTTAAGATATTAAATCTCACTGCTATAATTATTCATGGAAGCATTAATAAAATGAATTACAGCTATTCTAATATCATACTACGAAGATCATAGATCCACAACAAGTAAAATGTGAATTTTAAAATCAACTTCTAGTTTATGAATACTTTAATTAAATACACATAATAAAATAATCAATATACCAAAAAATAAATAAAAATAATTCTGTAGATTAATTTAACGACTCATTTATTCCTATCTAAAATTAGATTAAATTTTTAAGTTTCACGTTGAAGGCTGCTGCTTTTTCTTAAAATAAACAAAAAATATTTAAATTTTGGTAATTTTTTCCATAATTTAAACAAATAAATAAATAAAAAGAAAACTTGTGCATTTTTATCTCAATAATAAGAAACAAGTTGCTCAATTTACCAAAACTAATTTTTAAAATATTATTTTCTAACTAAAATCAGTTTCTAAGGAATAAAATAAAAACTCAAGTTGTTACAAAAATGAATCTCTACTATTTGACCACATACAGACTTAACACATGCATTTAAAAAAAAAAATTGTTGTTTAAATTTGATTCTGAAAATGCATTTTTTAGTTAAAAAAACAAATAAATAAAATTCCATACTATGTATAAATACACATTTTTCTTTTATTTTGTAAATCTGATTAAAAATACACATCTTGAATAAGGACTGTTTTTCAATACCATGATCTAGGGCTATAGCAACTATTTAAATGTGTTATGTATCTGACTAGGCAAACTGAATTTATTCTTTATGAAAAGAAATTTTAAAAGCTCATGAGTTAACTTGGATCTACAGTGTCTTAATATACTTTATTTTGGAAAAAAAAATTTCTAAACAAATAAGTACTAGTTCCAAATCATGATGGGGGAAAAAACTCAAACTGTATCTGTGAGAAACTGTTACAAGTTGTCTTTAACAGCCAGCCAGATGAATTTACAGTTAAAATTAGTTACGGTAAAATTTTTGTGGTTGCAAAAATAATCCATAACTAGAGTTTTACGAAATTTTAGTATTAATTAGAATTTAGTGTTACGTTTATATTGCAAGTTAGTTATAGAGGCTAACTATACCAGGACTTTGGTTAAAGTGGAATCCGACCCACTACAAATATCAGTGCCTAATTCATGATTTGAATCCAGCATCTTTTGTCTAGTAACCACTAGACAAGCAAGTAGGCAAAGCATTGCAGAAATTGGAGAAAAGGCAAAATATGGCCAACAAATAAAATATATAAATGTTTTTGGTGTATTTTTTATAGGCTGTTTGACAAACTGCCTAAAAATTAACTAGTCTGGTCAGAAAATCTACTCACCAGTGGTGACTATATTTATGTAATTCTTTACTCCTGAATATAATGAAAATTTAAATACAGAAACTCAAGCCATCTTGATTATTTTGCATGAAAATGTCTGCATAAAGAATTTTCTCAAACATAAAAATGTAACTCTGCTGATACATTTTTCCTTTTTTATTTTGAATTTATCAAAGATAAAGCACATACGGAAAAAAAAAAAAAAAAAATAAATAAATATTTCTATTCACATAAATTTTATTGATTTGTTGTCCTTGTTGATACTATTTTATGAATTAGGAAACTAAAACTGTTAATAACTGGTTATGTCCAAAGCCACCAATGCCTTGAAAGCATTAAAAATTATTCTGTGAATTACAAAACTAGCAAAAAGCCAGGATGGAATATTGAATAAAACAATTTTAAATTATGGTTGAAAAAATACAATCTCACTTCTTTGACTTTTCTTTTTTCTCTTGGATTCTTGCACCACTGAGTTATAGAAATTCCATTGAATTTATATTTAAAAACATTACTAATTTAAACTTTTATATTTTAAACACTCATAGCCATTTGCATTTGAAAATCTGGAATGATAATTTTTAAGTAAGAAATTTGGAAAAATATTGATGTCATTTGTAGTTGCATAAAGATATACGAAGCAAAAATATGCTAATTTTTGTTTCTGAAAATTTAGAAGTTGCTGGTATATTGTGTCAGGCTTCAGTATAATAAATCCAGAAGTCAAGGTTTGATTATCATATACAATCGAACCTTGCTATAATGAACCCAGGATATAGTGAATACTCGGATGAAGTGAACTTTTTCAGTGGTCCTGTTTGAGCTCCCACTTAATTAATACTATTTTACATGTCAATAGTGGACAGCCACAGTTGAGAATTTGGTAATTCATTTACAGTAAACTAAAAAAAAAAAATTCCCAGATTTTTCTCAATTCTCAAACACCACTAGTTGTGACATAAAATTGTTCTCCTTGTCAACAACTGCACAGCGCATCTCCACTTAGAAAATCTGAAGTGCATCAATGCTTGTTTTTTTTTTTTTTTTTTTTTTTTGCCTACATGTAAAACTTCTGTGCTGCAGCCCAAAGACCAAAAGTGTTATTCGTAATCTGAAGTCCCACTATAGAAAATAGCTAGTGATGTGTGTTTCAGAGAACAATGAAGAAAACAACACAAAATACAACATCTCTGTTTTGATAGCAATTGTTCTATTGGAAAAGTCATGGAGAGAGGTGACAGCAGCAGCAATCTGCAACTATTTCCAATGCACAGGTCTATCTAAGGATGTGTTGTTGGAAGGAAAACATGCCAGTGTAAAGGCCGAAGAAAACTTACAAATAGCTGTTTCTTTGGAAAGCATAGTGTTAACAGTTTTCCAAGGAGCATCACTGAGCACTTAAAAATCTTGTGATGATAAAGTGTACATATCTGGTATCTTTACAGATGATGACATAATGTCTGAAGTTAAACCAAAGTATGATGTGGAAGAAGACTTAAAAGACAATGTTGAAAAAGAACTTGAAATTTTGGAATTTTTGGAAAAACTTGAAATATATCTTCCACATCAGAAAATGCTATTGAAATTGGCAGCAAATATCCTGATTTTATGTATATATATATACAGAAAATGTGGACCAGAAATTACTGGATTCTTTATTAATTGTTGATAAGAAAATTGATGAACTTTACTTAAAATCAAATTGTATTCAATCAAAAAACACTAATGTCTTCCATAAAATATAAAAATAAAACCAAGTATTAGTAAGTAACTATTTTTCTTTTTTATGTTTAATTTATTATCTATTTACTAGTTAATAATTTGTAAGCAAATTATGCATTATTCCAATTACTATTTATTTTTAACAATACTATATCATATTCTAAAAAAATTTTCATTTCAAAGAATTTGGATAGAGTGAACTAATTGGTGAACTCATTGGTTAATGTGGATATATTGCAGAGTCAGCAGACAGTTCACTATAGTGGGGTTCAACGGTATAATAACTAATCCATAGGTCCATTATGGACAAAATTTGCAGTATGTAAAATGATTTTTTTTTTTTTAAGTTTTAAAAATGTAATTTTCTGCAATGATTTGCTCAAGACATGAAAATTGATTTTGGTTAATTGGCAGCCATATCATACTATTTAATAATAAAAATCATAAGTAATATGCACAAATGTATACAATCTTGCTTTCTAACTATTGTGAATTCCTTGCATTAGAATTGTAAACCCATTCTAGAATTTTCCAGCAGCTATTTTGGTTTGAGGTGGGCCTCAAAGAGGTACTAGGTCATGGCAACAGACAACCTTAGTTGAGCTCTGCTTGCAAAACTGTCAGTGTGGTTGAAAACCAAAATGTAAATAATGTGGGATGTTACATACTTAGTCTAACTTGCAATAATGTCTCCAGTTGCATGAGACTGTGTCAGAATATCTTAGCATCAATTTCTTGAATAAGTTGCAATAGATACCCAACTCTATTCAATTAGAAATTATCAAGATTACTATTTAGAAATGGTGATAGATTTTAATACATTAAATTAACAAGTGTGATCAGAATAACTCAACAGTTTGTAAAGCAATCGACATTGATTATAATTTTGACAAAGTTGCTAATGTACCCATTTAATTTTACACATCAAATACAAATTACTCTAGCAGATGCAGCAGAAATTTCAAGCAAGCAGTTCTTCCTTCAGCTGTTTTTATCACAGTTATTTAAAAGATGATTAGACATTTCAGATAAAAATGAAAATGCTTCTTTGTAGTATAGTTTTGAGTTAAGAGTATATAAACACAATGTCTAAAATAGTTTGGAAATACAAATATATATAATAAAAAATTTTATTATTACATTTGCCTAAAAAAGATTGTGCTATTTTTTATTTATTTATTTTTTTTTTTTAAGTTAATAACAGAGGCAGGAACATGTGTGATTTTACAGTGCTTGGTTGTTGGTTTACTATTATCTCGATAATTAAAAAAAAATCATTTTTTATGAATTGTTGGTTAAGTACAGGTAGCAAAAATGAATATTTTTTTTTGCTTTCAGCTAACCCTTTATCTACTGGCAGTACTTAAAAGTGGTAGAGAAAAACTTCTCGTTTATTTTTTGTCTGTGTCGTTTTTATTTGCTTATTATCAGATTTATTTGCTTTATACTGTAATTACTAAATTGTAGTGTAGTAATGTTTTCCCTAGTACTTCCTCTTTGCATTGTTTTAATCATTTAAACTTCTGATCCAGTTTAACCTGTTTGAAAAAACAGAAAAAGTAAATTTCCTTTTTAAACACTAGTTTAAAAATCTTAATGTTTTCTAATAACAATGTCCTAATGTGTACAGAAAACAATCAATTTCTTTTAGAGAGTGATGTATTGCTTATTTAAAATAAACTAAAAATGAAAATATTTTGATGTCAGTGGTGAAGATGTTAGTCACAAAAGAAAGTCCATATTTTATTCCTAAATTAACTTTAATAACAGAAGAAAAAAGAAAAAGACAATTTCAAAACAAAATGAACACTATAGAGGAATGTATCCTTACATCAATATATTATCTTTGTATAATTTATTTTAAAATTCATAATTCAACATGTAAGATTGGATTAATAAATAAACATCACTATATGTCTTACAATACATAAAAGGGAAGTTAAACAAGCACAAAACATGAACCACACACTACACATAAAGTAGATTCAAGTGCTTTGCTAATTTTGAGTAAATTTCAATTAAAAAAAGAAATACATATATATTCTAGCTAAAATTAGAAAAGAATAGGAACAAATCAATAACAAGGAAGGGTTAAGGCAGTAATAAAATATGTTAATGTGTTTGTCTTTTGGATTACTGAAAATATTTCTTTAGTGAATAGTAAAACAGAAAGGAGGGGGGGGGGGGGATGCAACACTAATAAGCATTTAAATAAACACAATTTTTCTGGTTAAAAAAAAAAAGACTAAGGGAAAAAAACATTAGAAGTACAATCAGGCAAAATTTATAAAATAATTAAAAACTGAAACATACAGTAAAAAAATACACAAAAAAAGCTGCCATACAGTTAAATTAAAATATTTTTTTTTATGTATAATAGCAAAGAATTGTTACAAACCAACAAGTTAGAATACAAAATAAAACAGCAAACAAGTACAAAACAGAACATGGCACTGAAAATGTTACAAACGCTAAAAATATCTGTATTTTTTTTTTTTTTTTTTTTTTTTTTAATATAAAATAATAAAAATTATGGGAGAGTTAGATTTCTTATCACTGTTGATTATAATTTAAATAAAGTAAAAAGGCATTATGCTAGTTAAAATGAATGGAAAAGAGAATAATGCTTCTTTATTCTGCAGGCTAAACAAATTAAGAGTTCAACGGTTGCTTTAAATATAAAGTTATGTTCAAACATTTAAATTCAAATAAAATTGTTTTTCAATATCATGTAATAATGCACAAAAAGCCATAAATATGATTTAAGCAACATCTAGAAATACATATGCATCACAAAATTTATTTTTATGTTTAATTATATATATATATATATATCTGCAAATCAGTTATTCTAGTTTTAATAATTTTTGTAATCTATGCATTCTATTTTTGTAATATTTATCTGTGATTTCATTGCATTTGATTGAAATAAAATTATTAATCTACTTCCAAACATGCAAAAAATGTGTGTTTATAACTCAGAATAAACTAAAACATTTACAAATATTCAAAAATTAAAATATTCTTTTATAACTCCTTACAACTTATTAGCTCCTATTTTCCTCAATAGAAGGTTTAAATATAAACTAACTATATATATATATATATATATATTGCAAAAAATGAAACACATAAACATTAATAAACAGAAACATTATAAGATGTTTTTTTAAGAGGGGGGGGGGGGATAACATGCTTTAAATGTTGCGATGCATATAAATAAGTATCTGATTAAACTTATTGAAATATCCAGGATTCTTTATCTCAGAGACTTAACTACACCACTTTAACAAGATGAATACAGAAGTACTACAATATCAACAAGAGCTTCAAACTACTGATGTAAATTAGAAAATTATACTAAGGCAGGAAAACACAACTAGAAAAATAATAGCAATATGCTAAGAAAACATATTTAATAGGATAATGGAGAGTATGTAGCAATATTATAATCAGATATTAAAAATTGCTACACATAGTGTATGTAATATAGTAAACTCTACAAAATTTTATACAGTCTTTTAAAAGCAATATTTACATATAAATTGCATACATAATTTAGGATATACTTTTTTGTTTGTAATGAAATCATACCTCAAATTCCATCTTTAAAAAATGTTTCTCATTATTATCACACCCTTTTCTTTAAATCAAAGCAGTTGCATTTGTTGAATATTTATTAATCCACTCTTACAACCAAAGTAACATGCAATTGAACTAGATTAAACTTCATATTTTTTTTGAAAAATAGTAGCAAAAGACTTTTGACTTTAAATATAAAAACTTCTTTCATTTAATAAGTACCAATCAGCTCCTCTAATAAAATCAGAGCTTAAATATACGGGTTGTGTCAAACTGTATAATGCCGTGTTATACTTTTAATAGTGTATCTGTGAGCAAAAATTAAGAACCATAAAAAAGTGCATTTGCCGTGATTTACACTGAAAAAATATATTTACTAAATCTATCCGATCATATGCCAGATTATTTATAAAAATATACATCTTTAAATATCAAACAGAACTCTGAAATGTCCCATATTTATTTAATTTTTTTTTTTCTAAAGCATAAAAAATGTATGAAACTAATTTAGTTTTACCTTTGAAAAATTTATCTCAGAAAAACTAAATCATGAGAGTACAAAAACAATGAACTGGAATAAAAAAACTTAAGCAACCAAGCTCAATCTTCAAGTGTAACATTGCGGAACAAGTAAGACATAGATTCTTTGTTATGGATACGACGAATTGCTTCTGATAGTAGAACACTTATGTCAACAGTCTTGATTTTATGGCACTGCATTTTTTGGACTTCATGAGGGACAGTATTAGTGACCACAACCTGAGAAATAAATACTTTATTATTAAGAGATTTTACATTGAAAGTTATATGTTAAATATATATATATTGTACAAAGAAAGATAAGATTCATTAATTTCAATGTTATTCAATATGGGAACCAGATTTTTCTTTTCTGCATCCCATCAAGCCCAGAGAAAAACACACCCCTTTCCACACTACTTTTCATGCAAAGCCAAGAAAGACAATATAAAACACTAATGTAAATAAGAAAACACATTAGTTTTCAGAAATTCTTAATTTTGACTAGCGAGCTACGCCCGCTAGCTGGGCCACTTTTTCCAAACGAACCTCGATATTCAGCAGTATATAATAAGCAAAAAAATTCATTTAATAAGCAAGTCTTGGTGTTCGAATCCTCAAGCACAAACAAAAAGTAAATTAAAGAGCTATGGTTGTTATGCGCCCATTATCCCGTTAAAAATATGTGATTTGACACTGATCGGTTCTGAAGCTAGAACCGTTCTAAAATTATATAAAACTAAAGCAGAGATGAAAAATTGGTGACCTGAAATAAATATTGGCAATTTGTGGTAGTGTTATATTTAAAAGTCAGTAAAGAAACATTTGATTAAAATAAATCTAGCATTTATTTTTGAAAAAAAAAAATATTCAAAATAAAAATATATGTATACATATAATGATAAACAATGATAAACAATATCTGGTAAAATCAACCAAAAACCATAATTTCCGAAATTATATTATCTACAAAATTAAAGTCATACGTTAACACAATAAAAATACTTAATTAATTAAATAGCATGACATAATATAAAGAGAAATGACCAGTACAGGCAGCAAAAATAAATTACTCACATGGCATTACTGGGGAAAAAAGGCAGGCCTCTCAATTCAAATGATGACGAAAAAATACTGTCCAGAAAATGTCCAAAGGAAATAAAAAAAGCCTTGGATGTCAAAAATAATTCATCACAACAAAATGTTCAGCGAAATATTTCCACTATTGATTAACAGGATTCATTTCTTAAAACAACACCATCTTTCACCACTAAAACAAACTGCAAACAAAACTTTCATAACTAAAATTTAAGACAACGTATGGCATCTGCCAGACTAAACATTGTCAGACCACCACACCGTCAAAACACAACACCCGCTTTTAAATACCTCTGCTATTCTAGACATCGCCAGAGAGCAACGCCCCCTTTGCGTCTGCCAGAGTTGAGTGAATGTTGTCCTGTCTTGCGAAAGGGAGATACGGCTACTCGTAAGTTGCGATTTGCGATGATCGCAAATCACGATCAGACAGAAGAAAATGATCATGAACACACTGGTGGATGTTCATAATCGAAAGTAAACAAATAAGTAACCGATTTAACGCCATGGAGCAGGAAAAACAAAATAAAGCGATTGGAAATAAGATGAAGATAAGATAAGATTGGAACAAAATAAAACCCAGTAAGTGATGTTATATTATTCTATTACAGTATGTATATATGGTTATAGAGTGTTAAGGGAATGAGTATGGCTGACAATCGCCCCCCCCCCCCCCTTAACACTCATACTCAAAAAAACTAAGTAATTACCAAGTATTACCAAAAAGTATAAATAATATCAAAGGTCATATTGAACAACATAAGATATCAGTATATCAACTATCATACTTTGACAGTTACTAGTGAAGAATAACTTAACATTATCGTGCATAAATGCAACAAATTCACAATAACATATAACAAGGTTAATTTCAAGAATGAACAACTTTTTAACAATGTTAATAACCACACAATATGAATAACAATTTAATAACTATATAACAACAAGAATAACAATTTTTTTCCATAGCACAAGAGTCTTTAGTTACCATAGTAACTCTTAAAAATTTGAAAGTCTTTCAGGTAAACAAACATTTCAAAAAAAGTTCATGAAATTTGTTACCATTTTACCTCGTCACATGCGAGTGACTACGATTACCAGTACATACCACAACATTGTTTAGTATGTCGATTTTCTTGATCTTGGCTTTGACAATTTACCTACATTTGCATAATTACACTAATAAATGATTATCACAAAACAGACTTATAAACATTATGAATGTGAAGAATAATAAAACATGAATTACAATGCAAAAACACTTTGATAATATGTGAGAAATTCATGATATCCAAAAGATACACATCCAATGATAATAACACTAATGATCATGATCATGACTGTGATTATGATAATGATAGCGACAGTGAGCGCTCACATAAAAACAAACAACAACAACAACAACATTGCATGCTCAAGCTTTTGAAATAATACACATTTGCAAATGTTTTAACAAAGATTTAAAATGTGAAAAACACTTGTTATGCAATTTCTTAAAAGTAAAACAACCCTTTTTCATATTTATATATGCAAAAAAAAATACAGCTCAATTTTCAACACCACGGACGGGACCTGTGTGACATTTCCATTTTTCAAAACAGGGACTTACAAACTTAAAAGAAACGATGCCCGCAACAGGCCTTCCTGTGATCAGAACACTCAAGAAGGCCACTACCCCCTGCAGGCCACTCTGGCTATTTACAATTGCACCCCTGCGAGCCGCTTCCTGGGGCTGCTCGGACCCCGGAAGATGAACCATCCTGAGGTCTGATCACATTCCAGCGGGAGTTAAATTGTCCGCGATGTTGGAAATGAGGATATTGAAAAACTTATGTATGACATTAGAACATATGCATATGAGACAAAAATATGAAATAACAGGAAAAACAAGTGTATAATCACATATTCAGACATTATAAAAAACACTGAAATATACAAAACTTCAGATTTGAAAAATGAAACGTGTTAAACTTCAGGGTTTAACATAAAAGATTAAACAAGCATCTTAATGCTTGACACAAGTTCAGAGGAGGGGGAGTTTTTTTTTTCCCTTATACTTTTTACATTTAAATAATACTTATTTAAAACATTATATATTACTTATAACTAAAGATCACCTCAATGAATCTTTTAAGATCAAACTTCGTTAAGGGTTTTGTAAAAATGTCTGAGAGATTAGCTTTACTAGTTACGTGTTTTACATTAAATATCTCTTGGTTTAAAAGGTCTCTAACAAAAAACAATTTAACGTCAATGTGTTTTGTTCTGTAGTTTTCTATGGGAGATTTAAGGAAATCAATGGAGGCCATATTGTCTACTAACAGGGTTGGTTTAGTTTGTGGGCCTGTAAAAATGTGTTTGTCATAACATTCAGTTATGATTCTACTGAACCAAAGAAGCTCTTTAGTTGCTTCTGTTAAGCCACAAACTCTGATTCCATGGTAGACAAGCAGACAGATTTTTGTTTGAAAGCCCTCCACATGATAGGAGATTTGTCTAGCATTAAAAGTTGTCCCCCCATTGACGTCCTGTCATCGCGATTGGCGGCGAAGTCAGCATCTGTGTATGTTATTAGATTTATATGACAAGGTAACCTCAGTTTGTAGTGTTTGGTGCTTTGGACATACCCTAGTAATTTTAAGAGACCATTCCAGTGGATGATACCTGGATTACTCTGGAATTGACTAAAGATGTTTACAGCATAGGATATGTCGGGACGAGTCCTGCTTGTAAGAAATGATAAGCATCCCAAAACACTTCTGTATGGATATTTTGACATCTCCTGGGTTTCTGCGTCTGTTTGAGGGCATTGTGACTTGGAGTACACTACTCCTTTACTTATGGGAAGTGAAGTGATGAGAAAGTTAAATTCCTTAAAACGTGCACAGATATCATCAATATATTGCATTTGATGAATTGTCACTACACCTTCCCTATCTTCCTCAAACTCAACCCCAAGAAGTTTACGTGTTTTCCCCAGGATTTTGATGTCAAAATGCTCAGTTAGTAATTTTAAAATTTCATTTATGTGTTTCTGATGGTTACTTAAAACAACGAAGTCATCAACGTATAATAATAAAACAACGTAATTAGAAAATGTGTAAACGCAATTACACCAATCCAATTTGTTAAAACCAAGAGAAATTAAAATTTTATGTAATTTATAAAACCACACCCGGCCACTTTGATGGAGGCCATATAATGCCCTCTGGAGTTTACAGACTAAATGCTCTTTCCCTTTTATTTCAAAACCTGGAGGCTGTTTTATGTATATGTTATCTGAAAGAGGGGCGTACAGATAGGCTCCTTTCACATCGCATTGCGTGTGAATCCATCCGAGACATGAGACTAGGGTGGCAAAGAAAAAGCGGATTAGACTAAAGTTCACAACTGGTGAAAATGTCTCGTCATAAGTTTCACCCCTGACCTGTTTATAGCCCTGGGCTACTAGTCTCGCTTTATATCTTGCCACATGCCCTCTATCATCTTGTTTGATGGTGAAGACCCATCTGCAGCCTAGAGGTTCAGTGTTGGGTGGTAGTGATGTTAATTCCCATACTTGTCTTTTGTTTATTATGACCATTTCCTCCTGCATTGCCTGTCTCCAGAGTTCCCACTGAGGGGATTTTAAGGCTTGCTTATATGTGTTTGGGATGGAGTCTTCTAGTCATATATTGTTTTTACGTGTTTCTGATAAAGATGTATGTGGAGGTGTGTAACTAGGACTAGAACCAGCACTGGAAATAGATTTTACAATACCCTGATATTTATTTTCCCCTTGGAAACTGAACATAGTTGGATCAAATTTGATACCATTAGACTGACAGTATTCCCGCACTTCTCTGAGTGATCTTAAACGTTGCGTTTCACCCATCTCATAATAGTAGATGTCAGTTCTCGACTTATCAGGCCTAGTTATGGCCTTACGGAACCATACAGCATCCCTCAGCATTCTCGAGAATTCCTCGCCATCCTCATCACTTTCATCCTCAGATGAGTGAACGGAGGCGGGTTCAATGGATTCTGAGGTGCCTGGCTTAGTTGATGGAGAGGGTGGTCTTTCTAAAGGAAATCTGTCAGGTTGAAGGTCGGTCAAAGGGTCAATCTCTGGTTGTTCTGAACTTAAAATATATGTGGGTCCCAGGTCGCTTCCGTTGTGCTCTCTGAAGTAGTAAAAGGGTTTGTGCCTATGGAATAACTTGGGCCTTGCTCACTATGTCTGTGAACATTTCTCGGTACAGATTCATCCCCAAATCTAACATTTATGGTTTCTATTATTTTATTTGTATCGGGAATCCATACCCTGTAGCCTTTGGTTGACATCGCGTAACCCACTAAAACCCCCTTTTTGGCTTTAGGATCAAACTTTGAGTTTCTTAACTGTTTGGGCACCCCCACGTATGCCACAATACCAAAAGGGCGTAAATGTCTTATTGAGGGTTTGTTGCCACAGTAATACTCTAAGGGTGTCTTTTTCTGTGTTTTATGACATATCCTGTTTAGTGTGTACGCGATGTATAGAACTGCTTCTGGCCATAATTTTAGACTGAGTTTACTTTCGTTAAGTATTGAGCGGGCCCCGTCCATTATAATCTGATTTAAACATTCCGAGACCCCATTCTGTTCCGGAGAGTACACGTTGGTAAACTCATGGTGTATCCCGTTCTCTTCAAAGTATCTTGTAAATGCTTCATTGTCAAACTCCCGCCCGTTGTCGCTACGGACCTCTTTTACCTTAGTGCCTAAAAATCGTTCAGCCCTTTTTACATGATTAGTGAAAACCTTGAATACTTGTGATTTGTTACATAAGGGATAGACTGATACTTTTCGTGAGAAGTCGTCAGTTATAGTTAAAAAGTACTTCTCGCCGTTTCTACCTGTTATTTGTGTTGGTCCCCACAAGTCAGTATGAAGTAATTCAAGGGGTCGTTTTGATCGTATTTGATTTATAGGACGGAAGGAAGTTCGCCTGTGTTTGTTAATTTTACATGTCTCACATTCAAAGTCTTTACTTTTAATAGGTGGTAAGCCCCTTACACCATTACATTTTACAGTATGTTCAATTAAAGTAGAACTATAGTGTCCAAGACGTCTATGCCATAACTTAAAGTCGTCCTTCTGGACAGTAGAGGCTTGAAAACGCACCTTTTTAGGACTTTGGCTATTTTGAGTTTTAGTTTTATTATTAGGATTAGGATCTGGGTACAGGCAGTAAATGCCATCTTTAAGAAAAGCTCGAAATAAGGTACCACTGTCACGATATGCTTTAACCCTACCCTCACCTCCTCTGAACTTGGCACCAGTTTTATCAAGCCTAGGGCCAGATATCAAATTGTGCCTTAAACTTGGGCAGTACATAACATCGCCGAAGCGAATCATCTCCCCATTTATTTTTAAATCCACTAGTCCGGTTCCTTCAATAGGAAAAGTCGCTCCGTCAACGGCAACAGCCAACTCCTCATTGTGCAAAGGCTTAAATTTAACATATAGATTTTTATCTTTGCAGAAGTGGTGCGAGGCACCTGTGTCAAAAACCCAGACATCTCCACCACACTTAATATTACTAAGGTTAGATTGTATGAGGTAATTTACCTGGCTTGTTGGCTTACATTGACGTCGGTTTCTGGTTCTATTGCGAGACACATCTCTGCTGGATCTGGGATTACTGGGTTGGACTCGAACTGGACTGGACACCGATGAACCTCTGGATACTGAGGAGTTCTGGAATGAGGAGTCTGAGGAGTCTCTCGAAGTAGTATGGAGGCAAGATTCGGAGCTGGAGGCTTGTTGAGGCAATTTACACTGTCGAAGCATATGGCCAGCTTGTCCACATCTATGACATCTTCCCTTAAACTTGGGCTTATAAGCAGACCTCTTGGGTGTACGAGCTCGGGAAAAGTGGGACTGGACCAAGTTATCTCTGTCCTCCTCTCGTAGTTTGATGCGGGATTCCTTGGCGACCAACTCGGTCAGGACATTTTTAAACTTGAACTGTTGTTCTGGCCATCGCAAAATTCCCTGGACGAGGTTGTCAAATTTCTTTGGGAGCCATCAAAGCAACTGGAATGTCAGATAGATTTCTTTTATCGGCTCATTCATGGCAGCCAGTTGGTCAGCTAGTCTTTGTAGACGTGCGGCAAACATGTCCACCGGCTCATCAGGCTGTATTCTACAGGATAGGATCTCGCCAAAGAGCTGCATATGGCGAGCTCGGTTGTCAGGCTGAAAGTGGACTTTCAACTTTGTCCATGCTTCATGTGGGTCGTCGATGTTTTCTATAATTCTCCTGAATTCATTTTCGACGTTCAAGTAGACTATGGACAGTGCTGACCTGAGGCGTGCCTGATATTCTTTAGTGGCTACAGCGTCACTGGTATTCGGAGCCTCTTCAGTTCAATTCACGATGCCCCAAGCATTTTTATCAAGCAGCAGGTATTTTACATCCGCTGCCCAGGTTGCATAGTTGTGAGCATTTAGTTTGCTTATGCTAACCTGCACATTGGTCATTGCCATGCTTTTAACTTTACTTTATCAAAATTAAATAGAAAGGAAAAAGAATTTTTTTTTCAAAAAAACATACTCTTAAGCAGTCAGATAGTACAACAAAAAATTTTACCAAAAAAAACCTTTCTATTTCATGCCAGAAAAATTAAATGTGTTTATCAAAAAGAACAGCTATTGTGCCCCCCCCCCCCCCCCCCCCCACTAGAAATCACTTGGAGGTCTAATGGCCGCATGCTACCACCAGTTTACGATATTGCCAACAAAGGTTATGGCCACCATAACAGGTTAAAAAGCGTAGTAGCTTTAGCCCATAACACGTGATCGGTTCTGAAGCCAGAACCGTTCTAAAATTATATAAAACTAAAGCAGAGATGAAAAATTGGTGACCTGAAATAAATATTGGCAATTTAAGGTAGTGTCATATTTAAAAGTCAGTAAAGAAACATTTGATTAAAATAAATCTAACGTTTATTTTTGAAAAAAAAACATATTCAAAATAAAAATATATGTATATATATAATGATAAACAATGATAAACAATATCTGGTAAAATCAACCAAAAACCGTAATTTCCGAAATTATATTATCTACAAAATTAAAGTCATACGTTAACACAATAAAAATAATTAATTAATTAAATAACATGACGTAATATAAAGAGAAATGACCAGTACAGGCAGCAAAAATAAATTACTCACATGGCATTACTGGGGAAAAAAGGCAGGCCTCTCAATTCAAATGATGACGAAAAAATACTGTCCAGAAAATGTCCAAAGGAAATAAAAAAAAAGCCTTGGATGTCAAAAATAATTCATCACAACAAAATGTTCAGCGAAATATTTCCACTATTGATTAACAGGATTCATTTCTTAAAACAACACCATCTTTCACCACTAAAACAAACTGCAAACAAAACTTTCATAACTAAAATTTAAGACAACGTATGGCATCTGCCAGACTAAACATTGTCAGACCACCACACCGTCAAAACACAACACCCGCTTTTAAATACCTCTGCTATTCTAGACATCGCCAGAGAGCAACGCCCCCTTTGCGTCTGCCGGAGTTGAGTGAATGCGGTCCTGTCTTGCGAAAGGGAGATACGGCTACTCGTAAGTTGCGATTTGTGATGATTGCAAATCGCGATCAGACAGAGGAAAACGATCATGAACACGCTGGTGGATGTTCGTAATATCGTAATCGAAAGTAAACAAATAAGTAACCGATTTAACGCCATGGAGCAGGAAAAACAAAATAAAGGGATTGGAAATAAGATGAAAATAAGATAAGATTGGAATAAAATAAAACCCAGTAAGTCATGCTATATTATTCTATTACAGTATGTATATATGCTTATAGAGTGTTAAGGGAATGAGTATGGCTGACAGGCACAGTTGGCGCTACGTGCCATGGTCGCCATCGTCCCGTTAAAAATATTTGGTTTTGCACGGTTGGCGCTGTGCGCCCATAAGACATTTTCTCATATTTTTTGGTTCATCAGAAGCAGACTTTTACGCAGATTCTGAATATGTAATCAGTTTTTTTCTACTTGAAAAACTGTCTGCATGATGGTTTAAGAAAAAGCACGCAAAAAAAGTTTCCGTATTAAAAACTGCAAAAGACTGCTATTAAAAAAAATAAGTAATTTCATTAATATCACAAACAACATAACTAAAAAATAATTTTGGCAGCTCGTTTTCCGTTTGTACTAACAGAAATTAGTATTACCGTATTTTCGGGTGTATAGTCCGCGGCTTATACATGAAAAAAAACCTTCCAAAAAGCCGCTGCGGCTTATACACGGTGCGGGTTATACAAAGATTTTTTTTTTAAATTGGAAATCGTGATATTTTTTCTACAGCTTTTAAACCTCAAAAAATTTGATAAAAACATTAAAATTTGTAAATTTGTTTCACTATTCCGCGAAATTTAGAGAGTTCTCCCATGTTAAAACTGTTGTTAGCTTTCGTTTTTTCAAAAACTAAAACAAAAACACTTCACCTTTTTTTTTTTTTTTTTTTTTTTTTTTCATTCACGTATAAAAACATTTCATATTTATTTACTTAGAAGGTGTCACAAATAAAAATTAAATTAAAGAGTTGACATGTTTCGGTTCATTAATAAGAACCGTATTCATAACATATAAAATCAGTAGAAAATTAAATGACACTGGATATAAATATAATTTAAAAATCAAAACAAAACATTGCGCCCGCTATGATCGTGAATATAGCCATTGCCAACGCGGCATATAAATATAATAAATTTTGACCATATATTAAATTTAAAATGTATAAAATTAAAATTAAAAAAGTAGAAAAACTAAATGACTCTGGATTACCTTTACTTACTTACCTTTATATCCAGAGTCATTTAGTTTTTCTACTTTTTTAATTTTAATTTTATACATTTTAAATTTAATATATGGTCAAAATTTATTATATTTATATGCCGCGTTGGCAATGGCTATATTCACGATCATAGCGGGCGCAATGTTTTGTTTTGATTTTTAAATTATATTTATATCCAGTGTCATTTAATTTTCTACTGATTTTATATGTTATGAATACGGTTCTTATTAATGAACCGAAACATGTCAACTCTTTAATTTAATTTTTATTTGTGACACCTTCTAAGTAAATAAATATGAAATGTTTTTATACGTGAGTTCTCCCATGTTTGTAAAGGCTTTTTTTTACTGCTTAAATACAGTTATTTCTGGGTTTGGAAGAACTGTCGCAACTATCGCCAAGTATTATACCGATAGATCTATAATAGCTACCGTATATACTCTCGTATAAGTCGTGAAATTTTAGATAAAAAAAAGAACTTCAAAGTGGGGGGTCGACTTATACGAGAGACATAAAAAAAAATCTATAAATCAAATATCAGAAAATAATTTGCTAGTGAATCTGTGCTGCAGCACCCCATTGTGTTTGTAGAGTACAAAATCCGGAACTCTTCCAACCTCGACGATTCTGAATTTAAGATCATTTAAGATTTAGTTTATTTTTCAAAAAAATTAATCTACCCTATCCAGTTGCAAAGAACAAAAAAAAAGTGCGTAATTTATGTCATTTCTAAACGAATCAGAGCAGTCGCTCTTTTTCGAAACAATTCCGAGGAATCGTTCCTTTACAGAGTATTTTCTATTCGGAACGAGTTCAAGGAATCGAACTTTTCCGAAGTCGTTTCATTTCAGATAGAGTCCGTTAGAATCGTATCTTTTCGGAGTTGGTACCCCACCCTGTTGCAAAGAACAAAAAAAGTGCGTGATTCATGTCATTTCGAAACGATTCCGAAGAATCGTTCCTTTACAAAGTTGTTTCATTTCGAAACGAGTTCAAGGAATCGAACTTTTCCGGATCCGTTTCATTTCAGATAGAGTCCGAGGAATCGTTTCTTTTCGGAGTTGGTATCCTCCCTGTTTCAAAGAACAAAAAAAAGTGCGTGATTTATGTCATTTCGGAACGATTCAGAGCACTCGCTCTTTTTCGAAACAATTCCGAGGAACCGTTCCTTTACAGAGTATTTTCGATTCGGAACGAGTTCAAGGAATCGAACTTTTTCGAAGTCGTTTCATTTCAGATAGAGTCCGTTGGAATCGTATCTTTTCGGAGTTGGTATCCCACCCTGTTGCAAAGAACAAAAAAAGTGCGTGATTTATGTCTCCGAAGAATCGTTCCTTTACAGAGTTGTTTCATTTCGAAACGAGTTCAAGGAATCGAACTTTTCCGAAGTCGTTTCATTTCAGATAGAGTCCGTTAGAATCGTATCTTTTCGGAGTTGGTACCCCACCCTGTTGCAAAGAACAAAAAAAGTGCGTGATTCATGTCATTTCGAAACGATTCCGAAGAATCGTTCCTTTACAAAGTTGTTTCATTTCGAAACGAGTTCAAGGAATCGAACTTTTCCGGATCCGTTTCATTTCAGATAGAGTCCGAGGAATCGTTTCTTTTCGGAGTTGGTATCCTCCCTGTTTCAAAGAACAAAAAAAAGTGCGTGATTTATGTCATTTCGGAACGATTCAGAGCACTCGCTCTTTTTCGAAACAATTCCGAGGAACCGTTCCTTTACAGAGTATTTTCGATTCGGAACGAGTTCAAGGAATCGAACTTTTTCGAAGTCGTTTCATTTCAGATAGAGTCCGTTGGAATCGTATCTTTTCGGAGTTGGTATCCCACCCTGTTGCAAAGAACAAAAAAAGTGCGTGATTTATGTCTCCGAAGAATCGTTCCTTTACAGAGTTGTTTCATTTCGAAACGAGTTCAAGGAATCGAACTTTTCCGGATCCGTTTCATTTCAGATAGAGTACGAGGAATCCTTCCTTTTCGGAGTTGGTGCATTTCGGTCCGATTCCGAGGATTCGATCTTTTTGGGAACCAATGACCTAAGATACGTATACATTTTATGTCCGAAATTTTGAATTTATCACCGATTTTTTTTAATTTTTGGAAAAATTCAGAAAAAATATCACGCTTGTTTGAAAAAAATGCGCGTAAACGCCGCATCGCTTAAAATTTTACCTTAAAACACGTAAAAGTCGCGGCGTTTCTTCCGAAAATTACGGTACTGATAATCTTAATTTTTTAGCCGAATTACTGTAGGTATTATGCATCACGAAAAAATTTGGTAAATTTGTGTTAAAAATTATGACTAATGGCTTCTAATTTCGAACCCTGATCGAAATATACGTTCGTAAATGGTGTATAACCCGCGGACTATACACCGATGCATCTCCGCGGGTTATACACGAACTTTTTTTACTGCACTGATCGATTTAGGGGTGCAGGCTATACACCCGAAAATACGGTAATCGCGTAAATCTTAGATTACACAATATTTGTGTATGCTACCAAAAAGAAAAAGTATGAAAATAAGCCCTGTTTAACATTTTTTACCAATAAGTTCTTTTTCTCTTATACATTCTTTGACAAAATGACGGGAGAAAAAGCAGTTTTCGACTGCTTCTTCTTTTAGCCAAAGAGGAAAAGTTCTTGTCGTTCACCACAAGGTGGCGCAGTGTTCTGCCTGAGAGCTCCGTTTGGGAAATTAGATGTTTTCCGTTCCGATTCCCGACCGGTTTTTAATTCATAACTTTTTTAATTTTGGTCCCACGGTCTCGAAAATGCCCGAAATGACTTTCCCGGAATTTTTTGAATCGAAAGACACCTCTCGCGACTTTTAACTCGCCCGCGTTGCGAACTGTAATCGGCTTCAAGCAGACGGACAGAGGCGCACAGATTTTATTAGTATAGATTGGACATGAATAATTGCATTTGGATTACAAGTTCTTTGAAAATGCCTGTACATTACTGCAAAATATTGGTTTTTTTTTACATTACATGAGCAAAACCTATTCTGAAAAATTCAGACAAGCCAACAAATCTATCAAATTCTCAAATTTTAAATCAATATTCTTAAAACATCTTCTCCACACTCCACCTCAGTTTATGCCATCCCAATCCTTAATGCATATGGACTATGCATGAAACTTGTACTGATAACAGTTATTGTATATTTATGATATGAATTCTCAAGGAGAGAAAATTAAACACATTTAGGAATAGAAAAGTCTAAAACCAACAGGCAATAATTTAAAAGAACTTAGTCTTTTCAGCAATAAAACTTTAAGCCTAACATTAGAACAAAACAATTCCCAAGAATTATAACTAAGCTATTGAATTTACAATATATGCAGAAAATAATTTATAATTATGAATTGCAATTTCTCTTCATAAAAATTCTAAAATTCCATCATCATAATAAAATCTCAGGTATGCCTGACAATGTTTAATATGAGGTAACAAACGGTAAAATTGCCCAAGAGCCAGCTATTTTAAGCTGTGCATATATATAATATAATAAAGAAAGCATGCTTATCTGCCTATAATGTGTGAAACTAATCAGTAGAGGTATTAGAACATACTACAAATTTTTGACCTATCGTGCAACCCTGTACCAAAATTAAAGTCTGGCTGTGATAAATATACAAAGTTTCCCAAAAGTTCCTGTCATATTATAAAATTTAATATAAAATCAAGTAATTATTGTACAGGAGTATGGTTTGGACTAAAATGTTTCTTATAGTGAAAAGTTTTTTAAAATGAATAAAAATATAACTATTTCCAAATTTTGATATACAAGACACCACTTGTCTGTTTTGATTTCAAACATGTATTTTTTCTAATTTTAAGATTTGTTTTGATGCCCCAACACAAAAATGATGAATTCCAGTTAACAAGCTAATTGCGTAGGTTGGTACTTCAAAAGAAATCTGAAAACCAGAAGGGGATAAACCTTAAAGGTACAGTCAAATGGCACCATCTATGATCACAGTTTCAAACTATTTCTGTTTTGTTTCCTAAAAGAAAACTTTTCATTGTGAAAAAGCATTTTAGTCCAAACCACATTCCTGTATGACAATTACTTGATTTTATATTGAGTTTTAAAAATTGGTCAGGAACTTTTGAGACACCCAGTACTGGTTGGGCACTTTAGAAATGTAAATAAAGATCAACTGTTGAAATGAGAATCTAGCAGGGTTTGTGTTAATGGTTGATTATACTTTTTCTACAGTTTTCAGAAAAATTAATACATTGATTATTACTATGTATGCCATGTTTAGGCTAATTTTGAAAATTTTAATAATTGAACAAAGCTGCATAAATCTATGTTTCATAGACATGAAAACACTTTAGATAATGTTGAGAAAACATTAAAAAAAAATATGCTTAATCTGCAGATTTTATAAAGACTGCATTTTTCTTGAACATTATTTCATAATAATTTTTAGTCAGCATACCATCTTCTCCTATTTAATGCTGAAAAAAATAAAATGAAAATCTACCTTAACTGTAGATGTTATTGATAATCCTACATTGAGTATTGAAGAAAAATACCTTATAATAAAATAACCTTATGAAAAATACATAAGGCAAAATACCTTAAGTCCCCCCCCCCCCCCCCCGGCCTTAAAAAATCATATGAATTAAAACTTTATTTTCTTATTAAGTAAGGACTGTTTCTCATAAAGGACTTTTAATAATAGATTGAGAAATAAAGTTATTATAAAAATCAGCAATGGATGAAAAATAACCAGAATATTATCAGTAAAGTGAAAGAAATATTACCTCATTTAATATTTAAAAATTTTCAATATAAAGATTTCTTTATAGGAATTATTTTGATCAAAATATTTAATGAATCTAAAAAAAATATTGATATGTATGTATTTTATAAAGGGACATACCTCATCAATAGCAGAATCTTCTAATAGCCTTGGGGCATCTGAAGACAACAAACCGTGTGTTGCTAAGACATAAATTTTATATGCTCCCCTTTCCTTCAAAACTTCAGCAGCCATGACAAAAGATTCCACATCATCAATCATATCATCCTAAAAATGAAATGTATAACAAATATACTTTGTTAAGATTAAATTTAGGTTACAAATTTCATTTCTATATTCAAGCCATGGTAATGTAAAAATTGTAGTATTAAAATATGGTGCAATGAATCACCAAAATAAAACAGAGGGGGAAATAAAAAGGCCTTTAATGTAAAGCTAAAATCATAAAAAATATTACAAACAAATTCAAATTTTTCATTTTCCATCTCATTGACAAGCCTGTGTTAATAAGTACACTAAATTCCTGGTTTTACTGCAACATATAAAGTAATATAATTCTATTGATTTGATAGATTTTTATGACATTGAACAATCATTAAAACCCCTCAAGCATTACATTCATATTCTTAATTACTTTTTTTTTTTTTTTTTTAAATATATAATATTAAAAAAATCTTTAAGAATTTAAAACAAAATGGAGAGAAAACAACATTACAATTTCGCTCTTCTGAAAGACGGTCAGCGAATTAGTCACTTTCGATATCATTTCTCTTAAATTCAATTATAATAACAACTGATTGTAGCAAAAGATGTAAATTCCAACATTTCAAACAATTTTCCATGAAATTATCCAATTCATGTGAATAAACATTATAAAATATCAAATTGGAATAAAGTTTCTTTTTTTTTTTTTTTTAAATGAATTAAAAATTTATACAACTGAAAGATGTAATATACATGGTACATGGCTTAGTAACAAAAATAATTTGAATAATGATTTACTAACAAAAATAATTTCAAATTTAATAACAAAATGGCTTCAAATTACATTATCCAAGACAAATGTTCATCATTATCTAGCAAGTCCAGTTGGATTAACCAAGCCCAAAATAACAAATAACCTTATACATACCAAAAAAAAAAAAAAAAAAAAAAAAAAAAATTAGTGTTTCCTGGTAGAAACACTAAGGTGACTTTAAATATATCTCAATCTTGCTCCACTAGTCGATTTTTCCAAATGAACCTCAACATTTTCCATACAGTGAATTTAAATATAACTACCTGATTACAAGATTATGTGTTTCATCATAGTAACAGATTTCGGCAATACAAGGGGGTTACTTAGGAAACCAAAACTGGAGCTTTTGTTTCTCTTTCTCAGGGATGCCACTCAGAAAATAGCAAAAAAGAGGAAATTATGCGTAAAGTAAAATTTATGACATTTTTCATATCATTTATGTGTGAATTTTGTAAACTATATTGTTTAAAATAAACTAAAAAAAGAATTACAGGTCTTTTTTTTTCTTTTTTTTTGTAAACTTTTAATTTATAAGAGTAAATAAAAATGATTTTTCTTTATTTCACACTATTTTACATCAATTAAGGTAATCCAGCAATAAATTCGATGATTATTCCAGGAGTAAATAGCAAAAATTTGCAAGGGCTTTTTTTGTGATTTTTTTTTTTTTCATTTGAGAAAATAGTTGTTTTATCTCATGATCGTTTGACGAAAATTGCAGTTTTATTTCGCGATCGTCTGACGAAAATCGCCGCTTTAGATCACGATGATCGGTTCTGAGGCCAGAACCGTTCTAAAATTAAATAAAATTTAAGCAGAGGTTGAAAAAAAAAAAAATAAAAAATGGTGACCTGAAAAAATATTGGCAATATGTGTGATTGCGTTATAAAGTCAGTAAAGAAGCATTTGATTAAAATATAACCTAACGTTTATTTTTCAAAAAAACATATTCAAATTAAAATATATGTATATATGAAATAATAAACAAAGAGAAAATTATATCTGGTAAAATCAATCAAAAAACAATAATTTCTGAAATTATATTATCCATAGAATTAGAGTAATACTTTAACATGATAAAAGCACTTAATTAATTTAAACGGCATGACGTAAGGTAAAGTTTAAAAGACCAGTACAGGTTTGCAAAAACGAACAACTCACCATGGCATCACTGGAAAAAGCAATTTTCAAATCGGACGATGACGAAAAATAAAGTCCAGGAATAGTTCAAAGAAAGTACAAAAATCCTTGGATGTTAACACAGTTCATGACAGCAACATATTTATCATCACATTTCCGCTATCAACTAATAGAAATTATTTCATAAAACTACACCATCTTTCACCACTTAAGATAAACTACAATTGAACTTTCATAATTAATATTTATGACAACAAACGGCCTTTTTACTAGGCCAAAACATCGTCAGACCATCCGCCGTCAAAACAAACCGACTGATTTAAATACCCCTCGCGATTCCAGATATTGCCAGACGACAACGCCCCTTTGCGTCTGCAGAAGTTGAGCGAAAGCGTTCCTGCTTTGCGAAAGGGAGATACGGCTACTCGTAAGTTGCGATTTGCGAAGATCGCAAATCGCGATCAAACGGAAGAAAACGACCATGAACGCACACGTAAGATGATCAAATCGAAAGTAAACAAATAAGTAACCAATTTAAACGGTGGAATATGCTATGGAACCAGGAAAACAGAATAAAAGAATTGGAGATAAGACAAAGATCGAATAGTATTGAAATAAAATAAAAACCAGTAAGTCATGCCATATTATTCCCTTACAATATGTATATGTGCTTAGGAATATGAGTGTTAAGGATATGGGTAAGGCTGACAATCGCCCCCCCCCCTTAACACTCATACTAAAAACTAAGTAATTACCAAGTATTACCAAATAATATAAATAACATCAAAGTTCATATTGAACAACATAAGATATCAGTATATCTACTATCACACTTTGACAGTTACTAGTGAAGAACAACTCAACATTAACGTGCATAAATGCAACAAATTCACAACATCACATAACAAGGTTAATTTGAAAAATGAACAATTTTTTAACAATGTTAATAACCACACAATATGAATAACAATTTGATAGCTATACCACAACAAGATTAACAATTTTTTTCATAGCACAAAAGTCTCTAGTTACCATAGTAACTTAAAAATTTGAAAGTTTATTTAGGTACACAAACATTTCAAGGAAAAGTTCATGAAAAATTTGTTACCGTGTTACCTCGTCACATACAAGTGACTACGATTACCGTTACATACCATAACATTCTTTAGTATGTCGATTCTTGATCCTTGCCTTGACAATACAAGATTAATATTTACATACATTTGCATAATGACACTAGAGTAGATGATTATTATACAACAGATTCATAAACATTACGAATATGAGTAATAGCAAAAACATGAATTACAATGCAAAAACACTTTGATAATGTATGAGAAATTCATGATATGCAAAAATAGACACATTTAATGATGATAACACTAATGATCATGATCATGATAATGACTGGAAAATATGATAATGATAAGGACGGTGAGCGCTCACATAAAAACAAAAATAACAACAACAACATGCATGCTTAAACTTCTGAAATAATACACATTTGCAAATGTTTTAAGAAAAATTTAAATGTGAAGGACACTTGTTATGCAATTTCTCAAAAGTAAAACAACCCTTTTCATATTTATATATGCAAAAAAATACAGCTCAATTTTCAACACCACGAACGGGACCTATGTGACATTTCCATTTATCAAAAATAGGGACTTACAAATTAGAAAAAAAACAATGCCCGCGACAGGCCTTCCTGTGATCAGAACACTCAAGAAGGCCACTACCCCCTGCAGACCACTCTGGCTATTTACAATTGCACCCCTGCGAGCCGCTTCCTGGGGCTGCTCGGGTCCCGGAGGATGAACCATCCTGAGGTCTGATCACATTCCAGCGGGAGTTAAATTGTCCGCGATGTTGGAAATGAGGGTATTGAAAAGCTTATGTATGAAAAATAGAACATATGCATATGAGACAAAACTATGAGATAACAAGAAAAACAAGTGTATAATCACATATTCAAACATTATAAAGGGAAATACTGAAATATACAAAAATTTCAGATTGAAAAAAAAATGAAATGTGTTAAACTTCAAGGTTTGACTTAAAAAAAACTAAACAAGCATCTGAATGCTTGACCCAAGCCCAGAGGAGGGGGAGTTTTTTTCACCTTATACCTCTAACATCTTTATACATTTTACTTTTTTTTTTTTTTACATTTAAATAAAACATATTTAAAACAATATAAATTACTTATAACTAAAGATCACTTCAATGAATCTTTTAAGATCAAACTTCGTTAGGGGTTTTGTAAAGATGTCAGAGAGATTAGCTTTACTAGTTACGTGTTTTACATTAAATATCTCTTGGTTTAAAAGGTCTCTGACAAAAAATAATTTAACGTCAATGTGTTTTGTTCTGTAGTTTTCTATGGGAGACTTAAGGAAATCAATGGAGGCCATATTGTCTACTAACAAGGTTGGCTTAGTTTGTGGACCTGTAAAAATGTGTTTCTCATAACATTCAGTTATGATTCTACTGAACCAAAGAAGCTCTTTAGTTGCTTCTGTTAAAGCCACAAACTCTGATTCCATGGTAGACAAGCAGACAGATTTTTGTTTAAAAGCTCTCCACATGATAGGAGATTTGTCTAACATTAAAAGTTGTCCCCCCATTGACGTCCTGTCATCACGATTGGCGGCGAAATCGGCATCAGTATATGTAATTAGATTTATGTTATGACAATGTAGCTTCAATTTGTAGTGTTTGGTGCTTTGTACATATCCCAGTAATTTTAAAAGACCATTCCAGTGGATTATGCCCGGATTACTCTGGAATTGACTGAAGATATTTACTGCATAGGATATGTCGGGGCGAGTCCTGCTTGTAAGAAAAAATAAGCAACCCAAAACACTTCGGTACGGATATTTTGACATCTCCTGGGTTTCAGTATCTGTTTGAGGGCACTGTGCTTTGGAGTACACTACTCCTTTACTTATGGGAAGTGATGTGATGGGAAAGTTATATTCCTTAAAACGTGTGCAGATATCATCAATATATTGCATTTGATGGATTGACACTACACCTTCCCCATCCTCCTCAAACTCAACCCCAAGGAGTTTACGTGTTTTCCCCAGGATTTTGATGTCAAAATGTTCAGCTAGTAATTTTAAAATCTCATTTATGTGTTTCTGATGCTTACTTAAAACAACAAAGTCATCAACATATAACAATAAAACAGCGTAATTAGAAAATGTGTAGATGCAATTACACCAATCCAGTTTGTTAAAACCAAGAGAAATTAAAACTTTATGTAATTCATAAAACCACACCCGGCCACTCTGATGGAGGCCATAAAGTGCCCTCTGGAGTTTACAGACCCAATTTTCTTTCCCTTTTATTTCGAATCCAGGAGGCTGTTTCATGTAGATGTTCTCTGAGAGAGGGGCATACAGATAGGCTCCTTTCACATCGCATTGCGTGTGAATCCATCCGAGACATGAGACAAGGGCGGCAAAGAAAAAGCGGATTAAACTAAAATTTACGACTGGTGAAAACGTCTCGTCATAGGTTTCGCCCCTGACCTGTTTGTAGCCTTGGGCTACTAGTCTTGCTTTGTATCTTGCCACCTGCCCTTTATCGTCTCGTTTGATGGTGAAGACCCATCTGCAGCCTAGAGGTTCAGTGTTGGGTGGTAATGATGTTAATTCCCATACATGTCTTTTATTTATTACGTTCATTTCCTCCTGCATTGCCTGTCTCCAGAGTTCCCACTGAGGGGATTTTAAGGCTTGCTTATATGTGTTGGGTATGGAGTCTTCTAGTCATATGTTATTTTTACGTGTTTCTGATAAGGATGTGTGTGGAGGTGTGTAACTAGGACTTGAACTAGCACTGGAAGTAGATTTTACAATACCCTGGTATTTATTATCCCCCTTGAAACTGAACATGGTTGGATCAAATTTTATACCATTAGACTGACAGTATTCCCGCACTTCTCTGAGTGATCTTAAACGTTGTGTTTCACCCATCTCATAATAATAGATGTCGGTTCTCGACTTATCAGGCCTAGTTACGGCCTTACGGAACCATACAGCATCCCTCAATGTTCTCTGGAATTCCTCGCCCTCCTCGTCACTTTCATCGTCAGATGAGTGAACGGAGGCGGGTTCAACAGTTTTTGAGGTGCCTGGCTTAGGTGTTGGAGATGGTGATCTTTCTAAAGGAAATCTGTCAGGTTGAAGGTCAGTCAAAGGGTCAATTTCTGGTTGTTCTGAACTTAAAATATATGTAGGTCCCAGGTCGCTTCCGTTGTGCTGCTCTGAAGTTGTAAAAGGGTTTGTGCCTATTGATTAACTTGGGCCTTGCTCGCTATGCCTGTGAACATTTCTTGGTACGGATTCATCCCCAAATCTAACATTTATAGTTTCTATTATTTTGTTTGTGTCGGGAATCCATACTCTGTAGCCTTTAGTTGACATTGCGTAACCCACTAAAACCCCCTTTTTGGCTTTAGGATCAAACTTTGAGTTTCTTAATTGATTGGGTACCCCCACGTACGCCACAGTACCAAAAGGGCGTAAGTGTCTTATTGAGGGTTTGTTGCCACAATAATACTCAAAGGGTGTCTTTTTCTGTGTTTTATGACATACCCTGTTTAGTGTGTACGCGATGTATAGAACTGCTTCTGGCCAGAATTTTAAACTGAGTTTGCTTTCATTAAGAATTGAGCGTGCCCCGTCCATTATAGTTTGATTTAAACGTTCCGAGACCCCATTTTGTTCCGGAGAATACACGTTGGTAAACTCATGGTGTATCCCGTTTTCCTCAAAGTATCTTTTAAATGCTTCATTGTCAAACTCCCACCCATTGTCGCTACGGACTTCTTTTACCTTAGTGCCTAAAAATCTTTCAGCTCTTTTTACGTGATTAGTGAACACCTTGAATACTTGTGATTTGTTACATAAGGGGTAGACTGATACTTTACGTGAGAAGTCGTCAGTTATGGTTAAAAAGTACTTCTCACCGTTTCTACCTGTTATTTGTGTCGGTCCCCACAAGTCAGTATGAAGTAATTCAAGGGGTCGTTTTGATCTTATTTGATTTATAGGATGGAAGGAAGTTCGCCTGTGTTTGTTAATTTTACATGTCTCACATTCAAAGTCTTTACTTTTAATAGGTGGTAAGCCCCTTACACCATTACATTTAACAGTATGTTCGATTAAAGTGGAGCTAATGTGTCCGAAACGTCTATGCCATAACTTAAAGTCGTCCTTCTGGACAGTAGAGGCTTGAAAACGCACCTTTTTAGGACTTTGACTATTTTGAGTTTTAGTTTTATTTTTAGGGCTAGGATCTGGGTACAGGCAGTAAATGCCATCTTTAAGAAAAGCACGAAATAGGGTACCACTGTCACGATATGCTCTAACCCTGCCCTCACCTCCTCTGAACTTGGCACCAGTTTTATCAAGCCTAGGGCCAGATATCAAATTGTGCCTTAAACTTGGGCAATACATAACATCGCCGAAGCGAACCATTTCCCCATTTATTTTTAAGTCCACTAGACCAGTTCCTTCAATAGGAAAAGTTGCTCCGTCAACGGCAACAGCCAACTCCTCATTTTGCAAAGGTTTAAATTTTACATACAGGTTTTTATCTTTGCAAAAGTGGTGGGTGGCACCTGTGTCAAAGACCCAGGCGTCTCCACCACATTTAATATTACTAAGATTAGACTGAATGAGGTAATTTACCTGGCCTGTTGGCTTACGTTGACGTTGGTTTCTGGTTCTCTTTCGATGCACATCTCTGCTAGGTCTGGAATTACTCGAACTGGGTTGGACTCGAACTGGACTGGACACTGATGAACCTCTGGACACCGAGGAGTTCTGGAACGAGGAGTTTGAGGAGTCTCTGGAAGTGGTATGGAGGCAGGATTCGGGATTGGAAGATTGTTGAGGCAATTTACACTGTCGAAGCACATGGCCGGCTTGGCCACACCTGTGGCACCTTCCCTTGAACTTAGGCTTATATACGGACCTCTTGGGTGTGCGAGCTCGAGAAAAATGGGATTGAACCAGGTCACCTCTGTCTTCTTCACGTAATTTGATGCGGGATTCCTCGGCCACCAGCTCGGTCAGGACATCTATAAATTTGAACTGCTGTTCGGGCCATCGCAAGATTCCCTGGACGAGATTGTCAAACTTTTTAGGGAGCCATCTCAACAACTGGAATGTCAGATAAATTTCCTTTATCGGCTCATTCATGGCAGCCAGCTGATCAGCAAGTCTCTGTAGGCGTGCAGCAAACATATCGACTGGCTCGTCAGGCTGTATTCTGCAGGACAGGATCTCGCCAAACAACTGCATGTGACGTGCACGGTTGTCAGGTTGAAAGTGGGTCTTCAGCTTTGTCCACGCTTCATGAGGGTCATCGATGTTTTCAATTATCCTCCGGAACTCATTTTCGACGTTTAGGTATACTATAGATAGTGCTGACCTGAGCCGTGCCTGATAGTCTTTTGTTGCCACTGCATCACTGGTATTCGGAGCCTCTTCGGTACCATTTACGATGCCCCAAGCATTCTTGTCGAGCAGCAGGTATTTGACATCCGCTGCCCAGGTTGCATAATTGTGAGAGTTCAATTTGTTTATGCTAACCTGTACGTTGGTCATTGCCATGCTCTTAATTAAATTTAAACAGAAAGGAAAAGAAATTTTTTTTTTTTTTTTTTTTTTTTTCCAAAAAAAACGTACTCTAAAACAGTCAAATAGTACGACAAAAAAAAAAAAATTTACCAAAAAAAACCTTTCTATTTCATACCAGAATAATTAGATATGATTATAAGTTAAAATACAAATGCTATTGCGCCCCCCCCCCCCCCCACTAGAAATCGCTTGGAGGTCTAATGGCCGCATGCTACCACTAATTTAAGATATTGCCAATGAAGGTTATGGCCACCATAACAGGTTAAAAAGCGTAGTCGCTTTGGCCCATAACCCGTGATCGGTTCTGAGGCCAGAACCGTTCTAAAATTAAATAAAATTTAAGCAGAGGTTGAAAAAAAAAAAAAAAAAAATGGTGACCTGAAAAAATATTGGCAATATGTGTGATTGCGTTATAAAGTCAGTAAAGAAGCATTTGATTAAAATATAACCTAACGTTTATTTTTCAAAAAAAATATTCAAATTAAAATATATGTATATATGAAATAATAAACAAAGAGAAAATTATATCTGGTAAAATCAATCAAAAAACAATAATTTCTGAAATTATATTATCCATAGAATTAGAGTAATACTTTAACATGATAAAAGCACTTAATTAATTTAAACGGCATGACGTAAGGTAAAGTTTAAAAGACCAGTACAGGTTTGCAAAAACGAACAACTCACCATGGCATCACTGGAAAAAGCAATTTTCAAATCGGACGATGACGAAAAATAAAGTCCAGGAATAGTTCAAAGAAAGTACAAAAATCCTTGGATGTTAACACAGTTCATGACAGCAACATATTTATCATCACATTTCCGCTATCAACTAATAGAAATTATTTCATAAAACTACACCATCTTTCACCACTTAAGATAAACTACAATTGAACTTTCATAATTAATATTTATGACAACAAACGGCCTTTTTACTAGGCCAAAACATCGTCAGACCATCCGCCGTCAAAACAAACCGACTGATTTAAATACCCCTCGCGATTCCAGATATTGCCAGACGACAACGCCCCTTTGCGTCTGCAGAAGTTGAGCGAAAGCGTTCCTGCTTTGCGAAAGGGAGATACGGCTACTCGTAAGTTGCGATTTGCGAAGATCGCAAATCGCGATCAAACGGAAGAAAACGACCATGAACGCACACGTAAGATGATCAAATCGAAAGTAAACAAATAAGTAACCAATTTAAACGGTGGAATATGCTATGGAACCAGGAAAACAGAATAAAAGAATTGGAGATAAGACAAAGATCGAATAGTATTGAAATAAAATAAAAACCAGTAAGTCATGCCATATTATTCCCTTACAATATGTATATGTGCTTAGGAATATGAGTGTTAAGGATATGGGTAAGGCTGACACGCGATTGTTAGACGATAAGCGCCGCTTTACATCGCGATTGTTAGGCGTAAATCGCCGCTTTACATCGCGATTGTTAGACGTAAATCACCGCTTTACATCGCGATTGTTTGACGATAGTCGTCGTTTTACATCGCGATAGTTTGACGAAAATTGCCGTTTTATTTCACGATCGTTTGACGAAAATCGCCGTTTTACTTCCTGGTCGTTTGACGAAAGACAAAGACAAAAACTTTCTTCGATAAATATAGGTATGTTTAGATTGATGAACCTTTTATTTGGCATAACACTACAGACAAAACACTTGATTCTGAAAATTTTGAATTTTAAATTTGGAACAACAAATTATTGAATGATATAATTGTAAATGAAGATTTAAGACAAAATCTCAACATTTTAAATGAAGTTTTAAGTAAGATTCAAACATTATAAATTTTAACATGTATACAAAATATTGTTATACAAATTACACTTCTAACTTCAAGAAGAATAAAAAAATTAAATAAATTTTAAAAGATTTTTAAAAAGACTGTTAAATAGTTAAAACATAGAAAATAACAATTAGTCATACATTTACAAGTGGACATGATCTAAGTCAACTGAGTTCTTTGAATAACTTTAACAAAAGACTTAACAATAACAAAATTGCATTTCTATCATAATAGTTAATGCAAAAAAATCAATTTAAAAATATGAACAAATTGTACTAGCAACATTACACAAATCCTACAAAAATCTTAAATGACAACATGCAAATTTTTTTTCAGAACTAAATTATAAAAAATTATAACTTTCTTTTATTATCTAATTATGAATAGTAAAAATAAAGTTTTACTTACAACCATGATGGCAATTCTTCCACCTACATCGCCAACAACATTAATAGGGGGTTTTTCTTTGGCAGCCAACACTGGAAACAAAATATAAATAAAGCAAATAATATTTCAGAAATTTTTACAAGAAATATCAATATAAATATCTATAACATATAGAACTTGTTTAGCAATAAACATAAATATTTTTATACCACAGCTTTAAATAAGTATAAATCATAACATTATTTAAAATTTTAAATATGTAATGTGTTACATAGATGCAATATGTTGCACAATTCTAATAAAATATTTATCCTGAATTTTATCAGTACTATAAATTTATGCAGATGTTTGCTTCTTTACATAAATAAATAAAAAGAATGATGCCCAGTTAAACTGATGTCATAGAGCTCACAGGCTATGCAGACTAATTGTATATTACATTACAGCCTTATATAATAATGGCTTTTGAAAAAAGATAAGGAAGGAAGTACCCCCTCCCATTTCCTGTCTTTATAGTTAATCATTGAAGATCCAAAACTAATCAGGGATACACTTTATTATATATATAAAACCCCTCCGTGTATAACAATTCCGGGTCAACCTATCCACGAGAAAAAGAAACTCATTCACCAATGAAAACGTTTCATAGTCGTAATGGAGCGTTCTCATTGGTCAGATTTACAGTGGGAGCTGTAAATGACGTCACTACATTTTACTTCACTTTGAAATCTTTCCAAGATTTCAAAAAGTACACTGTTAAAAATTTGATCCATTTGCTGCAGTGGCACTCTACAGCTTTTATAGAATATCTCTTTTATGACCAATGAGAATGCTCCATAACACAGTAAAGTAACCGTTTTCTATAAAAGCGGTGAAGTGACGCTGTAGCAAATGAGTCAAATTTTTTACAGTGTATATTTAATTAAAACTTTTTATTAAAGGAAAGCAAAGGTGCGCTTTAAATGCAATATTGTTAAAAATTTTATATTCGGGTTGCTTTAATTTTTTTTTCTTTACAGCCATGAATGACTCTTGTGAATTTCAAATCTATAAAAAACATTGTGAAAAGTTACCTCCGATTTTAAAGGCAATCTATTTTCTGACCAATGAAACTGTTCTATAGTCAGAATGGAGTGTTCTCAATGGCCAGATTTACAGTGGGAGCTGTAAATGACGTCACTACATTTTACTTCGCTTTGAAATCTTTTCAGGATTTCAAAAACACTATTTAATTAAAACTTTTTATTTAAGCAAACCGCAGGTGCGTTTTAAATTTCAATATAATCCCCACCCCCATCTACCAGATAGTTTTGCTATAGTTTTAAATGCTGATTTTTGTTGAAATTTTCTTTCTTTCTTTCTTGTTAGATTTTTCCCTTTCTAAGTTTAATCGCTGTATTTATCAAAATTGTTTCAGCCTAAAGTGGCTATGATTGACCACAGTTGTAATTTTTTATCATCCTTTAAAAATGCAAACATGTCATTTTGACGGGCTATCTTCTAGTCATATAATAAACATATATCAAAAATTCGAAGCAAGTCGAATAATTCTACATAAAAACCCATTTATGTAATTTAAGAAACGTTGTCTCCCATTCACTCCTTTATAATTAAGCATTAAATCTCCAAAACTGTTCAGAAATTCAATTTATCACAAAGAACCTACATCCAAAATTTGAACCTAATTGGATAACTCTATATAAAACTCTATTTAGGGGGAGGTAATGGAGGTCTCTTAAGGGGGAGGTAATGGCCCATACCCCACTTTATAATTAACAAAACAACACCACAACAAACGAGCGAAGCTTCTTATTACTATGAACTGTATCCAAAAATTGAAACAAATCAGTTAATTCTGCATGAAAAACCATTTGCATAAATTATGATGGGTAGCTTTCCCTATCCTCTTTTTATACTTATCCAGTGAATTCCAAAAACAAGTCAGGGAAGCGCCTTATCAGAATAAATCTAAATACAAAATTTGAAGCAAATTGTTAAATTTTGCATGAAAAACCTAAATTAAGACAGGGAGTACCCCCCTTTCCCCTTTTTAAACTTATCCAATGAACACCTAACACTAATCACGGCGGCACCTCATTAGAATGATCCTACATCTAAGATTTTAACGAAATGCACTAATTCTGCATGAAAAACCCATTTATATAAATTAAGGGGAGGGGCAATAGCTGCCGTTCCCCTTCTTATACTTATTGAATGAACTGTCAAAACTAATCAGGGAAGTGTCTTATCATAATAAGCCAATATCCAAAATTTCATGTAAATCAAATATTTTTATCATGAGTTATCGCGTTACGTATGCACATACATACATACAAAACGGGCGGGCACATAAGCTCTCAGGCTTTGATAACCTGTGAGCAAAAAACTAAGAAAGAGATTATGGAGGTAGACAAATAAAAAATTCTAGCAACAGACATTCAAATGATTCAATGAGGAAATTAATTATTCATTTTGCATGACTAATAAAATACAAAAAGTTTTTTTACACCAAAGAAATTTTATATTTTTTAGGTTTTAAATTTTAATAAAATAAATTTAACATAAATATTATTTATATTGTGGATGAAGAAGGAATGAAACATTAAAAACTCTAGTGTAACTTTTTGATCAAGCTGCCAAAAATTGCAAAAAGTGTGATCTTTTATGACTGATCAGCAAAAACTGAAATTATTTCTTTTCTTTTTTTAATGACAAATTGACAAAAATTGCAGTTTTTATTTATAACTTTTTTAGGGGGGGGGAGAGAGAATACATTGATAAAAATTAAGATTCTTTGTGATTGATTGACGAAAATTGCAATTTTTGTGTTGCAGATGCAGATTTACAAAAATCCATTTTTTTTCTTTTGTGTGCATGTGTGATTAATATGTACTAGTAAAAAGATACGTCTACTGATCTCTCCTACCATGCATGCATAAATTTTGATACAAATTTAAACTGAATTCAGAAATATTCAAAATCAATGTAGAATATGAAAAAAATCTGCATTTCTGCATTAAAAAAAAAAAAAAAAAAAAATCTGATATTTTTGAATTATTGGTTGTTTTCAGCATAACAGATAAATTTGCCAGTGGAAAACTGCATAGTTTAATTACATAAAAGTTAATAGGCCAAAAACAAATCAAGTAATTAGACTTTATGCTGAAAGAAAAATAAAAAAAATAATAGTGGAGAGCAGAGGTGAATGATTTTCAGAAATCGTTGAAAATTAATATGAACAAATTTACACAAATGTAAATTATTTACACAAATAGAGGCTGAAGGGTTATTGTTATTTTTTTTAATACATATATTATAACTAAAAACATACAACAGAAAAAAGTTTAGTATGGAACAGAACTTAGATAATGGCAACTGGGAGAGTTGTAAAATTTGGCTAAGAAATAAAAATGCTTTTGATTTTCTATCACCATTCATGTATAAAAAACTGTCTAAATTTTGTGAGAAAACCCACTTGCTAGTGACAAGTAAAGTGATGTAATTCTCTGCCTATGACAGAGAGTTACAAATAAGTGACAAAATGAATTACTGTTGCTTTTATATCCTATAAATCTGTCTAAGCCCCCCCCCCCCTTTCCAAAAAAAAAAAAAAAAGATTCCAATGGTGTTAACTTCTGAATACCACTATTTTAAAATAGCAATGTTCAACTTACTTAACTCCAAATTTCTATCATCAAATATGATGAACACTCCTTTTGAATTCTAAAAATATATGTTTGCAGGAAATCTCGCCATTCAGAACAAATGGGTTAACAGGGCTTGAATTTCAAGGCGGGATGGCGGGATTCGCGCCCGAAATTTTGAAATCCCGCCTAAAAAAATATCGTAGGCGGAAGGCTCCCGCCCCTCAAAAAAATCACGAATTTTCCGAAAATTTTTGCATTTTGAAACTACAATTAATCCCACTTTTTTTTTTTTGTGTGTGATATTTTTGTGCGACTGAATGACATATTTTGCGAGTTTTTTGCTGCGAAAAATCGTTGGAATTCACGCTATTTTTCCGCAACCAATCGTCAAATTTTGCATTTTTTATCCAACGATCGATTGACAAGTTTCGTGCGATTTAACGTCGCAAAAACAAAGTAATTCCATTTCAAATTTTCCAAAAAATTAACGCATTCGATTCCAAAAGTTATGAAACATCGTTTATCAACCCGGAAATTTGGTTAGTTATATCCAAATTTCCGGGCTAATTACCTATTTTTCATAGCTTTTGAACCGAGCTCAACTGCATATTTTTATGATCAATTTCATCAATCGCTCACAGAAAACTTTGTTAGATTTTCGCGATAAAAACGACTATTTTCTCAAAGAATCGCAGAAAAAAACTCAACTTTCCTTAAAAAATCTCGATAAAACACACATTTCTTAAAAAAAAAAAAAAAAAAAAAAAAAAAAAAAAAAAAAATGATGTAGATTCAAGCTAAATTGCACAGTGGAATCTAAAAAATCTAATAATTTAATCTAAATGTAGTGGAAATGTAATCGTGGAAGACTTATTGAAAAGGCGTAAGTTTCAACAACAACAAACTTTAATGAAGAAACATGATTATACAGCAAAAACTTCAGCAAACTATGCCGAAAAATAAAAGATTAAAAACATAAATAATTAAAGTCTTAAAACTCAAGCAGCATCTTCTTTTAACTAGTTACATGCCGTCATGACAAGGCATAGACAGACCAGCTGCTATCAAAAAGACAAAACGTGCTTCATACAATCATAACGAAAAACATAGGCGAAGAACAAAGCTGCATCTCTTCATTTTATACAAATCTGCTCTGAAATATTTACATATTTTCCACAAAGTCCATGTTGCCACTATCTGAGGAGAAAAACCTCTAAAAATACCAAAAGAAAACTATGTAAGCCAAGCGCCATTGGCTCATTAACTATGACGTCAAACATCGACCGCGGCAAGGCTGTGAACGGCGATTCACAGTGATCCAAAATCACAGTAAAACTAGCATTATAGGATCACTCTATTTACTTCATAACGACGATTGAATCAATGGCGCCGTGCGTACTTTTCAAAACATTGTTTTGACTTGGGGATGATAAAAACACAGGTATGTCATGTTAAACAAAATTTAATAAACTAACAAGTCAAATATAACATGACATAACAAAAAAAAAAAAAAAAAAAAAAAAATAGCAAAATAAACACGAATTTTGTGAACGGATCGTGAAATAAACGCGAATTTCGTGAAATGATTGCGGAATGAACGCGAATTTTGTGAAATCATCGCGGAATAAATGGGAATTTTTTGAAAGGATCGCCACATAAACAGCGTTGTGTGAAAGGGGGCAGGGGAGGTGGGGCGAATGGCAGTCGCCCCAGGCGAAAAAAATTAGGGGCGCTGATTTTCTACTACCAACATCATTTTTGCCCGATAAGAAGAAAAAGAACACTAAATTGAAACTTTGCCCCGAGCGCAGTTTTCTCTTCGCACGTCCATGCATAAGAACCCAAGTTTATCAAAATGCCGCTTAAAAAACGCGAATTTCATGAAAGAATCTCGAAATAAATATGAATTTCATTAAAAGATCGTAAAAAAACGCTAATTTCTTTAAAGGATCGCGAAAAATGCCAAATTTATCAAAGGGTTCTTCAGGGGGTGGTTCTGAGTAAAAACTTTTTTGAAATTTGCAGCAAATTTTCTGAAAAGTTAAAGCAGATTGTGTGAAAGGAGGGGGGGGGGGATCTTTGGACGAAATTATCGGACTTTTTAGATTTTTTGGTAAATTTTATGCATTTTTCATGGTTTTTTTTTTTTTTTTGACGAAATTTATGGATTTTTCACAATCTTTTGATGAAATTTGCGTATTTTTCGTAATTTTTTGATGAAATTTGCGATTTTTTCGCGATTTGTGTTTTTCTGCAGGTTTTTCGACGATATTTTCGTTTTTTCTGTAATCTCTACCCGAAATTTGCGTTTTTTTTTTTTTTTTTTTTTTTTTTTTTTTTTTTGCAAATCTTTGATGGAATTTGTGATTTTCTTTCACTGTTGTTTCACAATCATCAGATGAAATTTGAGTTTTTTCACTATTATCTAACGAAATTCACGTTTTCCCCCGCAAACCTCTTACGATATTTACGATTTTTCTGCAAAAAATTTGTGAAATTGATTTTTTTGGGCGACGATTTGTCGAATTTCGTGGTATGTTTTTTGTCAAAATTTCCAAATTGATGACGATTCTTTTCTTTTTTTTTTTCGGAACCCGGAAACCTATGATTTTCGGAAAGTACAGAACAAAATGGCCTTTGGCTCGCTTAATGAATGCAAAATTCGTCAAAGGATCACTTAATAAATACGAATTGTCGCAGAATCGTGTAAAACATGCAATTTTCAACAATGCATCACGAAAAAAATGTGAATTTCGTCAAAGGGTCATTAATGAACGCTAATTTAATCAAAAGACTGCTAAAAAAACGCAAATTTCATTGAAGAATCTCAAAAAAGATGTGAATTTCGTCAGAGGGTTTCCGAATAAATGTGATTCCAGTCAAAAGGCTGCTAAAAAATGCGAATTTCATCACAAAATCACACACACACAAAAAAAAAAAAAAAAAAAAAAGACAATTTCGTCAAAAAATGCAGTTGTTTGGAAAACAATTCACACACAAAAATATCTGTTTATTCCAGGGGTGATTCTCATCCGAAATTTCTGAAAATTTGAAATTGGGTATCACTTCCGTATAGTTGCCCACTTGTATGAGTTTGCGTGAGGAAAAAACAATCGCGGAGAATTGCAAATTTCGCGAAAGAATCGCCGAAAAACACACATTTCGTCAATATTTCGTGGAAAAACGACGATTTCGTCAATGTTTTTGTCAACGAACTTTGTCAAAAGATCGCTGAAAAATATGAATTTCCTGTGCGGATCGCGGAAAAAACGGCAATTTCACCAAACATCGCAGAAAAAACGCTGATTTCGTCTGAAGATTGCAGGAAAACGTAGATTTCGTCAAAAGATTGCGGATATAATGCCGATTTCATTAAAAGATCACGGAAAAAAAAACGACGTTTTCGATAAAAGATTGCTTATAATTATTTTGTCAAAAGGACAATCAAAAAATATTTTGAAAAACAAGGCCGATTTCGACAAAAGATCACAAAAAAAAAAAAAAAAACGCCGATTTCGTCAAAAGATTGCGGCGATAAAACGTCGTTTTCGAGAAAAAAAAAATGCGTAAAAATGCAAATTTTGTCTAAAGATCGTGAAAAAAACGCCAATTTCATTATTAAAAAAAAAAAAAAAAAAAAAAAAAAACCACGGGAAAACACCAATTTTGTCAAAAGATCGCAGAAAAACCACCGATCTCGACAAAAGATAGCAATAAATCGCCGATTTTGCTAAAATATCGCAGATAAATCGCTGATTTCATTTGGAGATCGCTGGAAAACGCCGATTTCGTCTGAAGATCGCAGATAATCTCCATTTCGGGGGGAGGATAGGTAAATCGTGGAATCCCTCCCTCGGGTGAATTTCCGAAAAAAAAAAAAAATCACCTAGAATCATCCCTGGTTTATTGTTATAGGTATAACTTTTAATCGGGAAAAAATATATATTGAACTAACTTTTGAAAAATTTGACTAACCCGAACCCAACTTGCAGCAATCTACACTCAACCTAAAATCAACCTGAACCAAAAACAGTTTATTAGACTTGAAACAAAAGTAATTAGCATAGTAAGGGAATTTATCCATTTGAAAACTAAATAGACTACATAAAATCTTACTCCTTTTTTTTTAATTTAAAAAAAAAAAAAAAAAAAAAAAAAAACATTTTGCATAATTATTTTGAGTTGTTGATAAAAATTGTTTAAGTGGTATTTTGTCATGTCTGTATTTGGGTAATTCTTTAAAGAGCTCATAAAATAATAGTAGGTTTTTAAAGATTTTTTTTCTCCCTCCCAAACAATTAAACTCCCCTCCATTTATAAATGTTGGGAGGGAGACTCCCCTCCACTGGAAAATTGAATTTCAAGCCCTGGTTAATGATCTAGAAATAGAAATTCCCAAACCTGTCTTCCCAGAAATAATGAGGGATGCTCCCACCTCCCTCTTCCCTAAAATAATAAAGTGTGCTTCCCTATTTCACTCTCCAAGAGCTGCAAAAATTGTTCAGAAGAAAAAAGATCTTAATTCAAAGCTAGCTCTGTATTTTATATATTTATTCTACTTGAATTAAGATGTTAAAAATTTAAATATTTTCTCTAGATTAAACAATTTTAATCAAAGATTTTAAATAAAACAATACTCTAAAAGACATACCTGGCATAATATCTAATCCAACATCCATGGTTCGACATGCTGTTACAGCTGGGGGAGGAGAATATCTTCCATCAACCATGTCTGATTCGGATTCCTTTTGTTCACCATGAATCACAGCAATACCTAGTAGTAGTAAGATGAATAAAATTGTAAACTGACACTCAGCAATCGATAATAATACAATTAGAAATAAAAAAAAATCATTTCCTCATTTCAAAACAGCAAAACTTTTCATTTCAAAACATGATCCTTCACAAAATTTTTCACCTTAAAACAGGACTTTTCACAAAATTCTAAAAAATAGGTCTTCATAGGTCAATTAAATTTTCCATCTCCAAACTGTAACTTTTAAAAATTTAATCATTCAAAATTAAAACCTGACCTGTCACTTTTACATACATGGAGAAAATATACGTATTTTACATACATAAATCTTCTGAAAAATTCATAAACAAAAAGCTGAATAATAATGATAATTTCAAATTCACAAAATTATGACTAGATTTTCATAAATGTAAACCTGATTCACAATTTTACACATACAGGACACTACTGGGAGAAAAACCTGGACAGACCCTGTTAGCATTTACTCAAGGTAATTAATTGTCATCTATAAATAGTGATAAAATACCAGGGCTAGCAAGTTTCTGCCAGTGTGGTTATAACCAGTTAAAACCGGCATGGCAGAAACTAATTTTTGCCAGTAAGTGGCAAAAACTGGCAGGAACTAAGAAATAGTACTAATAAGAACTTTAACTTGCAATGATTCATAATTCACACATGTATTTAATATATAAAGAATTCAGTTAAAAGTTTAAAATAATGGTTATTAAGGTTATTCAAAGTAGCAAAAAGTTTTAAAAGGATCATACAAATATACTTTGTTTATATAATAATTTTCTGTCACTTGAAAAACAGAAATTTTCTTAATGGTAAAATGATGCTGTACTAATTTAACTGTTGTTATTATTATTGTTTTTACAATTGGATTTTGATTTAAAAGTTTAAAAAAAAGAAATTTACAAAAAACTACATTTTAACATCACTTTTCAGCATATTTTTAAATAAATAATACACTGCATCAACTTAAAAAATATCTACAACTATTTATAAAGAGAAATGGTTCTTGTCAAAATATAAAAGTAAATAATTGTGGCACAAAAATAATAGAAAAAAACTTAATGAAATATCTTATACAATTATTATACAACATTGAAAGAACAAATTTATTTTTTGTGGGAAAAAGTAATAATATACTAAGAGCATTCCACAATATAGGATTAATTTTTTAACCATTCTTAATCTAGACTGCTTTTTATTTTGTTCTGAATGAAAGAAAAATAAAAAATATTTTTTTAAGACCAGCATTACTTGCTGGTAATATTACTATTGAGGATGTAAAATTTGAAAAATTCTAGGACTTCCTTGGGAAAATGTTTCCGGGAAAAGAGTCAATTTTGCTACTAAGTGTTGTTACTAAAGGTGCACCGAATATTCGGTATCTATTCGGTATTCGGCCATGTTACCGAATATTTGGTTAGGCCGAATATTAAACTATTTGGTTGGGCCGAATATCAAAGTATTTGGCCGAATCCAATACTTAATAAAACCTTTTAAAAACTTTTCACTATTTCTACTTTTAACTATCAATTTTTTAATTTATGTTTAAAATAATAAGAAACAAAATCATTTTTAAATAAAATAAAATGTTTTTACATTATTTATTTGCTATTTGTAAAGTATAACTTAGGAAAATTAACCATGAGAAGGATTAAAATGGTGATTTATTAGGATTCTCCTTAGGAAGAAATTATATGCTGATACAAGTTTCTAAATTTTGTTTAGTAAATAATCTGTTTCTTGCTTTTCCCCAAATAAAAGTCCTTTAAAAGAAAAAAAAAACTTTTGAGATTAGTAATAGCTATCAAGGCAGACAATTTTTGTTCATGAAACCATAATCATAATCAACTTATTGAGTCATAAGTACATTGTATTTTCATCTCACTCTAGGTCAAAACTTGTGTGTTTGTTTATTACATTAACAATAAATAAGATAACATATTCTCAACTCACATACTTTGATTTCTGTAAAATATGATATGGTGGAAAGGGTAGAAAATACCACCATTCATAAGAAAAGAACTATGAGCCAAACATACCTTTATTCAGAATTAAGTTGAAAGTATTCATACTTTATATTGCAAAAAATCTGCCTTGAGTTATTTAAAAAGGACAATTATCAGACTGTAAAATTTTTCTTTGGCCAGTTTTTCATTATTTGATTTTAAAATGTTTGTTTTGATTCCTAGAAAGTTTTATTAATTAAAGTTTCATAATTGCACTTCTTAAATAACTCAAGGCAGATTTTTTTCAATATTAAATGCTCTTATAAAAAGCTATTGTTTATCAAAATGTAAGTTTCTTTCATTAAATATTATGTAAAACTGTTTTAAAAAGTAACATTTTAATACCTTTAAATTTTGAAATATAAAAAGTATTTGGAAAGCCGAATATTCAGTATTCGGCCCAACAATTACTATTCGGCTAGCCGAATATTCGGTATTCGGTTCACCTGTCTGCCGAATATTTGACATTCGGTATTCGGCCAAAATCACTATTCGGTGCATCCCTAGTTGTTACATATGGCACAAAATTTAGATTAATATCAAAAGACATTTTTCTGGTCCTTTCTTTATGCTCATTTGTCTGTCAAATTCTAATACAAATTTATTTTTTAATCAAAACTATTCACAGTATCCTGAATAAAATGTATGTAAGCAATTTAATACTAATAAAAAAGTCTTGGATTATGTCATGAAATGAGTTTATGCCAACTGTTGCCAGTTTCTGCCGGTTAAAACAATTTCTGCCACTGGCACGGCAGAAACCATTTTTTGCCGGCAAAAACCCAGCCCTGTAAAATTCATCTGAGGAAAATAAAATATATGACTACACAGGAGCATTTTAAATAAAGGCCTCTCTTTTACAACTATGGAGTTAATTATGAATCAAATCACACTCACTAAAATATGTCAACTGGCTGCGAAACTGAAAAAATGAAATATTTTAAATATTAAAAAGTAGAAAATAAAGCAAAGTCCTTTCTGCTCAATTGGCAGTGTAGATTGATTTCTTTGTTAAGGTAATAATCAGATTTAATACAAATTAAATAAATTGGTCTGATTTCTTTTAAGTTTGCTAAATAATTTTTAGGAACACTCTAAATCTAGCTTGCCAAAAGTAATTGAACAGATACGCGGCAATTATATCAAAATATTAAAAACTTGCTTAAAAAGGCCACAAAAGTGTAAACATAATGTTGTAATTTTTCAAAATTAAATTTGTAGAATCTTGAAAGAAGATCAAAACTTTTTATACTTATTATTGACAAATTTGTATTTTTAAATGCATTTCTTTAAAAAAAATTCTAAGTTGTGTGTTTCAAAATTGTATTTTCAGAAAGTTATACTGCTGTAAAATCAAAAAATATGATTTTAATAGAAAATTGTTATTGATTGTCAAACTTCTTAAGACAGGACTTTAAAATGCATCAGGTCTCAATGATAGGTGCAAACTGCACCAAGATACTTGCCAAATGAGAGAAAAAAAAAAAAATCCCAATAAAGTTTGAACTGGTTCAGTATTTCAAGCATTACTATGATAACAAGCTTTGCATATTTTTATTTTGTGTGTTTCTTTAACCAAACTACTGTAAGATCTACATACTTGATAAATAAACTCATCTAAGATGCTTACAAGATTAATTTAGTGTCTCAATTAGGTTTCAATTAACTCAGTACTTTGGATGATATATCTTATTGATAAATCTTTTACATTTATGTGTCCCTGTAAATGAACTATAAGAGTTACATACTTGCTTAACAAATTCAGTGAAGGTAATGGCTCTTATTTTCGACAAATAAAAAGTATAGATTTACACACAGAAAGCCCCTTATTAAAATCAAACTTATTTTTAATTTATCCCAAACCTGAAAAAAATCTTTCAAGAAAAATTTAAAAAACAATTAAGAAGACAATTTAAAAATACATTATCATTGTTACATTTATACAATGCATAACTTGTGAAAATGAAATTGTTATGGTTCATAAAAAAAATTAGATGGATATCAGGTATAATTCTATCGTATTTTCTTCATCAGGACTATGAAATTTTATTTTATAAATATGCTTCATTTTCTCATGTGTTACTGCATATCCGTTTTTAATATTCTAAAGAACTTCAGTCTTAAATTCTAAGGATGTGAGAAGACAGAGGAAATATGAAAATAGACCCACAAGTAACAAAGAGTTTAAATACTATTGTTCTAGAAATTATTGGCAAAAATTAAATTGACAATGTTGTGAACGCTTTCAGCATTGATGAAGCACAATTTTCTGTTATCTTCTGTTAAATAAAACAATTACTCTTTATAAACACCCTTACTTATAAACTTGTCCAATCCCTAAACAGAAATTTTATTTTAAAAGAAAAAACATGGAGCCAGACAAAATAACAAGTTTTGTAATAAATTCAGTACGCAAACATGCAATAAATTGTAGCATTGTATATTTTGACAAATTTAGATGCAAAAAGCTTATACAATACCAAGTCTAAGTCTCTCAGCATAGGAAGTGGCCTTTTTTGCAGAACCAGGATTCCTTGCAACAATAACTGCATTTCTATAATCAGGTATCTGTAAAAATTATGAATTATTAGATCAATTTATACACATGACACTGAAAATGTATTTATAAAGACAGCAGACCACACAATGTGAACTCCAGGAACATGAATAATGTTTGAATTATTTAAAATTAGAATTAACTAAAAGAATTTTGAAATAAATTTTTAAAAAATTTACAAAATACTATGAACAAAACTACTATGAACTAATAATATGCATGATACTATGAACTAATATGCAATAGATCTTTATCATAAATATTGATCTTTTTTTTATGAACTAAAAAATAAATAAAATTAGAAAAAGGTATTACACTAAAGTCCAAAATCATAAACATGCAATGTAATATCACTAATTATTCTTTAAAAAATATAATAAATAAATAAATAAAAACTTAAGAACTCAGTTATGCTTGTTTTTACATAGTTAAATAATAAATAATAATTTCAGTTCTGTTTATTGCTTTAAAGACATAATCAGTATTGTAAGCAAATAATTAAACTCAATTTTCATACCAAAGTCTCATCTAGTTACCTGAAAATGAGTTGATACTCTATTATCCTTTCTAGCTATGCACATAAAATAAATTATTATTATTCAGATTTATGTATTCATTTATTGTGACTATACCTGTCTAAGACTATCTGTCTAAGGTCTTATAATTATCCAAACCTTTGATTCAAAAATTTTATTTATACAAGACGTTCTATCAGCTTTTCAATATCATTTTCAAAAGGGATAAATTTATGTTTGAATGATCCCATAATTTAGAGCACATTCAAATTAAGGAAAAGCTACTGTAGATATAGTAAACAAAAAAGATTTAAAATTATTTCATGTTTTTCAATTATTCATGTTTTTCTGTGACCTTGTCGAAATTCGCAGGATTTTTTTTTTCTCTTGCGATTCTTTTCACAAAACACCTTTTGGAGAATCTTGCATTTGGCTGGTACTTTCCACATTCTTTAGTCGCCAGTTTTTTGCATTTAGTCGCTGAGTGGCGACTGCTTATTTTCATCTTTATAAACAACCCTTTCATGATGGGAACTTTTTACAAAATTTTTAATGTTTTGTCACCGGCTTTAAAAAACAGAAATTTGTGCCTAATTAAATCGAGAAAATGCTTTGATTAAACAAAGCAAATTTTCCAGTAAAATTTTACTGGTAATTTTTATAAATAAAAATTCGAAACATTTCTTGTGGCACATATATAGGTTGCTTGTCCCCAAGGGATTTAAAAAAAAAAAAAAAAAAAATCTAAAAGTCATCTTGACATAAAACTAGTTGCTAGTTTTTTGGCATTTTTAAGTTAAAAAATTAATATAGTGGCTTTGGGCTGAAAACAGTTACAAATAGTCATTTTTTTGGGTTGTCTCAGTCAATACTGTTATTGAAATACACTTAAAATAAATAAAAACACATCTTTATTAAAGATATTATTTTATAAATTCAATAAAAACTGTACTTACAGACTCTTGGATGTATTGTAGTAAAAAAGGAGAAGCTCTCAGATTGTCTACTGGTATATCAAAAAATCCCTGGACTTCCTTAGAGTGGAGATCCATGGTAATCAAATGTGTAAGACCTAATGTAAATCCATAAGACATTGTTAATAAATTGAACATGTTATTCATATGGTGAAAATATACATTTTAAACACATTAAAATAAAAAATCTTCATTTGTATAGGATACAAAGAAGTAATAATATTCAAATAGAAATAACACAGAAATTCACAAATTGAAACAGAATAATAACTTTTTGGAAAATAGAAATTTAAGATATCTATCATTTATCAAAAGAAGAAAAAATGACTCATCTGTAAAAAGAGTCTATTAAAAACATTTAACCCTTTAATCAACAGGCCGGAGACTTTCAAAGGCAAACTGCATGTAAAACAAAAACTGCGACAATTAAGGGGTTAATTATAAAATAAAAAGTATTTTGATGCTGATTTGAAGAAGTGCATCCTATATGGAAATACAATTTTATTACTTACCCATCATACATAGTATAGGGTAAGTCTTGCAATCGTTTTGAAAATCGAAAATTTTTTTTTGACGGATTTACACGTTTTAGATAGTGGAGATTCCGAAAAACATTTTTAGAAAAAATTTTTTGCCGTCCGTCTGTCTGTCTGTCCGTCTCTAAACGCTCTATCTCCCAAACAAATTGAGATAGAGACTTGAAATTTTGTATGTAGTTAGTTTGTAAAAATGGGACGAACCCTATTTAATATCAGCAACCTCGATTATCCAGAACTATTTTTTTCGGACTCTCGAAAAATTCGTTCTGATGAAAGGTATATAAAAATTTTCGAATTTTTTTGTTCTAAGGAATGGACGTAAAAGGCAATAAAATAACACACATTTTGCATATAGAACGAAGTCGATCGGATTATTAGTTGCCGAGATATTTGTAATCTTGTTTTCCACATTCTTCGATTTTTCATGACCCTGTATTTCATTCAAATTTCAATTCAAAAGTATATTTTAATTGGAAATGAGACGCTTAATCCGACGTAGTTAATTGTTAGTTAATAGAATTGTTATTTTTGGAGTTATAAGGATGTTTCTTTTATGCAGTTCGGTACTGCTTGAATAGTTTGGCGTTTTATATAATTTGTCGAAATTCGTACATCAGCAGTTCTTTAATATAGCATTACTATGTATATTAACAATATTTAAATTTTGTTTATGAATTGCAATACATTGTATAAATAGTTTCACATGTTTTATTTTCATATACATATCCATGATGGGTAAGTATTACGGTGGCCCCCAACGACTAGTTTTTCTTAAAAAACTAGCTAATCATCATTTTTCTCATTAATTCTCTTTCTCCTCTCCTCCACAGTTGGAAAAGCAGGTATGATGGTCATAAATATGGGACAGCCACGGCCGTAGCAAGAAGTGAATAATAAGGGGGGGGGGGTCAAGAAACTGTAAGGGGGTAATATTTTCTCTCTCTCTCTGATGCAGAGAGATAAATTAATGCATATTCACTCTGTTAGGTACTATGCTTCTTATTAAACTGTTGTAGCAACTTCATTCTATACTAAGAAAAGAATATGATGATGAAAAATCCGAGCATATAACTAGTATATAACAATATTAAACATCTGTTAGCTTTCTATGTGCAAATAGGATGAGCGGGCGTTGAAACACTTATTGTAGTTACAATTTAGTATTTCTTTGAAACTGTGAAAGAGCCTCAAAACTAAATTAAGTTTTTGGGCAGAATTACATTTGCATTTTCAGAACATAAATTCATTTTAGTGACTTTGGAATCTTTTCCAAAGAAATCTCTTTTTTTGAGGGGGGGGGGGGGGGGGAGGGCTGATCTGCCCATAGCAGATCATAGACACAGCAGAATTACAAGGAAAATAAAAATGTTTATCAAAAAATTTTGCAAGATTTTTCCCTTCCAGATTACAAGCACTTCTATATTGTAGCATTCTAACCAGATTTTGTATAGTAAAAGATCATGAGCATGAGACAATATTACATGTGGTGATTAACAATCCTTTTTCACTGAGAGGGCTTTTTAAATATATATAACTTTCTTTCTAATTGTCCCAGCCTGTCCAGATTTTGTATCGGAAATCTTCATAGTACAAGAGTTACTTATAGCCATCAAAAATGCCTCATAAAAAAAGTAAAAAAATTAAGATTGTAAATCAATTAAGTATATGAATGAAAATAAAATTGTAACTACCGTTATATATTCGTGTACCTGTCGAACATTTTAAGACAAAATTTGAGATTTAAAAATGAGAGGGGGGGTCGACTTATACATGAGTTAGTAAATAAATAAATAAATAATTATTAATGACTTTTTACAGATAATGGACATATAGGCAAGTCTTAAGTAATCACATGTGGGTCTACATTGTAGAGAAAGATAACAGTGGATAATGCTCATTTCCCTCTAATTGTCAAAAAAAAGCTTAAGGATAATGTCACTAAAATTGTTCTGCATTCATTTTCTTATGGGATAGAATTCCCATAAATACAGAGGCATTCATTTCCAGTTTTTAACCATTTAATCGTTTGCCTTGAGATAAGTCAGGATTTACAGCACTGTTGCTTGTGGTTTACCGGCCATACCTGTCGTTGGTGAAGTGGTTAAAAAGAAAAAGAATTCAACTTGAGAATGCTTTTAGATATTTCTCTTAAAATTCCTACCATACAAAGAAGTAATATATTTTAGCAGTCTGTTGTTTACCCTAGTAAATAAGACTTGATATGATTTGCGAGATTTTTTTTGAATATCATTAAATTGATTTGAATAGGATTGAAAATAGTTTAAGCCTCACAGGTTTTACAAAACTATACAGTTTTAAAATGTTAAATTAAAAAAAAAAAAAAAAAATGTTTATTTATTTAATGAAAATTTATGCATTTTTTTAAAAAAAATCTTCAATTACAGATGTTTTTAACATACTACCAGAAATGTGATTTGACCTATACAGTAAAATTAATTTTTTCAAAATTTTGCATGAGAAGATCGATTGATGGGAGGATTGACTTACATGAGTATCATACATATTAAACAGTAGGCTTAATTCTTTAAGATCAACTTAAAAATTCAAGAATTTGCACATGCGTGAAATTGAATTTATTAGCACTTCCAGTTAGAAGAAAGTCGAAGCAAGTCTGGCTAGCTTAGTGGTTTAAGGCACGAAGTCTCTGAGCTTTTGTAGAGGACTAGGGTTCGATCCCAACGCTCGGCAAAATAATTTATTTTAATAATGATATTTTACTATGAGGGAAAGTTATATGATCTTTATTCTTTTGTTAACATTATTATTTTGATGCTTTATAAATAAATAAAATTTAACATTAAACAATATGTTTTTTTAAGTAACAATTTTATTTTAAAAATATTTGAAGTAATTAAAACACAGTAATTATTAGATACAGCCAATTTCTAGTTCAGGGCTTTAGAGATATATTCGTAAGTATAAAATTATTGAAAATCTTTACAAATCGCTATTATACACAATCAATCTTTACAAATAATTAAATAATAAACAACAATAAATACAACACACACAAATAAAAATTGTAAATTTAATTTAACAACTAATATATTTATAAAAAATGTATTATAATTTTCTTAAATATGTAAATGTTTAAACATTATTTTGTCAGTACGTAGTACCAGCAATTTTCCACTTTCCTGTCATGTGCATGGAAGCTTAGAAAAAATAATCCATTTGTAAACTGTAATCTACGTGGATTATATAAATAGATAAAAGTTATACATCATTTAGACCATACATTAAATGATTTTTAAAAATTCACCGAGTACCATTTTGAAGTAATGTCTGAATCTATAAAATTATGAAATCTGCTAAAATATTTAAGAAATAGTTTAACATTTTTAACTTAAAAAATATTTAAGCTAAAGTATTTTTCATTTAATTTAAACTAATCTACAATTTTTGTTATATTTTGTATGAGCATTACAAGGAAGGTTTATGTTTGTGTGCATATAAGGAAAAGTATTAATTATTTTCCAGTGGAAAAAAATCACAATAAAGAAGAGATTACAGGGAGAAAGAAAAATAGACATGTAAGAATTATAATTGAACTACTTTGTGATACTCATGGTTTAATAATTAAATAATGTATGAAAACGTTATGAAAAATTCAAATATACTATAAATAGTTGCTTAGTAGCATGAAATTTTAAGTTTAGGGATTTAAAATGAGACTGATAAAAATAAAATTAATAAAAACTTTTCAATATAATTAAAAAAATGAGAAAATACTAAACATTGTTATTTTTTTAAAACACTGAGAAAATTTACCAAAATAAATATCAGTTCAATTAATTTTAGTTATTCTTCTTCTAAAAAAGCAAGCGCTCTTAAAATTCTTTTAGATGATTACTTGAGTAGGTTAAACTGACAGAACCATGAAATGCTTTCAATCTGTTGGAATCACATAGATAACATAGAAATAAATCAAGTTTTCAAAACTTTATTTACAGGTAACTAATTAAGAAAATCAAACATTATTCTAATTAATCTTTTAACATGTTTATCGTCAAATCTTGATGGGTACCATCTAGTATAAGTTATATCAGTATATATATTATTAATTTATGCCCTTTTACGATTTTGTCAAAGTAATATCAGCCACGATAATATTAATATCATTCATATATATGCATATACAGCAGACTCTCTCTATCTGAACAACTCGGTATTATGAACACATTCCAACAGTCCCAGCGAAACTCCATAGACTTAATAAAAGATTAACTCTCTGTATTCTGAACACCCTCTAATCCGAATACCCCACTATTATGAATGATACTTTTGGTCTCCATTTCTACTCCAACTCTCTATAAACTAAACACGTGTTTGCAATCTAAATTCAAATTCTGACCATGGAAATTCAGAGAAACTGTTACAGAAGAATAAAACGGTTCAACAAACTCGATTAAATAATAAACATAGAAAAACATTGCTAGATTGTAAGTATGCACTTGAAGTTGCAATTTGTTTGAATGCTTCAATTTGTTTGATCGAATCTTCAGTTAAATGTTGTAACACCTGTAATCACATTCTTGTCAGCTGCCTGCTGTAACAGAAACCATTTTATGACTTTTTTTTAATTAGAAAATATAAAAATTTACTTTTTGATTAGTTGGAGAATATTTTGGCAAGTTAAAATAATCCACTTACATCGTTCTTATTTCAAATTGTTCTATATGAAATATTTTTATTCACAGCTAAAGCATGATATTTTAAAGATTAATTTTTGAATTTTAGACAGATTTCTTCAATTGATCAACTAATGAAAAAATGGCAATTAAAGAATCTGCTTATAATTTTGATGGTATATAATTTCAACATATTTCATTTTTACCCATGATAGGACATTAAGCATTATAGAAATCATGTTAGTTTACTTTTAAAACTTAAAAGAAAGGTAATATGAAAAAAAATCCTGTAGCACCGACCTTTTGCTGATCAACTCCCGACTTGGTGACCGTACATTAATAGTAGTAATGCATTTCCAATCTCCGTCTATCAGGGTTGGCAAGTTTCTTCCGCAGTGGAAAAAACCACGGAAAAAAACGGCCGAAAGAAATAGGTTTCTTCCAAGTGGAAGAAATGGAAGAAACTGTTTTTCTTTAAGAATTTACCATATATTTTCAATTTTGTAAGGTATACTAAATATCTTCTTCCTATAATCTAATCTAAATTAATTTTACTGGACCAAAACAAATTTAATTAAGCATGTATGCTAAATTAATAATTGCATCAGTTTTTTAGCCAAGATCACACACAACACTTATCTGGAGATCTTCAACCACTGGCTAAATGAAAAGAAATTTTATCCAAAATACACAAAATGAGTTAAATGTTATCCATTTCAATTTAGCAAACATATTTTTTATTACTTAAATTTCTGAAACCGGTATTAAATAGTAGAGAATCTTTACTAATGGTAGAATGAAACCCATTTAAATAAAAGCTTTTAATTTACATCAATTTTATTAATGTAAATAATGTATAATAAATACTATATTAAATAGAGATCAATCAAAAATACGGTTTTGTTTTTGGCCCAAAATCCGAGTTTTGCCAAAAATGAGGATGAAAATTCAGCCAGATCAAAACACTTAGTATTCCAAAAATCTTGTTTCTTCCTTCAGAAATTTTCAATTTTAATTATTGATTTGAACTGTATCAGCTCAAATGAATGTATTGCAATGAACTTCATTGTTTAGAATTATCAGTCATGATTTATTAATCATATCATAGAAATGTTTTTGTTTAAACTGCATTAGATTTCAAATATTCTTTGAGAAAGTTCTAGAATAACAAATGATCATTTACATAAATCATTGTAGGAGAAATATCAAGATGTACATACATAAAACTGAAATATTTTTTAATTAAATGAAATTCATATGATTAGAAAATCTTTCTGTGTCATGTATGAATTAATTATGTACTATTGTATATGAAAATAAAGTTTTTGGATTATTAACAGTTGTACATAATTAATAAATATTATATACATATAATTAGTTTATAATTATGTATATTTATGTATGTTATGATGATTATGTATGTTATGATGATTATGTATGATTACTTTAAAACATACGATTTAATTACTTAAATTTTTTTTTGATGTTATTGTTTTCAGCCAAAAAGTAGAAAAGTCACCTAAATTCAGTTTTGGCCTTAAAAACCTGTTTTGGTCTATCCTTAATATTTAAAAAAATCATTAAAATCTTTATTTTTCTTAGTACAATGCAACATAGTATAGCAAAAAAGTTTTTTAGCAGTAGGATGCTGCGATCAATTTCTCAAATTAGATGAAAGCAAAAAATGAAGATTTTTTTTTTTCAAGTTCTACACTTCAGGATAGTTTAAAAGCATTTTGACATACCCATAGATGTTTTTAGAACACTCATCTTTTAAAATCAACATTGAAATATTCATGCTAGATGAAAGATATAAAAAATTACAAATTTATTTACTGTGTTGCACAGTTTAAAACAATGCACATTTATATGAAAGTAATATATTTTTATATGAAAAATAAACAATTTGTAGGTTGTTTCTTTTTCTTTTTCTATAAATGAAGCAATTAAAAAAAAAAAAAAAAAAAAAACCATTCCACAATAAAAATAAAAAAATCCCAACCTCTACAGTATCAAAAATCCATCAACTGAAAATGTCTGCTGAACCTGAAGTTTGTTATTAAAAAAATAATTTATTTTTGCGAAAATAATATTTTTTAAAATAATAATTAAATTTTCCAATTTGATTTCATGTAATTATACTTAAATTCTTTTACATAGTTAATATACTTTAACTTTGAGCATTTGTTTTGGTTTCTGGTGGTTTCTTCCATTTCTTCCAGTTTTTTCCATTTCTTCCAGTTTCTTCCACTGTCCTGGAAGAAATAGGTTTCTTCCGGAAGAAACCCAACCCTGCCCTCTATACTGAACATTTTTAGGCAGTCCCATGAGGGTTCAGAATAGAGAGAGTCTACTGTATATATATATAGTATTTCTTTGAATTAAATTATGATCTCCATAATTTCTACTTTGGCTTTCTACTTTCAGCACATGCATGCATATATATAATTATTTTGCATAAGGCAAAATGCAGAACACTGTTTATGATGGAATATTTTCTCATTTCTGGATGATTCCACTTAGAAAAGGTTTAAATTAAATTATAACTTTACAAACTGAATCAATTTATTTTTTTCATCTAAACTTTTACAGTTTAACCAGCACAAATCATTATATTTGTTATATATATATATCGTTATATATAGTCCTTTAATTATCTATACATATATCATATATCCCAGTTTATAACAAGCATCACTGATTTGAGATTATACATTTTTATTTCGAGCATATGCTGCTGCATAAAATGTATAAAGTTTTTCCCACAAAAAGAAACCAGAAATATTAGTTTTATGCCACTTCAGATAATGTGCCTTTCCTTTGCGACACGCAAACATGATCATTTCTAGCATGCTCAATTCATATTCTATGGAATCTAAATAACCCGTCTACCAAAAACCTAGTTTGAAACAAGTCATGTCTATTATGCACGTAAATTTCCTTCCACCCCATCTGCATGAAAGCATAGATCTTTTCAGAAGAGTGTCCAGGAGCTTTAAGAAAATAAGCAAGTTTCTTAGTTAAGGCAGGGGTAATTCTGGGTGAATTTATTTTCAGAAATTCACATTGCATTTTCGGAAATTGGCGCACACGGGGGAGGAGGGATGTCCGCAAGTTATTCCCCCCCCCCCGTGAAGGGGGTTTTATCCACGATTTTCAGACAAAATCAGCGATTTATCTGCGATATTTTAGCAAAATCGGTGATTTAATGTGATCTTTTGTCGAAATCGGCAGTTTTTCCGCGATCTTTTGACGAAATTGGCATTTCCCATGGGTTTCTTTTATGAAATCGGCTTCTTTTTTTTTGGCGATCTTTACACAAAATTTGCATTTTTCGCGATCTTTTCTCAAAAACGGCTTTTTATCCCTGTGATCTTTTGACGAAATCGGCGTTTTTTCCCGTGATCTTTGAATGAAATCGCTCTCTTTTTCAATGATCTTTTGACAAAATATTTGTAAGCGATCTTTTATCGAAAACGTTTTTTTCCGTTATCTTTTAATGAAATCGGCATTATATCCGCAATTTTTAGATGAAATCGACGTTTTCCCGCAGTCTTTAGACGAAATCAGCGTTTTATATACGATATTTGGTGAAACTGCCATTTTTTCCGCGATCTGCACAGGAAATTCACATGTTTCAATTTTTTGACAAAGTTCGTTGACAAAAACATTGAAGAAATCAGCGTTTTTCCACAAAATATTGTCGAAATGTGTGCTTTTTCGGCGATCCTGTTTTTTCCATGTTTTTACGCAAAACCATACAAATTGACAACTATGCGGAACTGATAACCCAATTTCAAATTTTCGGAATTAGATGCCTTAGATTTTCGGAAATTTCGGACGAGAATCACCCTTGAGTTTTGGATATGTTTCATCCCTTAGAACAGATTGAATTTTAAAAAAAGATTTAAAGAATCTAATACAGATTTGGACAGATGGACTGGCTTTATTAGTTCAACCATTAGATGTTTCAATAAACAGATCATTCAGGGTTGCCACTCTAATCTTGAAAGAAAATTACCTGTATTTTCCCTGTAGTGCAACGCATTTATTCCATGTTGAGTGCGAAAAAATATATGCGTGTATGAAGGCTAATTAGAAATGTTATAATTTGCCATTACCAAATTCCCTGTGTTTTCCAGATTTTTTAGGATTTTTTTAAAAATTCCCTGGATTTTCCCTGTTTTGGGAGGAGATTTAAAATTCCCTGTGTTTTCCCGGTTTTTCAGGTTCTCCAGGTGACGTGGCAACCCTGTCATTCAAAGAAAGTTTAAAGTGGAACACATGGATGATAGTTAGAAAAAAAAAAAGATTAAAGGACAAAATATATGGTATGCATCATTAACACAAATTTGTGAATGAACTAAAACATCATGGAATAAATCAGATTGGAAATAACTGTTAAATCACTTTTAAAATGTGCAATATCAAATGAACTTAATGGCACTAAAGATAATTTTTTATGGTTAGATGAAAGCGACACTGGGGATAAAACATATAAAAAGAACAGTGGGGAAGAATTAGACAAATCCGAAAATAAAGATGTAGATGAGTTCAACAAACTTTTCACATTACCTGATAAGGAAGATTAAATTCGTTAGAAAATATATATTGTAAATTTCTTTGTTTATACACTATATTGCCATTGATTATGGGACACTTGCGATTTTAGACATTTTACTAAATATCTAGAAAAATACATGAGGAATCATCTAGAAATTCTTAGTGTATAAATATAATAGTATAAGTCATACATCTCCGTGAAGATTTTTTTCCCGAAACTCCAAAGGGGACCGTCAACAAATTAAAAAAGAATGAATATCTTTTGAATAACCCTGTCAAAACTAATGCAGCAAAAGCGCTCAAACTCTAGATTGTGATTGAATGCCTTATTGTAATAAGCCTCGTTCATTTTTATGCAAATAGCATGCATACTCGCAGAGTAATTAAGGTTTTTATAAAAATGATCCCAAATTTTTCCAAGTTTTTTCCTTATAATTTTCAGAGTTCTTAATATAAAATATTATTTTTTTCAGAAAATATGACAAACAACATTGCACACAGTACCCTGTAATCAGAATTAAAAAATAATGAAAATTGTATAAAAAAGGAGTTGGTTTACTAAATAATATTTTACTGTGCATGCGTCAAAGATATCAAAATTTCATTTGCATATTATGTTAGCTAAATGTATAGAGCAACTTTTGTTAAAGTCACAAAATCATAACTTGAAAATTCTGACAATAATCGTCAATTGAATAAGTCGAAAATCCGTTATTCTCAAAATGAAGCAAAAACAAGAGGGGTTGTATCCATATATTCATTGATTAGTGTCAATATAGAATATACAATATGGGATGTACTACTGCATTTGGATAAAATCCCTGATTTTTTTTGCTTCATTTTGGAAATAACGGATTTTGTCCTTTTTCTATAGACGATTACTTTCAGAATTTTCAAGCTATGATTTTGAGACTTTTACAAAAGTTGCTCTATACATTTAGCTAACATAATATGCAAATGAAATTTTGATATCTTTGACGCATGCGCAGTAATAAATTATTTAGTAAACCTACTCATTTTCCATACAATTTTTATTATTTTTTAATTCTGATTATAGGGTACTGTCTTCAATGTTGTTTGTCATATTTTCTGAAAAAAAATATTATTTTATATTAAGAACTCTGAAAATTATAATGGAAAAACTTGAAAAAATTTGGGACCATTTTTATAAAAACCTTAATTATTCTGCGAGTGTGCATGCTATTTGCATAAAAATGAACACTGTGTATTACAATAAGGCATTCAATCATAATCTAGAGTTTGAGCGCTTTTGCTACATTAGTTTTGACAGGGTTATTCAAAAGATATTCATTCTTTTTTAATTTGTTGACGGTCCCCTATGGCGTTTCGGTAAAAAATCTTCGCGGAGATGTATGACGTGTACTATTATATTTATACACTAAGAGTTTCGAGATGATTCCTCATGTATTTTTCTAGATATTTAGTAAAATGTCTAAAATCGCAAGTGTCCCATAATCAATGGCAATATAGTGTATTGATATATAAATGTGTTTAAATATAACTGTAAAAATTTGGAAAGTTTTCTTATGATTCTACATCAATCATTTTATATTCGCCATGTGGGTGTTATGATTAACACCCACGAAAAAATGAAATGATCTTTTAGAGTTAAAAGTGCATGTTATATGCTAAGATATACAGTATATATATTTTTTAATAGAAATATTTCAACAACTGGAAAGAAATTTTCATTCTTTCAAAAAAATTTTCAATTGTTTTTCTTAGGGTTGTTTTGCAGTCATACATTCAAATCTCCCTTTCTTATATTAAATTTATAACAATGAAATGCATTCATATTTTAAAAATTTTCAACAAAATATTTTTTTGTGTTCTCTTTCTAAAAGATGTCTTTTACTGGGTAGATGACAAAATACTTCTAAAGAGCATGTTTAATTTTTTTATTTTACAGTTTAAAATCTAAGAAAAGCGACAAGTTGTAAGTAAGATTTTAACCACTCAAATAACATTAAGCAATAAAATTATTATTTTTAGAAGTTTTTCTCAAACAACAAATATATAAAAATCATCTTCTAAGAGGAGTTAACAGAAAAAAGCTAAAAACATTAATTATCTGATAAGAAACTTCAAAAATAAAAATGCATTCCATGCCTATAGGTTTAACATTAGAGAACAAAATTTGATCAGACTAACATCCTTGAGCTTAGATTACAAATACAAGCAAAGTGTTAAAAGTAATAACTATTTATAAAAAATAATATTTCAATTCATTTAAGGAATTAAAGAAAATTATTACAGATTTACCTGCATTGCACATCATTTTAGCTAATAATTTAGAAACAATGCAACCACGTTTCCTCATTTTACTCTGCTTGCTATAAGGCAAGTATGGAATTACTCCAACAATTTTCCGAGCACAGGAAGTCTTACAAGCATAAGCCATGATTAGTAGTTCCATAATATTATTGTTGACATCTCTGAAATAGCAATTAATTGTATTCTATGATTATGTTATAGAATATTTTTTTTTAATTTTAAATAATACTAATAACATAAATATTGGTTATTCTGAAAGTCGATATATTAATTGTTAGGATACAATCAGTGTTCTCGCTGGCATTTGACTAACGTTAGTAATTTGGCTAATTAAAAATAAAAAACATTCGCCAAATGAAAAAAATGTCAGCAAAATAGATATCTGTTTCAATATGTTCTAAAATAACCTAAGTTTTTATGTGACGGCAATTGTTGTTAATCTAATTTCAATTATCCGCTACAAATATAAAAAAATGTATACATTAAATATATAAGACCATTAATTGTAAATAATATGTATATATATGCATGTGTATGAAAAACGAAAAATAAAAAGCAAAAATTGAGCACTAGCAATTTGGCGAATGAAGAATTTAGTCGCAATTTGGCGCATTGGCGAGCGACAGCGAGAACGCTGGATACAATAGCGCCAACTTATATGGGCCCGAACTACCCAATAATTTTGAATCATAGCGTACCCGATTTTCATTGTTCTAGTTATTTATTTCATTATTATTTTATTATTTGCTTTTCTCCTTAGAATAAAATATATTTTGCCAGTGACCATGTGTTTTAATTCTCGGACTAACATCCATAAATCCCAAATGATTGAAATGTTTTGCTTCCATGTTTAACTTTCCTCTAATTCAATTTTGTAATCATGTTCATGATATCTTGATATCACAATACATATAAGTTTCTTTATAAGGAAAAACATATAAAAATATGATTTAATTAAATTGCAACTTTATTAAAACATAACAGCTTGACTTAAAATTATGATTTTTCATTATCTGCCAATCCTTCAAAGGAGAACTGATTGCACCATTTTACAAAAATATTTTTGAGACCACCCAATATTTTTCAAAAGTTGGTGCCACTGTTAGTATATGAAATGCTGAGGAGAGCAAATTAAATTTTTTTGCTATACTTATTAACTAAAAATATAATAAATCCAAAAACTGTCACGTAAGGACATTAACAGCATTTGATTCTAGAGAAAAATACTAATGCAAAATTCATAAATTAAATGACATAAAGATTGTTCAATACACTGTTCTTCAAATAAAAACTTAAATAACAATACATTATATTTAACTAAATAATTTGACTATTTTTAACAGATCCGTGGAAGTCTCAAATTACCCTCTCCCTCTCTTTTGAGTTTATGATGCAATGTTATACAAATGTCCCAAAATGCAGGGCTCACACAATTTTTACTTTTGATTACAACTATTTCTAAATTGTAATAAATTTAAATGCCAGGAATTAAATCAACAATCACTATAACAAGACCCTTAGTATTTTAGAAAAATTTTGTTTAATAAGTATAAAATCATACAAATCCAAGGTTCATTTACAAAAACAGACTGGAATACACACTCAACTCTGGGTTTGTTTGGATAGTTTTGTTTTGAAATACATAATCATACAAATTTGAAGGTGCATACTGCTGAAGGCAGTGAACTCCAACATATTTGTTTAGAAAGACTTTTCATTCTAAAATATCAAATTATATAACTTAGAGGGTTATTTGTGAAAACAGACTGGAGCATACATAGAGCACCACACCCAGATTGTAGATTACCAAAAGTTTGTAACAGTCAAGCATAGAATTCTAGGTTTGTTTGGATGCTGATTTAATTTTTAACATTAAATTCCCTCTAGAAAAATAGTCTGAATTCAACAATCCTTTAAGGTATAGTTATAATTACAACCCAGACATGAGCAATCCAGAATGATCAGTTAGTATTTTCATATATCCATAATTATTTACGTTTCAGTTATGTTGATATTAAAATCATAAATGTTTTCTCTGCCATTTGCTTTTACTTAGTAATGTAATTGCATGTTTTTTTACTTAATTATAATTAAAATTCTTGGAATTCATAATGCTGTCTAATAGCATACTAAAGCTAATTTAGCAGTGAGAAAATATATTCAAACAAATGTGAAAGTGGTCAAATGAACAGAATAACAATAAAAGCTAATATAATAGCAAATAATAACAATAAAAGCTTTCTAAAACTAAAAGTTGATACATACTTAGTGCCAGTTTGCAAAATATAGACATCTCTTCCTCGAACTGATTCTCCAATATCAACCAAGGTTTCTGAAATAATCATTAATGTATAGAATGTGAAAAACAAAAAAATTCATTAAAAAATAATGCAGAAAAAAATAAAGTAAGGAAAATTATAGCGTAAAACTTATGAAATAAAAATAATTTTTGTAAGTTATTTAACTCTTTCCAACAAAGATGAAAGATGTTTATGAATTTAGTTTGTCTGTCTGTATGTTCATGAACAAACTCTCATAAATATAACTGAATATCATGAAATTTTTATATATTATTAAGGTTTATTACAGAATCTTTGGTATTGAAAATGAAGTGTGTGCCATTTATAATCATCTACAGCAGAGCATCCCAATTTTTTTCTTTCACATACCCCTTTTCCAGGCTTTTTCTTTTGGTGTACCCCCATTTCTTATAAACATGGCCCTTATACTTAGCTAGACAATGCAAACATGTTTTTTATCATTAATAATCTTTTTTATCACAGCCATTTAATAAATCGATACAAATTGCATTGTCATTTCTAACATTTTTATGACTTTATTAATTATTTTTGTTATTTCCACCATTACTGATATTATTTTCATGTATCCCCAGCAGTGGCGTAGCTAGGATGGGTGACACCTGGGGCGGATGTAAACGGTGTGACCCTCTCCCCCAAATCCACCATATTTTAAAAATCACGTTATTGCAAATAAAATTTCAACATTTTTTGCATGTCTGATGTGATTTTATAGATAATTTGAAGAAATAAATATAAAATTTTAATTTAAATACAACATACTAAAAAGTTTGCTTTTGCTACCCACTCGTTGGATAGGTAGGTTTTAGATCTTATTTATGTAGGTACATATCTTATTTAGACACCCCATTCTGTATAAAATTTCAGATTCTCTAAGAAAAGAAAATTAACTCTGTTGTGTGATGCGTTAGAAATTTCCTTTTATTTCAGAAATATTTTCCCAAAATTTTATAAGATTATATGTATTAGCAAATAATGATTGGGTGTCACCCCTTAGAGGATGACACCCGGGGTGGACTGCCCCCCTCTAGCTATGCCACTGATCCCCAGCAAGCCTGCCATGTACCTCAGGTTGGGAACTACTGGTCTACAGGAAAACAAAAAAATTCTGTTACATTATGGTAGGCCTGCCAGCCTTTGAAAATGAGAAATCATAGCACACAAAATTCAAATTAATCTGGTAGTTAGTTGGTTGGTTTTTCATGTTTCACAACCATTTTTTAACATTCATAAAAGAAATAAAGTTTCAGTCATTCAACTCAATATAGTAATTTGTTTCCTCTGAAAATTTTTATAGATTTATATAGTTTCTTCTCATTTCAAAGCTTTTTTTTTTTATGAAAGGAGCTTGGTTTTAATTATTTAGCCTAGTGCAGTATTTGTGATTTTTTTTCTACATGATTATTTTATGTTACAATCAAATCTCGCTAACCCGAATCTTGATTTCGTGAATTTTTCGATATCTCAAAGAAAAAAAAAAAAAAAAATCCCTTGAAATTTTTTGTAAATGCAATGTTAAAAAACCCTTGGTTTGATAAATTTTTTGTGTCTCACTTCTCGATAACTTAAACTTTTTTACATAAATTGTGCATTTTTTTTTTTTTTTTTTTTTTTCTAAAACAAAAAATTATTTAAAAAAAAATAGAATTTTTTAAAGAATAGAAAAACTATATTCATAAATTATAATGACAAACTTTGCATGAATTTTTAAATTAAGGGACAAAATGACGCTAGTAACACAATGAAATCTCTTGAACCCCCAAGATGAGAGTGAAAATTCTTTTTTCATTGTTTTCTTATCTCTTTTCAATCAGTTGTCCTTGCATATGCAGTGACCATCTATCCTTTCTCTGTCTTGTTATTCTCTAAGGTTAATTTCTAGAGGGGTTCAAATTAAGGAGGTGGTTTTAAGGAAACTGGAAATGATAGTAATGAACAAGAATCAAGAGGTAGGTGACTTGTAAGAAGAATATAGAATTTCTTATCATTGCAATAAGGGGTGAAAGAAATGTGTGAATAATGCCCTAGTGATATCCTGAAGTTTTTTTTTTTTTTTGTAAATTAAGAAAAAAATTAGAACATTTGTAAGCGAGATCTTCTGTGAGTCATCTGTTCAAAATGACTAACAAATGAAAATTGAATAAGTTTTCTATTGAAGTGAAAAAAACATATCGTCAACAAAGTTGAAAGAAAATTGTGAAGAAGTTTGGGATTCCAAATTGCAAATTTACAATATAAAACTAGTTGGATGTGCCAATCCCAAAACTTTCTTCTATTTCATACGTACATTTTAATATTTAAAAAAAAAAATAGTTATTCATTTTAATGTTTTAATAATTTTAATTCAATACCATACGAATTTTGGTTTTCATCTTAAATTTCTGCTTCAATCAATTAATCGGAGTAAAAACGAATTTCTGTCTCTACACGAGCCGATGGACAATAGAATGATAGGCAGATTTTTTTTTTTTTTTTTTTCAAATTCAGGGAGGACGTACTTGCTTTACCAAAAAATAATCATATATAAAAAATTTAGTTCGGTTCTAGGACTAACTTTATACACAATTAGGTGGTGCAGTATTGAAAATGGCATAAAATTGGCTGTTGCAGCGCCTCCTTCTGGCGGATTTTTTTCAAATTCAGGGAGGACCAACTAGCCATAGCCATACACTTACACAAAAAATTTGGTTCAGTTCGATGCATAAATTCATGTACTTTTGGCCGGTACAATACTGAAAATGGCACAAAAATCGCGATTACAGCACCCCCTTCCGATGGATTTTTTTCAAATTCAGGGAGGACCAATTAGCCATAGTCATACCCTTACACAAAAAATGTGGTTAAATTCGATGCATAACTTCGTATACTTTTGGTCGGTACAATATTGAAAATGGCACAAAAATCACGATTGCAGCGCCCCCTTCTGGTGGAATATTTCAAAACTGGAGGAGGATCTGCTTGCCACAGCCAAAAATATTCACAAAAAATTAGGTTCAATTCTATGCATAACTTCATACACTTTTTGATGGTAGAATGGCGACATACAGACACACAGACAGACATTTTGTAAAAACATGTTTTTTAGAATCTCTGACCCCTAAGACGTGTAAATCCGTCGAAAACCGGAAGTCGAAAAAATTTCGATTACAATACTTTCTTCTATTAAAGATAGAAGAAAGTAAAAATAAAGCAAGTATCCTACAAAAGTTCAAGGATGGTTTGGCAAGCAAAAGAAGCTAAAAATTAACCAATTTTCCAACATGGAGAAGCGATTTATGACGTGGATTTAGATGGACTTGCAAAAGAATTAGGTACTAAAATTTTTAAAAAAAATAATGGTTAGTTCAAAAATTTCAAAAAACATAACATTTTATTTTTGATAATATGTAGTGAAAGTGCTTGTGCAGACGAAGTTTGTGAAGAATTTAGGATGAAAATAAGTTTGATCATGCAGAATTATGACAAAAAAGACTTTAATTCAGATGAAACTGAATTTTTAAACAAATATACTCCAGATAAAACTATTCATGTAAAAGGTAGAGTGAAGCATCTCAGAGAGAAGTAACAAGCCTGTTACTTTGCTGTTTTGTGCAAATGTGAATGAAACAGAGAAAATAAAACTGTTTATGATTGGTAACTGAAAAATCTAAGATGTTTCACAAGCATAAAATCATTTCCTTTAGCTTATTAAGTTAATCGTAAAGCTTGAAGGACATCAAATTGTTTAACTGGCTAAATCAAAATATGAAAAAAAAAGCAGAAAATTGTGCTTTTCATTGACAACCCTAAACACTAGCTCAAAGCTTCAATCACTTGATCAGGGCATCATCCAAAGTTTTAAAGTAAAATATCATCTTCATGTGTTATTTTTTTTTCTTTTTATCCGGCTAAAATAAAGTATGAAAAAAGAAAAGCGGAAAACTGTGTGCTTTTCATTGATAATCCCAAACACTAGCTCAAAACTTCAACAACTTGATCAGGGCATCATCCAAAGTTTTAAATTAAAGTATCATCTTCATGTGGTTTAAAAAACAAAAATGCTGTCCAAAATGAAAAATGGCATTTTACCTTCTGGTGTTAATTTTCTACAAGCTTTGCAAATGGCTGACAAAGCATGGAAAAATGAGTCTTCCTCTACCATAATAAATAGCTTTAAAAAAGCTGTATATCATTAGAAACCACAAAAATAGTCAGATAACTTTCTGCTGAAAACTGCACCAAAAATAATCGGAAGAAATCGACAGGACTCATAAAGCACGATAACATGGAATTTAGTTGTTTTGTCAATGTAGATGATGCAGTACAAGTTTGCGGTCGGTGGGAGAACAATGATATCATAGATCAAATGAAAGCTTCTTGTGAAGCTGAAGAAAAAGATGAAGAAATCAATGAATTACCAGCAAATGTGACAAACAAGCATTTTCTGCAGTGGACACCTTGAGGAGATATGTTGAGTGTCATTCAAACATGTCAGAGAATATATTTAAAGCCATTGTCTACTTAGAAAGTGTAATAGACAAAATTTCATACTCACAGACCTGCCAATCTTTGAAAATGAGAAATTGTAGCACACAAAATACAAATTAATCTAGAGGTTGGTTGGTTGTTTTTTCGTATTTAGCAGTCATTTTCTGACATTTTTAATAGGTTTCAGTCTTTCAATTCAACATAATTAATTTTTTCCTCTAAAAATTTTTAAATCTTTTTTTTTTTTTTTTTTTTTTTTTTTTTTTACATTTATAAAAGGAACCCCTTTCCAACTTTTTAGCCCAATTGTATAATCATGGCTGAAAATTAGGAAATTTTTGCATTACTGAAATATACATGTTTCTGTAAAACACAGATGGAATATACAGTATGAAACAATTTATCCTGAATAGTTTGGGGCAAATGTATTCTAGATATTTTGTTGTACTTTAAAGTAAAATGCTTCTGATGTGGCTATAGCACTGCTTCTAATTTCAAAGTAATTACTTTTAGATTAGACAGATAACTCAGGCTGCCAATCTCTCTTAGTGAGTTTTAATTTTCTTCGGCTAGATACTGGAAATATTTCTCCTTCTTGTTGACTATACAGCTTCATTTTTACTGACTGACTGTAACAGCCATTTTTATTTTAAACGCAAATGCATACTTTGCATTTGTTCAAATCACAATTACAGAGACGTTCACTATCTAGATATCTTAGGTAAATTTTTTCACTGTGAACAGGCATTCAATTCCGAGAGGGTACAATTTCAAAAATAGAGATCTCAGTTATCTTATGTTTCCAGTGCGAACGGGGTATAAGAATCTGATTCAATCAAGATCAAAGATTAATCTTAAATAGTTTTAGTTTGAAAGAAGCCAAGAAAGAAAAATCACAATTTGGCATTAAAGTCAAATCACTGGCTATTTAACAAAATGTGCTTCTTTTTAAATAACTGATATCAATATCGGGTAGTAAAATGAATGTGATAATGTATCAAATTAAGCAATGCATATGTCAAAATGGCATTGTATGGAACTTTTTTTTTGGAAAGATTCTGAACTCAATCAATTAAAAATATCATTCTGGATGTTTAGTTTTCTGGTTAACTAATTTTTGGATAAATAGCTCCATAGTGTATAATGTATCATTTACATATTTGTAGAGTTAAACTAATATATATGAAAAACCAAATGTAATACTTAAAAAAAAAACATCAATAGAACCAAATGAACATCAGAATTTTAAATTTCATATTTAAACAAATAAAAAATAAATTTTTAAAATTTACAGGCTAGGTATATAAGGACAAACAACATATCGCACCCTGGCAAGAAAAGTGACTCAAAAAAACTGAATTTGAGAAAATTAAAGTCTAAAATAAACTAGTAAAAAAAAATTGACTCTGCCATCAGGAAGATAAATTGTGAGATAAATATGCACCGCTTTTTGGGGGGCACCTCATACATAGTATTTTTCAGTGGCATAACCTCAAAATTGCCATCTCTTTTATTTTTGTTACTTTTCTTGCCAGGTACGATATTAGAAAAACTTGATATAAAAATAAGGTACTTACGTACCTATTAAAGCCACCACAGCAGAAGTTGCACCAATAAAGAGCAATCTTGTTGTTCGCATGTGCATACAGTTATCGTTTGGATTCCTTGTTGCCTTGTTGTTTGTTGATTTTTGACGCCATTTTTTCGTGCTATGAAAATGTGTATTTGGGATTTGCCAAAAACAGAACAAGATGAAATTTTATTTTTCCAGGAGTTATGATACAGGAGTTAAACTCTATATCAGTCTATTTTCCACCGAAATCCAATTGACTATTTTGTTTTTAAATAAAAGTGTTTTGAATTTTGAAAGTGTTTTGATTTTAAATAAATTGTTTTATTTTACGATTTGTTGCAAAAATTACTTAAATATCACCAAATCTGTAGCTGCGGTGGCGTTAATATGTAAGTACCAAAAATAACTTAAGTTCAAAAATATATAGACACATTATATAATTTACCTCTATTAGCAGCATGAATAACAGAACAAATTCCCACCTTGATGCCAAGTCGTCTATAGATGAAAGCAAAATGGAAAATTAAAAATATGTATACAAATAATATTAACAGTGGATAAAATAGATTTAAATTATAATGCATCAAAACTTCCACAAAAGAAATATTAATATAGCAGTGAACCTTACAGAGCTTTAAAATTATTTATTGATATGTACTTTCATTAATCAATTTATCTTTTAATCTTTGAAGGTATCGTATTTTTGGGAATATGTGCCGCACCTCCGAAAATATATTCAAATAAAACAAATATTCTTCAAAAGCGCCGCACCACCGTAATTGACAAACTTACCAAAATACATCAAAATATTAAAAATTATGTTATTTTCTGCATTTTTTCACATTTTGTGGCGATTTTTTTTTACATTTGTAAAAATAATCCAATTTCAAACTGTAAGTAATATAGTATTTTGTCCTATTTTATGATAAAATTTATTCTGAATCTGAATTCAATTTTTTTTTCATGAATTTTTTATATGATTTTTAGTTTTTTTTTAAACCCCATTTATCGAAACACAAATCCTGATTAAAATATTTATCTAGTGTAATTATGCTCTCTGCAATTTTTGACTTTTTTGTGAATTTTAGCTTTATATATATATATATATTAGAGATGGGCATTATTTATCGTATTAGGATAAATAACAACGTTATTATTTTATGGTGCATTATTTAGTAACAGGTTAACGGAAAGTCCCTGTTAAATTTGGAACGCATTACCTGCAAAGTATGTAAAAAAGAAGAAAAAAAAAGCTAAAAGAACTGTTTAAAAAAATACATATTAAAATTATAATAACAATAAAATTTCCAAAATTTGTTTTCGATAATAATGTAAAAAAATCTTTAAAATATATTTTGAAATTAAAAAAACTTCTTTTTTAAAACGCTTATTACGACGCACCTAAGCAAACCGAAAGAAATCGTGATCAACAGTCATAAACCTTTCGTGTCCTTATCAGCTTTCAATGTCTACAAAGTATCATCCACTATCCACCATCCATGCAGAATAGCCCTATCAAAAAACCCAATCAAAGTCCAACTCATTAGCAAACAAACACCTGGCTACAGTGCCTAGAAGAGATAGTGTGGAAATCACCCAACGAAACCATATCCAAAAAATTACATATTTCGCCAGAGGGCGCTAACTTCAAGTTCATTGCTATGAATGAATAGGAACGTAATGTGTTTTAGATATTTTTTGATGTAATTTAAGTATGGGAAACTTTTTTTTTTAAAGATAAATTTTGTGAAAAACAGAATAAAAAAATTAGCTTGTTATACATGATATATTAGGGATAAACGAAAATTTAGGCATATATTTTAAATGCATTTCGCACTCGTACGAATTGCAGAACACTAGTTTCGGATTTCTTAATTATAATTCATGTAATATTTCATGTGATCAGCATACATATTATTATTATTTTAAGCTAGAGATTCACTATTACAAGTATTTTTGGGTGTATCAGTCCCAATGTTCATGATGGTCAAACGGGAGAGCGAATTAGATAAATATATAGTTTATTAATTAAATAAATCCACATTAGAATATTAAAATAAGTAGCCAGAATACAGAATGTTGTCTAATATGCAGAGCTAAATCAATATTCCTTTTGTACAAGGCCATGAAATTTCACAATCTTAAATTGAATACAGAGTCAATTTACATGAGTACTCTGCCTGATTGCAGAGCCAGGACCTACATGTTTTATCTGCTTGGTTGCAGATCCAAGACTAAAAAACCCCCTTTGGGGAAATATAACAAGAAAGCATAGAGATAAAATTAAAATGATCATAAATTTAAAAATATATCATTAACTTGACATAAAATAATTAAGAACTCAATAAATCTCTAATAATGATTTAAAAAGTACTCAAGTTGACAACTTATCAATAAATAAAACATTAATTTTGACATAAAATAATTATAAGACCAATAAATCTCTTTAAATGAATTTAAATTAAATTAAGCTGTCAACTTGTCAAGAAATAAACATTAATTTAATAATAAATCAATATTAAGCATTTTTAAATCATTATTTTAGTCATAAATATTAATCAAGACTTTTATTTTGACAGTAATTGGGTTTTCTCAAGGTCAAATCCATTAATATCAAGAATTATTATTTGACAGTAATTAACCTGTCAAGGTCAAATACATTACTATTATTAAATTTATTTCTTTATTTAAGGCTTACGCCTAAACATCCTCCGCCTCCATGAACAGAGTTCATCAAATTTAAAATAATTAATCTTACCAGTTTTCTTAATCAAATATTAAAACAATAAAATGAAAACATTTTACCTGTAAAGTTTTTTTTTTAAGTATTTAAATAAATAAAACAACTTCAATATGAATTCTAACAATTCTAACTGTCCTCAGGCGTTAAAAATTGTATAACTAAAATAGAGAGAGAAAAATTAATATACATTATAATCACAAAAATTAAACATACAAAAGAAAATAATAAATCAAGTACAGTTATTTTCTATTGGTAAAGGAGAGAGTTTTTGTATGGGACGTTTCAGTTCCCCGTGCAAAGTTTTCAGTTTAACAACCCAAACATGACTATCTTCACCAGGGAAAAGTTCAATTATTCGGCCCAATTTCCACCTTAATGGGGGCTGGTTTTCTTCCTTTATCAGCACTAAGTCATTGATTTTTAAGTTCGGGTTACTCTTCAACCACTTTGTTCGTTGTTGCAATTGTGAGAGGTAGTCTGAAGACCATCTTTTCCAAAAGCTCTGGAAAATCTTTTGCAGCAATTTCCAACGTTCCAAGGGAGTAACATATGTAGAGGAGATGTCAGGTTCAGGCAAGGATGTCATTGGTGCTCCTATAATGAAGTGTCCTGGTGTCAAAGCAGTGAAGTCATTGGGGTCAGAAGATTCAGCCACGAGCGGTCTCGAATTTAAACAAGATTCAATTTGTGCAATCAATGTTAAGAACTCTTCATAAGTCAAAATTTGTTCACCAATTGTTCTTTTTAAAGGATTTTTCATTTGTTTTATTCCCGCTTCCCAAAGGCCTCCAAAGTGGGGGGCAGAAGGTGGATTAAATTTCCATATTATCATTTCGTCAGTCAGATATTTGTGAAAATTTTCATCAGAAACAATTCGAGCCATCATTTTCTTCATTTCTCGGTCAGCTCCTACAAAATTTGTACCTCTGTCTGAATATATTTCTTGAGGCTTTCCACGTCGAGCTACAAACCTTTTCAGCGAGGCTAAAAATGTTTCAGTGGTAAGATCTGTGACAATTTCAAGATGGATAGCCTTTGTTGCAAAACAAATGTAAAGGCAAATATAATGCTTAAAGGGTTTCACACCACGCCCCTTACGAGGTTTGATCAAAAAAGGGCCAGCTAAATCCACTCCTACCTTCGAAGAAACTCGAGCTTGTGTTACATGTGATGATGGAAGATTTCCCATTATTTGAGATGAAAGGTGTGGCATATTTCGGAAGCATTTAATACATTTCCTTATTTCTCTTTTTACAGCTTCTTTAGCATTAACTATCCAAAAATTTTGTCGAATGGCCGAAATTGTTAACTGAGTACCACTATGAAGATGTTTTTCATGAAAGTATTTGATGATCAAATCTGTAACATGATGTTTTTTAGGTACGATTATTTGGTGTTTTTGGTATTCAGAGAGGTTTGCATTTTTTAACCTACCTCCTACACGAAGAATACCATTTTCGTCAAGAAAAGGGTGTAAAGGAAGTAATTTACTTTTAGAATTTAGGTCTTTTTTTGAATTTAGCATTTTCAGTTCTTCTCTGAATTCATGGCGTTGAATCAATTTCACAATAGCGTTTGTTGCCCCTTCAAGTTCTTGAACAGTTAAGAAACCACTGATTTTTTCAGATGGACATCTACTGTTTTTAATGAATCTGAGACACCAAGCCATAATTAGTCTCAATTTGGTCCAGGATGAAAATTTATACAAAAGTTCGAATTCAGGAATATTTTGGGATACGGAGCAAACAAGCATTTTACGTTTTTCCTGCAGGGCCTCTTCGTCAGACAGATTTATTGGAATTTCATGCGTAAATATTGGTAAAGAATTTTCCTTCAACCAGCAGGGACCATTTAACCACACAGAGTTATTAATCAATTCAGATGCAGAACAACCACGAGAGAGAACATCTGCAGAATTTTCTTTTCCCTTACAAAATTTCCATTGCACAGGAGCAACAAGTTCTTGAATTTCACGTACGCGATTTGCAACAAAAGGTTTCCATTTACTGGCACTTCCTTTTATCCAGTGCAAAACAATTTGTGAGTCGCAAAGACAAAATATATTTTCATTATCAATTTCAAGTATCCCCCTTAAATAATTTGCTAATCTAGCAGCTGTAAGTGCTCCAAGAAGTTCAAGACGAGGTAACGTAACTTTTTTTAGAGGTGCCACTCTAGATTTTGCAATAACAAATGAAGTTTCACAAGAAAAGGGATCACGAATATAGGCTACTGACCCATATCCTTTTATACTAGCATCAGAAAAAATAAAAAGCTGAGCAGTTTCAGGATTTAGCCTTACATTATTTACAAAATATTTTCTATGCATTTCAAAATTTACTAACTCCTTAACCTCACGAAACCATTTTCTAAAATTTTCACTTAAAGGATCTGGCAACATAGAATCCCAGTCCATTCCATGTTCCCAGATTTCTTGCATCAAAAACTTCATTCTTATTACAAAGGGAGAAATGAGTCCAAGAGGGTCATAAATTTTCGCCATGGTTTGTAAAACAAGATGCTTAGTGATAATTTGACTATCAAATTCTACCAAAAGTGGTTGTAAATCTAATTTTAATGTGTTACTTTCTGTCATCCATTTGATTCCTAATATCTTTGAAAGATTTTGTTCAAGGGTGTCTTCCTCAAAATTTATCCCATGTTCTTTCCATAAATTTTTTAATTCCATTGAATTGGTTTTGAATTTTCTTAATTTCATATTGCCTCACTCAATATCTTCTCTGCACCTTTCGATAAAACAAAAGCTTCATTTACTGAATCTGCGCCATGGAACAAGTCATCAACATACAATGAAGTATTTAACATATTAACTATTTTCTCAAAAAGATCTTTATATCCCTCAATGTGATGTTTGATGGTTGCAGAAAGGAGAAATGGTGAGGTTGTTACACCAAAAGTTACACGAGTCATGCGGAAGACCTTCAAGATGGGATTATTACTAGTGATATTATCAAACCACAAGAACCTCAAAAAATTTCTATCTTCATCTTCTATCTGAATTTGTAAAAATGCCTTCTCTATGTCTGCTGAGAAGGCAATCTTGTGAAGACGGAATCTTAAAATAATATCCAAAATATTGGGATTTAAATTGGGACCAGAAAATAGGCAGTCATTTAAGGATTTTGCTCCTTTATCTTTAGATGACGCGTCATATACTATTCTTACTTTCGTTGTCAATTTGTCTTCCCTTATTACTGGTCTGTGAGGCATATAATATGTGTTCACTTCGTTTTTATCAAATTTACATTCTTCAATTATCCCCAAATCAGACTGCTCATTTAATATTTTCTTATATTCATTTAATAACCATTCATTTTGGCATAATTTTGATTTTAATCCCCAAAGTCTCTGTTTAGCTACATCAAAATTGGATTCCAATTCATTTTTGTTTACCTTCCACAAAAATTTCGTTTCATATCTTCCATTAACAAAATTTAAATTGTCTTTAAATAAATCCATTGCATCTAAATCCTTTTGTGAAAATAATTCACTTTTACTATCAGAAATACCCAATGATTCTAGATCCCAAAATCTTTGCAAATCAAAATTTTCCCTTTCATTCACCGATACATGATGAGCATTAATTGTTTTGTTGCTTTCAGAGTTAATTTTTCCCACTATTGTGTAACCAAAAAGTGTATTAGCTACATATAAATGCTCATTAATTTCTTCTACGATGCCTTTCTGAACATTCCAAAAATAATCAGCTCCAAGAAGGATTTGCACTGCTGATTCCTGCGGGGTAGGATCTGCTAATTTCCATCCCTTACTCTCAACATATTTCGTAATTAAAGGATCAGAATTTGGAACCTTCAAAGTTGTTGCGCTTATTAAATCCGTAGCTAATACCTCAACATTTATGAAACGGCGATAATTCAATTTACTTCTTAATTTAATTTTGAAAACATCATATTCTTCTTCCAGACCTTGAACAATACCAAAGGCAAATACAGTTAAATGTTCTTTTCGTAAAACAGGCAAATTTAATTCACGAGCTAATGTTTTTGTTATGAAGCTTTTCTCGCTTGCAGAATCAAGCAATAAACGAACTAATTTTGATTTCGAGTTACCTTGAGCAGTTACACAACATGTTTGCAATAAAACAGCATGATTAGAATTTTTCAAATTACAATGAGAATTAGATAAAATTGTTTGATTTTCGGATATTTCTGGTTTCAAGTTTTTCTTAAAACAAAATAATTTGTTATGTTCAGTGCTTTTACAATTTATACATGGCTGCAATTTTACGCGGCACTGCGAAGATAAATGGGATTTGAAAAAACACCGATAGCATCTACCTTCTTTTTTTAACATTAATCTTTTCTTTTCATCAGCTAAATTTTTACACTCAGACGATAAATGTTCATTACTTTTACAGAAAACACAAAAAACTTTAATATTAGCATGTTGATATTTATTTGATTGTTTTCTTTCACGATATTCAGTTTTATTTTTATATACAAACGAAGAAGTTGTATCAGTTTTAGAACTAGTCATAAGCAAAGCTTTTTCTCTGCATTCAATTTCTGATTTAAGAAAGGCAATTAGATCTGTTACATCAAGGTCTTTACTAGTATCACGTCTTCTGTGATATTTCAATTACAAGTTCATGGGGTAATAACTTAATCAAAACAGGATTTAATAAATGCCCATAGGAATTAGATGTTACTCCTAAATTTCTTAAACTTCTTATGTTTATTTCACAAACGTCATGCAATCTTCTTAACGCATTTAAATTTGAGCAATTTTTCACGGGTTCCATGTTTAACAAATTAGACATATGTTTATTTATAATTACATCAACTTTACCAAATCGGTCCTTTAATAAATCAATACAGGTATCATAATTTTGTTCTGTCAATGGAAATCCTTCTACCACATTGTATGCACGATTACATAACAAAGATTTTAAATATGCAAATTTCTCTATCTTTGACAGTGATTTATTCTGGTGTATCGACGTTTCAAAACAATTAAAAAATTCTACCCATTCTTCGATTTCACCAGAAAATTTTGGAACATTTAATTTGGGTAATTTCATGGCCGAATAAGAACTTGCTTCTGTTCCACTGACAGAACTATTCAATGCATTCACAGAACTACCTGATATCATAGTAGAAATATTGCCTTTATTGCATTTACTTAATCTATTTTTAATTTTAAATTTAGCACTTATCAACTGATCATTATACTTTTCACTGCTAGCAATATCCTTTTCATATTCTTTTAAGTCTGATATTTGAGCTTCAATTTCATGATTTAATTTTTGAAATGCAGATTCTTTTACAGACAATGTTTCGTGAAGCTCTAATAATTCATCAGTTTTTGTATTATCAATATCATCTGCTAATAACGTGTCTAATTTTGTTAATAACTTTGTAAAACTTGTTCGTTCAACAGAACGCTTTGCTTTAAGTTTTTCTAAATTTTCCATAACAATAATAAAATCTTAATTTCTAATTGAATAATAAAGCTTCTTACCTGTTTATTTCAGGTAATCCTTAGGTAATCCAAGTCAAATGTTCATTCGTATTAATCCAATTATAAGGAGAAAACTGTTTTCATGCACAAAAGTCACAATAGTCACACAATTTAGTCACTATTTAACACTACCCGGTTGAGGCGCACCAAAAGAAAATGGGTGTATCAGTCACAATGTTCATGATGGTCAAACGGGAGAGCGAATTAGATAAATATATAGTTTATTAATTAAATAAATCCACATTAGAATATTAAAATAAGTAGCCAGAATACAGAATGTTGTCTAATATGCAGAGCTAAATCAATATTCCTTTTGTACAAGGCCATGAAATTTCACAATCTTAAATTGAATAGAGTCAATTTACATGAGTACTCTGCCTGATTGCAGAGCCAGGACCTACATGTTTTATCTGCTTGGTTGCAGATCCAAGACTAAAAAACCCCCTTTGGGGAAATATAACAAGAAAGCATAGAGATAAAATTAAAATGATCATAAATTTAAAAATATATCATTAACTTGACATAAAATAATTAAGAACTCAATAAATCTCTAATAATGATTTAAAAAGTACTCAAGTTGACAACTTATCAATAAATAAAACATTAATTTTGACATAAAATAATTATAAGATCAATAAATCTCTTTAAATGAATTTAAATTAAATTAAGCTGTCAACTTGTCAAGAAATAAACATTAATTTAATAATAAATCAATATTAAGCATTTTTAAATCATTATTTTAGTCATAAATATTAATCAAGACTTTTATTTTGACAGTAATTGGGTTTTCTCAAGGTCAAATCCATTAATATCAAGAATTATTATTTGACAGTAATTAACCTGTCAAGGTCAAATACATTACTATTATTAAATTTATTTCTTTATTTAAGGCTTACGCCTAAACAATTTTATTATTAATATGTTGGAATTATTATAATTTAATTATTATAATAAAAATAAATTATGCTTAAATAAACTAATTTTTTCGTGTGCATTCTAAATAAAGGGTGAAATGCAGTTTACTCTCCTTCGCCAAGGAGGCTTTTTTTTTTAGCGATAAATGTTTCATTATGCCAACCCTGCATTTTCATTTAATCCGGAGCAAAACAGCGTGCTCCGGGAGACAAGACGCAAAAACGTGCCAATTTGGCGATTTTTGAAAATCGCGCCAAGAAGGAGGGTAAGCTGCATTCGCACCCTAAATAAATTATTTTTGATATATTTTTGTTTACATTAGTAAAAAGAACTTGCTTCATTTTTTTCATTGATTTTGTGCGTTTATAAACAAAGTACTTATGTAAATCTATCTTCTTGTGCTATAAATCTCTTCTGAAATATCACAAATTGGTTTCAATAAACAATTTTATTCATTGAATTAATAGTACTTCAATATGTACCCAAATTTAATGATAAATGATGAAAATAATGATAAAATATAGAGAGGTAAAACTATTTGTGACATGCCAAAGTATAAATAATAGGAGGAAAATATTTCAAATTATGTACAATGCTGAAATATATGCTTCATATATACAATTCATGCAATGAAATTGATGGCAGCGCCATCTACGAAAATGTAAATTTTTGGATGCGATCGAAAGCTATACCGATATTAGCGATTACCACACTATCTCTTCTAGGCACTGTAACCTGGCCGTTCGCCAAAAAAAGGAAAAAAAAAAAAAACGCTACGACTGTTAAAAAATGTTCTGAAAAACTCCATGTATTCATTACAGTTAATTCTAATACAACTAATACTGCAACTCTTTTTATTCAGTAGGAAGAAAAAACACATCACATTTTTAACACATCACATTCATATAAGTTGAAATGTTATAATTTGTTGTGCAGAATAGCGTTGCATGGAATCATTTTAGTAGACGGGATTCATTGGTATAAAACTATCAAAGGTGTTTTTTAATGATGGATATCAAAGGATGGGATTAATTTCGATTTCGTTCCATTGGCAGAGTTAATTTCGCCAGCCATTTTTGTCCATGTGGTGTTTTCTTTGACTTTAAATGTTTAAAGAGAATCAGAGGAAGGGGGTAATTTTGTTTTTGTTGTACTTTTGACTAGGTAGCGGCGATTTTTTAACTTTGGAAGTTTAAAAGGGATAATGCTAATGGAGTTTGAGAAGATTGTTTTTCTTTTGTGTGTGTGTTTGTGTGACGTTAGATTTTTTGAGGGGGGGGGGGGGAGGAGGAATATGCTTTTATTATTTATTTATTTATTCGTTTCTTAAGCCTGTGTTTTTAGGAAATCAGAGTAAGGAATTTTTTTATATTTCTGCGATTTTGTTTCATTGTAAAAAATAGGAAGAAATTAACACCGCATTATTTGCGCGACTACAATTGTAATTAATTTGAAAAAGTAATAAAAATCTGCAGGGATCACTCTAGAGAGGTTCGGAAGGGCGGCCCGCCCTTGTGCCCCTTTCAGATAAAATGCCGCCCTCCTTGCCCTTTTTCATGGAAGAAGTCCGCCCTTCTTTTTATTTTGGGATTCAGTCCTGCCTTGTTTGTATTGCAATTCAAAAAATTCCTATCTATCTTTCCTTTTTTGAACGCTAGTACGCTACGTCGGAAGTAATTCTCCCTCTTTTCCTCCCACTCTCTTTGTTCTCTTGAACATTTCACCTGTTCACTTTTCACCTGCTCTTGTGAAATAGTATTATGATCATTTGGTTTGACACTTGACTCAGTGATACCTTTTACACCAACTCTTTAAAAAAACGAGAAACATCATTTGTCGTTTTATTTTGTACTCAAATTAATCTGTTTTTCTAAAAAAGAAATAAGTTGCTTAGGGAATGTGTTTTAAAAAGAAAACACAAAGATCAGAGATCGTGGGAAAAAGAAAATGAACGTGAATATATATTAAATAAGGAAAGAAATGTGCTAAAATAACAGAATTTTTTAGGAGAAAAATCGATAATGTAAATTTCATATTATAAGTTTTAATACTTTTCACATAGTAAAGTTTATTAAATTATAAATGTTATTATATTGATACAAACATAACTCGGCTTTAGTAACTACAATTTTTTTTTTTTTCAGAGCCCTACAATTTTATGATTGATATAGTCTAAAGAAATTTATATTTTGATTAAAATTTGATGTTTTCCTTTCCTTAATTTTTAGCCCCACCCCGCCCGAGAATACATCGAGACAATTACAAGAGAACGCAATGCCGAATGTTCGGCAAATGCGTGTTCACAGGGGCATGCGAAGAGAAAACTGCATCCGGGGCAAAGGTCATTTTAGCGCCCCCTCCTCTAATATTTTCTTGTGGCAAGCCAAAAGTGACGTTGGTAGTATAAATTGGCACCCCCTAAACTTCCAAGCCCATGGCGACCGCCCCTATCACCCGCCCCCCTCCTTTCGCACGGCCCTGCGTGTTCACTACCTGTTTTCTTCCTCTTTCTATCAATTATTTCTTATGAAGGAGAGCAAGGGAATTCTTCCTTCCCTCTTAAGTTTTAAATCCATTTCATTATTTTAGAAAATATGTAAAAACAAGCAAAAGTTTATTACTTTTTTATTTTCATATATTTATTTTGAAGTTTTGTATATCCTTGGCTACTACACCTACGCGGAAACAACCGCTCGCTAATATAACGTTGATCCGATAAAAGAGATTTAATATTTGTATAAATATCCAAACAGAATCGAAGAAATAAAAAGCGGCGTTTGTAGAGAACAACCTTAGCTATTTAATGCGCCCTCCTCCCCTCCCCCCCACAAAAAATAGAAAAATATGCAAAATAAAATATATTGAAATGTAAACTAAATATTTAATTTTAAGAATACACACATCCGTAAGCTTAATTTTAGTGGTTGCGCGTTAGTACACCAAAGCAAAAACAATTTACTTAAAATCGATTTTCTGTATATTTATTAAAGTACAAGATTAATGATTTTTAGATAATACAAGTATTTTCACCTTGCATTGATTTATTTCAATTTTTACCTCCCTGTCGTTCTAATGACTTACATTATATAGCTTATTTAAAACATTATTTATGTTAAATAAATACAACGATTATGTGCAGAGCTGAGCAAACAATAACAAAAAATCCTCCGAAAGTATAACGCAGCTCAAATGTTAAACTCCTTTTAAGTGCTTTTAAATTAAATCATCGCAGAATAAAATGATACATAAACTGCATTCTCATTCTCAAGTATTCAATGATTACTCATATTACGCAACAATAAACAAACACTTCTCTTCAACGTGGCGCATCTCACGTAAAAAGAATCTGCAGAGTAAGAAAAATATAGTTTGACTCGCAATTTAAAAACAGAATGTGTGGAAAGAAAACAAAGTTAACTAATCTTTGGAAGTAAGATATCAGCACGGATCAAATTCTTGTAGGTTCGACACTATGTAAAAGAAAAAACTTCTGACCGGCCCGACCCACTTATATTTTCTCAGTTTTCAATTCGACCTTGCCCTTAAATGACTATGCATAACATGCGGCAACGAAAGTTACATTGGCCCGTACCGCCCTGGGCCCAGCCAGCTCTGACAAAATCAATGAGAACAAGCCTGTCTCCTGCAAAGTCAAGTAAATAGGTTCTGTCAGGCCCAACTCGATTTCTATAGTAAAACCCGTTTTTTCTTAAACACAATTTAATATATTTAATGATTAATTAAACTCAGAATTTTTCAACATTCAGATACAAATTCATAAATAAAAATAAATAGTTTGCAATAAAAGAAAAAGGAAAAGAGCAAAAGAGTTACTTTTTTGGCGTACTTCATAATTAAATTTTATTCGGAAATGCAAAATTTATCACGTGTTCTCACTTGGAAACTACGAAAATCGAATGGCATTTTCCCCGCAAATAATATTCCGTTGACAGATATTTATTATTGCAATTATTATTTTTATAAAATATATTGACCAGCTACACTATCGTGTGAATAACTGACAGCCTGATTCCGGCCCGGCCCGTGTCTGTTGAATAAATTAAACGCGAGATCAGACACGATGTGCCGTCCGATCTCTAGGTTAGACATCTTATATTTTTGTTTTTATAATGATGTTTTCAAACTAGCATCAGCTTGTACAGAAATGTGTGATAATTCTCGCGAACGTCAAATCCATTTAAAATAGTTCATATTTTATCCTCCGTTTAATTTAAATTTTTAAATCGGACCGCCCGGCCCAAATATTTTTTTCGTCTGCCGGCTGACAAATCTTATTTTTTTGGCAATCCGCCTGTTAAAAATATTATTCCAACTCTGCCGGCCTGATCCATTTGAAAATTGATCCTAATTTTGTCAGACCAAATTCGGGCCCGTACGCAGGGCCAGGTTGCCCCGGGCGCGGAATGTGGGGGACGTCAAATTTATTCTACCAACCTGAATTTGTTTCTTCTTTTCTTGCAAAAAAGGGGGGAAAATGTACATATTGGGGAGTTTTTTTTTTGTGACAAAAACATACATTCTCATAATTGCATATTCTCATTCATAAGGAATTCATCACACACACACAAACTGTTATCAGGGGCTTGCAAAGAGAAAATTGCGCCCGGGGCAAAATTATAATTTGACGCCCCCTTCCCCCAACTTTTTCTTGTGACAGGCCAAAAATGACATTGGCAATATAAATTTGGCGTCCTCTAAATTTCAGCGCCCAGGGCGTCCGCCCCCATCGCCCCCCATTTTGCACGGCGTTGGTTGTTATACTGTAGTAGATGCATTTATTTCGCATCTGTTTTCTAGACACCCTTTGCTAGAAAATTTTATCTTATATTGTTTTGTTGTTAAAATTAAGCATTTTAAACTTGTAAGATAAATGCATTATGTGTATTCAATAGAATTTGTGTTTCCACACTTTTCAATTTTGTGACACCTGTCACAAAAAGAAGTGGGGGACGCCAAATTGAAACTTTGCTCCGGACGCAGATTTCTTTTCGGACGACGCTGCCCATACAACCCGCCGGTCGATTTATTATTATTTGATTAGGGCCGGGCATTGGTCGACATTTATCCATTTTTTGCAGATACAGTGCGGGTCTGAATTTCTCGGGCCATATCAGTCTCATAATTATTTTTCAAGGGAAATATTGGGATAAAATGACTCCTTAATGAAGAGAGCAAACGTCATATTCCTCCCTTTTCTTCGTTTAAGTTTCTATTATTTTTAGAAAAAAGTATTAAATTCGTGAAAAAATTCGAATTTTAGTTTTCGATGGATGTATATGTTTTAGAGAGTCTTGGAAAATATTTGAGTATTTTTAGAAAATATCTGTCTGTGACACATTTTCTTGAATTGATATATGGAATTCAATAAAACTTCAGATTTAGTTATACTTTGATATACAGCTCATATTCAAAATATTAGAATAATTGAGAAAAAGTAATAATAAAAAATTATTTGTCATTTATTTATTTTTTATACTAAGTAAATGCAATTAAATTTCTTATAAATTAAATCTGGAATGTTTAGATAAGATTTTAACATTTATAAAATATAAAATACAGCACAATAAATTAGGTATACAGCTTCCTTAAACACACCAGAATATTAGAATAAAATTTAGATTGGTTCAAAATATTAGAATATTTTATTTTACGCAACAATATTACCTTATGAATATGAAGTAAATGGTAGTTAATATTTTGTAGCATCCCCTTTAGCTTTCATGACAGCGTACAATCGATCTTGCATACTATATACAAGGTGTTTACAAACATTTCTATCAATATTAGCCCAAATAGACTTTATACGTGCCACTAACTCAGTTTTACTTGAAGGAAGATTTTCTTGAAGTTTTTTCTTCATTATACACCATAAGTTTTCGATGGGATTAAGATCTGGTGAATTTGGTGGCCAAGGAAGTACCTTAATGTTGCGTTGGCGGAACCAATTCTTAGTTGACACCGAGGTATGCGGGGACGCTAAATCTTGTTTAAAGATGAAATCATCTTCAAATAAATCTTCTGATGATGGAATCATGTAATATTCTAAAATTTCTTGATATATCAGAGAGTTAACCTTTTCGTAGACGATGCATAACTTTCCAGGTCCTTCTGCACTCATACAACCCCAAACCATGACACTAGCAGCAAATTTTACGGAACGTTTAAGGCATTCTTTATCAAATGCTTCTTGCTTCATTCTCCAAACTCAAATACCTTGATTACCATATGAAACACAAAACGTACTTTCATCACTAAATAATATATTTTTCCAAACTTCATTGCTCCATAAACGTCTTGATTTACACCAATTCAATCTTATACGCTTTTGTCTTGCAGTCATGAGAGGTTTTGTTTTCGGTACACGAGATTCAAATTTAAATTTATGGAGACGTCTTAATGTTGTCAATGTAGAAACTTCAACTCCTTCTTCTTTCCATTTTTGGTGCAAGAATCGCACACTTTTAAAACGGTTTTTCTTAACTATACGCTTCAGTTTCCTGTCATCTCTAGCAGATGTTTTTGGTTTTTGGCCACCATTTCGGCGATTATTTTGAAATTTTCCAATTTTTGAATATTGTGTTAGTATTTTACTAACACTCGATTGCGAACAATGTAAATAATTCGCTATAAAACATTGATTTTTACTGTGCCGATACAAATCAACCATACGAAGTTTAGTAGATTCAGGAATATCACTCACACGGCCCATTTTAAGACGAAAAAGAAACAAACTACATAAAGGAATACTGATTTTAAATAAAATAGTCTGAATTTAATCAATGATGCCACCAGTTAAGAATTGGTAATAATTAAAGGAGAATTAATGTGAAATATTCTAATATTTTGAACCACTTGAATAAATATTCTAATATTTTGACTTTTCAAAATAATTTTTTTTGCAATTAATCTTTTCAAAAATGATATTAAATTTAAGATAACAAGTAAGTTTAATCAACAATAAGTTCTTAATAAAAATATCGTTTGCATATTTTCATTAAAAGACATTAAATTACCAAACGATATTTTCAATTTCTAAAAAAAAGGTAATTATTCTAATATTTTGAATATGAGCTGTACATTGATGTTGATTATTTTTTGGTGTAAATCGCTGAACAGGTAGCGCTGCTAAGCCGCATTTCCCCCGATTTCCGCGATAACCGTACCTCCAGAACGGAATTTCATCAAACTTCATATTCTGCTAAACCTTAACATAGATAAATGCCGATTGTTTTGGTGTAAATCGCCGAACAGGTAGCGCTGCTATGGCGCATTATCTCCTTTAGTTATATCTCAAGAACTAACACATGGAATTTCATCTAACTTAATACTATGTTAGACCTTGAAATAAACAGAGCCTGATTAAGTTTTGATGTACATTGCCAAACAGATGGCACTATTGTGCCGCATTTTTCCCGATTTCCGCGATAATCGTACCTCAAGAACGGAATTTATAATTGATTGATAATTTATTGATAATATCGGAATTTCATCAAACTTCATATTCTGCTAAACCTTGACATGCATAGATGCCAATTACGTTTTGTTGTAAATCGCTGAACAGGTGGCGCTGCTATGCCGCAATATCTCCGATAGTTATATCTCAAGAACTAATGCATGGCATTTCATTAAACTTAAAATTATGTTAAACCTTGAAATAAATAGACTCAGATTAAGTTTTGGTGTAAATTGCCGAATAGATGGCGCCACCGTGCCGCATTTTTTCCGATGTCCGCGATAGTTATATCTCCAGAACTAATGCACAGAATTTCATCAAACTTCATATTCTGTTAGAGCTTCAAATAAATAGAGACTGATTAAGTTTTGGTGTAAATTGCCGAACAGAGGGCACCACTATGACGCATTTTTTCCGAAATCCGCGATAGTTATATCTCCAGAAAAAATGCACAGAATTTCATCAAATTTCATGTTCTGTTAGAGCATTAGGTAAATAGATACCGATTAAGTTTTGGTGTAAATTGGCGTACAGATGGCGCCACTATGAAGCATTTTCCCAGATTTCTATGATAGCTATATCTCAAGCTCTAAAGCACGGAATTTCATCAAAATTCATTTATTAATTATTGTAAAATGTATAGATTTTCTAAATATGTTACTAATGAGTTGAAAGCATACTATTTTAAAGATGATATAAAAGTAATATTAATGGGTTTTCCAATACAAAATGCATTTATTGTAAATATACCCTTTTTATAAAATAATGTGCCCTTTTTGACAAAATTGCCCTTTTTCTGTAATATGCGCCCTGCCCTTTTTTAATTTCTAGAATGATCCCTGAAATCCGTTTGGATGAATTGCTTTTAATGAAAAGCTCATAAATAACATTTTCAGGTTCTTTTGGATTATCTTTGGGTAGGCGTTGATAAATATAGCTGTAATGAAATCGGAGTTCAAATTTCTTTTTCTACAAATTCTTTTTTTCAAATTTCTTTTTTTACATGTTGTTAACCCTTTGCGAAGCCTTTGTGAGCATTTTACGAAATTTTTAATTCGAATTTCATTCGGGTCGAATTTTATTCCGTAATGTTAAGTATATGGGCGTTTAATGTATTCTTATATTCAAAACATCTCCTTGACAAATTAATATTTGAAAAAAAAAAAAAAAAAATCAATATTCTCTTTTTAAAGAATGTCTCTTTTTTTCTAAGTTTTCAAAATATTTCTTAAATCTATCTATAATTTTATTAGAATTGTTGAATTTGTACGCGTAGTTCGCTATTTTTTAAACATAATATATTAAATTGAGTATGAATTTTAAAAATATTTTGACCAAAAAAAAAGTGACATCTTTTGAGAGATCACTAAAAAAGGGAGTTACAAATATTAATTCCTTAAGGAGATATTTTGAATATAAGGATGCATCAAACCCCAATAGATTTAACATTACCGAGAGGAATTCGGCCGCTGAGTGACTAACATCCTTTAAACAGTAAAAATGTATTCATCTACAACTAAAACTTACTGAGTTATTATGCTTAGAATTTTATGAATTTTTGATGTTTTAGTTACCATGAATGGAAAACGTGTTTTTAGTGCCAGAAAACCTGAAAATGCTTGAAATTAAAAAGTAGCATAACTAGGTAAGTTTTGTCCTGTAAAAATTAACATTTTAACCAAAAACTGATTTTAATGATGTTGATTCATCTGATCAAAAAACGTCTATACTCACGTCCCAAAATTATTTCAGACAATTTGTTAAAAGTCTTCTTAATAAAACATTTTTTGACAGGATGCCATTAGATACATGTTATAAAAATAACAGGTTGTTGGAACCTGTTACTTGTGCAAGTATGTAACATCGTAGCCTGTTAACCAAAAATAACTCTATTTCCCATCTCTAATATATATATATATATATATATATAAATCAAGTTTTAATACCTCCCCCCCCCAAATATATATATATATAAATATATAGATGACTGTAAAAATACTGGTTTCATTGGTTTATTGAATGGTAATATCTGAATTACTTTGGTTATATTTATAAAAGTATTTATATATATATATCTTTTACTAAATGTAAATAAGTTTTATTTCACAATTTGCAGTGATTTTTTTTTTTATATCTATAAAATGTCTTAATAATTTGTTTTATTACTATAACTAGTATTAAAATCTTATCTCAATATAGAAAATTTTGTCATCTTTTAAATAAAGTTTAATCACATTCATCAGTGATTTTGTAGGAGTTTCGTTTTAATTTTTGTAAAAGGAATCCAATTTAAATTTTTTAACGTAATATTTTGTTCCTCTGCAATTTTTTATTTTTGGACTTTTTTTTAAAAATTTTTTTGCTATTTTTAAAAAAAAAATTTGCCATTCACAAATTTTTAAAATTCAAGATGATATTTAATGAAAAAATGAATACTCTTTTTAATTCCAAATCATTTGAGTATTCATGCGAATTGTATTCCTTTAAAAGTAAAAAGGATTTCATAAATGAGTCAAAAAGCTTTGCGTTGTTTAAAAAAAGTTAAAACAGAAATAATTAAATTGAAAATTAATCTTAAGAAAAACTCTTCTTTTCCTTACTAAAAAAAAAAAAGTTATTTTTGTTATTAATTAACCGATTTTGTTGAAATTTTCATCAACTGGCAATTTAATAATAAATTAGGCTGAATATCGAACTTTTATTAAAGTATAACAAGTTTTAAGAGAATTATAGATACCCATAAAAAAAACTCACTATTTCACTCACTGGAAAAAAAAAGCCCCATTATCATGACATGTTTGTTTATTTGGTTCGACAACCACAGACTACTCATAATACATATGACAAGTCTGTGTCGACAACTCAGATATCATGAAAATCAGATGAGTGTCCAATGATGAATATATATATATATATATATATATATATATATATATATATTTGCTATGCAAAAGATAACGTTTAAAACCAAAAATATTTTGGAAACAAAACGGAAGGAAAAGAGTATTTATTTTAAACAAACAATTATTCTTTTACACAATAATATTTCATTTACATCTTCCTTTAGTATTTGTTAGCGGCATAATGAAAGCATAACTTTAAAGATTGAAATACTGATTAATTTAGATAAACATGTGTCTTTCTCAGGTGATTTTCCAGTTGAAAATACCATCAATATCAGTTATTTATATGAGAACACCTGTGTGCTGATGTTAACATAATGGAAAACATTTTTAAAAATCTCTTACCTAGCATTTCAATACTTTTATTTTGTAGTATCTATTTATTTTCACTTTATTTATTAATTTGGTACTACTTGGTTATCCTGTCGACCAAAAAATTATCGCCAAACTATAAGATTAAAGGCCAATAATGGATGATGGTGAATATCATATTCAATGACATTAAATAGGATACACGTGTTTAAAATGTCATTAAGTCATTTTTATTTCGACTTTTTATTTGTATTTTTATCATCATTATTCTATTAATTATTTCTTTTTTTATTATTTAAAGTAAAAATTATGTCAATAGATATAATTTGGCTATTAGTTTGACAATTTGTATAATTTGGCAAAATTGGTCAACAGGATAACCAAGTAGTACCATTAATTTACTTATTTTTTGCATTAGCTAGCGAAGATCATTCTTTACAAAGATTGCTTTCTACTTTATCAATTTCCTTGGCAGGGTTTGTTTATTTATTTAATTAAAAAACAGGGATATTTTTACAAAAAGTAAAAGTATCTCCCCCCCCCCCCTCCCCAGAAAAAAAAACTGTAAACAAAATCGAAAAATTCTATGCAAAAATTCCTGTTTCTTTGCACCGATCTTTTGATGAAATAAATATGCTCTTTTTCACAGTCCTTTGGGAAAATTCTCATTTTTTTCCGCAGTTCTTTAACAAAATTCCTCGATTTTTAGACAAGATACTTTCATTTCATACTATCCTTTGACAATTTTAATGTTTTGTCTGCGATACTTTGATAAATTTTTCAACGGTCCTTTGACAAAATTTGCAGTTTCTCGGTATCTTCTATCTATCTTTCTTCTTTTTTCCCCAACTCTTTGATAAAGTTCACTTTTCTACTCCCCGATCCCTTATAAAATTCTTGCTTTTTCTGTGTTGTTTGATGAAGCTAGTTAGCTAGTTATTTTTTCTGCAAATGAATAATTTTTTTTTTTTTTTTTTTTTTTTTTTTTTTTTTTGGGGGGGGGGGGGGGGGGCAATTATTTGTCAAAATTTGCGATACATTTATATTTTGAGTTTTTGCATAGATGACTGACTTTTCACAATTTTGGACAATTTTCACAAAATTCGGAACAGAATCATTTCTATAATTCATATCGCTGCAAGGGGAAAAAAATCACTACCTGCCGCACTAAGCAATTTTTTTAACTTTTAAACTCGTATGTGCCAGGGCTGTAACTAAGGGGTAGTTCAGCACCCCCTAAAAAAATTTTGAGCCTCCACTTGAAAAGAAACTAAGAAAGATCACTAGGTACTTCTAGGTTATCCCGTCGACCAATTTCGCCAAATTATACAAATCGCCAAACTAATAGCCAAATTATGCATGTTGACATAATTTTTATTTTAAATTTTAAATAACGAAAAAACAAATAATTAGTAGAATATTAATAAAAATATTAATAAAAAGTTGAAATAAAAATCACCTAATGACATTTTAAACACGCGAATCACATTTAATGTCATTGAATGTGACATTCACGATCATCCATTATTAGCATTTAATATTATAATTTGGCAATAATTTTTTGATCGACGGGATAACCTAGAAGTACCGATCACTAAATGAATTTATGTTCCAAAAATCCAAGTGAAATTCTGTTCAAAAATCTAATTTAGTTTTAAGAACCTTTCACAGTTTTGCAAAAATATTAAATTGTAACTAAAATAAGTGTTTCAATACTTTTCACATATGAAGCAAACATGAGATTTAACATTGCATTAGTTATTACACTGCAATTTTTCAACATCCTATTCTTTTCCTAGCACAAAATAAAGTTATTACAACAATTTAATGAAAAATAAAATTGTGAAAATGCACTAATTTATCTTTGTGTGTCACAGAGAAACTATTAGCCCCCCCCCCCCCATTAACTTCTAGCTACAGCCCTGGTATGTGCCACGGCTGAAAATACAATAGATATTAAACACTAAAAAGGGGGTTTTTCTGCTTAAAACTCATTAAATAATTTTTAACAATTTTATCTTTTACAATATGATTTTCTTTATCTTTTTTTACAAGCAACGTTTGGAAAATTTTTGGTATTTTGTTTGTAAAATGTTTTTAAAAATATTCATGATTTCCCCCTGCCTTTTTTAAACATATACCTTTATTAACTGATATTTAAAAGTAAAAGTTGTATATGATTAAAAAGTACCTATATTTGAAAAAGTTTTTTAAATATTCAGTTTGATTGAATATTTCATTATTTAGTAGATCAAAAAGTTTGATATTTGGCCCAGGGGCGAAACTAGAGGGGGGCAGAGGGGGCACGTGCCCCGGGTGCCACCAGAATAGAGGCCGCTTCTACTCGGACCGGATGTGCGCGTAGTCCACAGGCTACACGGACCGGGTCATGATTGCGCATGCACAGACGATAGGTTCAGCAGTTTTCCATGTAAAGAAACACGGAGTAAGAAGCAGGAGGGGAAAGTAGTGTTAAAATTTTGCCATGCGGATTTTTTGACAATAGACGGCGAAACCGCTACTAGCAGGCTGACGATCGATGCTTCTGCAATGCTTTTCAATGGGAAAAATGGTCATTTTTAAAAAAAATTTTAAGAAAAATCTGAATTTTTAGAAAGTTGTAGAAATGAAAATCTGGTTAATTGAAGTTTTCTTCATAACATACATATTTTTTATAGGTATTCGACGCTTCATTTTCGTTTTAAAGCCATTTAAAATACGAGATCATTCTGACAAAAATCAAAGGGCAGGCCATTTAAAAACATTGAATATCGTTGATTAAAATGACTGTTGAAAGTTTCTTGAATATCGCAAAGAAACAGCCTTATGATTTTTAGAAATTAAGTATTAATCAAATATTTTGGAGTAAATTTTAATTTTGCGTATAGTTTTTATAGCCTTAGACCATTTTAATAATCCATAACTTTGGATTATTTATGCAATTAATGCATGTAGAATTAAAGCTAATTTTTATTTTAATTATTTGGAGCAACTGCTTATTCATATTATGGATGTCTTGTGTGCCATCCCCCACTCTGCCCCCCCAGGGGGGCACATTTTTAATTTCTTTACAACACCAGTCGTGTGACACATCATTTCAAAGGTCTGCAACTGCTTATTCATATTATGGATGTCTTGTGTATCACCCCCCCCTCTGTCCCCCAGGGGGGACACATTTTCAATTTCTTTACAACACCAGTCGTGTGACACATCTGCAATAAAATTGTGCACACCTTCTTCCACTGTTTATTACATTCTTATGAAAAAAAAAATGTTGAAAAAGTATTTACAACTTTTGTATCAAGGTTGCCACTCTAATCCTGAAAAAAAATTCCCTGCATTTTCCCTGTACTGCAACGCGTTTATTCCATGTCGAGTGCGAAAAAATATATGTGTGTATGAAGGTTGATTAGAAATGTTATAATTTGCTATTACCAAATTCCATGTGTTTTCCAGATTTTTTAGGATTTTTTAAAAAATTCCCTGGAATTTCCCTGTTTTGGGAGGAGATTTAAAATTCCCTGTGTTTTCCCGGTTTTCCAGGTGGCGTGGCAACCCTATGTATTGACATATGTGTTTTATAGAACCACCTTTTACACACACACACACACACGCAAAAAATATATATATATATAATAATATATTAAGGGGAGGGGTTGTAGAAGAAAAAAAATCACATCTCCGTTTTTAAGTCAATAAAAAAGTATCACTGATGTGGTGAAAATTTTTGACAATACTTAGAGGTGTTGTATATACAGTTGCATCATTCAACATGCATGCACCGCAATGAAAAGCACGTCAGAATTTAAAATACAGAGTGTAGTTCCAGGGCCGTAACTATAAACTTGGGGGCCCCGGGGCAAAACCTCCTGGGGGCCCCCCATGGAGGGCAAATTGAAACTTTGCCCCGGGCATAGTTTCTTTTCTTGCACACTGTTGTTTAAATGTAAATAGTATGATAAGCCCAAAAATGACTAAAAAATGTAGAATTGCGCAACTCTACTCTGCAGGCACTTGGCGGCGACGCCATTTTTGACGATCCCACTGAAGTTAGCATAGGCAAGAAAATACGGACTTCTGATTGCCTTTTGAAAGATGGATTGTAATAATTTTTTTTTCGATTTTATGTATTTATTAATAGACTAGCTGACCCATCCGGCATTTCCCGGGACCTATTATGATAACCTTAAGCAAACAATTAACACTTTAGATCTACAATTAGTCAAAATTAAGCATAGGATATGAATTATTCGTTAAATAATATTTTGAAGAAATGCATAAAAAAAGAGTAAATGCTTTAAAAAAGGCCTTTGGACATCAATAAAAATATCAGGGTGTAGGTCCTGAAATGGGAGTCCAAAACTCAACTCTAAATTTATGCATTGAGAAGGTTTGATAATAGGTGGGTGAAATATGCATGGAGAACAAAAATTTCAAGGTGCCTGAGCCGAGACCATAGGGAGTCTCAGGCTTTTAAATGGAATGTAAGAACATGGGAATAACCTAGTGAAAAAATAGTTCCAAAAATGAAGATTGGATTAAGAGAGGGCTGTTTAATAGCAATTTATGGTACAAAATCTTCAAGGGGTCAGGAACTTATTTCGCATGTAGTTGGTATAAAATATTTTTTGTAGTTATTAAAGTAATGGGAGGACGCTAAAGCAATGTGAAAGAAAATTGCAAGCAATCCGGATCATTTTTAAAGAAATTGCACCAACGGCCCCAAGAACGCGATTAATATTCAAAATTCGTGGTAGCTAGACTATGACGGTTCCTTAGTAGCTGATGGATTTAAGAAGTTGTTTTAAAAAAAGCGAGTTAATTGAACCATTTTAAAGGGATTTAAGGGCCCAAAAAAGGACAACGACAATTAAAAAGAGGCCCCCTAACAGGAAAACATGTTAAAATATCTTAGTACTTAGCTATTCAGATCTACAATTAGCCAAAATTAATCATAGGGTATGAGTTATTCATTTTAATAATATTTTATCGAAATGCACAAATTGATTCGGAAAATGTTTAAAAAAAGGGTCCTAGCCGCGGATGAAAATATGAGAATCTTGTTCCTGAAAGAAGAGTCCAAGACTCAAATTTAAAAATTTTGCACTGAGAAGGAAAGAAATTTAAAGAGTGAACTATGTTTGCCTCACAAACTGTTCAGGGGTCCTAGACTGAGCCTTATGATTCCACAGGAGGCCAAAGTGTTTTATATGGAATGTCAAAACATTAAAATATCTAAATGAATAATGAATCCTAAAAATGAAGATCGTATTAAAAGGAAACAATTTATTAACAATTTATTATTACAAAAACTTCAACGGGCCTCAAGGGGCCAGGAATTTACTTTGCATGTAGTTGGGTATAAAAATATTTTTTGTAGTTATTATAATGATGAAAAGACGCTATAACTATATTAAATAAAATTGAAAGCAATTTGGTTCATGTTTAAAGAAGCTGCACCAAGGGCCTCAAGAAAGCAATTGACAAACAAAATTAATGGTAGCTGAAGTCTGAGAAATTCTTTTGTCTTTCATGTAATAGGTAGAGGACATAAGAAGTTGTTAGAAAAAGAAAAAAAAAGCTAGTGAATTGGATCATTTTTAAGGGAGCTATAATATGGGGCCCCGTAGGGATCAACTGACCAGGCCCCTAATATGAAAACCAGGGTCCTAATATGAAACCATGTTAAAATATTTTAGTGCATAGCGCTTTAGATCTTTAATTAGTCAAAATTAAGCATATAGTAGGAACTATTCTTTGGAATGATATAATTTTTTAAATGCACCAATTGATTGGACAAATGTTTAAAAAGGGGCCCTAGGGTCCGAATAAAAACATCAGGTTTTCTGGATACACTGTAAAAAAAAAGGGTCGATCTACTAAAAAAACTTTAGTGATCCTTGTAATTACTAAAAAATGTTTAGTAATCTTAGTCGGTTACTAGAAAATCTGTAAGAATTACTAGAAAAAAGTTAGCAATGAATAAGAGTTAATAGTTTTATATTTTTAATAGCTATTACTAAAACGCACTTGGTGTGGCCTTGATAGCATAGTGGTTATAGTAATGGACTCCTGGCTGAAAGGTCCCTGGTTCGATGCTGGACGCAGCCAATTACGTCCCGAATGTATGTAGTGTAAATACTCGTTAATAAATTGATTATAAAGCTCCTGTAGGAATGTTTGGTGCTGCCATCTATTGCGGTTTTGCCGAAAATCTATCGCTTCAGAAGTCTAGATGCCGCTCGAAGGAAGCTCTTGCTCTTCGGGTGCACGTAAAGGTTATTAAAAATCATTTTGGAGCTATTACTAAATTTTGCTTGGTGGTTCATACTAAAAATTTTTAAGTTAGTTCTACAAAAAAAATTTTTGTTCAGTTTACAAAAGAAATTCTTGTTTCAATTACAAAAAAAAAGTTTGTAATGGTTACTAAAAAATTCTGTGGAATACAAATTTACTAAAAAATTTTTAGTAACCTCTTGAATTTTTTTTTACAGTGTAGGTTCTGAAAGAAGAGTCCCAGGCAACTTTAAAATTTTGCACTAAGAAGATCAGAAATATCGGAAGTGAAATATGTTTATTTCACAAAATGTTGAGGGGCCCTGGGCTGGACCCTATGATTCCACAGGGGAACACAGTGTCTTGTATAGAATGTCAAAACATTAAAATATCTAAATGAATAAAGAATCCTAAAAATGAAGATCAGATTAAAAGGAAGCAATTTATCGACAATTTATTATTACAAAAACTTCAAGGGGGCTTGTACCGTGCCCCAAAGGGCCAGGAAATTATTTCGCATGTAGTTGGGTATAAAAATATTTGTGTAGTTATTAAAATAATGGGAAGACGCTAAAACTATGTTGAATAAAATTGAAAGCAATTTGGATCATTTTAAAAGAAACTGCACCAAGGGCTCCGAGAAAGCGATAAATATTCATAAATAGTGGTAGCTGAAGTCTAATTTTTTTTTTTTTTTTTTTTTTTTTTTTTTTTTTTTTGCTGCTCATGTCGTAGTTGGAGGACCTAAAAAGTTGTTTAAAAAAAGCTAGTGAATCCGACCATTTTTAAGGGAGCTATGATAGAGGGCCCCATAGGCCAACTGACAAATACAATCAGGGCCCTAACATGAAAACATGTTAAAATATTTTAGTACATAGCGCTTTAGATCTTTAATTAGTCAAAATTGAGCATAAAGTATGAATTATTTGCAAGAATAATATTTTTTTAAAATGCACCAATTGTTTGGGTAAGCGTGAAAAAAAAGGCCCCGGGGTCTGAATAAAAATATCAGGCTGTTGGTCCTGACATAAGAGTCTAAGATTCAGCTTTAAAAATTTGCACTTAGAAGGTGAGAAATTTAGGGAGTGAAAAATGTTTAGCGCACAAAAAGATCAAGGGGGAGACCTATGATTCCGATTCGATCCTATGATTATCTAAGGGGCCCCAGTGTCTTATATGGAATGTAAAAATTTGAAAATATCTAAATGGAACAGATATCCCAAAAATGAAGATCGAAATTAATGGAAGCAATTTATTAACAATTTACTATCACAAAGACTAAAAGGGGCCCTAAAATGGGCCCGAAGAGTCCAGGTCATAACTGAAAAGTAAAAAGGCGAAAATATCTAAAAGGAGAAAGGTACCTCAAAACGGAAAAGATTAAATAAAAAGGAGTAAACTATTAGCAATTTGGCGCATAAAAATTGTAAGGGGCCCAGGGCCCTGGCCCTTAAAATATTAAAAATCTGAGCCTCAGGTTCATCAGGACCTGTCTTGAACTATCTTCACCTAAATTTTCAGACTTCTATGTGCGGTAGATTTTGCTAACCATCGCAGTCACACACTCACACACACATATGCAGACATACACAAGCAGAGCGTTTTGTTAATTTAGTATAGATAAGAAGAAAGATTTTCTAGAATTTTTTTAGATGCTTTTTATATTATTCAATCGATTAGAAGTCCATATTTTCTTCCTTATACTAGCTTCGGTGGGGTCAGCAAACATGCTGGAGCGACATGACTCATTCGACTCAACATTTTGCTGTCTGCTGTAAAACTCCTTTTGCATGCGTAGCGTAAGGAGTGTATTGACGGACACGCAAAATCATCTATTCTAGCACTTTGATTTTTTTATTACTAACTTTTAGGTATGTGTTGGGCGTTTTATAGGAATTTAGACTAAAAACTAAAATCAATAGTTTTTTTAACCATCAGTTTGGGGCCCCTCAGGCTTGGGGGCCCCGGGGCAGTGCCCCGGCTGCCCCGGCGGTAGTTACGGCCCTGTGTAGTTCATTTAATGAAACAGTCGCCACACGTTTTGAATTTATTGCATAAATATTATTATTATTATCTATAACTTTTGTGGTAACAAGTTTCTGATACGATGAATTCTACTAGTACATGATATAAAAAATGTTCACAAGGGATGAAAAAAATTGGATTTGAAGAAAAAAATACCGTATTAACACGATTCTAATAAAATCAACTCTTACAGAAATATGAAATTAAGGTATCCGACCACGTTCGGAGCAATTTTTTCCATAAAAGCGGTTAAATTACTTTTTAAACTTGTTTTTACTAAGATTATGACTAGAAAATGCAAAAAAAAGTAAAAAATATTTTATTCATTGATAAAATTTTGATAAATGGAGGAATTTATCGCAAAATTTAATGATATTTGACCCAAAACGCAAAACGCTCTAAAGGAAATTCTACTGTATGTACCATAATTTCCGATTTACTCTTCATATTTACAACATTGGCGAAGGGAATGAACTAAAATCTAGGCGATGCTTTAAGTATTTCAAAACTTATAGCGTATCTTACCTGTTTACATGTTAATTTTCATCGATGTCATTCCACAAAAACATCCATAAAACAAAAAATATTTATTCTAAATTTAAATCTGTAGTTCATTCCCTTCACAATAGTGTAAATAACATATATTTCAAATTTCATGGTGATATTCCTATAACTTTTTGAGAAATCGTGTTTTGCGTTTGAAATTTTCACTGAAAATTACATTTTCCAAAAAATGCAATTAAAGTGTCGATTTATGTTTTTCAAGAATTTACAGTAATGTGCATCTATAATAAACAAATTAGCCTCGAACCCCGCCAAAAATATTGTCCATGAAGCATATTATTTACATTTCTTATAATTATTTAAAAAAACTACCAAAACCTCGAAATTTTTCCAAACACACGGCCTTTTAAACAGCACTTCCGGTTTGAGTGACAGCTGTTGAGTAATTTAATAATCGGGATTACTCCGGATCTATTTATCGTACAATAAAAATAAACACAGTTTTGGAAAGGTAAAAAGTTGGTCTTTATAAAAATAAAATAAAAAAGTTTTGACAATTTTGGTCAAAAATTGCATTCTCAACGTGGTCGGATACCTTAAAGATTCGTCAAAAGCGGCCAAATAATGTTGTTATGCTGTGTTTATCTCTAATCTTGATTTAATTTTAGTTGGTGTAATTATAACTTCGAAATCTGTCTGTGCTTGCAGTCAGAGTCGACTGGAATATCTTTTCTAATATCCAAACTGTTTGAAAATGTTATCAGTTATAAACACATATCATAGTTTTGAAGCATGTATAAAAAAATCATGAAAGTGTATTAATCTTTATTTGGGATCTTGCCTGCTTAGTAAATAAATGACGTAACTATCAACGTAATTTCTTCTTTATATTAAATATTAAGTCATGTAAAATTCCATAAATACTGTAAAATCTGTAAATAGAGCCTGTCTATCACACAATTTTGTATTACATGAGAGCCCTTTTAAGGTCCCGTTGAAAGGAATACCATACAATAAATAATGAATTCAGGGGGTAATATGGGAGGAGAGTTCTCCCCTAAATATTAAAATGTCACTCTCGGAAGCTTTGTAATTTTGTGCTTATTAAAGTTGTGTAAATGCAATTCCCACCCTAAATGTTATATACTGTACCATCCTGGAGCATCATTAATCTTTTCTGGAAAAAAATGCCTAAATTTAACACTGCAGTTATACCTGATACAATGAAAACATGTCTAAAACGGATTTTTTTATACCTTTTGCGATTTTATTTTTACAGATTTAACTGTGAGTTTCTTGGAATAATGAATTATTCGTTTATTTTTATTGAAACATAAAAATGCATGTGTGCAGATTTTTAAGCGGACGACAGGAGAGGGGGGAGGGGAGGTCCACAAGACTACAGGCTGGTGACGCAGATGTAGCAATCCTCAAGAATATCTATCATTTTTATGGAAATGTATTATCTCAAACACATTTACAGAAATTAGTTTATTAAGAAACAGCAAAATGAAAGAATATCACATACTTTATGAAGAGCTATAAACTTATACTGAATACTTCATATATACTTTTAAAAGTCATAAAAATAAAAAATAGTAATTTTGCCCTTTCTGGAAAAACATTTGCCCGACCTGGAAGAATGGTCTAGCTACGGGCCTGCCCCCCCCCCCTTCCCGAATTTAACTTTTAATCTCAATTTTAAATAAAAATAAGAGGTACAATAAAATTTTTATGAAATTTTATATTTTTGAAAAATTTAGATTGTTATTGCTAAAAATAATATATGCGCTTCGCTTAAACATTTAAAGAAAGAATTATTTCCAAAGTTAATTCAATGATCTATATAGTTCTAAATATAACTCAATAGCTTGTTTGTATTAAAACTCATGATTTGTGTTTCTGCATTTTTTTTCAGTATTGTATAAATATACTACAATAATAATAATATTAATAATAATATTATTAATAATAATAATATTAATAATAATATTAATAATAATAATCTTATTTTTATTAAAATCGATTTTTTTTATTTGAATCCGTTTATTATTATTCCCTGCCCCCGTGGCAGAAACACGGCGACACGGCGACGTAGTCGCGGACACAGAAATATCTTGCAGACAGTTTTTGTCTGTACTAATGAAATCAATTAAAAAAATTTGTCCACAACTTTCGGACACTTTTGTCCGCAACTGACGGACACTTTTTGTCCGCAATTGTCGGACACTTTTTGTCTGCATTAACGAAAATTTTTTAAAAAATGTCCAAAACTTTCGGACATTTTTTTTTCTTTCGGCAGTACGCAGCTGTTTCCTAATCCGGACGTCAAATTCCCGCCTCTCTCGCCCATCTCGCCAATTCATTCCTGCTTTCTTCAGCGCTGCGGCCGCTAAGATGAGCAGCTGTCTTTGTGAAGAACACGTGCTTAGAATGGTGTCCCGGGATAAAGTTTTTTGTGCTGTGTGTGATTCTAAAATAGTACATTAAAAAAAAAAAAAAAAAAAAAAAAAAAAAAAAATGAGCACACATTTTTAAAGACGCCATCCTGGTCAAAGTATGACTAGAAATTATTTTAAAAAGTGGAAGATTCTAACAAGTAACTAAAGGGGGGCGCCAACAGAACAAAAGGTAAAGGGGGCGCCAAATTAAGATTTTCTTTGGTGTGTTTATTATAAAGAATGATTATATGTTGGGGGGGGGGGGGGGGGGCGCCAAAAGCCATGTTTGCCCCGGGCGCAAAAAAGGCTAGTTTCGGCGCTCGATTCTAGTTTAAAAAAAGAACAAACCAGCTCTGAATTTGATGAGTATCACGATCAGGAAAATATCTTGGAAAATAATAAGAACAATGGAAACTAGAATACTGCAATAATGAAGATATATCACCAAAAGATTTCTTTATGATCGAGCTGTGAAACGAGCAAGATATGACGATGAAAAGTCTGCAACTCTAACTGATGTTCTACAAGCAGTAAAGAATAAATGTTACATAATTTATATTTACTTATTGTTAGTATACAGTACGGGACATAATTTATTTGAAAATTAGGGCATCCATAAAAAACTAATCACAGAGTAATAGCAAAGAAAACTGAGATATCTGCCATTTGTTTTGCTTATTTAAATGCTTTGTTTATTCAAGCATTTAAGTTGGAAGTCAAGTAGATTATATTTAAATAGAAATAATGCATATATAGCCATGAAATATTTTTGTTGAAATTATCTTTCTTCGTACTAAACATTATCAATGGAAAGCTTATCTCATTAACATCCGAGTTCTTTGATCTAAATAAACAAACTACAAGTCGTTATCAGCTTTTTTTTCTAGCAAGTGGGCTTTTTTGTCGTTGGGAATAATTTTCTTAAAACTTATTATATTTTAATAAAAATTTGGTACACAACCTAATTTATTATTATTGCAACTTGTTGAAAATTTGAACAAAATCGTACAATTAACAACAGAAATATAATTTTTTTTTAAATTATATCTGCAATTCGCCGAAAAACTTAAAAAAATGTTAGGCTAAAAATAAAAACCGAATTGTTTTTTTCCGCAATTCTTCCACGAAATTGCGTTTTTTCCCCCACGATCAGGAGTGCCTACACCCCCCCAAGGAATTTGTCAGAAAATTTATCAACCATTAAATGCCAAACTGAAACAAAAATTAAAAAATTGCTCAAACGCTAAAATAATTTATCAGATTTGATTGCAATAAAAACATATTCATTAAATAAACGCTTTATGCATATAAATTAATAATTATCATAAAAAAATCTAAAACGATATATATATATATATATATATTCAATATATTGAAATTTTACCAGCTAAGACGGAAACCTGTTTAAAACAAGGTCTTCACCGGTTCTTAAGCCCCCCCCCCCCCTTCCCCCAAGGAAATTCTGATATGCAGACATGCCACTTTTCCGCAGAATCTTGCTTTTTCGGCGCTGTATTTTATCATTCCTGAGATCAATGCAAATAATGCATTAAAAATTTTTACCTTCTTTTTTGTGGGGGGCGGGGGGGGCGGACGAAATACACAAAAACAAAAACGGGAGAACAAATAGTGGCCGCCAAATTGAAATAGTTTTCGTTTTCCTCCGACATTCTCTTTCCCCTGTCTGATCGCGCGCACCAAAGCAATTAGCGATGCCGCGGATGCACTATAGCGCTCAAATTAAGCGAAAAATTGGCGTTGGGATGCTAACAATAGTTCTTATGACGTCCCATGGGACGCGTACTTTTTACAGACGTAAATTCTTCAAAGAATCGTGAAATAAATGGGAATTCCGTCCAAGGACCGCGAAAAAATGTCGGTTTTCATCAAAGAATCGCTGAAAAAAAGACTAATTTCGTCGGGGAATCACAAAAAAAAATTCAAATTTTGTAGAAGAATCGCAGGAAGAAGAAAAGTTTCGTCAATGGGCTGCAGAAAAAAAAGACTAATTTCATCGAAAGATCGAGAAAAAATGGCAAATCTTGTCAAAGAATCCGAAAAAAAAACGGCGAATTTCGTCGTAAGTAAATATGCTAGACAATTTTTCTAATGCTGATTTATTAAATTTAGGTTTTTGGACTTTTTTTAAAATATGCATTTAAAAAGTAGTTAAGAATATTACATATAAAATATGTAGAATACCTGATTTGTGATATATTCATTTTTCAGTGTCTTTTCTTTTTCCTAAACATATGTTGTGTAAATGTGTATATGCAGTTAGAAGAAAATACTGCATTGCAGTTGCAGACAGAATTTGATGTTAATGGGGGCTTGTCGCAGACGCAGTTAAAAAATTCTGCCACAGGGTTCCCTGCATTAAACCACTGAAGAATCAAGACTTGCAGGTTTCTGAAACAATTAACATTCTAATTACTAACATAAGTTAGTAATTAAATGATGTATAATTATGTAAATAAAATCCAGTTTTAAATGATAAGTATTCAGCGTAAATTAAAATTAAAATTCAGCATTTTACGTTTTTCATAAATAATAAGACCAGTTTTCAACGCAAAAGGATTTGTAATTAATAGTTAAAAGAAAAAGATAAAACGTGTCACAATGTTCTCTTAATTATAATTATATGTCATAATTTGCATTCAGTCGCATTTACTTTTCTTGAAAGCTTTTCCGAAAATGTTTTCCAGGAAATCCCTTGCCCAACAAATTTCTTAAGAATTTGCGGTGGAGAGCTTTGTCCAACCCACATCTGTCAAATGGGGAACCCCTATTTAATCCGCTGAAAGGGTTGCCTCAGTCACAATGTAACCCTCCCAACTTTAACTCCCCTAGGTGCTGCTTGGTTTCACCGCGGAGGGAAACCTATCACCAATCAACGTGCACGCTTACGATTGACGTCACGGTTGACAGCCACCCGGTCAGCTGATCCTTTCGTCTGCGCATGCGCATTTATGACCCGGTCCGTGTAGCCTGTGGACTATGCGCACATCCGGTCCGGTTAGCCACTTCGCCAGAATAGAAGGTGAAGGGGGTACCAAATTAAGGTTTTGTTTGGTGTGTTTGATACAAAGAATGCATATATGTGGAGGGTGGGGAGCGCCAAAATCCATTTTTGCCCCGGGCGCGAAAAAGGCTAGTTTCGGCACTGATTCGGCCTACAAAATATTCACTAGTATGATCAATTACCATACATTTAGTCAAAATATATAAGTTAAAGATTTCCTTTTGTAAAAGTTTCTTACTCCTACTTTAAGCAAAAACTTAACTTTGAAAAGAATAAAATTGATAAAAACAATTAAAATATTTGAGAGAAAAAATTGTTGCAATTGTGATAATTAATAGATGCTTTACATCAGTTATCTCTTAGGTTTTTACCCATTTGTGCCTTTTTAAAGAGTGCTCATTTTATACAATCTACTGGCTATAAGATGTGTTAAGAGAAATGGTTTTAAAATTACAGATATATTTAATAACATTTTTCTCTCTTAGAGATAAAATTCAGAAATGAGTTTAATCAATGTTAAACAAAAGCATTAGCTTAAGTTGCTCTATTACTGCAAGGAATTCTTCTAGCATTATCACGAATATTTTCTAAATAATTCCATTCAATATATTTATTACGGCAGTTAACTAGAAGAAAAAATTCAATATCAATTGATTTCTTACCCAGCAATTTTCTGAGCCAAATCAGGATGAGAATTTCCTGATAGGATTATTATATCTGTAGATCCCGGAATGTTCATGTTGGTTTTCACAATTTCTTCACACTTTTTAGAAGCTGTCTCCTTGCTTATCTATTTAAGATACACAATTTCAAGTTTATATATCACATGGGAATTTTACTATTAAAATATTATAACAAAAAGTAACATATATTTATCAATCAATGAAAATAATGCTAATGGCGCGAGAAATTACTTTACTAAAAGATTAGCTTAAATTTTAAATATTTCATAATCGATCAGACCTGATAACAGCTGTATTTATCTACGTCCAATTCTAGACTTCTAGATTAGTTTATTTACCGAATGTAGATAAATAGATGATAATCACCCGGAATGATATCACTGGAAAGAAAACAGAAGGGAGGTCAGAGGATTTACTACAACTTCTGCTCACGACGTGATGCACCTGCACAGAAAAAGATAAATAATCCGCAAATCGCAATTTGTCTCCTAGTGGTCAATAATTTTAGCTCTTGCTGCAGGAAAAGTTCTTGCAATGAACTTCACCAAGATTATAATGTTTAATAAATTTATATTAAATAAACTGACTTTTTTATATTCTAATAATTCTCAGGGTCTAATTTTGACGAGGGATGTGTTATCAAACCTATCAATATCAAACAGTCTAAACTGCGCAAAAAAATTATATAGTAAAATATACGGTACTTCTCTATTATCCCGTCGACCAATTTCGCCAAATTATACAAATCGCCAAACTAATAGCCAAATTATACATATTGACATAATTTTTATTTTAAATAACGAAAAAACAAATAATTAGTGGAATATTAATAAAAATTCAAATAAAAAAACGAAATTAAAATCACTTAATGACATTTTAAACACATGAATCTTATTTAATGTCATTGAATGTCAGGGGCGTAAATCCCGGGGGGGTTTGGGGGGGTGCAGCACCCCCCCCCCCAGAAGAAATCAGTCGGAAAATTACCAGATCGCTCGGAAAAAGTATCTTTAGTCGGAAAAAAATAGTATTAACCTATAAAAACTTATAAACTGGAAAAACGGAAATATCATTCGGAAATTTACCGTTTAATCGGAAAGTCGGAAAAAATAGTATTATGTATTACCCTATAAAAACTTATAAATTAGAAAAATAGAAAAATCAGTTGGAAAAAGTCTTGTTCGATTGGAAAAAATGGCATTAACTTATAAAAACTTATAAATTGGAAAAACTAAAATATCATTCGGAAAATTTTTCGTTTCCATCGGAAAAAAGCTTGTTTAGTCGGAAAAAACAGTATTACGTATTAGCCTATAAAAATTTATAAATTGGAAAAACGGAAAAGTCAGTCGGAAAAAATGGTGTTAACCTATAAAAACTTCTAAATTGGAAAAACGAAAATATCATTCGGAAAATTTCCCGTTCCATCGGAAAAGGCATGTTTAGTCGGAAAAAAACAGTATTACGTATTAACCTCTAAAAGCTTATAAATTGGAAAAACGGAAAAATCAGTCGGAAAATTTCTTGTCCGATCGGAAAAAATGGTATTAACCTATAAAAACTTATAAATTGAAAAAACAAAAATATCATTCGTAAATTTTTCCGTTCCATCACAAAAGGCATGTTTAGTCAGAAAAAATAATATTACGTATTAACCCATAAAAATTTATAAATTGAAAAAACGGAAAAGTCAGTCGGAAAAATTCTTGTTCGATCGGAAAAAAAGTATGTTTAGCCGAAAAAAAAGGTATTAATCTATAAATATATATGAATTGGAGAAATATTTTTGTAGTTTTTAATTAAATAAGAAAAACAAGTTAGATCGAAGAAAACCTATAAAATTTTATTCTTAGTCGGATTTATTTCCCCTTGTAGTTTCTAATAAGAAAAAACAATTTATAACGAAGAAAACATAAATTTATTCTTAACCGGAACTAATTAATTTAACTAATTGGTAATTTATTAATTAGTTTAATTTACTAATTAATATAACTTATCAATATACAGGATTTTTTTTTTTTTTTTTTTTTTTTTTTTTGATAAAACTATTCAGAAAAATTTTGATTTGTCAAATATTGTGTACTCGGAAACCTCAATATGACAAAAAAAAAAAAAAAAAAAAAAAAAAAAATATTTATGTACATATTGTAGCAATGGTAATGTTATTTGTAACTGTGGTATTTTGAGTAAAACCTTAATATTCCGATTTTTTTTTTTCTGTGCTTTTTGACTTCGAAATATCGAAATCTACCTGTATTTATTTACTATAGGAAAGTTTATAGTTCAGTCTCGAAATTTTAAGCTATACTGATTGAAGTGAAGAAACTCTTATTTTTTTTTATCTAAACTTTAAATTTAGTTAGCAATATGTATCACGGAATTTAAATGGTATCCGATGAAAATTCAAAACTGAAATACAAATATTTAATATTTTTCCGCATATCGAAATTTGGATGTTTTCCACTCTATACAAATTTTACCTTTAATTGAAAATAATTATGGTTTTATTTTTTCCTACTAACTAATATTGTGTTTTCTTTTTATTTTATTAAAAGATATATAATTAAAAATGTGAAACTGTTTTTATTTACCTTTTTACGTAATTTTGAATTAATTTAAAAAAGTGCTTAAGAAATATATATGATATAGGATGAAAATTGAAAATACTCAAATACTTGAATTTTTATCTCGAAATAATATGAATGCACCTGCATTAACTCTTTGTTTAAACCGTTAGTATTCAAGCTCATAGTACGAAATCATTCAATTACAAAATGTTGATGCGATAATATTTTGGTATTTGATTAATAATTCAATATTTTTGCATCAGTTATGTCCTCACCTAAATGTAAGAGACAAAAAGTGCAATCTGCGTTACTTAATTCCATTTTCGATATACAGTATACGAATATATTTCTCTCAGAAATAATACGTTCGTTTTTTTTCCCTGAATCAATTGTATTCATTTTTTTTTAAATATTTTTATTAATACTATTGCATTTTGTTTAGTCCGAAAAATAAGGGGTAACATCAAGTTGTTACGCTGTTTTAAAGTTTGTCGTTAGAAAGAATTAAAACTTATATTAAGAAATCCCGTATTTTTGACAAATTTTTGTCTCTAAAATATTCCTTAAGCAAACAAATTAAAAACAACTAGAGATTTTAACTGACTTCTGAAAGATAGAAAGATAGAACATTTTTTTTCTCTTGAAAGTAAAGCTTGGGCACCTGGACAACTGGGCGGTGAACTTCCTGTCCTATGTGTCAATTACAAAACAAGCAGCACCTGCATTAACTCTTTGTTTAAACCGTTAGTATTCAAGCTCATAGTACGAAATCATTCAATTACAAAATGTTGATGCGAGAATATTTTGGTATTTGATTAATAATTCAATATTTTTGCATCAGTTATGTCCTCACCTAAATGTAAGAGACAAAAAGTGCAATCTGCGTTATTTAATTCCATTTTCGATAATGATTACAGGAATACACATAGAAAAAAAAAAAAAAAAAAAAAAAAAAAAAAAAAAAACATGCTGATTAAATTTCAGCCCATATACATATACTGTTTTGCGTTGCTGGAGTTCCAAAAAAAAAAACCTTTTGAAGTAAGTAAGCTACTTTATTACAGAATATTTTAGGTATATAAAATGTGTAAATAACTATTGTTTTCATATTTAATAATAGATTTATTTATTTATTTATTTATTGAGGGGACAAATAAATTATTTAATACCTTGTAAAAATGTACTGTTATTCGATATATATTAACTTTTTTTTAACAGTTAGTATCGCAATTCCCGAACTATTTGCTAGTTTTGTTTCAAACTGGATATGACAAGCTAGTTATTATTTAAATTTCATGAAGTTATTATTATTTTTAACTAAATTTTTTCTTTCAATATATTTGCTTTCTTTTTTGCCAACCATTTTACATTTCGCAAGTCAATGTATTTAGTATTGTGCATGAAGTTAAAACTGTACTATGGATCTTTTTATATTTTATCAATATTATTTCATTAATACTAAGAAAGTTAATTTATTTTTTGAAGTTCAAATGTCAATATATGTAAAATATTCTATATATTTAAAACTTTGTTATAGTACCATATATTATAATTTTGTCTCACTGCATAACAATAATTTGATTATTATTTTGTACATAGATTTTTTTTTTTTTTGTGTGTGTGTAATGTGTGTGTGAGTGTGTGTATAGATAAGAAACAAAATTTAATCATTTGAAACTTGAAAATAATTTCGGCCTTGGGAGAAGATAAAATGGCGCATCTTTGGATTGTTTAAAGCTAATTGATGATTAAATCGATCTTTAAACCTCTTTTGCAATTTGAAATTTTTTACTGATACATTTTTTTTTTTTTTTTTTTTTTTTGAGCCTGGTGTACTTGTGTGTGTGTGTGTGTGTAGGGGAAGGGGGTTGTAGAGAAACAAGAATTTTACTTTTGACTTATGCATTTCGTTTTTTTGTTTTGTATTTTGTGCATGTTTTCATACGGCGACAACAAAACTGTTGGCTCTATTTAATTGCCTTACTTATTTATTTATTTATTTTTAAGAATAATTTGAGTATAATTTGAAAACACAATGAATTCGCACCTGAAAATTCACATACTTTGCTTTAATAATTTGTTATTTATCTATATAATGCATCTAATATATTTATATGATATATCTAGTATATATTTTATCTAATGGCTGGGCAACGGCGGGCGGGTCAGCTAGTAGAGATATCTATACATATATAAAATAGTTTGTCCTGACTGACTGATAATCAACGTTCGTCCTAAAATATTGAATGTAGAACCATGAAAATGGGAGAGAAAATACTTCTTATGATGTACGTGTCCACTAAGATGGAATTTTTGAAATTACCCTCCCCCCTAATAGGGACAAGCGTAGGGACGGGGTCAAAAATTTTGGAACAACTTACCATATCTCAGCAAACATTTCAGGTAGGAGCGTGAAATTCCAGAAAATAAATCTACTAAAAATATTATTAAACACATAATCCAACGATTTTCGAAATCCCCCCTCAGGGGGTTAAAGGGGGGGGGGTCGAAAAATTTAGGACATTTGGCACATTTCAGCAGTCTTTTTTAATGATAGCATGAAACGGCAGAAAATAAAATTATTAAAAACTAATTAAATAAGTGTTTCAGCAATATTTATAAATTTCCACTCCCGAGGGGGTTAAAGTGAGGGTGGAAAAATTCCATACTTTTTGGACCATGTGGCGTATCATAACAGAGCCCTCAGATCACCTAAACCTTTCTCCCCTCCCCCTGACCCCCTTCAATTTCCCTACCGTGGACAATTTTCGATCTTTTTTTAAACTGTAGCGTTTTATAATTTAAGATCGGATTTTTTACAGGGCCCTCTGATAAATATTATTTATGATATATGAAAAATTCACAGTTAGAGGAAGAGTCTACTTTGGAAAGGGAAATATTTCCTAAATTTGGCCTACATCTCTCTTGTGATATATCGTTGGATACCCACTTAGTCCTCACAAGTCACCGCTTTTCTAAATTTAGCCGACACCATTCGTGTGATATATCGTTGGAAAGCCCTGTGACTGCTTATTCATATTATGCACTACCCATGTCCCTCTCGGGTGGTACGATTATTCCATCAGGAGATCGTCTGCTAATGGGTAAAATATATTGTTATATAAGACTAATAATAGCATAATATAAGATTATTTGACTATCTCAACACACTAAGTCATAATTATCTTGAGAATTATAATATATATATTAATGTATATATATCTATGAATATATATATATGTATATATATATATATATATATATATATATATATATATATATATATATATATATATATATATATATATATATATATATATATTAGTCCTCATGTTGGCCATAGTACTCGGAAATTTTCCTTCTTGAAAGTCGGAAATTTATGAGCCTACACCCCCCTACGCGACTAGAGTGGTTTACGCCCCTGTTGAATGTGACATTCACGATCATCCATTATTGGCATTTAATCTTATAGTTTGGCGATAATTTTTTGGTCGACGGGATACCGTAGAAGTACCAAATATACTAATAAATATTATATACTATAAAAATACGTATGATAAATATATATTGCATTGATACAAGCGACATATAAGGCCAATTCATGAAGTTTAAAATGTTACACGGAGTGGATCATCTTTACTATGGCTACTAAATATAATAATAGCTCAAATCTTTATAAGATGATTGGTAAAAAAGCCGAGCGTCAACCGTTTTGTACCAAATCGCTGTGCAAAGATTATTCATACCATTGACGTCTAATACCTGGACTAAGAAATGGCAACCTTTCTTGAATCCAATATTACCTACCCACCAGCACGTGATGGTGGGTAGCAATGTGCGCCAAACCGGTTATTCTCCTTCCAAAAACTGCCATTGGAATTTCCGCACCCACCAGTAGCTTATATTTCGTCTGCGTTGATAGAGCTTCACGGTACGCCGCCAAAGGGATTACCGCCAAAAAATGTCACCCTTTTGGCGATAGAACCTCGGTCATTCCAGCTTCAAGTATTTCGGAAGAGAACAAAGGGATCCGTTATCCAGTTGTATTTCTGATCCATGATTCATACCTACATGACGTTATAAAAGACATGGCCTGGCCTTTTTTATGTTGTTGGTTGCGATAAAAGAACGCGCATCATCAGAGCTCTCTCTACAGGTCGTTTCAATTGAACAAAAGCTGACTTTTGTTATGGTTGTTGAGTTGTTTTTTAAAATGGTGCCTGATTATTTTTCACTGTATTCGTGTTTAGAGAAAGACAGACAGATTAGCCGATTTCTGTTCGACGCCATTCTCTGTATATCTTGTTAATCTGTAAATATTTTTAATGAAGTTGATGATAAATTAAGGATTTTCTCTTATCCTGTTTTATAAATATTAAAAATCATGTCAGCGCACGAACAAATGCGTGCAATGTTGGACCAGTTGATGGGAACTGGCCGTGATGGTATGTTTGTTTTTATAGTGGTGTATAGTTTGTTTTTATACTATACTTTCTATGAATGTTTTATTATTGTTATATTTGTATTTTTTTTTCAATTGAAGACTGAATTGTGTTTTAATTTTTTTCCCCTGGATTTGTTCATATGGTTGTGATTATTTCAATTTTCCTAGTATGATGTATATACTGATGTGTAGCTTCCGGGTATGTGATATTATATATTATCATAATATAGTATAAATTGAGCATAGTTGTTCGTTATAAGCATTTTTCAAACATTTAATCAAACGCTGGAGCTTAACACTTTTATAATTTACAAAGGAAAACAAGATCTCACTCTAATGATAATGAGACGATTGCATTAATGTACTTTTTGGCGACTAATTATGATTGCTGTTTAATTATTACTTATTTTGTGAAAAGAAATGAAAATCCGGAGTCAACTGGGCTGCTGTTTTTTTACATAGTTTTAAATAAGGATTTTTTACCCTTCGTTTCTCCAATTTTTTTTCCAAACACGAATCTCGTTTATTGATTCCTCATGCTTGTAATTGTTAATGTTTTTTACCCAACATTTCGCAATTTAAAACCATTTTTTCTCTACGCCAATTTAATAAATATTTTACTATTTAACATTGGACTATGTGACAATGTTGACATTGAGTTGCCAACCTATTAACCTTTCATTGAAATTTCCTTAATAGAAGTAACATAAACCACTATTTTGTGGTTGTTCCTTTAATTTTTCTCACTAGAGTATTTTGAAAGTGGTAAAAAATAACCAGATCAAAAGTAAAGTTACTTTTCATTAATTGCTTCAGATTTTAAATGAATTAATGTCTGTTACACAGTGAACAAAGATCGCAAAACTCAACCAGATGTGATGTTATTACGTTCATGTAAACTTGTCTTTTCCCATAAGTGTCTGCAACATGTGGTCCCATTGAAGTCTGACCTGCCAACTGCTACAAATAAATTGCAATTATCATTTTTCGTAGCATCCTGTAAATTATGATGCCTTGAATACCAGTCTTTAGCTAAAATTTTTTGCAAAAAGACACAAATATATTTCTTACCTTTTTTTTTTTTTTTTTTTTCCCCAATTGTGATTTTTAGTCTTCACAACATATTTTACAAAAGTAATTCTATTCCAAAATTTCAAAAAAAAAAATCAGTTTAGTGTCTTCTTTAGGCACTTTCGGAAGGGTGCAGCGCCCTGCACATTTTTATATCTGAGCAAATGCGCCTTACCCATTTTGGATTTGCTAACTTTTGCTGTTGCATATTTTAAGCAGCGAATTTCTCCAACAGATTGAAAGAAAACCCCAAAAAACTTACATTTGGTCGAGAGAAAAAACCTGCAAAAATCTAGAATAAGTCGCAGGAAAATGTGAAATTCGTCAGTTTGACGTGGGAGAAAAATCAGTAATTTCGTCAATCTATTGCAAGAAAAATCGCCAATCACTTGTGAGAAGAGAATCTCAAAATCTGGCGATATTGTGGGGGGGGGGGGGGGATCATATTAGCGTGAAAAAATTCTGGGAGTTTCAGTAGTAAGTCCTGGAAATTGGTCCCTGACGGCCATTTAATTTATCAATCCAACTAATTGTGCATTGGGTGTGTGGAGACTCAATTTAAAACAACCATTCCATTTCAGACAGATTTATTAAAGACTATATGAGGTGAAATTTACAATGCATAAAACAACATTACTGCGTCATAAACTTAAAACAAACTAAATAATATGATGAATAATGCAGCTACATAAATGTGAATATAAGCAAGGCAAGCAATCCTGCATAAAACCTTTTATACACAACTTGAATAGTTGGGTTTTCGGGTTGGGCGAACCCTGATGATAAATACAGCAATATAAATGGCATAATATGATTGAACATGTGAAGTGACATCAATCGTTATTGTTTAGCCACCCTGTTAAGAATCTTGACTGTATTGGCACATACATTAACAGCAGAAATTGAGCACTTGCAATTTGCTTTGATTCTTTTTCTTGCCAAATGAAGCATTTTGTCTTGATTTAGGCACACTGGCAAGGGACAGCGAGAACCCTGATTTCAAACATTAGCGAGCATAAATATATAATGTTTTCGCCAAATCTTCATTTTTTTTTTTTTTTTTTTCCCCAGGTCATTTTCACAGATTTTTCTGTAATACCTAATACATTTATGCTCTTCAGAAGTGTCTATACATTTATTATATTTTAGAAGTTTAATAGATAGTGTGAAAGCAGAAAGTGTTTATAACAGAAACCTGTATAAACTGGGAAAATTCTAGGGGCGACAAAAGAAATACTTTTGAATTATAATGATCTCTTCTAAGGCAAACACCTGTCTAAAGTGGAATAGATTCTTTGTGATTCCAACTTGATTTTATTGTTGTACTCATGATTCAGTAAAATAGTTCTTCATTCAGGGGAGGCGTGGGTGCAGTGATACTACTGGACTTGAAAAATTTTGGGTCCCGGGGACCCATGACTTCTGATATTCCAGGTCCCTTTTTTACAAAAGCAGGTCCTCACTAATAATAAGTCATACAGGGCTCAGCACAGGTCACTATTTTCACTAAAAATCACTATTTTTCACATTGGTCACTTTTTGTTACTATTTTTGATCTCAAGTCACTTTTTTCACTATTTTCAAAGAAAACTTCAAAAATCTCCGACCGATGAAAAAATTTCGAAATAAAATGGCGGTGAGTCGGCTCTTGCAACAGATTCGCCGTTTTTGCACATCCATTTTGTTGAGAAATCTTCTTCAGTCTCCTGCTAAAAGGAAGAACCAATGCTTCTGTCTACTTTCCACCCCTTTCTCTCTAAATAAGACTGTCCCCATATGGGATTGCATGTGATTTGTTACCAGTGGCATAGCTACGTGTTTTGGCATCCAAGGCAGGATTAATTTTTGTCCCCCCCCCCCCCCCAAAAAAAAAAAAAAAAAAAAGATTTTTTTTTTTGAAAGAAGAAACAAAATAGTCTTTTTGACTTATACTGGGAAGAAAAAACATCTTTACTTTTTCATGTTTTTAAGGATTCGGCTAATTTTACTCAAACACATTAAACTAAAATACATAGAACTGGATTACTGAATATTTCCAATTTTCATCAATATTGAATTTGAATGGGAATTTCAAAAACTTAGCGGTACGTTCACGGATAGGTTTATGTTGTTATAAGCATACGTAATGTAGAGCCCGATTAGGGTTGTGGGGGCTCATGGCCCAGCACCTGTTTGAGGGCACCTTGAAGTTCCTATACATTTTTTTGGGGGAGGGGTGGGGGGTTGTAGAAGATAAGGAATGGATTATTATTCGATATTACAATACCATTTCAAAAAATTTCAAATATTTCATCACAATAAAAAACTAGTTGGATCTGTCAATCCCAAAACTTTCTTCTATCTCATAAGTACATTTTAATATTTAAGTAAAAAAACGTGGTGACCTCAAAGTTACCCACTACCGAATTTCTTCGAACATTTGACCTAGCCTAATGAGATTCTGGTATCCGAAAAGCATAAAACGCAAAATTTAATTAATATTCTGAGAAAATGAGCTTAGTAGTGCCTCATGTTGGGTAATTTATACTAAAACCTAATAAGCATCTATTTATGTCAAGACCTAACAGAATCTGAAATTTGATTGAATTTCCTCCATTAGTTCTTGAGATTTAGTTATAACAAAAAATTTGCAAAACGTAGCACAGCAACACCATATCTTGGACAATTTATGCCAAAACGTAAAAAAGCGTCTAATTATGTTATGGTGTAAAAGAATCTGAAGTTTGATGATATTATGTGCATTTGTTCTTGGGATATAGCTAGTTTAAAAAAAAAAAAAAATGTAAAATATAGCACAGCAGCACCATTAGTTGAAGGATAAGAAAACGTAATCATCGTGTAATTATGTTATACAGTCGACTCTCGTTAATTCGAACTCATCGGGACCACAATAAATGTTCGGATTATCCGAAGTTCGAATTATGGAAAATATGAAATGAAAACTTGCTTAATATGGTATTACAAAGGAATTAATGTTATAGTGTTTTTTTTAAATTTATTTCGTCTGTTATCATTAGAATATAACTTACTATTAAATTAGAATGTATAAATACATAAACTATTTAAAGGATTAGGAACAAACACAATGGAAGAAAAATTTAAAACGTCACTGAAGGACAGACGGGGCACTAAGAAAGTGGATATCAAATGCATTGGATTATATGTATGCTTGTTCGGAACAATTTTCACAAAAATAAAAGAAAGAAAGTTATTCAAATGATCTGAAATCCACAAGAAAGAAAAGAAAAATGAAAAATTGGAATTCTCGTTAGTTCGAATTAAACGAAGTCAAGAGAAAATGAGTTCGAATTAATGAAAATTTTTAACATTATTCTGCCATTGAAAATTTCGGGACATCATGTTTAGTTCGAAATAAGCGAAGATTCGAATTATCCGATTTCGCATTAACGAGGGTCGACTGTATGTCATTTTGTAACAAATTCTGAAGTTTGATGAAATTCTGTGCGTTGGTTGTTGAGATATAGCTATCGGAAAAATCATGCAAAATGCAGCATAGCTGCACCACCTGTTGCAAGGTTAATAGTTAATACCAAAATGTAATCAGCGTCTAATTATGTTACATATTCTAGTGTAACATAATCTAAAATTTGATGAAGTTCTCTGCATTAGTTCTTGAGATATAGCTATCGCAAAAATTGTGCAAAATTTAGCATAGCAGCGCCACCTATAGGGCAGTTCACACCAAAACCTTATCAGCGGCTATGTATCTCAAGGTATCGCAGAATCTGAAGTTTGGTGAAATTCTGTGCATTAGTTCTTGAGATATAGCTATCATGAAAAACATGGCATAGCAGCGCCACCTGCTGGCCAATTTACACCAAAAACCAATAGGCACTAATTCATATCAAGGTCTAACTGAATATAAAATTTTATTAAATTTCGAGCATTAATTTTTGAGATAGAGCGCCCACAAATTTTTTGTCACATACAGACAGACGGACAAACTCACAGACAGACATTTTCTAAAAATAGTCAAAACATGTTCAAGACCTTCTAAAATGTATAAATTCGTTGAAAATTTTCATGAATCCAATACTTTCTTCTTGTAAAGATAGAAGAAAATAAAAATTTCCAGTAAAATGGATTCCTGCTCATTCAGTATGTTTGAAAATAATTATTTTCTTGTTGAATTTGTTATCTCCTTTAGCTAAATAAAATGTGAAAGATTAATTAAGGAAAAGAAGAAATAAAATGTAAACCTTTTGAAAAAAAAAAATGTAAAATCTAGTTAAAACGATTATTATTTTATGAAGTTTTCAGCTACAATTGAGTAATTAAGACAACTATTACTGCTTAGTAATCAATTAATCTATATAACTTTGATGGTTAAAAATCTATTATTACTCAAGCAATTTTTCTAAAATTATATTTTATCCAAGCATTGGAGTAGGCAGCATTTTTTTCTGGAATGGGCCTAAGCCCGGTAGCAGAAAGTGCGTGACGCGCGACGTGCGTCGCAGATTTATTTTTATCCTTGCAGACAAATTTGCCAACTTGGAAAAGAAAAAAAGTTATGATTTGGGGGGGAAAAATTGGACAGGACGAATAAAAAACGACGAATTTCATCTAAAGATCGCGAGAAAAACCGATATATTTCATCAAAAGACGGCAAAAAACTGCAGAGTACGACAAAAGATCGTGAAAAAATGGCAGATTTCGTCAAAAAGTCACAAAAAAATAGTAAATTTCGTTTAAAAAAAATCGTGAAAAACTTTTCATTTCGTAAAAAAATCGCGTAAGAAATGGTATCTTTTGTCAAAAAATCTTGAAAAAAAGTATCTTTTGTCAAAAGATCGTAAGAAAACGACAGATTTCGTCAAAAGATCGCGAAAAAACGAGAGATTTCATTAATAAGTCATGAAAAAACAATAAATTTCGTTTAAAAAATCACGAAAAAACGATAAATTTCATCAAAAGATCGCGAAAAAATGATAGATTTCATAAAAAAAAATCGCAAAAAAAGGGTAGATTTCAACAAAAGATCATGAAAAAAGATGGATTTAATCAAAATATCGCAGAAAAACGGCAGATTTTGACAAAAAAAAAAAAAAAGTGAAAAAAGAATAATTTCGACAAAAAATCGCGTAAAAATGGAATATTTCGTCAAAAAATATTGAAAAAACGGCAGATTTCGTTACAAGGTCGCGAAAAATGACAGATTTCATCAAAAGATCGCGAAAAAAACAACAGATTTTGTCAAAAGATCACGAAAAAATAGTAAATTCTGTTAAAAAATCGTGAAAAACGTCTAATTTCGTCAAAAAATCTTTAAAAAAAGGTATCTTTTGTCAAAAGATCGTAATAAACGACAGATTTCGTCAAAACATCGCAAAAAAACAAGATTTCATCAATAAGCCATGAAAAAACAAATTTCGTTTAAAAAATCGCAAAAAAAAACGGTAAATTTCATCAAAAGATCGCGAAAAAATGATAGATTTCATTAAAAAAAATCACAAAAAAAGGTAGATTTCAATAAAAGATCGCGAAACAAAGGCAGTTTTCGTCAAAAAATCGCGAAAATATGGTAAATTTCGTTAAAAAATATGGAAAAAACGACAGATTTCGTTAGAAGATCGCGAAAAAACGACAGATTTCGTCAAAAGATCGCGAATAAAGGAAAGATTTCATCAATAAGTTATGAAAAAACAATAAATTTCGTTAAAAAATTTGAAAAAAAATGGTAAATTTAATCGTTTTTCAAGTGATTTTTGTCACCTTTTTTTGAAAAAAAAATTTAGCACATTTCAATATTTTATTTTAACATATTTTATTATAACATTTTATTATGATTTAACAAGTAAACAAATGTTTTGAGAATTTAAGGAGGCAGTATGGCATCTACTTTTAAATGGAATTGGAATTGTTTCTTCATTTTATCACTATTTCACATGTGACAATATAAATGATTTATTTTTTCTATAATATCATTGTACTTATTTCTTCTGTAGATTTGAATACTTGGGCAAGTTAAGAAACTATACATTGTTTTCAATAGATGTACACAGTATTTCAATGCAATTTTAAATAGATTTAGCCTTAACTTCAAACTTAAAGAACCACTTTACGTATTCATTATTAATCTAATTCTTCAAAAAATATTAATTTTGTATTTCCTTATTCAAGTTTTATATTTTTATTGGAATATAGTTGTCTTTTTATAATATTAATCAGTAAGAACTATATCTATAATGCATATAAGACAATTATAACACGCCCTCCTGCAGACAATTTTCATCCTGCTGCATTGCTGTCGCAGACACAATCATAACTTTCTGCTACTGGGGGCCTAAGATGTGCCAATTTGATTTTTAGATTATATACGTTTAATTTTTATTGAATCGATTTTATTCTGGGTAGGGCCTAGCCCACCCATACTAGCTATGCACATGTATTCAGGTCTTTTCTAATGAAGAATTTCCCTTTAAAATTCCCTAATGGCCACAATGGTAATTTGCTGTCTAATTAAATTTATTTACCGTATATACTTGCGTATAAGTCGAGAAATTTTAGACAAAAAAAGAACCTCAAAGTGGGGGGGGGGGGTCAACTTATACGCGAGACCTAAAAAAAAATCTATAAAAATATCGGAAAATAGTTTGCTAGCACCTAAAAAAAAAAGAGATGGGCAAAATCGCCCAATATAAGGAATCGTTCCAGTCAGAATCGTTCACCAAAAGGAATGAGTCATTCGAAGTTGTTCCGAAAAAAAGGACGACTCCGAGAAAAATGGAACGAAAAAAGGAACAAGTCCAAGAAAAAAAGGAATAAATCCGAGAAAATGGAACGAGTCCAAGAAAATTTTCTTAGTCATTCCCCGATTCCGATTTATGACATTAAGTTTAATTTTTTGGACGACACATTTCGGAACGAATCTGATGGATCGTTCCTTCTCAGAGTTATTTCATTTTGGAACGAGTCCGAGGATTCGTTCTTTTCGGAACGATTCAGAGGAGTCCGTCTTTTTCGAAAGGTTTCCGAGGAATCGATTCTTTTCAGAGTCGTTTCATTTCGGAACGAGTCTGAGGAATTGGTCCTTTTCGGAGTCATTTCATTTCGGAACGAGTACCAAGAAGCAGTTCTTTTCGGAGTCGTTTCATTTAGGAACGAATCAGTCCATATCCTTTTAGGGGAAAAGTCAAACGGTTCCCCCTTTTGGAGGGGGGTCGACTTATACGCGGGTTTTCAATTTTTTCTAATTTTTAACAACATAAGTTGAGGGATCGACTTATACGCGAGTATATACGTTACATAGTTATATATGCAGTATTTTTATATCATTTATAGTTGATTGATATAGATGATGAAAGTCCCTCTTACATTTGACGAGTGAGATAGTCTTTAAAACATGTACAATTAATTTATTTTTGCTTTGCTATTTTTTGAAATCTACTATGAATGCCACTGATATTTTTAAAATGAATTTTTTACTTCTTTCACATATTTCAAAATTCCTCCCCCCCCCCCCCACCAAAAAAAAAAATGCTTCATATGCAGTTTTTTTTTTTTTTTTTTTTTTTTTTTTTAAGTAAATTAATATTTAAAGGGTTCAAATACATTTAAAAAAAGTTGTCAGGCATCATTTATACTGTGTTTAATTATCAAAATTAATTTTTTGTTTAGTCACTATCAGGGTTCGGTGATATATATCAATGGATATATATCATGATATATATCTGATATTTATTTTCAAAATATCAAGCTTTTTGATATTTTCGATATTTTCATATTTGATATTTATTTTCAAAATATCATGATTCTTGATATTTTCATATATTTAATTTTTATTTTCAAAATATTTTTAGTCAACAAAAGTCTAAATGAGCTCTTCAATTGTTATTAAAAATTAACCCATCTGTAAATAACTAAAATATTAAAAACATGCTTACAAAATATCCCCCACCTCCAAAAACTATTTTTAGATTGCACCTGCTAGAATTGGAAAAAGGGGTGATGATTGGCTAATCTGAATTGCTCAATAGTCAATCAGGCAGTGTAATGTGTAGGCATAGAATAGACATGTTTTAAGAACAAAATTTTACATATGTTGCAAGTCTTTGCTGTGCTGTCATTATTTTGTTCTTGTTGATATTATATTTAAATGATATAAAGCTTAAAAATTTTATTAAAGTTTTTATTGCAATCACTATGCCAAGAATAAAAGATCCTATATGGAATCATTTCACATGTAAAATTAAAGAAGGAAATAGTGGCAAATGGGCCATATGTAAGATGTGTGATAAAGAAATGCAAGGAATTCCAAAAAGGATGGAGAAGCATTATGAATTGTGTTCTTCTGCTCAGATTGATAATACAGGTAATTACACATTTTTCTGTTTTATATTTTAATATTTTCTTTAAAATATGGTTATTCAATCTTTAAGGCTGCCAACAGTTACACATTTTAGAGTTAACTTTACATCTCTACATTAAAAATACGGATAAGATTTTATTACACATTACTCTCATTACCAATTTTAGATTATATTTTTGAATTCTTATATCACAATTTAAATGCTCTAAAAGTTAAGACTTTTTTTTTTTTTTTTTAAATACATAAGATTTCTATTAAGAATGACTTAAAATGGTTTAGTATCATGAAAAATTAAAAATATATCTAATTGATATTTTGACCAAACTTTTATCTTGTAATGTGATAATGTTGAATAAAAAATGCACAGAATTCTTCAATTCAATTTTAAACTTCAAATGCTTTTTCATAAACAAGATAATATTAAAATAACTAAATATATTTTTATTTGTAAAATTTCTTTTTGTGCTTAGTAAAATTTTAATATTTATTCTATTTTTAAAAAGACTTTGCTGCGTTAAAAAGTTTTAATATTAACAAGAGATTTATTAATTTGTTTAGAATGTTTTCATATGTTTTTAGTAATTACACTTACATATGCTACTTTGAAATTATAGATTAGAACTTATTGGCAGTCCTGAATTTTATATTTCTTAAATATTAAATATTTCATTCCACAGTTCATTCTGATGCATTTTTTTTTTCTTATTACAGATGATGATGATCCTAAAAGAAGTGTTGATTTAGACAATTGTATCTTATCAGAACAACCATGCAAGAAACAGAAAAAAGCTTCTGCAGCAACAAGATACAAAACAACAACAGTTTCATTGTCTAAAGATTCTGATGTGGTTTGCACTTCAACAGTATATGCTCAAGCTATTGATGAACAAATTGCGCGTTACTTTTTTGCTACAAATACACCATTTAATCATGTTATTCATCCTGAATTTATAAAACTTTGTAGTTTGCTTCGACCTGGCTATACGCCTCCTTCGGAAAGAAGATTAGCAGGGGAACTTTTGGATGATTTACACAAAAAAGTAGTTGAAGAATCAAAGGAAATTCTCTCTGGAGAAACTGTAACTATGAGTCTTGATGGCTGGAGTAATATCCACAACGAGTCACTTATTTGCACCTCAGTGATCACAACATCTGGTGATACTTTCCTAACTTCGACTATAGATTCATCAGAACATTCACATACTGCAGAATATTTATGTGATGTGGCAAAACAATCTATCTTGGATTGTAAAGAAAAATTTGCTGTAGATGTTCGCAGTTTTGTTACAGATAATGCTGGAAATGTTAAAAAAATGAGAGAAGAGCTTGCTAAGTCTGAAGATTTTGATATTATTTACTATGGTTGTTCTGCTCACATATTAAATCTTCTTGCCAAAGACATAGAATTTCCAAATATAAGTAAAAATGTCATGAAGATAATTAAATATTTTAAATATACTCATTTGCCAACTGCTTGGTATAAGAAAAATGGTGGAAAACTGCTAGTAATACCTCAAGCTGTAAGGTGGAACACAATGTTCGATACACTGAAGTCTTTTTTTAGATAACAGAGGAAAACTGGTGCAAGTCTGTCAGGATCACAAACTTGAAATTGATAAAGAAATTTTCAATTTAGTGAATGATGTCAACTTAATGGTTAATTGCACAGATTACATAAATATTTTAACACCTATTGCAGATGCATTAGATGAAATGCAAAAAGATGACACTAAGATTGCACAATGTGTAGAAATTTGGTGCAAATTAAAGGAACAATTGGAAACATCTGGAAAGGATATCAAGAAAAAATTATTAGCAAGAGAAGAAATGGCATTGTCACCAGCACATTTAGCTGCTAATATGTTGGACCACAGATACTGTGGGAAAAAATTAACTGAAGATCAAAAGCATAGTGCTTTTAATTTCTTGCGTTCAGTAGACAAAGAACTTTTGCCCCTGGCAATGACATTTTTAGCAAAGAAATCTCCTTTTCCAAGTTTTATGTTTGAAACTGAATATATAAAGGTTGAACCAATAATTTGGTGGGACAATATTAAATTGGAGCAGCCCATAAAAGAAAAAATGTCCAACTTAACTAATCAGTTGTTTACAGCTTCTCCTTCAACAGCTGGATTAGAAAGAATCTTTTCCAGTTTCGGTTTAGTTCAGTCTAAACTCCGGAATAGGTTAGGGAATGAAAAAGCTGACAAGCTTACATTCATGTTTAAATTCTTCAATAGAAAAAAATAATTTATTTTTTATTTATTATTATTATTATTATTATTATTATTTTGTATCTTGAAACTTGTTCTTTAAAAATAAATTTTTTTAAAACTTGAAACTGAATTCTGTATTTTGTGTTTTGATGAGTGAAAAGGTAATTTGTTGAACATCACAAAAAATTGTTTGTCTTCATTTATTTAATCATCAAATTTACAAAGGAAAAAAAAAAGATTTAGAATATTGGTTTATGTTTTCATGTTAACTGTAATATGATTAAAATTTTAATTTATATTAAATCAAAAAATATTTCTAATCAATAAGCTGAAAATTTAGAAAATATCGGATATATATCGAAAATATCAGATATATATCAAAATATCGGATATTTTCGATATTTTCGAAAATATCATGATATTTACGAACCCTGGTCACTATTTGGTCACTTTTTTGAAGGAACTTCAGTCACTATTTTAGAGGCTACAAGTTGCGCTGAGCCCTGGTCATACTTTTAGATGCAAAAATTGAGCTTGTTCATTTGCAAGAGAAAAATGAGAAGCAATAATTATAGTTTTATTAATAATAAATAAATAATTAAAAACCAATATTAATTTTTTTAAACAATTATGAGAACTTTTCTTTATTTTTTAAAAAATAAATGTGCAAGATACAAATTAAATTATAGAATATAAATAATGCTTATTTGAGTGTAAAAGATAACAAGTATCACTATTATTTTCATTTCTTTTATAAAAGGGCAAAACTGATTTATTGAAAGTCATTTTTCCTGAAAAAAAAAAAAAAAAAGAATACTTTTGTTGAGTAAAGGAGTATTTTTGTTTAATGAATGGGTGTTTTCAGAAGTCACATTTACTCAGAAAGATTTAGAGCAGTCAGAAACCGATTGTAAAGCGGAAAAATCTGTTTTTGAAGCAACGAAAAAAAAAATAAGTAATTGAAGCAGGACAATTACAGGCCTCGCAGCGTTCCTATAATTCCTATAAATTTGAAAAAATTCCTATATTTCCTATATTTTTCATCCATCCACCCAGGCATGAGATTTTTCCGCGGATCCGTGATTTTCCTCTTTTTTTTTCATTTTCCGCTTTTCAGATTTATATATATATATATATATATATATATATATATATATATATATATATATATATATATATCATCAAAACATCATGTGAAAAAAATTAGATTTTCTCGAAAAAAAATGCTTTTTTGTCTAAAGATCGATAATAGATGCTATTTTCATAAGAAAAAACCACGATTTTCATCAGAAGATTGCGAGAAAACATGATTTTTATCAAAAGATCGTGAGTAAAACGTGCTTCTCGTTAAAAGATCGTGAGAAAAATGCGTTTCTCGCCAAAAGATCAAGAGAAAAACGCAGTTTTCGTCCAAAGATCGTGAAAAAAAGCGCGATTTTCGTCTAAAGATCACGAATAAATGGTATTTTCATCAAAAGATCGTGAGAAAAATGCAAGTTTCATCAAAAAGTCATGAAAAAATCGCAATCTTAAGATTAAAAGAACGTGAGAATAAAGCTATTTTCGCCAAAAGATCGCGAAAAAAACGTGATTTTTGTCAATAGATCGCGGGGAAAAACGCTATTTTCGCCAAAAGATCGCGATGAAAACAGGTTTTCGTCCAAAGATTGCGAGGAAAAAGTGTGATTTTCGTCTAAAGCTCGCGAATAAATACTATTTTCATCAAAAGATTGCGTGAATAATGCAATTTTCACCAAAAGATGGCGAATAAAACGTGATTTTCGTCAAAAGATCGCGAAAAAAAAACGCGATACTTCAGACAAAAAGTGGAAGTGGTTTCAGATTCAAAGTTCTTAAAAAACCCTGAAATTCACAGCAAATTTTTTGAAAAGTTACAGCAGAGAAGAGGGAGTGGGGGGGGGGGGTCGCGAAAAAAATTCATATTTCATCAAAGAATTAAAAAAAAAACTTTTATGTTAAAAGATCACAAGAAAGGTAGGATTTTCTAGGGGAAAATGCAAATTCCATCAAAGCATTACCGAAAAAAAAAAAAAAAAAATTTGGTAATGCCATTGGAAAAATGTATAATTAATGTAGGGAAGGATTCCCCCCCCCCCCCCCACTCCCTCTTCTCTGCTGTAACTTTATAAAAAAATTACTGTGAATTTCAGGGTTTTTTTTTAAGAACTTTGAATTGCTCTTGCTATAGAAACTCATTTCATATAAATTTATTACAAAAAAAAATCATTTATAACCTTTATTTCAATAATTTTTAATTTAATTTTATTTTTTGATAAATGCAAATTCTGTAAGTGATGATGATTCAGAAAATAATAGTAAAAAATGTTGAATATTGCGGGGGGGGGGGGGGAGTGTCCAACTCCTGAAACCAGTATTTTAAACCAGTATTTTCCTGAAGTGTGTTAAAAATTTCTGAAATAGTCTGGAATGAACTTAAATAGTTTACTTATGTTATAGTTTTTACAATGTTGATGTCTGTCTATGTTAATGTATTAAAACATGTGTTGGTGTATTTACGTATAAATTAAAATTCCTATATTTTCTTCAAAAAAATTCCTATATTTCCTATAATATTTTTGAAGAAAGTCGCTTCTAGGCCTGAAATTAGTTTTTGGAACAGAAAAATTCTATCCCAGCATAATTTTTTTTTTTTTTTCGTGCTCCTTTGACGAAACTTGTTTTTTTTTTGTGTGTGTGTGTGTGTGATCTTTTGACAGTAGAGATGGGAATGCTTGGAAAAAAACCGGAAAAATTGGGGAAAAAACCGTTTTTTTTTTTCAGTTTTTTTCCGAAGGCTTATTTTTCAATTTTTCCGAACTGGAAAAATTGAAATTTCATTTATGAAATAATATAGTGAAAATTTTGTAATAGCTACATTCTCATACTTTTTATTTTATTTATTTTTATGTTGAGTGTCTCACATGAAAATTTTAATGTGGGTAATCTGATCTCTGAGCAGAAATCTGTTTGAGAAGACTTGAAAGGATCCTTCACATTTTTTTCTTGTTTGAAACACAAGAACCCTTTGCAAAATTTCTCTTGTAAATAGACATTTTAGAAAAAGTTTAATCAACAAATTGAATCTTTCGCAAGTGCAGTGATTGAAAAAAAAAAAATCTCATGCCACACAGCAGTTGAATCTTATTAAGTTGGATATATATAGGGGAAGGTGGGGCACGTTGGGACATGGCCCACCTTGGGACATCTCAATTTTCAGGCTTCATTTTGCAGCCATGAACTAGTACTCATAGGTGCTAATAGATGGCACTACAGTCTACTCTTCCATGTGCTTTGGAATCTCTGGTGTTTGCAGGTAATAAATAATACAATTTTATTTGTTTTGAATGAGGCTGAGTAACATTAATGTGTGTTTTGTAGAATAACTTTCTCATAAAATAAATGAAATAATATAAGTGTGAGCATGTTGTGATGAAAAAACATGGATTTATTGTTATTTTAATGGTAAAAAAAAGACTGTAATGCTAACCCTAACAATGTAAGAGTTTTGAATATATAATATGTGAGATGGGGAAGGTTGGGACACTCAGTTGTGGGGCACCTTGGGACATGTCTCAAGGTGTCAAAAAGACCAAATGCAGCTTAAAAAAGCAAAAAAAGTACACAGAAAGTTGGAATTTTCCTCGAGCAGCGAAGATGAAGAAGTTGCTCTAGCAGAATTGGTAAAAATTACCCCTGGAAGGACACCAAATATAACTGACTTGTGTGATGACAGTAGTGATGAATTTAATTGTCCAAATGATACTGACTTTTCTACAGATTGGAAGCCTGCTCAAGACAGCTCTAGAAGGTTACAGGCTAAATGAAAACTCAGTGTGGGAGAGTATGCATTGGTAAAATTTGCAGGAAAACAAATTTTGTTGCATTTGTCGGTCATGTTGAAAATGTTGAAGACACCGGTGAGTACGAGATGTCCTTTTTGAGAAGACGAGAATAAGAGTGGAAATTTTTTTATCCCAATAAAGAGGACAGATCTTTTGTGGATCAAGGAGATATTATTTTAAAATTTGGCACTCCAAAAGAGACAATAGGGCAAAGATATGGTCTATTAGAGTTTGAAGAACATCAGTTTGTTCAGATCAAGTACAAGATTTGTTGATAAAAATGTGTTGCAATTCAAATCATAAAAATGTTTCAATGTTAAATGTATTTAATTTTCAACTAAAGATTTATAAATAAATCATTTTTCATTAATTTAATGTAAAATTTTGTATGTATTTCTTTTTTAAACTAGTGTCCCAACCTGCCCCACCGTGTGGGGCAGGTTGGGACATTTTTAATGTTTTTTTTGTTTTGTTTTTATTATTTCCTTCGGTGAGATATTAGTTTGGTATTAAGTTAATTTGAAGCACAAATGTTTATAATACATGTCTAATTTGTTTTTGGAAAAAATTAACCATTAATAAAAATTAGAAAAAATATTTACTGAAAAATGTCCCAAGGTGCCCCACCTTCCCCTATGTAAATAACCTTATTAAAAATGTCTAAATAGGAACCTAAATATAGTAATAATTTCTTATTCAAAAATTCTGAATATATTTTGTACAAGTATATACAAAAAGTTCACAATTTCACAAAAACTTGATTACATGAAAAAAATCTAGATATGTAATTAAATGGCAACTTCTCTTTTTAAAAATTAATTCATGTGTAATATTGCAATAATATGCCGATTAATGGAAATGATAAAATTAAAAATTCACCGTAAAATTTTGAAGTATGCATCAATTACTTTAATCTATCTTTTCAGGAAGTAAGTGTTGAATTCGTGACAGTGGCGGATCCAAGGGGCAGGTCATGGGGGTCATGACCCCCCTCTAAACAAATAATTTTTTTAAAGGAAATTAGAAAAATGAGATCTTGAATTTTTTTCAAATTAATTTCTTGCTTAACAATCAGAATCCTTCTGACTGTTTTAAAGCTGTACTTCCCAAAATAGGTAATTTCTAACATATCCATGAAGTATTTTTTTTTTTAATCTTAGATACGAGATGCATTTATTCAGAGTAAATGTTATTGATCAATGTTTTCCATTTTTCAATAACTGCAAAGAATCTTTCGCGAAATCTCCTTAAACTGTAGAATTTTAAACTGAATTTCAGGCCGTGAAAGACAATTACTCCCTCATGGCGGTTTTTTGTAACTATAAAAGCCTAAAAATTTGCATGCAAGGCCCAATTTCTTGAATGATTGTTTGATTTTACATAAAAGTGGAAAAATCTTCTATTTTTTGGCATCTGAATAAAATGTACATATTTATATTTTTACGAATGTTTATGCAACTTTTTTATTACGAATGAAAATAACTTCCCAAAGGTTATAACAAATTTAGCTATTTAAGATGTGGGGACAATCTTCAATATAAAAATTGCTTATTAAGAGATGTGACCTCCCCCCTCTCAAAAAAAAAAAAAAAGCATGACCCCCCCTCTAAAAGAAAGGCTGGATCCGCCTTTGATTCGTGAAAAATTTGACTTCCAGTTTTTGGTGTATTTAAATGTTTTAGAAGGTCCTGAACACGTTTTGATGGTTTTTGGAAAATATCTGTCACACTGTGAGTCTGTATGGGTCAAAAATCTTATGGACATTCGATCTCAAGAACTGATGCACATAATTTCACAAAACTTTAGATTCAGTTACACCTTGATATAAACTCAAAATGTTTATTTATTAGTGTATATTGCCAAACCGATGGCGCTGCTATGCTGCATTATTCATAATTTCCACAATAATTTTATCTCAAACTAATGTATGTATTTTTATAAAATTTCAGATTAAGTTAATCTTTGACATAATTTCGTGCTCATTACTTTTTGGTGCAAATTGCTCAACAGATGATGCGGCTATGCTGCATTATTCATGATTATCGCAATAGCTTTACCTCAAGGACGATTTTTTTTTTTTTTTTTATCAAACTACAGCTTCAGACAGTTTCTGATATATATTAATGTTGTTTAGTTTTTGGTGTAAATTGCCCTATAGGTGGCACTACTATGCTGCATTTTTCAAGATTTCGTTATAGCTGATTAATTAAATGTTTTTTCAAGGTGTTGAATCTAAAATTGACCTCCATTTTTCCTCCATAATGTACAGGTATGTTGCAAAAACATGGGCAGTTTGCATTAGAAAAGTACAACTGCGATGAACCCCCCCCCCCCCCCCCCAAATTTTATTACTAGTAACTAATGTTCCAAATTATACTTTGCCTCTTAATTAAACTTTGAATTTTTGTAGTTTTCTAAAGCACAGTAGAAATTTATCTCTGTATGTAACTGCTTTTGTTGATTCCTCAAATAGTGAGCATTTTCTATTTGTAGTGCTCTGTTTTCATAACTTTTGAGTTCCATTCTTAGAAATATAAAATTACCATGTGGAAACATTATTGAATTTGGTTCTTACTCAAGAATAGAATAACAGATTTCAGGGTAAAAAGAAAAAAAATTACATTTAATTAAACTTTAAAAAAAAATATATATATTTTTTTTTTTTCCGGTTTTAGTGAGTAAAAATCTAACAGTCAATAAATCCTATGCTATTTTTTAGTTGCAGACCTGAGTAAGCAGGGTTGCAAAAAAGCCAGTCCGGCTGGCTTTTATTGATTTTAGCCGGCTTTTTTGGTCAAAATCGGCCTTTTTTGGCCATAATTGGCTTTTATACGGTGAAGTCTTTTTATTATAAGCAACACATTTTTAAGTGTCTTTTAACTAATTTTAATGATGTTTAATTTACTTTGAGTTTAAAAAATTTGTTTCTTAATATGAAAAATTGAGATTTTAATTATGATTCACTGAGAAATTGGGTTATAACCCAAATTTTCAATAATGAAGACATTAATACTAGAATAACACATTGATGGAGTTGCTAGTGGTTTATAGTCAGAATTGCATATATGTCAGCTAAATTATAAAATGGCCATACCAAGTGCTTTTTCTCATTTACATTGACCTTTAATCCTACCTTTGTTTTTCCATTTTTACTGCTTTATAAAATTAAAGGTTACTTAGTTACATGTTTTATTCGCTATAAACATTTAAAATCATACATATAAAAAAACACCATTTCTCACTATTGAAAATAGTATTTCTAATTATGCAGATTTCATAATATATTATATTTCACAATTTATTTCAGTATTCTCAATTAGCATATGCATGAATATATTCATTCATGCAAGTAGGCATATATGCACTTTTAAATAACAAAGAGCTATTCAAAATTTTAATCCAGCAAATTTTATTAGAACATTTTTTGTTGTTTAATTTTATGTAATTATGTATTAAACTTTCCTCAAATATTGAATCCTTCCTAATTTCTCTTTCAACATTGTTCATTTTATGACTTAATCTTTACATATTGACCTGTAACAATGTTTCCATGAATGCTTTGATGTGTTTCATTTTGTTAGTGTTCATTTTAGGTCATTTTTGAAGGGTGCAGCACCCTGCCCTTTTTAAAAGTAATAAAATGCACCTCTGATTTTACCCAGAAATTTTTGATAAATATTTTTATTTATTTATTTTTTTTTTTTCCGTAGTATTTCTAAATTTGTGTGAAATTTCTAAAAATGATAGAATTTTTTCATTTCTTTAAGAAGAAGAACATGAAACCATTCATTCATGTTTTAATTTAATTGTATTTCTAATTTTTATATCATAAAATCATTCGAAATTAATGTTACTTGATTTATCATATTTAAAAATTATGTATTTTGCTGCTTTCTTTTTTCCCTTTCTAAAGGCAATAACAATTTTTTTTTCTTGAAAAAGTGCCCTTTTATGATACAGTAGTGACTTTTTTGATGAATAGCACCTTGCCCTTTTTATAGCTATAGGGAACACTAAGTTTGTCATAATTCCATTAAATATAATTCTTAAGAATGTGTAATATAAGTAGAACTATGAAATGTAGAAGTTTAAAACCCATTTTTTGAGTATATTTTCTTTTTTCCAAGATTTATATTTTTCAGACATAATGCCTTCACAGTTGACTCCCAGCAGTTATAAAGACTTATTTATTTGAAAAATTAAATAGAAATTTATAGCTTTTTTAATAGTAAATTATTAAAAATGTATTTAAAATAAATCAATCAAAATTTAATATGGATTCAATACAAATTAACACTTTAAAAATAAAAGCCAGCTTTTTTCAATTTTAGCCGGCTTTTTTTAAGTGGATAAAACCAAAAAAAGCCGGCCGGCTTTTTTTGGCCCGGCTAAAAGCCGGTAACCCTGTGAGTAAGCCAAAGTAAAACTTAGTTTTGTTTGAATATAGATTATAAAACTAAATCAAAACTTTTTTGAGTTGAGATTGGAAAGTTATACCAAAACTAAACATATTTTATAAAGGAAATAAAATTATAATTCTAAGAAAAAAAATGTAAAAATATATATTTTTTAAACAAACAATGGAATTTTTTAATACTGATATTCATAATAATGACAAAACTGCAAGAATTTCTTTAAACTAGTATCATTTACTTAAAAACTATACTTATGTAAATGGAATGCACAATTTATTTCATTCCAAACTGCAGACATATTGGCTCAGGTTTATACATTAGGTCAATTGGTAGTTAAACATGTAACTGAAAAATCATTTCAACAGAGATATGATATAATAAACAATAGCGTTTAATAAAAATTCTTAGGCTGTGGGGAAAAAAACTAAATTTTAAAAGCAGGCTTTGCTACTTTCTTTTTATTTTGTAATATAAAGTGAAAATAATTTTCATTTAATACATATAAATGGGAAAAAATGTTTATTATTTAATATTCTCTAAGAAAATATAATTTATTTGGGAGACACAGTCATGAAAAATCAATTATTCCTTTTTTTTTTTTTTTTTTTTTTTTTCGAAAAAAAAACGGTAAAAAACCAGTTTTTTTCCGCCACCTATATTTTTCCGGAAAATTTACATCTCTATTTGACAGAACTTGTGTTTTTTTTTTTTTTTTTTTTTTTTTTCGTGACCCTTTGACAAAAATTTTCATTTTTTCGCAATCTTCGAGCAAAATTTGCCGTATTTTGCAATTTTTTTTAACGAAATTTGTCTTTTTTATCGCGAATTTTTGATGAAAGTTGCCGTTTTCAGAGATGTTTTGGCAAAAATTATCCTTTTTCGAGATTTTGTAACAAAATTTGCCATTTTTTCACAAATCTTTTGAAGAAATTTTCTGGAAATTGTTCGTTATTTCAGAATTTTTTTTAAATAAAATTTGACTTGTGATTTTTTGGCGAAATTATGTGGGACGCGTAAGTTATATTTGTTTTGCGTCCTGTCGCTGATTTTTTGTGTAATTTACATGCTATAATGCATCCACGGCATCGCTAGGATATCTGGACCCTCCTCCCCCTTAATTACACTACTGATTCCCCTTCCATGCCTCCACCAGGGTTGGAAAAAAATCATGATTTTTTTTTAAAAACCAAAAAAATCGGATTTATTTGATTTAAATCAGATTTTTTTGATTTAAATCGGATTTATTTGATTTTTTTAGAATCCTATATTTAATTACTGTGTTTTTAGTTTTTTACCATACATGAAGCAATTTTTTATAATAAATTACTAAAAAAGAATAAATATTTATAATTTATAAAAATAATATAAGAAATAATTATATAGTTAAGAAAATATTATATTCTAGTTACTGATTTGTACTAAAAATTAAACACCTAGGCTTTAATCTAAAGACATTCTATTATTTTGTAATGGAGAAATTTCACGATTTTCATTTTCACTTTCATATTAAAGAGCAGAAAAAATCAAGAAAATTGATACCATTTTTATGTATATTTGAAGTTTTAATAATTCACTAAATGAATTTTAAAACTGCAGTTTTTAGCTTGGCGCGAAAACGCTGCATCGCGGACGAAAGCGACTGTGACGTCATTTGCCATGTAAACACCGTAGTACTACGTTGCTGGCTTAAGCGTTTGATACATTTCTTATATGTTTTTAAATTTTCTATATTAAAAACGAGTAGCAAAGTGTGTTATAAATGTTGTATAGTGCCATGTTGCACAAATAGTACAGTAAATTCGCCTGATAAGCACTTTTTTTAGCGTTCCTAACAATTATGATAACGATAATTTATTCTGATGTTAACTTGATAGAAATGTTTTTGTAAACTTAAAATCTGCTATTCTTCATTTGTATGTGTATTTATTGATTGAATATAAATATAATTTGAATAATTATTTTTTTCTGAAAATATGAAAGGGAATAATCACATATGGAATACAAGAAAAATATTTATGTATCATACATATAGTCATTCATTTTTATTTATGCATATTAAGAAGGGCCTTCAAGTAATCGATAGCTTATGTTTGAAATATATATATATGTTCATTACTCAATAATCATAATGCATTTTTTTTTTGGAAACACCTCTAATTTTGATATCCATGTTTAATGTACATAACAAACATTAATATAATATGTAAAAAAAGACAAAAACAATCATTTGTGAAAACAAATTTTCAGTCAAACTTACATTCACAACGAAGCATTTTCAGACTTTTTAATAAGTATATTTGAATTAGTAGTATATCCAGAAAAAAAATGAGGGGGGGGGGGGAGTAAGAAAAGGTTTGTTCTACATTAATGTACAGTACACTGGCTTAGCTTTAATGCACTGTTACTTAGCTTTAATACACTGGGGAATTCAAATTTTGGGGGATTTTTATAGCAGATTCTGGCTCCCTAAATAACACTTTTAGTTAAAGTTTTTTTTTTTTTTTTTTTTTGGGGGGGGGGGGGAGTTTAATATTATGTTTATGTTGTGTGTATAGAATTAAGTTTTTTTTCCATGAAAATTTATATTTTATCTCAATTGTAAAATAAAATTTCTACTACCGAAAATATAAGCTATTTTATGCCTAGATTTTTATTTATTTATTTATTTATTTTATTTATAGTTATTATTTACCATTATATATTTTTAATGTATGTATGTATTTAATGGAATTTCAAGTGAAAATTTATTATATTTATTTATTATATTAATTTTTCCAAATTAATATTCTGTTCTGAATATTTTTGATATATGTCACCAATTAATTGTACGTTTAGTAAATTTCAGAGTCAGTAATGATAAACATTTTTCTATTTCATTATTTGACATATATTAATATTTAAAACTAAATATTAAAAAAGTATTCATTTTGTTACGCTTTTTCTTTTTTTAAATAAAATATTATGTATTATTTGAGACAAGTATTTAAAATATAAAAAGCTAGACAGTCATTATGAAAAAAAAAAATCTTCACAAATTAAACACAAAGTAACCTGTAATTCCGCAAACATAAATGTCACTTTAAAAATGAAACAAGAAATTTTCATAAAAAAACAAGCGTAATTAATAAGCGCATATTTTCAATGAAAATGAAAAAAAAAAATCGAAGCATTAGCAATCCTGTTTCAAAAAGTGTCAACACGCAGAATCGAACACGGGCTATCTGGACAGCTAGCGGATACTCTAAGAGCACACCACGGATTATTTAAACAGAGGTTGCAAAATAGCTATTCAAACTTTAGTTGGAAGAAGTAACCTGTCACGACTACAAGATAAACTTTCTAAGAAAACTACATTGTTTAAACTTAAACAAATTACACTTGGTTCTATATTTGTTAATTAAAAAATTGAATAAATCTGAAAATTTAGATTGATTTCCTGTTCATTATTCAATGTTATATTAAAAAGTTGTACAGTGGTTTTTAGAAAATGATCCATATCACAATGTTTGTCTCAACTTGAGCTTATTTTTTTTTCCCGTATAGTATGTTTTTAATAAAAGTTTTAAATAATACTTTATATATTTAAAAAAAAAAAAAAAAAAAAAACATTAATTACTCTTATAATTATTATGACCTTTTTTTTTAGTGTGAAAAAGAGGAAAAGGGATATTTTTTTAAAAAATAACTTTCTATAGGACAGATTTTACTGTAACAATTTTAATTTTCTCAGGTATTGTTATAAACTTCTCTTTTCAGCTTTGATACAAAGTTTTATAGTTTACCGAGAAAATTTTTACTCAGAAGTCAGAAAATACATATCAGTTATTAAATAAATAAAAAGTCTGTCTTATTTCTCAATATTTTATTTTATATCAAATATACTTTATCAATATTGTAAAATAATTTAAACTTTATTTAAATTAAAATATACTGAAATAAGACGATAACTCATTTCAAGAACAACAATCAAGAATCACGAACTACTGTTTTAGCTTTTAATCTTTCATTTCATTTTAATCATTATTATTATTTAGTAAATAAAAATAAATGTAGAACAGAAATACATATCCTTTAGATTTTAATCCTCGTATTTCTGGGCCGATGAAATCAGAATCATTTCCTAAAAAACTAACATGGAAATAGAATCCATTTTTGGGAGCCTATTGTCCGATTGCACGATCTATATTTTCTAAGGCCGAAAATCTACATTTTCAAATTAAAATTTTAATGAAAATAAAAAGTAAACGATCTATTTTATATTAAGATAAGTTAAGTCTTACTTTTTTATAAATTTAAAGTTGCTAACGTTAAATAAATTAGTAGAAACTGATGAAACAAGGTTACAAATATGAAAAGCAATGGGAAAAAGAATGCGTACAAAACTTAAACATTTCGACTTCGTGGCAAATGACGTCACAACCAATCACGTCGCGTTTTTGTATCACGTGTTTTTGTTTATGGTTTTACGTTGTTAAAAACAGTAATTAAAAATTATTTAGAATTATTTTAACGATTCTGAGTGGATTTTTGGGAATTTCAAGATAAACTTTATCAGTTACACACAAAAGAAAACGTATTCCTCCCGGGTGAAATTTCTCCATTGAATTGTGCATACTAAATAACAAATAAGAAATAAATTTAAATATGTTGTAAATGAATAGAAACTGGCAAAATTTAAAAAACAAATTAAATACAGTAGACTCCCTCAACTCCGCTGCCCTAATATCCACAACTCTCTAAAATCTGCGCATAATTTACAGATGTAAACAATGAAGCTCTCAGGTCAGGTATAGGGACAAAATTTGACTTTATTATTTTTATATAAATTCTATTTATATTTTAATCTGTAACTTTCATTAATATTGCTAAATTCATGCTTTTTCATGAAGGAAAAATAAATTTATTTCTGAAAAAAATTCAAGGTATTGCTAACATCAGAGGTGATCACAATCTTTTTGCAAAATGCATTTATACATTCATCAAGCTTTTTTTTTATTGTTGAGTTTGGTTAAACCTGAAATAAAACTTCTATATTTTATGATATTGATGTGAATTATAGTAGTGCACGTTTATGGGGCAAGTTCCATTGAATAATTTAGGAAAAAATGCATCTCATCTTTATGATAAATATTTAGTTATACATTGTTGATTATTTACTTCATCTTTGTTGATTTAAATATTTTAATCATTTTTAATTATCTAAATTTTTATTATTATAGTTTGTTAACTTACATAATTGTTTTAATGTTTTACTATCTTATAAGCATTCATTAACTTCAGTTGCATTATTAATTACAATCAAATTACTGTTTAAAATTGTAAACAAATCCATGACCAGAAATTCACAAAATTCTAAAATCCGCACAACCTCTGGTCCCAAGCTGTGCGGATTTGAGGAAGTCTACTGTATTCATTTAATGCAAGCTATTTATTAAGGGATAAAAATCACAATTAATTCTATATTTCTTAAGCAAATAGGAAAAAATCAGGGATTTAATTGTTTGAACAAAAACACTAATTTAGAAGCTTTGTCTACTCCTAATTTATTATGAAGGCTTGAACGAACTACTCCAAAAGAAGAAAATTGTCTTTTTACACCAGTAGATGAAGCCACGGTTGTTGTTATTTGGTAAATAAATTCAATTTCAATTTCGCTGACTCTCTCTTTACCTCCCATTACATAAAAGGATTTCCGCCAATCATAATCTGTCATAATATCAGAAACTTTTTTCTCAAGCAATGGTAATTTTTGAAATGGGCCGTTTTTTGCTTGAAAATGTGCTACAGTGATGAGAAGGTTTAGACAATCTTCTTTAATGAATGCCAAATCTTCATTATTTTTCCTTACATTAAGTTTCATTTCATTTTGATTTAAAAGAAAGAACCTTAATAAAACTCCAGCAAAATAACAGCCATTAATAGTTTGTTCATATCTTGCGTTAAATTTTGTAATTCTATCGTTATCTAATACATTTTCTAACTTTTTACCCAAAATTTTCCTTTGATATGTGCATTCATGTGAAATTGCAAAAAATTGATTTAAATCAAATGATTTTTTTTTAAAAATCAGTTGATTTAAATCATGCCAACCCTGGCCTCCACCAGCCCATTCTAATTATTTTAGTATGAAAATATAGAGAGGTAGGTGTAAAATAATGCAAAAATACTACTTATATTGTACAGAGAAATTTTTTAACTATGTTACAGGGTTGTTTGGTTTAAACCACGCTGGTTTAAACCGTGGTTTAAACCATGGTTTAAACCAAGTGGTTTTAAAAAAAAAACCATGCTGGTTTTTTTTAATTTGGTTTTTTTCCCTTTTCCCTAATGTTTTCATTTATTTTACACATTATTAAAATGTGCAAAATCAAAGTTATGGAGTAGCTACAAGCAAAGCTAAAGACAAATTTTTAAAGTGACAAACATCTTTAATCAATCTAATTTTCCTTACTAGCTATAAATTGACATGGCAAAATATTTTTGTACAGTGAACTGTGGAGGATAAAAAAAGGTAGTTAATTTTAATTATTTTTTAAACCTTTTATTTTTTTAAAAAATGCAAAAATGGCGTATGCCAGCCAAAAATGCAATTTTACTGCTTAGATAGCTTGATTATGTTTTACTAAGGATTGTATCATGTATCAAAGCATCAATATTCAATAATGACATAATCATAAGTCATTCTTTCCATTGGTTACGCTTGTTCTGTATGCTAATGAATGATTGGCTATGAATTTTCTCTGTTCCATAGCTATTGGTTTTAGTAAGCTTTGGTTTTTCTTAGATTGGATTTGCAGTTTTTACATTATTTTTTTCTGTTTCTAGTTACTTTGTATTGTGTTTTATTTTAAGAAAGTACTTATATATATTGAAATAAAAGAATGTCTAAAACTAGAAGAAAGGAAAATATAATCTGATTTTCATTTGAGGGAATAAGAAATACATCAAAAACATGTTTAAGAGACAAATGTAAAAATTCCATGCAATGTAAATGCTGTCAAATTAGCTCTTCCTTATAATACTAGGTGTGATTCATTTTCAGATGCTTTAGATGTTTACCTTAAAAATTGCCCCACTTTACTTAAAATTTGTGTAGAAAATAGGAATGTTATTGATAAAAATATTCAAAAGCTCGTATCTGTCTAATTTTTATTTTAAGAGAAATGTTGAAGATATGTTTAAACTGTTAAATTCTATTGCAATTGCCCTGGAAAATATCTAAAGTAATAAGTTCCATTACTATTGCAGTTTATAATTGGACAGGTCTTCAAAAAATATTAAGAGAAAAAAAAAATGTAAATAAAGAAGTCTCATAGTTTTTTAGTTCAGGTATAAAATAGCCCTAACACCCATGCCTTTTTAGGTATACATTCTTGAACCACAATACAGTCAAAGTGAACTATGTGAACAAGAAAAAAAGGATACATTAAATTTTACAAAACAAAAATATCCATGTAACTCGATGCTTGCACAAATAATAAAATTTAATGCTAAATCTTCACCTTTTGAAGAACAAAGAAACAGAAAAAATAAAGTTTGTATTTAAATAATAATAATAATAATAATAATTTTTCTAAGCCTATGTCTCAATTTGTGTAAGCATTACATTCGTTGATGTATCAAGTAAGTCAATACACATGTATTTTTTAGCATTAATAAAATGCATATTGATATTTTTTAAGTAAGTATATGTAGTAAGAGATTAATAATCCTTTGTTGATGTTAATACTGTAAGTAATTTCTAAATTATGCACAAGAAAATGTTTTCTATTTCAGCTTTTTTCTGTTAATTTAGTAAAATATATTTGTTTGCTATGTTCTTCATTATCAACCTGCATATAATTATTTCTTAAATTATTATCTAAAAGGTTTATATAAGTATACTAATAAATTAAGTTTTTTTTTTTTTTTTCACACAATGAATATTTCCCTATAGAAACCTAAACTTATAAGATTAAAACTTATAAGATTTAATTATAAATTTTTATGCTTTAGTTATTTAATTATCAAAAAAAATAAATACTAATGTGAATGTTTAACATTCATTAACTATTAATTATAAAAAATCCTCACGACTTTCTAAAACTCAAGTTATTTTTCTTGCAAATGCTATTTAAATAATGATTTGAAAAAAACCTGGTTTAAACCAAAAAAACCTGGTTTAAACCAAAAAACCCGGTTTTTTGGTTTTTTTCAAAAAAACCGGTTTTTATACCAACCCTGCTATGTTATGAATACTAGGTTTAAAAACGGAAAATAATTTTTAAGATTCTTGTCTGTAAATCTCCTTAAAACTTATTTCAGTTTGATGGGGACAAATTTAATTTTAAAGATATTGCTAATTGCTAAGTGAATTAACATATAAAACGTAAATAATTTGAAATATATGAGCCTTTGAAGTATATATGATGCAAATATATAGGTATTGAGTTTAACTTAGCAAAATTATAATTGCAACTTTGGAATTTTGTAATTGTAGAGGCTGTTATAATCCAAAAGTATCATAAATGTATAAATTTAGGAATTTTAACTGTGTGCAAGTGCTATGTGACTTACGTGTTTCTGGATGATTTTAGTGTGTCAACTATTTTCCTTTTTCCAACTAAAAAATTGCATACAAAAAAAAAAAAAAAAAAAAAAAAAAAAAATTACATATCAAATTTAACTTTTTTCATTTATATTATTTAATTTGTAGGTGAAAACAACAAATTCAAGGTACATTTCACAGATCCGAGAGTTTGTAAGAGCTTTTTACTTGGATGTTGTCCACATGATATTCTTGCAGCAACCGTAAGTAACCTAACCTGTTGGGTATGGGCAGGTTGGTTGTTAATTATTTGTATCCTGTTTGTTTCTTATTGTTTGTCTTAAAAATGCAGTACTTCTGAATTCTCTTTTTGCACTAAATGTATGTTTCGCTGCAGAAAAAAGCTGGAAAGATTGAGATTCTTTTTTATGACCAAAATAATAAAATTACTAAATTGAAAAAAAAATATCTAGATTTTTAAATTTAATTAATCACCATTTCACTATTCATGTGAAAGCTATAAATTGTTGATCTGATAAATTATCCACCTATAAATATGTATATATATTACTGAAAGTAGTGAAAAATAAAACACAAAAAAATATTTATAGTAACACATACTGTTTTTAGTTTTAACATATAGATCTAGTTGTTCCTTTTCACATTTGAAAGTAAAGTTATAATAATAAGAAGAAAATTTAAATTAATCAAAAGCTCTACGAATTATTAAAATTACTATTGTTTTATTTATTTATTTTTTTAAATTGATAATGTAAATTTTAAAGTTAATAATGATTTAAAGTTCCAATGTGAAGATGAAAATTTTAGAAAGATACTTGCAACTGAGTTTCATATTTTTGATATAATGAAAGAATTGTGTAATGAATTAATCTTTTTTTAAACGTATTGTTGTAAATATTTAGAAATGTTAATTGTCTATGTCATATATTTTTTTTTTTTTTCTCTGAAGTACTGCATTTCATTTGTAAATTATTAATTGCTATCTTATTCCAAACAGAACTTACATAAATTACTTTTAATTTTTTAGAGATATAAACAATCTTATTTCAAGTTTGGTGTGCCACGTGAGTATTAGATAAAGATGGCATATATATCGTAACTATTTATCTTTTATCTTAGTTTTTAATTTTATAACCGATTTTGGGATTAATATTTGTAGGGAATCTAATTTCATGGCTTAAGCTCTTCCTCCTTTCATATCATAGCACTTAGAGCAGGCATATTTTTAGATGGTTATCACTCAAACTAATAATTCATTCTAGATCAGTGTAAATATTAAAACTATATTGAATGTTTTGGTGATTTTTAATGTTTACATGGTAACAATGTTGATAAAAATATTTTTTAGATTGCATTTAAAAAAATTTTAAATGCATGAACTGCATAGTTTGGATATGACATGGCATATCTGGCATTTTTAAATACATAATAAATCAGAAAAAAATCATGTTTTAGTAATTTTTTTTTATCAAAATATGAAATACATTATTAAAAAAGGAAGTTATTCTTCTCAATATATGCCTTGGTAACGTTTTAAATTATGTAAAACAGCCTGAACATTCTTAATGTTAAATGCCTAAATATTTTGAAGTTTCAAACTCATTTTAAAGCATTGTTTAGATTGCAGTATATCACAAACAAAAACTAATTATATCTGAAGTTTGTATACTTTCATGCAGAATAGAGAATGTTTGATTAAAAATTATTGAATATTAGTTTTCATCTTGTGCTTATGCTGCATCTGCATTTTAATATTTTTTAGTTTTTAAAAAAATTGCAAATCATTTTTATAAACAATCAAAAGTTGTCTGTTTTCCTCTAGTCATATCCATTTGTTATTTTCATTGGAACAAAACTTTTTTATGTTTTGCCAATAGGGAGAATGTGCTAAAAGCATTTCAATACTAAAAAGAGATTTTTTTAATATTTTCTTTCTATTCCATTCCCTCCATTTATTCATATAGCTTTTAAAAACCGGATATTAATATTTAAGAGTAATTGTCTTTTTGTTTGTTAAAACTAGAAAATACGAATTATTTTTTAAGATTCATAAAATAAATGTCACCAAAATACCCTGCATTACATTTGATTTTTCAAATTGCCAAAAACTAAACTAGTTCATGGCAATGCCTCATCTTTCAAACAGAATTATTCATGCTCTTCACTTTGCTTTTTAATTTTGCAACTTATGATTTTTTGCTGTATGTATAAAGTTTATGTTAAAGAGTTCTTGTTATAGAGTTGTTTCTAATTTCTTAGTTACTATGGATCTTTGTTTCCTTGTCTTCACTGATTTGTAGGACCTAAAATTGAAATTATTTTTCAGAATATCAAATGATGAATATATGAATTAACAGAAACAAATAAGCTAAAAATTATAGTGTATTTTTAAACACTATCCTTAGTTGTTTAGCTGTGCTAGTAGTCTGAAGTGGGAGGGATTGTCTTCCATGAGAGTTTTCTGAAAGAATCTAGCTTGTTATTTATGTAAGGTTAAGAAAACTTAAAAGGCTGATAGATGCAATTTGGTTTTGAATCTAGCATTTGCATAACAAAGCAGAAATTTTTGCATGTTGTAGGACCTAGGAAAAATCTGTAAAACTTTTATTATTGATCCATAACCTGTAAAAAAATGTTCAATTACTTTCAAAAGAATATCAGATCAGTTTTTAAAATCAATATTATCCAGGTATCACAGTTGGTGAATTTTTATGAAAATGAGTATGAATCCTGAATTAGCTAGTCTGATAAACATTGTATGAACATTCCAAAATCTGTGAAAGTTTCAATGTATAGCAAAAAGTTATACCAGAATATATAAATCCATAAACTATAATGGTTTCAGTGTGATGTGAAGATGACTATTTACTATGGTTTATTAATTTCAAATATCTGAATTTATAATTTTCCTAACTCTAGAAATATTAATCTTACATACTAATCTTAAAAAAATACAATTCTTTTATATATATATATATTTTAGTACATATTTTAAAAATTATTTCTTACCTATAATTATTGAAAAATGTATGTTTGATTAATGATTGAATGTGTTTGTGTGTAAGATCTGAAAGACTCAGAATATAGCTAATTTTATGTTATACATATGTTTATTAGGATATATTATTTACAATGCTTTTATAAACTTTCTTAATATATTTAAATTATTTTTTAATATTTGAATTTAATAAGTTTCTGTTATAAGGAGGAAGGTAGTATTTATTGTTAATTTTAAGTTATCAGCTGGGTATCCATTCAATTTTCAGCTAATTTTTCAAAAAGATTCTCTTGTGAAGTGTCAGCCATTATCTTCATATTTTGTAATTAATCCAGTTATTGTAAGATAGCAATTGTTTTGACTTCTGAGATTTACACAAAGAATTTGAAGTGCTTTTTGAAGGGCCGTTGGTGAGTAATTTAAAAAATTTGAAAATACTTTTTTATTCTAAAAAAACATCAAAATATAAAAAAAAGGACCTTAAAATATTTGTTTTATTTTTTATGATATTTTATTTTTTAGTAAGAATAATGCTGATTTTCAATAATCAATTTGAATAAATGGTCATAAGCATTTTGAAAGTGAATATTTTTCTGTTACTCTATCTGCAACTGTTAACATTCCAAAACCTAATAAAATTTACTTTAAAAAAAAAAAAAAAAAAAAAAGCTTATTTTATTTTTAAACTTTAATGTGATTCACATGAGAAAATTCTTTAACTTCCTGACTGCCAAACAAAAAGATAAAATTGTAATTTTGTTTTCTCTGGGATTTTTTTATATATGTCTTAGGTGTATTAGTTCTAAATTAGTTTTTTAAAACTGAGTTATATCTGTACAGTTATATTAATTTAAAGTATGCTTCTGTTGCAATGAAACCTACAGTTTAGTAAACGGATAAATCACCTCACATGATGAAGAAATTAAGTGAAAAGAAGTTTTGTTGGTTATTAATAAATAAATAGAATTCTAAACTTACTATTTCATCGCTTATGTATGTTTATAAAATGCGTCTACTCATATGCACGTTAGTGTAAGAGATTTATTATCCATTGTATTGAATTATTAAGTAGCAGAAACGCAGCACATAAATTGAGTAATTTTTATTGTAACAATGAAGAATGCACACAAGTTTTTTATATTTTTGAAATCAAAAGATTATAAATTCTAAAGGATGGGGAAAAAAACGAAAGAAAGAAATTTAAAATAAAGGATGTTTGGCAGTTACTTTTTTAGAATATGGAACAATTTATCTAGAATCATATTTACAATATTCTGATATTAGCAATCAGTGCATGGCTTGGTACATTACCACATGCATGGCATAACCTTTAAGCCAACATCTAAAATTTGAAAGTATTATATATAGGACAGTTTAATTTTTACACAGAATTATTGTTTCTATTTGATTCTCATAAAATACTTCCTTTTAAGCTAATTTTATTTGTTTTGATTATTAAGCTGATTAATCTGTTAATTAATTTGGGATTTTAAAAAAATGGCTTAATCACATATTTTACAAATCTGATCAATGTGGTGTTGCTTTTATCTAAAAAAAAGAAGAAAAGAAAACACAATTCTGCAGAATACTTCTGAATAAATGTTTCTATGCTGTAATTATAGTTTTTATTTGCTTTAAAACCCTTAAATTCTAGGCTATCATTGATTTGTAATGGGAAGAATGTGATATTAAAAGAATCTGTTGGTGCATGATATTAAGTTAATAAGTACACTCCAACATCTTTCTATAAATTTTAATATACATTTACTATCATGCTCTGAGATTGTATAATTTGAAGGCTGATGAATGCTTGAATAATTTCTTTCAGTTTTGAGAAATACTTATGACCATTTATTTATAATAAGTATTGTACATTAAAAGTAGTATTTTGTGAATATGTGATATAAAAAGAATAATTCAATAAATAATTTAGATCAAATAGATTTGTGAACATTTTGGCCTGTATTTAATTAAGAGAACTTTTTTAAAGTATTTTTTTAATATGAATTTTTAAGTGATATTTGCAAAACTGCTACAATCTCTGTAGAGATTAATTTTTAAATTTTGCCTGATATGGCATTTTTAAAAAGCTATACTTTTAAAAAATTTTCATATTTTTGGGCTTAAAAAGCTCTTTTAAAGTTTTATTTCCTGAATTAAGATTTTTATTTTCATTGCACAAAATAGGTCTTTAAGTAATCTTTGGCAAGTGGTTACATGAGAGTTTAAAATTTTTTGGATCGCTTTCGCAATGTTATTATTACATTGTAATCACTGCTTATCGTTTTTCCTTGAAGGCTTCATCCCAGGTGGAAGATATGTTTGAACCAGTGGGTCATCAAACTTGTTTCACCTCTTGGTAAAAATATGTGCTTTTGTATACAATTGTTGTTAAGAGTTTAAGCTTTAATCACAAATGAAGAAGTTTATTATGAGTAAAAAATAGACCAGTTTTTGTAAGCTTGTCTCAAATAATTCTATTTGGTGTCAGAATATCCATAAAAATACATTATTTTTGAAAGTCAGAACTGTGAAGTGTCTTCAAAATCTCTATTCATTTATTATGAATTTTTTGGTATTACACATGCCAGAAATTTTGTTTCTGTTTAATTATAAACAAAGGTGGCTATCATTTACAAATAGAAACAAGACTTCTGGTTTTACATTTTCTCTGTTGCTTTAATGCATTCTGTTACTTCTGCATTTGTGATGAAGCTTATTCTACAGTTATTTTATAAAATTCACTAATAAAAACATTATATTAATTTAAGTAATATTTTTGTAGCGAATGGACTTGGGCGAGTGTCCAAAACTTCATGACTTAGCATTAAGAGCTGATTATGAAAATGCTGCCCAAAAAAAAGATTATTACTATGATGTTGATGTAAGTTATTTTTGATTTTCTTTATTAAACTAATAAGTTTTGACTATCAAAAAATCTTTTTCTTTATAATTCTAATATATTTATTTTGACTTTCTGATTGTGGCAACTGATCTGCCTGTGGTCAATTTCATATGAGGATGTGAGTTTTAAAACTCACCTTATCCAGGCAATCAAATTTTAAAAAATCACGAAAATCTCTTGACTGCATCCATTTTATTTCATTGTACAATATTTTACAATAAAACAATATATACACCTTTTCCTTGCTTTGTGCATTTTCAATTGGTGTAAAGCTTTTTTATCAGACAATCTCTCAGGGAAATTTTATATTAGTGTGCAAAGCATGAAATGAGTGATCTGATCCTATTTTGTCAACAATGTCTAATTGTTTTGGGGAAAAAAAAAAAAAAGAAATATAACCAATGACATGACAATCAGACTAACTAAACTTAAAATTGTCTTGGTAATGTGTCTTAGTTAATTGTAATTTATTAAATTAACATATATACAAATATTAGTGTTGTATTGATACTTTTTTTAAGGTGCAAATTTTGATAAAACTTATTTAATGAAAACTAATTGCATTTTTATTTGTAGGCAATGGAGCATCTTCAGAATTTCATTAATGAATGTGATCGCAGAACTGAACAGGCTAAGAGGCGTTTGGCTGAAACTCAAGAAGAATTGAGTGCTGAAGTTGCAGCAAAGGTAAATGAAATGAATATCTAGTAAATAAATGTTTCCCTTTAATAGAAAACAACAGTTTAAAAAGACATATATTATAATGTACAAAAATTTGTATTTGCAGTTGAATAAAGTTCACGAACTTGCAGAACAAATTGGTAAAAAACTTGCTCAAGCTGAAAAGCTTGGAGCTGAAGGTAATGTTGAGGAGTCTATGAAGACCCTGGAAGAAGTTGAAGAATTTCGGAAACAGAAAGCATTAGCAGAGGTAAATAACTTTTTTATTTGTACTATTTGATATACTGTGTAGGAGTAACTAGTCGCTAAATATTTTATTTATTTTCCTTTTTAAATTTCTATGTGCTAAAAAATTAACTATTTTCCATATATACATGTAGGATTTGGACAGTATTCATTATTATCTAGATATAATAACAATTTAAGGGTGAAAATCTTCCAGATTTTGACAGGTTTTATGTAGTTATTACCAAAATTTCTATTCTACAAGAAATACCTTCATACATAAGGATACATACCTTCTTTCTGTCCTATTTGTCACTTATTTATAATAAGGGAAAAATAATCAGTCATCTCAATCCCTCTCCCCTCTCAAATTTTTTGCTTCATTTCTCTCATTCCAAGCATACAAAGTGTAAAATTTTTTAGACTCTTAATTTTTTTCTTCCAAATATGTTACTTTGCACTAACAATAAATACAGTCATCATAGAAGGCGGCAGCCTTCAAGTGACGCAGCTTTAAACCTATCATCGTCATAAGGTATCCATGTAAGGTAGATGCGGAACTTCATATTTACAGCTAACTCAACATCAAAGGAAATCGGAAAAGCCGCCTTCTAATAACTCAGCAAATAATGGTCAGAATGGTCCAATTTTTTTAATATAGTCTTATATTCCCAGTCTAATCCTATCCTATAATTTTTACATTTCTACGTGCCGTATATTTTTAGATCTCGATAACCATTTTTAAACCGAAATCGATGGTGTTTGTTCCTGATAATGAGATCTAGAAAACGGGCTGGGAGATTTTATTAAAACTTATATATAATATGAATCTCTTTAAGATAGAGTGAATAAGACTTACCTAGTTTCTAGGAAAACTCTTGTTTGTTATATATTGGTCTTGGAAAATTGGACTATATTAGCTCGCGGATTACATGTTATTCTATGGGTTAGCAGACAAAGACGGTGCAACAAGGCTTATGTAGTTATGGTCACAGTTAAAACACCCACATCGAAGCAATAAATGTTTTTTAAACTACAAAAACATCATGTGCTTTAAAACATTCAATAAATATATTGTAAATCAAATTTCTATTTATATTGCTTTATTTTTCGTAAAGCAGAAAATATTACGTTTCTTACATTGGATATTTTTGCATTTTGTGGAAAAAATATTTTGAATCCTTTTTTAAAATAGGAAAGTATTTTTTAATCATACATATTCAATATACTTTCGACTTATGATTTTTTTTAAAAAGTTTACAAACAAAAATTATTTTTAATAATTTGCTTTAGATTTCCATGTATTCATACGCGTTTAGATAGTTTTGTTTTGAATCGTAATCGAATTCGCTGGCGGTAAGCTTTGTACTTGGCACTTGTTGTTGTTTTTAGCATGTATGTTGTGTAATTTGCGAAATAATTGTTTTAAAGTTTACTGTGAATATAGGCAGTGTTCTCGCCAATGTGCCAAATTGCGACTAAATTCTTCATTTGGCGAATAAACAGGCGATTAGATTCGCCAAATTGCTAGTGATCAATTTTTGCTTTTTTGCGTTTTTCATACATATGCATATATACATATATTTAAGACATACATATTTTTTATATTTGTAGCAGATAGTTGAAATTAGCTTAATAAAAATCGCTGCCACAGTTATAAAAACTATATTGTAAAAAAGGGGAGTACATTAAAGGATTAAAAATAATTTTTTGCTACACAGCGAATCTATTTTGCTAATACTTTTTTCATTTGGCGAATGTTTTTTATTTTTAATTAGCCAAATTACTAAAATTGGTCAAATGTCAGCGAGAACACTGAATATAGGTATTGTGTTATTTGGAGAAACAAAGCCCCCTTTTTTGGATAAAATAATATGGTGAATCAAAGTACATGAATCAAAACAAATTGATTCGTGCTGTATGTTGGCATGAAATATTCAATTCCAGGAGACGAACGTGAACCTAAACCATCTGTAATTAAAAAAAAAAAGGTAAATAAATATTTTTTGACACTCATTATTAAAGTATTATTTAAAAAGTATAAGTGATGTATATGTTACAGGCCACACCCGATTTTAGGCCAAACTAGATTGGCCTATACCAAACTAGCCTATCCTAACGCCCATAGGACAAACTAGTTTTTCCTAGGCCAAACTAGTTTGGCCTAACTCTTATAGGATAAACTAGTTCAGCCTGCTGTTTATTGGTCTGAACTAGTTTATCCTAGGCCAATTCAATTTGGCATGATTTTATTGAATTCAATGACTGCCTCAGCGCCAACATTCTAGTTTGTCCTAGGCCAATGTAATTATCCGTGTTTTTAGCTCACGGGCGTCAAAGCCAGCGAAATAAAGGGCTCACAGGTTCTGTATGTATGTATGTACGTAACGCTATAACTCTTGATATAAATATCCGATTAGCTTCAAATTTTGGATGTAGCTTCCTTCTGATAAGATACTTTTCTGATTAGTTTTGGAAAATCACTGAATAAGAATAAAGGGAGCGAACGGAAGTCTAATCCCCCACCGTTAATTTAGAGAAATGCATTTATCATGCAGAATTATCAGTTTTCATTTAAAATGTTAGATATAGAATTATTCTGACAAGGCGCTTCCGGGATTAGTTGTGGCTGTTTATTGTTTAAGTGTTAAAGAAAGGGCAATATAGGTACCCCCCCATAATTTAGATAAATGGTTTTTTACGCAGAAATTACGGATTTGCTTCAAAATTTGCTTATAGGTTCTTTCTGATAAGTTAATTCCCTGAATAGTTTTGAGGGTTTAATGGTAAAGTATGAAGGGGAAATGACGGATTTCCCTCTTATCTAGTAAAAACTAGTTTTTCCTACGGGCATATAGATAAACAAGTTTGGCGTAGGAAATCTAGTTTATATAATTGGCGTTAGGATAAAATAGTTTGGCCTAGGCTAATCTAATTTGGCTCGAAATCGGGTTTGGCCGGTAAAAAACATGTGTTTCACTAGAATAAGTTTAAATGTGTGTCAAGAGTAATTGCTTATAACATCAATACAGGAATTTCACATGTCCACCCTAAAGACATAATGCGTTTTACATGAGGTTTTTTTCCTGCATACTCGTGCCAACTGAGATCAGGCTTGCATTTATTATTATTATTGCATATTCGATCCGGATTGGAGGTGAACATAATTTGGAATCGAACAGCGTTTTCCATTTTTTAGAAATTAATTTCTTGTCGACATATAAGCTATTCTTGTCACGGCGCCAAGTTTTTCTTTTCCGTGAAGTCGTAACCGAAAATTCGATTCAAAACATATCTTTAATAATATTTTCTCAAAGGTACATCGCTTTTATGGAAAAAATGGTTAATGCCATTCGATTACATATTTTCTGAGTGAGAATGCCTGTTAATCTTATGCCTTTCCGAAAATGAATTAATTCTTAAATGTGTTAGGATCTTCTCCTTCTTCTCTCCTCTCTTCCTCTTTTGGATTTGAGAAAAGTCTTAAGGAATGACAGAGAAACATATTCACAAATTTACTTTTTACTGAACAGTTTAGTTATGATGTTTATAATTCTCCTTTTTTTCTTTTGTTCTAAACTACATTAATTATTAAATGAATCCCCATTTCAATATTGAAAGGTCTATAAAATTAAATAATCAATAATATATTGTGTATTTTTCATTCTGTGAACACCTCGTAATTTAAAAATACATTTTTAATTTATCCAATATGTATGTATGCAGTATTTTTTAAAGGAATCCTAATTGTATGTTAAGTAAAATCTGAATTTTTGACAGAAATTGAGTAGGGCCAGATTGAGTGGGACTGAGTCTTTTTTCACATATTTTTGTAGAGGCAGGGCTCGGGCCGAACTTTTAATTTTTACACAGGGTCACGGCAAAATAACTTTCCTTCAGGAAAGGCGGGGCCCGAAACTCGAAATTCTGGCCCGTGCAAACCTCTAACAGTATTCTACAACGCATCGAATAAAATACATTATAATGGTGATGACAAAACCACTTTGCACAAGGTTAGCAATGGTGCAGTAGTCGGGATCAATATTAAAAAGAATATTGCCCAATTAAACTGCTGGCTTTGCATTCACAGGCTGTTTACAGTCATTTTGTGTATTTCAGCCTTATTTTTTTTATAGAATAACACTCTCGAAAAATGAAGTAAGTTGGATTACTTTTTCCCATTTCCCCCACTTATATTTAACCATTGAACCCCCAAAACTAATCACAGATACGTTTTATAAAATTAAACAATTATCCAAAATTTGAAACAAATCAGATAATTCTGCTCAAAAAACCATTCATCTGATTTAGAGAGGGTAATCCCACATTCCTCCCTTTATACTTAATCATTAAACCTTCAAAACAATTCAGGGATTCGCATTTTAAAGAAAAAACTATAAGCTATATTCAAAATTTACGGCAAATTGGATAATACTGCATAAAAACCCATTTATCTAATTTAAGGAAAGCGATAAATCGTCCACTAACACACTATGCATAACCATAAGAAAAGACCCAAATTAATTAAAGAAACACCTCATCAAATGAATTCATGTCCAAAATTTTAAGCAAATTGGATAATTCTGTATTATAACAAATTTATATATTTTAAGGAAGGAAATAAATTGCTGGTTCAGACCAAAACCCATAAAACCACCAAAATTAATCAGTGAAACGCTTTATCAGAATGAACAAATCTAAGATTTGCAGGAAATCGGTTAATTCTGCATGAAAAACCCATTTAACAAAATTAGGCGGGATCCCCCCGTTCTTCCCTTTGTTCTTATTCAATTAATCCCCAAAACCAATTAGGGAAACGCCTTACCAGAATGAATCTATTTCTAAAATTTGAAGTAAATCAGTAAATTCTGCGTGAAAAAAGCATTTACATAAATTATGGGGCGTTACCCCTATTCTCCCCTCCCTTTATACTTAAACAATTGACACCCACAACTAATGAAGGCGCTTTAACAGGATACTCCTATATCTAAAATTTGAATAAAATATGCTAATAATCCAAAGAAATCCATTTATTTCAATTAAGGGAAGGGGCGAATCAGCAGACTTGTATAAAATCAAAAACTTTCTGCGCACATAGTACTGGGTCAAAAACTTTCTGCAAATTAGTTTAATGTTGGGTGTAATTCGCGTTTTTTTCTGAGCGATTAATGGTTGCAATTCGCGTTTTTTATGTGATTTCTGAATGTAATTTGCGTTTTTTCTGCGATTTATGGACGTAATTCACGTTTGTTAAGCGATTTATGGATGTAATTCGCGTTTTTATGCAATTTATGTACGTAATTCGCGTTTTTTACACGATTCATGGACGTAATTTGCGTTTTATGAGCGATTCATGGACGTAATTCGCGTTTTTACGCGATTAATGGACGTAATTCGCGTTTTTTACGCGATTCATGGTCGTAATTAGCGTTTTTTATGTGATTTCTGAATGTAATTTTCTTTTTTTGTGCGATTTATGGACGTAATTCACGTTTGTTAAGCGATTTATGAACGAAATTCGCGTTTTTTATGCAATGTATGTACGTAATTCGCGTTTTTTTACACGATTCACGGACGTAATTTGCGTTTTATGAGCGATTCATGGACGCAATTCGAGTTTTTACGCGATTCATGGTCGTAATTAGCGTTTTTTATGTGATTTCTGAATGTAATTTTCTTTTTTTGTGCGATTTATGGACGTAATTCACGTTTGTTAAGCGATTTATGAACGAAATTCGCGTTTTTTATGCAATGTATGTACGTAATTCGCGTTTTTTTACACGATTCACGGACGTAATTTGCGTTTTATGAGCGATTCATGGACGCAATTCGAGTTTTTACGCGGTTCATGAACGTAATTCGCGTTTTTTATGCGATTTCTGAATGAAATTTGCGTTTTTGTGCGATTTATGGACGTAATTCGCGTTTTTTACGCGATTAATGAACGTAATTCGCATTTGTTATGAGATTTATGGATGTAATTCGCAATTTTTATGCGATTCATTAACGTAATTTGCATTTTTTGAGCTTTCTGCCGTCGAAATTAGTGTTTTTTGAGCGGTTTATGGACGTAATTTGCGTTTTTTATGCAATTTATGAACGTAATTCGTGTTTTTTTTTTTTTACACGATTCATGGACGTAATTAGATTTTTGAGCTATTTATGAACGTAATTCATGTTTTTTACACGGTTCATGGACGTAATTCGCGTTTTTTGAGAGAATCATGGTTGCAATTCGTGTTTTTTACACGATTCATGCACGAAACTTGTGTTTTTTACGCGATTCATGGATGGAATTTACATTTTTAGTGAGGTTTTTGGATGAAATTCGCATTTGTTACTCAGCTTTTGGACAAAATTCATGTTTTTTGCGCGGTATTTTGTCGAAATGTTGGAATTTTTTACACGATCCTTTATTGAAATGCACGTTTTTTACACGATTCTTTGTCCAAATGCAATAATCCCTTAATTTTTACGCGATTCTTTGTTGAAATTCGTGATTTTTTCGGTGTCGTTTGATGACATTCGCATTAATAGTGAATAATTCGTTCATAAAATTGAGGGAATATTTTTATTTTTTTGTACTAAAAAAAAGTTACAAAAATAAAAATTGTTTCTTTCTTAAAATTTTCTGCAAACTTCATAAAATTTTCTGCGCACGGCGTGCGCGCGTGCGTCTATATTATACGACTCTGCGAATCAGCCTATCGTCCCCTCCCCCCTTATTCTTCTCCAATGACCTCCCAAAATTAATCAGAAAAACTTCTCATAAGAATAAACCTATACTGAAAGTTTGATGCAAATCGAGCATTTCTATCAAAAATTATTGCATTATGTACTTACGTACATACATAGATACAGATCCCACGGGCACATTAGTTCTCATTCTTGGCTAGCTGACGCGATAAAAACATGTCAAATTACATTTTTTCTATCAAGAGTTATCGCGTTACGTACATTACATGCGTACGTACATACATACATACAGAACCTGTGAGCCCATTTTTTCTTTGGCTTTGACGCCCATGAGCTAAAAACACGTAAAATTTCAAAGGCCTAGGATAAACTAGATCAGCCTAGGACAAACTAGAATGTTGGCGCTGAGGCGATCATTGAATTCAATAAAATCACGCCAAATTGAATTGGCCTAGGATAAACTAGTTCAGACCAATAAACAGCAGGCTAAACTAGTTTATCCTATAAGAGTTAGGCCAAACTAGTTTGGCCTAGGAAGAACTAGTTTGTCCTATGGGCCTTAGGATATACTAGTTTGGCCTAGGAAAAACTAGTTTATCTGACGGTCGTTAGGATAAACCAGTTTGGCCTAGAAAAAACTAGTTTATCCGATGGGAATTAGGATAGACAGGTTTGACCTAGGAAAAACTAGTTTATCCGATGGGCATTAGGATAGACTAGTTATTATTGGCCAAACTAGATTAGCCTAGGCCAATCTAGTTTGGCCTAAAATCGGGTTTGGCCTGTAACATATACATTAGTTAGCATGTTGATTTGATTTCAAACCAACATAAACTATTGCTAAATTTTGGTAAACAAACTATATTTATAATTGACCAACAGTTTAACCAAGTGCTTGTGAATTCTAAAATTCTCAAAATAGATTGTTTTTAAGTTTATAGATGTCCTTATTATATGATATAATTAACAATAATTATATGAATTAATTAACAATACTAAGTTTTAAGTGTTGTAAAAATTGTGCTTTTTTATTTCATTTATTAATTTCTGTGATTAATAACCCAAGATGTTAATTTTTAGGTTAAAATTGCTTGAATATGTTATTCAAAATGCATTTATTACTTTTTCTTATGCATTTTTGTCACTATTAATTTTCATTTTGAAACTGTGCCTTTTTAGCTTAGCTTAATGGCCAGTAAATCCAGGTTTTAAACAATCTTTAAAATAAGTAAGTGCACTTATTATAGGAAATCGTGACCAAACTAGTATTTATCAACAAATTACAGCAGTATTTTGATAATTCAAAAGAAAGTAATGAAGTTAATTTGTTCTTACATGCATTAGTGACTGTGGCTATAAAGATTTCAAAGATTTAAAAACAAATTAGTTGCACTCATTGTTTTTTTTCTTCATGTACACACAGTGCTTGTACAACATGCATTAGTGATAGTGATTGCATTTTTAATTTTGTGTATTTTACGGATTGTTGCACAGCAATTTTGCTGCAGCCTGAGTGTTTTGTTTTTGTTTTGTTTTCATGTGCTCTAAGTGCTATACATGCAGTAGTTGGACTGCTTTAACGAGTTTTATTTTAGCGAGTGAAAGTTTTAGGCCCTTTTTTTTTCTAATATAAACGTTATTGTTTTAATGTATTTGTTTCGCAATATTGTCACTGGATTTTTTTAGTTCAGGTATCGCTCATTTCTTCCAGATATTGGGAATCTGCATGTTACCGCATAGCTTGCTGCATCTATTAATTTTTGTTGTTTGTTTTCATATGGGCATAGTGCTCATACATTTGTTATTGACTGCGGCTTTGAGAAATTTCATGTGTTTTAGAGACAATTGCATAAGTTTGCTGCATCCAGTAATTTGAAATGCACCCAGCTCTCATTATCAATTAGTGACTGTAGCTTTAACATGTTTCATGCATCCTATTATTTCATTAATAATTTCGAAATTCCATGTTTATATTTTAAAATGTTATTTAGCAGTTGCCACAGAGGTACTACAGTGCATCATTGTAGTCTGCATTAGATGCTGTTCAAAATAGATTTTTTTTTTTTTTTTTTTCTTCCTAAGAGTCTGATGATTTAAATCAAAGCGTGAAAAATTTTGTCTCAGATCACAAACCGAATACAAAAGTATTGTAATAGTTATAATACATTATAGAAATCAATAATCAAAATATAAAAGCATTAGCTTTACAACTTAGAACATAGCATTATTAATAAACTGCATTTATAAATTGGACATCTAAAATGGAAAATCTTAATATATTTTTATAAAGTTAGAATTTGCAAGCACTTAAACTTGATTAAGCAAATAATTCTTAACCAAATATTAATGATAACATTGGTTTAAAAAGAAATAACTTATACTTCTATGCTTTAATAATGAGTTTCATAAAGTATAAATTTACCTCCCTTTTTTTCTATAGATGTTTTAATTTCATATTCATTGTCTCGAAATTGAAGTATTTCTTTCTAACATTCTTTTACAAAAATGTTTGATAATTAAAGCTTTTTTTATCTTAAAAAAAAATGCCTTGTTTCTACTGATGAACACAAAATCCTCAAATAACTTTGAATCCATTATTTAAATAAATTGCATAACATACCAAAGAAGAAAACACGTTTAAGATTCAATTTAATACAATAAATTAAAAAATTTTAATTCAAATAATGTAAAGTTACAAACACACTAACAAATAAATATTTTAAAATACTAACAGCTAATAATGGGCGATAAATAATTACATTTTTTAGTTTTGTCATGTCTAAAATGTAATTGTTTAAATTCTATTTGAGTTGAACCTCATCCAAACCCTAAGAAATATTCTATCAAACCTTAATTCAATCTGAAAAACAAAAACAAAAAAAAAATTCTGACAATACACACTGACAAGCAGAGTTGTATAATATAGACGCACGCCATGTGCAGAAAATTTTATGAAGAAACAATTTTTATTTATTTCGACAAAGAATTGCGTAAAAAAAAAAAAAAAAAAAAAAAAAAAAAAAAAAGTTATCTCAAATAAAAATTATGTAAAAAAAACCAACATTTCAAGAAAATACCATGCGAAAAACGTGAATTTCGTCCAAAGACCGCAATAAAAACGCTAATTCAATCCATGAATTGCATAAAAAATACGAATTCCATGCATGAATCGCATAAAAAATGTGAACTACATCCATGAATCACTAAAAAAAAAGTAAATTGCATAAAAAATGGGAATTACGTCCACAAATTGCTTAAAATGTGAATTACGTCCATGAATCATGTAAAAAAGCGAGAATTATATTCATAAATTGTATGAAAAACTTAAATTACGTTTATGAATCGTGTAGTAAAACATGAATTATGTTCATAAATCGCTCAAAAAACACGAATTTTGGCGGCAGAAAGCTGAAACGGAAATTACCTCTAAAATACGCATAAAAATAGCGACTTGCATTCATGAATTGCATAAAAAATGTGAATTATGTTCATGAATCGCTCAAAAAACGCAAATTACATCCATGAATTGCATAAAAACGTGAATTACATTCATAAATCACTCAAAAAATGTGAATCACTTCCATGAATTGTGCAAAAAAACACGAATAAAGTTCAGAAATTGCAAAAAATGTAAATTACGTCCAAGAATTGGTAAAAAAAGCGAATTACATTCATAAATCCTATAAACACAAATAACGTCAATAAATCGATCAAAAAACGCAAATTTCGTCGATAGAAAGCTCAAAAGATGCAAATTATGTCTATGAATCGCATAAGTATAGCAAATTACATCCATAAATCATGTAAAATGTAAATTACATTCATTAATCGCATAAAAATCGTTAATTATGTCCATGAATCGCTCAAAAAAGCGAATTGCATAAAAAATGTGAATTGGGTCCACAAATTGCTCAAAACGTGAATTACATCCATGAATTGTTTAAAAAAGTTAGAATTACGTTTAGAAATTGTATGAAAAACACAAATTATGTCTATGAATCGTGTAGTAAAACGGGTATTATGTTCATAAATCGCTCAAAAAATACGAATTTTGGCAGCAGAAATCTCAAACGCAAATTCCGTTCATAAATCACTCAAAAAATGCAAATCACTTCCATGAATCTTGCAAAAAAATACTAATAACACTCATAAATTACAAAAAATGTGAATTACGTCCAACAATTGGTAAAAAAAGCGAATTACATTCATAAATCCTATAAACACAAATAACGTCAATAAATCGATCAAAAAACGCAAATTTTGTCGACAGAAAGCTCAAAAAATGCAAATTATGTCTACGAATCGCATAAATATAGCAAATTACATCCATAAATCATGTAAAATGTAAATTACATTCATTAATCGCATAAAAATCTCGAATTATGTCCGTGAATCGCATAAAAAACCCGAATAGGGTCCACAAATTGCTCAAAACGTGAATTATGTCCATGAATTGTTTAAAAAAGTGAGAATTACGTTCAGAAATTGTATGAAAAACACAAATTATATCTATGAATCGTGTAGTAAAACAGGAATTATGTTCATAAATCACTCAAAAAACACGAATTTTGGCAGCAGAAAGCTGAAACGCAAATTACGTCTATAAATCGCATAAAAATAGCGAATAGTGTTTTGCATTCATGAATTGCATAAAAAACTCGAATTACATTCATGAATCACTCAAAAAGCACAAATTATGTCCATGAAATGCATAAAAACGTGAATTACATTCATGAATCACTCAAAAAATGCAAATCACTTCCATGAATCGTGCAAAAAAACACTAATAACATTCATAAATTACAAAAAATGCGAATTATGTCCAAGAATTGGTAATAAAAAGCAAATTACATTCATAAATTCTATAAAAACACAAATAACGTCAATAAATCGATCAAAAAACGCAAATTTCGTCGACAGAAAGCTCAAAAAATGCAAATTATGTCTACGAATCGCATAAATATTGCAAATTACATTCATTAATCGCATAAAAATCTCGAATTATATTCATGAATCGCACAAAAAACGCGAATTGGGTCCACAAATCGCTCAAAATGTGAATTGCGTCCACAAATCGCTCAAAATGTGAATTACATCCATGAATTGTGTAAAAAAGTGAGAATTACGTTCATAAATTGTATGAAAAATGCAAATTACGTCTATGAGTTGTGTAGTAAAACGGGAATTATGTTCATAAATCGCTCAAAAAATACGAATTTTGGCAGCAGAAAGCTAAAATGCAAATTACGTCTGTAAATCACATAAAAATAGGGAATAGCGTTTTGCATTCATGATTTGCATAAAAAACGCAGATTACATTCATGAATCGCTCAAAAAATGCAAATTACGTCCATGAATTGCATAAAAATGTGAATTATGTTCATAAATCACTCAAAAAATACGAATCACTTCCATGAATCGTGCAAAAAAACACGAATAACATTCATAAAATGCGAATTGTGTCCAAGAGTTGTGTAAAAAAAAAAAACGAATTACATTAATAAATCCTATAAAAACACAAATAACGTCAATAAATCGATCAAAAAACACAAATTTCGTCGACAGAAAGCTGAAAAAATGCAAATTATGTCTATGAATTGCATAAAAATAGCAAATTACGTCCATAAATCATGTAAAATGTAAATTACATTCATTAATTGCATAAAAATTGCGAATTATGTCCATAAATTGCTCAAAAATGCAAATTACATTCATAAATCGCATAAAAAATACGAATGATGACCATGAATTGCGCAAAAAATGCGAATTACACCCAACATTAAATTAATTTGCAGAAAGTTTTTGGTTTTATACAAGTCTGCCAACAAGAATCTACAAGTTATCCTGAAACCCATTCTAAACCAACAAAAAATTAATGGAAAGATAAATTTGTCCAAGAAAGACAAAATAATTTCCATTGACATACATTGACCAGAATTGAAAAATTCCTATTGAAATCTATCCTATACAATCCAAAACCAGAAAGAAGAAAATCCCGCCAAGAGTAACTCAATCTATCTGCTGCAAAATAAAATACAATGAAATGCAACTGAACAAGAACCTGAAAATTACATTATCCAAAACCAAAAGTAACATTTAAATAAATATTTTTGTGTCATTGTAGCCAAACTAAGTTAAATATATGCAAATAGATACAAAGACGCAAAAATATTTATTTAAATGTTACTTTTAGTTTTGGATAGCGTAGCCCAAAAGATAAACCAATTTATTCAAATAAAACATTTCAGTGCATTATGTATATTCAGTGAAAGTTATGTATTTAACAGTGTATTGAAAAATGAAAAGTATTGTTTAGATATGTAAATGTATTTAGATAATAAATAAATAAATAAATAAATGGAATTTTAAAACATCATTTAAAGTCTCATCAAGGCGTCACTTAAATTTTGATATCATATCTTTTAAGATTCATATTTTGAATTTATGAAAGATGTAATTGATAAAACCTTAATGAATAAATTTTAATATGCATATTAATTAATAGCATAGCGTCACATAAATTTTGATATCATTAATTTTAAGTCCCAAATTTAAAATTCTTAGACATATAAGATAAAGTGCTGCGTCACAAGCTTTTAACCCGTTCAGGGTTTTTTGTACTGATAATTATTCTGAAATTTTCATTCTGCTTTCCCTTTATTATCTCCCCTCCCCTTCAATAAGAAGATTCAGTCATCAGTGACAAGTAAAATTATGTATTTGACCAAACTTGTGTGTTCGGCTTACTAATATTGAAATTAAAGTGTAATAAGCATTAACAGCTGAAAGTATTAAAAATAAGCTTTTTGATTTTAAAAACATTTTTTATTGTAAAATAATATTAGAAATAAACTTGCATATTAATTTGAGCTGATTATTTTAGCTTTTTTTTTCAAATAAATGATTTTGTTTCAAGCAAAGTTGGACATTTAAGCCTTTTATGCGTTAGATTAAAAATTCCATTAAAAAATGTTTTTATTTTTGGCTTGATTTTCATAGACTGTTGTAGTAACTTTTTGTATAAAAATTATGCTAAGAAATTGTTCTTTTTTTAGCAAGAGTATAGAAACTCAATGCCTGCATCCAGCTATCAGCAGCAGAAACTCAGAGTTTGTGAAGTATGTTCTGCTTACTTAGGTATTCATGATAATGACAGAAGGTTAGCAGATCATTTTGGTGGTAAACTGCATTTAGGCTTTATCACCATCAGAGAGAAACTAGAAGAATTAAAGGTACATTTTAAGTTATCTATTCTCATTGTCATTTTAACATATAACATCTGCTGTAACTCGACTTAAATTGTATTTCTTGTATTTTATGAATTAATTACAGAAAATTCATGATATATTCATGATCAATTCATATCTGGCCTCATATGTATCAGTTATGGTTAGTTTTCCTAAACCTACCACCATTCTCTCTTTTATCAACAATAAAAGCAATTGAGAAGGGGTGGTTTCTTTTAATTGCTGATTTAGAATAGAGCAAGGTCTACAAAGAATTAAGTTGCAATCTATATAAATGTATGACATCTTTATTTTTGTAAGGTTAGCTCAATCTTCCATCTCTTATTGGAAAAATGAATCCATGTCAATGTCTTTGAATATATGACAAAATTGTTGCCAATTTTCTGCATCTGAAAATTTTATGGTTTTTGATGAAATGAAAAATAGATAAAAGTAATAACTACTAATGAAAGTCTCCAATTATAGCACATATTAGTATTTATCCAATGTGCAAATATCCTAATAAATATAGTTTTATAATGAAAAGTGATTCTCTAATTTTCTCATTTGGCATTTTTTTTTTTTTTTTTTTCTTGCTTAACTCGCAATTTTATGATTTAGTCGGGTTGACTCCTAAAATTTTAAATACAGTAAACTCTCGATTATCCGTGGAATTGAGAAGTGCGGCTATCGCAGATAATCCAAAAAATTTTGAAAAAGGGAATAAATCAACACAAATATGTACTTGAATAATTTATACACATACTAAAGAACATAAACATACATTTGAACAATTTATAACTGTAACATTGGGAGGCAAAAATATTTCCATTTTCTGATATCAATTGTAATTCTCCAGGGTGAGGTGGGGCGTTGTCAATTAGCAACACAGTTTTCTGGTGTAAATTTTGTCCTTTTGATGCCAAATACTTCCTAACTACCATGTTTTCAAAAGGAATTTATATTTAGTAAAAAGGGTTGAAAACTCATCCTACTTCGTAGAAATAAGTTTCCTCTCAAGAATAAGAAAGATTAAAAAAAAGAAGAAAAAGAAAATTTTAAACTCATGGGTAATCGGGAGTTTACTGTAAAATATAAACCCTGCTTTATGTGTTATGCTTTGCTTTATATCAAGGTTATCTTTTTCGTCTAAGAGCCACATTAATTTTTTTTTCTCCCTTAAATAAGTCATGCTAACATACTGTAAAATATCTTTTATTTAATTGTACCTTTTATCTTTAATGTGTAAAATATATACTTGTTCTATATACTTATAAATGTCTCATTTTTCACAATTTCTTTTAGGAAGCTGTCAATGAAAAGCGACAAAAAGGTCGTCTAGATCGAGATCGTGACTATGCTCGTGAACGTGATGAACGGGGTCGAGATTGGGACAAATGGTCAGGTGGTCGGGAGCGGAGTCGAAGCAGAGAAAGATCAAGACGTCGCAGGTAACTGTTTTCTCATATAAAACTATAAAATAAATTTGGGATGCATTGTTGGACTGAAAAAAAAATGCATTTGCTATTTGAACTTTACATCGACTACAGTAAAATAATGCTCACAAGGAAGGTCTCCATTCTGGGCATACTCAGAATTTTATGAAAAAAATACTAATCGAAGTACTTATGTATGTAATAAAGTATCAGTCAAAATTAGTGGCGGAATCACAGAAAAAAATGTGTAAAAAAATAAAATATTTTCAACTATTTGGCGTGAAAAGACGAAAGAGTCACTCGATTTGGCGAGCAGCCCTTTTCCTCGCCAAAAACAAACGATTTTAATGCAACTCGTTGGATATTTAGAATGCATGTAAATAGTATTTAATGAATTTAAACATAAACAACAAGAGACTTTAATATATTATATACATAAATATACATATTGTATTACATATATTTATTATTTGTTGAAATAGTTATTTAATTAATAGAAAAAATGTTTTCATAGAAAAAAAAATCATATTGAGAAAAATTATCTTCATATAACCGCATATTCAAAAAATAAAAGCCAGTGGTTTCCATAGCAACAAAATCTAATCGACACTTCTCAACTGGACTTTGAGCTTGAAACAAATTTAATTAATTTAATTTATGAATTTCGTTTTAAATCTCAAATTGTGATGATTAAATTTGAATATAAATATCGATATAACAAAATTATACTTAAAATAAACTAAAACTTACAAAACTAAGGTTATTTAAATTAAACTTATCAAAACAAGTTCAACATGAAACTTTTTTTTTTCTTAAAGTGTATTTGACATAAAGTATTTTTTGAATTTACATTCCAACGTCAACCGGCGATAAATCGCCAAATAACGAAATTTTCATTATTTTTTTACGGTTACTGAATGGAGGTTCCGCCAAAATTTTTTCTATAAACGTACATATCCACACAAGAAGAACATTATGTAATTTTTTCAGATTTTTCAGGGTATGCCCATATGGAGACCTTCCTTGTCAGTTTAGTTTTATCTTTGGAGTGACAAGATGCAACTGCTTAAATTATTGTTTTGAAGGAAAAGCAGATGGAAGTTGTATTTCTTTAAAAACTGCATTGCAGCTAGAAATTTGTCAAATTTCAATAACTCTCAAAATGATATGTGACGATTTGTAATAATAAAGAATCCTGAATACACATGGTTCTGACTTGACGTTTATATTTCCATAACTTTGACAAAGGTAATTAATCTTTTATTCAATCCTGACATCATGCTATTACAGACTTCGATAAAATGTAAAACTGCCTGCAAACTCAAATAAGTTCTCAAAAATTTTCTGCAAAAAAAAGCCCCTTTTACTGATTAATTTTTAATATATAAATAACCGTTTCATACTTGCCAAGTTGTACACACTAGGTGTAAAATTTACACATTTGGGCTGTTTTTTACACTTAGAATACTTTTTTTTACACATTTTTGCAAATTTTTTCCAAGCTCCATTCCCCCCCCCCCCTTAAATTATGAATTATTTTCGAACTACTTTTAATTATAAATACTTAACTGTTTCCAGCACAGTGTGCCCACTCTGGGCACACCTAATGTTTATTACAAGCTTGCAATCAGCACTAAGAATATTTTAGTGAAATTTTGTTTTTATAATCTAAGCTTTAATTAAGGAGTTCTTAATTTCTTAAAAAATTGTTTATAAATTCTACTGTCAGATGATAATTTCTCATTTTACGAACAGAATTTGCCCATGGTGGAAAAGATTAAGGAGGGGGTATATTAGTACAGTTAGAAAATTAATTTGTTTCATTATTTAAACACATTATAGAATTTAATTTTCATTGTGTGTAAAAAGATAACTTTATTTTGGGTAAATTTTGCCTGTATTTTCTATTAAAATGTGAGAATTGAAGAGCTGTTAAAAATTAGTGATGCAACGAATAATAATTTGGCCAAACAACTGAATAACCAAATATTCAATATTATTTTTTATAATGATGTTTTAAGAAAAGCAAACAAAGTTACCATTGCCTTTCTATGTCCTACATCCCGTTTCAACCAAAAGGTTAATTCTTTAAAAAAAATTAGGGGGGGAGGGGGGAGGAATATTTTTTCAATTACTTTTTAAAAATGCTTATACATATGTCAGTTATATAATATTGAAAAAGATTGCACACTTTTTACAAATTCATTAGAAATGTTGCTTACTCACTGTTTTAGATAAGTTAATTAGAAATTTTGTTTATGTTCTGTTAAAAATGTTGTTCATGCGTTATTTTGTAAAAATTCATTAAAAATGGCATTCGTGTGTTGTTTTATACATTTGAATTTTCTGAGAATATTGTATGCCGTTTTGTTTTATTCATAAGTTGCTAAAACAGACATTTTAAGTTGTCTTTTAAAGATGTTGTGCAAGCTTTACTTAATATTCTGTTTTCAATTAAATGCAAAAAAGTCTTAAAAATACATTTATTTATTTTGCCAGGTCCCGGTCATCTTCACGGGGACGTCACAGTCGTCGTTCAAGGTCCCGGTCTGATGACCGGAGGAAGCACAGTCGGCATCGCAGGAGATCCCGTTCCAAAGAACGCCACAGATCACGAGACAGAGATCGAAGCCATCACAGAAGGGACAGATCCAGTGAAAAAAAATCTAAAAGGTCAGGGTATATGTCCATTAAGTTTCATTTTATGTATGTGTTATTTGAAAAAAACGAACCAAAAATGATTTAGTAAAAAAAAGTAAACTGATATTGTATTTGTATAGCATTTAAATGGTCTTCATACAATTCTAGCTATTAAATATTCATATTTTTAGAAGAAGGGGAGGAGGGAGTTTTTTTTTTTTTTGGTCAGATAGGATTGGATTTTTATGTATGTTGCTGGACATTTTTCTTTGAAATTTTGCTTAAAGTTCAGCTCACACTGTAAAAAGATATTTCATATACATAATAAAATTTTTTGAATTTTAAAATGATTCTTTAGATTTCATAATTTTTTATTTGTCATGTCTGTTTCTAAATAGAATAAGACAAGACATTTTAAAAAAGAAAATGCCTAAGTAATTCTACAAAAATTTTTAAATATTTCTACTCATATCAAAAACCTAATGAACTAAAATAGTTGAATAAATAAATTGTATACAATGAAGGCAACAGGCATGGCATACTGTAAAAAATATTTGAGGAGAAATTTTTTGTTTCTCCTTCCGAGTATAGAAAATACAAATTGGCTGCTTGTTTTTCTTTTCTTCTACAGGATTTTACAGTCTCTGCTGGTAAAGTATAAAATAAAGGCAAGTATGAATAACAAAATGGTTTTATAAACAGGAATCAAATGCAATCAAAGTTAAATTTATTCAATCAAAGTACAACATTTATTTTTACAACTTTATTAAATGGAAAATTACATATTATATTATAATGTATAAGAATTCAGCAAATTAAGCTAACCTTTTACAAGGCTTGAATTTTGTGGTGGGATTCATGTCCAAAACTTTGAAATCCTGTCTAAAAGAGTATCATGTGCAAAAGGCTCCTGCCCAAAAAAAAAAAAAAAAAAAAGACATCCGTTAAGACTAATTTCACAATTTTTTCCTACAAGTTTCACATTATTTTTTACTACCAATCGGCAAATTCAGGGATGATTGTTCCAAACATTTAAGGCAATCAGTTCTGAAATTTATGAAAAATCCTTCATCAGTCTGAAAATTCAGACATAAATAAATATAGTTGAGAAATATCATAAATGTTCATGAGAAATGGTGCTGGAAAAATAAATTTTGTCACAAAGGGACTTGGAAAAACCAGCTAATTTTGTTAAAGATTTCCAATTAAAATGCAAATTTCATCAGATTATCCCAAATTTTGCAAAGGATAGAGGGGGGAGGGGGGATGTGAGTCTCAGCAAAGGATCACGATAAAAACTCTACTTTCTGCAAAGTATCATGGGGGAAATGTGTCATTCGGCAAAGGATTGCAAGGGAAAAAATGTAACTTTTCAGGCAAAAGAATTTAAAAAAAACTATTTTCAATCTTAGGATCGCATAAAAAAATGTTTCATCAAAAGATTGCTGAAAAACAATTTTCAGCATAGAATCAATGAAAATGCTACTTTGTCAATGGGTTTCAGAAAAAACACAGCATTCTCTTTAGAAAAAAGCACACACACAAAACATCTATGCTTATTATTATATATATATAGGTTTTAATCTGAAATAATGTATTCAACTAACTTTTGAAAAATTGCATTTAACACAAATCCACCTTGCATTTATCTACATTCAGCCTAAAATCGATCCAAACCAAAGTTTATTGGACCTGCAACAAAAACAGTTAGTGCCAGGGGAGGATTTGCTTCCTCTATAATTCACAGAAATTACGATTTGACAATATAACCTACTTTTCTTTAGTAATAGAAGAAATGAATCAATAGTTTCCATTCAAATTTAGACTTAGTTTAAAACTGCTAGTAATTAAATCCATTAAGTTCATGCTAGTAATTAAAAATGAAGATGCATCAGATATTGCAAAGTTTTCTTAAATTAATTTTAGAGAGCATAGCCATAAGTAATTTCCAAAAGTATAAATGTTGTGCTTGTGCTGTCTGTTATCCTTGTAAAAAACAATTCAAAAACCAAAAATTAAAAAGAAATCTTTTCAAAAATTTACAAAAAAAAAAAAAAAAAAAAAAAAAAAAAAAAAAAAAAAAAATTGTTATGGCACATGATGTTTAGTTGAAAGTTTAAAAATATACTGTATAAAAGTTTGACTTTCTTCCTATCTTAAATAAAAGAACCTTTTGCATAATTATTCTGAATTGTTGATTTAAATTGTCTCTATTGTTTTGTCATGTCTATGTTAATCTAATTCTTTGAAAAATAACAGTGGATTAAAAAAAAAAAGAAGAAAAAGATATCCTTCCCAAGCAGTTTAGCTCCTCTCCTTTTATAAATATTGGGAGGGAGATTCCCCTCCTAGGAAAAAACTATTGAATTTCAAGTCCTGCCTTTACCTTAAAAAAATCCGTTTTCTCTTTGGTTTTGCTGATTGATTTTTATTTTCTAATTTTAATAGCATTGCAAAATCCTTTTTCGAAACAGGGTTCCCAGCGTCATAAGTCAGGGAAAATCTGGAAAGTCATAGAATTTCAAAGTAATCAGGGAAAGTCATGGAAATTTCAAAATATATTGGAAAAGTTAGGGATTTTACAAATATTTTCTAAAAAGTCTTAGAGAAAAAATTAAAAATGATGCGAAAGTCATCAAATAGTTTCGGCAAAAAAAAATCACAAAATTCATCAAACAATCGCAAGGGGGAAAAGAACTAGAAATTTGACAAATAATTACAGAAAAAAACGTTAGTTTTAACAAAAGATTGTGAAAATTAGTAGAAAATTTCATTGTATTCCCGTTTGGTTAAAGAAATTTTTGAGGTTTGGTCATGGAAAATCAGGGAATTTGCCCTTCATGTTTTGCTGGGAACTCTGCAAAAGCAATTAAAATACCATCTAAGTATACAATATAGCAATATAATCTTGGAATTTGGATGTTATTGGTTTCTTTGTGAGTTTATCACTAATTCCTTACTTTTGTTTTTCTACTGTCAATTTTCAGCTGTTATTTATGTAAAGAAATGAAAATCATAAGTTTAAAAATTGGTAATTTAATGGAGTTTGATATTTTTTAAGTGACGGTTGGTTTAGTTATGATTATTTTATCCCTATTTTCTTATCCTTTTTGGCAGGGATTTCGTTAACATGTCATGTCACATATAAACAGGCCCGTAGCTAGACCATATTGTCAGGTAGGGCAACAGTTTTTCTAGGGGTGGCAGATTATTTCTTTATTTTTTTTTAGCATTCTGTACTTATAAAGTGAAAACGGAATTATTATAATATCATTCCCGTCTCCCGAGTCTGTCTGTCTAGCCATTTTACTCATAAACGATAAAACACGAAAAGCTCAAATTGGGAGAAGTAATAAAAACTGAACTATTGACCTACATATTTACAGTTTATTAAACATTTACAAATGTATTTAAGAGGAGGGAGAGTAGGGTGTTAAGTTACTTGAAGAAAAAAATAGTTTCTTTGTTTATCGTGTGGGGTATCTTGTGAAAGCTTTCGTTCCGCTGAACTCAAAAATATATTTCTTTTAATTTTAGATATATTTTCAGAGATATAATCGAAAATATAGTGGAAAAATATGTACCCCCCATCTAATTCCGAATGTACTGAAACTAAAATTATGAAAAAATTAGTGGTTATAGACATTACTTTAAATCTTGCAGGAAAACTATAGTGATTACTCTAGATAGCAGTTTTTGAGAAAAGCACATTTTTCTGTTACACACAAATTTAGATTTGAGGTTCATTGAGCAAAGGTATTGAGGAACATTGGTGGTACATATCGTAGCAGAAGTATAGCAGCATTATTGATAATGATTTTTGAAAAAAATTGTCGATAATTAGCCGAAATATTAACCCTTAAAGACAGGGATGGTTTGAATGTAAATAATGAGTGGCGGCGTACTCTGCATACCATCGGCTTCTAAAGCCCAAATAACTTTTAACAATATATGTGTGTAATGCAATACCTAGTCGCAGTATAAAAGCAATAAAGTTCATACTTTTGAAAATATATTTATTTAATTAAAATTAATTATATAAATCAGGATTCATACGCATAAGAAAAGAATTACAGTCAAAGTTCTATAATCCGCACAAGGTGGGGCCAAAGGCTATGCGGATTATGGAATATTGCACATTATAGAGCATTATGGATTATGCGTCATTTTATTCCTAGACAGTGTTTTAATTATATAATCAGTATAATATGAAAAAATAAATATGAAATCTAAAAATTAATTTAAAAGGCTATCTCAAAAAATGCCTTTTCTAAGTTATTTTATTAAAAAAACTATGTGCATTTAAATAAAAATAATTACATAGGTTCAGCAATACAGTTTGTTTTTTACTGTTAATTAAATAAAAGAGTTATATATATTTTTTTAAATGTTTTATTACGATTTTTTTTTTCATTTTTTTTATTATTTCTGTAAAAAAAATCGTTTTTGGATCACAAATTTGTAAATTTTTTTAACTGTTTATTTCATTGTTTGCATTCCTAAAATGACGCGAATTATAGAAAATTGCGGATTATGGGTGCACAGATCATAGAACCTTGACTGTATTCATTTTAGTACCAAGATTTTTTTTTTAAGTATTTGCCTTGTTTCATGCAAAGCGTTTTCTAAGCGGATATAGCAGCTGTACGAAACGATGGTTTTGGTGTTAAAATGCATATTTAAAAAAAAAAAAAATTCCTTGTGCATGCAAACCTAGTAAATAGTATGGAGTTAGCGACTAGTTTATATTGAGTAAGTCACTCATTCCGACTCTTGCATATTTAAAAGTTAATTATAAACACATCTGGAAAAACGCATCTCCGGACCAAAGCGACTTTGCAAATTTGCGAGCTACTTTCTATACAAGCTCCTTTAACACAATGCCAAGTTTAAACATTGAACAAGAGTTCTGTGTTAGCTACATTCAAAAAAGAAAAGATTATTATTATGCTGAATTTAGTTTTATAAAATGCCAAATAAAGTTTAAATATGCACTACTTTTTATTCTCAGTACTGATTTAAGTTTCTTATAAATAGATAAGAATAAGATTTAAAAAAAAAAAAAAAGTGTTATACAGAATAGCAATATTTGGAATTATTTAAGGTTTCCTATCACTTTGAACTTTTATTGTATACTCATTCACACTTTTCTAGAATGCTTTAACTAACCCTACGTTGAATAGTTTCTTATTATTCTTTCAGAAACGATTTTCTTTTAAAATGCAGTTAACGTCTTTGCAACGAGATCAATTTGCTTAATTTTTAATCTTTAATCACCGATTTTTTAAAACAGAAAAACTTCTGTACTTGAATTGCGAAAATGCTCTAATTAAAAGAGGTGTAAGCTTTACAATTAAAAAAATAATAATAATAATAATAATAACTGGTGAGAAAAATAAAGGATTCTGAGAACTTTAAATGGCACGCACACCAGTCGCTCGTCCAGAAGGGATTTATGATACATATGTTTAATTACGGAACCCTTTGAACACGAGTAAAACCCACGAATAACCCTTTGAGCACTTGACTGTTTATTTAGTCTTGTATACGTAGTTCATCAAACGCATATATTGCAATTTTTGAGATTTCTTTTCACTAAAAATATGAGAAATTTCTAAAGCCAGAGTAAAATTTTTAAAGTTTCTTCAGGGGCACAGAAAAAAAACATATATTAAAGTTTAAAATATATATACATTTGTTTTAATGTAAATAAATTATTTTTATTTTAATTAAATAATTTAAATATATGCATGTTCTATGTTCGTTTATATTAATAATACTTTTAGGTACAATTTATTAAATGAAGGTTCACTATACTTACATTCCATAATAAATTGATAATAAAGTAAGAAATAAAATAAAATCAATAGAATAAATAAGTAATGCGTCTTACTCATGATTTAGGGGCAGACTCTGTTTTCTGGTTTAGTCTATGCTTCTTCGATAGATATGAATAGATATCCCTATTTTCAAATGTAACTTATAGTTACAGCTGAAATAATTTGTTCGCGTGCACTTATCTTCTCTAAATACATAACGTTTAAAAAGAAAAGATTTTTTTTTCTTTTTTTTAATACACAATCACCAAAGACGGAACAGCAATTAAAATTCAAAATGGCTTAACTATGCATATGATGCATAGGGCACAAAGAATTGCTATTTACTCTTCAAAATCACTGTCCAGTACTCAAAATTTTTCGGGGGCGGCTCGGCTCTGTCAAACAAAGAGCTGCACTCCGCACAATCACAGGGATGACGAATTGGATCCAGATCGTCCCTTTGTAAAATTGTTTAAAACTAACCTTTAAAAAATACTTCACAGTATCTCTTTATTTAGAAAAATAATCCCTTAAACATTTAAAGAACATTTCAGCGGAAAGAACGCAATTTCAGACCACAGATGGTAAAGGTGCAGGCAGACATGACCACTACTTGGGGTCACTTGTCGGCTTATTTTATGTTCGCAGGTGGTGTGTTTTAATTGTGACTTTTCCGTGTCCACGAAGGAAAACTGTTTTATCTCAGTTTAACTGCAGGATAGGGAGCCTTTCAATTAAGTAACATTTACATCATTATCTCCTGAACTATTGTAATCTTCACCTTTTCTATTGTCAATAAACCACAGAAAGGAAGAAAGAAAGGACTTTCACGAATTCAGTTGAAGTTGGGCAAAACACACGTGTACCCGGCCTCTTTTTAAAAGAACCCTCTCTTCCCAAAGCAAGTAAGTAATAAACATAACAAAATGGACTGAAAAATCCTAATGCGTGACATTTGCTGTTTATTGTTTACATGTAATGAGTTCACATGTAACAGCAACTAACTGTCAAGTGTAACAAATTCAAGTAAGAAAACAATATTGTAAACTGGTTCACAGTAATTTCAGAATCCTTTGGTTTCAGCCGGTTTTCTAACGATAAATTTCGCATAGTGACAATTGTACAAATAAAGCAATCTTTAGGAATATAAGCTCTAGATTTGTTTAATTTGGAGCGGTGTGGGGCAATTTCTACAAAGCGAAAAAGTCAGGAATGCAAAACATTGCAGAAGTCTGGCAGAGTTCTGTTAAAGAGAGGGAGAAAAAAGCTTTATAAAGATAATTGTTTTGCTGTTTCCAGTCAAAAAACTAAATTTAAGGGAAGAAGGGAAAACCTGGCAGGAAGAAAGAAAAACGGCAATTTCATTGTTGCATTACATAACAATCTTTTAAAAGGAAATACTTAGTGATGAAATGATCGGAATGTCAAATTTCATTCTAGGTTGGCTAAAAAGTGGAAAAATATACATTTAACATTTGCCCTCCCCCCTTTTTTTTTTAAAGAAATTTAATGTAGAGTTTTGCGCTAGGTCGGGCAAAACTTTTCTGGCCACCCCTTGGCTACGGCCCTGCATATAAATTTCATAATGTCTTGCTGTAAACAATCACATGTGGTTATATTCCTCTTAACATAAGAGATATGACATTTGTAACATGTTTAATTCCTTCAAATATTTGTGTTTTTCATGATTTAAAAAATGCTTGCTATTTAAGTTTTTTTAAATTCAAAGCAAAGCCCCAAAGCAGAATATGCTTAAAAGTGCGACGTATGTCGCAGAACAATGAACTTCTCTGCAGAACATTTCAAATAATCAGTTAAAATATTCACCATTCAATCGAAGAAAAAATCTAGGAATTCACAAGGGTTCTGAATTTTCTGAAAAATTAAGGCAGTCAGTTCAAAAAAAAAAAAAAAATCGATCATATCTACGAAAATATATTGCAAATTTCAACAAATAGTTGCCGGAAAAAAAAAAAAAAAAATCAATTTCATCAATTGTGCATAAAAAACATTAATTTCATCAGGGGATTGTGGGGAAAAAAGGGCAAATTTCATCAAAAGATCATGAAAAACAGCAAATTTCCACAAAAGATCTTGAAAAAAAAACAGCAAATTTTGTTTAAATATCGTTAAAAAGCGATAAATTTGTCAAAAGATCGCGAAAACCAGCAAATTTTATCAAAAGATCGTGAAAAAAAAAGTTTTATTTTGTCTAAAAATTGCCCAAAACCACAAATTTTGTCAAAAGATCGTGGAAAAACACAAATTTTGTCAAAAGGTATGTAATAACTGAATATTTCGGCAAAAAATCATGAAAGAAACACAAATTTTGTCAAAAGATTACGTAATAACTGAATAGTTCAGCAAAAGATTATTAAAAACCATTAATTTCATCAAAGAGGTGAAAAAGAAAAGTGCTGGAAATAGATTTTATCCCCCTTTGTTGTAATATTTCAGAAAATTTGCTATTAATTTCAGATTTTTTTTTTTTTTACTTAGAATCTTGGAAAGTCACTGCTCAGTAGCCGGGGAAGGGGGCGGGGTGATCTCAAAGTTCTTTAATTATTCATTTAAATGTTTGCGAAAATCATCAATTGGACATAAGAAAAACTTATACAATTCCTGCAGAACATTTTTAATCAGCTAAATTTTGTTGCAGAAAATTGTAAAGTATTCTGCTTTTGGGCTGATGATGTAGTATAATGCTAACTGGTGATGTGGTACATTACACAGTTTTGGTCGTCAGAATCCATGTTTCATGTTTTATAGGACTGGGCGATGTCTCAATTTCTACATCGTGATGCATCGCCTGAGTAAAATCACGATATTCCGATGCATCGCGATGTTACTTCTGTTGCAAGTAGTAGCCCCTGGTTTATTCACTTTTCAGTTGCCAGCAAAATTATCACTTTACTCTTTTAATTGATACATTTATTTAATGATATACTTTATTTAATTATTTTATGGGAGAGGAATTAAGAGTATCTGCAGTAGAGCATTAGATTGACTGCCACTGATTGCTACTGTAATCATGAATTTCTGTTGCTGTTTTAGATCATTTATACAAAAAAAAATTCAAATAAATTTATGAAATAACACAAACATGTTACATAAAACAAACACATGGATTTTAAAAATGGGCTAAAATAAATTATGTATTTATAATTATATACATCAACTATTTTTCTGAAAGAAGAAAAAAAGGGGAAAAATTACAATTATTTAACATTTACTTCCCAAAAGATTATGCTAGTATTAATTTAAATCTGAATTTAGTGTTAAATCTCAAATTTTGATGGTTAAATTTGAATGTAAATACATATAAATATCAATATAACGAAATTATACTTAAAACAAACTAAAGCTGACAAAGCCAAAGATGTTTAATTTATCTAAATAAGTTGAACATGAAGGTTTTTTTTTCCTTTAAAATGCATTTGACATAATTTTATTTTCCTTTTATTTTATTTTATTTATTTATTTACTTTTCATTTATTTATTTTTTTTTTAATTGCTTTTCACCAAATAACGAAATTTTCATTATTTTTTACGGACAGTGTACGGAGGTTCCGCCGAAATTTTTTTTATAAACGTATATATCCTCATAGGAAGAACATTCTGTATTTTTTTCAGATTTTTCGGAATATTCCTGTATGGAGACCTTCCTTGTAAGTTGGATTGGAACCAGCTTTATTGCAAAAGATCGCCGTTTTTCTGCGCATGCACATTCCCTTACTGTGAATGTGAAAGTTCCGATTTCCACGAACCGGCAATCATGAGTTATGAAAGGAGTTATGCCTCTTCAGGTTTCTACACCGGTCTTACACCGGCATTAGACATCGGGAGAACCGATGTCTGGCGATCGGCGTGACGCATAGCGAAACTGAAGCACCGATGACTTAAATAATTTGTAAATTGATCCCCCTTCCTTATATAAGATTAGACTGCAAAAAAACCATTATTAATGCACAGAATTGTTGTGTAAGTTTCAAAGTACTTCCTTTACTGTTTGTGCAGCAAATAGAAATAATGATTAAAACAAAAAGAAACAAAAGCAAAATCCCTTTATTTTACTTACAATTTAAAAAATAATTGGTATCTTTGTTGCTAATTGGACGATTTTTATCAAATTTTCAGAAAGTTGTAATCGCAATGAATTAAGCTGCGTATTAATTTTTCATTAAAATATAATAAGTTCTGAGAAAATTATAGTCCCTACAAAAATAGCTCACTCTTAGAACAAAGGGGGAAAACATGTATGATCTGCGGTTTGTTTATTTCAGAGAAGTCCGACGATAAGAGAATCAGATAAGCTTTCCATCCACTGATAATGTTTTCTTTTGCAATTCAAAAAGAAAAAGAAAAGAAAAGCAATTGCATAGAATTAAAGAAAAGAGCATTTCTTTGAAATATTTTAAACCAGAACAATGTTTGTCATAATTTCACGAACCGGAACATCGTTCAGTTGAATTCAGATTCTTTTCTCCGGGATGGACTTAAGTGGCTCAGGGGGGGGGGGGGGGCTTTATAGAGTTTCGGGAAGGAAATATTACTTTTTGATCGTTGAAAATGCAAAATTTCAAATTGTTTTCCGAAGGGGACATTTCATTGCTCCGAGGAGGGGGGGGGGGGGGGGAATGTGCATTATCATTAAAAAACAGCTAAATTAGAAGTTTACCAAAGATGAAGTAATATTTAGAAAATCGTAATCAGTAATAAAAGGAAGTATTTCTTATTAAAACTAACAGCGTCAATTGCTATTTAAAGTATTATATTGATTACAACAGCTTTGAAATAATAAAAGTAATTTACTGGAAAAGTTTACATTTGACATAAGACATCGCCGAATTTTCGCATATGCACATCGTGATCAAGATACTGCCCGCTAATCATAAAAAAAAAAACAGACTTGTAATCGAGAATGTGATTTGATTGTCATCCAATTTAGATAACACCGATCAGCGTCGTGCGAAAGGGAGGGGGGGGGAAGGGGGCGGTTGTTCTGGGTGAGGAAATTTAGGGGCTCCAAGCTTATATTATCAGCGTTATTTTTTATCCTATTACTAGAAAAGTATAAGGGGGGCGCCAAATTGAAGCTTTGCCCCGAGTGCAGTTTTTTCTTCGCACGCCCCTGACACCGATGTCTAAATGAGCGGGGAAAAGTTCGATCGCGAACTCTGTACTTGCAATAGGTCACTCGTCCGATGTCCGATGCGTACGAGACATCGTAGCAGAAACCAGTTACGTTACGCGCCGCTATCTCCGTATTAGGAATGTTTCATGAGAGGGTTTGAAGATCGTATGAGAAAACCGGTCTTACTCATCATCGATGCGATCTCCGTATGAGTGATGATACTTCATGCCAGCGTTGGAAGATCGGAGGTGAAACCGGTCTTACACATCGGTCTCGTTCATCATCGATCTGGTATGATGCATCGTATGGCCCGATGCATCGCTAAAAGAAAGATCCGGAAACCGGTGTGACGATTTACGATTTAAATCGATATTTCACGATGTATCGATGTATCGCCCAGTCCTAATGTTTTACTTGATGAGACAACCTCTTGTGTCAATGTGAGTGTGTAACCAGCTGACTAATGTTCTTCAGTTTATTTTATAAAAGGTAGTTTTGATGATATATTTAAGCTCATTCTTTATTTTATAATAGAAATCCATTTCTCCTTCAACACTATATCAGCTGACTTTTACATTGCCAATTTAAAAATAATATTTAAAATGTGCATAACATTGAAATGATTATGTCATGTTAGTGTCAAAGCTGATCAAAAAAAAGGGGGGGGGAGTGGCCGTTTATGATATTCTATTCAATTAATTGAAAGCTATCCTAACTTTTCATTGTTTTTGTGTCAGTGGTACAAATTGTATAAGACCTTTTTATCTATTTCTTCCTTTGAATCATTATTATATGTTTTAACTTGTAAGTGTTTTTATAGAAATTAATATTTTAATGATTTTGTCTAAAATTCTCAAAAGTCTATTTAAGAGACAAATAATTTTGTGAAGGGTCCTGTTTGGGGATAAAAAATTTTGTGAATTGTGCTATTTTAAGATAAATTATTTTGTGAAGGTTACTTTAAAGGACCTAAAATTTTGCTAAACATATCCCTGAAATGGAATAAATGTTTTTAACTCTAGTAATCCATCCTTATTTTTAATATTTCTTCTAATGCAAAACTTTGTATATTTATTTTATAGAAGTCGTTCCAAAGAGCGTAGCCGGCGTTCACTTTCTACAGGTAATGGTAACGACAAGGAAGATAACAATTTCGAAGATTAAGTGTATGTAATGACTTTTTGTTTTGAGGGCTTTTCTCTGTCTTTGTTTTAAATAGCAGTTTCTTAAATAAATGTATGTTTGTGAATGTGTATTAGTAGTTTTTATTTGTAAAAATACATGGAAATATAGTAGATTTTGGGACTCATTTTGACACATTGGGAAGATTTGCTTTGAAGGGTTATTGTGGTCTGGGTGTTCCCTGGATTTCCAGGTTTATGAGGTTACGTTTACTGGAAAATATTAATCGAAAGTCTTGAAACTCTAACTGAAAATGTGATGTAAAAAAGGGCAAGTTCAATGAATATTAATTTAGGAGTAATTTTTACGACCTTCAAAATCTACTGATCATAAGAAAAAATGTGCCACCAATTTGAAATCTGAAAATAATCATTGTTGTCTATCTTATACAGAAAAATCACAAAATTCATCCAGGTCATTGAAAAAAATCGTGAATCTCAACAGGTAGTTGGTGAGGGGGGGAAAACTAATTTCTTGTCAGTTGGGTGTTAAAAAAAGATTGTGAATTTTGCTAAGCAGATATCTGAAAATAATTGCAAGCCTCACTTGGTTGTATATTAAAATCTTGTATTTAACACAACATGGCTTTTATATGTAAAGATGAATTGATTGCAATAGTTTTAACCCCTATCCTGACATAACAGAATTATAAAAATTTGTGTACAAAAGTATATTTCTGATGACAATACAAAATTTTAGAATTTCCAGAACTTGATAATTAATACAATACTTTTCAGGCATTTTTGAACTAACCTGCCACTGGTGATAAATCTCTAAAATATGTCTGTAATTCATACAATAATATGGGAATTGTAAAAACAATGGATTAAATTAAGCGCCAATAAATGTTTTCCAAACTATGCCAAAGCATTGTAAAACTGCAAAAATACATTCTGTTGTACAGTGACAAAAAATTTGCATCTAGCTATACTAGCAATTCTCAAGCAACTGATGTACAACAGAATAATTAAAAATATTTATTTTATTGAATATTATGATCGAGTTTAACTCATTTTTACTCCATTTAGTAAAATGAAGCAAAAAATCTAGATGAAAATCAAAAATGGTGTAGTATTGAAGTAATATCCAAGCATCCAATAATGTTCAAGGAAAAAGTCAAAGAAAATTTAAAGTAAGGATGCTTATCATAAAACTACATTTAAATATCTCAAATAACACAAGTTATTTATTATTTTAAAACTATTTTCTATACTATAACTGTTTTTTCCTTACTCTTTATTTTTTTAATTAAGTATTAATTATATGAAATAGTATACTAAATTTTTCAACATCATAAATACATTGTTATTTTCAGTACAGGATATCAAAAATTTTTCTTGTTATCTACCCGAAAATGTGTAGTGTGCACAGTTAATAATTGGCAATTATTAACCGTGGGAAACTCATATGAAAGGTTTCATTAAACTGTGCTAAATTTTATGATTGATACAAAGTTTTCAGATATATCTTCTTTGAGTGCATATTGTTGTTATTATAAAAATATTTTACATTTACATGGAACTTTTTATTGGAGATGATATTGACGAATATGTCGGTGAAATTTGCGACTTTGGTCACTAAACCTAAAATAAAACTTACACTTTAAACAAAAATAAATAAATAAATAAAATATTGCAAAGCAAGTACCTAAAACTTACAAGATCAGATTTATGGAGTTTAACTTTGAACAAAAATACACCCATTTTGCTGGGATGTAATGATTGTCATTCATTAGTTTAGTATTCTCATGCGATTGAGATGTCAACAAATACATTTACTTACAAAATCTTTCTATAGTAAGTGTTTTTTAATATTTAACTGATCGTAATTTTCAATCTTGGAAATGTATTGATACTTAAGATTTAATTTCAGCTATTTTTGGATTATCCTTATTGTATTGTACAGTTTTGATACATTTTCTGATAGAAATTTGAATCTGAATTTTGCAATTGCCTAATATTTATTAAATGAAATTTTGTCCTTTTACAGAAAAACATGTTTAAAGAATTTTTTTTTTTTTTTTTTTTTTAATATTAAAAGATTAGTTTTTAAAAAGCGTTCTTATGATGAAGGAAAATTTCATAATCCATGTGTGATGTTTCATTTTCCCTTCATCGTAATACATCAAAAACATTCGGGCAACAAACCGATTGTTACACAGGGTGGCTACAGAATCTTGGAATTATGGAAAAATCAGGGAAGTTTATCAATCTGGAAATATCAGGGAACTTTACAAAAAATACTCAAAAATCAGGGAAATTTTTCTGTGTGCAAAAATATTTCTGTATTTGCCTTACCAACAAGATTAATTCATCACCAAATAACCAATGTTTAAGTCAATCATAAGACACATTAAAGAGACATAAAGCCATACTTCTACAGAGTGATATCTGTCTGCATGAAAGCTGAATCGCACCAAATTGTCATTCATAGTAGCTGTTTTGCCCCATAGCAGAAACTGTCCAGTATGACAGTTTCTGCTACAGATTAATCCACCAGCTTAAAAAAAAGGAGTCTCAGCTTTAAAAAGAGCTGAAATATACTTCTAGTTTCTAGATTTATGGTATCTGTTTCATAATTTTATATTTTCTTTATAAAGGCAAATTTTTCTTATTTTATGGGATATTGTTTTAATAGATTTAGTCTAGCACTGTCGGGTCACAGATAATTTTTAGTACTTATATATTTAATACTTATATAATACCTACATTGAAAGCATTTTTAGCCTTTCTGAAAATTTTAAATGCTACATTAACAAAATCTGATCAGGTGGCAGCTTTAACAGGGTTGCCACGCCACCTGGAGAACCTGGAAAACACAGGGAACTTTAAAATCCCCTTCCAAAACAGGGAAAATCCAGGGAATTAAAAAAAAATCCTAAAAAATCTGGAAAACATAGGGAATTTTTTTTCCTGCTATATCCAAACATTTTTTTTTTTTTTTTTTTTTTTTCTTTCATTTTGAAAGCCAGATATTATCTTATATTTTTTAAGATAAAAAATAAATCAGTGTTGTGTATCAAAATTATCCTATATTTTATGTGTCCTGTATTTTAATATAAATATTTATTTGAATGCATAAAGTAAGTAGCTTTTCCTCTTTTCTTTTTTATTTCTGCAATTTTTGTGATATTATGTTCAACATAATTGATTTTTAGGTAAGATTCTTTAAAATTTTATATTCTTTAAATTATTAGATACAAAGTTTTTAGATATTTTAACATTCATTTACAAATATTTCAAAGTCTATTTTAGCAGAATGTTTGAATATTGCTTTACTGTTTTTATAAAGCAAAGTTATTTCATTAATGTAAAATGTGAGGTTCAATAATAAGTGTAACAACTTTAAAGGATTTTTTCATTTGCTCATATCATATGATGCATTACATTTGTTCAATTAATTGGATAATGGTAAATTATAAGATATCTAATTAGCCTACATACACGCATATATTTTTGCGCACTCAACATAGAATAAGCGCGAGGCAGTACAGGGAAAACACAGGGAATTTTTTTTCAAGATTAGAGTGGCAACCCTGCTTAATCTAATTAGTTAACTCATCAGATGGCTTGAGATCGAACAGTTTTCAGAAAATGAAATTTCCTGGTCACCATATATCCGTTTGCTACATTTGAGTTTGGATTTATAAAATTATGAAATACTTTTTAAATACTGTGCAATTTTTGTTTTTTCCTTTCAAAAAATACATTTTCAAGATGGATAAGTATGATATATGAGAAAGCAGTATATGTTAAAAAAATATGCATATGTTCTTTAATAAAAAAAATCACGGAAATATTATGCTGATAATCAGGGAAAAATCAGGGAACTTTTTTCATCATTTCTGTAGCCACCCTGTTACATTATTTGAATCCCACTACGGAATTACTGTATATACAGTATGTACTGTATATACACTGATATACAGTATATGATACAGTATGTATACAGTGCTGTGTATATATATATTATATTTACTCAAAGCAGAATTTTAATTATGAAAATTATTAATAAATTCTTATATATACATTTAAAAAAATTATGACCTACATAAATTTGCACATAAACAGAATCTCCATAGTCAGAATCATAAGCTTACAGTTTCTTCTAATCAATATTTTTTACGATAAAGTGAAATTTTACTTTTAGAAGATCTACAGGAACCTTATTTTGCTACCATTCAACCACTTCTAAGAAAATCGAAAACTGTAACAGAAAATTTATATGGAAAATTCTGTTAAATAAAATTTTTGAGAAATAATGGCTTCATTATTATTATTATTATTATCCATAGATTGAATTATAATTTTGCTGGTATGAATCCGCAAGTTTTCCTTAGAGATCTTAAAAATTTTCAAAATTTTATGGATTTATCCTACATTTTCCTTTTTACCCTTGAAGTTTTTATAAAACTATCCTTTTTTCTGAGCTACCTTGATTAAGTATGGTGTAAAAAATGGGTATAACCATTTTGAGGGATAAATGAAGCAATTTTTAGTGTGGATGTCCTTATTCCCAGTTCCTCTTGCAATCATATGCTGAAAGAATAAGACAATATTTTGAGTCTAAAAACACCTTTGGTGTGATTTTTTTTTTTTTCTCTTTTAATTGTACCATGTTTTACCCATGAAATAAAAATTGAAAGGTCAATTTAACTCCTTGAGGGGAGGGGGGGGGGGGGGGATATTATATCCCACTTGATTTTAACACTTTCATGGATAGGAGAATTCTGTTCATAAAATGATGAAATGATTGACTGAAACCAGAATTTACAAACTTATTTTTCAGAAAATAAAAACCTGCTTTTCTACACTGTCATTTTGAAAGTAAAATTTATTAAAATATTGATGATGTTTGGGTGTTTTGGAATTAAAATTAGATGGTTTCACCATGTCACCATTAAAAAAGTTAATCAAGATTTGTACTAGAAACTTTTAATGTTTTAATAAAATTTTACTTTTATAACTTTGGTGGTCAAAAGTTGTAAAATTGCTTTTCTTTATTTAAAAAATTTTTTGTTCGAACATTCTGTTGTGAAGTCAACATTACAGCAACACAATCCCTTGCCCTTGAAAGAGTTAATGGAATGGGGTATAAAGTGCATGCAATCAAGATAAAGACAAGAAAACAAAATTACTCTTTTGCTTACTATAGACTTGAATTTTGAAATTTTAAATTCTGCATTCTTTTCGATTGTCTTAAATACTATTAATGAGATATTTCTAGAATTTTTACACTTCTACAAACTTGCAGAATAATTTCAATTTATTTATAAAAATAAAACTTTTCAGTGTTACATATAAAAATAACGGTACTTACGTATTAACACCACCACAGCAGAAGTTGTACTAATGCGCCAATAAAGAGCAATCTTATTGTTTGCACGAGCACACAGTTATCTTTTGGATGCCTTGTTTGCTGATTTTTGACGCCATATTTTAGTACTTTAATGCATTTTTACTGCTTGCGTTTTTTTTTTTCTTTTTTTTTTATGCGTGTGCAAACAAGATTGCTCTTTTATTGGCTGGCTTCTGCTGCAGTGGCATTAATACGTAAGTACCAAAATAACTTTATAATTGATTCTCTTCTATACATAAGCTCTTCAAAATCTAGAATTTGATATTTCATGCTTTCCAATATTTCCAGTGTCTTTTTTTCTAATCATTTCTGAGGTAGTCCTTTTGAAATACATAACATTCATATTCAGTTAAGTTTTATAAATAAGCTCTTCAAGATTCTAAAATTCAATGTTTCATGCTGTCCAATATTTTCAGTGCCTTATCTAACCATTTCTGTGGTAATCCATTGAAATACATGACATCTACATTCCACATATCTTCACCCACTGCTCCATTTAGATTTTTCTGCAATCTTCTAGATACTTTGTCGCAAACCATCTCAGCTAATGCTTTATCTTCAATTTGTTGGCATTTTTTGCATGTTTCGTTGCAGCAGTTTTCTTGCCATAAACAATGTGCTTGGTGATGTGGATTAATATGAGTGTGACGATTGACGCATTCCTCCCATACTGATGTTATCTGGTTGTCTTCAAATCTCTCGGAATAACCTACTAACATCACTGGATCTAATTTGTCTATGTCGTGAATTTGAGATGAATGTTGGCTGAAGGCTTTGACTTCTTGTCCTTTGGATTTCATTATTGACGCAACGGTGTAAAAGCAATTGAGATGTTCTACGAAATCGTCGAATGCCTCCAGCAAGTGAAGTGTCTTCAGTTGTTGGGAATATATTCCAATTTCACCGTTTGCAATTTCTTTACATGCCCCTAGGATGATAGTAATCCACTGTGCATCGTTTTCAATCCACTTTATAACTCCCTGTCGACGCTTTTTCAGAATTGTATCATCTCTGTATAAAGTGCTGTCTTTTTCCATGTCTCGAGTCAAGATGTCAGTTGGAAAGATGCATTTCCAGGATTTCAACTGAACTTCGTGCTGAAAGTGCTGCCAGAAAGCTGGATCTTTGAAAACATGTGTAGTCATTTCGTTTGAATCGCTGCTGTTCCACTTCCCTATAAAAATGTACAAAGAAAAAAAATATATATAAATGAGCTAAAATTGAATAATTATGCTTAATAAGCTTAATGCTAACATAGAAATAATATGTTGTGACTCTAAAAATGTTCTATATTTTTAGTACAGTTATGAATATTGAAATTTAGTGAATTTCTTTGGAATTAACGGGGTGTTACATGGATAAGGTCTTGAATAAAAATAATAAACAAGTGGGAAAGTGTTATCGAAATCGTACAGAGAGTTTCATTTAATAATCCTGATAAAACACTTTATCCTTTAATTAGAAATTTCAAATCGTTATTTTATAATTATTAAATTCTTAACTTTTTTTAATAAGAACATAGATGGGAGCACCATTAAATGTAATTTTTGAGTTATTGGCCTTTCATGGAAGGTATTATATGAATACGGAAATTTTTAGAAAAAAAAATATTGAGTAGTAATGAACAAACTTGTATAGGCCAAGATCTTTAAAGCGATATATCACATGAAAAGAAACATTTCTGTCACTTCGCCAAGGGGGAAATTCTCGAAATTGGTTTCGAGGATCTTCTATTAGAGGCATCGAAATAGACCCCACCAATCGAAAGAGTAACACAAGGTACCCCTTCGGTCAAGCCTTCAAAAATTAGGTCGTAGCATGCTGTAGTTTAGTTAGAGGCTGAATTAGAAAAAATGCTTAAAATACACAGGTTACGGCCTGAAAACTTTAAAAAGTAACTTAGAAATTAAGGGAGGCTTATAATATTCAAGTGTGGTCAAAGAGATACTATACTAGAGGTCTGCATGGGCCGAAATTTCCAGGCCTGCGCGCGGCCCGAACGAAAAAAATATTGGCCCAGATCGGGTGAATTTCTACAGAACATTGATCTTTACTTTATTGGAAGAGTTCAGACCAAAAAAACTTATCTTAGTCATTTTTTTTTCCATGTTTAAAATCTATTTATGCAGAAGTGCCATAGGCTGTGATATTTACGCTTTTAATGAACCTTTGTTTGCAGGGCCGTAGCTAGAAGTGATCTATAGGGGGGAGCTCATAATTTTTTTTTTTTTTTTCTCGTTCTCTGATACAGAAAGATAAATAAGTGCATATTTACACTGTAGGTACTATGTTTCTTATTAAACTTTTGTAATAACTTCATTTTATACTAAGAAAAGTATATGACGATGAAAATTTTGAGCGTATAACTGGTGCAAAATTAAACATCATGTTAGCTTCATAGGATTAGGAGTGTTGAATTGCCTATTTTAGGTACAATTTAGTAATTCTGCAAAACTGTAAAAGGATCTCAAAACTAAATTAGACTTTTGAACAGAATTTCATTTGCATTTTTGAAACAGAAATTCATTTAGTGACCTTGGAATCTTTTCCAGGGGGGGCTGAGCCGCCCATAGCGCCCCCTTAGCTACGGCCCTGTTTGTTTGTTGTATGTAAATGTTTCAATTATCATTAGTATTATTAATCAGAAAAAATATATATAAAAAATGGTATATGGTAAAAGTAAAATCTTTTTAAGACATTGGAAAGAAAAAAATACGTTTCCTTCTTAGCAGATGTAAATGTTTAATATATTTTTTTTTTTCTCGAGTATTGTTGTATTCATTTAAAAAAATGAATGAACAGTTTAAAAGAAATTTGCAGATTTCAGTTTAAACGAAAATTCCGTCATAATCATGTTTTGTTTTATGGGTTTAATTCTATTTTAAGACGCCTAGTGATCTACGATTCTTTAAAAAGAATAAATTCAAATGTTTAATTGTAGAATAATGACGACTTAAAAGTATATGCCTAGTTTGCAAAAATTTTTGGACCAAGCCAAACTTTACTGATTTATAAACAGACTTTTCCACGTCGAGAAAAGGATTTTCATACGGGAAGATTCAACAGGAACTGATTATTTTGGTCCGTGAAGACTAGGAAGAACGAAATCAGTCTCGGCTTCGTACGGAAAAAATAAGTTAGGCTCGGCCCGGCCCTATACTCCAGGGAAAAAATTAAGGCCCGGCCCGTGCAGATCTCTATACTATACATGAGCGGAAACATTTAGGAACCCCCTCCCCTCGAGTGTGGTCCACTCTCCAACATCCCGGATTTCGGCCAATGCCTCTTAGAAATTTTTATATTTAATAAATAATATTTATCAGAGTTCCAAAAGAAACAAAAATCTAAAATTCATAGTAGAAAATAGTACGATTTTAAAAATTCGTTAGCGCGCCCTCTACCCCTCTTTTCTTTGTTTTAATTTTTTAAGTGTTATCAAATATCTGAAATTTTAAAATCGGTGAAAGAAATGATAATTTCTATAGAAACTATTTTAAATTTAAATAATATACAGTTGGCAAAATAATTTTTTTAAATTGATTTTTTTATAAAATAAAATAAAATCGATTTTTAATAAAATTAGATATTTTTAATCACCATCGAAAAATATTAATAGATGCATAGGTTTAAAATCTTTAAATGCATTATTTGCAAATTTTTGCATTATTTGCCTCCCCCCCCCCCCCCCCAAAAAAAAAAAAATCCTAGTTATTACATTATCTGTGGTTTTACCAATGACAGTCGCCTGAAAATAAAATATTTCTTTGACATCAGTGTTTTTGGAGGGAAATAACCGTTATAACACGAAAGCCCCTCAATATTCCCCACGAGCTTCAAATCATCCAAATTCCTCCTAGTCCTAAAATGACAAGATCAGGACGTCCTGGGGAAGTCTTTTGCGATTTCCTCAGGAATGAGCTTTCAGCAACTTCCGAGGGACGCTACTTCCGGGGAAGTGCCTAGGAAGTCACAGTACTGGCGCTATCTCATAAGTGATTCTGGAGTAAACTACTCAATTGCTTTTTATTAAAATCAGAGATGCCACTTTTCCGCCAGACGACGGATTTCCGCTTTTTTTGCCGGTAGGGAATTTGTTCATAAGCCAAAAGTTAATACCACTAGTAGTTGACTCGTAGGCTTAGCATTGTGTTTTCCTGCTCCCAGTTTTTCATGTTTTCATACATTTGATTGTATGGCAAACATAATGCTAAGCCTACGACTCAACCACTAGTGGTATTAATTTTTGGCTTATGCACCACGTCGCCTCCGGCAGACATGGATCATTAACTTTCTCTGTGACTACTCTTCCATAAAATAAAAGAATTTTTCTTGTGCTCGATGACTTAGGGTTTTGTGCGGTCGACTCTTGGACTATTAAGGATGACTGAAGCAGTACAAACGAAAATCTCTGGGTACTTACCGAATACAGATACTAGCGACATAATTTTATCGAGATCGGAAAATTTGCTTTTCTTCCTGTAGGAAATGCCACATTTTCCCAGCACATTCAAAAGAATGGGCCGTAACTGCGTGTTTAAATCGGTACCAACGAAAATCTCTGGATACTAACGGCATGCATAATTAGCGCCATTTCAGAGAACTTTCATTTTCTTTCCCATAGGAAATGCGGGAAATCCCATGTTTCGAAATCCACGCAAAAGAATCGGCCATAACTCCGTAACGATATGCGAATAATGAAAATCTTTCGATTCTAACGAAGTACAATCGACTCTCATTAATTCGAAATCGGTTAATTCGAATCTTCGCTTCATTCGAACTAAACATGAAGGCCGGAAATTTTCAATGGCAGAATAACGTTAAAAACTTTCACTAATTCGAACTCATTTTCTCTTGACTTCGCTTAATTCGAACTAACGAGAATTCCGGTTTTTTATTTTCTTTTATTTCTTACGGATTTCAGATAATTTGAATAACTTTCTTTATTTGATTTTTGTGAAATTTATTCCGAACGATTATACATATAATCCAATGCATTTGATATCCACTTTCTTAGCGCCCCGTCTGTCCATCAGTGACACCTCAAATTTTTCTTCCATTGTGCTTGCTTCTAACCATTTAACTAGTTTATGTATATTTATACATTCTAATTTGTTATTAAGTCATATTCTAATGGTAACAGACGAAATATATTTAAAAAACACTAACATTAATTCTTTTGTAATAGTACCATGTTAAGCATGCTTTTATTTCATATCTTCCATAATTCGAACTTCGGATAATTCGAACATTTCCTATGGCCCCGACGAGTTCGAATTAACGAGAGTCGACTGTACTAACGACTTGCACAGTTTGTGCAAACACAGTAGATTTTAATTTTTTCCCATATTTCGCTCCATTTCAGTCAAGTGAAAAGACCCACTTGGTAATGCTAATCTCATGGATGAAATTTATAAACATAACCCCGCTTGCCTTTCAGTACAGAAGGTTCCCTCAAATCCGCACAGCTTAGGGACCATAGGTTGTGCAGATTTTTGAAATTTGCGGATTTCTGTTCATTGCTTTGTTTACAATTTTAAACGGTAATTTGAATGTAATTAATAATGCAATCGAAATTATAATGAATGCTTACAATATAGTAAAATATGAAAAAAAGTAAAGTAATGAATTAAAATAATAAAAATTTAGATAATGTTTATATTAATGAAAACATTAAATGAAAAAGTCATATAAATAATCAATAATGTATAATTAAATATTCATTATAAAAATGAGATGTATTTTTCCTAACTTATTCAATACTACTTGCCACATGAAGGTACACTACTAATTCAGATCAAAATCATAAAATAAGGGAGTTTAGCATTGTGTTTTATTTCCTGTTTAACCGGACTTACTAACCCAAAAAAAAAAAAAAAAAAAGCTTGATTAGTACATAAATATATTTGGTAAAAAGATTGTGTTTACCAGTGATATCAGCAATAATACTTTAATTTTTTTGAAAAATAAATTTATTCTTCATTTATGAAAAAGCATGAATTCAGTAATATTAAATTACAGTTTAAAATATGTATGGCATTAATGTAAAAAAAGTCAAATTTTGTTCCTACATCTGAACTGAAGGTTTCATTGTTTACATCTGGTAAATTATGTACAGATTTTGCAGAATTGCGGATTTAAGGAAGTCCACTGTATTTTTAAACAAATTTTTCGCGCAGACTAATTAAGATAGATATGTACAAAGACTAACTTTTTTGGTTTTGTTTACCCATAGAAATTGCTAACCTTTAATTGGCCACGTCCCATCAAAACATTTCTAAAATCGCAATTTTTCTCCCCTCTCCTTTTTCTCACACCCACTTTCTCTAACATATATTCCTTTTATTTAAAAAGCGAACCTAATTCAACTGAAAGAAACCTGGCAGAGCCTTAACAATAAAAATTCATTTCATTTTTTTTTTTTAAACTTATCAAAAAGATGAATTATCTGTCACAAATGTGGTTTTAGCATAATTGAGGCGATTCTGTAAATCTTTACATTTATGTTACAAAAAGTTTTGTTGTGCATTTCCAACCTACTTGGATATTTAAGAAAAGTATTTATATGATTCGCATTTTTATTTTCAAAAATGAAGTGATTCTGTCATTTAGCATGAAAATTCGGTAGCATAACCAGGATGGGTGTCCAAGTAGAGGTCTGCACGAGCCGAAATTTCCAGGCACGAGCCCGACCCGAAAGTAAAAATTTCGGCCCGGCCCGAACTAAAAAAATAATGGCCCTGCCCGAAAGTTAAAATTTCGGCCCGATCCGGGAAAAAGTTAAAAATTAAGCCGAGTGAATTTCTACGGAATATTAATCTTTACTCTTATGAAAGAGTTCAGACCAAAAAAACTTATTTTAGTCTTTTTTTCTTTTTTTTTTTTTTTTTTCCATGTTTATAATCTCTATGTATGCAGAAGTGTCGTAGGCTGCGATATTTACGCTTTTAATGAACCTTTGTTTGTTGTATATAAATGTTTAAGTTATCATTAATATTATAATCCATATTCCATGTAATGGAGACATAAAAAATCTAAAAAATGGTACATGGTAAAAGAAAAATCTTCTAAGACGGAATCGCATTGGAAAGGAAAAAATACGTTCCCTCCTTAGCAAATGTAAATGTTTAATATGTTTTTTCTCGCATAGTGTTTGTATTCATTCTGCATGGATGAACAGTTTAAAAGAAATTTGCAGTTTTCAGTAAAAAAAATTCCGTCATAATCATGTTTTTTTTTTTTTTTTTTTTTTTTTTTTTCATGTGTTTAATTTTATTTTAAAACGCCCAGTAATCTACGATTATTTAAAAAAGAATAAATTCAAATGTTTAGTTGTAGAATAATGACGACTTAAAAGTATATGCCTTTTTTGATTTTGAAAAAATATTTGGATCAAGAAAAATTTTACTGATTTATGAACAGACTTGGCCAAGTCGAGAAAAGTATCTTCATACTGGATTATTCAACAGGAACTAATTACAGTCGGCTCTCGTTAATTCGAACTCGTCGGGACCACAAGAAATGTTCGAATTATGGAAAATTTGAAATTAAAACATGCTTAATATAGTACTATTACAAAGGAATTAATGTTATAGTGGTTTTTTTTTTAATTCATTTCGTCTGTTATCATTAGAATATGACTTAATATTAAATTAAAAGACATAAATACATAAACTAATTAAGGGTTTAGAAACAAGCACGATAGAAGAAAATTTTAAAGCGTCACTGATGGACAGACGGGGCACTAAGAAAGTGGATATAAAATGCATTGGATTATATGTATACTTGTTTGGAACAATTTTCACAAAAATCAAAGAAAGAAAATTATTCAAATGATCTGAAATTCGTAAGAAAGAAAATAAAAATAAAAAATCGGAATTCTTGTTAGTTCGAATTAAACGAAGTCGAGAGAAAATGAGTTCGAATTAATGAAAAATTTTAACGTTATTCTGCCATTGAAAATTTCGGAACTTCATATTTAGTTCGAATTAAGCGAAGATTCGAATTATCCGATTTCGAATTAACGAGAGTCGACTGTATTTTGGTTCGTGAAGACTAGGAAAAATGAAATCAGTCTCGGCTTCGTAAGGAAAAAATCCGTTAGGCCCGGCCCAATACTCCAGGGAAAAAATTAGGGCCCAGGCCCGGCCTGGCCCGAATGCCGTTAATAGAAATCAGCCCGTGCAGATATCTATGCCCAAGTGCTCTGAATACTGGTAATTTTTTAAAGTTCTGTTTTTCCTATCTAACCATAATTTTTTCTGCTATGAGTCAAGGAGAATAAAACCTTACAATATTACTGGTTTCGGGTACCCACCCTGGTTACGCCACTGAAATTCATAACATTGGCATATTTTATAATTCTTAGTAACTTTTTAAAAGTTGATGAACATTTTTCTTCTTATAGATAAAATAAAAAGCATTTGGATATTCTGATTTTTATCAATTTTAACCCCTTCGGTCCCTGGGCCCCGATTCAGGGACCTCTGTTCTTTTACTTATAAAAATTAAAAGGTCTGATTTTTTTACTTCACTTTTTAGTAGCTGAATGTTTTTTTGCGTTGAAAGTAAACGAATAAATGCCTGCAGTGGCGCCAACTTTTGAAAAATATTGGGTTGGCTCAAAAATATTGAGTGAACTCAAAAATATTTTTGTAAAAATGTGCGATCTGTTTGTTTTCTTTGAAGGGTTGACAGATGGTGAAATATGAGAATTTTAAATCAAGCTATCATCTATACTAATATTATAAAGTGGAAAGATTTGATTGTTTGTTTGTTTGAATTGAATAGGCTCCGAAACTACTTGACGGATTTGAAAAATTCTTTCACCGTTGAAAAGCTACACTATTTCTGGTGAACATAGGCTATATTATATTTTCAAAAAAATTAGGGATCCGTACTAAAATGCCAATAATGTAACCCAAGGTGTAGAAAAATGGCATTAAAAAATATTTACATCGCGTGCGCTGTGAATACTATTGATTATAATCTATATACATAAAACAAAGTCGTGTTAGTTACACTATTAATAACTCAAGAACGGATGGATCGATTTTTATGAAATTTTGTATGGAGGTGTCTGACACCTTAGATTAACATATGGGCTACTTTTTACCCGACTATCTAAAAGGAGGGTAATGTTTTTAGTAGTTGAATTTAATAGGATGAAGTGGTAGTAACTATTTGCGGTGTCAGTAGTGGCAGGGGACTGGGCGACTTGTTCTACCCGAAGCAAAGCGAGGGCCCGCTAGTGTTTTAATAAATTTGCAATTTTATTAAATTAATTCTCGTGCGTCAAACACTTATATTTACTGTAATGTCATAATATCATGAACATGACACATTGAATTAGAAAAACGTTGAACTTGGAGGCGAAATATTTCTGTCATTTGGGATTTTTGGGTGTTAGCCGGAGAATTAAAACACATAATCATTGGCAAAATAAATTTTATTTTAGGAAGAAAAATTAATAGAAAAAATATTCAAATAAATAGCTACGACGATGAAAATTTTGTACACTATGATTCAAAATTATTGGGTGGGCTCGGGCCCCACGAGTCCATATAAGTTGGCGCCACTGAATGCCTGCATCTAAGCTGAGACAAAATAAACGTTATTTTCATCTGAGTTTGCATGTAAACTCTTTATTTGAAGTTCCAGCTTGAGTATCGGCGAAATCCCGAAAATTAATTTACTTATTTAAGACACATTCGTAATAAAATATTTTTTTTTACTATGACATCATTTTCACACACTGAACCCTCTGAGATGAACTTCTCAACCTCAATATCAACATGACGAAAAAAATATTGAAGTTCCACATCTTTATGAGTAAAAAATGCGTTATTTTAAATCGTGACGTCATTTACATTTCAAAACTTTTTAAAAAGTTACTTTTAATCGTAATACGAAAATGGCATCCTTGTAATTCCTCATGAAGGTATGGCCCAACCAGTGGCTGAGAGGTTCTGCTATCTATCGAAATTGGTAGACGGCAGATGGTGGGTTCGAACGCAATCGCGACCGTCGGCCTAATCGTTCGGAGTTATCCGTGGTTTTCTTTGAACCTTGGATTTCCTTGCGTAAATACGGGTTAGGTTTCCTTAGAAAGACCTTTCGCGGAGCCCCTCTCCCCCCCCCCCCCTTTAAGAGCCTATAGTCCTCGTGTTGATAATTGGCCGTCATAAACACAACCAATCATGGAGGAATGAAGTATTTCCCATTGTTTCCTTTCACTCTTCAACAAAAAAATAACCCAATTGCCTCTATTTGAAAAAAAAATCATAAAGGTCTTTTAAAATTAAAATGAAAATTGTAAAAATGGAATTGTTTTAAGCGAGTGCGGGTACATCTACAAATACAGTGCTTTCATTAAAAAATACATTAAAATCAGTTAAGTAGAAAGTTCAGGCCAGATGACTAAAAAAACAGCCTTGTCTTTTAAATAGGCAATACATATTCAAATTCAGGAAGAAACATGAAATTTCCAATAAAAAATGACTTTTTTAATTCTCTACACTACAATAAACCAAAATTTATAAAATGACACTGCTAAGAGATTAAAATAAAGATTTAAAAAGTAAAACAATTGGTAAACTTACCGCAACCTGTCTTAGAATTCTAGTGACAATTCGCACTTTTAAATAATGTTTACGTCTTTTTTTTTAGCCGAATATAAAATAGATCCGGTTCGAGGATTCATTCAATCATATTCCAACAACTCGCGGTGAATAACAGCAGTTACATAATGTTTGCGTTGTGGCACATGTTTTATATCATCGTGCGAAATAGTTTTTAATTCATGTCCGAAATGGAGGTTGATGAACACTATTTCTCCTGTGGACGTGTATATATTATTTATTTATTTTGTCTAGTTTATTCTCCCGTGATGAAATTTTACGGCTTACCACTTCTGTTGAGTTATTTTAAATATTGCATCATGTGTGATTATGAATTTTGCCGTGCAATATTTTATTTTTATTGAAATAATTTGTGTTTTATTTAAGGACAATCTGCACACTAAATTTTCTGTATTGGAATATTTTATAAAATTTCTTTGGCATATTATAAAATGGTTTTATGAAGAAAAATGTAATCCTTATGATAAAATTTGAAAATAAATAAATGATAATAATAATACAATAAAATCTAATTTTAAAAATAAGAAATTTTTTTAAAACCACGTCTTTCCTGCATCCCTAATGTTTATTTTAATTTTTTTTTCTACACTTTTTATTACAAATGTGCTCTATAATAGTAATGATCAGATTTACAAAGTAATAATAATAATATAAATAATAATAATAATTTTAAAAAAGTAAAAATAGTTTTGAAAAACATTCTTTTATAAGTATTCAATGGTCATCTTTAAAATGCCAACTAATTTTTCACTGTAATTCATACTTTTCCCCCAAAACCCCGTTATGTTATATTAATTTGGTGTTGGTAACGAACTCTATTATGAAAAATTCACTGTATTTTTACACTTGCTAGAAAGCTCAAACAAATGGATTTATTTTAAAATACCGTAATTTCGGGTGTATAAGCCGCGGATCAAACAATTCTTTTTGGACCCAGAAATCTTATTTAGTGATTGAAGGCAAATATTTACGGCGATCTAACTAGTAATATTTGTTTCTTAAAAAATTCTGGGTCGAAAAAGAATTATTTGGCCTGCGGCTTATACACCCGAAATTACGGTAAATAATTATTGTTCTTTTTTTAGGAAAGAAAAAAGGAAACGTTATTTAAACCATCTTTAGGATTTCTAACCTTTTTTCTCAATGTATAATAGCAAATTCGTTAAATTGTTAATAAGCGTTTTATTTTATTTATTTTTTCTTTTGTACTTTACATTTTTACTTATAGACCGGGAGGCGGCAGCACATACAACCACCTCATCGAGTTCATGGCCAAAATTCCAAAATTAGGTAAAACGCGATTCGCATATTTAAACGCCAAGTCATATCTTGATGGAAAACGCCTTAAAACAGTATTTTAGCCATTGACTTGTAGGTTTACCAATGTGTTTTCCTGTACCCAAAAGTATGAAAAAATGGAGAACTGGGAGCAGGAAAACACAATGGTAAACAGCGAAAGGTAAACAGCCATGCGAAAAGTTGGGGGGGGGGGGAGACGAAGAGGGCGGTCGTCCTGGTCGCGGAAATTAAGGGGGCGCCACATTTATACTACCAACGTCATTTTTGGTCTGTCGCAAGAAAAAGTTGATAGGGGGGAGGGGGTGCGCCAAATTCTAATTTTGCCCCAGACGCAATTTTCTCTTCGCGTGCCCCTGATGGTAAACCGACGAGTCATTTGCTAATATAGGGTTTTTCAGGTGGTTTTCGCCAAGATATAACCTGGGAGACCGATTGCGTTTTAATATGCGAATAGAGTTTTTAAAAATTCTCGAATTTCAGCCACGAATCCGATGAAGTGATTATCTGTGCTACCGCCTCTCGATTTTTTACATCATACGTAGTATACGGTAAAGTCTTGTAATCGTTTTAAAAATCTAAAAAAAAATTACAGATTTACACGTTTCAGAAACTAGAGATATGGAAAAGTAGCCTACAAATATCACTAATATCAATACTAATACCAATTTTATCTTTTTATGTGTTTTTGTAATTATATAAATACGTAGCTCCTTTAGTCGTCATTTGGTTCGTACATCTGTCTGTCAGCCCGTCTGTCCGCATATAACACCGCAAAAATTGCCCAATAGAATAGTTTGAAATTTACTATATAGAACCGTTGCTGAAATGTGTCTTGTCATTTCGAATATTTCTGTAAATCGAATCAAAACTTAAAATATTATAACAGTTTTCTTCATTCTATTAAATCCTATCATATGTAATCAATTGAATGATATGCGACGATTCTAGGTTGCCATGGTGATAACGTCGTATTTAACATGGAGTCCTGTTAATTCCATATTGTTGAATTTAATAAATAGAATTCTGATAAATTTTGCATTCATGCATTTTTGAAAAAGAGTGCAACAGCCAATTACCCCAAGATCTTACTATTTATAAAACTAGTTATAGTGATAACGCACACGCACCTTTTTTGACACGTTTTATGTACAATTTCCGACTTATAAATATAAAAATAAACAAATATGTACGCATTAACATTCAAATATATATAGGTTTTATTTTAATAGTACAGTAGAACCCCGCTAATTCGGACCCCGATAATCCGGATAATTCGGATCGGGGTCTTAATTTGGGCATTTTTTTTTTTTTTTTTTTTTTTTTTTTTCTTTCAAGTTTGAGAAGCGATTGGCTAATTTCCATAACATTAACTTGTTTCATCGTCGTATTCTAAATAAAAAAACATTTTCTGGCATGTTTTCGGAATAATTAAGCAAAGTAAACATTATTACTGTCTGCAAATATTCAATAAGTTTAACATAAAGATGATTTTCTGTTAGTATGTTATATTTTATTTCATTTTTTTTTTCTAATTCTCCGGATAATCCGGTATTTCGATAATCCAGATTGGGTCCGGTCCCAATTAATCCGAATTATCGGGGTTTTACTGTATCTATTCATTTCTTTTGAAAAATTAGGTTTACTCAAAAGACTCAAAACCCAATCCGTAACAAACCCGAACCCGAAACATTTAAAGCTAATCCGGCTCGAAACGAAACAAGTGGGTAAGTGTAATCGCGGATCGCGCAGAGATTTTTGTTTAATATTTCTTTCAAAACAACTTATTCTTTAAGTAATAAATCCAAATTGTTAATTTAGTTAAATTCTTACATTGATGGTAGCACTAGTAAATTTAATTATAAAATAATTATAAAAGGAAGTTATTTATTTTAATAAATTTAAAAATGCTCAGATCAAATTATTTTTTAAAAATCCAAAATTTCAAATTTTTTGAAAATCCGAATTAAAAAAAAATTAGCGGAAATATAAATAAAATTTTAAATTTCTAAAAACGAAAAAAAAAATTGTTTAAACGAAATTTAAATTGCTGAATCATTAATAAATAGCAACGGTTTTTAAAATTGAAAGAAGAACATTGAATTCCAAAAAAATATTGAAATATTATGAATGTCAGCGATTTAAAAATAATAATAATATAAACCCCTAAATTGATAAAAGATAAGAAATTACGATTAAGCAAATTCACTTTAGTATGAAAATTTCAAGTTCCAGCACCGAGGTTCGAATAAAGAACTTTCTGTTTACCAAGAGTCACTTTACCTCCAAGCTATGATGTCTGTACGAAATAGATTGAAATTAAGGTTTCAGTGTTGAATTCAGGGGTGGCCCAGGCGGGGGGACATCTCCCCTGGAAAATTTAATATTTTTATTTTCAATGGTCAAGAGTTGCATAACGTCCCCGGAGCTACAGAAGTCCTTCCCGGAGAAAAGTGTCTGAATTCAACACTGGAAGGTTCTCTTTTAAAATTTAAAACGCAAAAATGAACGGATGACATTGATAAAATTTATTTAATTAAAATAATAGACTTTTTCAAAATTTTATGATTTGCCGTGTGACACGAGGTATTCAGCTGTAAATTCACAAAGTTTGATGTAGTAAATAACTGCACAAAAATTGTATAAGTATCTAACTTATACAGTTTTTGTGTACTGGAACTAGACCTTGTGACGGGCTGACAGACATAGGACAAAGATGAATAGTATTTCGTCAGATGAACAAAACCCTAAAATGAAATAGCGCCAATTCGACAACACGAAAAGCGTGAAGGAGTCGGGTCGGTTGCGGATAAAATTAGTTTATCCACGTTTTTGTTCGGTTTGTAACACTGCTTAACCCTTTCCGGCACGGGCAAAATCTGCTAGTAAATTGAGAAATTATCGACTAACACTGGAATTCATAAACGAATTTTTTAGATATTTTGAAATCCTTAACCTAAGCTTTTATTGTAAAAGCAAAATCTTAATAAAATATTATTGGTGCAGATTACAAGTTTGGAATTTTAATTAGGTATCCCAGCACAGTGTGCCAGAAAGGGTTAAAGGAGGTCCAAAACACAAAAAATTCTCAAATTTAAAAAAAAAAATATTTTTACTGCATTATTTTTTTTCAAAATTTCAGAACTCGGGGACACTTGGAACAGGTAGAAAATGAGCTTTTTTTAATTGTACTCACTATAGAGTTTAAAGGACTAGTGGCCATTTAAAACGTGTTTTCCTGAAAATGACTTTTTTTCATATTTTGAATAAGTTCAAAGTACTAAGGCTCAGTGGTAAAATGATCTAGAAACAAAGTGTTTATGTTTTTAGAATCTTAAAAAAATTTGCAACAAAAGTAAGGGGAGATATATTTTTTAACTATTTCTGAAAATTTTACATAAATTGGTAAACATGAAAATTGTAACGAATTTAAGAAAATTTACCATGCGTATTTTTTTTTTTTTTTTTTTTTTTTTTTTTAGCCGATTAAAATAGAAAATTAAAAATATCTCTCCTTAGTTCTTTTTTATATACTATAACACTATTTAAGAAATTTTAGTAATACCAAAATATTGAAAATTGAATGAGGAGTAGTAATTTTAAAAAGTGTATTTTTCGACAAAAAAAAAATCATAAAAATCCCCATAAAAATATACTTTTTAATAAAAAGTGATTTTTTTTGCTAATTATTACTTACAAAAAGATTCTTAAGTAGTACACCAAAATTCATTACTTTAAAATCAATAATAAAAATTTGGGGTTTTTTTCTTACGGGTCTCCCTTAAAATGACATTTAAGTCATAAAGATAGAAAATCTTAATTAGAAGAGGAAATATTAATCTTTATGTTTTGGTTTGGTTTCAAAACTTTAGCTTTCAAGCAATGATTGATTGTTATGGAAAAAATTTTCAAAATGCATTTTTCTTTATAATGGATTTTTTCACTATTTCTCTTACTTAAATTGTTATAACTCAAGAACCATTTAAGATAAATGGTTCAAACTTGGAGCATGTGTCTTTCAGTTGTTTTACTTAATCTTGATTTAGCAAATTTGAAAAAATATATATTTACTTTTAAAAATATGATTTAAAAAAAAAAGAAGTTACATCATTTTTTTCCGTTTTAAATATTTTTAATTTTTATTTAAATTAATATTTTTTAAAATGTTGAATCCAAAATTAAAACTTATGTATTCCTGTTTATTTACATGAAAAAAAGAATTGAAATTGTACAAATAATATATTAAGTTTATACAATTTAAATTTATCCCACTTTTTTAATAATTTTTTTTAATTATTATAAGTTTTATCATTTAATTTTGTTACTAATAATTAGGGATGGGACGAATAGTGATTTGGCCGAATAGCCAAATACCAACTTTTTTTCCAATAAAGAAAATAAATTTTGATTATATATAATTTAAAAAATAGGAGCTCATTAATAATTATTACTCTTAAATGTACTTTTAAATGTATTTTTAAATTTGAAAAACTTATTTTAACACAAAAAAATTATGAAATTGCATTATATTCTTTTATCCTAATGTACATCAAATTGATTTTCAGTAAGTCATGTTGGGAAGGTATTTCAATAAAATTATGAAGAATGTACTTCACTTTTACTATTAAATGATACTTTTACTCTTTCTTTCATCCAAAATCAATAATATTCTTAATCTCTCTCTCTCTCCAGAGCTCACAAGAAGATATTTTCTGAAATAACCTTTATACCTAAATTTTGATCATTTAGAGTTTGTCTCCCAAATGATAAGCAAATTCGTAAGAACGAGACTGTTCTGAAATCAGTTGTTAAGCTTTAAATTACAATTATGTTAAAGCAAAATGTTATGCTTAAAGTAGAATGCATGTGTTAACAAAATCTTTGACATTTGAATTGGCACATACAATATTCAACATCAATATTCCACTTATTCAACAAGCATTAAAAGGATAAACAGAAATTGATAACAACATGAATGAAGGAAGATGTCAATTAAAAATATATACATAATAATGTCACATATTTAAGTCAGTAACTATGCAAATAATTATTTAAAAGTTAAAATTATAGAATAAAAAAATTATTTTGTTCAGTATTTAGAATTTATGTTAACTAAATATTTATAAAACTTATCTTCATAAAGCAAGTTGTATCTTTTAATGGTATCTAGTTTGGCAGCAGTTCTGTTTTCAGATGTACCGTTGTATTTGGAATAGTGATATTTGATATTTAATTTTGAAAACGAATCTTCGTTACACCTAGTGAATGATTTTTTTCATTTCTTACTTTATAGAAAATAAGTTATGAATTTCATAAGAGCCTTTTTTATAAGTGCATAGAATTTGCAGAGACATTAATAAATATTCGAGTGTTTTAGAATAAGGCAGTGTTTTCTATAAGTGTTTTTATATCTTGAATTGTAATATATCATTCCCTAATGAAGACATTTCCCGTACAATCAAACCTCCAACTTAGGCAGCAATTTCTAAAACATCACTAACTTTTAAAGGAAATACAGAAAGGCTGTATATTTTTTAGTATCTCAATAACTGTATATTTTGTAAATGAAAATAAGGACTTCATGAATGAAGTAGCAAATTTGAATTAGAGGGGAAAAAAATTGTAAGAAATGAAAATCTTTAAATCCTAAATTTATTTGGTAAGATATCTTTCACTGTTCGGCGAAATTTTAGCGGTATTCGGCAAGATATCTGTAAATATTCGGCTACAGGTATTCAGTGGCGTAGCTAGGCATTTTGGCGCCCGGGGCAGAAAGAAATTTTGCGCCCCCCCCCCCCCCCCCCAAAAAAAAAAAAAACTTTTTCCCTCGAGAAAAGAAAATGCCTTACTTTGGCTTGGTTCCCTTAAAGGTGTATTCGAAAAAACGCTTTTCCACCTTCAACAGCTCGAAATTTTCCGATACAATTTCAGACACATTTTTAAAAGTAGAAACATGAACCTTGCTGAGGGGAATCTTGAAGAGACGTATGAGGTGCCGTGAGATGTCTTTTTACGCTCAATTCCTTAGAATTTGTGTTATAAACAACTACCTTATCATATGATCCTTTTTTTCGTTCCCAGATCTCCCGCTTGGGAAAAATCGGTTCGAAATGCCGTTTTTGATTGCTTTTTTTTGCAATATTTTCCGCATTTATCAAAGAATCGACAAACACGGCACCTTGTGTACTTTCCAAATAAAAGATTTTGAAAGTTTGATGTATTTGACAGCAAAAATGAATTCAAAAATAAATCGGAAAATAAGCAGTTTGAATCGAAATACACCCTTAAGGACTTTGTCCTCGCTTGAGGAAACGCTCGCGAGCTAATGCTATTCCTATGCGGAAGCATTTTTCTAATAACTCTTTCGCATTTTGACATTTTTGAATAATTTTTTTTTGCATTGGATAGCTGAGGTGCATGCCGACAGCGCACCTTTTTTACTTTTGGAATTTGGTTGCAGATATTTTTTTAAGTACTTTCAGTTTCGAAACCGATTTTGAAAGTGAAACTAACTTTGTAAAAAAATATCTGCAACCAAAATCGAAAAACTAAAAAAGGTGCGCTGTCGGCATGCACCTCAGCTATCCAATGCAAAAAAAAAAAAAAAAGAAAAGAAAAGAAAAGAAGAAAAAAATTATTCAAAAATGTCAAAATACGAAAGAGTTATTAGAAAAATGCTTCCGCATAGGAATAATAGCATTAGCTTGCGAGCGTTTCCTCGAGCGAGGATAGGGGTCTTAAAGGGAGAAAAAGAAGCCGTCACTATTGCTTGTTTTTAAGGTTTCAGCTGATTACACAAACATATGAAACTAAAAGATGTGGAACCCGATTATTAAAGATTTATAGTTTTCACAGAATGTAAGTTTTCCAAGTGGGTGAAAAAAGTCCGATCCAGGATTCGAACCAGGGATGTATTGGCTGATACCACCAATGCTTTTCCGACCGAACCATCCTGGACGAATTATTGGACTAATTCACCCAATTAACCTTGAAAATCACACAATCTGGTCTGATACTTTGGATCAGCTCAATGGAATAAATTGATGGTTAATATATGGAACTGCAGAAAACGCTGCATACGAAATTAGATTAATTTATAAGACGATTATTCAATCGGTAAACCTTGTACATCACAGATCCTGGAGATTGTGCTATTCTTGACCAAATGTCAATAAAGAGCTAATTAATTAATTAAACTAAACATTCCTCCCGAATTAACAGATTCGCCCCTAGATAGAAAAATATTACAATCCCCATCATATTAACAAAAACCCGCATGAAAAAAGATTAGATTTTGCCCATTTGAGATGCATGCGCACTGCACAACGACCTGGTCCCGAGATTCATGTAAATGGCTCCTGGGACTTCCGATCGAACTTACAGAGATAACTGTAAGATGCTGCAACGGAATAAACGAGATCGGTCAATATAGAGATTATCGAGTCTAATTATTTTTTCCATTATTTTCCCAGTTATTCCTCACATAGATAGATGTAGGCATAGTCTTTTCTAATGCATATGCGCTAAGTTAAAGTATATATCAAATATATTTAACTTTTAAAATGACGGAAATAGCCATTTGTACTGGTCGTATTAGGGAGACTGAAAAGTCCTACTTTCTTTTTTTAATATGATTTAAGAAGTAAAAATTAGGGACTAGGTTGCCCACATTTTATTACGGTGCTGGAAAAAATTATAAAACCGATAGAAAATTTACAAAAATAAAGAAGTAATGGAATTGTTGATAACACAAATTCTGTTTTCATTTGCATGATCAACATTGCAATAATACGCACAAACTTTAGATTAGAAAAAAGAAAGAAATACCATAAATTATGCTAATTTTTTGCAACTAATGAAAAACAACTTGGAAGAAATTATAAAGCCGATGGTTCTACCCTCAATTTCCATAATGACAGACTTGAGAAAGCAAGTTGCCATGAAAGTTTAGGTAAATGTAAACGTGTTGGGTGCATTCATTTTTTTTTTTTTTTTTTTTTTTGTGTGTGTGTGTGTGTGTGTGTGTGTGTGTTTAATAGAATGCCATAAGGAAAAATGTTATCCTATGGTGAAAAAACTAAAATATTAACTTTAAATGAAGCTGGAATGTCTGTTTCTAATATTGCAAGACAAATAGGAAGGTCCAAGGCTGCACCAAACAGTTTTCTCATAAATCTCGAAGATTACGGCAGTAAGAAGTGTACAGCAAGACCAAAATCCTTAACTGTAAAGCAATCCAGGCAAATTTGGAAGCTATCTTGCGGACAAAAAAAATGTCGTCTGCCCAAATTCAAGAACAATTACAATTACCATGTATAAGCCGAACGATCAGAAATGTTTTAAGTAACAATTAAATCGCTCAAAATAAAAAATAAATAAATAAATAAAGGAAAACCCCCCTCTCTCTAAGCACCACAAATATGCTCACTTAGACTGCACGTAAACATTTCACCAAAGGCACAAACTGGAGAGATGTTGTCTTTCCTGATGAAAAGAAATTTAATTTCGATGGACTCGACGGTTATAAATATTTTTGGCATGACTTGCAACAGGAACCTCAATTTTTTTTAAAGCGTTAATTTTGAGGTGGCTCGGTAATGGTTTGGGCTGCGTTTGCTGCCTGTGGAACCATAAACTAACATAACAAAATGAATTCAGTTATGTATCAAGATATGTTAGAAAATAATTTATTACCCATTGCTCCTCTTATAACTTAGGAGACTGGACATTTCATCAGGGCAACGCTTCCCTTCATGTTACAAAATTAACTAAATCTTGAATGGAAGCTAAGTGAAATGCCTTCAAAGGCCAGCTTGTTGCCCTGATCTGAATGTAACAGAAAATCTTTAAAGAATTTTAGCCTGAAATATTTACAAAAATGGACGGCAATTCAATTCTAAGTTAGATTTCATGAATACTACTGAAAACTGCTGGAACTGTATTGATCTTTGATTCATTGAGTACTTTGCGTGATCTGATAGATTCAATGAGCAAGAGAATAGTCAAAGTCATCGATAAAAAAAAAAAAGTGACAAAAATGGCTTGAAATATTCACCGTACGTCTTAATTATTAAACGTTGCATATACACAGAGAAAAGTTCAACAATTCTTATTTATGTAAAAATATAGGAAAAACTTCGGTTTAAAGCTCCTATCAATTTGACACCCCCTATTCAATCATTTCGTTGGGAAAAATCGACGGACGGATCAGCTAGTATACAAATAAAAGATGTTCGTTTGATACTAGAAATGTGACTCCAAGTCGCCAAACAGGCCTTTTTATTTTTAAATTGAAGTCTATAAACATAATTTAAAAACATTTTATCAACTTAATCGAAGATTATCAGTGTGTTCTGTTAACAACGAATTTTATTTATGTTAATCAAAATCAACATCGAATTCTTTTGTGGGCTAGATTTCAACGGAGATTGATTCATGCAAATTAGCATATGACTTTTGGATGTGAAGACTGTGTGTGTATAATTAAATTGAAGACACGATGGCTTGCCTTTAGAATATTTATATCACAGAAAGGTACACACACAAACAGTCACAACAAGAAGAACACAAAATGAGAACACAGAAGTAGATGTAGTAGAATACAGATGCAATAAAGTTGCTTTTTGGGGTAATAAACCCGCTATTTAAATGACATTCGTCAATTATATGGGGAGTAGTCCCGCTATTTAAAATATAGGAACATTTGGGGATAAATCCCGCTGTTCGCTTTAGAATGTTGGGGATTAGACCCGCTGAAATAAACACAACGTGCCACAATGACAGCTAGTGCAAAACTAAAACTCTCGGTCACATGACCGCAGAACTGCGGAGCTCGTTCGGCATGCGCACAAGGACCGAACATGCCGCCCCGCGTTGCAATGTGCGTAGCACATTCAAAATTTTAAAATACATTATGAATACAAACTACTAAAATAGCAATAACATAACAATATTACAAAACAAATACAAGTGATCAGTTGCAATAAAAAGTATAATATACAATGCAATAATAAAAATTTAAAGTAAGATTTAGTTTTTAAAAGAAACACTAGTTGAATCTAAATTATTTACAAACATTTTTAAATACACTTTTAAATCAATAAAATAAGAATATAAGTAAATATAAAATGCATTAGGATTCATCCATAGGTAAGACACATAATTTAGATATCGACCTAAGGAAAATGTTAGAGGCTGTCTTTACCTTGGCAACTCTCACATTGCCGTCCTTCCCTGGTATGACCTCCAGGATTCGTCCGAGCAACCATTTACAAGGAGGTAAGTTGTCCTCCTTTATCACCACCATTGCTCCCGGTTTTATATTATCACCCTTTACCTGCCATTTGGTACGATTTTGGAGGTGGCTTAAGTAGTTTAATCGCCAATTTTTCCAAATTAACTGAACAAATTTAGTAATTCTTTGCCATCGAGATAATCTCGATTCGCTAATATCAATTAACTGAGGTTCTGGAATAGCATCGATTGGCCGACCAATTAGGAAATGGCCTGGTGTCAATACGCTAAAATCATTTATGTCGGTCGATAAGGGGGTTAAAGGGCGTGAATTTAATACTGCTTCAATTTGAGTGGTAATAGTTTGGAATTCTTCCATTGTCAATCTAGAACCCTTCAATGTCCGTTTAAGATAATATTTGAAGGATTTAACCCCGGCCTCCCATAAACCGCCGAAGTTGGGGGATCTAGGAGGAATGAATTTCCATTCTATAGCTTCTGAGGTAAGATAATGAGCTAATTTTTCATCGGGGCAACGAACTAATTCATAAAGTTTCTGCAATTCTGATTTAGCACCCTTAAAATTCGTAGCATTGTCTGTTATAATCGAAGTGCATTTTCCTCGTCTTGAAACAAAACGTTTAAGTGCGGCGATAAACGCATCGGATGTTAGATCCGTTACTATTTCTAAATGAATAGCCTTTGTTACTAAGCAAATGAAGATCGCGACATAGATTTTATGAAAAATCCCTTTTCTTTGATTTTTATATTTAATCTCAAAAGGGCCGCAAAAATCAGCTCCTGTATGGCAAAAGGTAAAATTCGGTGTTATTCTTTCTGATGGGAGAACGCCCATGATTTGTTTGGCAGTAATTGGGTTGCTCCTGAAACAGACAACGCAGTCATGCACTACCTTACGCGCTAATTTTTTTCCACTTACTGGCCAAAATCTCATACGTACGTAATGTATCAAACTTTGGGGACCAATATGAAAATATTTTCTGTGAAAATACTCAAATATAAGTTTTGTAATCTTATGGCCTTTTGGCAAAATGATTTGATGCTTGTTATCAAAGTTTAAATCTGAATTCTCTAATCTCCCTCCAACTCGTAAGATATTATTTTGATCCAAAAAGGGGGCTAAACATTTAATTTTACTAGAAGGAGGAACCCTTGACTCCCGTTTTAAACTACTGATCTCTTCCTGAAACTCAGAATTTTGTATTAGCCTAATTAGAGAAGTTTCTGAGGCCTTTATTTCTGAGGTGGTGAGGCTGCCTCTGCGTCTGTCTATAGCTGGAGATTTGCAATTGTGCAGGAATCTATACACATAAGCTAGAACGCGAAGAATATTGTAATAATTATTACTTATGCTCAAAATAGAATCTACTGCTTCAGGATTCCTGAAAAGAGAAAGAGAAATATTAGAATTACAATCATAAATATTGTTTTTAAATTTAGATTTAGTCTCTAAAACATAGTCCTTTTCTGGTACATCAATGGGTTCTTGCTTAATCTCTAGGACATCAGCTGCGAGGAATTTTGGTCCCTTGAACCACATTGGGTCCTGTATAATGGAATTAACACTAGTACCTCGAGTTAAGAGGTCCGCAGGATTGTCCTTGCTGGAGCAGTGATACCAAGAATTAGAATCAGTGAGAACATTGATTTCCTTGACACGATTGGCGACAAACTGCTTCCATCGTTTTGTTGAGCCCTTGATCCAGTAAAGAGTAATGCTGGAATCAGTCCAGTAGTACACTGTAGATGCTATAACGACTATTGGTTATTTTCTTAAATTATTCCTTCCCCCCGTCTCTTTTCAATTCAAAATCAGTTTTAAGTGTCCTTCATTCACTTTCCATTTTTTTTCCCTCGCATAGTTTTTCTCTAACCGAAAAATCGGCAGCTGCTTAACTTTGTCTGTGAGAAATACACTTACATATCATTCAACCGTTTAAAACATTTCCAGATGTCTGCTATTTCCGATCGAAGCAATTCTGCATTACCTTATATGGACATCATCTCTGTTTCGCAGTTAAAATTTATGCTTACGCTTCTTTTCCTTTCTCGACAAAACCCTATAAAGAATTTAACATCTGCGCAGTAAAATCTCATGTCCCTTCGGTGTGCTTCTTTATTAGACAAAACAACACGTGTAACATTTTATTGTTTGGCAACCTTTTCCTTTCCCATCCCAGCTGGGAAACTAAATTGAATTCTTATCTTGCCGGCTGCATTTTAACTGTATTTGGCGTATACTATCCATTGTGCATGGGCGAACTTTTGTATGTTGGCGATTTTCTATCATGCCAAAAGTGGCAATTTGTTGCTATGTACGAGGACTTGACTCTCTGCGCTCGTCTTGTTAACCTGCTATTCTTCGTTCGGAGATTTTCTCCGAGAGCTATAAGTGTGCCCCCCCTTCGTAATAGATGTTAAAATAAAGTGTAACTTTGCAATCATCGTGGGGTTTTTTTTGTACATCTGAACCTGGATACATGATCATTTCGTTCTTCTAAATGCCTTAACTAATATCTGCAACCACCAATCTCCCTTACAAATCTCTGGTGCCGTTTGACTCTCGTTTTTTTCCCCACATAAAAAAAAAAAAAAAAAAAAAAAATATGGAGGGGGGTACAATCAACTGCGACTTTACGGCGGATGTGATAATTTTGGTTCTTCTTTCTTCTCTGCATCCCCGGTAAAAAAAAAAAAAAAAGCAACGGCTTGGAGTCTTGACTGGTATGTCTCAACAGAGGTGGAATTCCCCAGCTTCACCGGCGGTCGACGTCGAAATGTGATTCCTTGCCTGGACACCCCCTTTTCTCTCCCCTGTGATCTCCATCCCAAGTGCTGCGGAGCGTCTCCCCTTGAAATTACATCTTCAAAACGAAACCTGCGCCCGATTGTCACCTCAGCGTTGGGCGCCCCCCGTTTTCATCTCCGTGCATTCTCTGTGTGATTGACGTGTTCATCGCCGCCAGATATCGAGGGCTGCATGTGCGCATTGTGTGCTTCTATACCAGTGGTGTTTTGTGGTGTGCTTCTATACCAGTGGTGTTTTGTGGTGTGCTTCTATACCAGTGGTATTTTGTGCCTTTAGTGAACGTAATCTAAAGAAAGTTCATTGTGTTATTATGCATCGTAAAGTCATACATCGTACAAAATAGTGATTCATTAGTTGTGGTCGGCAAAAGAAAGTAAAAAAAAAAAATCCACATATAATACATATGTCTTCAATTATGTGAAAATACATCAGAAATAATTCATCGTATGTATCAGTTAACAGTGCACAAAAAAAAGTATTAAATAAATAACAGAATTCCAACTAAAGCTAAAAAAAGATGTGTCACCACCTGTGATAAGTGATTACTAAAGTACCTGTTTACAATATAAAATTTCTGCTAGCCTTCAGTGATAAAAAAAAAGAGAAAAAAGTGCACTACAACAAAAATTAACTTAAAAAAAAAAATCTACATTTTGAATGTGGGAGCAGATCGAGCCCCATTTCCCTAAGTTTTTGTCTTATTAATTTAGTAATCATTTAATTATATATTTTTTTTAAACTAAATCTGTAAGTTACCCCAAGTATTTTCTTTACTTTATGTTCTGCTTCCACAGTCAGTTCATCATAATCAATATTGCAGTTTGGTGTTTTTAAATCATATTTTTTTCAACATAACTATTATAATCCTGTTATTGTGTTTTTGCAAAGATTTTTTTAAATTGCGAAAGCACGGTAACTGTTGTCATTTCTAGTTATTATTTTTATGACATTTTATGCAGTTTTTATCAGTTATTTGCATTTATGTGCTATTGTTTCATATTTTACGTCCCACCCCTTTTTTTGTTTTTTTTAATTTGTATTTAGATTCTCTAATATGCTTAAATGTGTTTAACCAGTTTTGAACTTTAATTACAAGGTTAAAATAAGAACATTCTTTTTCATCCAAAACATATAAATAAATCAGAAGGTTTTAAGTTACAAAAAAAGGAATTTTTTTTCCTTGAGTAAAGAAGTTAAAGGATTTTTTTTTTCTTGCTTGCTAACAGTTTTTGCGGTTTTCTATAGAGTTTTCTTTACTTTATTATCTAAAGTAAGTACTTTGTTAAAGTGAAGGAATATATAGATATATGTTTCAAAGTGTAATTATTTTGCCATTTTATTTAATTTATTTTCTAAATGTGTTAATTTTGTATCCACTTCCTTGCGTTACTGTCATAAAAGGTTCAAATAAGATATCTTTAAAGTGAGGTATATTTTAAGATCTATTTATTTTGCTAGTTTACATATTTTTACTAGCTAGGAAATTTACTTGTTTTCAATGTGCTTTAAGGTATAAGTTCGGTCTGTGTAACAATTTCGCTAAAACTTGTGAGCTTAAACAAAACAAAATAAAACAAAAAAAACTGATCATGGCGGCAAAACAAATTCCGATAAATATCATTCAATTTGATGGAGATCCAGATTTACTTAAATTTTTCTTTGATCAAATTCGCGTCTGTGCAGAAATTAATAAATATAACCCTCAAACAACAATTGCAATCTTAAAGGGAAAGCTAGTTGGGCCTGCACAAAAATTTCTAGCCCAAAATCCCGACCTGCAAAAGATAACAGACCTTGATTTGCTGGAAAAGGAATTTGCGTCATTTTTCGCCCCCCCTAGTAAATGTGTTGCTTCTGTTGAATTGTCCAGTTTAGCACTTATGCCTTCTGAGACGATAAAAAACTTAGCTCATAGACTAAATGTTCTTGCGGCGACTGTTTATGCAGATATCAACGACGAAAGTGCACGCAACACTATTAAACTTATGAAATTTCTAGAAGCCCTTCCTTCAAATATTAGAATAAAATTACAGGAAGAAGGCATTAATGATTATAAAACAGCAGTCGAAAGAGCACAAACCCTTCATGAAATTTTAAGGAATGAGAAAATCTTACATTCCTTACCTTCGGTACACAGACCAGAAAATCTCATCGAATCGCAACTGAAAGAAATTTCCGAGAAAATAAATGCATTATCCTTTGCCCCTCCTGATACTAAAACCGAAACTGAGCAAAAAAATTTCCAGACTAGACCAAAACATTCCGCAGGTGTTTCACGCTTCAAAAAAAATTACAAAAATCGAAACTACACTAGACGTTATTCCCCACACAAGTTTTCACAAAAAAAACCAGTTGTTTGTCAGTTATGTGGACGAAACAATCATGATGCTCTCTCTTGTTTTAAATGGAAAAGAGCAAACACTCAAAGAAAAAATAATTACACGAATTCCACTCCACAATTTCAGGAAAACTGAAACAGAGATACAATTTTTATGCTGATGGTGTTGTGTCTCAATCTAATACTTCTACATCAGCAACTTTTGTTTTTGACCCTGTATTACCTAAAATTTCAAGTTCGAGACTAGTTAATTCAGTAGCTTCCCAAACTTTTGACTCTATTAAGATAGCAAATAACATCAGTACACAAACAGAAAGTGATAATGTTCAGATAATTTGTAGTGTAAACACTATGTCACCATCCCTCCCTCTTGTTAAAGCCACTATAGCAAACCATGATATTACTTTATTGGCTGATTCTGGTAGTAGTATATCTTTACTTTCACAAAAATTATTCAACCAACTTAAACCGGTCTTAAAATATAAAAGACTGTCCACTGACGTCAATATTAAAACTGTCAATTCTGATGTTTCATTTTCCGCCTGCATCAGAACATCCATTAAGCTAAAACAAAAAGCGTTTTCACATCACTTTTATATTGTTGACATACCTGAGTCTTCCAGTTTTGAAGGCATTTTAGGTTTCGATTTCATAACTAGATACAATGTTGTCATCGATACTTTTAACAAGTGTCTCCACGTCAACAATAATTTCTCTGTTCCTTTAAAAACCAGTAAAGAATCTTCTGGAGAGAAACAATCAAAATCATGCAATTCTTTGAGTGATGTTGTATTGAATCAAGCGGTGTTCTTAACTCGAAAAATTATAGTAGAACCTCAACAACAAATATGGTGCTCTGTTTACACCTTCAATAACATCAACAATGACAGAAATTATCTTTTTGAATATTTGGCACAAACAAAAGAATTAACAGGAAATGATGCCATTATTCAAATGAACAAATTATCCAATAAAAGAAAGAAAACTTCACAAATACATCAGTTCTTCTCAATAACACTTAAAAACACTTCTGAAAAGACCATTCATCTCCCTAAACACACAAAAATAGGTCAATTATCTGAGATTGAGGAAATTCGCGACTATACTTCTGAAATGTCTGACAAGCAAAATAACTCAGAACAGCACTTTGTAAATTTTATTCAGGCGTCTAATGAAATCTTACAAAAAAGAAAGCAGGAGTTATCGGCTAATGATTTTAAACTTTCTCACTTAAAATCTGACGAAGCAAAGAACCTAACTAAATTATTACTTAGTTATTATCCTGCCTTTTCCAAATCATTAGACACACTTGGTCATACTGATAAAATTGTACCTGATTTGAAATTCATTAATGATTACCCCATAAAGACTCTCCCTTTCCCTCTCCCCCAAGCTGTGCAAAAGGATGTTTTAAATCAAATCAAACAGTTACTTGATGCCAAAATCATTGAACGTCATTGTTCCGAATGGGCCTGCCCCATGCTTCTTGTTAAAAAGAAACCAGACGGTACAGGTATACAGAAATATAGACTCGCATTAGATCTCAGAATGGTTAATACTATAATTCAAGGTTCGTCCTATCCACTTCCAAAAATTCAAACCATTATTTCAAATCTTTCACAATATCGTTTTTTCTCTTCTCTCGACTTTCATCAGGCATATCATCAGATTGATTTGCCTGCAAAATTTCAAAATCAGCTCACATTTACTACAATGTTTGGTTCTTTTCGGTATAAGAGATTAGTATTCGGCTTAAAGACGAGCGCCTCAATTTATCAAACTTTAATGGACTCGTTACTTGATGAATTACAGTTAGAAGGTGTCTATACCTACCAAGATGATCTCATTGTTGGTGCCAATTCATATCAAGAAATGTGTGAGAAGTTGGATAAAATTCTTGCAATATTAGTAAAATATAACTTAACGCTGTCCCCTAACAAATGCACTTTTCACAAAACCAGTTTAGATTATCTTGGATTCCACATAGAAAATCAAACTATTTCTCCTGTTCAGTCGAACATTGTAAAAATAACATCTTTTCCAACACCTACAACAAAACGTCAATTAAAAGCACTCATAGGCGTCATTACATTTTACAAATCTCTGGTTCCATCCTTTTCTGAACTTGTGCAACCTCTCATAAACTTAACTACTCCAAAAGCTAAATTTAAGTGGACAAGTAAACATCAAAAAAATTATGGACACCATACAGAAGATATTCTTTAATCCACCCATGGTTAGATTACCTGACTGGAACAAAAAGTTCTATTTAAATACTGATGCGTCAAATATTGCTATTTCTGGTGTCTTACTACAAGAACATGATAAACAACTATTACCTGTTGCATACTTTTCAAAATCTTTAAAAGCATCCGAAAAAAATATCCTGCACTTAAATTAGAACTCATGGCAATTCATAAATCAGTTACTGCTTTCAAATATTATTTATACAACAGAGAATTTGTAATACTTTCAGATAGTAAACCATTAGAAAAGTACAACAAAACTACAAATCCGGCTGATATTATCTCTCGCTGGCTCATGGATCTCTCAGAATACACATACAAATTTCAACATATTCCAGGTAAAAAGAATGTACTCGCTGACTATTTATCTCGCTGTAACTTTGAAAATAATCAACAGACTTTAGCTACAAATCCTGAACTGATTCATGATACTCAACCCTTACCTATTGTAGAATGTGATACTCCACACTCCAGCTCGACTGATTCTAATATGCATGTTAACTGCCTTATTTCTGGTACACAAACAAATCCTGACCCTTTATTAGAAATTTCGAATGAAACATTTGCTACTGAACAACAAAATGACCCTACTTTGGCTGTTGTTTATAAAGAAGTCTTAAAGAAAGGATCTTCTCAAAAATTTCCTAACTACTTCATTCATCCTGATTCGAAAGTATTAATGTTAAAGAAGGAAAATATTTTTAATAACACTTTTTCGTATCACATTATTGTTCCAAATTCACTTAAAACCAAAGTCTTAACAATTTCACATTTATCCCATTTTGGCTTTAATAAAACTTATGAATTCTTGTCAGGTAGATATTTTTGGAAGGGTATGTATGTAGACACTTTAAACTTTGTTGCATCCTGTATCAAATGTCTTCAAACTAAACATCACCAAACTCCACCTGCACCCTTACAGCCCACATACACTCCCAGGTACCCTGGTCACACTATTAGTACAGATCTCCTTGGACCGTTTGCTAATGGAAAATATGTTTTAACTATCACTGATCATTTTTCGAGACATATTGAACTCTTTCCACTTAATGACATATCTGCGAGTAAGGTTGTTAAATGCTTATTCTCTTACATAACCACCTTTGGGAGACCTTCGGTTGTCTTATCAGACTTAGGACCCCAGTACACTTCTCAGGTATATAACATTTTTAATGATACAATGGGCATTAAGGTATTACACAGTTCTGCCTCGAGACCACAATCAAATGCGATTGCAGAACGAATCAATAAGTCAATCAAATATTCAGTTAATATTCTTTTACAAGAAGGTCATTCATTCGAAAATGCAGTATTTATACACAAATCACTTTATAATGGTTCGAAACATGCAACTACATTATATTCTCCTAATTTTCTTCATTTTGGACGTGAACTTTCTCTAATTTTTGACACTTTTGATCAGTCGTGCAACCAACCCTTTCTTGATAAACATATTGAAGTACACAAATTGCTTGATGATTTGAGTAAGATATATCACAAAGCTTATAACAACATTAAATCTGCTCAAGATAAAAGATATAAATATTACGGTCAGAAAGCTGAATTAAGATCCATTTTCTTAAAAGACATTGTATATCTAAAATCAAATGACAAGTTTAAAACAAAGTATACTGGTCCATATATTGTCACTTGTAAACATTCTCCTGTGTCATTCTCAATTAAAAGGTTGTATGCTCCTGATAACACAGCATTTCGGGTACATATTGATAGACTTTTATTAGCACCTCCTCGTTATGGACATTTATTTGATGCATCAAGTCATATAAACAACACTAACTTTAATACGTTTTATCAACCTCACACATACAATCTAAGAAACAGAAGCTAATGTAAAAACACTATTTATTTTTTTTATGTCTTGTTTTATGATACCACATATCCAACCAAAGAGCTCATGGTTGTGTGTATGTTGTTGTTGACTGATCTTTAACAATATCATGGCTGGTCCATCAATATTGCTCTGAAGATCTCTTAAGAACAATATTAGGTATCATTGTATCCGTTAACACTTACATATGTCTTCATACTCACTTAAATTTTATTTACTTTTATTTTGTTTTCTTTTTGCAGTACACTTAAAATTTCTTTGACAATACTCATTAATTCAGTATTTTTCCACTAACTAACCTCCCACTTAACATTTCTTGTACTATAAGTCAAACATATTATAGTTAGATAAACAGGTACTGTAGTTTAGAAAAGTAAACAAATGATTCATGCAATTAAATAAAACACAATTTTTATATATATGACTTGTTCATCACCCCACTCGATTGTGACATATTTTTCGTCTCTCTTCACTCTAGGATTGTCTGCCCATATTAGTTATTATATGATATACATTTTTTTGTTTTTTTTCTTTTTGAATTCTTCCCTTTGAAGTCTTGTTCCCGTTCAAAATTAAGGCCCTAAGGGTTCAAGCTTCATTGTGTTGAGAGACAAAATTTTGGAATTGGAGTTTCGATTCAAATTTTTGAATTGTGATTCCAATTCACAACAATTCAAATTTTTTCATGTAATTCGACGTGGGCTCCTTCAGAAGACCGCTAGTGCCTTCGGGGGAGCATCACAATTCCCTCCTCATCTAAGGCTAGGCCCTAAGCCGATGCCATAATACTTGTGTTGTACACAAGATTCAGGGTGACGCATATTTTTATGGGCGTGCTTGGAGCACCTCTTTTTTTTTGTCATCCTATGCTTCGGCATGAAACAATTTTTACAAAAACATTTTTATTTTTTAATATACATCATATTACTCTTTTTTAATTTTTTTGAAAAATATAGTACTATTATGTTATTTTTGTGTATTGCCATTTTATATTCATTTAGTATTAGTTTCATGTTTTGTGTATATGTTTCAAAATTTTATTTATGTCATGATAACAATCAAAGCTGCAGTAAGATTTTTGTACTGTCTGAGTCGACTCAACCTATGCATATAAAATACAGTACTACCTTGGATCCATGAAATACAAATATAAAAAAATATAGAGACTTTAGAACTGCTGACTGTTTTTGAATACAAAAGTCTCCATTATCATGACGTTAAATTTCTACATATATATATAAAAAAAAAAAAACTTTTGCATTTATGTATGTTTTTATGTTATAATATTTTATGCTAGCCTATGCACATTGGACAGCAAAAGTTTTTTTTGTGGTGCACCGGGTGATATATATAACGATTATTTCGTTATATATTGGTTATTTTCTTAAATTATTCCTTCCCCCCGTCTCTTTTCAATTCAAAATCAGTTTTAAGTGTCCTTCATTCACTTTCCATTTTTTTTTCCCTCGCATAGTTTTTCTCTAACCGAAAAATCGGCAGCTGCTTAACTTTGTCTGTGAGAAATACACTTACATATCATTCAACCGTTTAAAACATTTCCAGATGTCTGCTATTTCCGATCGAAGCAATTCTGCATTACCTTATATGGACATCATCTCTGTTTCGCAGTTAAAATTTATGCTTACGCTTCTTTTCCTTTCTCGACAAAACCCTATAAAGAATTTAACATCTGCGCAGTAAAATCTCATGTCCCTTCGGTGTGCTTCTTTATTAGACAAAACAACACGTGTAACATTTTATTGTTTGGCAACCTTTTCCTTTCCCATCCCAGCTGGGAAACTAAATTGAATTCTTATCTTGCCGGCTGCATTTTAACTGTATTTGGCGTATACTATCCATTGTGCATGGGCGAACTTTTGTATGTTGGCGATTTTCTATCATGCCAAAAGTGGCAATTTTTTGCTATGTACGAGGACTTGACTCTCTGCGCTCGTCTTGTTAACCTGCTATTCTTCGTTCGGAGATTTTCTCCGAGAGCTATAAGTGTGCCCCCCCTTCGTAATAGATGTTAAAATAAAGTGTAACTTTGCAATCATCGTGGGGTTTTTTCGTACATCTGAACCTGGATACATGATCATTTCGTTCCTCTAAATGCCTTAACAAATACCTGCAACCACCAATCTCCCTTACAGATGCTACTTTCTGATCTAGGATGGGCTTGATTTTATTAGTCAGTCTTGCACTCAGTAAGGCTCCAAGAAGTTCCAGCCTAGGTAGACTTATCTCCTTTATAGGGGCAACACGACTCTTTGAGGTTACGAGATTGACTTCCACTCCACTCTCCCTTTTTATTCTTAGATAAACAGCAGTGCCATATGCTATTTTGCTAGCATCAGAGAAGGCATGTATTTCTACTTCTATTACTTGATTCAGGCAACCAAGAATTTTTCTCGGAATTTTCAGTTTTACTAAATTTGGAAGTTCTTCGACCCACTTTAACCACTGTTCTTGCACATTAGTTGGCAACTGTTCATCCCATGATGTCTTCTTTAGCCATAGTTCTTGAAACAGACATTTAATTCTAATGGTGTATGGCGTGAGCATGCCTAAAGGATCGAAGATTTTACCAACCGCTTGCAATAGTAGGCGTTTTGAACCCTTTTGTGTTGACAAGAACTGCATTAGGCTTTTGACTTCAAATATCAGACAATCTTCCTCCGTTTCCCAGGACATTCCTAAAACTTTGCTTAGATTGCTTCCTAGACTTATAGTGGCATGTTCTGCTTGAATATCTAAACCTTCCTTCTTCCAACATCCCAATAATGCTTCATCATTGGTTATCCATTTTCGAAGAGTCATTCCGGCTTCAGACATTATTTTATTAGCACTCAAAGAAATCTCGAGAGCTTGTTCCAGAGTATCTTGACCAGAGATAAAATCGTCCACGTAAATATATTTATCGAGTAGGTAAACAGTTCTTGGGTGCATGTTCGTAAATCGCTTGATGTGTTCCTTAATGGTAGCTGATAGAAGAAACGGGGAGGCATTGACACCAAAAAGCACCCGTTTAAATCTGAAGACTTTGAAAGATGTTAAATCGTGATCGAACCAAAGAAATCGGACAGAGTCCCGGTCCCTTTCTGCGAGCAAAATTTGAAGGAACGCCTTCTCGATATCAGAAGAAAAGGCGATCTCGTACAATCTGAAGTGGGTTAAAATATCGAAGAGAAGTGGATTTAAGTTCGTCCCTGGCCATAAGCAATCATTCAGTGACAATTCATTATTATCATGAGAGCTGGCATCAAAAACTATCCGGACTTTAGTGGTAAGTTTATCTTCCTTACAGACTGCATGATGTGGTAAATAATAAACCGCCCTATCTAAAACAGGTTCATTTTCTTTCACCTGCTCTATAATTCCATGCTTCAAATAATCTGTTATTATTTCAGAATATTGGCGAAAAAGTTCAGGGTTTCGATACAATTTTCTTTTTAGACCTTCTAAACGCTGTTTTGCAACATTAAAGTTGTTATTTAATTCCTTCCAATCTCTTTTCCAGGGTAATTGAACTTCGTAACGATCGCCCACAAATTTGACTGTTTTGTCGAATATTTGTTGCGCCTGATCCCTTTCTGATATTTTTGTATCTTCATGCTTAATGCCTATAGATTCGAGTTCCCAAAACTGTTTCAAAGTATCATTGACTTCATCGAAATCTCTAACAACATTACACATAGCAATATTTTCAGACCAATTTTTCTCGTCTAATGTACCAGTTGGAATCCATCCAAAAACAGTGTCTTGCAGGGAAAGTTTATCAGTAATCTTAACGGAATTATGTTTTAAAATTCTGTAAAATTTTTCAGCACCAATTAATATATGCACCTTTGCCGGCTTAAAAAATGTAGGATCTGCTAGTTTTACAGAGTTCGGTAATTTAATGTTAGAAACATTTAATTGCGTTGACGGAATTACATCCGTAATTTTAGGCACAATTAGGAAATCTATTTTTTCCGCAAAAGTTCCTTTTTCGTTGCTAATCACAGTAGAAATTTTATTTTTTACATTTTGAGTGTATCCGTTTAATCCAGTAATTGGAGCATTAATTAACCTTTTTCTTAAATTTAACATGTCTGCAGAATCCCTTGATATAAAACTACTGTTGCTGGCGGAATCTAAAACAGCTCTAAATTTTATTTTATTTCCGAAATTATCTTCGATAAAAACAAAACAAGTACTCAATAAAACCGATTTATTTTCATTGTTTACGTTATTCAAGGTTTTCAAAGAGTCATTATTTTCCAAATTGTTTGTTTCTTTTCCAGTGACACCTGCGTTAAATGCAGGGGGGTGTGAAGGGGGAATGGCGTCAGAGCAAAGTTCATTTTTTGATTTATTTTCTCTTTCTCGGTGAATGAGACTGGCGTGTCGTAGTCCACAGTGAATGCAATTATACTTTGAAACGCAACAATTTACGAGATGTTTTGGACTCAAACAATTCGAACACAGTTTATTTCTCTTTACGAAATCATATCGTTCTGATACATTCATTTTTAGAAACTGAGAACATTTGTTCAAATTGTGAAAAGCGGATTTGCATAGAACACAAGTTTTCACATTCGATTTATTATTCGAATTTAGCATGAAATTTTTTGTTTTGTTTGAAGGGGGAATGTTTTTGTTAAAAGGTTTTGAAGCAGAATGTCTATTTACACTTTCTAGAGTAGAACTTCTGTTTTCCAAAAATGACATTAGTTCAGCAAATTGTGGATATTCTGATTTTTTGACTGAATATTCAAATAATTTCCTGGTTTCTTTATCTACCTTTTGTAATATAATATTTATAAGGATCAGACAGATTATTTTGTTCATATTGTAATACCTTTAAGGCCCTCAAATTTTTATTTACACAATCAATAAAATTTCTCAATTCTTTAGAGGACTCGTAATGTATTTTTTCATAATTAATTATGGCTGATAAATGAGTATCAATGAGCAAACGTTGATTTTCGAACCTTTCAGTAAGTGCTGCAAACAATGAGTCAAAGGAATCGTCAGCACTTTCTAGTTGTTTTGCTTCATTTTTAAGCGATGCTCGCAAATAGAAGAGCTTTTGTGCATCATTTAGCTGTTCATTATTGATAATTAAATTGGTAAATTGTACTTTAAAGATTGACCACTCGTCATATTTACCATTAAATGTTGGTAATGGGATTTCAGGCAATTTAACTCTAATATTATTGACATTTCTAGATTCAATATTATCAACATGAACATTTATTTCAGATTCTTTCAGAGTTTTAAGAAATATATTGAGACTTACCTCAAGTTTCTCGAGACGATCTTCAAGTTCGTCTAATTCTTGTTCTACTTCAGATAGGTCTTTAATCTCGGGAATATCATAAAATTTATCCCGTATTTCAGATATCTTTGTTTGAAGCTCTGGTATTTTCCTGAGCTTTATTTCGAGCTCTGTACTTGAATAATTACTTTGTTCTTTATTGTCTCTAACGAAATTTTCTAGCTTTGTTATGGCGCCTTTTAAAGCACCTTTTGCTCTGTTAAGCTTTTCCATAGGTTTTCAGCTGACTCCGGCTCGACGGACCATCAAATGGATGTGAAGACTGTGTGTGTATAATTAAATTGAAGACACGATGGCTTGCCTTTAGAATATTTATATCACAGAAAGGTACACACACAAACAGTCACAACAAGAAGAACACAAAATGAGAACACAGAAGTAGATGTAGTAGAATACAGATGCAATAAAGTTGCTTTTTGGGGTAATAAACCCGCTATTTAAATGACATTCGTCAATTATATGGGGAGTAGTCCCGCTATTTAAAATATAGGAACATTTGGGGATAAATCCCGCTGTTCGCTTTAGAATGTTGGGGATTAGACCCGCTGAAATAAACACAACGTGCCACAATGACAGCTAGTGCAAAACTAAAACTCTCGGTCACATGACCGCAGAACTGCGGAGCTCGTTCGGCATGCTCACAAGGACCGAACAACTTTCTTACAGTTTTAGCTCCACCTTCCAGTGCAAAAGGCACATTCTCAGACCCAATTTCAAATGGATTTTGTTCATCCAACTTGGTTTTCAATTGTCTTACAATTTTTAATTTTACCTTCACCGCCAAGGAGTATTTTTATCTGAAGTTTCAAGAGCCCGATTTCTGGGCAGAAATGTCAATGGGCTATTTTTTCAAAATTAAGATTTCTTGATTGATACCAATTTTTTTAAATTGCGAATTTTCTCTTGTTTTCGCCTTAATAAATATGTCATTAAATAAGACGAATTTTACAATTTCAAAGAAGTGGTGTCAATCAAAAAATCCGAATTACAAAATGTAGCCCGCTGGCAACATTGTTTCTGCAGAATTTTTATCTATCAACTCATCTTACGATTCTTTACAGATTTTTCGGAGCGTGTGTAGCTCACCTATGCTATATGGGAACCCTGGAGGTCTGCATGGGCAAAACCCTGGACCGATGCCCGTAGCCAGCCCAGAGAGGTGATTCCGAATTTTCTAACGGGCCAGCCCGAACCGATAAAAAATGTTGGCGGGCCTGCCGGCCCGTTATAAAGACTTCTGAAAAGACGATGAAATATGAGCTATTTTCAACGAATATGGCTTTAACGAGAATAAGCATAAGTCTGTGTCGCGAGCCGATCCTAAACATCAAAACAGAAATGAAACTTGTAGAGTGTAGAGATTGACATCGGCCTGTGTTACTTTGTGTCTAACCCGGATTTAATATCTTTTTAGCAGACTCGTGACCAGGCTTACATTGCTTTTCTACATATAGTCGAACCAAGCGGGAATTAGACTTAATTGTTCAGAAAATGTGTTGTGCAGACAACATGATTTGTAAAAGTAGTAATAGCGATAAAGAACTTATGTTACCGTAATCTTTGGAAATATACTTATAGGTGGTTCTTAAATTCGCTGTTCAACAATGTGAAAGTTTAACACATTTTCTGACTAATTTTTAAGTGTAAAGGTATAAAAAAAATGACAAACCTGACTATTGAAAGGATTTGAAATCATATAGTGTTTTCCTTTTTTGGTAAATAAGATACTTGTATATAAATGTAAGAGGTATAAGAGACTCTTGTAACGTGGTTGCAGATTTTTTTTTTCTTTTCCCATGCTGTCGCTTCCGGAAATTCAATTCAAAACGCTAAATTTTTTAAAGTGCTTGTATAAAAAAAAAAAGTGAGTAACGTCTTTCGATTACATAGTTTCTGCATAAAAACACTTGCTAATCTTATGCGTTTCCGAAAAGAAATGAATTCAAAAATGTATCAGAGTAGATTCTTTGGCTTTTGAGAAAATCTGTAATAAAATGATGTAGAAATATATTCATTAATCTACTTTTTATTATACAGTTTCAAGAGTTATGAAGTTTTTAACTTTTTTTTTTAATTAAACATAATAAATTTTTAATGAATCTTTATTTGAATGTTGAAAATCTAAGAATCTAAGTAAATAATAATTAATATTGCTATAGTGTATTTCCTGTAAAATATACTGTAAAATCATCCCATAGATATGCATGCAGTATTTTTTAAAATCTTAATTATATGATAAAAATATGAATTTTTCCGAAAAAGTAGAAATTGCGTCTTCGGAACAATCGGGCCGGGCCAAAATAATTTTTTTTTCAAACTGGGCCGGGCTCGAGAATGGAAATTCCGACCCGTGCAGACTTCTAATGTAAACAGCAAGGACCCGTGAAAGAGATTCATTTTGAAAAAGATAAATAAATATATCAATGGAGGTTAGAAGTGGTTACAAATGCGTGCTGTAAAGAACACAAAGTAGAATTATTGAAGAACTGCAGACGTCGAGACGAGTGAGAACTCATTTTTGTCTTTTTAAAATTTATTTCTCACATAAACACACACGTGGACGAGTACGACACAAATTAACAAAAAAATAGAATAACATTTTTTATATAACACATCCCAGAACAAACCAGAAACAACGCTGCACCATCTTACTACACAATAACTCCAAACTCCCGCGCTCAACTGAAAAATTGTTCTGTTTTGGAATGTTCTTTCCTTTCTTTTAGGACGAGTAGCGCCATCTATCGCAGGCTTAGGAATTTAGTTCTCAGAATTAAGTTCTTTACAGACTCCTCCCCACCGGGGGAAAACTTTTCCGGGCCTTGTCGAGGAAAAGTTTGTTTTTAAAACATAGTTCGTGTAGCACTAGTTCCAAAAACATTTTTAGTACCTTGAACCAGACTTATTCCCACCGTAAAAAGAAATAAAAAATAATCTATACAAAATAAATTTTCAAATACAAGTGATACATTTTTTGAAAAAAAAATAGTTTACACACATGTAATAAAACAAATTCAAAATTAACTGTTATACAAATAAACATATATACATATTAGCATTGTAATCAAGTAGACTTTATAGCTCGACTTAAACTATCAGCATTCTGGTGTTGTTTTCCCTTTTTGTGAACAATTTCATAATTGAAAGACTGTAAAATCAAAGCCCATCTTAAAAGTCTTGGATTAGTTCCGCTGTTCTTTTCTAACCATACTAAAGGGTTATGGTCTGTCTGGATTTGAAATTTTTGATGGCCATCTAAGTAGCATCGTAGTTTTCGCACTGCAAACACAATAGCTGCGCATTCTTTTTCGGTGGTACTAAACTTTCGTTCTCTGTCTGAAAACTTTTTGCTCAAGTACATTATAGGATGTTCTTCATTATTTTCATTCAACTGGGATAAGACTACACCAATTCCCAAATTTGAAGCATCACATTGAAGGATGAAAGGTTTTGTAAAGTCTGGACTATATAAGACAGGATTTTCAGAGAGTTTAACTTTCATTTCATCAAATGCCTTTTGACAGTCCTCATTCCAGTCTATAGTTGACTTGCGAATCTTTCCTTTTAATAAATTAGTGAGAGGCGTTGCAATTACAGAAAAGTCCGGGATATAATTTCGATAATATCCAGCTAAACCCAAGAAAGATCGGATTTGAGTTTTAGTAGTAGGAACTGGAAACTCTTTTATGGCTTGAACTTTCAGTTCTCCTGGAGTTCTAAGACCTTGACCCACTAAGTGTCCAAGATATTTGACATAAGCTTGGGCGAATTGACATTTGGATGGTTTAATATGCAGTTTTGCTTCACTTAATCTTTTAAAAACTTCTTCTAGGTGTTTTAAATGATCTTCCCAAGTTTGTGAGAAAACCGCCACGTCATCCAGATAAGGCACCGCATATTCTTCACAGTTTTTCAGCAATCCGGCCATAAGTCGGCTAAATTCATATGGAGCATTTTTTAAACCAAAAGGGAGGCGCAACGGTATGTACGTCCCAAAATTTGTCACAAAAGCTGCATATCTTTGAGCACGCTTGGTTAACGGTATTTGCCAGTAACCTCTGGTCAGATCTAAAACTGAAATGTACCTGGCTGAAGACACTTTTTCTACTAACTGTTCAGTGTCGGGCAAAGGATAAAATTTTGTTCGAGTCACTTTATTTAAACGGCGATAATCTATGCAGGGTCTTGCTTCTCTACCGGGAACTTCAACTAAAATTAATGGAGAGGCAAAGTCAGATTCACCTGGCTCAATAACTTTCAGTTTCAACATTTTCTCGACTTCAGCCTTTAGAATTTCCGTCTGTCTAGGCGACATTTTATAAGGCCGGGCACAGACTGGGTTTTCTGATTCCAGTTCAATATTATGTTCAACTAAATTTGTGCATCCTGGTTCAGTCGAAAAAGAGTCAGCATATTTTCCAATAAGTTGTCCTAATTCTTCTCGTTGACTTTCATTTAATCTTTTATTTTTTTGGATTTCTTGCCATACTTCTAACAACGCATTGTCTTTATTTTCTTCATCCAATTTAGGAATTTCATCTTCTTCTTCATCATTAGAGGTGGTTTTTGTAGTAAGTAAATTTACATTTTCCACACTTCTTTGATGGTAAGGTTTTAGCATATTTACATGATACACTTGGGACTTCTTCCCTTCTGGATTGTATATAACGTAGTTAGTTTCTGATAATCTCTTTAGTACTCTTCCAGGTCCTATCCAACTAACTGACAGTTTATTTGGTTTGGATGGGGCCACAATTAAAACTTGATCACCTTCTTTAAACTCTCGTTTTCTGGCTTTGATATCATACCAATATTTTTGTGTTTGTTTCTCCTTTTCCATATTTTCTGCAGCAAGTTCTTGGCATTTCTTCATTCTGTTCATTAAGTCAAATACATAGGATATCACACTATCTTCTTCTATCTCTTGCTCAGTCAAATTTTCATAGAGTAACATCATTGGAGTTCTTAAGTTCTGTCCATGGACTAATTCTGCTGGACTAAATCCAGTACTAGTATGAGTTACTGTTCTTAATGCAAAAAGGGCAGGTGGAAGTACCTTCTCCCAATCAGATCCCGATTCTAAACAAAGTACTCTGAGTATCCGTTTCAAAGTCCTGTGCATTCTTTCAACTGGCTTACTTTGTGGATGATAAACTGAGCTTCGCACAACTCTGACGCCAAATTTCTCTAAGAATTCCGTTGTAAGTGCACTCATTAATGACTTTCCTTGATCAGTTTGTAGTATACGAGGAAATCCAAGTCTACTGAAAATTTGTAACAAAGCATCAATAACCGTCGTAGAATACAAATTAGGTGTAGGAACTGCATCAGGATATTTCGAAGCTAAGCAAATTACAGTTATTATGTATTTGTTCCCTAATGTACTGATAGGTAAAGGTCCACAAGCATCAACATTTAATTTTGTAAATATTTCTGAAATAACTGGAACAATCTGTAAAGGTGCTTTCTTTTTGTCCTGAGGCTTCCCAACCCGTTGACAATAATCGCAAGTTCGGACATATTCTTCGATATCTTTGAAGCAATTTGGCCAATAAAAGGTCTTAAACAATGCATCTTTAGTTTTAGCCACACCCAAATGAGATGCAACAGTTTCATGACAAAATTTTTTTAATTGTTCACGAAATCTTTCAGGAACAACTAATAATTTCCTTTCAGTACCATTTTTATCTTTTCTTCTATAAAAAAGCATATCTTTCTCCAAAATAAATTTCCTATCCTTAGTATTTTCCGTTTTGGCATCGTCTATAAGAGGTTTGAGCTCTTTGCTTTTCCTTTGCTCTTCAGAAATTTCCTTCGGAGAAATTTTGATAAGTTCTTGCAATGAGACAGTTTCGCAAACTGGTAAAATTGAGCCTTCTTCGTTTTCTATCTTCTTATCTTCAGATTTATCATTTGTTTTCTCATCCATTTTCTTCTCTTCACTCGCTATGTTATTGCTGTGATCTTTCTCTAAAGTTACATCAGAAAATTCGTGCATTTCAGGTTCCTCAGGAGGAACCTCTGCCTCCAGAATTTTCTTCTGAGCTCTGGTTTGCACAGCATTTATCATGTGCTCTTTCAATGCCTTTTCTTTTTTACAATCTTCGAATAATTCGGCTGTTTTATTTCCCAGCAAATATCTTCCTAAATCTACAGAGTCTCTAGAGACAGCAGCTTTAGTTATCACATGTCCCATTTCACAGTCCAATTCAACTTCTGCGAGAGGTAAGCAAATTAAACCGTCGTGTAAGGGCACCCGAACCCACACTTTTTCATTCAAATACATATGTGGCTTCACATATTTTTTTGCAATTAAATCTATGGTCGCACCTGTTTCTCTCAAAATTTCCATTTGTACACCATTTACTTTCCCCACACTAAGGTAAGGTGTTATTGAAGAATCTTGTTCATTTTCTACATCAACATGTGAAATCACTTCTGTGGATTTCTTAATTTTATCACATTGAGGACGAAGATGATTGCTCGATCCGCACTCGTAACAACGTAACGTTTTCCTCTTCTCGAATTCTCTCTCTCTATGATTTCTTGAAAACGATTCTGATTTAATATGCATTTTTGGCTTATCATCTTTACCTTCTTTTTTGAAGTCAAAGTTATTTGAATTTTTAAACTGGGGTCGAAAATTAGACAAATTCTTTTTAGGAAGTTCTTTCTTTTTTAAACTTTCTTTGATACTTTCATAGTCATCTAATTTTTTTGCCAAATCTAAAGGGGTCATAAAATTTAACCAATTATCTAGAAAATGTTCTTTTGTTTCCGCAGGCACTCGAAATTTTAATTGTTCTGTAATAATTAGATCTTTAAGTTGATCAAAATTGTCAACACCTAATTCCTTAATCCAAGCGGTAAAATAACTAGTGAGTTCTTGTGCGTAGTTCCTCCAAGATTTGTCGGGTGTTTTATGATGGCGATAAAAACATTGTTTCAGTTTCTCACTATTCAACTTGTATCTTTCTAATATAAGACTTTTAACGAAATCATAGTTAATCGCGTCTTCGGGTGATTCCCTGGCTAACATATTTGAGACCTCTGTGGGCAAAACAGCTAACAAATATGCAACCCAATCAGTTTTCGACACTTTAGCCATCTCTGCTCTTCGCTCAAAATTTATCAAAAACAGACCCATCTCATCAGATTTTTCGTCGAATTTCGGAACAATTTGTGCTAACTGTATCTTTGGTCCAAGATCCACCTTTCTCTCTGACAAATTGTTCTGTTCTAGAGTTCTATGCTCTAATTTCTTTAATTCTAGTTCATGTTCACGAGCTTCTTTAGCCAAACGTTCTTGCCTTTCTTCTTCACGTATTTTTTCTTCTCTTTCTTCTTGTCGTCTTTTTTCTTCTCTTTCTTCTTGACGTCTTTTTTCTTCTTTTTCTTCTTGTCGTATTTCTTCTTCCCTCGCTTCTCTCTTTTTCCTATCCTCAATTACTGTGTTTAATATTCCTTTAACAAAATCTTCATCATAATCGTCTATTCCTAGGATAGCTTTCTTGAGATCCGCGATTTTTAAATTCCCTACATCCTTAATGCCAAGCTCACTAGCTAAATTTTGTAGGTCTTCCCTTTTTGATCCCTTTGTTAAATAAGACATCTTCGTTTAAGAGAAATCGAAACAAAATCAGAATGCTGAATTTAAAAATTTATATAATTCCCAATTTTCCTTTACTTAAACTTACTAACAACAATATTTCAAGCAAGTAACAAATTTAATTAATAATTCAATTCTAAAACATACTTCAATTAAATCCCCTACTTAGATTTATTATTTCAATCAAATTTAAATCCCAATCACATATGAAAAATTGACCAATATACAATAACACAATATACCAATTTACTAAAATTCTTAGTAAATTAAACACAAATGCAAATTTTTTTAAAACGAATTAAATAAGCATATGTAATACCATAAAAATACAATTAAAATAGATATATTTTTTTCGAAATTCACAACTGTATTTCAAGTGTAACAGACAATTTTATTTCTAATCAATATATTACGCAATGAAAATTAAATCATACAGCATTACGTAAACACCAGAATTTTTCTTAATTCTCAAACTTTTTATGCAATCGTAACAAAATTATTTGCAAAAATGTATTTTATATAATTCTCACAACAATTTTATTCTTTACATGAAAAGAATAAACTTTAAAATACAACTCAATTTTCTTTTTCAAACGATAATAAATCTTTTATCTAAATATTTTAAAAAGTTTTTATTGTTTTATAAAAACCTAACAAAGAAATCAGAATTATTCTTTTTCTCGATCAAACTTTTATTTTGTCATACTTTTTCATTCAAAAAATAACAAAACAAAAATATCACTGCATTTATTTCCGAATTAGGAAACAAAAAACAAAAAATAATTTATTCTACTTTTAGAATAAACTAACACAGAAAGAACCTTTCTTCTGTAAATTGGCATTCATCCAATAATCGAAATAGTGTAATGACAATTTTTATTTTTCGAAGTTATTCCGTTCTTGGAATAAAACACACATAAATTTATCCCATTTTCACAAATAAAATCACTTTGATTCAAAAGAATTTTACCATCATAATTCTTACTAAAAATTAAATATAACTGTATTACTTTCTTTTTTCTTTATTTAAGAAATACTTTTTCTTCACTTAAGAACAATTATCAACATTCTAATATATCATAGCATACGAATTCGAAATTAACACTTTGTAGCAAGAAATAATAACAAAAGTAATTTTATACTCTTTTTTACTATTTGATGGGAATAAGTCACTAATTCTAATTACTCTTCGAACCTGAATGTTTTACTCCAATTAATTCGCACTTTTACTAAAGATTGTTATTAATTTACGAAAGTAAAACAAAATTTTATTAATCCTGATTAAAAAAATTTAATCGATAATAAATTTTCAAGGCACTAAGAATAAAAGAATTTGGAACTAGTTTTAGCTTACTTGTTTTGTTCCACCAGGATTCATATCCCATAAGCTGCCAACCAAATCTTCAACGTATGTAAGAAAACAAGGTAGAATTGATGAAGAACTGCAGACGTCGAGACGAGTGAGAACTCATTTTTGTCTTTTTAAAATTTATTTCTCACATAAACACACACGTGGACGAGTACGACACAAATTAACAAAAAAATAGAATAACATTTTTTATATAACACATCCCAGAACAAACCAGAAACAACGCTGCACCATCTTACTACACAATAACTCCAAACTCCCGCGCTCAACTGAAAAATTGTTCTGTTTTGGAATGTTCTTTCCTTTCTTTTAGGACGAGTAGCGCCATCTATCGCAGGCTTAGGAATTTAGTTCTCAGAATTAAGTTCTTTACAGTGCGTAGCACGCCAGATCTACACCGGGTGAAAAAAAACGAACAATTTTACGGAAATTGCACTGGTAATCGGGATACAATTACTGTTTTTCAGTGGAAGCATTTCCGTAAATTTCAAATCTCCCCCCCCCCCCCCCATTAAAAAAAACCCCGAAGAAATTTCTGGTAAATTTTTCAAATTCCGTTAAAAAGCAGTAAATTCTACTGGTGTCCAGATTACCAATGCAATTTCCGTAAAATCGTCCGTTTTTTTTCTTTTACAGTATACGCTAGAGGTCTGCACGGGCCCGGGCCTGGCCCGTGGCCCGTACCCGGCCCGGCCCGGCCCGCGGTCCGGCGAAATCGTTTCGAATTCTCTAACGGGCCGGGCCGGGCCGGCAGATTTAGAATAGTTTTTTCAACGGGCCGGGCCGGGCCGACAAACAACATAAACGGGCCGGGCCGGGCCGGCAAAAAAATTGAACGGGCCAGACGGGCCGGGCCGAAAAAAAAATTTTCGGGCCTGCCGGCCCGTTCTGAAGATTTAAGCAGGAACGATAAAATATGAGCTATTTTCAACGAAAATGGTTTTAACGGGAATAGGTATAAATGTGGCCATACTAGTTTGACAACATCAATATAAAAATGTACAGTGTATCGGCATCGGAGAATTACATTATGTGTAACCCGTTTTAATATTTTTTTTAGCTGACTCATGCCGGTCCGAGATCACGCTTGCATTATTTTTCTACATATAGACTGGCCGGACCGGTACTAGACTTAATTATTGGCAGAAAACATGATTTTTAAAATTAACAGCGATAAAGAACTTATGTTAGCTTAGTCTTTGGATATATACTTCTTGATGAGTTTTAAATTAATTTCTCAATAGTGCGAAAGTTTGACACATTTTCTGATTAATTTTAAATTGTAAGAGTATAAAAGTGATAAACCTAACTATTAAAGGGATTTGGAATGGAATAGCGTTTTTCATTTTTGGTAAATAAAATACTTGTATAACTTTGTTGAGTTATAATAGTTTCTCAAATGATTGCAGGTTTTTCTTACTTCCCTTGCTATTGCTTCCGGAAATTCTATTCAAAACGCTAATTATGACAGTATTTTATTTGTTTGCAGTATTCTTAAATTGTTTGTATCAAAAAATGGATAACGCCATTCGATTATATAGTTTCTGAATAAAGATATCTGCTAATCTTATGCGTTTTTGAGAAAAAAAAAAATGAATTTAGAAATGTATCAGAAAGGAGCTTCTCTGAATTTAAGAATGAATTTGGATTTGAAATCTATAATAAAATGATATAGAAATATATTTATAAATCTTCTTTTATTAAACAGCTTCAAAATTAACGATGTTTTTAGCTTTCTTTCTTTTTTCTTTTATTCTAAGCCATATTAATTTTTTAATGAATCTTTATTCGAATGTTGAAAGCCTAAGAATCTAAGTAATCATTAAGGTTGTTAATGTGTATTTGCTGTAAAATATACTGTAAAATCATTCCATAGATATGTATGCAGTATTCTTTAAAAGAATCTTAGTTATATGATAAAAATGTGAATTTTTTAGAAATCGTAAAAATTGTAACGGGCCAAAACGGGCCGGGCCGGGCCGGGCCTGTTTTCGCTGATTTTTGTACGGGCCGGGCCGGGCCTAAAATATAAAAATTATAACGGGCCGGGCCGGGCCCTGGCCGAACTTTTGAGTTTTGCAACGGGCCGGGCCGGGCCGAAATCACTTTCCTACGGGCCGGGCCGGGCCGGGCCTGGAAATTGCGGCCCGTGCAGACCTCTAGTATACGCTGCCGAAGACAGCGGAGATAAATACCAGAGAATCATTTCTGAGAGGATTTTTTTTTGTATGTTTTTTAAATTTTAATATGAAAATAGAGGTTTTAAACATTCGCGGTTTGTTTGGAAAAATCACCAGGTGGGTGATCAGTATGCAAAGGAAAAATGTTCTTTTCATGCCAAAAACAGGGCCGTAACTACCGCCGGGGCAGCCGGGGCACTGCCCCGGGGCCCCCAAGCCTGAGGGGCCCCAAACTGATGGTTAAAAAAACTATTGATTTTAGTTTCTAGTCTAAATTCCTATAAAAAGCCCAGCACATACCTAAAAGTTAGTAATAAAAAAAAAAAATCAAAGGGCTAGAATAGATGTTTTTGCTTGTCTGTCACTCCTTACGCTTCGCATGCAAAAGGAGTTCTACAGCAGACAGAAAAATGTCGAGTCGAATGTGTCATGTCGCGCCAGCATGTTTGCTGATCCCACAGAAGCTAGTATAAGGAAGAAAATATGGACTTCTAATCGACTGAATAATATAAAAAGCATCTAAAAAATTCTAGAAAATTTTTCTTCTTATCTATACTAATAAGTTAACAAAACGCTCTGTTTGTGTATGTCTGCGTATGTGTATGTGAGTGTGTGACTGCGAAGGTTAGCAAAATCTACCGCACATAAAAGTCTGAAATTTTAGGTGAAGATAGTCCAAGACAGGTCCTGAAGCACCTGAAGCTCAGTTTTTTAATATTTTAAGGGCCAGGGCCCTGGGCTCCTTACAATTTTTATGCGCCAAATTGTTAATAGCTTGACTCCTTTTTATCTAATCTTTTCCGTTTGGAGGTACCTTTCTCCTTTTAGACATTTTCGCCGTTTTACTCTTCAGTTATCACCTTGGATTCTTGGGGCCCTTTTAGGGGCCCTTTTAGTCTTTGTGATAGTAAATTGTTAATAAATTTCTTCCATTAATTTCGATCTTCATTTTTGGGATACCTGTTCCATTTAGATATTTTCAAATTTTTACATTCCATATAAGACACTGGGCCCCCCTAGATAATAATAGGGCCGAACCAGGGCCCCATGATCTTTTTGTGCGCTAAACATTTTTCACTCCCTAAATTTCTCACCTTCTTAGTGCAAATTTTTAAAGCTGAATCTTGGACTCTTATGTCAGGACCAACACCCTGATAATTTTATTCGGGCCCTGGGGCCCTTTTTTTAACGCTTACCCAAACAATTGGTGCATTTAAAAAATATTATTCTTGCAAATAATTCATACTCTATGCTTAATTTTGACTAATTAAAGGTCTAAAGCGTTATGTACTAAAACATTTTAACATGTTTTCATGTTAGGGCCCTGATTGTATTTGTCAGTTGGCCCCTATGGGGCCCTCTATCATGGCTCCCTTAAAAATGGTCGGATTCGCTAGCTTTTTTTTAACAACTCTTTAGGTCCTCCAACTACGACTTGAACAACAACAACAAAAAAAATTTTTAGACTTCAGCTACCACTATTTATGAATATTAATCGCTTTCTTGGAGCCTTTGGTGCAGCTTCTTTAAAAATAATCCAAATTGCTTTCAATTTTATTCAACATAGTTTTAGCGTCTTCCCATTATTTTAATAACTACACAAATATTTTTAAACCCAACTACATGCGAAATAATTTCCTGGCCCTTTGGGGCCCAATACAAGCCCCCTTGGAGTTTTTGTAATAATAAATTGCCAATAAATTGCTTCCTTTTAATCTGATCTTCATTTTTAGGATTCTTTATTCATTTAGATATTTTAATGTTTTGACATTCTATACAAGACACTGTGTTCCCCTGTGGAATCATAGGGTCCAGCCCAGGGCCCCTCAACATTTTGTGAAATAAACATATTTCACTTCCTATATTTCTGATCTTCTTAGTGCAAAATTTTAAAGTTGCCTGGGACTCTTCTTTCAGGACCAATCCAGAAAACCTGATGTTTTTATTCGGACTATAGGGCCCCTTTTTAAACATTTGCCCAATCAATTGGTGCATTTAAAAAATTATATCATTCCAAAGAATAGTTCCTACTATATGCTTAATTTTGACTAATTAAAGATCTAAAGCGATATGTACTAAAATATTTTAATATGGTTTCATATTAGGGCCCTGGTAACTGTCAGCTGGTTCCTACAGGACCCCATATTATAGCTCCCTTAAAAATGGTCCAATTCACTAGCTTTTTTTTCTATCAATTTTTTATGTCCTCTCTCTACCTATTACATGAACGACAAAAGAATTTCTCAGACTTCAGCTACCATTAATTTTGTTTGTCAATTGCTTTCTTGAGGCCCTTGATGCAGCTTCTTTAAACATGAACCAAATTGCTTTCAATTTTATTTAACATAGTTATAGCGTCTTTCCATCATTTTAATAACTACAAAAATATTTTTATACCCAACTACATGCAAAATAAATTCCTGGTCCTTGGGGCCCGTTGAAGTTTTTGTAATAATAAATTGTTAATAAATTGTTTCCTTTTAATCCGATCTTCATTTTTAGGATTCTTTATTCATTTAGATATTTTAATGTTTTGACATTCCATATAGGACACTTTGGCCTCCTGTGGAATCATAGGGCTCAGTCTAGGGCCCCTGAACATTTTGTGAGGCAAACATAGTTCACTTTTTAAATTTATCCCCTTCTCAGTGCAAAATTTTTAAATTTGAGTCTTGGACTCTTCTTTCAGGGACAAGATTCTCATATTTTCATCCGCGGCTAGGACCCTTTTTAAAACTTTTTCAGAATCAATTTGTGCATTTCGATAAAATATTATTAAAATGAATAATTCATACCCTATGATTAATTCATACCCTATGATTAATTTTGACTAATTGTAGATCTAAAGAGCTAAGTACTAAGATATTTTAACATGTTTTCCTGTTAGGGCCCTCTTTTTAACTGTCAGTTGTCCTTTTTGGGCCCTTATTATAAATCCCTTTAAAATGGTTCAATTAACTCCTTTTTTAAACAACTTCTTAAATACATCAGCTACTAAGAAACCGCCATAGTCTAGCTACCACCAATTTTGAATATTAATCGCGTTCTTGGGGCCGTTGTTGCAATTTCTTTAAAAATGACCCGGATTGCTTGCAATTTTCTTTCACATTGCTTTAGCGTCCTCCCATTACTTTAATAACTACAAAAAATATTTTATACCCAACTACATGCGAAATAAGTTCCTGGCCCCTTGAAGATTTTGTACCATAAATTGCTATTAAACTGCCCTCTCTTAATCCAATCTTCATTTTTGGAACTATTTTTTCACTTAGTTATTCCCCATGTTCTTACATTCCATTTAAAAGCCTGAGACTCCCTATGGTCTCGGCTCAGGCACCTTGAAATTTTTGTTCTCCATGCATATTTCACCCACTTATTATCAAACCTTCTCAATGCATAAATTTAAAGTTGAATTTTGGACTCTTATTTCAGGACCTACACCCTGATGTTTTTATTGAGGTCCAAAGGCCTTTTTTAAAGCATTTACTCATTTTTTTATGTATTTCTTTAAAATATTATTTAACGAATAATTCATATCCTATGATTAATTTTGACTAATTGTAGATCTAAAGTGTTAATTGTTTGCTTAAGGTTATCATAATGTGTCCCGGGCAATGCCGGATGGGTCAACTAGTCTATTAATAAATAAGGTACCCTGGGGTAATAACGCCACGTTAAGGTTCTACCAATTTTCACGGCTTAGTTTTAGATTGTATTTTTCAAACAAATATATGATTTGATACAGCAACTCATTGACTATCTATATAAAAAAAAAATTTAATAGATATGTATTCATAAAAAGTAATGGCGTGATTTCTTGACCAATGCTATTTGGCGTTATTACCCACCTATATGGATAATAACGCCATGCAAACAAAACTATGAAATAAGATGGAATAATTGCATGTAGATTGCCCAATTCTAAAAATACAAACTCTACAAACTTAGAAATTGACAAATTGCATTCTAAGCTATTGAAAATGTTCAATTTTTTGTGAAAGTGTAAGAAAAATAAAGGTGTGGTGTGTGTGTGGGGGGGGGGGGGGAGGATGAGGCAAAAGAATACAGACCATGAGCTTCTTTTTGCTTAAAAAGGACCGCTTAAGTAGAATTAATAGAAACATTGCACAGTTTTAACTGTGTTTATTTGAATCAGTATTTAGGATGAAGCTCGGCCAATGTAGGGAATCAACCCGGGTATTAATGCCAAGGATTGGCGTTATTACCCTGTTATAGTTATTGCGCTGTACATTTTAAATTACAAATTATCTCGAGAAGATATCCAAAATCTTCAACAACATTCTGAAAGTCCATGAAATGTACTACAAATTTATGTAATTAACAAAGTATTTCCGGATAAAAAAAATAGTCTTCACATTACTAAACGTATCTCGCAAATTTTAGATCAAGCGTTAATTTTAGTTGCTTTGAAAAACAATAAGACCTAAAAGTGAAACAAATTAACTTCAAGCTGTTTTTTGAGATTTATATGACTCAAAACCCTTCTGCGCAGAGCACATGGGTGTCATTTACTTGATTATTTCATAATTATGCAAAATATAAGCACTTGGCGTTATTACCCCGCCTGGCGTTATTACCCCAGGGTACCTTACATAAAATAGAAAAAAAAAATATCACAATCCATCTTTCAAAAGGTTTTTAAACAGAAACGCATGATTAAGTTACATATACTCAAAAATGAACCTAAATAAAATGCTCTTTAAAGTATTCAACCAATCAGAAGTCCGTATTTTCTTCCCTATGCTAACTTCAGTGGGGTCGGCAAAAATGGCGTCGCCGCCAAGTGCCTCCCGAAGAGAGTTGTCCAATTCTACATTTTTTAGTCATTTTCGGGCTTATCATACTATGTACATTTAAACAACGGTGTGCGAGAAAAAAAACTATGCCCAGGCAAAGTTTCAGTTTGCCTTCCTGGGGGCCCCCCCCCGGAGGTTTTGCCCCGGGGCCCCCAAGTTTATAGTTACGGCCCTGGCCAAAAATATGACTACGATTCACGAACAGACCTTTTGATTTGTAATCTGGCGGATAAACAGTTAAAAATCTCAATCAGTGATTGGCAAACATGGATCTCTCCATTTCTTCGACCTTCACCGAATTCCTTTAAAACATTCATACACACACGCACACTCGCAAAAAAAAGTCAACAATTCTTATTTATCGTCAAAATATGTCGATAGCTGTTAACCAAATAATTTTGGTTTAAAGCTCCTCTCAATTTGGCGCCCCCTTAATCCTTTTGCGCCTCAATTCAGGTACCTATCTTAAATTCAAAGTGCGTTGAGCCATCCCTATAGACAGTGGCGCAGCCAAGGGGGTGGTTTTGGGGTTAAAACCCCTCCCAGAGCTAAGAATGATCGCTATAATTGCCACTTATATGAATGAAAATCAAGCTTAATTTTTAAATGTCTTGGCGCATTTCGGAATCCGCCGCTTTGTTGAATCAGATTTCATTTAATAAAATGATTCAATTAAATGGCGAAAATTCTACTTAAAATTGTGAAAGTGTATATTACATGGATTAGTTAAGTGAAAATTCGTTATTTGAACTAAATCACTTTTCTGAGATGCGTTATACTAAAAAAAAAGATTTCTTTTCGCACAGATGCTCTTTGAGTTTAAGTATTATACAGTGAATATTCTAATTAGTAATGATTCTATTAACCGGCGATTCAAATAACGGCAATCACCTTTTTCAGAAACTCAAAATCCCCTCTAGAACCGAATTCTGACTGCGCAGCTGCCTATAGAAACATTTCTTTCTTCATTATTTGGATATAACAAAGTATCTTACTAAAGAAAACATTCATAAACACACGTACAAAAAAGAAAAAAAGAAAGAATTTGTTTTTATTTATTGTCAAAGTATTTGAGATAATTTCAATTTAAATCTCTCTCAATTTGGCGCCCCTTGGCCTCGGCGCCCGGGGCGACCGCCCCCCTTGCCCCCCCTTAGCTACGCCACTGCAGGTATTCGGCCGAAGTATTCGGTCAACAAGCCTTCAATATTCGGCCAACCGAATATTCGGCAAAAGGGCCGAATACCGAATATTCGTCCCATCCCTACTAATAATATGGTTAACGATCACAAAAAAATTCAAAATTTTATCTCAATAAATAAAAATGTTTTTTAAATGTGTTCCGGACCAACTTAACTTCGAAGGTATAAAAAAAAGAAACTAAAGAAAAAAGGGGCTTACCGTAGCTGTTTGCGCAAAAATCCGAATAGTAGCTCTCTTTTTTAAAACATGTTTATATATTTTTAAGAAAAGTATAATAAGAGTTCTGTTTTGCGATTTTTAGATTCATGTTCTGGCAAATCCGGCTATTGCGATTGCACAACGTTGCATCACATCTTTATTTCAGATCAATTTCAGTGATAAAAACCACAATTTACTATATCGAAATGAGTTTCACTCATCTGACTCATCAGCGATACTCAAATTTTCAATTGTTCATTTCAGGGGCGTGTTTTTATTTATTTATATTATTTACATTCGATTTTAATCTATTTTTTCCTATTAGCCCCTTGGGGACGAGCGACACATATACGTGACGCAAAAAGGCTTAAGAATCCTTGTTTATTCCCGCCAGTAAAATTTTACTGCAAAGTTGGCATTCGAAGCATTTTCTCGATTTATAAGAAGGCACAAATTTCTGTTTTTAAAAACGGGTGACAAAACATTAAAAATTCACAAAAGGCTCCCGTCGCAAAGGGGTTAAAAAAGTGCTTGCAGTAAGATTCTAACAATATAATAACACTTTCCAATAAACTGGAAAAGTGTTAAAAGTATATTAATCCGGCTTGTCTGTCTGTCTGTCCGTCCGTGCTTTAATTTGGATATAGTCCGATTGCCATGAAATTTATCGATGTCGTTGGGTGTCACTGGCATGTTCGATATTGAAATGAAGTGACTACCACATTTACGGTTTATTTACAAATACTCAAAAGAATTTCCTTACTTTACGACTTAGTAGGTTTTTTTTTTTTTTTTTTTTTTTTTTGGGGGGGGGATTTTAACGATATTACACCATTTTAAACAGATTGAAGATGATATATGTACATCACTGAGGTGTCCTACACATCTTTTATTGTAGCAAATGGTGTGTGTAGTACGTTCATTTACAGGGATGCACAAAAGAATTTGACTACAGAAGAAATTGAAGTCTATGAATAATAATTGCCTGAAGTGTATTTTCAATTGTGATACGCGTTTTTAGATTGAACTTTTTTTTTTTTTTAATTTGAAATATGATTTGAAAATTCTATAGATATCATATACAGGGCTGCACAAAATTTCTGAAGTACGTTTCTTTTTATTCAAGGAAAATGCTGAATGGAAAATTTCAACTGTGCTATTCGTGTTTATGAAGGTATCCGCCTACGTTTAAAACGTCAATTTTGATAAAAGTTCGTTTTTTTTTTTTTTTCTTTTATAGAATAAGCATTTTTGTTTCTAAGTCTGTTTTTATCTTTTCCTGTACGCTTATTAGAAAAAAATTAGATCTCTTAAAAGCAAACGAAGTTAATTTTAACCGAAGTTGAAATTTTTAAATCCCTTTTTCTGAAAAATTAAATTTTCATCGGAAAAGCTAAACAGCTGTTGCTCTAACTCAAAAACTTTTATCCGATAACCATGAAATTTTTTGTGTAGCTCTTCGATAATGTCTAGAGTGTAATTTATCTAAAGAATTAGCTCTGAGTGACTCATTTGTTGATATATAGCTATTTTTGTGAAGAATTACGTGTAAAATTACTGAAATTTTCTAAGTAATTCTATATAATTAGCTGTCCTTTTTTTCGGTTTCCGTATATTGACTAGTTTTTAGTTCATTATGCTCAAAAGTATCTAACATGCATATGTTGAAAAAAAGATTTGTTTTATATTATTATTATTTTATTTTTTTTATTATTATTTTTTTTTTCTTAGAGTTGGCGCCATTTCCATAAAAAAAGCTAAAAAAATGATCAAAATTCTTTAAAATTTTAAAATGTTGCATAGATATTATATACAGTGGCGTCAACTTATAAAGGCCCGTGGGGCCCGAGCCCACCCAATAATTTTGAATCATAGCGTATCCTATTTTCATTGTTCTAGTTATTCATTTCATTATTATTTAATTATTCTATTATTTAATTAATTTCTGGCATGGCACCCGAAGGCGCCTTTGAAGTTTGAAGATTTTTTTTTTTTTAACTATTTGGAAAATAGTTGTCCTCTATAGAAAACTGGGAAATCTGAAGTATATCTGAGTCTTTTTATTGGTTGAATTTCGTAACTTATTTTACTTTATTCGTTTTCTGATTGGTCCATGTTTAATGTCCAAAAATGGAATAAGTTTGTTGCCACAATGACAAAAAAAGTAAAAAAAAAAAAAAAATCTTAAAATAATAATAATTTGAAAACAAATTGTGATAAAGATTTCAAACAAATTTCATTTTAAAGTGCATTTTTTTCTCTACGCAACGATGTAAAAATTTAAAATGTGCGATGTTTTGAAGTTTAAAAATTTGCAGTTCCGAAAATTGTAAAGTTGAAATTTCATTTAGAATTTGTTTATGATGGGTCCAGGAATATTAATGTTTAATCCATGTCTACGTAATATGAGGCGTTCAGAAGTCGGTCTGATAAACCTCATCCAATAAAATCCCCATCCATCTTAAGCCTTTTGAAAACTTCCTGTTATTAGCACTTTTAAAAAATAAATTTCCATTTTCAAGAATATTTTATTTAAAATTCTTGTTATTTGCTTGATAGATATTTTTCAAACCTCTCTATATCTGTAAGTGTATTTCACGCATGCAAGTCAAAAAGTACTTTAAAAATTTAATCATGTATTATTGCGTTTGATCACTAATTTATAATTAATCTATATAAAAAATGTTATGGACATTATGACAGCGGAAATTGGAAAAAGTTGACAATAGCTTTTTTAATATTTTAATATGTAAACTGTAAAAAAAATAAGCATCCCCCCTTTTTTTCGTGCATAAAAATTCAGTCTTTTTTTTTCTGTTGTTGATGTTGTTATACTGGCACGTTGCTGTTGTATATACGGGTAAAACATTTCTCTCCAAACCTTTAACATTTTAGGCATTTTTTCTCCTTTTGTTAAAAAAAAAATCTATAAAATCATGGAAATAATTGCCATCGATAAAAGCTTTTCCAGTTTATATCTTTGGTACCACCGATGGATTGGCCAACTAATATGCCTGTCTTTGTTTTTGTACTTTTTATAACGGCCTATTTGCGCCTCCAAAATAAATCGAAGAAAAATCCCTGTCGGTTTGGCCTACAGGCCCTGGTAGATTTCGAAGTTAAGTGCTAATTTTTACAACATAAAATAAAATAAGGTTAGCGATAAACCTATTTCAATGACTTTACTTGGGCGCAGTTGAAGAATTTTTAATTTCATTTTTCTGTAGGGTTGATTTTATCAGAAACATCTTAAGTGATATTCGGCACAAATGCCCACTTTGACAGCATTTTTTGAAATACATTCTGATTTTATGAAAAAATCGACCAATAAGGCACATTATATAATTTCTAAATAAAAGAAACTGTCAACTGGATGCGTTTGAGACGAATCGATTGAAGGTGAACTGAAGCAAGGAGACTTCAGTAGGAACTTCATGCATTCATGCATTGGTTTATTGGAGAGCAAAATTGAATTAAAATATGAGTCAGAAAATAAGCAATTTGTTATTTGAATACTCCCTCAATTTTCAATCATGATCGCTTCGGTAGATTCTGTTCAAAATGCTCACTTTGACAGCATTTTTTGAAATATACTCTGCTTTTCTCAAAAAACTGGACAATACGTCACATTATATTGTTCGTAAACAAGAGAACTTGCCAATTGGATGTGTTTGAGAGCAAAATGAATTTAAAATTAGTCAGAATATAAACAGTTGGATTTGAGTAATACGATTTTCCCTTCAACTCCTTTTTTCGTTTATTATTATTATTATTATTGTTATTATTTTAATAAATATTGGTCCTATTAAAAACATGTCAATATAAAAGTTGTAGATGTTATTGAGAAGATGAATAATAAATTTTGAATTCTTTTTTTTTTCTTTACGGTAAGAGTTGAACTTATAAAAAACTAGTAAATACCAAACTTTTAGATAATATTAATAAAATTTAAAATACATTTAATTGGATTTATTTCTTGATAATTGACGAAATTATGAATTTTTTTCGCCCCAAAACCCTATTTTTTTCGCCTCTTGGGCCCATTTTTAACTTCATCAAAAATCTGCCATGCATAAATTTTTGGCCATTTTTAGAAGTAATATAAACTTTAAACTGATTCAATATCTATCTGAATTAAGAAGGTTTTTTTTTTTTTTTTTTTTTTTTTTTTGGTTTTTACAAAAAATTTTCCTATTTGCCCTTTGGTCCTATTTTGTACATTTACGAACTTGATCGAGGTTTTATGCCCCTTGATTTTGTGTATGAGTTTGGAAAAGATTTGAGCAGAATTATAGAAGTTATCGTGTCCATAAAAAAGTAATTTATATATATTTAGATAGATAGATAAAGTTTTTTACTGATGGTAGTTTTGGAATCTAGGGGTGATAATCGGCGTAGATCTGCAAAAAAAAAAATCAGAAATTCCGACATAGGAGCGACCGCAATGGGTAGCAATTCATACGAAATCTACCTAAAACAAAGAATATATTTGCGTCCTAAAAAGGAAACCTAACATTATCTCTTATTATCTTTCTATTTTATATATGCGAGATTAAAGTTTCTGGCACCTTCTACTACAGAAATATTTAAAATAGCCCCTCACAGAAAATATATAATTCGAAATTTACTACGATTTACAGTTACTTTGATTGTTTTCATTTACACGGAGCTTCCGATTGAAAAGGGCCTTATGTCTTCTACTGCGATATGCATTTGCGTAATTGCATCGCTTACAATATACTGTGAAATAATTTTGTTGCATGTTTTGAGTCTTGTCATAATAGCTCTCTTCATTATTTGATAAGAGCTAAAATGCACCCTTGCTTAGTGAAAGGTTAGACAGGTCTGTTGTAGGCAATCCTGATTAAAAAAGATGAAATTTCACGCGTTTTAATCTAGTTTTTCTTCTATAAAAAATACTGATATTACTCCTAAAAAATTCCCTGAAGTATACGAACCTTGTATTAGTAATTCGGGCGAAATTTTTAGATTTTTGTAAAGGATGCAACATTTTGAGAAATTAGATATAAATATGCATATTAAGCGCGAAAGTAGAGATATTTTTCGTGCATTTTATTATCTTATTATATATTATTCTCTGATACATATAATTTTTAAAATAAATTTTATTAGTCTCAAATTACATTATTCGCTGGCATATTAGCTGGTTTGCTAGGGGGGGGGGGGTGCGAATTTGCGCCGACCCTGACCAGATTAAGTGTGAGCATTGAGATTTCGCATACTTTCGTAAATTAAAAATAAATATGCATATTGAATGTGAAAGTTGTATAATTTTCATTATTTTATTATCTATATTATATATTATCCAATAATAAATATATAATTTAAAAATAAATTTTATTAGTCAAAGTTTGCATTGTTCGCTGTACCTATTTACTGCTTTGCCAGGGGGCAGCGCGAGCTTTCGAAGACCACATTAAATATCAGCATTTAAAATCAAATTAAAAATAATTCTAAAAGTGATAATAAGTATGCACATTGAATTTGAAAGTAGTAATTTTTTTTCATGCATTTCATTATGCATATTATATAGACATATATATATATATATATTGCGCTATCGTATGAGGCACAAAAATCCCGACTATTTGTTAATTGTTTAATGGCAACGTCCAAATGAAACGCATCTTATTGGTTACTGTGCAGAAGTCCTTTGGTAAGATTTAGGCTGTGATAAATTGGATTTATTTATGTTTTGTTCCTTCGCTGCAATTTTAGAGGTTCAAAATATCATTATTATTTTTATTTTTTTTTTCTTTTTATTTAAAAAAAATAAATAAAAGTCATGATTTTTAAACTTTTCAGTTTCAAATTAAAGTTATGTATTATAAATGAAATGAGTGAAAGGATTATATTATTGTATTTTAAATAATTAATGAAACACGAAAAAATGCCACGGGTGCAATATTTGGCGATTTGATATCTGCGCCAGGCTAGCATAAAAATACTGAGTTCCTGGTTTATTGGCACAGATGCCATATATGCAAACACTGGCGCTTTATTTTTCTGACGCCAATTTAGCGAAAAATTCGTTTCCAAATACCAGTTACATATATATTTTTTAACTAATTTCAATTATTTTAAAAAGAAAATAATAATAAATAAAAAAGTTTAGTTAATAATTATAGAATAAAACAATTTATATCATTTTAAAAAAGAAAATAAAAGTAAACAAACAATTTATTAATAAATAAATAACAATATCGGGTTACTATGCGAGGTATATATAATTGCCATTTGTTGCAATCGCGCCAATGTGTTGCGTATATGACATCTGTATCTATTTCTCAAGCAGAATCTTCTAATTTGGCAAAAAACTGAACAATTAAAATAAATTATGAATAAAAGCAGTATGATTTAATGTTTAATATACAGTCAACAGCAAAAAAAAGATCTTGACACTGCAATTTTAGACGTTTTGTTAAATATCTAGAAATATAGATAAGGAATTATTCTGAAATTCCAAGTGTGTAAACAAAATAGTACAGGTTATATATAGTAGCGTCTATACCCCGCCCCAAACTTTGGCTCATATCACAAATGCATCCAAGAAAATCCCCATGCTGCCGATAATGGGATTTAATAGTTTGATATCTGCGTTAATAACAACAATTTTGAATTGCTCATTTTAGACATTTCTTCCATGTAACTTTCTTGCATATAGATATTAACTTTTCTGTTTTAATGTCGTTAGTTAACGCGGGTTTGGCGAATTTCGTACATTTTAGTGATTCCTGCACAGCGAGTTTCGTGGATCCAATGATGTTTTTTTTGGTTTAAATGGGCGCGCAGCGCTCATACACAAGTTTGTGATTGCGGCGTTGGTGAGTTTCGTACATTTTAGTGATTTCTGCACAGCGAGTTTTGTACATTTTAGTGATTCCTGCCCAGCGAGTTTCATACATTTTAGTGATTCCTGCATAGCGAGTTTCGTACATTTTAGTCATTCCTGCACAGCGAATTTCGTGGATCCAGTGATGTATTTTTGGTTTTAATGGGCGCGCAGCGCTCATACACAAGTTTGTGATTGCGGCGTTGGCGTACATTTTAGTGATTCCTGCATAACGAGTTTCGTATATTTTAGTGATTCCTGCACAGTGAGTTTCGTGGATCCAGTGATATTTTTCTGGTTTAAATGGGCGCGCAGCGCTCATACACAAGTTTGTGATTGCGGCGTTGGCGAGTTTCGTACATTTTAGTGATTCCTGCACAGCGAGTTTTGTACATTTTAGTGATTCCTGCATAGCGAGTTTCGTACATTTTAGTGATTCCTGCACAGCGAGTTTCGTGGATCCAGTGATGTTTTTTTTTGTTTTAATGGGCGCGCAGCGCTCATATACAAGTTTGTGATTGCGGCGTTGGCGAGTTTCGTGCATTTTAGTGTTTCCTGCACAGCGAGTTTCAGGGATCCAGTGATGTTTGTCTGTTTGTCTTTTTGTTTGTTTGTCTATCCATTTGTCTTTCTGTCTGTTTGTTTGTTGATGTGTTTGTTTGTATGTTTGTTTGTTTGTCTGTCTGTTTGTCAGTTTGTTCGTCTGTCTGTCTGTTTGCTTGTTTGTTTGTTTTTTGTCTGTCTGTCTGATTGTTTGTTGGTTTGTTCGTTTGTCGGTTTGTTTCTTTGTTTGTTTTTACGTCTGTTTGGGTTTTTTGTCGGTTTATTTGTTTGTCTGTTTGTTTTTTTTGTCTGTTTGTCGGTTTGTTTGTTTTATGTCTGTTTGTTTGTTTGTCTGTTTCTCTTTTAGTTTGTTTGTCAGTTTTTTTATTTGTCTGTTTGTTTGTTTATTTATTTGGCTTTTTGTCGGTTTGTTTGTTTGCTTGTTTTCTGTCTGTTTATCTGTTTGTATGTTTTTCTCTCTGTCTGTTTGTTTGTTTATTTGTAGTATCGGCAAGAAACGGCAAAAAACCACATTTCCCGTATGAAAAAGGGAAAGCAAGAAACCACATTTTCAGTTTAAAAAGGGAAAATATCGGCAGCATGGGGATTTTCTTGGGTACATTTGTGATATGAGCCAAAGTTTAGGGCGGGGTATAGACGCTAGTGTTATATATTCTCGCGAAGATTTTCCCCCGAAATCCCATATGGGACCGTCAACAAATTAAACAAGTTGGAAATTGCACGTGAACGTAGCAAATGAGGTGTGTTCGTACGATAACGAAGTTTTAAAAATATTCAGATCTTGCTGATATAGTAGAGCGTACTCCGGATACAGTATAGTAGTCGAAATCTTTACGTTTCTGTAAATATGCAGGAAGTAATTTTTATTACACCTCAGCAACGTATATCTTATTCATAAAATGTGAAATAGTTCAATATAATTAAAACACGTACCAAACCATGTTTCCCCGTATAGCATTATATAGTGGAATACTTTTGTGCGGCCCTGTAATTTAATAATAAAAATTCTTTGCATCGCAGATTGTACAGACTGCATATTTTAGTATATATTTCATAAATTCATGCCAATTCTATTATGTTCGAATGAGTGTAACATCATTAAAATGCATTTGAAACTTTTTCCCCATTGACCGTAATGTAACGGAATCCTTTTGATTGTCCCTGTAATTAATCTATGCATCCGATTTTCATAACATTTGAAATGACTCGACAAAATTACGCAATAATTTTATGTTTTAAATTTCAAACGATTAAAATGCATTTAAAACTTTTTTCCCTATTGACCGTAATGTAACGGAATCCTTTTGAATGTCCCTGTAATTGATCTATCCATCCGATTTTCATAAAATTTGAAATGACTCGACAAAATTATGTTATAATTATGTATTTTAAATTTCAAACGATTCGGTTGGGTAGTTTTTGCGTTGTTATATGCGGACAGACAGACGGACGGACTGAGCGACAACAATAGGTGCTACGTATTTATATAATTACGAACGCACCTAAAAAGAACGAATATCTTTTGGATAACCCTGTCAAAACTAATGTAGCAAAAGCGTTCAAATTGCAGATTATGATTAAGAGGTTTATTCTAATAAACTGTGTTCATTTTTTATGAATATAGCATGTATACTTGTAGAAAAATTAAAATTTTTATAACAACGGTCCAAAATTTTGCCAAGTTTTTTGCTTATAATTTGCAGAGTTCTTAATAAAAAACAATGTTCTTTTCAGAAAATATGACAATCAACATTGTACATAACACCCTATAGTCAAAATTAAAAAATATTAATATTTATACGAAAAATGAGCAGGTTTACTAAATAAAATTTTACTGCGCATGTGTCAATTCTATAAAAATTTCATTTGCATATTGTGTGAGCTAAATGTATAGGGCAACTTTTGTTAAAGTTTCAAAACCATAGCTTGAAAATTCTGCAAATTATCGTCGAAAGAAAAAGATCAAAATTCGATATTCCCAAAATGAAGCAAAAAGATGAGGAGCTGTATCCAAATATAATACGTGTAATATTATGTAGACACTAATCAATGGAATATGGATACAGTCCCTCATCTTTTTGTTTCATTTTGGGAAAATCGGATTTTGATCTTATTCTTTCGACGATAATCTTCAGAATTTTCTAGCTATGATTTTGAAACTTTAGCAAAAGTTGCTCTATACATTTAACTAACACAATATGCAAATTAAATTTTTATAGAATTGACACATGCGCAGTAAAAATTTATTTAGTAAACCTGCTCATTTTTCGTACAAATATTAATACTTTTTAATTTTGACTATAGGGTGTTATGTATAATGTTGATTGTCATATTTTCTGAAAAGAACATTGTTTTTATGAAGAATTCTGCAAATTATAAGCCAAAATTTTGGACCGTTTTTATAAAAATTTTAATTTTTCTACAAATTTGCAATCTATATTCATAAAAATGAACACAGCTGATTATAATAAGCCTCTTAATCATAATCTGTAGTTTGAACGCTTTTGCTACATTAGTTTTGACAGGGTTGTCCAAAAGATCTTCGTTCTTTTTTAATTTGTTGACGGTCCCCTAAGGGATATCGGGGGAAAATCTTCGCGAAAATATATAACCTGTACTATTTTTTTTTTTTTACACACCTGGAATTTCAGAATAATTCCTTGTCTATATTTCTAGATATTCAACAAAACGTCTAAAATCGCAGAGTGTCAAGTTTTTTCTTGCTGTGACTGTACATTAAAGGGAGACCAAACTGGTCGCCAAGGGCGGCTAGTGTAATATAAATAGTTAAATATATATATATACATATATATTAGTATTGTATTAAACTCTGGGCCCACTAATTGCTTTTCCAGGAGGCAGCGTGGCTTAGCGCCGGTCCTGGCCCAATCAAACGTGGGCATTGGGATTTCGCATTACTTATGTAATCTAAAAAACAAAATGGCGACCAGAACGAGTTACGTAAAATAACTGAAATAAGCAAAGCAAAACAAAACACTCAGAGCTGACCTGTGTATTTGCAAACCGCTCCATTTGCTGACGAAATAATTGTTGCGATGACCAGTAATAACATGCTTTTTAATAATCCCATGACCATCTGTGGTGTTTATTTTTAGCGAGAACTGAAAAATGAAGTGTTCGTGAAACGCAATTTGTCATTCACTTCACGTCATTTCTTGCTCGGGAGAATCATTGTCATGAGCGATAACACTTTGCTGTTTATTTTATTTTATTTTACTCTTCAGCTATTTAATCTCTTGAAGCAAGAATTGCCTACCCTTTTCGATTGGTGATATATCTTGATTTTATTTAAAGAAAAAAAAAACTGTGACATCGAGATACCGTAATTCCAAAAGTTTAGAATGTATTTATGGTTCAAGTAGCTATTTTCAAATAAATTAAACAAATAGGCTGATATAATGTCAATAATCTGTGCATTTAAAAGACCAGGATGTTTTTTTAGTCATCAGCCGTGAGCTTTCTAAAGGAAAGATTTTGCTTATTTTTTTTTAACCCTTTCCGGCAAGGCAAAATCTGTAATAAAATGAGAAATAATCGACTGACACCGGAATTCAGAAACGAATTTTTTAGATATTTTGAATTCCTTAAATTAATCTTTTATTGTAAAAGCAAAATTTTACTAAAATATTACTGGTGCCGTTTGCAAGTTTGGAATTAAAATTAGGTATCCCAGACCGGGCACAGTGTGCCGGAAAGAGTTAAATGAAAGCTGTTTATAAGTAGATATGCCCCACTCGCTATTATTTTTTAAGTAACAGCATGTACATTATTTTTAAGTAACCCCTTTTTACTTTCTTCTATATTTACGAGAAAAAAATATTGGAATAGTGAAAATTTTCGAAATCCAGTTTTCGACGGATTTACATATTTTAGGGGTTAGATATTTCAAAAACATGTTTTTACAAAATGTGTGTCTATGAGTCTGTCTGTATGTGATATAAATTGTGTGGGCGCTCTATCTCAAGATCTAATGCACAGAATTTAATAAAAATATATGTTCAGGTAGTCCGTAATATAAATTTATGCTGATAAGTTTTTGGTGTAAATCGCCCAAGAGGTGGCGCTGTTATGATGCATTTTTCACGATTTCCGCAACAGTTATCTCTAGAACTAATGCACGGATTTTCACTAGACTTCAGATTTGGTTTGTCCTTGACATGACTGAATGCTGTTTACATTTTGGTGAAAATCACTCAACAAGTCGTGCTGCTATACTGTCTTTTTTGCGATTTCTGCAATGTCTCTGTCTCAAGAATTAATGCGCGGATTTTGATCAAACTTCAGATTCAGTTAATCCTTGATATGAAGTGATTATATTTACATTTTGGTGACAATAGCCTAATAGTTGGCGCTTTTATTCTGCATTTTTCTCGATATTCGCAGTAGTCATATTTTAAGAATTAATGCACGGAATTCCATGCCATTAGAATCCTCACGATGGGCATAGATTGCCGTTTAATTTTTGCATTGTGGTAGCGAATTTCGAAGTATTAAAATCAGTGTTGAATTCAGGGGGTGGCCCGGGGGGAGGGGGACATTCCCCCCGGAGCAATGAAATGTCCCCCCCCCCGGAAAATTTGAAATTTTGCATTTTCAGTGTATAAAAAGTATAATTCCCCCTCCCCCGGAATTCTATAATGTCCCCCTCGCAGCCACTGGAGTCCCTCTCGGAGAAACGAGTCTGAATTCAACACTGATTAAAATGTATCGGATAGAAGAAAATTTTGGTATTGCCACATCTGACTAGCTTATGTTTTAATTTTAATTTAAAAAGTGTTTTATAAAATTTCTTTACCTTGGTAACAATTGAGTTACTTTCATTGTTGAAGAGAGAATTAAAATAATAAATAAATAAAAGGAATTACCGCTCTATGGAAATTGCCATAACATTACGGATGCCATTTTCGTAATCTCTATAAATAAAAGGAATTCCGAGGATAATTAATTGAGGCACAGGGGAAAGCAAATCTTGGCAATGCGCCAACTCGGTCCAGAGGAAGCAAATCTTGGCAATGCGCCAACTCGGTCCAGAGGAAGCAAATCTTGGCAATGCGCCAACTCGGTCCAGAGGTAGCGTACCATACACATAAATTATTAAATAAACCTTCAAATTAAGCCCGGCGAAGCGGGCTGGGTATGCTAGTAAAATTAAAAATAACTTTTTAAAAACTTTTGTACAGAAAATTAAGTTACAATTTAAAGTAACGTATTTTTATTCATAAAGCTTTTTGTTCGTTTCGCTAATACTGCATTTAATTTTTTTTTTTAACTATTTGGAAAATAGTTGTCTTCGGTAAAGAAACTGAAAATCTGAAGTATGTCTGATTTATTGGTTGAATTCTGCAACTTACTTTATTTTATTCGTTTTCTGATTGATCCTTGTTTAATGCCCAAAAATGGAATACTTCTGTTGCCACAATAACAAAAAAAAAAAAAAAACTTAAATAATAATAATAATTTGAAAACAAATTGTGATAAAGAAAATAGTAAATAATAAAATGAAAAATAATAAAAACTTTTTAAAAAAATAATAATTTGAAAACGAATTGTGATAAGGATTTCAAACAAATTTCATTTAAAAGTGCCTTTTTTTCTCTACGCAACGATGTAAAAATTTAATATGTGCAATTTTTAGAAGTTTAAAAATTTGCAGTTCCAAAAATTGTAAAACTGAAATTTCATTTAAAATTTGTTCATGATGAGTCCAGGAATATTAATGTTTAATCCATATCGTATGTAATAGGAGGCGTTCAGAAGCCAGTCTGATTAACTCCATCAAATAAAAATGCACATTTTAAAAAGTTAAAGTTATCTATCTATAAACTACTGTTTTTTATTATTATTATTATTGAACTAGGAATGTTAATGTTTAATGCACGGCATACGTAATGGGTGAATTTCACACGAACTGCCAGTTTGATGTCCTGATGTTTAAATCTAAATTTCATATTAATAAGTTTATTTTTTGATATTCTAAAATCAGGTAGTAGCACATCTTTTTATGCTTAATTCAATGCATTCATTAGATTTTTTCAGAGTTGTGAAATAGTTATCTTTTTTTTGTACTTTAGTTAGCAAGTAATGGGAATTTACTTGTCCAGAATAAAAAACTCGCAAAATTTCAATCTTTTTTTATGCTTCCAAACATTTTAAAATTTTTATATATGGATTAAAAGTAAAATATCCTGTGTTAATTAAACAAATATATAGTTTATATATTTAAAATTAGTATCTAAGAGTTAAAAATTTAAATGTATTTTGTGTCCGCATATGCAGAACATGAGTGTTACTTTAGGGAAGTTAATATTATTTGTTTTTAAAATATTTGTATATTGTAGATGGAAACGGTAGTGAGAAAACGATGTTGTTTCTTGTTTACAGTGCGCTTATTTAGAACGCGATAATTTTGTTCTATAATTGCTATTTATCAGAATGTTCATTTCAACATGGAGAGTATTTTTATTTTCTTACAGGAGTGTTACCCATTTATTTATTATTATTTTTTAACGTATAAAAATGTTAAGTTAGGGAATGCTGTATTTTTTGTTCAGGAATCAATAGGCTCAACTAAAATTTCAATAAAACAATTAGAATTTATTTTAGTGAAGAATTCCTTAATAAATGTCATGAGTGTTACCGTACATGAGTGTTACCTTACATGAGTGTTACCTGGAAAAAGTAACACTCATGAGAAAAGAAGTTAAGTAATTCTAAAACTATAAATCATGTGTAAGATTTAAGTTATGATTATAATAGATTCATGATTCAGGGATATATTTTGTCATATTATATATATTTATAATTATTTAAAAATTGTCACAGGATTTTCATGTCTGCACACGTGTTTTGTAAATGCTATTTAAGATTCAAATTTTAATTCTTAATAAATAATTTTCAAAGGACTATCTATTTTACACAAATCATAGTTTAAACTTTTAAAAATCTTTTTTTTATATACATTGTTACAAAAAAGCTGTTTGCTGCAAGATGAGTCTTATCGCTTGTCACGAGTGTTACCATTTTTCATGAACGTTACTGTAACTAAGAATCAGAATTTTATTAATGCATTTGTTACTTCACTTAAATTAATTGTTTTGTCTATTAGAACTTTCTAATTCTTTATTATAACTGCAATGAAAATAATTAATTTTTAATTAAATTTGTTTTTAATCAGAAGTTATACCCTTTATTTAAGAAGCAAAGTAACACTCATGACATAAACAACTACAGTGAAACTCGTTTAAGATACGAATCAAGGGACCGAGAGCATTTCGTATCTTAAGCGGGATCGTATCTTATCCGGATTTCATAGATTCTCGAATGAAAATGCATATAAAAACTGTGCACATTGTTATTAACGCATTTTAGCCATTTATAACTTTTATTGTACCTATTTCTAACAAATTTTAAATATTATAGAAAATTTGAGTTTAAGATACTGAACAAAAGGATAATTTTATTTTCTCCAAAATTTTATTCAATATCTGTTTGTACAGTAAAAAAAAAAAATTAAAATGCTTTTATGTAGTACTTTCTGCCAAATTATAAATAAAAGACAATAAAATGAAAAAATTTTTAATCTTTAGGAAAAAAATAACTAAAATACATTACATTTAAAGGGGAAGAATAAAAAATTTTCATAATAAATTTTTGACAGACAAGCTAAATGTATGCAAGCAATAATAATTACATTGTAAAAATCTTGATGTAGTTTTAGTTTGTTGAGAAAAAGTCGTTTACATTAGTTTGGTGCAATCTAGGACGAGATTGTATTAAGAAGTTTTCTGCGTTATTGATGTGGTCGAAGAAATCTTCAACGGCGGGACCAGCATCCATCGAAAAGGCATACAGTCGAAGTAAGCTGAACGAGCTCATTACAGATGCGAATGATGGCATGACTGGTACATCTGTTTCTTCATCCGCGTCGTCTTCTACTTCTTCTAAAGGGCTAGATTCATCGGAATTTTTGACGTCTGCGATTATATCTGCGATAGACCGAACTTCACTTGTTACAAGTTGATCGTCAATTCCTACAAATCAGTCCCAATCTTTGCATTCTTCTTTATACTGCTCCTCTTCTGTGATGTCAACGTCTTGCAAAGTGCCGTCAATATCAAAGGCTTTAGAGAAACAGTTCTCAATGGTGGTTGATGTTACGTCTTCCCAGGATGCACTCAGGAAATGCATGGCGTCCAAGAGATTAATAGGCTTACAGGTTGGGCAGGATAGATATTTTTCGCGATGATCTATTTGGTGTAGGTAACGTACAACGACACGTCTTTTGTATTTCAATTTCAGAGCATGAATTATGCCCTGATCCATGGGTTGAATCACGCTAGTCACATTGGGTGGTAAAAAGACTAGCTCGATGTTTTGTAAACCTGGGATATCCTTGGGATGGGCAGGACAGTTGTCGACGAGACATAATACTTTTCAAGACTCCTTTTTCATTCATTCATCGAATTTGCGGATCCACTTAACGAATATATCACTTGTCATCAGCGCTTTGGCTTGACTTTCATAAACGCAGGATAGATTTCTAACATTTTAAAACAGCGAGGATTCCGAGATTTGCCGATGACGAGGGGTTTCAATTTATCTGTTCCACTCATATTTGATCCAACGAGAACCGTGATACGTTCTTTGCTTAGCTTACCACCGGAACATTTTTCACCTTTAAATGCCATCGTTTTATCCGGCATTAATTTAAAAAAAGACCCATTTCGTCTACATTGTAAATATCGCATCTTGAATATTTTTTCAATAGTGGTGCGAGCACATTTTTTTCCAACAATTGACATCATCTATATTCACAGCTGCCGACTCTCCGCATATCTTTCTGTAAACTCTGCCGTACCTTTGTCTGAAACGGTCTAGCCAACCGTTGCTAGGCGTGAAATCCACTCCAAGACGTGTAGCAATTTCGCAGGCCTTTTCCTTAATCAATGAACCGTTAGTTGGGATATTCGTCCATCGGGTTTGAGTGAACCATTCAAATAAAATTTTCTCCAATTCTTCGAATTTGGCCACTTTAATTTTCTTTCTACTAGAACCTCCAGCTGATACAGTGTTTTCCAGTTTCTGTCTGTTTTTTAACAAGGATCGAAGTGTTGACTCGTGTATTCCCACAGATTTGGCAAAAAGTGTCTTGTTCATCACATTCTCGGCGTCATATTTCCTAAGAATATCCAATTTTTCAGTCAAGGAAAGTGATTTTCTCTTAACTTTAAGTTGTTTATCCATTATCTATTCCTATCACTATTCAGCGGTTAAACAAAAGACTAGATTTGCATAATGTCCTTTTGAGAGCTTTACCTGAACTGAGATTTCAAAGGCACACTATGGAGTTGCATCACATCACGTGATTATTACGTAAAGGAAAACATAGTTTCCGAACTACTGGTAGAGCGAGGGGGAAGAAGAAACGAAAAGGGGGAAAGCAGCGAGAGACATTCGAGCGCAATTCAGTTCCTCTTTTTACATATTCTTGGATCTTTGGCGAGAAAATTTATAGAATTCCAAAGAAAAACCAATCTTTTACCTCCAGTAGGAAAATGTCTGCAAAAAAATTAGCACATAGGTGACGAATATACCTAAAATATCCAGGCCTCAGTGGCGTAGCTATGTTTTTTGGCGCCCGGGGCCAGCAAGAAATTTTGCGCCCCCACCCCAATATAGATATATAACAATTTCTCTCAATTTGGCGCCCCTAGGCCTCGGCGCCCGGGGCGGACGCCCCCCTTGCCCCCCCTTAGCTACGCCACTGCCAGGCCTGCAGAGAAAAAGCAAGCGACAAGAAGAAATTCATAAAAAGGGCAACCCTGAGGATGATATACAGTGATAAAAATAATATAATAAAAAGCAACTAGATAAAAGTAAAAAAAAGCATAAAAATATAGGCCGATTTCATCATCAGCTTTTTCATCCAATCGGGGAAAGGCGTGATAGTAAAAGAAATAAAAGCGGTACTTGTTTTTGTGTTTTGTTGAAAAAGAGGGAGCCAATCAGAATTCAGCCTGCAAAAGCACCGGAAAAGAACATATTTGTGAAAGAAAAAAAACTAAAAAATAGCATTTTATGAAAAATAAATAAGATTTTACATATTCTATTTTAAAGACACGTAATGGACGGATTAATTAAGCACCAATTCGTATATTAAGCGGGTTTTTTGACATCAAGGGACCAATTTTCTTCGTATATTAAACGGGATCGTATTTTATGCGTACGTATATTAAGCGGGTAATTTTACACAGGTTTTATAGGCAGTTTTCAAGGGACCGAAGGAAATTCGTATATTAAGCGGGATCGTATATTAAGCGGGCGTATCTTAAACGAGTTTCACTGTATTAAAATGCTTTAAATTTATGAAATAAATAAATACTAATACATTTTTGATTTATTAATATGTATGTAAGAACCTTAAGCAATTTTTAAATTAATTATTGATACAAAAAAAAAAAAAAAAAAAAAAAAAAAAAAAAAAACAGAATGTTTTATAGAGGTCACACTTATGAGAAAAATAGTGACTGGGCAAGACATTTCTTGAAATTTCTGAAATATAAATAAAAAAACTCGCAAATAATCTACTGCTTAGAATGTTGTAAACAATAAGCAATTCATACCTGAATAAATTTTTATATTTAAACCAAATTATTTTTTCAAATTTTGTTTCACCTAATATGGCAATACATTTGAAAACCACCCTAATATATGACTCGTTGTGATCATCATAAAGATGATGTTCATTATTATTATTAATTTAAATATAGAATTTATTTATAAATCTTTAAAATTTTAGTCTTTGAAAATATCATTTTCCAGATAGTCGTTGTAATTTGTTAAATTACAATAACCTTTTTTTAATTATTTTATTTTTTATTAACCTTTGAAAAATGGTTGTTGTTTTCCGTGGAGGATTGACAAAATGACGTGGTCACTTTTGAATTTAAATTAAATTCTTTACTTTTAGAAGAATTTTTATTTGAATTTAAATTAAATTCTTTACTTTTAGAAGAATTTTTATTTGAATAGGAAATTAAAATGTTTAAAATCATTGTAATAAAGGAGAAAACTAACAAATTTAAAATGGGTAAACGGAAATTAACAGATACCGAAAAAGCCGAAGCCAAAGAAATGAATGACCGTGAATGTCACATTCAATGACATTAAACACGATACGCGTACTTAAACAATCATAAAGTGATTTTTATTTCGACTTTTTATTAATGTTTTACTAATTTATTTGTTCTTTTGTTATTTAAAATAAAAAATTAGTCAATATGTATAAGTTGCTTATTAGTTTGGCGATTCGTATCATTTGGCGAAACTGGTCGACGGGATAACTAAGTACTACTGCATTTGGTTTGGCGCAAAAACGTCTTTCAGTGCAGAAAACGAGAAAATCAAAAGACTATCGAGCCGCTGTAAACCAATTACGTGTTGAAAGGCGATCACGAAAAAGGAAGCAATTTAATGCCGAACCGATTAATTGTAAAACATCATGTCTCGAGGGCGACGTAAAACGACATCATGTAAAACGCTGCACTAGCCATGCAGCGTTTTACAATCGGTCCGTTCTAACCAGGAAAATTTGAGTGCCAATAGTGATTCTAACAAGCCGGAAAATATTATAGTTATTACTCTTGATTTTCCACCACCTAAAAAGAAAACTAAAAAGCATTGGGCTTGGGAAAAACTGGAAAAAAACTTTTTTGATTCAATGTCTGATGGTCCCATTCACAGATGCATGTGCTGCGATCGACTTTGGTTTAAAACCTCCATCACCAAAATTCTGCTCTGTAAAATCAAACAGTATATGCCAAAGTCTTACAAGTATAACATCATATGCCAAAGCTGTATTTTAATAATGATTACTTTCGCACCAACAATGTTACATAGTTTGAAATGTTTCTTTCGTCGCCAACTTTTATGCTTGGCGACAATGGAGTGATGTAACTTAAACGAACCGTACTTTCAAATGGCAGCATGTATAAAGTCATTTATAGCAGTGTCACGGATAATACACAATAAAACAACTGGTATTTAGCTTAAAATGATAGATGATTGTTTTGAGTGAAACATTTTTCAAATGGTTGGTGCAATTTCTTAAATTAAAATTTTATTTATTTATTTATTTATTTATTTATTTATTGGTACTACTTAGTTATTCCGTCGACCAAAAATCTACCGCCAAGCTACAAGATTAAATGCTAATAATGGGCGATCGTAAATTTCACATACACTTGACATTAAGCACACTGTACATGGTTATTACGTCATCAAATGATTTTTAATTCGACTTTTTATTTTTACTTTTAGCAATGTTCTATTAAATTATTTGTTTTGTCGAGTTATTTAAATGAAAAGTTATGTTAATTTGTACAATTTGGCTAATAGTTTGGCGATTTGTATAATTTGGCGAAATTGGTCAAAGAAATAACCAAGAAGTACCTTTTTTTTCCCCCTCTTTTCCATTTTGTTGATACTGAATTTGAGACTTTTATCTTAGAGAGCTCCAGTGGGTGAAAATGTTGTCATAGTAAAAATGAACGAATATTTTCTTTGATAAAACTAAATATTTTTCAACGAATGCGTCTAAAAGTAAATTTCTGGATTTCGCCGGCACTCAGATTATAACTTCAATTCAAGTGAAGAGTGCGTTACATATAAAATTGCAGCCGTCAAAAGTACAGAGCCGTCCTTAGGGGTGTGCGATAGGTGCGGGCGCACAGGGCCTCGCGCCTAAAAAGGCCTCGCGTTAGGGTGAAAAAAAGTTTCCATTCAATTTTAAAAGCATCTAAAATTTTTCAAAAAAAAAAAAAAAAAAATGCTGCACGTTACTTAGTTCACGATTAAATTTAAATATTTAAAAATGGCTATTTATAAAATGTAAAACCTTTAACTAAATAAAATGATAGGAGCGAACATTCGAAAGCAGAAATTATTGTTTGGAGTCGTCTAGTCCATCTTCGTTCTGGAGCCTCTGTTATGCTTTGATAGTTTTGTGAACGTGTTGCGACATTGTTACAGAATATGAAAAATAAATTTTCTTAAAACCTCTAGTCGCCACCCTGCAGGTCTCGTCTCATCAACAGCTCTGTGCTTACCCTCCCTGTGCCATCTCTTTTCCTGATTGCAGACTCATTGGCATTAATTCAAAAGGTTCTTTTTAAAAATCTAAATCGCAGAAATGATATTAAATTAATCCATCTGGTTAAAATAATATGACTTTTTTTCAAAATTTTATGATTTGCCGTGGTATTCAGCTATAAATATGCAAAATTTCAAGTCTCTAACTTATACAACTTCAGATATCGAAGTATGAGAGACAAACAGGAACGTGGGACGAATAGAGCTTATTCAGATGAATGAAATCCTAAAAATTAATGTCAACTTGTTCCGATTTGATAAAAGGTTCTAGAAAGAAAAGGCCTCGCAAAAATTCTCGCACACGGCCTCGCCTTCGCTGGGGACGGCTCTGCAAAAGTAATATCAAGTTTGGGAATATATTAATAATTATTGCATCGATTATTCCATGATAAAATATGAATAAAATATTTTTAAAATAGTGAAAATGAATATGAAAAGTATGCATGTAAATTTTGTGACGGTGTGAAAGATGTTATTTTTAGATGTCTATTAAAACAAAAACTTTAATCGTCTCGTTGTGGCACTATTTTCGTTGATTTTTCATTACAGAAAAGATCAAAGCCTCAATTAATAACTTCATAAATTTGTTTGCTTGGTGATGGCGTTATTATCCCAGTAAACTTATTGTATAGTGTATTTTAAATTACAAACTACCTCATGAATACATCCAGAAACTTCCTCAATCTTTTAAAAGTACGTGAAGCATGGAGTGCACTAGAAATCTATGTAATGAACAAAGTATTTCCTAATAAGTATATAGTCTTCAGATAATAGAACTTACCTCGCAAATTTCAGATCGGGCGTTAATTATTACGTGCTTCTTCCAGTAATAGGGTCTACAAATGAAACATATTGTAGCGTATATAGGGGTACAGATCTTATGGTGTATCAAGTTCAAAAACTACAGTTTCTTAAAAAAAAAAAAAAAAAAAAAAAAAAAAAAAGGAAAATATTTTATTAACAAGTCTTCACAGCTACATAACCTTTGTACTCACAAATATTATCAGATTTTCCCAAATAACTGAACAAAACCAACGTACAAGTACAGATATATGTCACAAAGACTCATTACACAACGTCTCAACACTATATCAAATGCAAAACAGCGTAGATAAATCACAATAGTCAAGCAAACCTGCTTAAAACGTATCGCTTTCAAGAATGGTCTACTAGCTCACTCAATGACTGACTGACTAATAATTATTCCGCTCTGCAGCGCTCTCCTATATATAGGCGCGGGGCATGCACTAGAAATTTCTACATGTTTCTAGAAAAATCCTGAAAACACCGGAACAGCATTTAATGTATCTGTATATCTATAAGGGGGTTACAATAGAGAGAGGGGGGTACCGTCGCCAAAAATCGCCAAGTTTGTCGCCAACTTGGCGATATATTGCCAAATTTGGCGACTAAAATTAGTCGTCAAAAGTGACGCCAACTTGGCAATAACTGCAATATTTCGCCAAATTACCATAGACTTTCATTGAAAATCAAGACAGGTTTGCCTGGTAAAAAATATTACAAATAGAGGCAGTGCAACAAAAATTAATATTAGCAAAGGAATAGAGCTTAATAAGATTATTTGCATTATTTTAGAGTACAAATGCTAACTATTTACAAAATTCGTAACAATATTAACTTTTTGCAATTGTTTATGATTTAGATGACTCACAGCTCTTCTGCGCAGAACCCGTAGGTGTCATTTTCCGGATTCCTTCATAAATACCTAAAGTGCTAAAAAAATAAAGTGCTAATGTAATATTAGCACTTGGCGTTATTATCCCAGGACACCTTATATACCATAGGTTCCCAACGGGGGCGGTACCGCCCCCCAGTGGGCGCTGAAGCCTTCCAGGGGGGCGGTAGCGAGTCTAGAGAAAAATGGGGGGCGTTAGGGCATTCAAGGGGGGCGGTCATGGCATACCTACCTATTTAGGAACTAATATAGTGAAAATAGCTGATCTCCTCTGCACTCTCGGATTTGGCACCCGAATTGGTACCCAGTCGAAAAACCAAGCTAATTTCCACCATTTGGCAACTCCAACTCCGGCAGTAACCTTCGGAACTTTCGAGGGTTACGCTCCGGCACAGTAGATTCATGCTGGGTACCAATTATCCGAAACAAAATGGATTTGCGTTAGCCTCTATTATAAGAGGTCCCCAATCCGTGACAAAAAGATAACTGCACCTTTAAATGGAAATCTATAGAAACGAACCTAGATCTGCGGGGTAGGGGGGTAGGGTAGGAATTGAATTTATTTTACTAATGTTTAAAAACACACGCAACACGAAGATGGGATAAAATCGAGGAGAAAAGAAATTTATTTTATCAGGCGAAAAACATTGTTGCTCAATGTCAAAATATCCCAGTGGAGCACGAAAAATCGCTATGACGCGGATTTAATATCATTATGAATTCAAAAATTGTGGAATACAAAATTCTCGATAAGTGGCTAGCTAAAAGTTTTAAACAGAATTTCTTTTTATTAACCTGTATTTTCAGAAATGTATGACCACGTATGCCTGAAAAGTTATTTTTAAACGAATCCGTGATATGAATCACTTCAAGAAATTAATTTATTCTTAGTGAAAATGTTAAAAATCGTTGAATCTATAAATTTGTTCAAAAGTAAATTTATTTAAACCTAAATAGGGGAAAATTTTATGTTTCAAAATACCTTAATCGAAGAAGAAATACTGGCAGTACAGTATTAAACAGTTGAAATGTGGATCTAGGCACTCTCCTACAAACCAATCGTTACTATGGGCTTAATCTGCCAAAAAGTTTTTTCAAATGAAGCTATGAAGCCTTCTAGGCTACAAGAGCATTTGAATAAATGCGTGCTGATACTAGAAAAGTCAAAGATATGTGATATTTTTACTTTCTTCTATCTTTGCAAAAGAAAGTATTTTGGATTCGTGAAAATTTTCATGTTCTGTCTGGTCTTTGACAGAATTACATGTTTTAGGGATCAGAGATTTTAAAAAATATGTTTTTACAAAATGTCTGTTTGTGATTCTGTGAGTCTACGACTCTGCATGTGATATAAATTTATTGGGCCCTCTATCTCAACAACTAAAGAACGGAATTCAGCAAAAATTTATATTCAGGTGGTCCCTGATATAAATTGACAATGATTTGTTTTTCGTGCAAATCACTCAACAAGTAGCGCTGCTATGCTGATTTTTCCCGATTTCTGCTACAGCTTTATCTTAAAAATTGCGACACAAATTTTCATCAAACTTCAGATTCTCTTAGTCCTCGACATGAATGTATACTGTTTACATTTTGTTGAAAATTGCAGAAAATGTGGCACTGCTAGGCTGCCTTTTTCATGATTTCTGCAAAAGCTCTATCTCAAGAACTAATGCACGGATTTTCACCAAACTTTAGATTTGATTATTCCTTGAGATGAATAGATGCTGTTTACATTTTGTTAAAAATCTCTCAAAGGATGCCGCGGCTATGCTGTCTTTTTCACGATTTCTGCAACAGCTCTATATCAAGAAATAGTTATCTCTGCTATGCTGAAAAATTTCCGTTTTTCGTAAAAGTTGTATCTCAAGAGCTAATGCGAGAATGTTATCAAACTTCAAATTCATTTTTATCTTGATAAATATTATTGCTGTTCTGTCGTAAATCGTACAAGAGCGCATTTTTTCTGAATTTTTCTTGATATTCGCAATACTCCTATTTCAAGAAGTAATGCACGGAATTTCATACCATTAGAATTCTCACGATAAGCACAGATTGTTATTTAATTTTGTTATTGTGATAGCGGATTTTGAAGTATTAACATGTATGAAATGAAAGCTTTGATCTTTCCACATCTGACTTGTTCAAATACCCTTTTTAGATAATTTCGCAAATGCAGATACAGCAGTATCATCATATTTGGAAGAGGAACTCGCAACAAACGAGAACTAAAAGTAAAATTCGGAAATGGATACCAAGAGTTCCAACCTCAAAAAACAATACAGCTCTCTAACCTGGACTGTGAATGAGAGTACATAAAATTTCAATTGCTTTTCCTTCATCAGATTTAGCTCAGAGTGGGTTCCGTGCAGTAGTAAATCTACTGTCTAAAAAAAAAGCACAGACATCTTTGAATCTAATAATTTGTGACAGATGTTAATGAAATTAGAATCCGACATGAACAAATTAATAAAACTCCACCAGCTTCAACCATTTCGTTGATTTTTAAAAAATTGTGGTTTTTGTTAATATTTCAATTTTTAATAAACAGTTTTTTACTACATGTGATGGTTGTTTTAATTAACATCAACTTTGTGATTCTTAATAGATAGCTAGACAGATAAAATATAGATAATATGTTACAATATTTTATTATTTTGTATAATTAATTATTATGGAAGAGGGGGGCGTTGGCATTTTTTTTCTCTTGTAAAGGGGGCGGTGGTTCAAAAAAGGTTGGGAACCTATGTTATATACATTAAGGAAAATTAAAATTTGAGAAATATCCATGATTGTAATTTTTTGTTGAAAATTTCTAATATCACTGTAGGATAATCTTGATACATATTGCAAGAAATTTATAATCCGTTTTGTTGGCATATTAGTTCATTAAGATTCTCAAATCTCGAATTAGCTATAAAATATTTTAACTTTTGCATTTTTAATGAAAATTCAATTTTTTTCTCTCTTTACTTTCTTTTGTCTTTACAAGAAGTATTGGATTCGTCAAAATTTTCAAATTCTGGCTTTCGATAGATTTACACGTTATAGGTGTTAGAGTTTCCAAAAAACATGTTTTTACAAAATATCTGTCTGCGAGTCTGGCAGTCTGTCTGTATGTGACATAAATTTTGTGGGCGCTCCATCTCAAGAGCTAATGCACGGAATTTCACAAAACTTTAGATTAAGTTAGACCTTGATACAAACTGAATTTGATTAGTTTTTGGTGTATATCGCCCAACAGGTGGCGCTACTATGTTGCCTTTTTTACGATTTCCACAATAGCTATATCTCAAGAACTAATGGACAGATTTTCATAAAACTTCATATTCCGTTAGCCCTTGATATAATATGGTTGTGATTACGTTTTAGTGTAAATCGCAAGGCAGGTGGCGCTGCTATGCGGTATTATTCATGATTATCGCAGTAGCTTTATCTCAAAAACTGATTCGGGAACTTTCATCAAATTTCAGATTCAATTAATCCCTGATTTAAGTTAGTATTTTGTAGTTTTTGGGCTAAATCTCTCAACAGATGACAGTGCTATGCGGCATTATTCATGATTATCGCAACAGCTCTATCTCAGGATCTAATGCACGAGTTTTTATCAAATTTCAGATTCAGTTAGTCCCTGATATGAATGAATATTCTTTACTAATGGACAGATTTTCATAAAACTTCAGATTCCGTTAGCCCTTGATATAATATGGTTGTGATTACGTTTTAGTGTAAATCGCAAGGCAGGTGGCGCTGCTATGCGGTATTATTCATGATTATCGCAGTAGCTTTATCTCAAAAACTAATTCGGGAACTTTCATCAAATTTCAGATTCAATTAATCCCTGATTTAAGTTAGTATTTTGTAGTTTTTGGGCTAAATCTCTCAACAGATGACAGTGCTATGCGGCATTATTCATGATTATCGCAACAGCTCTATCTCAGGATCTAATGCACGAATTTTTATCAAATTTCAGATTCAGTTAGTTCCTGATATGAATGAATATTCTTTAGTTTTTGGAGTAAATCGCTCAACAGGTGGCGCTACTATGCGGTAAGATTTCTGCAATAATTCTACCTCAAATACTAATACAAGGATTTTCATCAGATTTCAGATTCAGTTAGAACATGATATAAGTTGTTGCAGATTAGATTTTGGTGTAAATTACCTAACTGGTGACGCTGCTATGCTTCATTTTTCTGAAAATATTAACGCATATGAGATAGAAAAAAAGTTTTGGGATTGCCACATCACACAAGTTTAATTGTTTATTTAAAAACTGGTAGGTCCAACCTGGGATTTCCGGGTTACGGAATATTGGAAAAAAAACAATTTTTTTAATTAAAAACTCTAATAGAACTTTCAAATTTTATACAGTTTTTTAGATTGTCTTTTAACAATACACACAAAAGTAGTTGGATGCGCCAGTCCCAAAACTTTTTATTATATCATACTTGTTAATTCTTCGAAGTTCGTTATCACTGTGCAAAAATTAATCGTCAATCTATACCTAGCATGAGGATTTTAAAGATGTGAAATTCCGTGCATTAGTTCTTCAGATATTATTATTATTATTATTGCCACTAAAATCGTGTAAATCCTGCAAAATTCAGCATAGCAGTGCACCTGTTGGGTGATTTACTGGTTGGGTTTCAAATGAGCAACAACTTATATCACCGTCTATAAATGAATGTGAAATGTGAAGGAAATCTGTGCATTAGTTTTTGAGATAAGGCTATTGCGAAAGTCGTGAAAAATCTAGTATAGCATCGCCATCTATTGAATGATTAACATCAAAAGTTAATCATCACCAATATTTATGAAGGTGTTTCTGAATCCCGAAGTTTGATGAAAATTCCTGTATTAGTTTTTGAGATAGAGCTGTATCGGAAATCGTGAAAAATGAAACATAGTAGCGTCACCTGTAGGGGAATTTACACCAAAAAGTAATCAACACCAACTCATATCAAAAGACTAACTGAATATGAAGTTTGATGAAAATGAGTCTTTGAAATAGAGTGATTGCGGAAATTGGGAAAAATGCAGAATAGCAGCGCCACCTGTTGAGCGATTTACACCAAAAATTAATCAATATCAATTTAAATCACAGTAATTTAATATAAATATTTATTAAATTTTGTGCATTAGTTCTTGAGAAAGAGCTCCCACAAAATTTGACATCCAGACAAGCAGACAGAATTACATACTCATAAACAGGCATTTTGTAAAAACATGTCTTTAGAACTTCTGACTCCTAAAACGTATAAACCAGTCGAAAATTTTCACGAATCCAATTCTTTCGTCTTGTAAAGATAGCGGAAGCATTTTTGTAGAAAAATATCTGTAATGTATTCCAATAAAATTTTGAAATTTGTTAAAAACAATACTTTCGTATTAACCGAATAAATCTTGAAAGATTTCATTGTTTACAGCTGGCTTTGGATTCAGATAATTTTGGTAGCTTAAATGCTTAACTCGATGACATGTCTTTCATTTTTGCTTTTTTCTTATAGCTAAAGATTTAATATCATTCTGGAGTATTAGCTGGTCACAAATGTCTAACTATTTATATTGTTTTAAATGCAAATCGGAAAATCTTTCATAATCGAGCTACACACGGTGGAAATAGACTTAAAAATAATAATAATGCTTGATTTTATTTTAAGAACAATAAAAAAATCAGTAAACTGAGATACAGATTTTAAAGATACGAGGTGGAAGTGGAACCCGTCGAAATTCGACGAAAGAAAATCTTTAAGAAAAAACTGTTTCATTGATTTATAATAAATCTGCAAAATTAGTTACAGTAAAAAATACATCTTATATTGGTAAGTCTAACTATTAAACAAATATTATTTTAAGCTAAAATTAACAAAATACTATAAAACTCAATTATCCATCATATTAAAAGAAATAAAATCGAAATTCCCTGGATTTATAGCAGGTGATATTTTAAAAATAGTAATGCATTTTAATTTCAATTTTTTTCCTTTCAATTTTAAGAGAAAATGGAGTGATTCTGTTGCCACAATTAAACAATTTGTACTAAAAATGATAAAAAAAAATTGATGTCTCTAAAATAAATTGAGATACAGCTTTGAAACAAATTGCATTTAATTTTTTTTTTTTTTTTCTCTCTATACGACGATGTAAAAATTTAAAATGTATGATGTTTAGAAGTGTAAAATGTGCAGTATCGAAAATTCCATAACAGAAATTGAATATGAAAGTTTTGCGCATTTTAATTTCTATTTATTTCCTTTTTTTCCTCTCAATTTTAAGAGAAAATGGTGTGACTGTTGCCACAATTACAAAATTGGTACTAAAAATCTAAAAAAAAAAAAAAATTAATGTCTCAAAAATAAAATGAGATACAGCTTTCAAACAAATTGCATTTTAAAAGTGCATTTTTTTTCTCTATACGACGGTGTAAAAATTTCAAATGTGCGGTAATTAGGAATGTAAAATTTGCAGTAGCAAAATTTGCAAAACTGAAATTGAATGGAAAAGTGTTGCCATTCGCAAAATGACGTATGCGTTACGCACAGATACGTTTGGCCTTTATAAATTTCATTGGAAAGATCATTCTTCCCGTTATTGGATAGTATAAAAATTGAAAGTGTGCGACGGTTAGAAGTTAAAACAAGTTGGAAATTGCACTTCAGGTGTAGCAAATGAGGAGCAATCGTACTATAACAAAGTTAAGGAAAATAATTCAGATTTTGGTGTAATAGTATACAGTACAGTGGCCGAAATCTTTTGTGTGTCCTTGTAAATACTCTGCTTTCTATTATACAGGAAGTAACTTGTGCAATGTATATCAATTTTATAAAATGTGAAATCTATACTAATAAAATAACAAATCGCTCTGTCTGCGTGTGTGTGTGTGTGTGTGTGTGTGTGTGTGTGTGTGTGTGTGTGTCTGCGATGGCTAGCAAAATCTATGGGACGTACGAAGCTCAAAATTTTTATGAGAGTAGCCCAATATCTCTCCTGATGCACCTGAGCTTCAGAATTTCGAAATTCTATTTATTAACTGAGTAATTAATTAAATTCCAAAGATCACTCTCATAAAAAATCGCCTTTTTTCTTCTTTTTTTTCTCTTCATTTAGTTATGGTTGGTTGGTTGCATAAAATTTTCGCATAAATAATTTAAAAAGCTGGAACAGACCTTTAAAATTCATAGACTGGCAAACTGTCAGTTTAAATAATGATTTTTTATCACAGCGGTTGCAAACCATGGAGGAAAAAGATAGGTGGTGGTGAAGTAAACCGAAAAAAGAGTTGCAATATTAAACCATTTATCGCTCAAATATTAATGTCCCAAACAAAAGCATGTGGAAGGGATTTTGTATTAATAAGACGAATTGAAAGAATTTAATAACAGCTGAAGCGTATTTTATGAAGAAATAGTAATTTTTTAAAATGGTCTTTTTTCTATTATATTATTTATTTTTAAAAAATGTTTGCTTTTAAAATAATTGAAATTGATAAATTCGAAATAATTTAAATGTCAAAATAAAATTAAATAAAATATTGAAAACATTTGATTTGAACTAAAAATTGTATTACTAAAAGCTTTCTTTTTTTTTCAGAACTTTTTAATACTTTATAACGTAGATGAAAATATGTTTTTAATTTAACAACATATTAATAACTCTATGTCAATATATAAAATATATTTATGAAAACATTCTTTTAAAATCATGCGCGAAAACTTAAATAACAAATATTAGTCTAAAATATAGATTTCAGAGTGCAGACGATTTTAAGACATTAACGAAAGAATGTTAACTTTTCAAGCAAAATCTTAAATGATGCTTCTATATTGATATTTCAAAGTGACGGCTAGGTTACATTTATGTTATATTTAAGTTACGGTAGGGTAATGTTAAGTCGCAGTTAGGTTACAGACAGATTATGGTTATGGTACAAAAGTTTACGGTTAGGAATTTGTCCACAGAGTCAACATTACGCATGCTTTGATTAAAAATATACACTTTTGTTAAATGGCTCTGAAATTATAATACTATATACCAATCTTTTATCATCGCGTATCGATTCATTCACGGTATAGTCGGATTTAAGAATGATATAATTAGTTTGAAATTCAAAATTTTTCACTTGGGATTTCTATGCGAAAAAAATAATTAGTTACGTGATTTAACAGTGATTTTTACGGGTAAATATCAACACTTTAACACGAAACTAACGCAATCGTTGGATACATGTTCCCTCCCGTGTTTCTCATTGCTCATTTTAAGTATTTCTAGAGCTTAATATTAGTTGTTGTTTTTAAAACCGATTTTTCACAAAGTCAGCTGCGACGTATTTCAGACAATGCATTTCTGCATGCTTCCAGTTATTGATAAAATCATACAAATTTCAAGTTCGTTTAATATTGTTAATACGGACCCGGGCAACGCCGGGCGGGTCAGCTAGTGGTTTAATATTATTAAAATGCTCCCCAAACAATGGTTCCCTCTATACCATTATGTAATGAAATACTTTTATGTGGTCTTGTAATTTAATATCAAATATTCTTTGCGCCACAGATTCTGCAGAATGTATATTATAGTACATACTTCATAGATGCATATCAATTTTATTATGCTCAAAGTGTATAGCATCATTAAAATGCACTTGAAACTATTTCTCCCACTAACCGTAATGTAACGGAATGCTTTTGTTTGTTCCTCTAATTAAACTATACATCCGATTTTCATAAAATTTGGAATGACACAAACAAATTATGCAATAATTATATACTTTAAATTTCAAACGATTCGGTTGGGTAGTTTCTGCTCTGCTCTGTTATATGCGGACAGACGGATTGACAGAACGACGACTATAGGTGCTACGTATTTATATAATTACGAACTCACTTAATGCATTGCAAAAGCGAACTTTATAGTACAGGTATTTCCATCGTCTCAACAGTATTAATAGACATGTTTTAGTTTATATAGACTCGATTTTGACATGATTTAGTATATAAATGGATGCGCAAGTTTATTAATGTATGAAGACTGTTATTTAGCAATATTGTAGAATTTTGAAAAAGAAAAAGAAAAGTGTCCAGTAAAATGATGGCTTTGAACTCGCAGGCTATTCTCACTAATTGTATATTATAGTCGTATTTCAAAAATAAAATAAAATAAAATAAAATAAATCAACAATAAAAATGTAAAATAATAAAAGAAAAGTCATAAAAAAGCAGCATTTTTTAAAAACATAATACAAACCAATATAGTTCTAATGAGAAAAAAGAACCTCCAAAACTAACAAGTGAAGTGCCTTATCAGAATTAACCTGTATATCAAATTTGAAGCAAATCGGATAATTCTGCACGAAATACCAATTTAATTAAATTAAGGGTAGGATTAGTCCCACCACCCCGTTATACTTAACCAATGAATCTCTAAATCTAATCATTGAAGCGCCTTTTTAGAATGAACAGATATGCCAAATTTGAAGCAAACTGAATTTTTGCTTGAAAAGATCAATTTCTCTAAATTAAGGCGTGTTAACCCACCCCCTCCCCCTTTACCAATGAATCCCCAAAGCTAATCAGGGAAGCGTCTTATCAGAATGAACCTATATATAAAATTTGAAGCAAATCAGATATTTCGATCAAGAGTTATCGCGATATGTACATATGTACAAAATATACGGGCACATTAGCCATTAGGCTTTGATAGCGTGTGGGTTAAAAACTGAAAACACATCGCACATTTTAAAGACGTGTAGAGTTCGGAAATTTATATTTGTAAAAAATGTATTAGAATACATTATTATCATTACTTACTTTTATACCAATTATGAAAATACACTTTTTGTGACAGACCGAGAAGCGACAGCACTGGCCAGCACAGACAATTACCTCACCGAATTCATGGATGAAAATCTAGGATTAGTTAAATCACGATTCCCATATTAAAACGCAACCAGTCTACCAAGTTATACCTTGGTGCAAAACGCCTAAAAAAAGGTTTACCATTATGTTTTCCTGCTCCCAATCCTCCAATTACACTGTGAAAAGTTTTACCCTTTTGCTGCATCGTCACTCCCCCGCTTTTATAGAATATCTCTATTTTGACCCATGAGAATTCTCCATAATGCGGTGAAGTAATCGTTTTCTATAAAAGCAGTGGAGTGACGATGCAGCAAAAGGGTTAAATTTTTTACAGTGTATGTTTTTATACTTTTGGGTATCTTAAACCTACGAACCAACCGCTAAAATCGGGTTTTTCGGTGTTTTCCACCAAGATATGATTTGCACACCGATTGCGAATCGAAAATAAACAAATCCTAGATTTTCATCCGTGAATTTGATGAGGTGATTGTCTGTGCTACCGCCTCCCGGTCTATGAAGCCATCATCAAGTTATCCCTGATAGCATTTACAGAAGATTACTGTATTTTTGTATTTTTTTGGTTGCTTAGAAAAACTAGTCTTTTGAGACCACCGTAATACTTACCCATCATTTATATGCATATGAAAATAAAATATGTGAAAATTATTTATACAATGTAATTCAATTCTAAAACTAAATTTAAATGTTGTTAATACACATAGTAATACTCTATTAATGAATTGCTGATGCACCAATTTCAACAAATTATATAAAACGCCAAACTACTCAAGAAGTACCAAACTACGTAAAAGAAACATCCTTATAACTCCAAAAATAATAATCATATTAACTTACAGTTTGCTGCGTCGGATTAAGCGTCTCATTTTCAATTAAAATATACCTCTGAATTGAAATTTGAATGAAATACAGGATCATGAAAAATCGAAGAATGTGGAAAACAGGATTACAAATATCTTGACAACTAATAATCCGATCGACTTCCTTCTTTATGCAAATTTGTGTTTTTTTATTGCCTTTTACATGCATTCCTTAAAATAAAAAAAATTCGAAAATTTTTATATACCTTTCATCAGAACCAATTTTTCGAGAATCCGGAAAAAATAGTTCCGGATAATCGAGGTTGCTGATATTCAATAGGCTTCGTCCCATTCTTACATACTAACTACATACAAAATTTGAAGTCTCTATCTCAATTTGTTCGTGAGATAGAGCGTTTACAGACAGACAGACGGACGGCAATTTTTTTTTTTCTAAAAATATGTTTTTCGAAATCTCCAGTGTCTAAAACGTGTAAATCCGTCAAAAAAAATTTTCGATTTTCAAAACGATTGCAAGATTTACCCTATACTACGTATGATGGGTAAGTAAAAAAAAAGGATGGCTTATGTAATAATACAGTCAAGTAATACGTACATACGGAATTAAAATGGACCAATCAGAAAACGTACAAAATGCGAACATCACAAGGATTCCGATCTGTCTCAGATATTTCAAGACCGAGAGCAACAACCATTTTCCAAATGGTTAAAAAATAATAATAATTTATGTTTTCGTCCTTTACAGAGTCTATTGTACCCTAAAATCCCTAAATATATGATTGATGTATCGCACAAAAGTTATATAATTACGACAAACAGGAGGCAATAATAATTTAAAAAAAGTTTAGGATTTCAGTTTTTTTTTTAATAGACCTTGTGATGTCCGCATTTTATTTTTATTTATTTTTTATTTTATGTTATTTTATTTTTTATACTATTTTTAACGTACTGATATGTTAGCTTTTCTTCTCTTATTGCGACTCTCTGGCGGAAGCCAGGTTGGGGGGGGGGGGGGGGTCCAAAATTAAAACCGGACAAATTTAAAAGGAAAATTGATTAAATGAAAGACACTGAAAAATGAGAAGGGTCGGCTCGGAGCTCTGGTGCAACCGTACGACCGCAGTTACGTCGAACTTACTATTATTAAACCATTAGCTGACTATTTGCATTAGATAAACTCGAATCTGAATCCGGTAAACTTTCGTCATCTGAATCTGAATCTGAATCTAATATGTCAAATTGATTAGAATTTTATTTTCTGAATGGTTGTTATAATTTGTTAAATTACAATTTTTCTTTTTTTATTATTGATTTGGCTATAAATATCATTTAGCTGCAACGCTGCAAGTAATTTTGATATCTGCTCCCGAGTGATAACAGTGAGGATATCGTAGTTCCGGTCAGTGTATTTTAAATAGCTTTTTAGCCTAATGTGCTTCGATTAAAAAATGCGATATCTTTGAAGAAATATACTACATCCTGCTAAAAAAAAAAAAAAAAAAAAAAAAAAATGTCAATGACCTTTTCTATTTAGCATTGAAATTATTACGTTGTTATATTATGCATAGTTGTAAAAAAATATAAGCTTTTTGATTGTTAAGTTGTTACACAGATGCGCCAAAGTACTATTCGATATTTCATTGTGTCATATGATTATTTGTGAACCAGATGGCCCGGCGCGGCGTTGCCAAGGCCCGTAATAAATGATCCTTAAATAGATTTCAAATTTGTATGATTGTAGGTCTTTAACCCCATTTTGCCCGAATTTATATTTATAAATGAAAAAATTGCGAATAAACATTGAATTGATAATATATACAGTCGGATCCTATGGTTAACGAGCCCCTATTTAACGATTTTCGTGATTTAACAAACATTCCTTTTTTCCTCGACCCTCGACTAAAATGAAGGCAAAAACCCCTATTTAACGAATAATAAACCCCGAAATAACAATTGTTTTCAACACCCGAAGAAATATTTTCGTTATTTTGGATCAAGAAAACATTGGAAAGTTAATCACAGAAAGTTGCTTATGGTAAAAATTACAGCATTGTTAAACGAAAATACGGTGCAAAGAATACAAAGTCAATGTTCTGTGTGTCTTATATTTTGTGAGATAATTTTGAGACCAAGTTTTTTAAAGTTCGATTCAAAAATGCTTTCTTAAAGCGGAATTTTCAGGAACACAAGTAAAAAGTCACGAAAATGATAAAGGTATCGCTTTTCAGAAGCTACGTGAAAGACATCACTCCTGAGATAGATTTTAACAATTATGTCACATGTGATGATACGGACTGTCTACATGTACGATTGAAGTTAACCCTTTCCGGCACACTGCGCCCGGTCTGGGATACCTAATTTTAATTCCAAACTTGCAAACGGGACCAGTAAAATTTTAGTAAAAATTTGCTTTCATAATAAAAACTTAAATTACGGAATTCAAGATATTTAAAAAAAAAATCGTTTGTGAATTCCGGTGTCAGTCGATAATTTATCATTTTAGTACAGATTTTGCCTGTGCCGGAAAGGGTTAATGAAGTAGCTAATTTGTCGGAACCAATGAATAGCGATTCTGATGAAGAAATTGTTGAAGATAAAGTTAGGTTGAAAGACATCGCTCCTGAGATAGATTTTACAATTATGTCACATGTGATGACAGGCTGTCTACCACTACAACTGAAGTTAATGAAGTAGTTAATTTGTCGGAACCAATGAATAGTGATTCTGGTGCAGAAATCGATTATGAAATTCCCATTAAATCTATTGTTTTTCCTCATGCTTTATATGATTTGGAAATTATATAAACACACTTCATGCAGTAGGCCATAAATACTCAATATTTTCTTCTCTTCATAAAGTTGAAAAAGAATTTCTTGTAAGAATCATAGAAATTCTCAAACATTTATTATACAGATCGTTAAATTTTTAAATTAATTAGCGCGAATTGTTAACTGTATTTTTAGCTGCTGAATAAAAAGTGCACAATTTCTAATTATGGATATTTTTGTTTAGTGACAAATAGTTATAGACTAATAGTATTAGAGCTTTTCCATAAGGTAAGTGCAGATATATTTATTTTCCTATTTCGACCCCGGTATTATGAATAACCTCGAATTAACGAATAAAGTTTACGGTCCCGAAGAATTCGGTAAATCAGGGCCCGCCTATTTAAAATTTGATGTTTAGACTTTGTGCTTACCGAAACGAGTGAAACCGGGGCAAAATATTCAGGTTTTTACTGATTTTATAGAAATTTTCGCCTATTGAGATGCTCTCAAAAGATTTTGCTAAAATGTAGACATTTAGCTACTTTTAGCGTAGAAAAATTATCGTCTCCGTAAGATGCGAAGTGACCTACGTTCGCTAATGTTTTAAAAAGGTTAAAGTTTATATATATTTTTTAAAATGTACCATCGATCAGAAAAAGGTTTCAGCTTTAAAAACATACATTTGGTTTATTTTTAAAAATGATTTCATGACCAACCGGTGATAAATTATCAAATAAACGAATTGTTCATTGTTTTTTTACCAGTGCTCTATCGAGGTTCCGCCGAATTTTCTTCTATAATCATTTATAGCCCTATGAGAAAAAAATTTTGAAAAAAAAAATGCTATTTTTTTTTTTTTTTTTTTTTTTTTTTTTAGATTTTCTGAGCATGCTTGTATAGAGACGTTCTTGTGTGAGTGTCAAGTAAACAAGAGGATTTTCTTGTTTTGAGGTATGAGATCCACAGTTCTTCATAAGTAGTAAGCCAAAATATTAGATAAATTTTGGAAGATTGTGATGAAGAAAGCGTGGAACAAAATCAAAGAAATGCTCTCTTATCTTGGAAATCAACATGTCATATAATAATTCAACAAAAGGATTATACAGTAGACTCCCTCAAATCCGCACAGCATAGGACCAGAGGTTGTGCGGATTTTAGAATGCTGTGGATTTCTGATTATTGTTTTGTTTATAGTTTTTAAAAAGTAATTTGAATGTAATTAATAATGACATCAAAAGTATAATGAATGCTTACAATATACTAAAATATTAAAATATGTAATATACTAAAATAATAAAAATTTAGATAATTTTTCAAATGATAAAATATTAAAAGCAGAGGTCAAGTTAATAATCAGTAATATACAATTAAATATTCATTATAAACATGAAATATGTTTTTCCTAAATTATTCGATGAAACTTGCCTCATAAAGAAACATGAAATAACGAAGCTTTATTTCAGTTTTAGACAGATTAATAATTATAAAAGCTTGATTAATACATAAATATATTTGGTAAGATTGTGATTACCAATGATATCAGCAATATCTTGATTTTTTTAGAAATAAATTATTCTTTCTTCATGAAAAAACATGAAATCAATAACCTTAACAAAAATTACAAATTAAAAAATATATGAAATTGATATAAAACTTAAAAAATCAAATTTTGAACGTGCATCTGAACTGAATGTTTCATTGTTTACATCCGTAAATTATGTGCGGATTTTAGGAGTGTGGATTTAAGAAAGTCTACTGTGTGACTAAACATATTAGAAAGTAAAATTCATATTTTTGTTTGTGTATTTCTTTTTTCAAAAATTCACGGACACCCTCTGTAACATACTCTGTTTACAAAATAAACTTAAGAAAGGCATAAAAAAAGAATAAACTTTAGATCTATTTTACTATTTTAAGGTAAGGTAATTTGGTTATAAATGTTTTCATTGATCTGATATGGGTGAATCTCAAAATAGGGGACAATTTATGTCTTTCGGCATACAAAAAAAATTGAGAGGTTTTCTGTCATGTTTTTATATTTAGATATGTTTTTCTTAATATTATTCATTATTTGCACTCAAGAATTACTCACTTTTTAGTTAAAAACACCTTAAAAGAACAGAATAAAGATTCAAAATGTCATTAGCATGGATGTCCACAGCAGCCGTGCCTTGTGCATACTAGCATTTTTCAAGAGTTAATATGATTTTTATAAAAAAAAAAAAAAAAACAAATGTTATTCTTTTTTTATATTAATCAAGGAGATGTTTTATCCAATAAATTTCTTTTTAAAAATAAAATTATAGTACATAAAAAAAGAATTAAAGTTTGTCCTCCATATTCGATTTTCAAAACAAGGTCATACTAAAACAGCTGGTTATTAATCAAAATTTCATTTTCACATATGACAATAGTTTGAAAATATAAAGTTTCTCCATGGCAACAAGTAGCCATTTTATCAGAGCCAGAAAATAGAAGCATGTATTGTATTTTAAGAATAGAAGTTGAATATTAGGGGAGTATATCAATTGTATGTCATTAGAATGGATAATAATTTTCATGTTTATTTTATAGTTAAAATTTTTATTTTATTTATTTGCACAGAACTTTTGTGTTTTAAAAAGCCCCAGAAAGGAATATTGCATTGTGATTATATTATGGCTGATAATCTTATTTAAACTAAAATTTGTCATTAGCATGGACAGAAATCAGTGTCATTAGCATGGTTTTTCGTCCATGCTAAAGACTCCTATGTACATAAATGTAACCAGTGCTTATATTGTATCCTTTATAAAGTTTAATTTTACGTATAAATTTAGGTATTACATTTATTATCCCTAAAATATGCATTAAATCTGTAGAAAAATCACTAAGACAGCTTCTTACATTATTAGTGTCAGAATGTTGCTCATGTAACAAAGTTTGTTCTTTGGTAATGTTTTTATTCTCCTTATATGTATATATGTAAAAATGGAAACCATTTACTGAAAAGGAAGGCTAATAAATACAGAAAAAAAATTTAAACAGGAAGAAAATAAAAATTTCATAATATATTTATTCCATGCAATTCGTTTTGTCATTAGCATGGCTCAAAAAATACTAATTATTTTTTTAAGTTAATTTTTAAATATTTAGCTCTGCTGACTACATGGAAAGTATACCTAATACTATATTAACAACACCTATTTTTTCAGAAATTTTGCTAACAGTAATTTTTTTAAGATTTCATTTTTGAAATCGTCCCCTATTTTGAGAATCACCCATATAAAAAGATTTTCGCACGATATATTACATTATTTTCGGATTGAAATCAAATCTCTATAATTGTATATATTTAATGCATACCTAATATTTTTATACGCAAATTTTTATTATTTAATTTTACATGCTATCTTCAGAGTGCATCTAATGCTTAAAAACAAAATTTGGCTTATAATATTCCAGATAAGAATAAAATTTCAAAATAAATATAATCTCAAATCGACTCAGTTTTAATGCCAGTCTCTTAAAATTAATTTTTGAAAAAATAAATAAATACAAATAAAAGGGTCAAACATAACCACAACCATGGCCAAATTCGATTCCCCTTATAGGGACTATGCAAATATAACGTTATCTACTTTTTGGTAATTTTGGACCCTCTCACTCCCTTTTGATATCATACGTTATTATCCTTCGACCCTCCCCCCCGCCCTTTGGAAATCATACGTTATCATACTTCGAACACCCCCCCCCCCTTTGGATATCATACGTTATTATCCCTCGATCCTCCCCCTCCTTTGGAAATCATACGTTATCTTCCTTCGAAACCCCCCCCCCCCCTTTGGATATCATACGTTATTATCCTTCATACCTCCCCCCCTCCTGGTATTGATATCGTTATCAAAGTGTAAAAAAATTTTATTTTTAGAATTTTGTTCTTTTGTTTGGAGTAATATACAAAACTTGTTAAATTTGTTTTTCGAATACTTTATTGATTCAAATGTAGAAATGTCAATAAAATATCGTTTATTCAAATAAAATTTTTAAAAATAGTTACTATTTAAAAGTATTTTATAATAGCTATAGCTTTTTGTTACATAATGCATTCAACAGTAATAAAGTCTTGTTGAACTTGGGTCCCGCACGGAGGAAGGGTAGGGAAAAGGGCAGATAGAAATTCTTAGCAACAAGACGAGTGGACAACTTTCTTTCTCTTTTATTTATTAGTTTATTAACACAAGCTTCATTTCAAATATACTTCACATATGGTTTTGCGAACAGTGATTATATATGCATACACATTTGAAAATGAATAGAATTATCAAACGTTGGGATATACCATATTTTAGAATTAGATAATTTTATAATAATTTAATGATTTTAATAACATTATTGTATTTTCATAAAAATAGATAGCAGACTATAAAAAAATAACATACCATTTTGAGCAAAAGACCTTGTTACAAATAAAAAGAGACAACTTTGGATGGGTCAAAAATGATATCGATATCAAAAGGCAAACTCCCCCTCCCCCTAGAGATATCTTATGATATCATGTGCCAGAACCCCCCCTCCCCCCCCCCCCCTAAAATGATAATATGCACAGCCTCCGTGGTGTAGTCGTAAAAACAACAGACGGTATACGCTCTAAGCAGAGGGTATACGCTCAAGTCACAGCGTATACCCTACAGATATCATACCCTAGAGATGACATACTTAGAGTGCACATGCTTTCTTGAGAAGCAGAGGGTATAGGATGCTCTTTTTAAAAAAAAATCCAGAAGATATATGGCCTATATCCGCGTATACCCTATCCCTGCACAGCCCCATGTAAGGACCAGAAAGCACTCATCGAGTTAGGCCGTGCCATAACTACAGATGTAAATTTTCCGGAAAAATATAAGTGGCGGAAAAAAACTGGTTTTTTACCGGTTTTTTTCGGAAAAAAACGGAAAAATTGATTTTTCGTGACTATTTCTCCCAAATAAATTATATTTTCTTAGAGAATATTACATAATAAACATTTTTTCCCATTTATTTGTATTAAATGAAAATTATTTTCACTTTATATTACAAAATAAAAAGAAAATAGCAAAGCCTGCTTTTAAATTTTAGTTTTTTTTTTCCACAGCCTAAGAATTTTTAAAACACCATTGTTTGTTATATCATATCTCTGTTGAAATGATTTTTCAGTTATATGTTTAACTACCAATTGACCTAATTTAAGAACCTGAGCCAATATGTCTGCAGTTTGGAATGAAATAAATTATGCATTCCATTTACATAAATATAGTTTTTAAGTAAATGATACTAGTTTAAAGAAATTGTTGCAGTTTTGTCATTATTATCAATATCAGTATTTAAAAAATTCCATTGTTTGTTTAAAAATATGTATATTTTTACATTATTACACTTTTTTCTTACAATTGTAATTTTATTTCCTTTAAAAAATATGTTTAGTTTTGGTATAGCTTTCCAATCTCAACTCAAAGTTTTGATTTAGTTTTATAATCTAAATTCAAACAAAACTAAGTTTTTGTTTGGCTTACTCATCAGGTCTGCAACTAAAAAATAGCATGGGATTTATTGACTGATAGATTTTTACTCACTGAAACCAAAAAAATATTTTTTTAAAGTTTAATTAAACGTAATTTTTTTTTCTTTTTATCCTGAAATCTGTTATTCTATTCTTGAGTAAGAAACCATATTCAATGTTTCCATATGGTAATTTCATATTTCTAAGAATGGAACTCAAAAGTTATGAAAACAGAACACTACAAATAGAAAATGCTCGTGAGGAATTAACAAAAGTAATTACATACAGAGATAAATTTCTAATTTGCTTTAAAAAACTACAAAAATTCAAAGTTTAATCAAAAGGGAATGTATAATTTAGAACATAGTTACTTGTAATAAAATATGTTTTTTTTTTTTTTTTCATCGCAGTTGTACTTTTCTAATGCAAACTGCTCATGTTTTTGCGACATTACCGTACATTATTGAGGTAAAATGGAGGTCAATTTTAGATTCAATACCTTGAAAAAACATTCAATTAATCAGCAATAACGAAATCTTGAAAAATGCAGCATAGTAGTGCCACCTATAGGGCAATTTACACTAAAAACTAAACAATCTTAATATATATCAGGAACTGTCTGAATCTGTAGTTTGATAAAAAATCGTCCTTTAGTCCTTGAGATAGAACTATTGCAATAATCGTGAATAATGCAGCATAGCAGCATCATCTGTTGAGCGATTTACACCAAAAAGTAATGTGCACAAAGTTATATCAAAGATTAACTTAATCTGAAGTTTTATGAAAATACATACATTAATTCTTGAGATAGAACTATTGTGGAAATTATTAATAATGCAGCATAGTAGTGCCATCAGTTGTGCGATATACACTAATAACTAAACATCTCGAGTTTATATCAAGGTGTAACTGAATCTAAAGTTTTGTGAAATTATGTGCATCAGTTCTTGAGATCGAATGTCCATAAGATTTTTGTCCCATACAGACTCACAGTGTGACAGATATTTTCCAAAAACTATCAAATCGTGTTCAGGACCTTCTAAAATATTTAAATGCACCAAAAACTGGAAGTCAAAATTTTTACGAATTCAATACTTACTTCTTGAAAAGATAGAAAAAAAAATTAATAAATGGATGCTTCAAATTTTATGTTAATTTTTTAATTTTACCATTTCTATTAATCGGCATATTATTGAAATAATTTTGCACATGAATTAATTTTTAAAAAAAGAAGTTGCATTTAATTATACATCTAGATTTTTTTCATGTAATCCTGTTTTTGTGAAATTGTGAATTTTTTGTATATATACTTATACAAAATATATTCAGAATTTGTGAATAAGAAATTATTACTATTTTTAGAGTCCTATTTAGACATTTTTATTAAGGTTATTTATGCATATATACAACTTGATAAGATTCAGCTGCTATATGGCATGAGACTTTTTTTCCTTCAATCACTGCATTTGCGAAAGATTCAATTTGTAGATTAAACTTTTTTCTGAAATGTCTATTTTCAAGAGAAATTTTGCGAAGGGTCTTGTGTTTCAAACAAGAAAAAAATGTGAAGGATCTTTTCGAGTCTTCTCAAACAGATTTCTGCTCAGAGATCAGATTACCCACATTAAAGTTTTCATGTGGGGCACTCAACATAAAAATAAATAAAATAAAAAGTATGAAATGTAGCTATTACAAAATTTTCACTACATTATTTCATAAATGAAATTTCAATTTTTCCAGTTCGGAAAAATTGAAAAATAAGCCTTCGGAAAAACCCCGAAAAAAAACCGGTTTTTTCCCCAATTTTTCCGATTTTTTTCCGAGCATTCCCATCTCTAGCCATAACTGAATATTTCTTTGCGCGTCTTCATTCCCTTTAAAAGAAGACACACTGTCATGTTGCGTTGTGATTGTAGACAAGGGGATTTCCCTGCTGACTTATAATAGCGTCGCGGTGATTTTCTTCCCCTCCTTCGTTCGTTTTAGTTTGAGTTTGAAAATGTTTCGGTTTTTGTTTGCGTAAGTTGAATTGCATAACAAAAATGCAGGCAGTGTAAAGCTAAAGAAAATAATTTGGATAATCGTGGGAAATTTTAATAATAATTGCGATTTTATCTGTGGTTTGTTTTCAAGCATGTTTAATAAGTATATGTATTTTTGAGAATACAGAAAAATTATAGAGAATTTTTATTCACAGGGTAAAGAGATTATTATTATTTTTTTATTATTTAAAATATAATATATGTTTGAATATTTTTTTTAATTTTTCTTTTTTAGATTTTTTTTTTTTTTTAAATTTATGTGAAGATATTTTGGTAATAAATGTTACGACTGATCTAATTTTAACAAAGAAAAATTGAATGAATAAAAAAATCATGTGTAATAAAGCGCAAAAAGCATTAGAAAGTTGTAATATCAGTTCAATCTTATTGTAATACAATAATATCTAAACATCTCTAAAAAAATTTCCTTAGGCTATTGTTATATAAATATGTATTGAATAGAACGCAAATCAACAACTATCTTTCAGGAACTAATGAAATATTCGTTAAACACTAATTAATCTATTTGGGTAGCTAGTGTTATAATGTTCTCGACATAAAGGTAATATTTTCTAAAAACCGAGAAAAAAAATGGACCGAAGGGTTAAAATAATGTAAGTTAATTTGTGTATTTTTATTTATTTTATTTTTAATTTACTTATGTAATCGTGAGATTTGCTTGACTTTTATTTATTTAAAGATGCGAAAATACATAGATAAATAATAAAAATTAATTATTTCAAGAATATCAAATTATAAAAATTATTTCATATCTTTGAACTAGATTGAACATTTTATTCCCCCTCTTTATATATATATATATATATATATATATATATATATATATATATATATATAGCCTTCTACTGTCTTTTTATTCATTTACCTTTCATTATTTTGGTAATCTGCCTTCTATTTCACTTCAAACTTCAACTGTTTTCATTGGTTTATTGTATGGTAATATATGAATTACTCTGGTTATATAATCTCCATTTATCCATATATTTCTTATTAAATAGGTAATCTGCCTTCTATTTCTCTTCAAACTTCAACTGTTTTTAATAATATGATTGTAAAAATACTGGTTTCATTGGTTTATTTAATGGTATTGTCTGAATAACTTTGGATGTATTTATAAAAGTATATATATATATATATATATTTAAAATTTCATAACTTTTTGAAAAAAAAAATCTGAAAATCTATATTTTTCTAATTATATTCTATGAATACACTATAATAATAACTTTTAAAGCTTTTGAATGAAATATGTTTTCTGATAAATCATTCTTTAACTCTTAAATATAACCAATTTTTCACCAAACATCATTTATATTTTCACAATAATAATAGTATTTATTGTTATAGCAGTAGTTATTTAACTTATTTCATTAATATCACAATACAATTCGTCGCAAGGTTAAAAATTATATCTCAAATACTATTTATTCAAAAAATCCTTAAATATTTTTTCAAATAGTTTAAAATAATTGCTTTAAAAGATTTTTAAAAATAATTTTTGTAGAATAGCTTTTTTAAAAGATTTATTTTTCTTTTTATTAAAAGTGCTTTGAATTAAAATAAGTTTCAGTAAGGTTTATTTCAAAAATAAAATAAAATAAAAATAGTTTTATTATTGGAATAATTTAAAAATTTTCGAAGAAATAATTATAAGAATTTTTATTAATTAATAAAGTAGCAATACAATCAGTATAACGATATGATTTGTAATATTCTAATATTCTATAATGGTAATATATATAGTCACACAGGGAAAAAAAAATGTTACTGTATCCTTTTTTAAAATTCGTAAAACTTTTTTTTAAATTTTATTTTAATGAACTTATGGCGCTAGTTTGTAACTAAAATAATACCATAATTTTTTATAATGAAAAAGGAAAACAACTGAATTTTTATATTATTACATTTTAATAAATCGCAGATGAAATATTTTTTTACAGAACATTATTTAGAATTTGAAAGATAAAAATATTATGCGTGTGTTTTAGTTGTTTTAAAATGAATCATCATGAGTTAATAATTTAAATTAATATTTAAAATGCTAAGTATTAACAATTTTGTTTTACTTTATTAATATCAATTCTTAAAAGAGTTATTTATCGATTTTTTTCTTTAGAAATATTGGTTGTTTTTTCAAATTTGCGCACCATTTAAAGCCAAAAGTATAATTTTTATCAATTTCTGTATATTCCCTGTTTCTTGCTGATATTTAACTTGTATTTCTAAAAATTATTATTTTTTATCATTATTGTAATACTTATTCATTTTCAATTATAACATTTAACTTTTAAATATTTTTTTAGTTATTGGTCTGCAAAATCTTATGTTGTTAAAACTATTTTTCAAATATATTGGTCGAAAAAAATAATTAAATAACAAAAAGCATAATTTTAATTTTAAGTAATTTTTTCATACTGAAAATTACATATTTCAGTGACTGCAAATAGAGAATTTAGAATAGAAACATAGAACTTTACCTTTGAAAACAGGGACTTTCCCTCACTCCTTCAATATAAAACGTGATGTGCGCAACTAATTTGGAAGGTTATATATACCGAAAGTGTGTCCACCTTACAACCAATCAGAAAGCTGCTGAAAATGCTGGTAAAAAACGCAAAAATTTCCAAATGATAGAATCAAGATTATTAATATCGCAAATGTCCAAAAAATTACATCACTGATATTTATGATATGAAAATTAGTTTTAATTTGATATTAAAAGTGCACTTATCTTTCTGAAATTGTCCAAGATAGGGGGACATTTTTTTTCTTCCTTTTTTATTGCACGGTTTAAATGTTCGAAAAAAATAAAGCATATTTATTACTTATTAATGAGTACAAATAATTATACGTAAATAAACAAAATAATATAAATGGTATTGAATAACTAAATACGTATTCTTTTCTTTTTTAAATTAGTGATATTTGATAGTTAGTATATTTTTAAACTTAATTATTATCTTTTTTTAAAAAGAGCAGCTATTTCAAAAAATATTTACTTATTTTTTATTTTTTTATTTATTTTTTCTTTTTAAATGTAAATTTTTAAATTGAACACTCTTTAAAATGGCGAAAAGGCTGTTTTGGGGATTTTCTATACATTTTCGCTTTTATTACTGAAATAAAAATTCTTTTTTAAAATTATATTTTTAGAGTTCAAAAGATCATACTTTGTTGCTATTATTAATTTTATAATTTTTAATGAATTTTTAATAATTTTTTGGTGTTTCTTTTTAATATAATGTTTATTTTTAATCGGAGTGAAATTAAGAATCTTTCCCCAATAAAAAACAATCTTGCTAAAGTAAATAAACAACTACTAGGAAATTACACAATCTGTGCTATTAATTAAACGTATTCCGTCTATTAATCCTTTTTTTAATCTTTTTTTTAAGTCAAAATAAAAGAAATTTAATTTTTAAACAATTTTGTCAGATATTTCCATGTAAAAGCCTTATATTGTTAAAAAATTTTCCAGATAAAATAAATAAATACAACGTTGTTTGTACAAAGTACTTCAGTAAACGCAATGAATATGAAACTTTACTTTTGAAAACAGGGAATTTTCCCTCACTTCTTCAGAATAAAATATGATACGCGCAAGTAATTTGGGAGCTTATAATACAAAAAGTATGTTCGTATTTCAACAATCAGAAAGCTGCGGCAAACATTGATAAAAAAAAAAAAAGTTCGAAAGTTCCGAAACGATACAATTAAGATTATTATTATTTTTTTAATATCACAAAATATAGTTATATGTAATTCATCATCAGTAAAATAATATTTTGGAAACAAAATATTATTTTACTGATGATGCATTATTAATGATATGGAAATTAGTTTTATTTTATTATTAAAACTGATTTAACATACTTATACGATTGGGGATGCGCGGAAGGTATTTAATTACTTGCTCTACTAAATGTTGGCGAAGCATGCAGACAGTGTTCGAAATTAGCGGTCGTTAGTCGTCAAATGCAACTCAAAAATTGAATTTGACGACTGCAAAATTACTCTCGGTCGTCAAATTTGACTCCTAACTTTTAAAAAAATACATTTATTAGGTATTTGGTTCCGAAAATTTAAGAAAAAAAACCCGGTCTAGTCTGAAAATTCGGAGCTAAAAACATCGTGAATTTCGATAAAAAGTCGCGAAAAAAGTCAATTTCAATAATCGTTCGCATGAAAAATCGCCGATTTCGCCAAAAAAGCGCAAAAAACCAACGAATTTTTTCAAAAAATAACAAACATTTTTTTTATACGATAACGGAAAAAAAACACAAATTTCTCCAAAAGATCGCGAACAGAAATGCTAATCTCATCAAAGAATCGCTGGAAAATCATGAATTTCGTCAAAGAATCGCGAAAAGAAAGTCTAATTTTGTCAAAAAAATCCCGGGAAAAACGTCATAGTGTTCTTTGTTATAGTATCGCGGGGAAAAAAAAAAAAAAAAAAAAAAAAAAACACAAATTTCCAGAAAAGGATCGCGAAAACAAACGTTAATTTCCTGAAAGAATCTTTAGAAAAACGCGAATTTTGCCAAAGAATTACAGAAAAAATGAAAATCTTGTCATAGGAAAGCGATAAAATCCGTTAATTCCACCAAAGGTTCGCGAAAAAACGCAAATTTCTTTAAGGAATCACAAAACCCCCGCAATTTTCGCCAAAGGATTGCGAAAAAAACGCATAATTAATGAGGGGAGCTATTCACGGGCCCCTCTGCTGTAACCTTTCAAAAAACTTTTCTTTTCTGTGAATTTCAGTAATTTTTTTTAATTCAGAATCGCCCCTTGATTCGAATGTAGATGCATTAGGGAGGCCACACACCTGTGAAACATTGAGCGAAAAAACATGAGACATGCGACAATTTCACCCTGATAACAAAGGAAAAACCGGTTTGACTGCGACATGTTGCACGATTTTTGACGCATGTCTCGCTAGTGTGTGGCGTGCCATATTATTATTATTATTAGTTTTTTTTTTTTTTTCACTAAATTCAACTCTATTACCAATACTGGATAAATTTTGTTTTAGTATTGGTAAGAAGTTGCCAAGTTTTAATTTCGTTTTACAGATTAAGTGCATTTTTCTATTAATTACTAAATATAGCAATAATTAGAAAAGCTTTGCACCAGTTTACAGATGCTTCAATTATTATAATCTTAGAGATTAATTTCGATAATTTTAAATAAAAATAAGTATTTGTGCTATTCTAAAAAGTAGTATCAAAAATGGAAAATACGGTCCGTATTTTCCAAAAAATTAAGGTAATCATTTCCGAAAATTATAAAAAATCGATCATATATCCGAACATTCGGACATAAAATGTATCGCAAATTTCGAGAAATGGTCGCCGAAAAAAATTAATTTATTCAATCGTTCTAAGAAAAATTGCCGATTTTTTCACGGGATCCGGGCAAAAAAAATCCAAATTCCAACAAAAGGTCGTCAAAGAAAAAAAATCGTGGAAAACGGTAAATTCCGTCAATAAATCGCGAAAAACGATAAATTTCGATAAAAGATTGCGAAAAAAACACTGAAAATTTCGTCAACAGATCGCGAATAATACGGCAAAACTTGTCAACAGATCGAAAAAAACGGTAAATTTCGTGAAAAGATCGCGAAAAAACGGAGAGTATTGCCATAAGATCGCGAAAAACACCGGAAAATTAGTCAAAAATCACGAAAAAAACACCGCAAAGTTTGTCAAACCATCGCCAAAAGACCGCAAAAAGGCAAGTTTTGTCAAAAGATCGTGAAAAAAAGGCGTTTTTTCAATAGATCGCGAAAAAACAGCAAGTTTCGTCAAAAGTTCGCGAAAAAACGGCAAAAGTTTCATAAAGATTGCGAAAAATCACGGCAAAGTATGTCAAAAGATCGCGGAAAAACGGCAAAAATTTCTTCAAAAGATCGGAAAAAACAGCAAGTATCATCAAAAGATCACGAAAAAATACTGCAAAAGATCGCAAAAAACAACAAATTTCGTCCAAAGATCGCGAAAAAACGGCAAATTTCATAAAAATATCGCGAAAAAAATAACAAATTTCGTCAATAAATAGCGGAAAAACACAAATTTCGTTAAAATATAGTAAATTACTGAAATTTCGTAAAAAGGAGCGGAACCCCCCCCCCTCCCCCTTAAAAAAAAAAAAAAAAAAAAAAAAAAAAAAAAAAAAAAAAAAAAAAAACAGCTCTGGGAGAGGATTTTTCTGCCGTCTCTGCTCTAACCTTTCAGAAAATTTGATGTAAATTTCAAATTTTTTTAATATACTCAGAATCATCCCTAAATTATATACAGTATTACAATAATATTAATATGAATTTTAGAAATTGCAACTAAAAATCTTAATTTGACGCCTAAGATTTTTACAGTAGTCGTCATTTGACGCCTGCCTTTTATCTCCCAATTTCTATCACTGCATGCAGAGCAAGAAAAATAAAAGACATTTCTTAATTAAATTTATAATTATGACTAAATAAAGTGAAATAAAAATTTCTGAGCGCTATTGTGCAATTTTCTAGTTTTTTTTTTTTTTTTTTTTTTTTTTTTTTGCAGAATGATTTTATTATTATTATTATAAAAGAAAAAACTTCTTAATTTCATTAATTATAAATAGAAGTTTTCTTATACGTCCATTAAAAACATTTCAAAAATATACATTAAAATATTTAATTGCTATAAAGGACGTCAAATACTAATAAAAACATTAAAAGATCTTAATAATTTTTTTATTATTATTATTAAGATAATAAAAGATTATTATTATTAAGATTATTATTTATTATTATTATTTTTATTTTTATTATTAAGATTTATAAAATTATTAAGATCTTTTAATGTTTTTATTAGTATTTGACGTCCTTTATAGCAATTAAATATTTTAATGCATATTTTTGAAATGTTCTTAATTTCATTCCGATTAAAAAATGGACGACAATATATATATGTAAAAAAATCATTATCATTCTTTAGTTTGGATAAAAAGAAAAAAAATAGCTATTGGTGCTATTAAAGTAAAACTAGAAGAAAGTTAGAAAGTTCTTTTAAAAAATTCATAAATAAAATTCTCGGACTTATATTGTTTAAATTTAGAATAACATTTTTTTTTCAATCTGATATAAAAAATAAAGAAAAGGAATGAAGAAATTTAAATAATCTACTTTTAATGTTTTTCATTATCGTTTCTTAATTCGGCCAACTTAAAAGTACATCATTATCATGATTATTATATTTTTCAATCATTATTGGATTAGTTAAATTAAAATTCTAAATTAAAGAAAGGATCTTCTCGAAAAATATTAATGATTTTTTTATTTGAAAAAAAAAAAAAAAAAAAAAAAAAAAAAAAAAAAAAAAGTAGTTATAAAAAATTAAATAATATCACAGTCAAACATTATTACATTTTTGAATTTACGATTATCCTCTCTCCATCTTATGGATAAAAAATCCTTTTGTGATATAGTAGTATCAAATAAATAAATAAAAATAATATTAGTAATGGAAATAAAAAATGTTTGCATGAGTAACCCTGACATCATATTGACAGTGGCAACACCTGACCAATAAATTTCTTTTTTACTGCATTTTTTTAATAACTAAACCTCGTGCAGCATACAGTTTAAATTTTTTAACGTAAAAATAAATAAATAAATAAATGCGAAAACTCTATTTCAGTTTACTGTTTGTTGTTTTGAAAGTTTTTAAAATAATTCTTTTGTATGAATTTCCTTTAGCTTTATGATTATCGTATGCAGATCAATTACGAAAGATTAGCCCTTTATATTTAATCAATACAAAAAAAAAAAAAAAAAAAATCAATATTAATTTCTGCTTAATTTTTAATAACAAACTTAAAACTTCATAAATAAACAAATGAAATAATATAAATAAAACGTAAATTCAACATACATGTAATCGAACTATGTGCTTTAATCACTGAAATTATCAGAATAAAAAAAAACTGTTCTAAGCAGCTAAATCTTTGGTGATTTCTTTGGTTATGAAGTACTAGCATGTTGCTAAAGGTAAATTTTAAAACTTTATTCGAATGCATAATCGATATTTTATCTGTAAAAATCTTTTTTGTTGTTGTTAGTGGAAATCTAAAAAAAATATTAAATGTAAAAAATGTATAATAGTTTTCAAAAGAAAAAAAAATGTTGCTATCTATAATCTGTAATCCGGAAAACCCTGGTTGTATTCCATACTATATTTAAATTTACTTTTATTTCTTAGTTCATGCATTTAGATTGTGAATATTTATAGTTGAAAAAGGTCATTTTACCTTTCATTCCAATTTGTCCCTTGAAGAAAAATTATTACCGTACAAAAACTCCTCTGATTTTTGTTCTAAACCAGAAATTTTTTTAATAATAGTGCAAATTATGCGAATAAAAACTGTATATAAGGTTCATTTTGTCAAATGAATGCTTTTAAACTCAAAATCGCACATAACACAACAATACAAAACAATCGATCAGACAATGATTTTGAAAAATATTAATACGTAGTAATAAAAAAGAAGAGCGCGAAAGAAAGAAAATAGAATAGATGTTTACAATTGATAAGACTGGACTGTGAACATTGGTCTGTAAAATAATTAATTTGAGAAAAAAAAAAAAAAAACGAGAGAAGCTGATAAATAAAATTGAAGCGTTTTATTTCAATATTTGTAACCCACCGTAAATATAATTTTTTTCAGTCAAAATAAATCGAATTCAATTGATTTTTTTTCGTTTGATGAGAAAATTTTAAGTCCATCTCATATAAAAATAATAAATAAATAAAATCGTTATATATATATAAAAATGGAAGAAATAATTTAACTCATCCCCCCCCCCCTCCATCAAGATTTTCTTCGGGAATTGGTTACCTTGGCTGAAGACGTCAATGTCTGTTTCAGAAAGAAGCTACACTGGAGGCCAGGGCCAACACCGTCTCGAAGAGATGTATCGAGACGTATGTATATATCGAGACGGTGTTGCCAGGGCACCACATAAGGCCATCACCAAAGACTCCGGTGCAAGCATCATTCTGAGAGGTCTTCTTCTATATACCATAAATATTTTTCGTGAATTATGCTTAAGTGTCTAATAATAAACTTCATTTATACTATATATATACACATTGATATAAATTTTGTACGAGATACCAACACATGTATGCACAGGGTATCATAAGAAAAATGGTCCAAGTTTAAGAAAGATATCAGTAGGAAATTAATGGAAAAAATTCTTGATTGCTTATGTTTGCAAAATTTTCCTCTGCTTATTTATGTGTGTTATAAGATACCTAAAATATAAATGCCTCTAGTTATGTAGTCATCATAAATGGTTTTAATTCATTCAAATGAAAAAACCGGTTCGCTAATACTAATTCTATGGAAGAAATTTATAAAGATATCTCGGTTGTATTTCAATAATTTTAAATGATTTTTTTTTTTTTTTTTTTTTTTTTTTTTTTTTTTTTTTTTTTTTTTTGCATTGGATAGTTGAGATTGATCTGTATACAGGCCGTTTTTTACAGATATTTTTTATGAGGACGCTTTCATTTTCGGAACCGGTTTGGAAAGCGAAATCACCCTCATAAAAATTACCTGCAACCAAAATCGAAAGAGTAAAAAAAGGCTTTCATTCTGATCAATCTCAGCTATCCAATGCAAAAATAAAAATCATTTTAAAATATTGAAATGCAACCGAGATATCTCTATAAATTTCTTCCATAGGATTAGCATTAGTGGACGAATCTTTTCATTTGGCTGAAGTAGCCCCTTAAGGCTCCATACTAGTGACTGAAAAAGACCCGGATGATAATGTAAAGTCTATGGGGGCGTTCTTTTCAAATATCTCGCCCAAATTTTAATATTTTTACGCGATTTTTTTCCCCCACAGATAGCTGAGCTACAACCGGGCTAGTTTTTACTTTTTCAATTTTGATTTCAGATTTTTTTTTTTTTAATTACTTTAACTTTTGAAAAATTATTGCGTATTCGAGATTTGCAGTTATCCAATAAATGAATACCATCATCAATTTAGGTTTGAAATTTCCCATCACTGATACATCCAGAGGTTGTAATCTATGTGAACAATCCTTAACATTCGCGACATTTAGATTCCCGAAAACATCCGCGAATGATATATATATATATATATATATAATATTTACTAAGCATTATACGTTAAAAATACGTGTTTTAAATGAATCTGAATAATTATAAACATATTGTACAAAATTTATTTGTTATTGTTAGTATGTATGATGGAAAAAAATTTAGTGATGTGTGATTTGTTTGACAGAACAGATTTCATGTTTTATGAATTTCAAAGTTACGGCCTCGATTTCTATTTTAAATTTTAGACTCCTGACTACTGAAAAATCTCATTCTATTGCTTTTTCAACAACTTGTTTAAAAAGCAATATTTTAAAATTTCCCCTCCCAATTTTTGCAGAAAATATTTCACCTGTAATAAAAAATTTTAATTTTAGAAAATTCAAAAAGAAAACTGCGTAAAAAATAAAATAAATTACAGATCTATATTTTCTCTCAATCCTTGAGCTGAAGTTCTCGCAACTTAGATTATACTGAGATACAATAAGCTTTACAATACATAAGTGTTCAATGTAATCTAGTTCAGAGAATTGATAAAACAAATTCGCGAATAACTAAGTTCAGTCTTCGCGAATGTTGAAATGTTCCGCATTTTTTATTTCGCGAATAATCAAAACTCGCGAATGTTAACCCATTTGCGACGCAAACTTTTTACGAAATTTTTAGTGTTTTTTCACGGGTTTTTAAAAACAGAAATTTGTATCTTATTAAATCGAGAAAATTCTCCGATTAATTAAGCCAAATTTTACTATAAAATTCTACTGATGGGGATAAATGAGCATTCTTAAGGGAGACCCGAACCCCATTTTCGGCCAAAAATCATCAAAAAAAAAAAAAAAAAAAAAAAAAAAAAAAAAAAAAAAAAAAACGATAAAATACATATTTGCGAATATCCATGCAAAATTTCAGAACTCGGGGACATTTGGAACAGGTAGAAAATAAGCTTTTTAAATTGTACTCACTATAGAGTTTAAAGGACTAGCGGCCATTTAAAACGTGTTTTCCTGAAAATGACTTTTTTCATATTTTGCCTAAGTTCAAAGTACTAAGGCTCAGTGGTAAAATGATTTTAAAACAAAGTGTTTATGTTTTTAGAATCTTAAAAAAATGTGCAACAAAAGTAAGGAGAGATATTTTTTTTAACTATTTCTGAAAATTTTACATAAATTGGTAAACATGAAGATTATAACAAATTTAAGGAAATTTACCATGCGTATTTTTATTTATTTATTTTTTAGCCGATTAAAATAGAAAATTAAAAATATCTCTCCTTAGTTCTTTTCTATATACTATAACACTATTTAAGAAATTTTAGTAATACCAAAATATTGAAAATTGAATGAGGAGTAGTAATTTTAAAAAGTGTATTTTTCGACAAAAAAAAAAAAAAAAATAAATAAAAAAAAAAAAATAAAATAAAATAAAAATCATAAAAATCCTCATAAAAAATATACTTTTTAATAAAAAGTGAATTTTTTTGCTAATTATTCCTTACAGGTAGATTCTTAAATAGTACACCAAAATTCATTACTTTAAAATCAATAATAAAAATTTTGGGTTTTTTCTTACGGGTCTCCCTTAAGCCTTTTTGCGGCATGTATACGTGTCGCCTGTCCCCAAGGGATTAAGAGATTGGGATTGCTATATATCACGTATATTATATGTAGATTTCTAAGTAAACATGTCGCCAAGTTGATTCAGTTTTGAGCATATTTTTATTATTATTATTAATTTTGAAAAATAAATCCAATAAAAGGGTGAGAGGTAATGACAACTGCTTATTTATCTGCAAGTTTCTAATTACTAAATTCTTTCTTCCATGGTTTTTGTGGAAAATAAATACGTCACGCGTAATCGTAAACAAGGGGATTTCCCTGTTTTGAAACATGGGATGCGTAGTGATTTTTCCTTACTACATTAGTTTTAGTTTGAGTTTGAAAATTTCGTTTCAGTTTTGTTTGCGTAAGCTGAATTACATTGTAAAATTGCAGGCAATGCAAAGAAAAAGAAAATAAGTTTGAAAATACTGGGAAAATGAAGTTTTAGTTTTGAATTTGAAAATTTTGTTTCAGTTTTGTTTGCACAAGCTGAATTACATAATAAAATTGTATGTGGCAGTGTAAAGTTAAAGAAAATAAGTTTTATAATCGTATGAAAATGGGAAATTTTAATAGCAATAACGTTTTATTTATTTTTGTAGTTAGTTTTGAAAAGTATTTAAGAAGTACGTATTACTTTGTGAGTACACAAAATTGCAAAAAGCATTTTTATTCACAAAGTGTCAGCGAATATTATTTATTCTTATTTTCAAAAGTGTGTAGTAATAGTTTGAAGGATTTTTTGATACTTTGGTGTTTCAAAAGAATATTTCTTATTTTATTTTATTTTTTAATTTAGTGAAGATAATTTGGTAATAATTGTTTTGATTGATCTAATTGTAATTTTAACAACAAAAAATTGGATGTAAACATTTCATTTTTTAAAAAATTTATAAATATCAAATCTAAAACACTTTCAATTGTATGATGAAACAATTTTCTATACCTTATTTTGCTTTTGCTTTTATGAGAATTATAATATAAAATAATAAATCTCGAATTTTACCTTTATAATATTTGGTTTACTTTTTGATTGAAAACAATTGTAGCATTAAAAATATTTTGTAAATCTATTATGTTTATTTAAACTTATCAGTTTCAAAGTTATAATGTATATTACTATTTATTTACCTTTATTTATTTATTTATATTTCTTTCTCTATTTAAACAATTGTAATATTAAAAATAGTTTGTTAATCTATTATATTTATTTAAACTTATCAGTTTCAAAGTTATAATTTATATTATTTATTTATCTTTATTTATTTATTTATATTTTCTTTCTTCCTTTAAACAATTGTAATATTAAAAATAGTTTGTTAATCTACTATATTTATATAAACTTGTCAGATCAAAACTATAATATATATTATTTATTTATCTGTATTTATTTATTTATATTTTCCTCCTTCCTTTAAATAGTTGAAATATAAATAATAATTTTTTATATTTTATACTTCTTCAAATATCACTATCTTCACAGTTATTGTACTTAAACTATCTTTGAAAAAGCATTACTTGTACTTTTGCTTTTAAAATAATTTTTGTATGAATAATAGATGTTGAATCTATTATAAGCATTTATAATAAATATTATCTTTCTGTTTGCAGTGTTTAATTAATCTTTAAGACAACTGTAAAATAAATAATTATTTTTGTGATCTATTATATTTATTAAAATAATATTATATTTTAATACGTGATTGTTTATTTTGTGATTTATTAATAATCCATAAATTTTTAATTATGTATTATTTTAAATGAATCAAAAAGAGGTAGTTTATTTTATTTATATATAAAAAATTATTCTAATTTGAGAATTTTCTTTTCTTTTCTTTTCGGCAAATGATTGTAATAAATAGTTCTTTAAATAAATTATAAATTTATTTTTCTTGTTGTTAGTTTATGATATTTTACCTTTAGAAAAAATAAAGCAAATAAAAGATTACAGTCTTAAATTCGAAGTGTAGAAGTGTTATTTTAAGGCATGCTGCAGTATTTTTTAGTCAAGTTAAATATACTTTTTTTTTTCTTTTGCAAACATCGTTTTGAAAAACATGACTGAAAAATAATTTTTGCTTTATTTTTTTAAAGATTAAATATTAAATATTTTCCTTGTACTTATTTTATTACATAAATCTAAATTTCAGTGTCATAAAAATTTATATTAAGATAGTATAATTTTATTTTTGACATCATTTATGGCGTAATTTTCATTAAAATTATAAGTCAAATAGTTACTTTTAACAGTAAAAAACATAATAAAGTTTTTTCAAAAACAGCTGTAAAATTATCCAGTTTGTAAGGTGGATTCCTTCAGTAAATATTTATTATTGTTATTTTAGTATTTAATTCATTTAAAAGAGGTAATAAATAAATAAATAAATAAATAAAAATTAATGTAAAAGCACTAAGGGGAGACTGTAGGAAGCAAAAATAACTATCGATTTAAAATTTTATAATATTAGTTTTATTTCGTGCGCAAATTCTAGTAATAAAAAGCAAACGTTTCAAATTCATTTAATTAGGCAATGTTTGTTTTAAAAGACCAAAAGTTATTCACTTTGTTGCATTGTCTAACTAATAAGTAAAGTAAATTTAAATAGATTTTCTTTTAAAATAATTTAGTTAATTTATACTTTTTATTTATTTATTTATTTTCTTCGAGAAATTTTCTTGACATTTATTTATTAAGGACATGTAAATATAATAAAATAAAAGGCTTGAAAAAGTTAAAAACTAATTTTTTTATTAAGTAACTTGCGGCTTAAGTTTCTTAAAGGGACAATTTTTCAATATTGTTTAATTATTTTTAGCAGATTTTATATTTGAAGTAAAATAATTATAATAAATGTTTTTACGAAAAAATATCTGATATGAAATTTTAAAAGATCTTTTGAACAGAAAAAATTCTAAGGCTATTCAGTTGTACATTCATAACTTTGAATTAGATTTCATTTTTTTTTTTAATTTAAAATGCTTGATTTTAAAAATAATAATTAAAATTCTACGCGTTAAAAAAGTATCTGAAAATGTACATCTTCTAATTATGTTATATACTTAAGGTATCATAATTATTACATCTTTAGCAGAAAATACCTTCTTTGTGGATTAGATAAAATAGCATTTATTGCTTAAAAATCAGCAGTTTTTCAAAAAGCAGTATTTATATTTTCGCTGTGTAATCATATTAGTACTTATATAACTAAAATAATTTCGTGTGATTTTCGTTTAAAAAAAATAAAATAAGAAAAATTTATTTCCATTACTGAGATGATTTCAGTATTTTAAAGAAGAAGAATTTTGATCATTTATAAAATAACGATTACATCATTATAACACAAATAAATTAAACAAATAAAAATAAATAAAATAAATAAAATAAAAAAGTGCACTGTACATTTGATATGATTCAAACATTTTTTTTTTCGCATTTAATTATGATTGTGTAATCATCTTCTGGTGTTAATTTTTAAATGAAACAATGCCATGATTTTTAAAAATTAAGTGAAATAAAAATTGATTCTGTTGATACCGTTTCTTTTTAATAAAATGCAGACGAAATGTTTTAATGGTATTTTATTAATATTCTACTATTCTACTAATATTTCTACTTTATTAATATTCTTATATTAATTTCATCCGCCTCATTCCACAGCATTTGTTAAAGCACACTGATCATTCGAAAGTATTCTGTATCTGTATGGATTTTTTAGAAGGATTATTTATTGATTGTTATCGGACCGGCTTTCACTTTAAAATGAATAGTTATGATTTAAAAATTAAACTAATTAAATATTAATAATTTAATTCAATTAAAGGAATAAAAGTTTTTTGAAGCAATACCTATTGTATTTTTTTTTAAAAATATTGATACTTTTTGAATTTTTTTTATGAATTTTTAAGATGCTCTCTCTGCAAACAGGCAAGAGAAAAAAAAAAGTTTTATATAATTATATATACATTTTCTCTTTTATGCTAAAACGTAATTTCTATCGAAATAATAATAATAATAATGCTGTTTTTCTATTATAAATAATTTATTTTTGTTTCATTTCAAAAATAATAATATTCAATTTTAAACAATTTTCTTGTCATTGATTTGTAAAAGCTTATGTTGTTAAAACTAATTTTTCTCGATATATTGACTTGAAATTAAATAAATAAATAATAATAAAGGTAATTTTACTTTTCAGTATTATTTCCATAGTGCAAAATTTCTAGTACAAATAAAGAATTTACAGTATAACTTTACCTTTCAAATCAAGGGACTTTCCCTCAGTTCTTCACAATTAAACGAGATACGCACAAGTGAAGTAATTACTTACATATTGAAAGTGTGACCACCTTGCAACCAATCAGAAAACTGCTGCAAATCTTGGAGAAATAATGCAGAAATCCCGGTACGATACAAACAATTATTATTGTTATTATCACAAATGACCTGAAATTTTATAAATGATATTAATGATATGAAAATTAATTTTATTTTTTAATATTAAAAGTGTGTTTATCTTAACGTAATTTTCTAAGATATGTGGAATATGTTTCTTTAATCGCATGACTTAAATGTTAACGAAACATGCAAAATCAAAGCATATTTACTTTTTAGAAAAACCATTTGTAATTAAATAAATAACACTAAATTAAAGAGTTGATTAAATAAATACGTGCCTATTTTAATGAGATTTTATATTCTTTAAATTTTTTTTAAATGAATGAGTGGAAAAAAGTACTCTACATAAGTATGGATTTTTTAGAAGAATTATTTATTGTTTGATATCGCACGCACCCGCTTTCACTTTCAAATAAAATTTTAAAATGAATAGTTATATTTAAAAAATTAAACCAATTAAAATTAATAATTTAATTTAATTAGAGGAATAAAAGGTCTTGGAAGCAATAACTATTGTGATTTTTAAAAATATTGGGACGTTTTGAAATTTTTATGAATTCTTAAGTTGCGTACTCTGGAACTACGGGAAAAAAATCGTTTTATATCATTTTATATACATTTTCCCTTTTATGTTAAAACGTAGTTTCTATCAAAAAATAATATATAATAAATAAATAAATAAATGTTGTTTTTTTTTTCAGCATTTTTTTTCCATAGGGCAAAATACTTCTGTAACAGCAAATAAAGAATTTACAATAGAACGTTATCTTTTAAAACTAGGGACTTCCCCTCAAGTTCTTCACAATAAAACGTGATACGCACAAGTGAAGTAATTACTTATATATTGAAAGTGTGTCCATCATTTTAAACATAACTAAATGTGAATAGTTATGTTTAAAAAATTAAACCAATTAAAATTAATAATTTAATTCAATTAGAGGAATAAAAGGTCTTGGAAACAATAATACTGCAACCAATCAGAAAACCCCTGCAAATCTTGGAGAAAAAATGCAAAAATACCGGAACGATGCAGACAATTATTATTGTTATTATCACCAGTGACCGAAAGATTTATAAATGATGTTAATGATATGAAAATTAGTTTTATTTTTTACAATTAAAAGTGTATTTATCTTAACGTAATTTTCTAAGGTATGCAGAATATGTTTCTTTAATCCCACGGTTTAAATGTTAACGGAATATGCAAAATCGAAGCACATTTCCTGTTTAGAAAAACCATTTGTAATTAAATAAATAACACTAAATTAAAGTAGTTGATTAAATAAATACGTACCTATTTTAATGAGATTTTATATTTTTAAAGTATTTTTAAAATGAATGAGTGGAAAAAAAGTACTCTATATATGTATGGATTTTTTAGAAGGATTATTTATAGTTTGATATCGTACCGGCTTTCACTTTCAAATAAAATTTTAAAATGAATAGTTATGTTTAAAAAATTAAGCCAATTAAAATTAATAATTTAATTCAATTAGAGGAATAAAAGGTCTTGGAAACAATAACTATTTTGATTTTTTTAAAATATTGGGACGTTTCTGAATTTTTTTTATGAATTTTTGAAGTTGCGTACTCTGAAACTGGCGGGAAAAAAAATGTTTTATATCATTTTATATACATTTTCCGTTTTATGCTAAAACGTAATTTCTATCAAAACGAAAAAAAAATGTTGTTTTTTATTTTAATTCTCATTTTATTTTTGTTTTATTAAAAAAGGGGTTCAAATTCAATTTTAAACAATTTTCCTGTCATTGGTTAAAAGCTTATGTCGTTAAAACTGATTTTTCCTCGATATATTGACTTAAAATTAATTAAATAAATTATAACAAACGTAATTTTACTTTTTCAGAATTTTTTCCATAGTGCAAAATACTACCGTAGTAACAAATAAAGAATTTACAGTAGAACTTTATCTTTCAAAACAAGGGACTTTCCCTCAAGTTCTTCGCAATAAAACATGATACGGACAAATGAAGAAATTACTTATATATTAAAAATTAAAAGTGTGACCATCTTGCAATCAATCAGAAAATTGTTGCAAATCTTGGAGAAAAATTGTAAAAATATCGGAACGATACAGATAATTATTATTGTTATTATCACCAGTGACCGAAAGATTTATAAATGATATTAATCAGGGCTGTCCAACGCGGAGCCCGCGGGCGCCATGGCGCCCTTTGCAGGCTGTATTGGCGCCCTTTTGAAGATTGCACATCACTAGAATTTTTTTAAGAATAAAATTCATTTTAAAAGTACGGGTTTTTTTTTTCAATCCTTCATATTTGCTTGTGACTATTTTTAATACATTTTCAAATGTATTTCACGCATCAAAAATTAATGATTTTTCCCTTGCCCATTATCTGCTTTAAAGACGGAAAATGACTTATCATTTCTTCTCTGAGAACTTTGAAATTTTAAGTGATTTTCTTTTTTTCTATAAAATCATGCAAAGTTATTTCCATTCTCTTCCAGGCTCTCTTTAGACCCTCCCGTAGATTGATCGTTATATCATGCCTGTCTTTGTTCCTGTACTTTTCATACCGACTAATTTACAAATTTAAAATAAATCTACATTTTTGCTTCCCCAAAAAATCTAACAATATCGTTGGTTACCATTTTATTTTAATGTAAAATTTTTATCTTAATTAATATGCAAGATTTAGTTTTCTTCCAATAATTTTTTATACATATACTCTTCACAGAAAAACGTATAACTCGAAATTTACAACGATTTTATAGTTATTTTGAAGAGATTTTCTATATGGTAGTATTTCAGATCCATAGGGGACTCTATAGGTCTTCTATAGCGAAATAAAATTGCATGTATGTATCGGTGCTAAGTACCCTTAGATAATTTTGTTGCGTGTTTTGAGCCATGTTAATAATGGCGCCCTTCATTGTTTGACAAAAGCTGAGATGCGCCACCCCCCTTTAGTAAAAGATTGGACAGGCCTGATATTAATGATATGAAAATTAATTTTATTTTTTAACATTAAAAGTGTATTTATCTTAATGTAATTTTCTAAGATATGCGGAATATGTTTTTTAATCTCATGGCTTAAATGTTAACGAAACATGCAAAATTAAAGGACATTTCCTTTTTTCATTCAAAGAGCATTTCTAAGTAAATGAATAACATAAAATTAAAATAGTTGATTAAATAAATACGTACCTTTTTTAATAAGGTTTTATATTCTTAAAGTACTTTCTAAATGAATTTCTATAATTTAATATAAATCATTAAAGAAATAACTATTGTTATATATATTATTTACTTGTCGATTATTGGTTGCTTTTTTTTTTTATCTTTTTCTTTTATATAATTTGTTTAATGCAAATTTTTATATTAATCACTGTAGATAATGACAAAAATGGTCGTTTTTATGATTTTCTAAACATTTCCGCTTTTATGCCGAAGTCTAATTTATATTTTAAAGAATCATGTTTTTTATTGTAAGCTGTATTGTTATCAGGGGCGCGCCGACACAGTGTGCAAGGTGTGGGGGGCACACAGGCGCCGAAATATTAAAGGCACCAAAAAATATCAATGTAGTAGCAAATACTTGAAATTTTTTTTTAATTTAATTATACTAAAATGTCTTAGACTTTTTTTGGGGGGAGGGACATCAGAATTGTTTTGTAGAATTACAGTCGGTTCTCGTCAACTCAAACTCGTTGGGACCATAAGGAATGTTCGAACTATCCAGAGTTCGAATTATGGAAAGTATGGGAGGAAAAAATATTTAAAAGGGTACCATTACAAAGAAATTAATGTTCTAGTATTTTTTAAATATATTTCCGCTGTTATCGTTCGAATATGACTTAATATTAAATTAAAGGATATAAATGCATAAACTAATTAAGGGATTAGGAACAAGCATAAACAAAGATGGAGTGGAGGTGTTGTTGATGGAAAGACGGGGCACTAAAAAAGCGGATATCAAATGCATGAGACTACATGTATACTTGTTCAGAACAGTTCTGACAAAAGTAAAGAAAAAAAAGAAAATTATTTCAAGGATTTAAAGTCCGGGAGGAAGTAAGGAAAAATGAAAAATAGGAATCTCGTTCGTTCGAATTAAACGAAGTCAAGAGAAAATGAGTTCGAATGAATGAAAAATTTTAACGTTATTCTTCTATTGAAAATTTCGTGACGTCGTGTTTAGTTCGAATTAAGCGAAGATTCGATTTATCCAATATCGAATTAACGAGAGTCCACTGTACCTGATACAATCTTACTTATAAATATCCATTAAAAAATTGTTTTTTATTACTTCAGAGTCTCTTGATAAATAATTTAAATGCAGACCTGTGCATCCTTTCAATAAATGGAAGCGCACCTCATGTAGTTGCAAACAGTGAAAAGCAATCATGATTCACATGGCTGAAAACATGCAACGCTAGTAGTGGTAGCATGGTACAGTTTTATTACCACAACAAAATTTAAACTGTTTTTTATTTTAACTCTTTCGGGTATGGTGTACTAGTAATAGTACATATATTTTAATGGAGTATTATTTTATTTTAAGAAATATTTTTGCTACTATTTACATGTAGTAATGTTAGTATAAGTCTACATATTTACTATGACTTCATTTATGGCTTGGAATTTTGTAACAATAATAATTATTATTATTTGCATAAGTCTTTTTGCACCGTTTACGATTCTTTTATTTTAAACATATATTTCACTCTTTAAATTTAAAATAAAAGTTCCTTTCTGAAAGAATCATGTGTAATAAAGCGCAAAAAGCATTAGAAAGTTGTAATATAAGTTAAATCGTATTGTAATGCGAAATTTTCTAAACATCTCCAAAAATTCTTCTTTAGCCTATTGTCATAATAAATATGAATTGAATAGCACGCAAAACAACAACATTCCTTATCTTTCATGCAGTGGAATATTTCTTAAACACTAATTAATTTATTTGGATAGCTAGAGTTAATGTTACTAACGTTAAAATAATTTTGTCTAAAAATTGAAAAAAAAAAAAAAAAAAAAAGATCAGACCCGAAAGGATTAAATAGCTATCGTCGTCTCTGCAGAATTTGTCATAAGGTGTTCTGGTATAATAACGCCAGGCGGGGTAATAACGCCAAGTGCTAATATTACGCATAATTATGAAATAATCTGGTAAATGACACCCATGTGCTCCGCGCAGAAGGGTTTTGAGTCATATAAATTGCAAAAAACAGCTCAAAATTAATTTTTTCTATTTGTAGGCCTTATTGCTTTTACAAGCAACTAAAATTAACGCTTGATCTAAAATTTGCTATATAAGTCTTGTGATGAGAAGACTATTTTTTTATCTTGAAATACCTTATTTATTACATAAATTTGTAGTGCATTTCATGTAATTTCAAAATGTTGTAAAAGATTTTGGATATATTCTCGATATAATTTGTAGTTTAAAATGTACTGCGCAATAAGTATACCGGGGTAATAACGCCAAACCTTGGCATTAATACCCCGGTTGATACCCAACAGTGGCCGAACTACATCCTAAATACTGATTTAGATAAACACGGTTAAAAACGTGCAATGTTTCTAATAATTCTTTTTAAACGGTCCTTGTTAAGCAAAAAGTAGCTTAGAATCTGATATTCTTTTGCCTCCTATCTCTCCCCCCCCCCCCCCCCACTCCACACCTTTTTTTTTTTCTTACACTTTCACAAAAAATTGAACATTTTCAATAGCTCAGGATGCAATTTGTCAATTTCTAGAGCTGTAGAGTTTGTATTACCCACATAGGTGGGTAATAACGCCAAGTAGCATTGGTCAAGAAATCACGCCATTACATTTTATGAATACATATCTTTTTTTTCTTTTTTTTTTTTTTTTTTTTTTTTTAAATAGATAGCCTATGAGTTGCTGTATCAAATCCTATATTTGTTTGAAAAATACAATCTAAAACTAAGCCGTGAAAATTGGTAGAACCTTAACGTGGCGTTATTACCCCAGGATACCTTATATGAAAATGAATTAGTATTCGGAAATACCGGTAAAAGTTTCTCCTGCGGTAATCGGATCATAAATATCGGTAGACTTATGCACCACAAGTGTCTTATACAATACAGGACTGCCACAGGCCACTATTTTTTAATTTAATTTCACGCCGCTTTTTCAAAACAAAAAACTTTTATATACCCTTTGAGAAAATTTGTAAGAAAAATATACAATTAAATGTATTTTTTAAATTATTAGCGCAAACAGAATATAAATACAGTAGCCTGTGACAGCCTTGCTTATATGATGCACATACATTTAACGGTGATAGCTATAAGTTCCCTACGACTCGGAAACTCTATGTAAAAATAATTTTCAGAAAAAAATGTTTTAAATCCTAATAAATTTATAACTGCATATTTCAGACGGGTGTGGGGGAGCACCACCTTAAAAGTTTTGCATGGAAAGGAGTCAAAAGCATTAAACATAAATAACAAATTACATTAAATAATTGACGCTAAAACAACATTAAATAATTGACACTAAATAACGGTCACTGACAACATTTAAAAGAACTCCATGCAAATATTTTTGATTTTATTAAAAAGCACGCTTTGCCTTTAAAATTGATTTTTATTTTTAATATATATATATATATATATATATATATATATATATATATATATATATATATATATATATATACTAGCTGTTACCCGAGACTTCGTTCATATAATATTTAAAAAGGAGCAAATTCATCAATCAAGCAAAAGATTTCGATGATTGATATCATTTTTTGTATTAGAAACACCTCTGATGATCCCAATTTGCTTATGTTTATATTATAGGACAGACCTGTCTAACCTTTTAATAAGCAAGGGAGCACCTCAGCTCTTGGTGCTCATTGAAGGGCGCCATCATTCACTTGACCGAAAACATGCAGCAATATTAGTATAAACGCACATCATAACTTAATACAAATAAATCATACAGCCTAGACAAAAGACCCTATGGTTCTAGAGTTAAATGCATTAAATTTCAAATTATACAATTTTCTATGAGAGGGCAATCTCAAAAATATTTGTAGGATAAAATTCCAGAAATTTTAATCGCGCTTATAATAACATTAAAAAACTTGGGAATTAGAGATATTGATTTTTTTTAGGATGTGAAAATACACTATGACTTATTTTGAATGACTGAATTTAGATTTTATGAAAATTACAAAAACAAAGGCAGGCATAATAGTGACCAATCCATTCAGGTGATTCCAGAGATACAGTCTGAAAAAGTTTTTTTTAGATGGAAAGTATACTCAAATTTTTTAAGCAAAGTAAAAAAACTCCTAAAATTTCAAAAGTCAATAAGGAATAATTAAGCCTCTTATCCCTGGTGATGGGCCAGAGTGATAACAGCAAAAAGAAAAATGCTGAACTTTCAAGCTCGAACTCAAGTATCTCAAACTATTGGAGGAGATAAGAAACGTTTAATTTACTTTTACTACTCAATTATCTTTAAAAGATCTATTTCAATTATTATCAAAATACCAAAATTTACCAAATTTAACACTTTATAAACAATAATTACAAATCGTGAAAATGTGCATGATTAATTTTTTCAAAATATGTTTCTAGTTTTTAACTCTTTGAGGGCAAGAAATTGTATTACTCTAATATTGAACTCGCACCATAATTTTAGAAAAAAATTGTTTGAAAATAGCAAAAGGTATTTTTGAAGCGAAAATTATTTTTTTTTTCTCCATCAAAATATAAAATTAAAAATTCATTAAATGTTTCTGGTGGAAATCTTGATTAAAATTAGGTGAGATATAATATATTCCACCACCTCACAATGGGTTTTAATGCGTTTTCACAATTTTTGGAAATATCCGATTCAAATATTAATGATTTTAAAGAAAGAATTTTTTATAATGGAATTTTACTTCTAAAAAGTCTAATAACAGGAAACCTTAAAAGGGCGCCAAGAAAATCTTCAAAGGGCGCCATGGCGCCCGCGGGCGCCGCGTTGGACAGCCCTGTTATAGGAGATCATTTAAATTTCGGTCGTGAGCTCGAAATTTCATAATCGTATTCTAAAGTAAAATGAGGAATAACTTTACTTTTCCGTTATTCTAATTTTATTATTTATATTTATTAATTTTATATTTAATCTATTCATGGATATAGATTTATGTTTTTGTGTCAGCGAATATTATTTAAAGAGATATATGTAGTACTCTGTTATCCCGTCGACCGATTTCGCCAAACTAATAGCCAAATTATACATATTGACGTAATTTTTATTTTAAATAATAATAAAAAACAAATAATTAGTAGAATATTAATAAAAATACAAATAAAAAGTATAAATAAAAATCATCTAATGACGTTAGACACGTGTATCGTATTTAATGTCATTGAATTGACATTCACGGTCAACCATTATTGGTTATTTATCCATATAATTTGGCAATAGGGTACTACTCTGTTATCCCGTCGACCAATTTCGCCAAATTATACAAATCGCCAAACTAATTGCCAAATTATACATATTGACATATTTTTTATTTTAAATAACAAAGAAAAAAAATAATAATTAGAAGAATATTAATAAAAATATTAATAAAAAGTCGAAATAAAAATCACTTAATGACATTTTAAACACGTGAATCGTAATTAATGTCATTGAATGTGACATTCACGATCATCCATTATTGGCATTTAATCTTATACCTTGGCGATAATTTAACCTAGTAGTACCGGCGATAATATTTTGGTCGACGGGATAACAGCGTAGTACCGAGATATATTAGTAAATATATTTTTAAACTAAAGCTAATATTAAAAGAACTTCAGACGTGTATTTGAATTGATTAAAAAATCGGCATACGACATTGTTTTTTTCCCCAAAAAATCCCATCTTGGAAAAGAAAACGATAAATGATATTAAAAGAACGAATATAGAGAAACAGCATAGCCTCCCCCCCCCCAACACACACACACACACACACACACACACAAATAAATAAATAATTAAATAAATAAAATAAATAAAATAAAATCTTTAACTTTCATTATTTTATTTAAAAAAATATATATCAGTAATAGGAAACGTCAAAAGGGCGCAAAAAATCTGGTGCATCGCACCGCGTTGGAGAGCGCTGATCTATACAAATTGAAATTAAATACTTTTTAATTTTAAAGAAAAAAATAGCGTTAAAAATGTACATTAATTAGTTTTATTTTCCCCCTTTTCCAACCAAAAATGTTTTCCACTAATAATTATGAATTTTTAATGAAAATTTTCATTACTATGTAACTTATAACTTATTAATTCTTATTAGTAAAATACATTTCTCATTCATTTTAAATATGACGTCATTATTTATCTAGCTCCAATAATTACTGATATCCATGTCGCTTGTATTTTTAACGACTACTATAAAACACCTGTTTTATTTCAACTATGACATTATATTTGTCAAAGTGAAATATTTTGTTAAAAATAAAATTCTTTTCCATTTTTTTTTTCTAATTACATCGAAATTTTTGACAGAAAAATTCTTATTAACGAAATAAATATCCATGTTAAATATATAATAAAAAAATACTCCCAATATTTTTATTTCACATATGACATCATATTTATTTTCTTTAAAATTCTTTTTATTTTAATTTTTCGAACAGAAATAGCTCAATTGAAAATTTATTAACGCTGAGAAATTATTATTCCAGATTTTAATTTTCTTGGCAACGGTAAAGGAAAATGGTTAAATTTTATCTGAAAAATGCCTATTGATTCTGTATGAAAAATAGTTAAATTTCGAATTATTAAGGAAAATATTTGAATAAAATAAATAAAAATTAGCCTATGTTCATTCCAGGCCTATGATATATCTATATGCAAATATTCGAAGACATTAATTCATCCGTTTTGAAGCCAATTTCATTCCAATTTTCGGACACACTTTCACATTTATAATATATATATATATATATTATATGTGTGTGTGTGTGTGTGTGTGTGTGTGTGTGTGTGTGTGTGTGTGTGTGTGTGTGTGTGTAAGATATATAAAAATAGCTAATAAAAGGAAACATTCGAATGGGCGCACAGAAAATATTTAAAAGGCGCTACCGGCTACCATAACGCCCACGGAAGACGTGAACGGCTCTGTAACAAACTGTAAAATCAGAACTTGTATGTGTGAGATACAATGTAGGAATTTTGAATTGGAGGGGCTGTTCTGTTGTCAAACTATGGAACATATTTTAATTGGTAAAAACGAAGCATCAGTCGTTTCTAAAGGTTTTGACATCCTGTGACGTGCTATAGGTTTAACACTGTGATTTTTTGAGTTCATAGACATAAAGTCTACTTTAAGGGGGCCCAAGAAATATTTGCAATATTATGCATAATAATAAAAGTTAATGATAAAAGATATCTTTTATCAGCGTTTCTACGAATGACCACTTCTTAAAAATTAATGTATTGAACAAAAATTGTGTGTGCTTTCCGAATCATCGTACTCCGAAGAAGTACTTTTTAAGTACTATCGTAATTATATAATTTCGTAGCACCTATCGTTGTCGTTCAGTTAGTTCGTCCGACTGTATGTTCGTCCAACCGTATATATAACAGAGCAAAAACTACCCAGTCGAATTATTTCAAATTTTAAATGTATAATTGTTGCATAATTTTCTAGAGTCATTTAAAATTTTATGAAATTCGGAGACAGTTTAATTATAGGAACAATCAAAATTATTCTGTTACATTACGGTCAATGGGGAAAAATAGTTTCAAATGCATTTTAATGATGTTACACGCTTTCGAACATAATAAAATTGATATGCATCTAGGAAGTATATACTAAAACATGCATTTTGTACAATCTGTAGTGCAAAGAATAGTTGTTATTAATTTTTATGGCCACACAAATGTATTCCATTACATAATAATATACATAGGGAGAAACATTGTTTGGGGAGCGTTTTAATAACATTAAATCATTCCACATTTTATGAAATTGATATATGCTGCTGAGGTTTACTACAAGTTGCTTCCTGCATAATAGAAAGCAGACAGTATTTACAGAAACACACAAAAGATTTTGACTACTATACTGCATCCGAAATACTATAATACTATAACACTAAGTTTTAAATATTTTTTAAACTTCATTATAGTACAAACCCACCCCAGATAGCATTTTTTGCTTTTTAACAGCTTTTTTCAAGCATACTATGTAAATGTCTGAATGCTTTTTAAAGGCTTTTCATGCAAAGTTTGTAAAGATTTTGAAAAGGGTTAGAACAGGTTGCTAGTTGACGCAATCAGAGCTTGTCCGTAAGTGTTTCAGAATAAGCATGCGAAAGGGAAGAATGAAAAGGAAAGTTAGAGGAATTACAATCAAAGATAGATAAAAGGCTTTTATAACAAGCATGCAGAAAAAAAATGAAAATGAGGTTTTTTATTAATCTCAATACCTTATTTGATAGAAAAAGTAGTTTTTCAGCAAAATTACTGAACTTAAAAGTTTTCTGAGCTATGTATGCTTTTTTTTTTTTACTCATTTGTATCTGTTTTTACGGAAAACTAAATTTTTGTCTAATATTATCTATATATTGAAAAATAGTTTATTTTTTAGTCACGTATTTATAAATTCGATTATTATAATTAATATATTTATTAAATAAATGATTAAATTTCAATATACTTTACTTTTTAAATTAAAATGAGGTGTTTTATAAATCATATGTATATATTTGATAGAAAAATGGGATTTTAAGCAAAATAACTGAACTTACAATTTTTTTATTTGACTTTACTTTTTTTTTTTTTTTTTTTTTGCTGCTCGTTTTGCGTGTTTTTACAGAAAACCAAGTTTTAGTCAAACACTATTTATTAATTAAAATTATTATAGTTTTTTGTTAGTCACATATTTATCAAATAGTTTATTTTAATACATATTTATTAGATAACAGATAATATTTGAATTTGAATTATTTTTTAAATTATAAAAAATAGCCTGTTTTTAGGCATTTTATTTATTTATTTTTTAATTAGATAACATTCCTATAATCTTTTACTATGTATGTATAAAATATGTATTGAATTTGTATCAATTCACAGCATTACTAGATTTAACTTTAATACTTAAAAAATAAATAAACAAATAAATAAATAAATACATAATCCTAAATTATATTTTAAGGTTATATTACTCATGGAAAAACACCTGATTGCTAATGTTAATCCTCTGGGGATTTTTTAAAAAATCTTATTTGCATTTTTTTTTCTTTTTCCATTGGATGCCGGAGGTTGATCTCTACCAAGGCCTTTTTTTACTTTTTCAATGCAGTTTACAAGGTTATTATTTTTTTTTTCTATTAAGATACTTTTATTTTCAAAAGTTTGAAAGGAAATGTTTATTCATTTGGGAAAAAAGAAGCTTGTAAACAAATTAGAAAACTTAGTTTTTGTACAGACTGTTCACAGTTAAAATCTAAAATATGGAAATGCTAATGAGATAGTCAAGAATTTTCTCTCATAAGATTAACAATAGCATACAAGTGTTTATGCATGAACAAAGTAATATCTTGCTTAAAACTTTCTAGAGGGAAAAATTTTAATTATCAACTGTGAAATTACACCTAAAATTACTGAAAATTTTCACATTCATAACTAAGCGTGATTAGAGTTCATTGGAGCATTTCTCACTTTGCTGATAACACACATAATCGCTCAGTTAGCTATATCCCTAGCGTAGATAATCGGACGACAAAAATAAACCAAACCAAACCAAACCGCTCAGTTAGAAATGTGAAAATTTTCATGTATTTAACATTTGAAATTCATCCTTATACATATAGGCTTGTAAATTATTGATTGAGCATTTGAAATAAAAATAAGCAGAGGGATTTTCTTCTGATGTCATATCTCTGTGGGAAAAAAAAAAAAAAAAAAAAAAAAAAAAAAAAAAAAAAAAAAAAAACTTTTTTTTAAATACGTAGGATAAACAAGTATTTAAAAATTGCTGATGGGACTTATAAATATGCAACTCTATATCTAAGCTCATACATAGTAAATTTGATTACACTAATTACTTACCTTTCGAATCCAGTTCAAAATTCAGGATCAGTTAATTATTTATTGTATATACAAATCTGTTTACTTACAATAAATATTGAATTGAATATGTGAAATTCCATTACAGCATACATTTTATGACAGTAGAAGATTGCAGATTTTTCATATTAGTACTTCATTAAATTCTTAATTATTTCATTTATTAAACTTAATTATTTCTTTGAATTTTGATTATTATTCAGAGAATATTGGAGGACTTAAAAATCATCCATAGAATTTAGTTTGATGTCTGCAGCAGCTATTTGATATTTTATAAGAAAATTGTTTAAGAAAGAAAGTTCCAAAAAGAAACTTTTTTATAAATTCAATTCCAGCTTTTTTACATTAAAGTATTTTATATTTTTTATTTATTTAACAACATAAATTTTACAAATTACAATAATTCAAACACTTCCTTCTATTTTTTATTATTTATTTATTTATTTTTTAAGCCAGAGAAATATTTTTCTATGAGCAACACAGTAAATACTACACTAATCTTAATTTTTTAAAGTTATAATTTAACTGATTTAAATTATTATTCTTTTCCCTTTATAATTTTTAATAACTGAAGTCTGACTGAAGCAATGAAAAGTATTTCTCTGTACGAAGGAAATATTCTCGAAAATAAATGAAATATCATTCAGTTTATAAAATTCTATTTATTTACATGCAAAGAATTGACATAATTTATCAATATTACATCAATATAATTTTGTCAGGAACTTCAGTTAAGTCTCTCCCTCTTCTTGATTCATTCTTTTTTTTTCTAGAAAACAAAAAGATAAATATAAATACACAAATCAAATATGCATAGCAAAAATAAAGTACTGTGTGACCTAAAAAATTGTACATTCAGATAGCGTTAAAAATTTCAAGATTTAAAGCGATGGATTAGCAGACAGTGAGATTGCAGACTCTATGCTAAATTGAATCCTTGATAGCTGGCTGCAGCTCAGAGGACGAGGTTGAGCAACTAACACTGTTTCAAAAATTTATAATAAATCTACAAAATTAGTTACAATAAAAAAGTTGGTACTTCTAGGTTATCCCGTCGACCAAAAAATTATATTGCCAAACTATAAGATTAAATGCCAATAATGGATGATTGCAAATGTCACATTCAATGACATTAAATGCGATTCATGTGTTTAAAACGTCATTAAGTGATTTTTATTTTGACTTTTTATTAATATTCTACTAATTATTTGTTTTTTCGTTATTTAAAATAAAAATTATGTCAACATGTATAATTTGGCTATTAGTTTGGCGATTTGTATAATTTGGCGAAATTGGTCGACGGGATAACCTAGAAGTACCAAAAAATCTTATATTGGTTAGTTTAATTCTCAAACAAATATTATCATATCTTGACCTAAATAGTGTTTGAAATCCTTAGTGGTCTACTGGTACGAATCAGCCAAAAATTTAATCGAACAACTAATTGGAAAAACTTAGTGATCAGCAGGACTGGTAACATTTTTTGCCCTCTCCGACAGACAAATGTAAGTTTTCTTGGCCATGAGATACTAGTAAAGATTTCAAATCATGATTTTATTCAATTTTTAATAATTTATAATTTTACATTTTATTATCTAGAAAATTTTGGATAATTGCATAGTAAGTTTAGTTTATATTTAGGAGGAGGAGTCGCTTAAAGAGTTAAAAGGATTTAATAAAATTTTATGCTGCAGACCAGTGACTTATTTTTTTAAATCAATTCTGAGGCTGCTGAAGATCAGTGCTCTTTACTGAAGATGCTCTGAATTTTCGTCAGAAATTAAGAGTTTTTCTTGACTTTCTGAGTTCTGTCATAAAAATTATACAAAAGGATAATGATAAGAAATTGACAAAATAATAAAAGTGAAATAGCAGACATAACACACGCAATTGAAAATAGTTATAACAAAATCGCATGCAATTGCAGACAAACTTACTATTACTACAATGCATTTTCATAATTCTTTTTTTCTTTTTTAAGAAATATATACAACAGAAATAAGCTTAATAAACGATAGAACTGAGTAGCACTTAGTAATTGAAACTTAGTTATTTACACTGTAATAATTTGGAAAGTTGAAATATCTAGATTAAGAAAGAGTGTCTGATAATGTCTCTATTACCTACAGTTTTTCAGAAACTAAAAATGAACTCGCCTTGCCAGAAAATCCTTTGAAACTGGCGAGCAAAGATATATTTCTACATCCCTGGTAATACAATATTCATATGTAAGAACAAGAGTTATAAAATAAATAATTTATAAATGAAAATTATTTTGAAATAAATTTTACTAATATTCAAATCGTTATTTCATGTATATTTATCTTTTATCATTCAATAAGATAACAAAAAAAAAAAAAAAAAAAAAAAAAAATATTTAGCTTTTAATAGAAACAAACTTGTCAATAGAAGGTGTAAAAATGAAAAATTTAGGAGTCAAGAAAAGTCCAACAAAAGAATTTATAACTAAGTAAACTAGTTAATATAGCTTTTTCCCCACACTTATTTCACAATGCTACCTATTTCTGAACAATAATATTCATTTTATATAATTTACAATTAAATAATGTAAATGTTACAATTTGAAAACAACATTACCATCCCAAGAACAAAAAAAAAAAAAAAAAAAAAAAGCCAGTACTAAAGTTAATATATAAAAGTGTACACAAAATTTAATTGTGTATAATGCCCCTCCTCACCCCCCCAAAAAAATAAAATAAAAAAGGGATGCATTTTACAACAAGAACATGTCATTTAATTTGTATAAAATAATCCCGCACTTATTTCACAATGTTACCTATTTCTGAACAATAATATTTACTTTATATAATTTACAATTAAATAATGTAAATGTTACAATTTGAAAACAGCGTTATCACCCCCCCCCCCTCCGAAAAAAAAAAATGCCAGTACTAAAGTTAATATTAGGGATGCACCGAATATTCGGTATCTATTCGGCCATACTAAACTATTTGGCTTTGCCGAATATCAAAGTATTCGGCCGAATCCAATACTTAATAAAACCTTTTAAGAACTTTTCACTATTTCTACTGTTAACTGTCAATTTTTTAATTTATATTTAAAATAATTAGACACAAAATAATTTTTAAATAAAATATTACATTATTTATTTGCTGTTTGTAAAGTATAACTTAAGAAAATTAACCATGAGAAGGATTAAAATAGTGATTTATCAAGATTCTCCTTAGGAATAAATTACGTGCTCATACAAGTTTCTAAATTTTGTTTAGTAAATAATCTGTTTCTTGCTTTTCCCCAAATAAAAGTCCTTTAAAAGAAAAAAAAACAACTTTTGAGATTAGTAATAGCTATCAAGGCAGACAATTTTTGTTCATGAAACCATAATCATAATCAACTTATTGAGTCATAAGTATACTGCATTTCATCTCACTCTAGGTCAAAACTTGTGTGTTCGTTTATTACATTAACAATAAATAAGATAACATATTTTCAACTCACATGCTTTGATTTCTGTAAAATATGATATGATGGGAAGGGTGGAAAATACCACTATTCTTAAGAAAAGAACTGAGCTAAACATACCTTTATTCAGAATTAAGTTGAAAGTATTTGTACTTTATATTGAAAAAAATCTGCTTTGAGTTATTTAAAAAGGACAATTATCAGACTGTAAAATTTTTCTTCGGCCATTTTTTCATTATTTGATTTTAAAATGTTTGTTTTGATTCGTAGAAAATTTTATTAATTAAAGTTTCATAACTACGCTTCTTAAATAACTCAAGGCAGATTTTTTTCAATACTAAATGCTCTTATAAAAAGCTCTTGTTTATCAAAATGTAAGTTTCTTTTATTAAATATTATGTAAAACTATTTTAAAAAGTAAAATTTCGATACCTTTAAATTTTGAAATTAAAAAAGTATTTGGGAAGCCGAATATTCGGCATTCGGCCCAACAATTACTATTCGGCTAGCCGAATATTCGGTTCACATGTTGGCTGAATATTTGGCATTCGGTATTCGGCCAAAATCACTATTCGGTGCATCCCTAGTTAATATATAAAAGTATATACAAAATTTAATCGTGTATAATGCCCCCCCCCCCCAAAAAAAAAAATAAATAAAAAAGGGATGCATTTTACAACGAAAACATGTCATTTAATTTGTATAAAATAATCCCGCACTTATTTCACAATGTTACCTATTTCTGAACAAAAATATTTACTTTATATAATTTACAATTAAATAATGTAAATGTTACAATTTGAAAACAGCATTATCATCCCCCCCCCCCAAAAAAAAAAATGCCAGTACTAAAGTTAATACATAAAAGTATATACAATATTTAATCGTGTATAATGCCTTCCCCCCACCCCCCCCCCAAAAAAAGAGATGCATTTTACAACAAAAACATGTCATTTAATTTGTATAAAATAACTCTGCACTTATTTCTGAACAATAACATTCACTTTATATAATTTACAATTAAATAGTGTAAATGTTACAATTTGAAAACAGTGTTACCATCCCGAGAACAGAAAAAAAAAAAATGCCAGTACTAAAGTTAATATATAAAAGTACATACAATATTTAATTGCGTATAATGCCCCCCCCCCCCAAAAAAAAAAAATAATAATAATAAAAGGGATGCATTTTACAACAAAAACATATTTAATTTGTATAAAATAATCAATCCCCCCCTCCAAAAATTGTATATAAACTTACTAAATTATACTAATGTTATTAAAATAGTATATAATAATAAATAAATCTTTACCAATTATTTTTCAGGTGACCTGGATTTTTAGTTGCTTCCCTCTTTTAAACATTGAATCATTTTTATCAACAAGCTGGAGATCATGGCTTTGGCATTTCTACCAGATGTCATTAGGATGTAACTGAAAAATACAAAATAAAATAATGACAATCAGAAAAAAAATTTAAACCTTTCATGACAAGTTCTCATGAATCACTATTTCCATAGTGTTATATATTAATATTGGTTTTAATTATCTACTAATTATTATTAAAACAATAATTATTGCATTTCATTTTTTTTTTTTTTTTTTCAAATAAACAAGTTCAATTTTTGCGCCTATAAATATGATTTATTAATGGAAACCCGCTTTTGTAAAAAAAAAAAAAGACCCAGAATTTTTCAAGTTCAATTACTCTTAGTATAAGAACTTTTATGTTAGATTTGCTGTTTAAATAATATCGCCTGAAAATAATTACAAATACCTAGAAATTCATATTTAACTGACATGTAATGTTGATAAACAATAACAATTTGACAATGTTTGATAAAGAATACAATTAAATTTCTAAAAACGAAATTTATTATTATTATAGAAGACAAAATTTATGTTTTAGCAGTTAATTATAGAAGAATATAAGCTACAATACAAAAACTATGTCCTTTAATACAAATAACTATGACATATTTATAAAATTACACACATGCACAAAATTAACTAATTCTTACTTAATTCATGTATTCTGGTGCATAATTTTTCATTTTTAAGACTTATAAATCAGAAATTGTCCAAAATATAGCACAGATGTCCTATACACACCACATTAATGCAATTTTTTTTCTAATGCCAATTTGGTGAGCCCTTCATTTATATTAGTTGTTTCCTAATATTTTAAAATGGAAATTAATAATAAATAAATAAAGTTTAATTAATAATTATAGAAGAAAACAATTTAATATCATTTTAAAAAAGAAAATAAATTTAAATCAACAGTTTATTAATAAACGACAGTAGACGTGTTACCATTACCATGCAAGACATAAAATTGTGCCAAAGTGGTGCATATATGACATCTGTGCTCAAAATATGAATAAGGAAAACACAAACAAATATTTAAAAAAATGATTTATAATAAGGGAAAAGCATCAAATTCGACAAACGCTTGCAACCAAGCTGTATGAACCACTGTTTTCCAGTACCTCATTTGTTTAAAACAAAATTACAAAAAATTTTTATCCTACTAGAAAATAACATTTTAAACATTGCCCTGTATGTGTTGCTGAAATGTGACATCACACATTTTGGTTAAAATAAAAGCATTAAAATTCAGTAGATTACATTATGTCATATGAAATTATTTTAAAATTGAAATATTTTGTACTCATAAAGATAAGATTTAAAGCCAAATACGTTAAATTCCATAATACTCCAGTTTTTAATTGCTCTTTCAGATTAATATTTTATTACTGTTCCATGTAGGCAGACGATACCGTGCTACCTAAATTAAAATGTCAGTGTTGAGAAACTGAAGAGAAGTGAAATGTTTTTTCTGTTTTTATTCTAAAGTTGTTTTTGAGATAAATGCAGACGATAATGCAGCAGTGAGCTGCGAGTGAGTGTTATTCCTTTAATAAAGAGTTTTTTAATATAACCAGTGCCTATGAAGAATTGTGTTGTGTGTGCATTTAATAATTAACATGGACCGCCGAGCCGTAAGGTGAAAATAATTATTTATGAGAGTGAAAAATCATGGAATTTGAACGATGTGCTGATGTGATATTAAGAGTTCTATTATAGATCTGTCAACGTTTAACTTGAGAATCTTCGAATAATATCGAGCTCAACAAGTGAAATATTGTGTTTAAGATGATCAATTTAAGAATTATAATGAGTCTTCCTCGGAATTTCGCAGCGATTTGAGTGAGGTAAGAGCAATTTTTTAGTTTATTTTGATTTAATTATGTCTGTTATTGATAATCTAAATAAACACGAGCTTAAGCTTGTAGTTGAGGAATTGGGTTTAACTGCTCCTGAAAGTAGTAAAATTATTGATTTAAGAAATATTATAGAGAATAGTGAATATTACTCAAATGAGCAGTTATTAAAAAGCATCGTTAATTCGGTTGTTGAGGAGTATAAATCACGAACAGAAACTGAGAAAACAAAATTAGAATTAGAAAAAATTAAATTAGCGCAGTTAGAAAAAGAGTTAGAATTAGCAAATATTCGTAAAGAACCATCCCAAAATTCGGAATTTGAAAAAATTAAACTAGCTCAGTTAGAGAAAGAATTAGAAATAGCCAAATTGCGAAAAGAATCTCGGGAAAATTTGCCGTCCGTAACAGAAAAATCGGAAACGGAAATAGGGAACAATAACTTGGAAAGTTTTATTAAAAGTATTAAAACTTTAACTATTCCTTTACCAACGAGAGCTGAGTCATTTAATCTTTTTTTTCAATCTCTTGAGAAAGCGTTTCGAACTAAAAATGTACCTGAAGAGTTTAAGGCCGAAATTCTGTTAAATATTCTCGGCGAAAAAGCGAGCAATTTAATGATCTATTTATCAGAGGAAGAGTTGATTAGTTATGATAAATTGAAAAATATAGTGTTAAGGGAATTTCAACCTACGGCACAAGAATGTTTAAACAATTTCAAGTGTGCGCAAAAATTACCGTCGGAAAGTTACGTTCAATTTGCAGCTAGGCTGAGTTCAATTTTTCAGTATTACTGTAATTTGCGTGAGGTAAATGATTTTAAATCATTATGCGATCTGATTGTTTCAGATAAAATTTTCAGTTCTTTAGATCGCGAATTAATGAATCATATCGCAATTAAACAATCAGAGTCATATTTTAAACCACAGCAACTAGGAAGAGAATGCGATATTTTTTTGTCGATTAAAAATAAATCTAAAGGTGAATCAAATGTGTATTCGAGAAACACGATAAATGAAAATAAACGTATAGCGACAAATAAATTTCAAAATCGGCCTCAAAAGAGCACTTCAAATATATTTTTTTCGGAAACAAAAAATGTAAAATGTGTCTTGTGTAAATCTAATGAGTATCACGGTTTACATTCTTGTCCGCAATTCAAAAAACTGTCCATTAAAGATAGAGTAGAAGTTGTGAAATTAAATAAAGCATGTTTCAAATGTTTAAATTATAATTGCTGCGTACAGAAATATAAGTCTAAAAATTGTGCTAGATGTAACCTACCGCATTCTGAGCTAATACATTTTTCTAGAGAAGAAAAGGAATTAAATAATAAAAATAAAAATGTTGGTCATGTGTTTCAATCGGCTGCAGGAATAAAAAATTCACAACCCGAGGAAATCCTTTCCTACCCTCCGAGTCAGACTGTCGCCTCTAGTTTTGTGAAAAATAAAACAAAATCCGTTTTATTAAGTACGGCGCGTATCCTCATTAAAGATAAGTTCTCGGAATGGCAGGAAGTTAGATGCTTGCTAGATGTCGGTTCACAAGCATGTTTGATTACTTCGCAGTGTGCTAATCGATTGCAGCTTAGAATTAATAAAACGAATACTTTAATTTCATGTTTGGATGACACTTCTATGACAATAAAAGGCTGCGTAAATACAAAAATCGCGAATAGAGATAAAAGTTTTGAAAGAGAATTGACTATGCTAGTAGTAAGGAAAATTACAGATTTAATTCCGCAACAAGTGGTTAACATAAATGTTGAAGTACCAGATTTAACTATATTAGCAGATTATAGATTTAATTTCCCTGATAAAATTGATATGTTGTTGGGTGCAGAAATATTTTATGAGTTATTAAGACCGGGACAAATATATTCTCAGAGTTCAAATTTACTTTTGCAAAATACCGTATTTGGGTATGTGGCTAGTGGATGCATAGAGCAGGAAAGTAATGTAAAAGTTCATTGTGGGCTAATTCGGGAGGAAGATTTAAACCAAACATTAAAAAAGTTTTGGGAGGTTGAAAACGTCGAAGTAGAGTTATCAAAAAGTAAGGAATTTGAGATATGTGAGCAGCATTTTGCGCGTACGCATTGGAGAAATGAGGAAGGGAGATACGTGGTGAAAATGCCTTTAAAGGAAAATCCTTCGTGTTTAGGCCAATCTAGAGAGCTTGCTCTTAAAAAACTCAAATCGCTGTGGACTCGCTTATCAAAAGATAAGAAATACTTCAAATTGTATAAAGATTTTTTAAATGAATATGAAATGTTGGGGCATATGAAACAGGTTAAAGAAGTGAAAGAACCTGACGTCGTGTATTATGCTCCACATCATGGCATTTTTAGACCAGAAAAGTCCACCACAAAACTGAGAGTTGTATTTAACTGTTCTGCCACAACAACAAATGGCACATCACTTAATTCATTGCAATATAATGGCGGTGTTATTCAGAATGGTTTATTCACGATTATGGTTAGTTTTCGAGAGCATACTTATGCACTGACTGCGGATATTCAAATGATGTATCGAATGATCAATATTGATCCTAGTCAGCACGCATTGCAGAGAATTTTGTGGAACGATAATTTCGAAGAAGAGCCTAAAATTTTTGAACTACAGACCGTTACATACGGTACGGTTAGTGCGCCTTATTTAGCAATGAAAACTCTCAACCAACTATCGATTGATGAAGGAAATAACTTTCCTGAGGCAGCATCAATTCTTCGTGAAAATGTGTACTTTTATGATATTTTGTGCGGTGCACCTACGCTTGAAGTAGCCAAAGAGTTGCAGCGGCAGCTCATAGCGATTATGCATAAAGCAGGTATGAGACTCCATAAGTGGTGTACAAGTGATAAAAATCCTTCACTGACATACAAGGAAGGGTATAATTTTAATAATGAAGTTGAAGCAGAACATTTCCGTAAATTATTTATTGGTGGACTCAATTATAAAACTACAGAAGTGTCACTCAAATCTCATTTTGAACAATGGGATGAAATTGTTGATTGTGCTGTGAGGAGGGAACGCAATAAACTCAGATCACATGGATTTGACTTTGTGACTTTTAGACGTGCTCATATGGTTGATGATGCTCATGTTGTTAGACCTCATAAAGTTGATGGCCGTGAAGTGGAGCTTAAGAGAGCTGTTCCTCGTGATGATTCAGAAAAACCTGAAGCACAGATGACTGTTAAAAAACTGTTTAAAGAATCTTTATTTCTTCAGAATAGTGATTATCCTCAACGTACAATAACCATACCAGGAACAAATGATGAGTTCAATAAAGAGCTCAAAATTAATGTTAAAACCGTTAATGAATTTAATGTTGTAAATTATAATATTACCGATAATTGTTTTGTAAATAACTTGATTAATCTTAGTAATAATTATTTAACGATTGTGTGTATTCTTAGTTGTATTTTCAGATGTGTGATGAATACAAGAAACCCTCTTTATAAGTGTAATGGACCCTTGAGTACGTCAGAACTGGAATTGGCAGAGAAATATTTAATTAAATTAGTGCAAAATGAAGCCTTCAGTACCGACATACATAGTCTTCAGACTAAAGGATCGGTAAGTCAGAGTAGCAAGTTAAAAGGCCTCAACCCTTACTTAGATGAATTTGGAATTTTAAGGGTTGGTGGCAGGTTAAATAATAGTAATTTAAATTTTTCAAAAAAGCACCCAGCTATTTTACCAAAGAGTAATAAATTTACTGTAATTGTTATAAATTATTATCATAAGAAATATTTGCATGTTGGTGCGTCAACTTTACTATCCTTAGTAAGAAATAAATTTTGGCCAATAAATGGTCGTGCAATGTGTCGAAAGGTGGTTCATCAGTGCATTCCATGTTTTAAAGCTAAACCAGTTATTGCAAATCAATTGATGGGCGATTTGCCCAGGGATAGGGTCCAATTAGACTATTGCTTTAATATTTCGGGTGTTGATCTGTGTGGGCCATTTATGATCAAAATTGGTTATGCACGTAGGACCATCTTACAAAAAATTTATGTCTGTATTTTTGTTTGTTTTGTATTTAAGGCTATACACATAGAAATTGTTTCAGATTTAACTTCCGAATCATTTATTGCGGCACTGAAAAGATTCATAGCACGCAGAGGTAAATGTGCCAAATTGTATTCTGATAATGCAAAAAATTTTATTGGGGCAGATAAAACACTTAGGGTCTTTTATGAATTAGTAAGAAAACCTGATGAGAAATTAGCAGCATATTTGTCTAGTGAAGGCATTGAGTGGAAATTTATTCCCCCCAGATCACCCAATTTCGGGGGTCTTTGGGAGGCCGCAATAAAATCCTTTAAATTTCATTTTAAGAGAATTGTGGGAGGTGCTAATCTCACTTATGAGGAATTTCTTACAGTAGTGATACAAATAGAGGGAATATTAAATTCGAGGCCTTTGAGTCCGTTATCAGATGACGCAGATGATTTTGGAGTCCTAACTCCAGCTCATTTTCTTATAAACAGACCATTAAATGTCATTATTGAGCCTGATTTAACCAATATAAAAGAAAATCGCCTCAAAAAATGGCAAAGAATAACTAAAATTGTACAACTTCTTTGGCTCAAATGGCACCATAATTATTTAAGTGAATTACAACAGAGGGGTAAGTGGAGATTTGAAAAGGATAATGTAAAAATAGGAGATCTAGTGTTGTTAGTAGAGGAAAATATATCCAGCAATAAGTGGCCTTTAGGCAGAATTATTGAAGTATATTATGGTAATGATAAGAAAATTAGCGTAGTTCAGGTAAAAACTCAGAATGGAATTTTTAAAAGATCGATTAGTAAAATATGTTTTTTACCTATGCCTGAAACCCATAGTACTTAAAAAAAAAAAAATGTATATATATATATGTGTGAGTGTTATATTGTTTTTTCTTTCAATTTTATATTTAAGTAACATATATAGTGACCTTTTGTATTTATTTGTGTAATTAGTGTACTTAGTAAAAAAAGAGTTATTATTGAATGTGAAACATGTCAATGGGGGCCGGTATGTTCCATGTAGGCAGACGATACCGTGCTACCTAAATTAAAATGTCAGTGTTGAGAAACTGAAGAGAAGTGAAATGTTTTTTCTGTTTTTATTCTAAAGTTGTTTTTGAGATAAATGCAGACGATAATGCAGCAGTGAGCTGCGAGTGAGTGTTATTCCTTTAATAAAGAGTTTTTTAATATAACCAGTGCCTATGAAGAATTGTGTTGTGTGTGCATTTAATAATTAACAATTACTATGTTATATAAATTATTATTATTATTATTGTAAACCTTATTTCAAGCAAAATACGAATCATTTTTATCGTTCGGCTCACAAATGCCATTAAAACACATAGTTAAAATGTAAAAATAAAATTCTAAATGTGATCTAAAACGTAGTACTTTGTTTTTGAACTGCAAGTATATGTTTACCTAAGGCTAAGATAGTGTGGCTAAAAATGATAACAGTACACTTAAAAAATTTACAAATACACTTTAATAAACGGATCTGCATGTTTCAACAACATTAATAAACTATTCTCGCAAAAACTGTATGGGAAAAAAAAAAAAAAAAAAAAAAAAAAACTTATCACATATTTTTAAATAAATGTTAATTTGTTGAAGGTCAAACTATTTTGATTTGTAACTCGTAAGAAAAGCTCGCATCAAATATTGTAAGGGGATCGTGAGTAAAACTTTAACAACATTTCCTTTATTTTTGATGATTTTAAGAAAAAAAATACCGACTTAAAAATATTAAACGTAAAAGCAAACAAGTGCTTTTAATTACAAAAGAATCTCGATTATATTGTTGATAAAACATATTTAACACTGTAATCCTATAAAAACTCTAAATTGTTCAGAAACAATGCTCCGTAAAAAAGTTTTATGTACATCATATTTATAGAAATAATTGTAATTTAAAAATTTAGCATGCACAACAAAGTGAAACAGCTTTGATAATGAACAAAAGCAACCAAAATATATGATACATTTATGAAAAAGATCTGAATCAATAATAGAAAAGGCAATACAGAAGAAATATTTAAATAATAATAATATACTAATAATGAACTTACGGAATGTTTTGTATATCTTTAATAAAACGATTTCACATGTGAATTTACAGCAACCGAACCGCCATCTTTTCTTCGGCATTACCAGCATATCTTCATGCAGCAGAAGCAGACTCTGCGCATGCGCTCAAGTCGATTCCTTTCGAATACTTATATCGATAATTTACGAAAAGTGGTTTCTACACGATTGTCATGCAAACCTAGTACTCAAAATATTCACTGTGCCCGTGGTATAAGGTAAGATAATGTAGCTTTGCAGGATAATGGCAAGTAAAGAAAAAACGACTGTTTACGTAAGCTTGCATGCTATCTGGGTACTTCATTTGCTATGCTTGACGTGCATTTTCCGACTATTTTTCTATGACTTCTATCTTCTATTCTGGAGCTATCATAATAACGGAACCATAATGTTTGTTAAAGACCAAAAATGTCCCAATATTTTTACTTTTTCAAAGATTGAGATTCTAGCCTGTCTTTTCAATCCCTGGATACGCTTGTGTCTAATCCTGTACTGGATAAATAACAAAGATGATTGTAACATGTTCATTTCTATTCAGAGAAATTGAAAACATTGAAATATGAGCATTTATAACCTTAAACGCTAGAGAAACTAAAATGAAAAAAAAAAATCCAATTTAGAAAAGTTAAATAAGTTATGAGTTACAATGACTACTGTAATATTAACGGAAAAAATATATTTAAAAAAAGAGAGATTTAAATTGTCGTGCACTTTATGCTCTATACATGTTTATAACCAACTGTCGAATGACTATATATTTTCCAAATGAACTTCGAGATATTTGAGGAGGGAGGGGGACAATGTATTCAGCAAATACACAAGAGTGCAATGTACTGCCCGGTTTGTTTTAGTGTTGTATTTCAAAACGAAAACCTTACAAAACGAACCTAATATTGTCAGGCTGTCTTTCGCAGGATATATCCTCGAATTTGTATGATTATTTATTTTTAAATATAAATCCAACCGAATGAAGCTCGAGTTTACGCTCATTCGGAAACGTGAACCGGTGGTCTTAACCACGCTTCGGTCTGTTTTTTTCAAGGAACTCTGGATTTGTATTTAATTTATATCTATATATGAAACATCTGACGTAATTATATGGAATCTTGTCGATCGAATGTAATATTTACTCTCAATCATTACTTAGTTAGAAAATTTCATCAGAAACACTCGCAGATTCGCAATTGTGTGGCACCAGTTAGTAAAGCAACAAATAATATTCTCTGACATGTTTCCAATTTAAAGTAAGCAGAAGCGTCGAATATTTTTAATCACATTTATTCATTCTTCACTTCACAAGCAAACAATTCCACTAACGTAGTAAGCAGTGACGCATTCAGGGGTGGGCTGACGGGGCTAAATAACTATTTCAATGAAATTTTCGTTATCCAAGAGTTATCTTTGCACGCCATAAAATGTATACTAATTAAGACGAAAACCTGCTTAAAACGAAATATTTTGCCGTCCCATGCGATTCAATCTCAGCAAGTTCTGCTTAATATATGCATTACCTGCTATGATAAAAATCTGTTTAAAGCGGAAAAGTTAACTGTCTTATGACTTCCTCTTAGAAACTTTTACTATATCTCAGCATCATCCTAAATGCTAAGTTTAGATACGCCACTGGTAGTAAGATGCCGTCATCATAAGTAAAAGATGTTATTTAACACAGAAACTTCACCAAATAAATTCTTCTCACCAGCCGACAGTCGTTTTATTAGCACATGAAAAAACGTGGAAATATCACTCCGAAGTTGATGTTGTTTGATTGGATGATCACGCAAGAAATAAAACATATTGCTTTTAAATTATTCCAGAAATTAAATTTTCACTACACATAATTACTTTAAGTATTAATCAGAAGATTTGCTTGTAAAAACATTTTGTTTGATTAATTACATTTCATAATTTTATTGCATAAATTTTCAAAGCTTTTACTCTTGCTAAATTGCTTTCTCCGATTATTCTTTATTTTAATAAGTAATAAATTCTACAAATTAGATATGGTGTACTCAATTATGTGTCGTTTTTTAATTGTGTTTGCCTTTTTTCATACAAATTTAGAAGCTTCGATTAAATCCATGTTTTATGGACAGATGGCAGCACTAAACAATATGTGAAGAGTAAAAAATACGAATTCTTCCAAAAACTCATGTCGTAAATAGATTTCTTGCAGGACTCTATTCTGGTGACGTCAAAGTCACGTGCTTTGGGGAAACATTCCCCACATCATAGACGCTAATTATGCAACGACTCGTTTCCCAACTCGTGGTTGTATGCCGTAGAATAGTAACGGAACATATTTTTGTGACGTAAGGTCACGTGTTTTGGGGAAACATTGGAAAAATCACAGCCTCGAACTCAAACGGCGAATAGAGTCCATTAGCCGGTTTCTGAGCAGTAATCAGTAATGACTATTTTCAAACGGGTAGTGAGTTTTAAAATAATGCCATCATACGGGTATTTATTTAGTCGTTAGTTTTACAGCACTATTTAAAAGTAACCATTAAAAATGAATGCTAGAAAAATACTAATCTCTTTCAATGTTTTGCATCATTTTATGCGTCCGCTACTGATCCATACGCCGGACAAGCAGAGGATGCACAATTCTATTCATTTTATCTCGTCCTATGAGCATCCTGCTGTCATCCTGTGAATGGCTGTAAATGACGTCCGGAGGATGTGAGTAGGTGTCGCTTTTTGCCATGGAACTAATAATATATATTATTAGTTCCATGCGTTTTGCTCCACTCCGGACGTCCGCCGAATAACGGTCGGATATTATAGGATATCCGTCAGACGAGGCAATATACTGCATATGACGCTTGTCGTATGTCATCAGGACGTGTTTGTGTCGTATGGGATGTCTATTAAATTTGTGTTTCATTCAGATTATATTATTATTTTTATTTAATTATTTATGAAGATTTACTCTCTTTCTGAAACATTAGTTGGTAACGTACTCTGAACTATTTATATTATTTTAAGTGTAAATGGATTAATCTTTCGTAATCGAGCTGCATGTGTAAACGATAGATATTTCATTCTTTGAAATTATTTTAAAAATGATAAACAATCTGTAAAAAGTATAGTTTGAAGTACAGTTATTTGTTTGTTTTGTTTATTTGTCTTTCGCATTGGGCGTGTTCAGCACACTTACCGGTTACTTACCGATTTCAGACAAGTACGAAATGAAAATCAAGGCGAAGTTTGACGTCAGCTACCTACAATCGGTCGGTAACATTGGTTACTTTGGTAAGTTGCGCTGAACACGCCTACTGTTTGCAAATTTTAAACGACGAATGCGCTAATGTAGATGAAGTAGGTCTCTGATGTTTTCTCCGAATATTTTGAACATAGGCATGTATTTCTATTATGAAAAAAATGTTTTAGAAGGATAAAGAAATGTAGTTGTTGCTTTTACTAGTTTTGAATCATAGAAATAATGAAATAATTGAATTATTTTAAAATTCTTAACTTCGATAAGACCTGCTCCATGGCAAAAACTTCTGAGCTCGCGTGCGGCTTGAGCTGTACTTCCCTTGCCGCGGTCAGGGAGATATATGATATTGTACTACCATGGCCGCGGTAATCAGTGGTAACTTTTTTTTTTTTTTTTGACAACTTGTGAACGAACCAACCAATACTCTTTTTTGGCGCAAATCGCAAATAATGTAAACAAACAAATTTCTTCTTTGTTTTGTTCAGAGTAATTATTTATTTCGATTATTATTATATGTTGTAAGTATTTATGTATATAAAATAAATGCAATATAGTTTAAAGTAGAGTGACATAATAACATGTGTGGCTTTTATTCGTGTACCATAAATTTTAATTCTTATATATATACATATAAAAAAAAATCATTTGAATTATTTTACTAAAAGTACAATTATTAATATTTTTACAATGCGAATTTGCATGAAAACAATGTGAACAGATATAAATGTACACATATAAGTTTTTAAAGAAAGAAAGTATAGTTTAAAAGCATTTTAAGAATGAGCGTTAATATCTAATTTTGAGTTGAAAAGTATATTATATGTCTTTCTAGGGAAAAGAGGAATCAATAAAAATTCTATCTGTATTTTTAAAAACATACTCATTATGTCGCACATTGATCAATCTGTATTTGGATATCCTACTCTTTTCTATTAAAGAATAATCATCTATTTTAATTTTTAAAGAATATTTAATCTACGCAACCAAAAATTAAATTCTGTAATTAAATTCTTCCGATACAAAGTCGTAGTTTCTATTTTCATTTTTTTTTCTTAAAAGCATACAATGAAATTATATTTTTGCAGAGCTATTAACTTTTTAAGTATAGATTTTCCATAATATATTTTTTTCCCCATCAAAATCAAAAATATACTTACTTGTATCTGGAAAATCTGATAGTCTTACATTACTAACATTATAATTAAAAAATTGTAATTGTAAATTAGAGTTCTTTTTAAAAAATTACAAAAGAACTTTCAGAAATTGCATATCCGTCTTTCATACTGAAACACTAAGGTACTTCATCCAAAGAATATTACTGCAACAAAAAATCGATAATTAGTATAAAAATTATTGTATTTCTTTACTAACTGTTCTTCAATTTGTTCTTTTCTGGCGTTAATAGGTTGAGTTTGCCTCTATGAAATTATCTGAATTGCTATTAGAATTGAGTCATTTCATAACTGGGATATGTGGAAAATATGTGTTTTCCCTAGAAAGAAACAGCACAGGATGTTAGTCAGGACCATTGCAATCATCTGGCAAATAGAGCGGCTGTGCAGGGCTATGCCCCAATTAGGGTTTTGTCAGGGGTGCAGAATATGCCCGATCCGGCGATCTAGGATCGGGGGAAATTTTGGCCATCTAGGGAAATTTTGCAGAAGAATATAAGGTACCCTGGGGTAATAACGCCACGTTAAGGTTCGACCAATTTTCACGGCTCAGTTTTAGTTTGTATTTTTCAAACAAATATATGATTCGATACAGCAACTCATTGACTATCTATAAAAAAAAATCATTTAACAGATATGCAGAGGTGCCAAGTATTACGATTTGTCCGTAATTATTACGGATATGCAACAAAAGTTACGGCGTTACAGGCATCGGATAGAAATTACGGATAAAAAAATCGAGAATTTCATCAAAGTATCGCTTGAAAAAACGCGAATTTCAATATAAGATCTCGGGAAAAACAGAAAAGATTGCGTAAAAGTACACGCATTTTGTCAAAATGTCGCGAATAACATGCAAATTTTGTCAAAAGATATCGAAAAAACGGACTCATTTCGTCAAAAAATCGCTTAAAACGCGCAAATTTCGCCAAAAAATCGCTTAAAATGGGCTAATTTCGTCAAACGATCCCAGAAAACAAGCTCATTTCATCATAAGTTCTCGAAAAACGAGCTCATTTCGTCAAGAGTCGCTTAAAACGCGATTATTTCGTCAAAAGATCGCAAAAAACGCGCACATTTTGTCAACAGATCGTGGAAAACGCGCACATTTTGTCAAAAGATCGCAGAAAATGCGCTCATTTCGCCAAAAAATCGCTTAAAACTCGCAAATTTCGTCAAAAAATCTCTTAAAACGGGCTAATTTCGTCAAACGATCGCGGAAAATGCACTTATTTTATCATAAGATCTCGAAAAACGCGCTCATTTCGTCAAAAATCGCTTAAAACAGGCTTATGTCGTCAAAAGATCGCGGAAAACGCGTTCATTTCGTGAAAAGATCGCGAAAAACGCGCACATTTTGTCAAAAGATCGTGGAAAACGCGCACATTTTGTCAAAAGATTGCAGAAAACGCGCTCATTTCATCAAAAAAATCGCTTAAAACGCACTCATTTCGTCTAAAGATCGCGAAAAACGTGCAAATTTTGTCAAAAGATCGCGAAAAACGCACAAATTTTGTCAAAAGATCGCGAAAAACGTGCACATTTCGTCCAAAAATCGCAAAAATTCCGTGCAAACATTGCAAATTTGCCCCCCCCCCAACTCTTCTCTGAACTTTGGTTACTGATAACTTTTATTGAAACTTGGCACCTCTGGATATTTATTCATAAAATATAATGGCGTGATTTCTTGACCAATGCTATTTGGCGTTATTACCCACCTATATGGGTAATAACGCCATGCAAACAAAACTATGAAATAAGATGGAATAATTGCATGTAGATTGCCCAATTCTAAAAATACAAACTCTAAAAACTTAGAAATTGACAAACTGCATTCTAAGCTATTGAAAATGTTCAATTTTTTGTGACAGTATAAGAAAAATAAAGGTGTGGTGTGGGGGGGGGGGGGGAGGATGAGGCAAAAGAATATCAGACTGTGAGCTTCTTTTTGCTTAAAAAGGACCGCTTAAATAGAATTATTAGAAACATTGCACAGTTTTAACTGTGTTTATTTGAATTACTATTTAGGATGTAGCTCGGCCACTGTAGGGAATCAACCGGGATATTAATGCTAAGGATTGGCGTTATTACCCCGTTATAGTTATTGTGTTGTACATTTTAAATTACAAATTATCTCGAGAAGATATCCAAAATCTTCAACAATATTTTGAAAGTCCATGAAATGTACTAAAAATTTATGTAATTAACAAAGTATTTCCGGATAAAAAAAATAGTCTTCACATCACAAAACTTATCTCGCAAATTTTAGATCAAGCGTTAATTTTAGTTGCTTGTAAAAACAATAAGACCTAAAAATGAAACAAATTAACTTGAAGCTGTTTTTTGCGATTTATATGACTCAAAACCCTTCTGCGCAGAGCACATGGGTGTCATTTACTAGATTATTTCATAATTATGCAAAATATTAGCACTTGGCGTTATTACCCCGCCTGGCGTTATTACCCCACACCACCTTATAATTGATTTTGTTTTAGTAATGAATTGTATAAATACCCCAGACAGAAAAATTCCCAGTACAATTATTAAGATCCGTATGGTGACCTTTACAAAATTGATCTCAGAATAATATGTACTTGTGCTTATATTAAAGAAGTTTGGAAAAAAAATTATACCTACGGTAATACAGAATTTATGTAAATCTATAATAATATATCGTAAAAGTTTGGGGAAATTTTTATTTGGATTGGGGGAAATGTTGGGAGTAAAAACATTTTCTACATCGCTGGGTTTTGTTAGGTGCCTTGAGCTCCTCTACATAGTTTGAAATAACATTTCCCCTGCATATAATGATAATATTTTTGTCTAGATTTATTTTTAAAAATTTCTTTGTGAGAGAGAATTGAGTATTAATTACAGCAGGCTCCCTCAAATCCGTACAGCTTGGGACCAGAGGTTGTGCAGATTTTAGAATTTTGTGGATTTCTGGTTGTTGCTTTATTTACATTTTTTAAACAGTGATTTGAATGTAATAAACAGAGTTTCCCCCAGTTTTAAAAAGGGGCAGGGCGCTACTGTTCTGAAAAGGGCACTTTTTACATTTTTTAGGGCACTTTTTTTATTTTTAAGGGCACTTTTAAAGAGTTGAATCTAGAATCTAGCAATTCAAAAAGTCGTGAATAAAGAAAAATTTCATCAAAAAGTTGAAAAAAAAAAGGTAAATTTTGTTAAAAGATCACGAAAAAAACAGCAAATATTGTTAAAAGATCGCGAAAAAAAGGCCAATTTTGTTAAAATATCGCAAAAAACAGCAGATTTTGTTAAAAGATCGCAAATAACGACAAATTTTATTAAAAGATCGCAAAAAACAGCAGTTTTTGTTAAAAGATCGTGAAAAAACAGAACTTTTCACATAATTTTCCATTTTATTGAGATTTTTGGACGAAATTTCCCGGGATTTTTTTCGCAAATCTTTTGACGAAATCTCTTGCCGTTTTATTGCGATTTTTGGACGAAAGTTGCTGTTTTTCGCGAATCATTTGACAAAATTTTCTGTTTTATCGCAATTTTTGGAAGAAATTTGTCGTTTTTCCACGATCTTTTGGGGAAATCTGCCGTCTTTGGAGATTTTGTGACGAAATTAGCCATTTTTTCGTGAATCTCGCCGGAAATTAGTAGTTATGTCGAGATTTTTAACGATATCTGCCGTTTTTTTAGCGATTTTTTGACGAAATTACCAATCCCACGGGACGCGTAAGAGCTATATTTTGCGTTATTTATAGTGCTTTCGGATCATCGCTGAGGGGCTGCGTTTTTTCAAATGTGGGGCAAGAAGGGCGCTATTTTTTTTTTTGAATAAGTGACAAGAGGGGCGCTAGTTTTTTGATGAGGGGCAAGAGGGGCACTATTTTCTAAACTAAAGGGCAGGAGGGGTGCAGCGCCCCCCTGAAACCCTCTGGGGGAAACTCTGTAATAAATAATGCAATCGAAACTATAATGAATGCTTACAATATAATAAAATATTAAAATAAGTAATAAATTAAAATAACAAATATTTAGACAATTTTTAAAATGAATGCAATGTGAATAGCAAAGGTCAAGTTAATAATCAGTAATGTATGATTATTCAATGTAAAGATAAAATGTATTTTTCCTAAATTATTCAATGGAATTTGCCTCATAAAGATACATTATTAATTTATATCAAAATTATAAAATAAGGAAGTTTTATTTCAGATTTAGAGAGAGTTAATAATAGAAAACTCATGAGTAATCATAAATACATTTGATAAGAATATTGTAATTACCAATAATATTAGCAATATCTTGAATTTTTTCTGAAAAAAATTTTTTCTTCCTTCATGAAAAAACATGAATTCAGTAATATTAACAAAATTACAAATTAAAATATATATGGAATCAATACAAAACTAAAAAAGTCAAATTTTGTCAATATATCTGAACTCAATTCTTCATTATTTACATCCATAAATTATGTGCAGATTTTAGAGAGTTGCAGATTTGAGGGAGGCTACTGTATTAGTGGACATATAAATGAAGTCTTCATGTGAGTATATAATTTAATAAAATCCCAATCTATTTAAAAAAATTCTAACGTGGCTATATTGTAACTTTCCCATCTATCTTCTTATTTTCAAAGAAAATAAAATGCTTGTATCATTTTACCCTAAAATAATTGAACTCAACCAATATTTTTAAAAAACTGGTGCCATTGCCTATAATGTCAAAAATTTAACTATGATTCTTTCTTCTGGTTTCAATGTATACATGCTTTGGATCAGCATTTGTAAAATGTGCAAAATTAATTTTTTTACTTACCATTGAATAAGTTTTAGAAAATAAATGTCAATGCTATTACATTCAAAGTTTAAATAATTTTGACTCTACTCCTCTACTGCATTTTTACAGTCATTTACTTCTTAAAATGCTTTGTATGTTTGCTTAGCTTTAACTAAAGCTTATATAAGTATTTATTTATTGATTTAGATATTAAACATGGAAGGAGGTATTGTGAAACCCATCAGCAAAACTAACGTCCACAAGATTTGTTCAGGACAAGTTGTTTTAACACTTGCTACTGCTGTTAAAGAACTTGTAGAAAACAGTATTGATGCTGGTGCTACTAATATAGGTAAATATTCCATTTTAAATGTTTTGCTTTGAAACGTATATATGTTTCGTTAATTAGATATCCTTTTGTGATCTATATCTTCATGATATAAAGAAAAGTTAATTTCAGCTTTTACTAGAAGTATGAAATTATCCATGTTACTTGTATTTCGAAATTCATATTCATATTACTTGTATTGCAATACAAAATTTGTGATGCAACACTTTGTCTTATGGCTGTAAGAATTTTAAATATGGATCATAAATATTAAGATATCCAGGGGCGTGCAAAGAGAAAACTGCACCCGGGGCAAAGTTTCAATTTGGCACTCCCACCCAACTTTTTCTTATAAAAGGCCAAAAATGATGTTGGAAGTATAAAGTTGGTGCCCCCTAAATTTCTGCATCCGGGGCGACTGCCCCCACTTTCCCCCTTTTATTGCAAGGCGCTGAAGATATCTAATATTGAGTGTTGTTATACTATTAATTAATTATTTATGATAAAGTGACATAAGTTTCAAAACTTGTCCACTATTTTATTTTATTTTTTTATCAGTTTATACTAGTGATGCACAACCTTTTTGCCAGAAAATCGTTTGCCACCAGAATATTTGAAAAGTGATGTTTGTTTTCTTTCATAGCAAAGTTTCTGTCATTATTATGAGAAAAGTTAATCTGCATAAAATTACTGGTATCAGTTTGGCCCGCGGGCCACAGGTTGTGCACCCCTAGTTTATACTATTGGTAAACATGCATTGACCAAAAACTACAATCTGCAAAAGAAAAAATATTTTGCATTTCTGGCATCGTAAATTCTTGGTTTACAATGAAATACCATTAGCAGTTTTTAGCGATTTCCCAAGATTAGATTTTCTGAATAAGGCGAGATTTGAAATTTATGCCTTCTTATGTATGTATAATTTATTTCATCATTTTATTTTTATTCTATAATCACAGGTGAAAAAATTATGCTCATAAATTCAAAATAAGAGTTTAAAAACCTACATCAAGCGTTTTAAAATTCGGTTTGGTTAACTAAACAATATTTTTAATTTTCCAGCACACTGTTAAACCTATCACTTTTACTGAACCTATATTTTGCATTGAAATGTGTTTATATCAATAAATTATTATTATTATTATTTTTACAATGCTATCCAAAATTATGAGTAATTTTTTTTTTTTTTTTTTTTTGCATCATATTATCTATTTGCATGTATTTCACTTGGTTTGGATAGTTTTCTTTTTATTTATGTCAAATTAAACTAAGCAAATGAATTTCCAATATAAAATGAATAAAAATTCAATTGAATTATTCCATAATAAATCTGATTAAAAAAAAGTGTTATAAATTAATAATTAATTAGTAATAAAGCAGAAATATGAAATGTGCAGGTGTGAAAGTTGTCAGCTGTTTAAAAATGTCATTTTGCCTGTTTCTGAGATTGATGCAAAAATGCGAAAAAATCATGATCTGAAATTTTTGAAGGTTAAGTTAAGTGATAAATAAAATTTTAGTAAACTTCTGTGTAATTCTTGATCGAACTAAATTAATCTCTTTTGCAAGTCGAATTAAAATAAATGTAACATCATTTCAATGCAAGAATGCTTTCATAGGTATAAATAGAACCTTATTATGCCAAAAAGTGATTTTTTAGAGAAAAAAAAAAGAGGGGGGGGGGGGGGGGGCTCTTAGAACTTTATTATTCTTAGGTGACGACTTGCTATGTTTTATTCCCTATTTTATTTGTATACTACTGCTATGTCTTATAACTGTGTTTTAATGCTTAGATGCAGTTGTAATATTTTCTATTCTATTATTTACATTAAATAACTAAATGAAAAAAAAAAAAAAACTTTTCTTTTAGCGTCAATTTTTTCTTATTTGAAACAAACCTTCATGGCTGATTTCTTAAGAGAAAACAATTAGAAAATGATGCCATTTTCATGTAATCATTCTAGATTTAGTTTTGAAAATAAAAATGTAAGTTTCTTTTTAAAAACAATGCCATTCAAAGTTGAATTTCACTGATAGCTATCCCATTTAATTGAATTTTTTGCATTTTTTCTCCCTATTGTCAAAGAAATCATGTTTTTTCTGTTAAACAGGCTAAAGGAAACCTACATTCATATTTTAAAAACTAAAGAATGATTGCATAAAATATTGTTGTTTCTTTCTTTGTCTTTTTAATGATATATGGTCATGAATTCATCAAGCTCTGTATCATTTTGATTGCTGTATAATTGTATTTTTATACCTGAAAGGCCTTCACTTCATGGCTAATATGAACAAAACTGGATGATTCTGCTAATATTATTAAAGCAAAATTGATATTAAAAAATAATAATTATTACTCTGTTTTTATTTTTATTATCAGTTTCTGTAAAAACTGTTATTTTTATTTATCTTTAATTTCTTAATCATTGTACCTGTTATATTCACGGGCAAATTGCACGTGAAATGAAATCCGTGATGATTCAAGAGTTAACCTAAATCTAACTTTAATTTATTAAAAATTTACTCTTTTCTATCGTTACAGAAGTCAAATTAAAAGAATATGGGAGTGAGGTTATAGAAGTTATTGACAATGGCAAAGGGGTGAAAGCTTCTGATTTTCAAAGCATAAGTAAGTGTTTCAAAATAAGCCTTATCATATATGTTATCAAAATATGTATTATCTCAAGGAAAGGTTATCATTCATCGGCCCAAAAAAGTAAGCCAAATTCCAGCTATTGCTATATTATCTATATTTAATAGAAAGACTAAAATAATACATAAATTGAATGAACCTGCTTATTTGTCATAGTTTTTACTATGTAAAAGTATTTTTAATGCAATAAAAAGATTTTTGTAAGAACATCTTGTCAAAGTCAAATGAAACAAATAAAATCAAAATTTTCAGAAAACATACTGAATTTTGGGGCACATGAATCTATTGTTAATGAAATTGAACAAAATTTCATAAAATAAAATAGTAGTTGCGTTTTTTTTTTTTTTTTTTTTTTTTTTTTTTTTTTTTTTTGCTCAAACTTTAACATGACTTAAAAAATATGTATATATATATATATATATATATTTTACATATGAAAGTGTAATGACCCTCACAAAATAATCTTTAATTTTTTAAAAGTAAAAAGTTTATTGGTGATCCATTTAAATGCTACTTTACGCAACAAGCTAAAAAATGTCATTTAAAGAAAAACTATAAAATTTTACTAAATAAAAGAATGTAAAAACTTTTAGCTGATAGTTATATTTTCCAACTTATAGTTTATCTGCAATCCCTGGATTTAAAATTACAAAGTATGAAATTCAGCATGCATGTAACTGTATCCTGCTGGGGGGGGGGGGGGGGGTCCCTTGTACCTGTTTTTCAGACTGTCCATATTCACTTTCAATTAACTGTAACTTTTTAAATATTACAAATTTCAAACCCCTAACCATTCTAGGGGATTACTATACACACTATAAGGATTCAATTTTCTTTCTCTCTTTGTGAATGATAACTTGTCCTTAATGCTTTAGTCAATTGATGTGCTGCATTTTAAAGTGTTTCATTCCTGGTGGTGTACAGTTTTTATCAAAAACTAAACAACCTCTTCTATTTGTGCCACAAACTATTGTATAAAAATAATTAGTAGTATCAATCAATCAGAATTAAGGCTTCTATCCTGTCAGGCAAAGATCTATAAGTACTTCTTTTAGCTCTTTCTTTCAATAAAATTTATTTGGAATTCATACCGCAGTATTTTAATTTTTTGTGATAATTTTATGCAATTTTTATATTTTGTGACAATTTTTTGGCATCCATGAAAAAAACTGCTTTCAATTTTCAGCCTATTTTAGTAAATTTTGTTTTCATGGTTTTTTGAACTTCTGGTGATTTCAATGCCAATTTATTTAAATGCTGTCACGCTGTTTCAAATATTTGGACTTGGTATAAAATGCAGATATACCTATCCTTCCCTGTTGAGAAGCAAGGATGCCAAATGAAAAATATCCATGTACTATATATGAAAATATGTTTTGACTATAGCTAAAAAAAAAAAAAAAAAAAAATCAGATTACTAAGGTTTTGATGTATTCTTATATATAAAATAAATTCTTGTCAGCTATTTTCAAAGTAATATATTTTTATATATAATTTACAAGTTTTACATTTCTATAGTTCATTGTATGTATATTTTCTTACTTGTGGTCTTTTTTTAGCCCTGAAACATCATACATCAAAAATTAGTGATTTTTCTGATGTGGAGTTTGTGTCAACTTTTGGGTTTCGTGGAGAAGCATTAAGTTCTTTATGTGCTCTTAGGTAAGTATTTATTATATACAATCAATCAGGCTAAGACATGTTGAAAGAATGGATAAACATGATTTTATAATGGTGCAGAAAATAGGTTTATTTATACATTTAATTGTCTATATCATAGGTTCCCAAAGGGGACAGTACCATCCCCCAGTGAGCGCTGGTGACTTCCAGGGGGGCACTGACAGATCCAGGGGAAAATGGGGGGGAGGGGAACCTAGAGATGTAAATTTTCCGGAAAAATATAAGTGGTGGAAAAAAACTGGTTTTTTACCGGTTTTTTTCGGAAAAAAACGGAAAAATTGATTTTTCATGACTGTTTCTCCCAAATAAATTATATATTTTTTAGAGAATATTAAATAATAAACATTTTTTCCCATTTATATGTATTAAATGAAAATTATTTTCACTTTATATTACAAAATAAAAAGAAAGTAGCAAAGCCTGCTTTTACAAGTTCAGTTTTTTTTTTTTTTTTTTTTTTTTTTTTCCACAGCCTAAGAATTTTTATTAAACGCTATTGTTTGTTATATCATATCTCTGTTGAAATGATTTTTCAGTTACATGTTTAACTACCAATTGACCTAATGTAAAAACCTGAGCCAATATGTCTGCAGTTTGGAATGAAATAAATTATGCATTCCATTTACATAAGTATAGTTTTTAAGTAAATAATACTAGTTTAAAGAGATTATTGCAGTTTTGTCATTATTATGAATATCAGTATTCAAAAATTCCATTGTTTGTTTAAAAGATATATATTTTTACACTATTACTTTTTTTTCTTAGAATTATAATTTTATTTCCTTTATAAAATATATTTAGTTTTGGTATAGCTTTCCAATCTCAACTCTAAGTTTTGATTTAATTTTATAATCTAAATTCAAACAAAACTAAGTTTTACTTTGGCTTAGTCAGGTCTGCAACTAAAAAATAGCGTAGGATTTATTGACTGTTACATTTTTACTCACTGAAACCAGAAAAATATTTTAAGTTTAATTAAATATAATTTTTTTCTTTTTACCCTGAAATCTGGTATTCTATTCTTGAGTAAGAAACCATATTCAATAATGTTTCCACATGGTAATTTTATATTTCTAAGAGTGGAACTCAAAAGTTATGAAAACAGAATACTACAAATAGAAAATGCTCACTATTCTAGGAATTAACAAAAGCAGTTACATACAGAGATAAACTTCTACTGTGCTTTAGAAAACTACAAAAATTCAAAGTTTAATCAAGAGGGAAAGTATAATTTGGAACCATAGTTATTTGTAATAAAATATGTTTTTTTTTTTTTTTTATCGCAGTTGTACTTTTCTAAAGCAAATTGCCCATGTTTTTGCAACATTACTGTACATTATGGAGGCAAAATGGAGGTCAATTTTAGATTCAACACCTTGAAAAAACATTCAATTAATCAGCTATAACGAAATCTTGAAAAATGCAGCATAATAGTGCCATCTATTGGGCAATTTACTCCAAAAACTAAACAACATTAATATATATCAGAAACTGTCTAAAGCTGTAGTTTGATAAAAAAAAAAAAAAAAAAAAAAAAAAAGTCCTTGAGGTAAAGCTATTGCAATAATCATGAATAATGCAGCATAGCAGCGTCATCTGTTGAGCAATTTACACCAAAAAGTAATGAGCACGAAGTTATGTCAAAGATTAACTTAATCTGAAATTTTATAAAAATACATACATTAGTTTGAGATAGAACTATTGTGGAAATTATGAATAATGCAGCATAGCAGCGCCATCGGTTTGGCGATATACACTAATAACTAAACATCTCGAGTTTATATCAAGGTGTAATTGAATCTAAAGTTTTGTGAAATTATATGCATCAGTTCTTGAGATAGTGCCCATAAAATTTGTCACATACAGACTCACAGAGCGACAGATATTTTCCAAAAATCATCAAAACGTGTTCAGGACCTTCTAAAACTTTTAAATACATGAAAAACTGGAAGTCAAATTTTTCTCGAATTCATTACTTACTTCTTGAAAAGATAGATTAAAGTAATAAATGCATACTTCAAAATTTTATGTTAAATTTTTAATTTTATCATTTCCATTAATAGGGATATTATTGCAATAATTTTACACACGAATTAATTTTTAAAAAGAGAAGTTGCATTTAATTACATAACTAGAATTTTTTTTTCATGTAATCAAGTTTTTGCGAAATTGTGAACTTTCTGTAGATACTTGTACAAAATATATTCAGAATTTTTGAATAAAAAATTATTACTATATTTAGGTTACTATTTAGACATTTTTAATAAGGTTATTTACATACAAATATGCAATTTAATAAGATTCAGCTGCTGTATGGCATGAGATTTTTTTTTTCTTCAATCACTGCACTTGCAAAAGATTCAATTTGTTGATTAAACTTTTTCTGAAATGTCTATTTTCAAGAGAAATTTTACAAAGAGTCTTGTGTTTCAAACAAGAAAAAAACGTGAAGGATCCTTTCAAGTCTCTTCTCAAACAGATTTCTGCTCAGAGATCAGATTACCCACATTAAAATTTTCATGTGAGACACTCAACATAAAAATAAATAAAATAAAAAGTATGAGAATGTAGCTATTACAAAATTTTCACTATATTATTTCATAAATGAAATTTCAATTTTTCCACTTTGGAAAAATTGAAAAATAAGCCTTCGGGAAAAAACCGAAAAAAATCGTTTTTTTTCCCAATTTTTCCGGGGTTTTTCCTAGCATTCCCATCTCTAGGGGAACCACAATGTACTTATTTATTTAAGAAATAAATATAATGAAATTAGTTCATCTGCATTGCCCGGGCGCATGATAAAAATCTTATATGTCTGATTCATAAAAGAAAAAAAATTGTGAAGAGTTATTATTTTCTAAAAATTTGGAAACTGATGCAAAAGAAGAATAAATATTTAACAGTAGAACATGTTTCTTCAAGAGAAAGAAATTCCTATTCATAATATTTTGTCAGCAGCTACTGATAATGCTTCAGCAATGATGGGGCGTCATAAGGGTTTCATAGTGCATTTAAAAGAAGCAGTATCAAATGTATTCGTGCATTGTGTTATACATCATCAGCATTTACTTGCCAAAAATCTGAATGAACGTCTGCATACATCGCTTTATTGCTTTATTACAGTTATTACATTATTGCAGTGAATAAGATTAGAAGCAATTCTTTGCTGATACATAGAAAGACAAAGAAAGAATCAATATTTAATACCTCGAAGTTAGTTCAAAAGAAATGATTTCATTTTCAGAATATTTTGTCATTTGCTACTGATGTTGCACCAGCAACGACGGGACATCAGAAGGGTTTCATTAATGCATTTGAACAAGCAGTATAAACGTACTCTTTGTACATTTAGTTTCAAAACATTGGAATGGGCACCTGTATATGTTGCTTCATTACACTATTATTGAATGACAGGATTTAACTTTTCACCAACTTTATGGTGAAAATCGTTTCACAACAAAATGAAACAATTGTTTTACTTGTAGTAGAGGAGAAGTATTGTTGTAGAGAGAATACAGCATCTTAGCCACATTATTCGCAGTCTATGAAAACAGAAATATTTATTTACTTACTGTCAACACTTGGACGTTCTTCATGAAATTTTCACGAGTTTGTTTTTAGATCTTTTCACAAATGCAGATACAGCAGTATCACCATATTTGGAGAAGGGAATCATGGAATTCCCAGTAAATGAGAACTAAAAGTAAAATTCAGAAATGGATACCAAGACTTGTAACTTCAAAAACCAATACAGCTCTCTAACATAGATTGTGAGCGAGAGTATGTAAAATTTCATATTCTTCCATAATATGGAAGAGGCGGCGTTGGCATTATTTTCTTTTGTAAAGGGGGCGGTGGTCCAGAAAAGGTTGGGAACCTATGGTCTATATGAACTTTAGAGCTTTCATTTATATGTTTATTGCTGAAAATTGTGTATCTTGCGTATATTTAGATTAAAATTTTATTGCATTCCACTTTAACGTGTTATTTTTTATACGACTGACTAAAATAATAACAGAAAATAAATTTGAATTCCAGTATGGCTTTATTTTTGATTATTGAAACTAAAAATAAAACAACAAAAAGAATTTCCCTAATATATAAAAATTTTTTAAACAGAAAGAAAAAAAAAATATACATTACAGCCATTCTTTAAATGTATCTGCTGTAGCCCAGATAATTTGATTTTATATCAGAATTTGTTTTAAATAAAATGTGGCTTTTGCTCAGCATTTATTTTAATTCATTTTTTAAATAAAATTTCTGGTATGAAAAAGACTTAACTAAGTGGTGGTGTATAGGTGGGAAATTATGGTAAATATTTGAAGCACAATCCAGTTTTCAAAATCATATTTTGTACTTGTAATAATGAGTACCATTTTAATTTGTCCTTCTTTTTAATATAAAATAAAAACTATCTTTATAAATCTTTGTTTGAAAATATTGCAGTAATCTCTGATTTATATGACTCTCAGTTATGTGCCTAATTCTCTTGGTCCCATCAGTGTTTTATGGGAAATAATGCTAAACTTCTTTCAGTTATACAACTGCTTCTGTCACTTGTGTGACGCTTTAAGTTGTTCAATCAATTTTATATTTCTCACTCAATAATTAATTTTTATAAATCAATTCGTTTAATTCTAATGGATGAATGTCGATCACTTCTAAATGTAAAATATCTACAATTTCTACCACAAGTTAAAGTTAATTTTTTTCTAGCAAATTCTACAAACAGGTTACAGTCATAAGATTTAGGGATTATAAAGAATTTTTATGTAAACTGCCGAAGAAATTTGATTTGTCATTTTATTTCTAATTGGGCAATGTTCAAGAGATATCGAAAAGAAAATTTGCATATATAGTGGATCCTGTGTTAACCGGTTTTGACTGATTTTTTCATTTTACTGAATATTTTTTCTACTTTGAGAAACAATTGTTATTGTTCTTTGTTTCTTACATTTGTTTTATTTATATACAGACTAGATAATCACATCTATAAATCCTCATTTACTCAGTTCGAGTCTCTAAGCCAACTAGATTAAAGGAATTAATGTTATTGGAATAATTTATAAAATAAGCTAAAGTTTGATTAAAATACTGTGCAATAACCAAACTTCTTTATTCTTCATGTAATACAAAAGGTAAATTAATTATATAAAATAAATCATTATGTTAATAACATTTAAATTTGAATTAAATAACTAAATAATTAAATAATGGATGAAAGCACCAAATAAAATTTAAGCAATTTAAAATATTATCACAAGCTTGCAATGGTTGTATTTTTTAACTTTTGATAATTGATTTTTATGTATCTTTTAGCACTAAATTTGAAAATGACCAATTTTCATTTTTAACCATTGTGTAAGGATTTTTTTCAAATTGTATATTTGAAAAAGCCAAAATGTAGCAAATATATGATATTATAAATAAAATAGGTATGATGGTTGTGTTTTTTAACTTTTGGTATGAATTTTTCTGTATTGTTTAGCTTTGAATCTGAAAAGGACTTCCATTTTTAACAATCGCATCAGGATTTTTTGCAAATTGTAAATTTAAATTAAAAAAAAAAAAAAAAAAAAAAAAAAAAACAGTGAACATCTGTTAAAACATTTTGTCAAAGCTTTACCAAAAGAAGGCACAGATGTTTTAAATACATCTGCAACAAATTTGCAACCTTATCAAATTCCAAAATAAAAAAGGACACCAATTTAAACTCTGTAGAAAATACAAAAGGAAAAGTGCAAGATAGAGCATGAGCCGTTTAAAGAAATTTCTGCACATGGAATAAAATTGCCAAGATTTTTAACACACAATATTTTACATGTTTAGCTGTATAAATGCATAATATAAGTGAAAAGACGAATAAATTATATAGAAAAAAAAGTTTTATGTTTATTTTCTAATATTAGATTTTCCAAAATATTTTAACTTTTTAAAAATTTGCAATTTGTGAAAAATTTTAATTTAACTAGAAAAAGATGGAGATTTTTGAATTCAATGCAATAAAATACATAAGAATCAATTATCAAAAGCTAAAAAGCATGATTTTTACAACTTTAACCATAATCTTGTTTGATAACTCAAATTTTGCAGGTTTATGTTATTCACATTAATTACAAATAATAAATTTTAAATTCAGTGTTTTAGAATAAGACTGATAAAAATAAATTAAATGGAAAAATTTAAAAATAACATAACTAAAAATACTAAATATTGCTTTTTTTTTTTTTTTTTTTTTTTTTTTTTGAGACTCTAATAAGCAAAAATAAATTCTCTACCCATATAATTAATATTTTTTTTTCATTAAACTCCTGTTAAAAGCAAGCACTTTAGTTTTAAATTAAAAGCTTAAAATCCCTCCACTTCATTATTTGAGTCGGTTGGAGAAAACAGCACCACCTATCACCTTAGATATGTGAGTGCAAACAACCATTTGGCATCTTCTAAGTTAACAAAAGAAAATGAGAATCATAATACTATTTCATTTTGTATAAATATATTAAATAGAGTCTAAATTATAAGGATTGCATTGATAAAAAAAATTAATTTTTTTCACATTTCCTACCTTTATCAGTGCAGAAATAATAATGATTTTCTTAAGTTTAAAATAAAATAAAAAGAGCATCCACGTTTGTATTTTTGAAAAAAGGTGGTACAAATTGAGAATGTCCGAGTGCTAAGAATTCAGTATTCCAAAAGTGTAATGGTGTTGTGTTGATATTGTTATAAATATGATGTGACAAATTTAGGATTGAAAAAAAATATATATATCTTTCATTTATTTTTTTAATTAAAAGCTTCCCCTTTCTCCAATTTCAGCAATGTTGAAATTATAACATGCCATCAAGATTCTGCTGTTGGTTCTCTTCTTGTTTATGATCACAATGGATTATTAACTAAAAATACTCCAACTCATAGGCAGGTATGATTCATTTTTAGCCAATTTTTTTTTTCTCATTTTTGATATTAACATTCATGAAATTCTTCATGATTGTGATTCAAAAATTCTTTACCATGAAATATTTTGAATTTCAGATTAAAAAAAGAAATAAAGAAAGGTAATTTTCGAACTTTCCTTTTCTAAATTAAATTTTGTATTTAAGATAGCTTTTTCTCCCCTGTATAAAACAGAATAGTCCTATTTTTGCTCATAGTAAGGGTTTGGGGAAAAAAAATATAAATAAAAAATAAAAATAGCTGTGCAACAATCAAATGGAGTTTATTGAAAAAAAGGAGAAAATTTATAGTATTGGGAGTAAAGATTAAAATTGGATTGCAATTTTTATAGTCATCACATTGACAGATAAGCAAATGTATCTGTTCTAATAAAAGAAAAATATTTGCGCATCTGTATCTTCACAATGATTAGAAAAATCTTTTGCATTTAGAAATTTGTGGATTTGGTTAGAGATAAACAAAGACAGATGCAAATGCATCTAAAGTTCACATTTTAAATTTTCTAGTCAGATTTTTTTTTTTTTTTTTTTTTTTTTTTTTTTTTTTTTTTTTTATGTTGAATGGTATTTTTATATTTCCGCAGTTTGATGGCAATTTTGATCTCTTTATAAAAGCATTTAAAATTGAGTCTTTTTGCCCAATATAGTAAATTTTGTCTTGTTATCAATGAAGTTATTTAGAAAATTAGCTAGCTAGATTTCTAATTCGGGAAAATTCATTTTATAGATTAAAATAAGCTCATTACTCAAAATGATGGTATTTAATGAAAACAATTCCTATGATTTTTATAAAATAAGTTTCGTTTAAATAATAATAAAAAAAAAAAAAAAAAAAAAAAAACTAAGTTTTGATTTTATATTATTATTATTGATATTTTTGATAGGTTTAAGCATTTATTTTATATTTCATTTTTCATAATTAGAATTCTTTCCAAAACTTTTGGCCATTGATCTTCAACAGAATAGAGGATCATGCACTAACAGTTTTGCCTTCTATAATAAATCAGGCATGAGAAATGACTTATCTAGGTCCCAAATGCAATAAAATTTAAATACTTTCATAAAAATTCTGTAAATAAGCTAAAATTTTTTTATACATAACTTCACTTATACTTTTGCTATGTTTAAAGCTACTAACATATTACAAAGATTGCTCTAGCTTGATGCCATGACAATACGCCCTGGCACAAATTAGCAGCAATTTTAAAAGCAAAAAAAAAAAAAAAAAAAAAAAAAAAAATTCTTCCAAACTTATCACATTTTTGCCAAAGCCGATGTTTGCCCCCCTTGTATTAACTTGGATAACAATTATTGAAGAAGAATCATTCAAATTTTAATAAAACATGAAAAATAGCACTCAGGATATTTATAACATAATCACATCCATATAAAAAATGTTTATTTTTATAAAAATGATGATCCAAATTTCCTGCTGTATAAAAAGGTTTTATTTTTTTTTAAACTTTAAAATATGTTCTTTATGTATTCGAATCAATACTTCAGAATTCAAAATACAAATTCTTATCCCTCCCTTTCCCCCTCTTCCCAATAAAAAAATGACTGAATAAGAGACTGAAAAATGGACAAACCACTTATAGAATTAAAAGGCAACAGACATTTTTATATTTAAAATTGAAATATGACATCCCTTTTTGCACCAATATGACATCATTTTCACTAATTTTTCACCTTCGACTGTACTAAGACTATAAGCTGTAGATATAAATTTATCCTGTATAATTTATTAATGTTTTGTATATAGTAACTTTCACTTTTCTATGTTTATTTAAAGTAAATAAATGTTGAAAAAATTATTGAGCAAAGTTCAGTGTACCAGGTATTATATATTAATTTATTGATAATAAATTCTATAGTTAAATGTGAGATTTTATGTAAAACTTCATTATAATCTGAAATTCAACAGAAGATATAACATTAGAGTATTTTGAATATTTTTTTTTTATTTCATTTGGTATTTCTATTTTAAAGGTTAGTATTATAATTCCAATAGTTAATAAAATTTTATACACCAAGTGTGTAAGGTAATTTAGGACAGATTAATGTTCTTAAGTAACAAAGTTAATAATATATATAAATAACTTTATCATTGAAGAATGCTATAAGTGTAAAAATTAATTATATTTTTTTATAATTTTATTCAAAAATACCACCTTTAATTTCCATAACTGTAGCTTCTTAGACTTTCATTTTTTTTTTTTTTTTTTTTTTTTTTTTTCATTTTTGAATTAAATGATCCTGTGATTAAATCATGCTATTGATATTAGGAATTGGTTGATTATATATGAGCAAATACAGGGACCACAACACCTGTGGATGAAAGAATCAAATTCATGTTTAGATTAAAGATACCATTTCTGTTGTGATTACTGTTATTGCTTGCTCTGATTTTATCTCCATACTTTTGATTTCTGTTAATATTTCACAAAACAATTCATGAATTAAGTTTACACATTATTTACTTGGCTTTCATGCAAAGAAATTTTGAAATATATACATATTTCAAAGTAAGCATTTAGGTAATGTTAATATTTTTTAGCATATTTTCCAAAATTATGTAGCTTATTTATTTATTTTCCCCAAAAAATAAACCTCTTAGTTTTGAATGAAAAGATAGCTGACTTTCATAGTTAAAGGCAGATGTTTGAGCAGTCAGCTTCATCACAGCAGAAAAAAAGGACAGAAGATAGATCTCATCTTTTATTATACAGTAGACTCCCTCAAATCCGCAAACTTAAAATCCACAACTCTCTAAAATCAGCACATAAATTTACAGAAGTAAACAATGAAACATTCAATTCAGATGTGGGACAAAATTTGACATTTTTTTTTTAAATATACCAATTCCATACATATTTTAATTTGTAATTTTGATTAATATTACTGAATTCATGTGTTTTCATAAAGGAAGAATAAATTATTTTGGAAAAAATTAAGAAATTGCTGATACCACTGGTAATCATAATCTTTCTACCAAATATATTTATGTATTAACCAAATTTTTTTGGTTATTAAGTTTGGCTAAACTTGAAATAAAACTTCCTTATTTTATGATTTTGATGTGAATTAATAATCTTTATAAAGCAAATTTCATATGAAAAATGCATCTTTTTTTATAATAAGTATTTTATCATATGTTACTGATTATTAACTTGACCTTTGCTTTTAATACTTTAATCATGTTAAAAATTATCTAAATGTTTATTATTTTAGCTTATTACTTATTTCAATGTTTTATTATATTGTAAGCTGTATTGTAAGTTTTATTATAAAGTTTTATTATATTGTATATTAGTTTAATTACATTAAAATTACTATTTAAAAAATGTAAACGAAGCAATGACCAGAAATCTGCAAAATTCTAAAATCTGCAAAACCTCTGGTCCCAAGCTGTGCAGATTTAAGGGAGTCTACTGTATTAATAAAATTGGTGAATGTTTTTCCTCTTTCGGTAATTTATATATATACACACACACTTGACTTGTATTTCTTTCCCCCACTTTTTTCCCTTCAAGTTTACTGTTTCTGTCACCTTTTTTATATTTTATAATATTTATTCATTTTTGATGCCTTTTTAATTTTAATAATATTTTGCTTTTAGACAGGAACTACAATTATTTTGAGGAATTTATTCTCAACATTACCAGTACGGCATAAAGAATTTCTTCGTAACATTCGTCGAGAATATGCAAAAATGATTCAGCTCCTTACTGCTTATTGCCTTATAAGTCTTAACAAAAGAATAACATGCACAAATATCACTGATAAAGGGTAAGAAAATACCAAGTACTGTATTTATATATTAAATTTGTATAAAAATTGATGTATATGGTAGATTATTTTTAATTCAAGCAGGAAAAGAAAGAATTATCCAAAATATGAATTGAATAAAATTTATAAATTAAACAAAATTAAAGACGGTACCACATTGATTAATGTTTTATTTCTTTATTTTATTTTATTTTATTTATTATTATTATTATTATTATTTTTTTTTTTAACGGAACTACTATCTTCATTTCAAAATGTATCTCATCTTATGCATTCCAAAAACAAAAACAATTAAAGAGATATTTTTCTTAATATAAAGCTATATATCTTTAAAATTCAGCCAGAAATCAGCTTTATATAGCTGAACTTACTGATAATTTCTGTAAAACTGTACTGATATAGTCTGCAGTAAATAAAATTGTTTATAATCATAAATAAAAAAATAAAAAAATATAGAGTTAAGAAAATACTCAATTTCTTTAATGATTAAAATATGTTGTTGCTGTGCCAGATATGTGTTTATGTCAGTAAAAAAACTGAGCAACAAATTGTAAAATTCTGTTAAATCATAATTTCCTTTTCTTAACTCCTAAATTAATTTTTTTTTTAATTATTATTATTAGTATTAGAATTATTACTGTCTCTGAAGAAGATAAAAATTTTTACACCTACTTACTTATTTACATTATATACTTGTATATAACACCTGTCAAAAATGATGGAATTTTGGCCTGTGTTTCATTTCCATAAAACTTCATACAAACAAACAGAATGATTTTACTATTAGAGAGTTTGTGTTGTAGAAAAGCCCATTTTAAAAATAGCAATGGATTTTTACAAATACAAATGATGAGAATATTTTTTTCTTTTTCACTTGATATTTAATTTCTGAAATAGTTCAACAACTGAGTAAAAAAAAAAGCAGTATTTATTACAACAATAATAATAATTAGCAAAGTAAAAGAGAATTTCTGAAGATTTTATAAAACATTAAAATTAAACATTGAAATTTTTTAAATTTTAAAATGCAATATTTTTGTAAAAAAAGCTGACTAATTGATGTATGGTTTTACTCACAGATAACGGAAAGAAATAAGATAGATTCCCAGTTCATAGATTAATGAAGCTGTAAATATAAATTTGACGCCATCTATCAGCAGTAAATATAAACAAAAGAACTTTTTGGTAAAATTGTAGTTTCTTATAGAAAATATGCAGAAGCAGGAAGCATTGATTTAAATCAAAATCAGTTTTTTAAAACTTCAGCTATGTAACTTTAAAAATTCTTTCTGTATTATTGAAAACCAAAATTTTTATTAATATTAATTTTGTAAAATTTTAATTTAATTATATCAATTTTTAAAACTTTGCTTATATCCACTTAAGATTTGCTTGCATTGTAAACAAAATTTTTATTTCTTATCAAATTTCAATAAAATATACGTTATGTTAATGTAATTAATATATGTACTGCATATATTAATTACATCAAAGCAGATAAAATTTTGATTTTTGGCTTTGCAACTTTTCAATGTAACTTTGAAAAGTAAACAAAATTATAATTTAATAATAGAATGTGGAAAAATAGTTTTTCTTACTAATGCAGTTATTATAATATCTTATATATCTATTACACTTTGAGAAGAAGAAAAAAAATGTTTTGTTTATAATCAAAGAAAAAAATAAAAATTAAGCAGATAAATTTTAGCATCTTAAATTTAAATTATATCAAAGAAATCATAATAAAAATATTAGATTAATTTATAACACGATTATTCAGTTGGTAAATGAATTATAACATATGTAGATTTTCCAAGTGAGTGAAAAAAGTCCGGACCAGGATTCGAATTAGGGATGTATTGGCTGAAGGCCAATCTGGCTCTTCCAACTGAGCCATCCCGGACGAATACTGGAGGACTAATACACCCAATTAACCTTAACGATCAAACAAACTGGACTGATATTTTGGATCAGCTCAACAGTAATTTGTAGGTTAATATATGTAAAACTGAAGAAAATGCTGCATATACAATAAAATTAGATTAATTTATAACACAATTATTCAATTGGTAAATGAATTATAATTCATGTAAATTTTTCAAATAGATGAAAAAAGTCCGGGAAAAGGATTCAAACCACGGATTTATTGAACGAAGCCGCCAATGCTCTTACAACTGAGCCATCCTGGGCCAATACAGGAAGACTAATTCACCCAACTAACCTTAACGATCACACAATCTGATCTAATACTTTGGATCAACTCAACAGAATAAATCGAAAATTAATATATGGAACTGTAGAAAATGCTGCATATGCAATGATTCATTGTGTATGCAGCGTTTTCCAAACATAGAAAAAGTCTATAGCCACACTTTTTCTTTTCCCGACTTCTCATCTGGATTATCAGATCCAAATTGATGAGACTGCATATTATTGTGACAGAAAAAATACCAGCTACATAATAGTTATTATTATTAAAATTTCTTTTCTTTTGTAAACAAGATTTTGTGTATATCAGTGATTATAAATAAGATAATGCAAATCATGTTCTAAATATGCTTTTTTTTTTTTTTTTTTTTTTTTTTTGTAGGCGATATTGTTGCAGTGGCAAATTTATCAATCTGAAAAAAAGCTTTACTAACAAAAATTTTGTTTTTCTAGAATAAATGAATATGTAAGCTTCAAAACTTGCCTTATCCAAAATTTTAAAGTCAAGATTTCTCTATCAATCTATTCTATTGGTAAACTTGTGTCCAAAAAAAAAAAAAACCTAGTTTTAATGTATGTTTTTGGCATTGTAAAATTTTAGTTTACAATGAAAATCAATGAACACAATCAAACATTTTTCGCAATTTCGCAGCATTTAATTTTCTGGATAAAGCGAGTTTTGAAATTCATGTCCTCAAATATTGGACATCGAAAATTTCAGGCATCTGTTTCTCTTCACCTGTCTTTAACTTGTATCAAATATGTGTCATTTGCATAAGCTACATGATGATTGCTGTAGTTATTTTTATGCATATGTTTGAATGTATAAATATTGCCTGTTAAACCTATTAAAAATGTTTTATGATGTCTCAGATTTTTGTTTTACACATAGTTGATATCCAGATAAGTTCTGGCATAAATTCTAAGTTTATTAATTCAAAAATATATTAAAACAAGAAGTTTATGTAAATCACAGTAATTTAAAATTTTTTATTTTAGGAGGAAATCTATTGTACTTTCTACAAATAGTTCAAGCGCATATAAAGAAAATATTTCCTGTTTATTTGGGGCAAAACAGGTACATATTTTTTCTTTTTTATTTATTGCTAAACATGTTTTTGGTATTACTTATCTTATAAATTTTAATCATGATTTATTTATTATATAAATTCTTTTAGCAAAATCAGTTTCCTATCTGAAACTTTATTTTAAAAATATATTTTGAAAAAAAAAAAAAAAAAGCTTTTAAATATTAGTTGAAAAGGAAGATATATAGAATTAACAAAAATCTGTGAATGAATCAAAAATTAAAATTGTACTATAGTAAAAAATAAATGTATTTTATTTTGCATTATTTTTTAAAAATATATTAATATAAAAAGCAATTCAGAACAATAACAAAAATAATAAAAATAAGTTTAATCTAGTTTTTTTCTAAGTAGAAACTTGTAACACTTTTTTTTCTTTTCTTTGTTGTTCTGCATCTCCCTTTCAATTAATTTTTAAATACATTAATATAAAAACAATCAAAGTAACAAAAACATATTATCTTCCAGAGGAATTTCACAGAGTCAAAACATACCTGGACAGAAAATATTTAATTTCTTATTCTCTTATGTTAAATTATTTTAAGAATAAATTATATTTCTTATAGGGTTTCCTCTGTCCTTACAAATTCTCTATAAGTCCTTATTTTTATTTTTCATTTGTACAGCCCCATATTAAATATTTACTTATAATCCTTAAAAAGTTATCATTTTTCCTTGAAATAAAGTCATCAAGTAAGCTAATTTCTAAGGATAGAGAGTCAACGAATATAAATGCACAAATAAAGTATGAGAAGGTAGCAAATAGCTATTTCGAATCTACTAACGAGATTCTTCATCAGTGCAAAACTCAGCGAGCTAAAAGTAGCAAAACTGAGCGAAGAGACAGAGAGACGCAGGCTTATATACCCACTATGGGAACAATCCCGCCTAAAGGAAAGCAACCAATGAGAAGAAAGCAGCCAAAACCAACTGAGTGGACACGTAGCGACATCTATCGGAGAACAAGCAAAACAAAAACTAAAAAGCGAGTGAAAAAAAAAAAAAAAAAAAAAGTATTAAATTAACGATTTCCAAATACTTGGAAAATAAGGAGTACTAGACAAGTCATTGACTAAGGAGTGAGAATTTTTTATGATGTGGTAAGCTTCCCAAAAATCAAGATCAAGAATAGTAAAGAGAAGTAAAATAAAAACAGCAAGAGTAGAATCAAGGCCCGTTGACGCCAAATACATTAAAATAGGCCTTGATTCCACTATTGCTGTTTTTATTTTACTTCTCTTTACTATGTCACAAATTAATAGATTTTGTAATTTACGGCTGAAAAAGTATAGGTTTTTGGAGCACTTACATTTTCTACGTGACTGTAGACGCAAAAAAGTGTTTCCTAGATTTATTTCAATACGTTGTAACTTATTTAATTCAAGTAGGATAGATAAGGTCTTGTTTCGATCTAAATTAGCTCTTTTAAGGGCTTTGATTCAAGAGACTCGCCAGAAAATTGCTCATATAGAGCGCGAGTTATATCACTTACATATCTCTCTTGGTAATTCTTTTCCTGATTTTGATTCTATAGACAGAATTTCTTGGAATAGAGTCCTCAAAGCTTCTTCGATTCATTGCGCAGTTCTAAAAAGGAAATTTATTACGCTTTGTAATAATTCTTTCGCCAACAACTCTATAAATTTACCTACTGTTAACAAAAATGCTGTTCTCAATCTTTCTAGTGTCGCTTTAAGTAATAATCAGCTAAATGCTCTAAAATTAAACAACAATTTCTCTGTTTCTGCCCCTCCTTCGTTACCCCATCTAATTGCTCCTATTGAAAGAGCCTTTAAGCATAGCGCTATTTCTCCTTCTCAAAAAGATTCTATTAGGCATCTCATTGCCAATACTGTTGATTTCAATTCGAATGTTTATAAGCCAAATCTTAATAGTTCAGTTAAACATTGTCTAAAAAGTTTGTCTTCTGATCCGAATTTGATCATAACTAAGGCTGACAAAGGTGGTCAGATTGTCGTTCTTGACAAGTCTTCTTATTTAGAAAAATCCCATAAATTAATTAATGATGGTCCCTATGTGGATATCCACAAAGACCCTTCCTCTAATGAAATTGCTACTATCAAATCTGCCATTAAGTCTTCACACATTATTCCTGCTAAATTAAAGAGGTCTCTTATTCCTTCAATTGCTCATTGTGCCAGGTTTTATGCTTTACCTAAGGTCCATAAACCTGACATTCCTTTTAGACCCATTGTTTCCAGTATCGGTACAGCTTCTTATAAACTTGCCAAATATCTTGTTTCCATATTTTCTCCTCTCTCAAGCAATAATTCTTTCACTGTTAAGAATTCTTTTGAATTTACTAAAAAACTTCACAGTTTTAAGCCACCAGGCCACACGATGGTTTCTTTTGATGTTAAATCATTATTTACCAATGTTCCTGTCGAAGGTGCTTTAGATTGCCTCAAGAAAAGGCTCTGTGAATTTCATTTTTCCTTTTTCGAAATCGAGGAGCTTATTCATGTAACTCGTGCTTGCTTATCTCAAAATACTTTTGTTTTTAACGGGAATTTCTTTCGTATGATTGACGGTTTGGCTATGGGTAATCCTCTTAGTCCGACTTTATGTGATTTGTACATGTATTACTTTGAAATAAAATTATTTGAAGTCTTAAAATTTCCGTTCTATGTTCGTTATGTAGATGACATCTATGCTTTAGTTGAAGTGAATTCTGATATAAATCATATTCTCTCTGTCATGAATTCTATTGATTCTTGCATTCAATTTACTTTTGAAACTGAATCGGACAATTGCCTTCCTTTTCTGGATGTTCTTGTAATTCGCAATGAAGATAATTTTCAGACTACTGTCTTTCGCAAACCTTTTGCGGTCAATCTTCCACCTCACAGATATTCTTCTCATCCTCCTAACCAGAAAGTTGCGGCTTTTAAAACTTTTGTTTTCCGGGCTTCCAATATTTGTTCAACTCCTCAGTTACTCAGTGATGAACTTAATTACCTAAAAGCTATTGCTGTTGATCGTGGTTATTCTCCTAATATTATAGATTCTATTCATAGAAAATTGACAAAATCTACACAATCTGAAAGTAAGAACTTTAATTCGAACTCCAGTGCTTTGGTTGTTTTGCCTTTTTTCCCCAAAATTAGTCAGCAAGTTGCTAAAATTTTAAAAAGGTTCGATTTCAATGTTATTTTTTCTCCAGTTAATAAAATTGCTTTTTCAAATCTTAAGCACCCCATTGATCACTTAGATAACTGGGGTATTTACCAAATTTCTTGCCAATGTGGTCTTTCTTATATTGGTCAGACTAAACGTGCTCTCAGATTTCGTTTAATGGAACATAAAAGGTATGTCAAAAATCAGGAGCTTAAACGTTCCTCTATTGCTCAACATTGTTGGTCTTCTCAACATAAGTTTAACTTTTCTTCAGCCACCATCATCCATAAATGTCCTTCTATTCTTGATCTTGATTTTTGGGAAGCTTACCACATCATAAAAAATTCTCACTCCTTAGTCAATGACTTATCTAGTACTCCTTATTTTCCAAGTATTTGGAAATCGTTAATTTAATACTTTTTTTTTTTTTTTTCACTTGCTTTTTAGTTTTTGTTTTGCTTGTTCTCCGATAGATGTCGCTACGTGTCCACTCAGTTGGTTTTGGCTGCTTTCTTCTCATTGGTTGCTTTCCTTTAGGCGGGATTGTTCCCATAGCGGGTATATAAGCCTGCGTCTCTTCGCTCAGTTTTGCTACTTTTAGCTCGCTGAGTTTTGCACTGATGAAGAATCTCGTTAGTAGATTCGAAATAGCTATTTGCTACCTTCTCATACTTTATTTGTGCATTTATATTCGTTGGCTCTCTATCCTTAAACATTTGTGCACAAAGGCTTTATTTGCTATTTTAAGCTAATTTCTTTCTGACATTTTATCTAGCAGCGCCACAGTAGTGATAAAACTGCTTACAGTATAATTTTTTTTTTGTCAGAATGTATAATTATGAAGCAAAGAGTAAAAAGTTTGTGTTAAGAGAAAACCTGCATCTCTAGAACAAAGTTTTTGCATATTTTACCATCTTTTTTAGGGTTCCGTACTTAAAAAGTGAAAAGGGAACCATTATAAGATCACTCCTGTGTCTGTCTGTTCTTGACAGCCACTTTATTGATAAGCTATAAAACGTGAAAAGCTCAAATTGGGGGAAGTAAAAAATACTTTTGATCCATATATTTACAGATTATTAAATATTCACAAGTATATTTAGTGAAAAATTTAGAGGGGCTAATTACATCACTTGAAAAAAATAGTTTCTTTCTATATCGTGTAAAAGCTTTCACAATACAGAACTCAAAAATACATTTCTTTTAATTTTAGGTATTATATTTTCAGAGATATAATTGAAAAGGTAGAGCAAAAATATGCCCCACCCCCTCCCAATCTATTTATGTATCTACTGAAACTAAAATTATAAAAAAAATTACAGGTAGTAGACATTAAATTAAACCTTGCAGGAGAATTATAGCAATTACCCTAGATCATATAATTTTTGAGAGAGGCACATCTTTTCGTTACACACAAATTTCGATTTACAATCATTCATCATAGGTATTGAGGAGCGTCGGAAGGTACCTATTGAAGCAGGAGTATAAAAGCAATATTGATAATGATTTTTTTTTTTTTTAAAGTTGTCAGTAATTAGCCAAGTTATTGATCCTTAAAGACACGGATGGTTTGGATATAAATAATGACAGGGGCGTCTTACTCTATGTACCATTGGCTTTTAAAGCCTAGATAACAACTTTTAATAATATGTTTGTATCCATCATAGCAGTAAAAAAACAATAAACGTCTAATTGTTAAAAACAAACTAATTTTATTAGAATTAATCACATAAACACTATGATATTCGCGATGTGTTTGCATTGATGTAATCTTTCAATATGACTTCCGTGCTAAAAGCTAATTAAAAACCTATCTGGCAAAACATGCCAGGCTAAGGTGGTGTTGTGAATATGCAACTTCATTTCGAAGCGTGCTTCGCACAATGTCAAGCTCAAATTTTGAGCAAGAGATTTGTTATAGCTACACTATAACAAGAGAAGGCTACACTGAATTTAGTTTTATGAAATCTAAATGAAGTTTAAATATGCATTATTTTATTTTCATTACTGAATTAAGTTCATATTAAGCAAATTTGGATAAGTTAAAAAAAAAAAAAAAAGTTATACAGAATAGCAATGTTTGATATTATTTAGGCTTCATATCTCTTTGAATTTTTATGATACATCAATTCATACTTTTCTAGTATACTATACAGCCAATGATGACTTCTCACTTTCGATATAGCATGAGGAATTATTTTGAAACTCCAGATGTCTAAACAGAATAGTATAGGTCTTATATTTCTGTGAAGATTTTTAAAATTTTATATGTATTTAGTTTATATTATTTTTTATATGCTACACACTATTTCCAGTACATAACATTTCACATACTATTATATTTAGATACCAATCTTCATCTTTTTGCTTAGTTTTGAGAACAATTGATTTCAAGCTTATTCTACCGACGATGATTTTCAGAATTTTCAAGCTATATTTTTGAGATTTTCACAAAAGTTGCTCTATACATTTAGCTAAAATGTTACGTACATTATGTTTTTATTACATTTGAGCAATCACAGTGAAACATTATTTACTAAACTTGTTCATTTTTCTTCCAATTTTTATTATTTTTTAATTCTGATTGCAGGGTATTATGTACAATGTTGTTTGTCATAGTTTCTAAGAAGAATTTTTTTTTTTTATATTAAAAACTCTGCAGTTTATAAGCAAAAAATTTTACAAAATTTGGGACTGTTTTTACGAAAATCTTAATTTCTCTATGAGTATACATGCTATCCTTATAAATTTAAACATAGCTCATTACAATAAGTCTCTTAATCATATTCTACAGTTTGAACGCTTTTGCTACTTTAATTTTTCCAGGATTATTCAATAAACATTCGTTCTTTTTCAATTTGTTGACGATCCCCTGTGGGGTTTTAGGAAAATATTTTCACAGAAATATACAACCTATACTATTCTGTTTACACCCCTGGTGTTTCAGGACAACTCCTCATGTTTTTCTTTTTTCTAGATATTTAACAAAATGTCTAAAATTGCAAATCACTGGTCATCATTGGCCATATAGTGTATATTCATCTATACCCAATCCTACATAACATAGTTTTTTACAAATTCTTATTACTTTTTTAGCAACAATTTCTTTAAATAATACATTCAATAATTCATATATTTTTGCACGAATCCTCTGAGCACGAGTAATAATCGCATTTGAATGTTTATTATGTACATGTGCCAGAGAATCATAAAAAATATCTATCAAAATTGTAGCATACCAAATTTTTACATAATAAAATATTGAAACATATGCTGCTTATATGAGGTACTGGTTAATAGAATCAGTGACATACATTCATTAAATAACGAAGAATAAAAATTAAAATGAAGTTTTTGTGTACATAGCTGTTAATTTAATGAAATTTTGATTTTGAAATATGATTCAGTTAACTAAGCAGTAATATTGAGATTTAAAAAAAAAAAAAAAAAAAAAAAAAAAAAAAAAAAAAACATATATTTCAATTTATAGTACAGATTTTTAATACAAAAAATTGATTGAAATTTACTGGTTCATCTTGTATGCTGGTTACAAAAACAAAAGATTATGAGAATAAAAGTTAAGATTTATAGTTTAATGAACATGCTGTTTATTTATAAAAAGTAATTTTCACTATCACTTTATATGAAAAATAATAATTACTGTACTCTAGAATGGTTGTTTATTTATTTTTAATATTATGAAGATTTTTTTGAAAAGAAAAAGGTATTAAGTCAGGATCATAGCTAAGGGGGTGCTGTGGATAGCTCAGCCCCCCTCCTTAAAATATTTTGAGCCCCCCCCCCCTTTCTGGAAAAAATTACAAGGTCACTAAATGAATTTATCTTCAGAAAATTCAAATGAAATTCTGTTCAAAAATCTAATTTAATTTTGTGAGCTTTTCACAGAATTACTAAATTGTAATTAAAATAAGTGTTTTAACACTTGTTCATCTTATTTGTACATATGAAGCTAACATGATGTTTAATTTTGCACCAGTCATATACTCAAAATTTTCATCATCATATACTTTTCTTAGCATAATGTGAAGTTATTACAACAATTTAATAAGAAACATAGTACCTACAATGTGAATATGTACTAATTTATCTTTCTCCGTCAAAGAGAGAGAGAGAGAAAAAAATGATTCCCCCCCCCCTTCTCCTACATTATCTTGATCCCCCACCCTATTGTTCAAGGTCCTGTATTAAGGGGGCTCAGGGGTTGAAATGTTTTCAAAAAATCGATTTTTTTTTATTTTTTATGATCTAGTTTGATTATTCAATTAATTCTTAACTCAATGCAAAAAACTGCATAAAAAAATTTGCTTTTTTAACAGAGTTATAAGCATTTATGTATCATCACTCTTATAGCCGCACCCATATAATTTCAACTTTAAGTCATGTTTTCTCAAAACTTGATTTTTGACGACTAACACCAAGATTTAAAAAACTATTTGATGGAACGGCTTAATTTTTTTTTTTTTTTGGCATGCATATAACATCATTATCTATAGAATGAATTAAGCATATAACTATCACTTGAAAAAAAATTATTAAAAAATCTCAAATTTGAAAATTTAATAAACCCCTAAAAAATTCAACTTTTTTTTCATTAAAAATACTCAAAATGTTAAAAGCCTTTTCATTAAATAGATTTTTTTTAATTTGTTGATACATAAATGCTTATAACTCCGTTAAAAAGGCAAATATTTTTGTGCAGTTTTTTGCATTGAGTTAAGAATTAATTGAATAATCAAACTAAATCATGAAAAAAAAAAAAAAAAAAAAAAAAAAAAAAAAAATCGATTTTTTTGAAAAGTTTTCAACTGCTGAGCTCCCTTAAGTATGTGCCCAGCAATGATTATCTTACTTAACAGAAGAAAAATATGCAGATAAAAGACTTTGCTAATAGCGATAAGTTGATAAGCCAACTGAAAGATTCATTTAAAGATATGTAGATACAGTGATATCGAGATATCTTGAAAAGCTATGCCTGAAACAAAATGGTAACTTGTCTTTTAAACATATGGTAAATATATCTAGTGAAGTGTTTAAAGTCATGTGTCAGAGATAAAATATTATGAAACAACCAGCTTCTTTTCTTTAAAAACAGTTTAGAATAATCAACAAACAAATGTAAAAAGAGCATCTTCACATAAATTTATAAAATATTGCAGTTTCATAATCACATTAAAAGAACACTTTTGATGAATACTGGAAACTATTGCTTATGCTTAGAGTTTTGCTAGGCTTCATTTTACTTTTAATTTAACAACTTATTTAAAACTGGCAGCTTACTTAAAAAATCATACTTATTGTTAATAAAAAACTAACCAAATAATTTTTTTTTAATGTTGCAAAACTTCATAAGAAAAAAAAAGTCTTTTGTTAATTCATACAAAAATTATTGTAGTTTGTTATTTTCATTGTAGTGTATTATTTGTTATATTCTATGTTTATAGATCAAAAATTTATTATAACAACAACAACTACCACAAAAGTATGTTATCTACATAAGGATCATAAAATTTAGAATTTCTGCATGCCATATGTTCATTATTCTAGCTCTGAAGCATGTTCTTAAAATTGAGACTGCTCTGCTTCTCACTTTCTTGCTAACATCACTGCAAATGTATCTTCAAACAGAAAGATGACAAATTCTCATTATACATGTTCATGCAAAATTACACATGTTCACGCTAAATTATACATGTTCACATCTTTATCCATATATTAGTTATTTTTGAGATAGTCATGTGTGCTTTCTTTTTTCTTTTCTTCCTTTTTTTTCTTATTTAGTGCAAAAAATAAATATTTTGTCTCTGTGTTTTCTGCCTTTGTAGATAAATAGTCTTATGGAATTTATTCAAGAATCTCCATCTGAATCAGTTTTAGAAGAATACTTTCTTCCTAAATCCATCATGGACAAATACAAAATCTTTCGGTAAGTGTTATGAATTTTTTGTATCAGCTATTCCCAATCTATATTCCATGTGCAGTCTTAAGGATTCTGCATGCCTTTTTCTTATAAATGTAATTGTCTAAGGTTGCTTCTAGAAAATAATAAAATATTGGATAAAATTAAGACTTAAGAATCAAGATAGAAAAACAAAGAATTACATTTTGAGCCGAAAGTTTATAGCCTTTATTATTGCTCTCTCTAATAATATAAAAAAAATTCTAATGCAAGTTTAGTTTTTTGAATTTTGAAATTTTTTTCTCATTTGGCCAAGTTTTTATAAAGTATATTGGTAATAGTGAAAAATAAACTAAACTTCATGATAAATTTCAAAGTTTTCAGAGTGTAATTTCATTGTATGAGCATTATGCAGTTGTTTTTAACATTCTCTTAATTATATATCCCGTTTCTTGTGCCCCATAACACTATTTGTAAACACCATTGAGTTATAAGGCAATATTGTATGGTAGATGATAGGAACAGCCATAAAATTCATTCTTAAAAAAGACTCCACAAAAAAGGTTGGAAGCCACTGTTTTTTACTATTTAATGCATTTTTTTGTATTTTGCATTGATTGTCTTATGCTACATTTTTGCTCTTTGGGTTTTATCTAGATTAGAAGGTTATATTTCAAATAGTAACCATGGTGAAGGAAGAAGCTCTACTGACAGACAGTTTTTCTTCATAAATGGACGACCTTGTGATTTACCCAAAGTATTACAAACTTATGTGCTTATTGATTTATTTAATGTCAAAGGTAGCTGTTGACATAGTACTGTTCTGATTATGTGATTCTTATATTTGAAAATTGATTAAAAAGCCCTGTAGATTGTACAATGTTTATTTTGAGAATATTCTAGAAAGAAAAGAATTTACGTGAGCAACTAAACACTAGATACAAGCTATTACAACATAATAGAATTGAAATTTCAAAAACAAATGTTCCAAGCCAGAGACTTCAAATGTCTCAGACTAACAGCATGATAGCTACAGTCAAAACTGAAATCAAATTTTTAAATTCAACTAGGCTCTTTACAATGTTGATTTTCTTTTTACGTGCTTGGCAAAATAATGCCAATTAATCCGGCACATTCAGTTGAATTCTGCACTTTGAATATTCTACTAAATCTTAGCCCACAAATTTAAGTCTTGATCCTGAGTGAGTAATACCTCCACTATTTTGGCTGGGGCTACTTAAACTTGTTCACGCCTATTTAGTCTTTCATCTACTCCTGACCTGAGGTTTTTTTGGCATACAGCTTTTAAGTACTGTAACTTAAGTTTGAAACATTCTGTTGAAATTTAATCTTATAATTTAAGATCCTATCCCTTAGGGGGTGTGATATATCTTAGCTGTACTGATTTGGTTTTGGTCACATATACTTAGTCATGCCTATTTAGTCTTCACCCTAACATTAATTCAAGGATCCTATGGTTATGCAACTTTTAAATTGCTATTCCATTGACTTTGTTTTTTTACAAGTAAGAAAAATAGCCTTTCAAATTTGTAACAATATTTTTATTGATTAATATTTCATCCATTATTAAATTTTAATTATTTTTTTTGGAAGAGTTATTTCTTATGAAACTTGACAGATAAAGTTTGAAGATTAATTATAATTTATGATTTTATGTTTATATTGGTTTATGTTATAATTTATGCTTTAATGGGGGGGGGGGACTAATATGTTTTTCCATAATAATTATTGATATAATTCATATATTCCATAGTTCATATATTCCATAAATATTAACTAAATGTTTTTTGAATGAATTATTTTGTGTAAAAGCATGAAGGAAAAAGTTTTCAGATTGAGTGCAGTTTCTTATTTTCTGTTTTGAGAAATTCATATAAGGGTGATTCTCAAAATAGGGGACAATTTCAAAAGTGAAATCTTAAAAAATTTACTGTTAGCAAAATTTCTGAAAAAAATAGGTGTTGTTAATATAGTATTAGGTATACTTTACATGTAGTCAGCAGAGCTAAATATTTAAAAATTAACTTTAAAAAAATAATTAGTGTTTTTTGAGCCATGCCAATGACAAAACAAATTGCATGGAATAAATGTATTAAAATTTTTTTATTTTCTTCCTGTTTAAATAATCTTTTCTACATTTATTAGCCTTCCTTTTCAGCAAATGGTTTCCATTTTTACATATATACATATAAGGAGAATAAAAACATTACCAAAGAGCAAACTTTGTTTACATGAGCAACATTCTGACACTAACAATGTAAGAAGCTGTCTTAGTGATTTTCTGACAGATTTAATGCATATTTTAGGGATAATAAATGTAATACCTAAATTTATATGTAAAATTAAACTTTATAAAGGATACAATATAAGCACTGGTTACATTTATGCACATAGGAGTCTTTAGCATGGGCAGAAAGACCATGCTAATGACACTGATATTTGTCCATGCTAACGACAAATTTTAATTTAAATAAGATTATGAGCCATAATATAATCACAATGCAATAGTCCTTTCTGGGGCTTTTTAAAACACAAAAGCTCTATGCAAATAAGTAAAATAAAAATTTTAACTATAAAATAAACATGAAAATTGTTATCCATTCTAATGACATACAATTGATGTACGCCCCTAATATTCAACTTATATTCTTAAAATACAATACATGCTTTTATTTTCAGGCTGGGATAAAATGGCTACTTGTTGCCATGGAGAAACTTTATATTTTCAAACTATTGTCATATGTGAAAATGAAATTTTGATTAATAACCAGCTGTTATAGTATGATCTTGTTTTGAAAATAGAATATGGAGGACAAACTTTAATTCTTTTTTTATATACTATAATTTTATTTTTAAAAAGAAATTTATAGAATAAATCCTCTCCTTGGTTAATTTAAAGAAAGAATAACATTTGTTTTATTTTATAAACATGATATTAACTCTTGAAAAATGGTAGTATACACAAGGCACAGCTGCTGTGGACATCCATGCTAATGACATTTTGAACATTTATTCTGTTATTTTAATGTGTTTTTAACTAAAAAATGAGTAATTCTTGAGTGCAAATAATGAATAATATTAAGACAAACATATCTAAATATAAAAACATGACAGAAAATCTCTCAATTTTTTTTGTATGCCGAAAGACATAAATTGTCCCCTATTTTGAGAATCACCCATAAGTATTATTTTTAATTATTTTATTCTTTATAATTTGTATAATTTATTTTGCAGATTTCAAAGCTCATCAATGAAATTTACCATTCTTTTAATAAACATCAATATCCATTTGTATTTTTGAATATATGCTTAACTGAAGGTAATATATTTTTAAATAGTGCTTTACCATTTATAACATTTTTTTACTATTTCCCCCCCTGTTTAAAGAAAAATATCTATAATATAAAATAACCAAGGATTAAGCATTCGTGTGTACTTCACAAAAGCTTATACTAATGATAATATGTATGAATTTGTGTGTTTTATTTTAATTTACCAAATTTTTAAAAGTTTCTTATCTTGAGAACACGATAAAACAGTTTATTTTAATGTACTTGGTCTGAGGTGCTTAACAGCCTGTATTCTTCAATATATAGCATTCAGAAGTGAATCTTAAACCAACGAGATTGCTTCCTATAAATTTATTCTTTGCATTTCAGTATTTTATTATATCTATATCTATATATATATATATATATATATATATTTTTTTTTTGCATGGGATATCTGAGGTTACAGGTGAAAGTAAAAGTCTTTTGCTTTTTTCAATTTCTCTTGCATTTTCATTCTGAAATTAAAAGTGTCTTTAAAAGTTAAACTGCAACAGAAATTGAACAGTGATAGAAATTGGGAGATAAAAGGGAGGCGTCAAATGACGACTGTAGCGGAGATTATCGCTACATATCTTTTCCGCTTCATAAATGCAATAATTATTTCCCTTTAATAAATTCTTTGTTTTATTTTAGTTTCCCTTTTTACTATTGAGCCCATTAGTTAAATTAATCCTACATTTAATAGTTAAGTTCTAACTTTCATCCTCCCACTATTAGAAGTTCAGCTTTTCATCTTTTGGAGCTCTCTGTAGAAAATTAATAAGAGAACTTCCTTTCCCACAAATTTTCTGTTGTGTCTGGAAAAACATCTGCCCATAGATACCGCACTTATTAACAAAATAAAGAAAGCTCTGGGCTTTGTTCATCATAATCTTTTATCCGTTACATTTTATTAACATCTGCCTTCCACACCCTGTTTTCATTCTCACAATTAATGCTTAAAACTAGAAATACTTTTATCTCTGTTTATCCTGACTGTGCTTTCTTTCTGTTCAATTGCGCATCTGGGTAATATAATTGTGGTCAGCAAAACTCCAATTTAAGTAACGGCCTGCTTTGCCCTTGTCTATTTCTCAGGCTTAAGATATTTCTGTAACCCTATAAAATATTCGCAGATGTGAAAATAATCCTTGGGTTCCCAGACCGCAAATGTAGTCACTGATACTGAACGTGTGGTTTATCAAAGGTCGCCAAAATTCTTTGTATGAAAGACTTCTGATGCCTTTTTGGCGATAAGGGCTGTGACGTTGTATCGTCACTCCACTGATTGCCATCATTCAGACAACATGTAGCTCACTAGAGCTCTGAGAATTCTCTCCTTATGGGGAACCTACAGTCTGTTATCTCTGACTAAATAAATGTCTCGTCGTAAAATGTAACTCTCTTTTCGGAGTTTTTTTTGTGTGTGCTTGTCTTGGTAAATCACCTGGGCCTATGAACTAACACCTTTACATATTATATCTGGTGCATCAGGCCTTTGTTTTTTTTTTCTCCGGTCAAAAAAAAAACGCACACACATACAGAGAGTTTAAAAAATTAGTAAAAAAAATCTTCGACGAAAACACGTATGCTCCCACGGATGAAAGCACCGACGTACGTCAACGGGTCATGACTGCACAAAAAAAAGGGGCAGCATTCCCCGAAGTTCCAAGGCTGTCTGTACTTCACTGTGTGACGTATTTCCCTCCCCGAAACCTGCAGTATTCAATTATGTTTTCTCCTGCACTCAAGAAAGATTGCATATCTCCGTTTTTCTCTCCCTGGGTCTTCAAAAAAACGCGTCGCACCTGCTGTTTTCGCCCTTTTCAAGAAAAGTGCCACTTTCGTTTTCGATGCGTCAGAAATTGACTGGGTCAAGTGTTTTCCCTCGCAACGCCAGCTGTTCCGGATACTATGTTATGTGCAGAAATATCCCACCACTTATCAGCTGTTTTGTCTGGTTCAAGGTCGGAATTTTTGTTTCAGTTCACGTTTTACCGGAAACCGAAAATCTTCGTGCTCTCTGCCGATGAGAAGTTGTATTCTGATTTCATCTAGTGTGTTTTTGGTGGATGCAACATAGGCAACAAGCATACTCATCGGGTCTGTTGGGATACCGAAAATTATCGGTGAGGCATGCAAAATAAATCAATGTGGACCCAGTGGTGTTGCTAGTAAATAAATCGTGTTATGTGAAAGTCATAAGTATGTCAGCGCTCTGTGATAAAACATTGTGTCAAAAAATATGTGTCTAATATCTTCTAGATATCTTATTATAAAAGAAGTCAAACAAAATTTATGCGTTGCAGGTCGTCGAACCTACACGCATCTCATTCCATTTCAATGATAGTATCACTTCAAGATTTCAACCTTTCAGAAATAAAAAAAGTGTCGTGAAAGTGCTCGTCGATGTGCAAGCCTGTGTTGTTATTTACATATTGAATCTACTTGTACTCACAAGTGTGCAACAGATTATTCTGAGCCCCATTTCATTTGTTTCATCATTAATTAAAGCAGTGTGAAATTTGTGCTAAAAAAAAAAACGGGTCGTCGTACCCATACATAATTAGTGAAAAGTGAATAAAATAGTGTGCAAGTTTATGTAAGTCAACAATAAATCACACAAAAGCTGTGAAGTTACGATCTTAATGCAATTAAGGGTCGTCGCACCCAGTTTTGCATATTTTGTAAATTTATATCTATTCTAGCAAAAAGTGGCGTGAGCTAAACAAAAAAAGTGACAGAAACATGTTTCAGTACTAGAAGTTTCTATTTAAAAAAAATAATAATAATAATTACTCATCATAACATAGAAACAAACTTTCTTAGTTCTCATAGTTAATTCATAATGAAAATACTTTGTGTTCTTTTATCAGCGTGAACAGAGAAGATTCTTTTTAATTTAAATATAGTGCATTTTTGAAATTTTATAGGTATTAACGTAAACAAAATACATTTTAAATTTTAGGAGTTAATTTGCACTTTTGAAAGCATTCTTCTCTTTTCATGCTCAATTTTCAAAAGTATTATTATTTTCAATGCATGTTGTTTTAGTATTTATGTGTTGCATACTTAAATATCACAGATTTTTATTATTTTATGTGTTCGCGCATTAATTTTTCGCTGACATTACTTGTCCTTAATTAATTGCAGTTTGAGAGTCCTATTCTCGTTTTTACTAAATGTTTTTGCCATTAACTATGCCAGTACCTTGTTAAACAAGCCTTTTTTGATTTTTTTTACTTTCGGTTGCAGGCCCGTAACCAGATGGGGGGCAGGTGGGGCTGAGCCCCCCCTAGCATCCTCTAGAGCCCCCTCTAACGATTTTTTTTTTTTAAGCAAAATCCATATTTTAACTTTTCTCAAAAAAAAAAAAAAGTAAGAAATTTTTTAGATCTTTTAACTGCCTTGAATAAAATGGGAATACGCCAAGAATTTTGTATTCGGAACCTTATTAGATTAGTTGTTTTTTGTTATCTTGCTAGCGGTATAATGCATTTTTCGAAACATATTTTAAAGGAACATTTCTTTCTCCTGAAAAAAATTAAGTCCAGATGCACTAACTGGTCACCACATGTCTTAGTACATCGTTATATTTTCAAAGCAACGATCTTACGCAGAATGAATGGACATGGACACATGGTGTTCAAGTTGACGTCAAGCGATGTTCAAAATCTTGACTAAGACATAGTCATTAAAAACCCATGTTTCTAAATTTTAATGGTTTGCTTGTTGACAATACGTACTTATCAGTAGATTTAGTTAACGATGAAATATCACTTGGAAACTAGAACGTTTGAAAATTAAAAAGATAAAAAATGTCAATTTATATACGTGGAATAAAAAAAAGCCAGTAATTGTTTCATGTTATGGGTTACAAGGGTGTACATTAGAAAAAAAAAAAGTTTATTTTATTTTATTTTTAGTTATTTTTTTATTTTATTTTTGTTTGTGTGTTAAATGAAAACATTTTTTTTTTCAATTTGTCATATAACAATAAAAAAATTAAGCAAAAAAACATGATTAAGGTTAAGTTTATTATAAGATTACGACAAAAATATCTGCAATTATTTGATGTATGAAATATTAATAAATAATTATAGTATTAGAAAATAAAATATTAATAAAATTTAATAAATTACGATTTGCCGTTAGTTAAAGGTATTAAAAGTAGGAAATTAAAATAAGAATAATAAATTAAGTTTCATTAAGTATGTAATTTCTACCATAACATATGCAAAAAAACCTGTTAATTTTTAACTAAAAAATAAACTTCTTTTTTATCAAAAAGAAAACTGATTTCAAAAACTATTGCAAAGTATTTTTTTTCATAATACAGTCGAGTCTCTCTGTAACGAAATTCCATGTATCGAATTTCTCTATATAACGAATTTTTAGTGGGAACGGTCCCCTTTTCGCATGATTACATTAAAAACAGTCTCTATATAGCGAAATATCTATCTCCATACAACGAATTTTTTCATAAATTGGTCTTAATTTATTCAGTTTTTAAAAGCTTCGAAATCATATGGAATCAATTTTCCATCACTTATTTTTGATTTATCGTCAGTGCTGAGTTTTTTTGTACATTACTTCTCTCCTTTTTCTTTAAATCCAACGAATTCATCCCACTTCCCGCACACCTTTCCTCATCCTTCTCAAAACAGAGCCAATTGGATTGATACACATGTAAGAGAGGAATCAATGAGAGACACATAAGAGATTCCTTCAAATGGAGGGAAATGTTAACTACAATTTTTCATTCCTTGCTAAAATTTGAGCATTTCTTTTTGAGAGCGTAACAACTTTAAAATCAAAACAACAAAAAATTACAGATTTCTTCGTCTGAAATTAATGCAAGTCGTCCTTATTTGATTTTCATTAAATTTTCAAATAAATGTCTATTCTCTTTTTTGAAACAGCTTAAATAATTAAGAAATAAAATGTTAGGTTAATATTTACTTTTAAACATTTCAAAATCTTAATTCAAAAGATCAAAAATAATGTTTTTTCAAATTTCACACATTAAATAAGATTTTTAACATCATTCTCTATATATCGAATTTCTCTATATAACGAATTTTTTACTGGAACGGTGGATTTTGTTATATAGAGACTCGACTGTAATTAATAAGACATTAAATTAAGAGCATTGTATTTACCATGTGTATTATTAATATTTATGTACATTAATTTGATTTTTTGGAGTCGGTGCCAATCTAACCAAGATAAAAAATAATTGTCCTTTAAAAATTATAACAAAATTCAGCAAAAACATTGCGAAAATAAATTTAATTTTAGATCAATCAACTCTAACTTAGAATCCCATATTTTAAAATCTGTGTGTTTGGTTGGTTCCCTCCCCCTCCCCCCATAATGGCCAGTACAAACGCATTATTTCATACTAACCATAGTTATAGTTGCTAATCTTACTTGAAAATATACATTTAAACACGTGAGATAAAATGTTACAAAAATGGTAAGATTAAAATTTTTAAACTAAATATTAAATCAGAAAAAATTTCATAGATAATTGGATATGTATCTATTGGACACTTATATTGAACTTGGCTGGACTTGCATAGACACCAAAAAGTCAAATTAATATACACAAAAATAAATATAATAATACGCATGGTAAATATGCATTCTCTTAATTTAATTTCTTATTAAATATATTGTGTAAAAATAATATTTTAAACCTTGCAGTAGTTTTTCAAAAAGGTTTTATTTTTGATTTTTAAAAAAAGTATTTATTTTCCGATGATCATGAAGTATTTAGCATTTATTAATTTCCTTATAGAAAAATTCTGTTATAGAGAGGTTTTACACTTTATACACTCTAGACAATATAGGCAGGTCCATTTTATCAGTTTTTGCTATATTTAGTTAGCTTAAGATATGGATTGTTAAAAAATGTTAGCCCCCCAGAAAATTTTCAGAGCCCCCCCTGGCATGTCTCGCTGGTTACGGCCCTGTTCGGTTGTCATGTAAAAAAAGAAAAAAAAAAAAAAAAAAAAAGGAGATTTGGCATTGGTATTTTTGAATGGTTAATTAGTTTATTTTGCAGGCTGTACAGTTTAAAAAAAAAAAAAAAATTGTGTTTGCATTTTTTTTTAAAAAAAGGGTATTATTTAGTGTCTCATTTTGGTTGTTTTGTTTTCTGTGCTCACAGATTGTTTACCCCCCCCCCCCCCCCCTCATTAAATCTGTCTAGATTAACTCGTAATTTGGCAGCCGTTGCTCTCTGACTAATGCAAAATTTAATTTTTTGGTTTGGACTTGCATTTTTTATGTTATTTCCCCCAAATTATTAATTTTAATACTGTCGTTTGCAGTCAGATTTGTTTTGGTGCACCTAGTTTATTTATAAATCTTTCTTTTGATTTATATTTGGACATTTTTCTTTTGGTAAACATCTATGGCTGATATTGAGCTAAAACAAGCTTCAGCTACTTCCCAAACAATGTCAGAGAGAGATAATAAATTTGGGTCAGCTTTTGGACAATCACAGGTTTCAATATCCCCTTTACTTGAATTTTATGAGGAAAATTTAACAAAGTTTTCAGACACAATTATCGCTGAAGCCACAGCATTTCAAAATCAAATACAAAACATCAAAGCAACACTGATATACTTTACTCTAATTTTGCAGAACTCAAATTCACAATTCAATGGGAGCTAAACATTTTGAAAGAGACCTTTCAAGTACTCAAAGATGAATATGCTAAGGTAAAACACGAAAAAGAAAATTTATTTTTGGTAAATAACAAACTTTTGGAACGTGTACGTGACTTGTCTCAGGAACTAGAAAGTAAAACTAAACCTCACATATCAAATACTCAAAAAGATATCACTCCTTCGGTTAATACTGCTTGCTTAAAATCTGTTCAGAATATGTCCACACAGACAGATAACAACCTCATTATCAAATCTCCACACACTACAATACATGACAGTTGTAATACAAATCCCTCTTTCTCTAGTAATCAACAGGTTAATGATTTATGTGACAGTAACAATTCTCAGGCCAGTATTTCCAGTACCCCTAAGAAAGATAGTAGTAGTTTTATCCCTGTTGTGATCATGCGGTTGCCTGAAAATTTTAGCATACCTGACATTATTTTGGCTATTTCAAATCTAACTGATAATTCTTCGCCTCCCATTCAATTTCAAAGCAAAATAAAAATAAAGCATTGTAATTTATTTAACTGGATTTTTCTAATGCCATCCCACTTTGCTGAAATTTTGCTTGTACGTAAACATATCAGTATTCAGTCCACAAAGTTTACTCTTAAAAGATACATAGATATAAAAAGATGTTTTACATGTCAAAGTCTATTTCATTTAAGTAAATTCTGCCCTAATGACATAATATGCCCAGTCTGTGCTATGTCACATAAAGATCCTAATTGTGTAAACACACCAAAATGCATTAATTGCATGAGGTGCAATGAATCAAGTAATACCCATTTTGACATTCAACATACAGCTTTTTCTCATAACTGCCCAGCTGTCAAGAGATATATAAACATACAAAGACAATCGCTTCATACAACTGTGTCTATTTCAAATGAGAAATAATTTTTTTTCTTTAATTTAATTTTCCTGGTCACACACTACATACTAAAGGATGAATTCACTATACTTTTTAAGCATTTTTATACATTTTGACAGATTTGTTTTTCATTTTTTTTATAAAACATTTAGTATTTTGTTCCCTCACACTTCCTGTTACACTTTAAATTTTAACAATGTTTCTTCACATTAATCTTTTGTACAAATGCATTTTATTTCTTTTTCTTATTCGGCTATCAGGCGCCAGATTGTTGAGTAATGGAAAGAAGGCATGTAAGAGTGAAAATTTTTATGCGGGTCGTCAATTTTGTTTTTTACTTAGTTTTGGTTGGTTCGTGTTGGTGTACACAATCATTTTAAACATATTTACTCAATCAAACACACTTTCTTCTCCCTTTAATGTTTTGTTTTGCAGTAACAGGAATGCAGTTAACAGTAACAATATTTCAACTATATTGTTACATAGGCTACATTTTCCACATTTAATACATTTTTCATGGTCCTAATTTTTTTTGGGGGTTCTCAATCAAATTTTAACTTTAAAAGGATTTTTGACAGTACAATTACATTTTTACTTTCCTCAACTTTGAGTTATATTTTTTTTTCTTTCAACTTATGACTTATGGTCATGTGTTTTTCTCTAGGTCATGGTATATCAGATACCAGGTCATGCGATTTCTTTTACACACTTTTTTTTTCATGTGTTTTTACACAAGGTCATGTGCTTTTCTCTAGGTCAAGGTATATTAGATACCAGGTCATGTGATTTCTTTTACACACTTTTTTTCTTTCATGTGTTTTTACACAAGGTCATGTGTTTTTCTCTAGGTCAAGGTATATTAGATACCCGGTCATGTGATTTCTTTTACACACAATTTTTTATGTGTCTTTTTGGCACAAGGTCATGCGATTTTTTTTTACACTATCACATCGTTTTTGTTTTTTTTCTATATACACTCAGTCATGTGCAATACACTAGGTCATGTGGTACACACTAGGTCATGCAAATACACTTTAGGTCATGTGCATCATATCAGGTCATGTGGTTCTTACATTTTTCTCTTATTTCTCTGGTTGAGGATTGTACACGAATTTCACTTGTTTTCGCCAAACTCGTTCATCATAACACACAACACAGTCATGTCATGTGTCTACATTTTTACACTTTTGTCATGTGATATGAATCCTTCCCTCATTAAATATAAAAAAAATTTTCCTTTGTAATTAGGTAGGTGAAAACCTCATTCATACAAATATCTCGGATATTTTTTTCTTTTAACACACTTACCGTTACATTCTCTTCGGTTCATTTTTTTGTTTTCTTTTCGTTAAAAGGCTCATTCTAACACACAAAAAAAAAAACAGTTGACATTTTTTTTTACAGTTTGTCATGCTCACACTTAACCATTTCATCTTAATTGTTTAAGGTTTTATTTATTCCCTTTACATATTACAGTTCTTTAAAATACACTTAGTCCATTTTTGTTTGTCAAATTTACATTCCAGGTTTATTTGGATTTTACACTACATGTAAATTCCCTTGTTACACTTACCTCTTTTTTTGTAGTGGCAGTATATGAAAAGAAGGTCACTTACTTCACTAATAATTAATTTTCATTACATGCATTTTATCTCAACATTGTAGTTCAACAATAATTACAAATTATTTTGGACAGTGAAATAGTACCATGCAAAAAAAAGAAAAAAAAACCTTTCATCTTTCTTTTTTTGAAACATTCCAGTTGTAGTAGCACCTAATCCTAACTATTTGTTTATCTTACCCGGACTGACTGTTTCAATTCATGAGATGGATTACACTTCATCTTATACTTTTATTTTATTTTTCTAATTCATCCCCCAAAAGTCGTGAACCGTTCAAAATTATGCCCCAAGGTTTCACGCCACACCTGTCTTGCGAAACATTTTTACCGTGAATTGGCCTACCAATTCTTTTATGTTAAATTTTATGTGATTTCCAAGCGCGCTCCTTTCGTAGATCAGTGCGATTTTACTGAGGAGCGGGGCGGACTTATATTGTACGCAATGTGGGTTCGTCCACTACTCCCTCCACCCCTAGGGCCGACGTCTTAAACCGAAGCCATAATACTTGTACTTTTTGTACAAGATTAAGGGCTACAACCTTTTTATGGGCATGCCACTGGCATCTCTTTTTTTAGTAGTCCTGTGCCTTATGCACAAATTTTCATTTTCAATTTTTTTTAGCAACATACATTATTTTTAGAACATATTATTTTAGTTAGTTTTCTTTTATTTTATTTTAAATATATACTATTTCTGTTTTGTGTTTTATAAATATATATTTTTGCTTGCAATTATGCCATTTTGATCTCAAAAAAGATCAATTTAAAGAGAAGTTATCAAATACTAAGCTATCAGGTGATCACAAATAAATAAATAAATAAAATACTTCTCTCAATTTTTTGTTCATGACATAACAAATTATACAGCTGGTACCAGCGCCACAACAAAGAAATTATATAAAGGATCCGATATTAAGTAAATATTTTGTGGCAATTTTTTTGAACTATTAAGGAGCTCCCTGTCATGATAATTATAAAGATATATATGGCCATTGTTTTTATTTACATATGCTGCAAGCAAAATAGTACAATCAATCATTTTTGTAGTACATATATATATACTTGTATGTTTTTGATATGTGTTTTTGTATATATTTTGGTAGACGACACGTTCAGTATCCTCAAACTTATGACAATAATAGTATTAAAAAAAAAAAAAAAAAAAAAACTTTAATACAAGTATAAAGTTTTTTTTTGTGGTGGCTGGGGTGAGTTATGTAGCGGAGATTATCGCTACATATCTTTTCCGCTTCATAAATGCAATAATTATTTCCCTTTAATAAATTCTTTGTTTTATTTTAGTTTCCCTTTTTACTATTGAGCCCATTAGTTAAATTAATCCTACATTTAATAGTTAAGTTCTAGCTTTCATCCTCCCACTATTAGAAGTTCAGCTTTTCATCTTTTGGAGCTCTCTGTAGAAAATTAATAAGAGAACTTCCTTTCCCACAAATTTTCTGTTGTGTCTGGAAAAACATCTGCCCATAGATACCGCACTTATTAACAAAATAAAGAAAGCTCTGGGCTTTGTTCATCATAATCTTTTATCCGTTACATTTTATTAACATCTGCCTTCCACACCCTGTTTTCATTCTCACAATTAATGCTTAAAACTAGAAATACTTTTATCTCTGTTTATCCTGACTGTGCTTTCTTTCTGTTCAATTGCGCATCTGGGTAATATAATTGTGGTCAGCAAAACTCCAATTTAAGTAACGGCCTGCTTTGCCCTTGTCTATTTCTCAGGCTTAAGATATTTCTGTAACCCTATAAAATATTCGCAGATGTGAAAATAATCCTTGGGTTCCCAGACCGCAAATGTAGTCACTGATACTGAACGTGTGGTTTATCAAAGGTCACCAAAATTCTTTGTATGAAAGACTTCTGATGCCTTTTTGGCTATAAGGGCTGTGACGTTGTATCGTCACTCCACTGATTGCCATCATTCAGACAACATGTAGCTCACTAGAGCTCTGAGAATTCTCCCCTTATGGGGAACCTACAGTCTGTTATCTCTGACTAAATAAATGTCTCGTCGTAAAATGTAACTCTCTTTTCGGAGTTTTTTTTGTGTGTGCTTCTCTTGGTAAATCACCTGGGCCTATGAACTAACACCTTTACAGATGACTACTGTAAAAACCTTAGGCGTCAAATTAAGATTTTTTGTTGCAGTTTCTAAAATTCATATTAATATTACTGTAATACTGCATATAATTTTGGAGTGATTTGGAGTAAAAGAATAATTTTGAAATTCGCATCAAATTTTCTTTAATGTTACTACAGAGACAAGAAAAAAATCCACTACCAATATTTTTTTTTTTGGGGGGGGGGGGGTCGCACCATTTTTACGAATTTTGCTATCTTTTGGCAAAACTTGCCGTTTTCTCGCAATCTTTTGACGAAATTTGCAGCTATTTTTGTGATGTTTCGACGCAACTGGCCGTTTTTTTCGTGATCTTTTGACGAAACTTGCCGGTTTTTTTGCAATCTTTTGATGAAACTTGCTAGTTTTTTCGCGATTTTTTAAAATATTTTGCCTTTTTCACGATCTTTTGCCCAAACTTTGACGTGTTTTTTGCAATCATTTGGCGAAACTTGCCGTTTTTTCGATCTTTTGACAAGCCTTGCCATGTTTTTTTTAGATTTTTTGACGAAATCGGCAGTATTTTTTCGCAATCTTTTGACAAAATTTGTCGTTTTCTGCTGGGCTGGGAACTCCCCCCCCCCTCATTAATTATGTGTTTTTTTCGCAACCCTTTGGTGAAAATTACTGATTATTTGGGATTCCTTGAAGAAATTTGCGTTTTTTCGCTAGCTTTTGATGGAATTAACAGACTTTATTGCGATCCTATGACAAGATTCTTATTTTTTCTGTAATTCTTTGACAAAATTAGCTTTTTACTAAAGATTCTGTGACGAAATTAAGATTTGTTTTCACGATCCTTCATAGAAAATTGCATTTTTTTGTGATTCTATAACAAAGTTTGTCTTTTTCCCAAGATTTTTTTGACGAAATTAACTTTTTTTGCGATTATTTTATGGAATTTGCGTTTTTCTTGCAATTCTTTGACGAAATTTGCATCTCTATTCGCAATACTTTGTAGAAATTTGCCTTTTTTATGCTATTGTATAAAAAACTTTTGCTTTTTTGTTATTTTTTGAAAAAGAAAAAAAATCGTTTTTTTCTCCCGTCTTTTGTCGAAAGTGGCGATTTCGTATACGAGCAATTGATGAATTTTTTTTTTTTTTTTTTTTTTTTTTTGCGACTATTTCTTGAAATGTTTTTTTAGTTCTGATTTTTCAGACTAGACCATTTTTTTTTTTAAATTTTCGGAGCTGAATGTCTAATAAATTTTTTAAAAAGACAGGCGTCAAATTTGACGACCAAGAATAATTTTCTAGTTGTCAAATCCAATTTTTTAGTTGCATTTGACGACTAATGACTGCTGATTTCTAACACTGAAATTGAAAAGTATAAATATTTTAGCTTTCAACCTCATATATCCTATTAAAAGAATCATTTAAAGTTGTTGAAATACAAAGAATAAATTTGTGGAGAGCAACTTCCATTGGTTTAAAATTAGTTTGTGAATGTTTTATTGTGATTAGTATAAGCTCAATGCTGAAACTAGGGATCTGTAGTCTATAAAAAGCTTTTAAGATCTTTTTAATACTTTCCAACAAATTTGAAAAGTGTTTATGCATTTGGTTTGTCTTTCTACGTCTAATTCCCATAGATATATTTGAATTTTTATACAATTGGCAAACTTTATTTAGGATCTTTTAGGCACATTTGGTATTGTATAAGAAGTATGTGGGATTAATAGTTCATTTACAGGGTCACCCAAAAGAATTTCATCACATTATAGTCTGTGGAAAAATAGTTTGCAGAATATTTTAACGACATTACACAATTTAGCTATTATGCATTGAAGCCAGGACTGACAGGTTTCTGCTGGGGTGGTTAAAACCAGTGGTTATAACTGGTTAAAGCCAGCATGGCAGAAACTAGTTTCTGATAGTAAATGGCAAACACTGGCAGAAACTAAGAAATAATACCAATAAGAATTTTAACCTGCAATGATTCATAATTCACACATGTATTTAATACATAAAATATTTAATTAAAAAATTAAAATAAAGATTATGAATGTTATTCAAAGTAGCAAAAAGTTTCGATGGGATCATATAAATATACTTTGTTTGTGTAATAATTTTCTGTCAGTTGAAAAACAGATATTTTCATAATGATAAACTGATGCTGCACAAGTTTAACTATTGATATTATTGTTTTTATGATTGAATTTCTATTTAAAGGTTTAAAAAAAAAGAAAGTTTCAAAAAATTCTATGATATTTTAACGTCACTTTTCAGAGTACTTTTAAATAAATAATAGATTGCAATAACTTGAAAATTATGTACTACTACATACAAAGAGAAATGGCTCTTATGAAAATATGTAAGTAAATAATTGTAAATAAAAAATAACAGGGAAAAAATAATGAAATATCTTGTACAATTATTTTACAATATTGAAAGAATAAATAAAATATTGAAAGATTAAAAGAATTTTTGTGGAAAAAGTAATAATATATTAAGAGCATTCCACAATATGGAATTAATTTTGCTAACCTTTCTTAACCTAGACTGCTTTTTAATTTGTTTTGAATGAAAGAAAAATTCAAAAATATTCTCTCAAGACCAGCATTACTTGCTGGTAATGTCATTATTGAAGATGTAAAATTTGAAAAATTCTCATTTTCACATATATTTCTTCTTAAAAGCGACCAACCACAGAAGGCAAGACATTTTCTAGGACTTTCTTGGAGAAATATGTTCCTGGGAAACAGGTTGATTTTGCTACAAGAGATTATTATGTACGGTACAAAATTTAGATTAATATCAAAAAGCAATTTTTTTGTGCTTTCTTTATGCTCAAATGTCAATTTTGATTCCATATACTTAGGATGAAGTAAATAAGCTAACATAAAAACTAGCACTGCATTTAATGGGATTTAAATCTTGCATTTGCAAGTTTCCATGATATTTCCATCTTTAAATAAAGTTAAAAAAATTTTATGATCATCTGCAAAAGAACAGTCATGTTTTTTTACTTTTATCTTTAGATAAAAGACAGCATTAGATTTTAATATCTGTAACGAATATTTAACTTCTTTATAAATCATTATATTTATTTACAATTTTAACAACTGCTATGTCCTTAATATCACTTTCATGATTTTCAGTTATCTGCAAATAATATGGCTGATTCTTTGTAAAAGATTTAAAACAATGAAATTCGAATGCAAATTTATTTATTTTTTAATTAAAACTATTCACAATATTTTATTTGTTATTTATCCATGAAATGAGTTTATGCCAGTTGTTGTCAGTTTCTGTCAGTTAAAGCCAGTTGTAACCACTTTCTGCCACTGGCATGGCAGAAACCATTTTCTACTGGCAAAAAACCCAGCCCTGATTAAAACTGGTATAAATCACTGAATTTCACTTCGATTGTGTTACAACAGGTCATTCATAGCATTTTAAACCCATTTAAAGGGACACACAAAAGAAATCGGTTACAATACTGTCTTTGGGTAAAAATTGCTGGAAATGCATTTTCAATTTCAACATGTGCTTTTTTAAATTTAACTTCTTTTTAAAATTGCATTTGTAATTATATAAGTACAATCTGAACCATCCATCGTTCTGTCTGTCTGGCTATCTGTATATAATAGCACAAAAACTACCCTACCAAATCGTATGAAATTTTAAATATATATTTATTGCAGAATTTTGTTATTTCAAATTTTAGTAAAATCGGATACATAATTCAAATATAGGGATAATCAAAAGCATTCGATTACATTATGGCCTATGGGACAAAATAGTTTCAAGTGCTATTTACTGATATTACACCTGTCAAAGCAAAATAAAATTGGCATGCATTTATGAAGGGCGCTAAAATATGCGTTTTGTAGAATATGCTGCACAAAGAATATTTATTCATTTACAGGAACTCATCACTAAAGAATTTCTTTTCCACAAAAGAATTGCATTACATAATAGTATGTGGGGGGGGGGGGGGGGTAAAAGGAGACATTGGCATATCTTAATAATGTTAAACTATTTCACACATAAAAAAAAATTATATTCGTTGCTTAAGTTTACTACAAGTTACTTCCTGTGAATTCGGAAATATGTTTTCATATTGTTGAATTAGATATATTATTTTAACTTATTAAACAGTGCAGTTTTGTTACATTATTGTGAATGTGTTGGAAAGTGTTTCATAATCTATGCTTGACGTATGATTTTCTCTTTTTTTTTTTTTTTCTTTTCATGCTTAAGTTAATTTGAAAATACTTAAATTGGATACTTAATCCTTGTCTTGGATTTTCCTGAAAATAATGTTCACTAACAGTAATAGCAAAAGAAAAAAGAAAAAAAAAAGTACTTTTGAAAGAGAGGATACAAAAAGTTGTATTAGGATTTACATTAAAGATGTTCTCATCTAAACTGGTTATTTTCTGGCACATTGATATTAACAGAGACATTTTCATTCACAAATGCATAAAATTTGCAATTATTTTTATCTAGATACGAAGAAATTGAATAAAGTTTTTTATTTTTTTATAAACGGAAAGAACCTTTCAGAAAATGTTGTAAAAATTTACATTTTAAATCAATTTTCTGGGCATGAGAATATGTGAAAGGTCATCATCCTGTCACATACTCTCTATAATTTCCTCTAGGAAATTATAGAGAGAAAAATAAAAACAAAACGTAATATGTGCTGCTTTTATTGATATTATAGATCAAAGCTTGCTTGTTAGCCTTTAATTTGAATATCTTTTGAAATTCATAAACAATTTTGTATAAAAAAGACATAATTTTTAGGCTCAGCCGATGTCAATGTTACTCCTGATAAAAGGCAGATATTCATACCTGAAGAAAAGCTTTTACTTTGTATAATAAAGGTAATGATTATTATATTTTTAATGAAAATTTATTATTGATACATTATTATATATTTTTTTACAATAAAAATATTTTAATATGTAACGTATGGTCCATTTAAAGTATTATTAATTCATTGCTAATGCATGTATGTGAAATTCATGTATGAGAAATGTATGATAAACATACTGAAACAAGCAATTTTTAAATCAAAAAATTATTTAAAATACCTTTTAATGTTAAAATTGGTCAAAATAGCTCAGTTACATGAATTTTATAGAATTTAAAACTGCATAGCAATTGAACCACCTTTTGCAAGCATATACTTGATAAAACTGTGCTATGTTCAATGATTTCTAAAATTTGTCTACTTATTTTTAAATTTTTTATTCAAATTTTCATTATCTCAACAAAGTTTTAATTCCTATTTTGAGATTGACATATTTTATGTACTATCGCCAGATTTTAAAATACAAAATAATAACATTTTCAAACATTTTAAATTGAACTGTATATTTATATTTGAATATTGGAAAAGAAAGAAAACTTAAAAACAATTAAATTAATACATACAAAAAGCATTTGATGGTGAAAATTATCTCATATTTAAAAGGGTATTACTGCATCTGAAGAGAAATTTTTTCATCTAGACATTATAATAGTATGTGCATTTTGAAGTATTTTTAATTGATACATGAAACACTAATACCCTGATTTAATAATTATGGGTCCTGAGGTATACAACATATGTCCCAATGAGGTGGCAGCCTTACACTGGACCCAAAGAAATTGCACTAAAAGACTCAAACTCTTTGAAGTAAAATATACTGAAGTCTCCTCTATTGTATAAAATACAAAAATGGGTCTTCACTTGTGAGGCCATATGGAATAATTTGAAAGCCTTTACCAATGTTTTATCATTGTTTCAAGCTTTTAATATCAAAATAAAAATTAAGCTTTAAGAAAATTTAATAATTGCTGCCACCTTATCATAATCTTTTTATTTATTTTATAAATAGGTTAATTTATAAATTTTAGTATAATATAATATAGGATAATATAATTAGAATAATATAATATAGGATAGGATAATTTATAACTTTTACTTATGAAAATAGTTGAACTCTTGTTATTTTTTCCAACAGCAAGATTTGGCTTTTCAGATGTGCAAAAAGAAAAAAAAAATTGGACAGAAGATCAGAACGAAATGCGACTAGAGAATGTGTGCACCAGTGGCGTAGCTATGTTTTTTGGCGCCCGGGGCCAGCAAGAAATTTTGCGCCCCCACCCCAATATAGATATATAACAATTTCTCACAATTTGGCGCCCCTAGGCCTCAGCGCCCGGGGCAGACGCCCCCCTTGCCCCCCCTTAGCTACGCCACTGGTGTGCACAACTCAGAGCTGCAAAGCCAAAAGCGAATGCCAAATTCGATATGTAATGGGATGAAATGTGCTGTGGAAAAAAGGAAAAGTACATAGCTAACTGAAATTAATGACACCAATCTTAAAAGCTGAAGGAAGAACAAAAATAAATTAAATTTAAATACTGTGAGAATTTATCTCAGATGAAGTATGTCCCTTCAAAAGATGATTAAATATGAATAGTTTTTCTTCCTATAAAAGTTTAATCGAACTATTTTCAGTGACTTAGACATTAACTGATTTTTTTAATTATTCTCCAATTTAAAAATGGTTTTGTTTCAGCTTGCTTATTAAATATTTATATTTCTCTATAAAATTACTAATTTTCATAGTTTTATATGCAATAGTTTTCTTAATATTTGCTCAGAAAAATTTCTGGCTACAAAAAATTCAGTTATAGCAACAGCATTTACCTTTTTTTTTTTTTTTTTTTTTTTTTTTTTTTAAAGAATAGAAAAATTTTTGGTTCTGATAAATCTGTGTATCTATAGAATATTAAATTTCCCCCCAGGCTTCTCTTCTAAATATGTATCAAATGCAGCCAGCACAAATTAAGTTGTCTTCACCAAGTCTTTTTTTTCACAAAGGTAATTATGACATTTATGTATATGTGTTTTTCGCTTCTACAAATATTCCAATTATAGAAATTGATTTTTCGTAGATATATGTTTATAACTATCTATTGAAATTTATATTATAAAGTATTTGATGTAATAGATTTAACATATATATATTTTCTCTCAAAGTAAAGAGTAGATACAAAGTAGGTCATAAGGACGTCCCCCCCTTTCCCTTTTAATATCTTTTGAACTTATGCCTTTACATATGCAAGATTGAAATCAAAATAAAATTCACAATGCACCAATTATTTATTATACTATTACACCAATTATTTATACTATTTTTTAATTCTCTCTATCAATAGGTAAAATTTCCTTGTGCATTAATGTATTTAATTATATGCTAAATATTTTATTAATAAGTTAAAAGCTTGTTGGCTTATGTGCTAATTTTTCATTCTTCTGTTTTAGATCCGAGATCTAGTCAGGAAGAAAAAAAAGAATGTGGTGATGAATTAGAGGTAATTCAAATAAATTTTTATTTCCCTACCTGCATGATTCTTCTTAAAGAGTTGTTCTTAATATATATATATATATATATAATTTAAGTGGTAAGCAACAGGTCCTTTTATAACATCATAAAGTTGCATATTTACTGGACCTTATGAATATATCTTGCAGGCTTTCTGTTCTGTACTTCCAATTAAACTTGTCCCTAAAAAAACAAGTATGATTTAAAAAAGTGATCAAATGCTGTAATGTTCATGTGTAAATTTATGTCTACCATATGTATATGAAATCCTAATGAAACAAATTTATGAAATGATTTTATGAAGTCTAATTTGGATATATGAAATAGAATAGTAATTGTTCAGTTGATTGCAATAAAGTTAAAATTTCTTCTTTGAAATTCTTTTCAATTTCAATGAGAAAATGACATCAATTATTACAAAGTGAGATCTTTTACCCGTTTCTTTTTCTCATGCACTGCAATAAAAAAATTTTGTTTTTGCTATTATAAAACTGTCATTGTAAAATTTTATAACAAGAAGAAATGAACACCAATATCTTAAGCACAGTATCCAACGTATCTCAACAGATGTTGTATATTTGTTGTCATGGACAGCAAATGCTACAAGGACATCTGTTATATTCCAACGTATAAGGGCAGGAGGGGGGGATAGAAAAAAATGCATCTACTCCTATGATATGTATGCATTATCAGACATTTTTAATAAGACTGTTATAAAAAGTGAAAGAAAGCATGTAATTTAGATGACAAATATATTTTATTTCTCATAATTGTTTAAATATTTTTCGTAGAATTCAGAAGAAAACTTAAAGCGTAAAGTGGAGATGAGCTTAAGTGATGTTGAAGACAGTCTTTTTTCTCCTCCTCTCAAAAGTATGATTTTTTTTTCTTGTCAGTACATAACTGCATGTTATATTTTGGTTTTGCTTCCACCAGGTAATTATAATTTTAAATAAATATAAAGTGAGTTTCCTCTATTCTGTAAAACTTGGGACCAAAAATTGTGCAGCTATAGATCATTGTTGAGTATTTTTTAAATTTAAAACGAGTTATCATTATTAATTCAGGGCCAGAAAGATTTGAAATGGTGAAAATTGACTGAAGTTTGATGATGGATTTTGAAACTTGTAGATGATTTGAATACATGGGTGCAAGTTTTCTGTCTACAGGACGGAATTCCGTCTTCTAAAAGTTCCCGAGGATGGAAAAATCTTCGACGGCGAAAAAGGATCGCGAAAATGACGCGTTTTTTTGCCAAAAGATCACGAAAAAAGACACTATTTTTCGTCAAAAGAATATGAATAAAACGTGATTTGTGTCAAATGATTGCGAAAAAAGGCATTATTTCTACCAAAAGATTGCAGGAAAAAGCGTTATTTCATTCGAAACATCGTAAAAAGACACGTTTTTCGTCAAAAAATTGCGGAATAAACGTGATTCCTGTCGATGGATCTCAAGAAAAACATTGTTTCCGTCGAAGAATCGCAGCCTCTGTCAAGGAATCGTGGAAAAGACGCGATTTTCCTCAAATGATCGTGGAAAAAACGTTATTTTTGTCAGAATTGCAGAGAAAATGTGATTTTTGTCAAAAGATCGTGAAAAAAGACACGATTTTTTTTTTTTTCAAAAGATTGCTGATAATACGTGATTTTTGTCAAAAGATGGCATAAAAAAGCACTATTTCTGACAAAAGATCGCAAAAATAACGGATCTCAACGGTTATTCTTATAAAGAATCGCAAAAAAGATGCGATTCTCGTCAAGTGATAGCGGAAAAACGTAATTTTTTGTCAGAATTGCCGAGAAAACGCGACTTTTTGTCAAAGGAGCGAGAAAAAGACGTGACTTTTGTCAAAATATTGTGGAAAAGACACAATCTTGTCAAAGGATCGCGAAGAAGACACGAATTTTTGTCAAAAAATCACGAAAAGTCGTGAATTTTTGTTCAAGCATCGCGAAAAAGTCGTGAATTTTTGTCTAAGGATCGTGAAAAAGGCGCGAATTTTTGTTCAAGGATCGCGAAAAAGTCGTGAATTTTTGTCAAAGGATCGCGAAAAAGGCGCGAATTTTTGTCAAACGATCACAGAAAAAGCGATTTTTGGTCTAAAGATCGCGATAAAGACGTGATTCCTGTAAAAAAATCTTGGAAAAAAGCGAATTTCGTCAAACGGTCGTGGAAAAAACGTAAATCGTGCAGGTGCTTATGCTTATTGTTCACTCGTGAGGGAGGGAGGGGGGGGGCGGTGATTCAAAATATTTTCAGTCTTGGCAAAATTTCAAACTTGCACCCATGTTTGAATAATTAACTCATTTTGCATTTATTTATTTCTGTTTTATAGAAATAATTGTTAAGTTGTAAAACTATTTTTCCAGATTTTGAAGTCGAGGTACTATGATCATCATTTCTTCTTTTTAATGTTTATCACATTGTCTTTTAATTGTACCTAAAGATAAATAATAAATAAATATGAAATAAAATTCAAAATTTATAGGAATTTAACAATTTTTTTTCTTATAACTTGAAAAAACTTTTGTTGAAATTTGAGATATAGTTTGTAGAAAATGATTGCATTTAAAATTTTTTTGGTCCCCTTAATACATTAAAGAATGTAAAATGATAATGATTTCAGGTAAGTTTTGCGGTAAAACCTCTCTTTAACATTAAAAATGCCTTTAACTTTCATAAAAAATAAATAATGTGAATTATCAGGTTGTAATGAAGGTTTCCTGCCACAGCTAATACTGTCAGTGCAAACAGTTTGTGTTGACATGTTTGCTCATATTATAACACTATGCTGTGATATTCATTTTTTAAAAAATGTTGTTATTATTAATTAATAGGTGCCTGAAATTGAACTATCTCACTACCAGATTAGAACCCTCATTTACTTCCAGTTTTGTTGCAAAAAGTCAGCTATAAAATGTCACTGAATTGTGTACAGCTTTAGGTACTACTTGTTTATCATATATGGCACTGTGAAGTTTGCAGAATAGTGGTTATTTATAATATTGCAGTATATAATTTTATGTAGTATAATCATTTTGTAATGGTGGTTTGGCAAAACACTTTCATTAATACCTAATATAGCAACTAATAGATGGTAATACAATAAATATGCAAAACACAAATGTACATTCAGCACCAATTAGTTTTATTTTTCTGAAATTTGAATGAATTATTGTTTGTTACAATACTTTAAATTTATAATTGGAAATTTTATCTTGCAAGTCATGCAAAAAATTTTTTTTTTTTTTTTTTTTTTTTTTTTTTTTTTTTTTTTTTTTTATGGAGACATATAAAAGATTGTTTTGATTAAAAATTAATGTATATATTTTTAAATTATTAATTTAATTATTAAGTTATGGCTCAAATGTAAGAAAGTATTAAAGGAAAATCTAATTAAATTACAGTCGAGTCTCTATATAACGAAATCCATCGTTCAGACAAAAAAATTGTTATATAGAAAAATTCGTTGAATAGAGAACGGCAAAAGTTTTTCATTTAATGTTTAAATTTTGAAACAGAATTATTTTTGAGGTGTTTAATTAAGTTTTTGAAATATTTAACAGACTTTTTTTCAGAATCTCAAACATCTTCACCACTTCCCTTTTTTCCCAGTGTCTTATTGATTATTTTCAAAATTATTACTTTATCAGAGAGAGTTGTGTTTAAACTAGAAGCGATTTTATGCAAATGTAGTAGAAGATAACACCAGCAAAGATGAAATTTAGTAACAATTCTTCATTCAAATGATCTCTCACAACAAAAAATGCTCCGAGTCGCCACAAACTAGAGATCTGCACGGGCAGAACTTCGGCCCGAGCTCAGCCCGGCCTGATTTTCATTAACGGCATTTGGGCCGAGTCGGGCTCGGGCCTTGATTCTGAAGACTCGGGCCGGGCCTTTTCCTGGAGTATCGAGCCGGGCCAAGCCTAACTTAATTTTTCCGTACGAAGCCGAGACTGATTTCGTTCTTCTTAGTCTTCACGGACCAAAATAATCAGTTCCTGTTGAATCTTCCCGCATGAAAATCCTTTTCTCGACATGGAAAAGTCTGTTCATAAATCAGTAAAGTTTGGCTTGGTCCAAAAATTTTTGCAAAACAGGCATATACTTTTAAGTCGTCATTATTCTACAATTAAACATTCGAATTTATTCTTTTTAAAGAATCGTAGATCACTAGGCGTCTTAAAATAGAATTAAACACATAAAATAAAACATGATTATGATGGAATTTTGGTTAAAACTGAAAACCGCAAATTTCTTTTAAACTGTTCATTCATATAAAATGAATACAGCAATATGCGGAAAAAAAAAAAAAAAAAAAATTAAACATTTACATCTGTTAAGAAGGAAATGTATTTTTTTCTTCCCAATGTCTTAAAAGATTTTACTTTTACCATATGCCATTTTTTAGATTTTTTTTTTTTATGTATTAAGAATACTAATGATAACTGAAACATTTACATACAACAAACAAAGGTTCATTAAAAGTGTAAATATCACAGCCTATGGCACTCTGCATAAATAGAGATTATAAACATGAAAAGAAAAAAATGACTAAGATAAGTTTTTTTGGTCTGAACTCTTCCGTTAGAGTAAAGATCAATGTTCTGTAGAAATTCACACGAGCTGGGCCGAATTTTTTAACTTTTTATCGGGCCGGGCCAGACTCGGGCCGAGCAATTTCAGCCCTTGCAGACCTCTACCACAAACAACAAACATCCTCTCTAAACTCTAAATGTAATGAGAGTTAATTTAGGTAGATGAAAACCTGCTGAAAAGCGACCTTTTCTGCAATTCCCCTTATTCTTGCCTTACTATCCAAACCAAGAAGCAAAAACCATTTTAAAGACAAAAATGGAATAGTTTTATCTTTTAGGATGCTTTGTGATAATTTCAAATCACCCCACTAGCAAGCAAATGTTTCAATCTTTTCCAAGAACACATGCTCATCTTGGCTAAAACAAAGTCAAGTGTAACCATGCAAAAAGATGTTTTTCTTGGGAGAGGGTAGAATGCCTTTTTTTGGACATGAGGAATAAAGTAGAGGAATGCTATGAAATATAAACCAGAAATCAATGAAACAAATAATCAAATAACAAATAATCAAAACAATCTACAAATAATTTGAAGTGTTTTCTGAACTTATGATAGAGCATTTTCAAAAAAATTCATTAAATGGAGATATATATTTCGCTATATGGAGATTATTTTTAGTGTAATCATGAAAAAAATTAACTGTTCCTATAAAAAATTTGTTAAATAGAGAAATTCATTGGATGGAGTTTCGTTATAGAGAGATTTGACTGTATTAATTATTAGAAAGAAAAAAAAAGGTTGCTGTTACCAGTTTTCAGTTTTTAGATTTTTTTTATTTAATTAATTTATTTTTTTTATTAATTATTATTATTTTTAAAGGATTGTTTACATTTGAATATGTATTGTCAATTCAGTGACGTAATTGGAAAAAAAAAATATTTGTGGGAACTCACTTTTTCAGAGTGGATGTTGATGATACTGAATTATTGCTAAGCCAAATTCCAATTTAAAACACTTTGTAAAAAGCCGACTTTTTTTTCAATTAGCAATTATTATTTTCTAGATTTTATAGCATTGTCCTTGTATAGCATTCATTTAAATACAACATTTAATCAATCTCATCGTAACATTTTCTGCCATGGACCAAAATTTAATTGAAATAACAGAAATTAATCCATATATGGCACTAATTGCTGGCACTCAATCCCAGAAGTTTCTATAAAGAGTGACAGTGAGAGGGTTTTCTGCAGTGTTGAATGCAGACACTTTTTTCCGGGAGGGATTTTTGTTACTCTCTGGGGGGAGGAAATTATAGAGTTTTGGGGGAGAAGTGGTACTTTTTGACCACTGAAAACGCAAAATCTCAAATTTTCAGCGGAGGGACATCCAGGGCCGTAGCTAAGGGGGTGCTATGGGCGGCTCAGCCCCCCCAAAAATATTTTGAGCCCCCTCCTTTCCTAGTAAAGATTCCAAGGTCACTCAATGAATTTCTGTTCCGAAAATTCAAATGAAATTCTGTTCAAATATCTAATTTAGTTTTGAGACCCTTTCACAGACTTGCAGAATTACTAAATTGAATCTAAAATAAGTGTTTTAATACTCCTTCATCCTATTTGTATATATGAATCTAACATGATGTTTACTTTTGCACCAGTTATAGACTCAAAATTTTCATCATCATATACTTTTTTTAGCATAAAATGAAGTTATAGTTTAATAAGAAACATAGTACCTACAATATGAATATGGACTAATTTATCTTTCTGCATCAGAGAGAGAGAGAGAGAAATTATGAGCCCCCTACAATCTCTTGAGCCCTCCCCCTACTTTTCACTTCTAGCTACGGCCCTGGGGACATCTCATTGCTCTGAAGGGAATAACCTCCCCCCCCCCCCCACACTGAGCCTCTTCCTTAATTCAACACTGGTTTTCTGTGCTCTCTGATTTACAACAAGCTATCTCGTCTGCTAATTTTCTTCCTAATCGCAATTAACATTTCATATACGTACATAGTTCCAGAAAAATTCTTTTAAGGGTGATTCTATAAGGCTTATGAATGTAAGTGGTCTGGCTTTATCAAAATAGAGTGAATTTGTCGCATTGGTCACAATATTATGCATTCACTTGAGAACTTTTTCATACTAAAATGTTCAAATGGGGATAATTTTCACAGACTGAAGAAGATATAGAACTGTAGGCTCATTTCCAGTATCAAAAGACTTGATAATTATCATTATAATAAATAACAATAACTGTTGTCTTGCTTGAAAAAAACAGTAAAATTCGAGCTCATGCGCAAATTTTTTATTTATTTCTATTATTTTTTTATTTATTTATTTATTTTCGCAGTAACAAACCAAATATTTCTGGGAACGGTGTTCCCACCCATTCCTGCTCTATTACAGCACTGTGTGAATTACAGGTCAGCGGATTACAGAGTGTGAACCAAAAATGCAGTAATTCACAAACCAATAATTAAAAAAAAATTGTTTCCAAGATGCCAATATTTATTATTAGTTCACCATAAAATAGTTATTTAATTTGCCAGTAAAGTGTATTTCCATTAACCTAGATTTTTCTTTCTTTTTTTTTTTGGGGGGGGGGGGGGGAGAAGAGGTGAAGCTTACCTCAGTTTAATTTTGTTATGGAAACCCAATTACATCATTTGGATTTTTAAGCGCATATTCAAGCTTATATTTTAACATTTGGCTATTGTCTTAAATTTTGTCATTTTAATGTTTCACAGGTCTACGTACTGATGATTTATCCTCAATTAATGTAGAAAATAAAGAAGTAGCTGATGAAAAATCTGATGAAATTCAAGATTCTCCTGATTCTGTAAGTAATTATGATGATGGCCATTTTAAATTAAAAATAACAACCTTTAAAATGTAATTTTTTTTCTTTTTTGATGCATAATAGTAAAAATTGTCTGAAACTTTTAATTAAATTATTATGAAGATTCTAAACATTCAATGCCCATTTAATCATATGGTTATGCAGCAGTAATGCATCAATTAAAAATATTTTCTGTTTCAAGACCTTTAATTGCTTGTCCTGCTTAATTAAAAATTATGTTCAATATATGATTTTTTTCCCCTCTCTATGAATAAAACTGCATATAGCACATCCACTTATGATGTACCATTAACTTGCACCTCTGTTCTAAGTTTAAAAGGGCAAAAGTTTTGTTTGTGGTTGATCATTAACTACTATTACTTGATTAATCATGGATTAGTAAGCATTTAAGATTTTGGATTATATTGGAAGAGTACATCTAATTGAAACACAAACATTTTCATTCACTGTAGATATATGTTATTTTAATGTTCTTGCAGTATCATAGATATACTGTATATTCGTAATTCACAATTGCTATTAGTTTTTTTTGCAAGGTAAGGGTAGAAAATTTGAGGTTTTACAATACTATGGATATCCCTTATAAATATAATTTACAAATAAAAGTCTAATTTATTTTATTTTTAAAGAAGTTTGTTTTATTAAACAATTTTCCATTATGGGAAATTGTTTAATAAAACAACTTCTTATAAATTAAAATTGAAATTTGGTACATCTTTCAAGTTAACTATAACTATTTTATCCTCTTAGACAATGCTGCAATAGTAGAAAAAGGCAGATTCCTCAGTCAATGTTTTCCAATAAAAAACATTATTAATTGTTTTAGTGGTTCAGTCATTACTGTCATTATAGGAAATAGCTGAATTATTTCATCATGGTAATAACTTTGAAATTACAGAGCAACAATATTTTCTCTCTATTATTCTCAGATATGCAAAATTATGCCAAGCAAATTGTATTATTTACAGCAGAGATGTTGAAGTATAGGAAAGTGACTAATCTCTTTATCATGGTGATATATATGCATAAATATCATTATTCATGAACTTCATCTGTAATTGCAGTTTCTGGGTTAATGTGTAGTTCAGTTTTATAAGAATTTAAAATAATTTCTTGCTCAAGTTACTTAAATGAGTTCTTTTTTGGGGGGTGGGGGGATGTCATTTTATTTTATTTTATTACCGTATATACTCGCGTATAAGTCGACCCCCTAACTTATGTTGTTAAAAATTAGAAAAAATTTAAAACCCGCGTATAAGTCGACCCCCAAAGGGGGAACCGTTTGACTTTCCCCTGAAAAGGACATTGACTCGGATTCGTTCCTAAATGAAACGACTCCGAAAAGGACTGATTCCTCGTACTCGTTCCGAAATGACCAAAACCAATAACCAAAAGGGGGAACCGTTTTACTTTCCCCCGAAAAGGACATTGACTCGGATTCGTTCCTAAATGAAACGTCTCCGAAAAGGACTGATTCCTCATACTCGTTCCGAAATGAAATGACTCCGAAAAGGACCATTTCCTCAGACTCGTTCCGAAATGAAACGACTTTGAAAAGATTCGATTCCTCGGAAACCTTCCGAAAAAGATGGACTCCTCTGAATCGTTTCGAAAAGAACGAATCCTCGGACTCGTTCCGAAATGAAGTAACTCTGAAAAGGAACGATCCATCAGATTCGTTCCAAAATGTGTCGTCCGAAAAATTATGCTTAATGTCATAAATTGGAATCGGGGAATGATGAAGAAAAATCGGATTCATTCCATTTTTTCTTTAACTCGTTCCTTTTTTCCTTCCATTTTTTTCGGATTCATTCCTTTTTTCAGAACAACTTCGAATGATTCATTCCTTTTGGTGAACGATTCTGACTGGAACGATTCCTTATATTGGGTGATTTTGCCCATCTCCTTTTTTTACGTTCTAGCAAACTATTTTCCGGCATTTTTTTATAGATTTTTTTTAGGTCTTGCGTATAAGTCGACCCCGCCACTTTGAAGTTCTTTTTTTGTCTAAAATTTCTCGACTTATACGCGAGTATATATGGTACTTATTTTAAATGGTATAAAAACTACAATCAAAATAACAAAAAAAATATATTCTTTTTAATAGCAAGGCATATCTTGGGAGCTTGATAAGTATTCATTCTAGCATTGCAAATGCTATTGATGCATATGTGGTTTTATTTACTTTCAATTTGGATATAGTTGGATTATTTTTTGATATATTACACTACTAATTGTATGAATATATTTTCCAGGGTTTTGTGTCAAACAGTGAAGCTTCTGTACCGACTGTTGAGCCCATATCAAATGAGTTAAAATCTAGCAGTCCAAAGAAACTCAAACTTTCATCTACTCAGATAACATGTGTAAATGCTACTTTGACTCTGCCTTTCAATGAAGAGAAAGCTTTTAAAAATGGACCCCACTTAAAGAGTGGCAATCTGAGCTTACAAGATATCTTAAAAAAGGCATATAGAGGCAAAAATTCAGTTAGAGAGAGCAGTACAACAAATAAAACAAAAAAGTGCTTTAAACAAAAGACTCCTTCAAATGATAATATTGGGAATTTCTTTTTAAAAAAATTATCCCAGAAAGTAGATATTAATGAAATAGATGATGACTCTGATATATCTACTCCTGTAATCACACTTTATAGAAATTCAAATGATAGTTCCACATCTGATGCTAATAATACTGAAACTGTTGAACAAGTAGTAGAAGAAGAATCTGTATTAGATGAACTTCGACTCAGAAGAAAAACAATTAAAACTATTAAATTTGATATGGCTACAATTAAAAATTATATTGAATCAAAAAGTAAGTGCTTTTACTTTTTATTTTCACTTTTATTTATCATTTGACTATTAAATCAAGAATCATTAATCTCATGTATTTCTGTAACTGTCGGATCTTTTTTGCTTTTCTTTAAATCTTTAAAAAGAGTTAGTAGTTTAAAAAAAATGTACTCTAATTGTTTCTATGTATAAACAGTGAATAAATACCCAATTATTTCAGTTCCCTCTTCACTCAAATTTCTTCACCTCGTAAGTAGGAAATCATTAACTTGATATTCTTTAAAATTCTAATTATTTTAATTTTACCTATGCTATTCATTATTGTTGAAAACAATAAATAAATATTAAATCATTTGAATCCCTTTGAATCTTTTTTTCCTTTACCCCCTGTAGCAAAAAGGTAGGATGAGATTCTGAATAGGGGGCAAAGGAAAAAATGTCCTCCTTTTTTTTTTTCTGCTTATCTGTTCTTACTTTTATTCTATTTAATCTAAGTGTCTTAAAATAATCATCTTAAATGATCAGTTGGTATATTATCTAATGTGTTTAAAAAAGGTTTTGAATTTAATGATTTTTAGTCTTATTTTGTGACCAAATTTTTTGTTACCCAAAATTCTTAATTTAGATGCTAAATTTGTTAGCTTGAATTCTCTTATGTTGAAATTCCTTTGCACGACAACTGAAATTAGATTAACTAATTTTTAGCTTATAGGCTATCAAAACCTGGGAGCTAATGTAACCCATAGATTTTGTATATATACATGCATGTATGTATGAACGTAATGCGATAACTCACTATAAAATTATCTGATTTGCTTCAAATTGTGGATGTTGGATTATTCTGATAAGGTGCTTCTCTGATTAGTTTTGGGAGTTTATTGGATAAGTATAAGGGGGGGGGGAAGGGAACAGGGGGCTAATCCCTCCCACTTTAATTCAGATAAATGTGTACTTCATGCAGAGTTATCAGATTTTGTTCAAATTTTAGATATAAGATCATTCTGATAAGGTTCCTCCATGATTAGTTTTGGGTCTTCATTAATTAAGTATAAAGGGGGGGGATAGGGGTATCCCCCTTAATTTTGGTAAATGGATTTTTCACGCAGAGTTTATCGGTTTGCTTCAAATTTTGGGTATAGGTTCATTCTAAGAAGGCACTTTCCTGATTTGTTTTGTTTTAAGAATTCATTAGTTAAGTATAAAGAGGGGAACGTTAAGCTACCCCTTTTAATTTAGGTAAACCGATTTTTCTTGCAGAATTAACTAATTTGCTTCAATTTGGGATATAAGTTCATTCTGAAGAAGGCTTTCCTGATTAGTATTGCAGGTTTTTTTTGTTAATTTTAAAGGGGGAGGACAGATAATTATCCTCCTTAAATTAGATAAATGGGTTTGTGTACAGAATTATCCAATGTGCTTCAAACTTTGGATATGTTCTTTCTGATAAGGCAATCCCAGAATAGTTTGGGGGGTTTAATGGGTAAGTATAAAGTAGGAAACAAGCTACTACCCTCTCTCCTTAAATTAGATAAATGGATTTTTATGCAGAATTATCCAATTTGATTCAAAAATTGGATATCATTTTGAATAGACGTATCCCTGATTAGTTTTGGGGGTTTAATGGTCAAGTATAAAGGGAAAAATGGAAGAGTTAATCCCCCTTAATTTATATTTCGAGGAACGTTATTCTTTGGGGGAAAAAGGCTGTAATATACAACTAGTGTGAATAACCTGTTAGCTCAATGTCATCAGTTTAACTGGGTTCTTTTCTTTTTATTTTTACTCTTGTGACATTCAAGATAGTTTATTTTGAATTATAAATATTTTCACAATTAATGATATCCCACAAATAGTTATTATTTTTACTGTCAGGGATACCCCTGATTTGAACCATTGCTCTGAAGTCTACTTTAATTATAATAGATTTTGTATCACTTTTATGTTATGCTATATATATTTTTTTAATTTGATTATCTATTTCAGAAAATGCATCTTCATCAGAAGGAATAGGCTTTCGGAGATTCAGGTCTAAAATTTCTCCTACAGATAATAATTCAGCTGAAGAAGAGCTTAAAAAAGAAATCAAGTAAATTTTTTTTTTCTTTTTGTAACTGCAACCTGTAAACTGCTTCTTTATATGGGCCTTGATGCTTTTTTAAATGACAATCACAAAGTTTGGTCTTGAGATATCTTTTCGAAATTATATAAAAGTCTATGAAAACAAAACTGGTGATTTATTATGTTTGTTTATGTGTGTAATTAAAACTTTCTTCCGGTTATATATATTAGATAAATTATTTTTGTTTGCATGTAAAAATAGATAAATGAATTTTGCATCTAAATGTAAAATTAAATAACCTGTATTGAACAAAATGCTTGTACAGTGGAAGCTTGTTAATTCAAGCTAATTGCCCCCAAAAACTTCTATTGGAATTAATGTTAAAAATATCTCAATAATTCAAACTAATTTATATCACTTCGATTAATTCAAACTAAAAATTTTGAAAAATTCAATCAAATAAAAAAATTTTCTTTCTTTTTTAATAGAGAAAATACACGCTATGTTTATTATTTTGCAGTTCAAAATCATCTATATTTTTTATGTATGTAAAGAGGATTTCTAGACTATTGCATTTCTGCTAAATACTACTAGCTATTGTTTTGCTGTCCACTTCTTATCATTGCTTAACCTGGAAGTCTGTAAAAAACTGAGCGATGATGACATAATAAAAACTACCCGAGAACATGAAAAAATAGAGACCTTATTGAAATCAGAAGAGAATGCAGGAACTGTTAAGCATCCTAATGATCAAGTGATAATGGATTCTATAAAAAACACTGAAAGCATTTATTCAGATGGAGCATCCTCTGAAAATGAAACAAAATGTTTACTTTAAATTGAGAAGTTGGTTAAAAAATTTAAGTACAATAAACAAAACCAAACATTCAGATTACAATTTTTCCCAAAAATGTTATTTATATTTTTTATTAAAGTTTATTTTCTGCTACATATTTCATTTTATGATTAAAATAAATCTTTATTGCTTTTTAATATGTTTAATTTTAAGTAATATAGTACAATATATTTTCTGAGGTTACAGATACTAGGAGATTTTTCTTCTTCAGTGATGCACTTTTTAAGTTATATTTTCACTTGACATTGGATAATTCAAACTTATTTGTGAGAACTTTTGAGTTTGAATTAACAAGCATCCACTGTATGCGTAAAGCGGTCACTAGGTTACCAAAAAATATGTGGGAAAATTTTCCTTATCTTCCCAAAGTCATTTTCTCAATCTCACTGAGTCTCCTATAAATGTAAAGTACCCTGTAATCTAGTGAATAATATCAATAAACATGTGTGCTAATTAATTTCTATCTTTAAATATTATCTTATTTTTTAGATAATACTTAAAGATATTAAGCAAACCAATTATTTCAGTGACATGTGAGATGTGATAAAATAGTTTAGTAAATACAATCAAATGAATCCATCACATTTTCTAATTTTATAACTTCCCCTGTAAGGTTCTAATCAGGAATTTTTATTGACCATTCTCGTGTACAATCAAGGAAATAATCCCTCCCCCCTTATTAATTCTGCCTCAAATATATTGTTAAAACTAATGCCAACACTAAAAAAAAAAAAGTGTAGCTCAAATTTTTCATCGTATATCCTTAGAAAATAAAAATATTTTGATCTCTTAGGATTAATATAAAGAAAGAAAATGGAGATCTGACTGGTCCCTTAAATTAGGGCTTTAATTGATCATGTATATGGGTAGTAATTCTACTAAAAACTATTTGTAAATCATTTTTTATTTATTTATTTTTCTTTAAGAAAGAAAAAAAAAATCTTGGCTAGTTAATTACGACACAGCCTATACTTTGAATCAAAATCATGATGTTTTAATTTCAAAGCATAATAAAAAATGTGGATATTTTATTTAATTTTGTACATATTTGAAAGGAGTTTGGTCTCTTTTTCCAATCCTGAGCCGATGCTGAAAGCACATATTAGATAATTTTTATAATTTTAAAATTATTTTAAGATTAGTTTTCTCATTTAAAAATAAGTTATACATATAAATAAATTTTATGTAAAAAAAAAAAAAAAATCCTGAGCTTGAGCAATCCTGAGCTTGATTGCAAAATTATGCAGTAATAGTCCAGTCATTTAAGCTTAAATTAGGTAAGAATCTCGGAATTCGAGATACCCAGCTGTAAGTCTGTAAATACTTGTATATTGACATCCTAAAAGTTGTCTCAAAACCTACATATGGTAGGGTGTACGCAACTATTAAATTCCAAGGTCAAAGGTCACAAAAATCGGTTTTTTGCGCTTTTTTTGTAAATATCTCATTTCCTATAGGTTTTTTGCTATTTGTATTTATTATCAATATTGTAGAATACAAAATTCTCTACAAATTTTGTTTGAAAAAATTTTTCATACGTCGAACCGTTTTCGAGATAGAGGGCGGAGAGCGCGCGGTCACAGCATCACTCCAGGTCAAACGGTGCCTCCGGTCGAAAACGCGCCATTTATCATTTTTTTCCTAACCTACCCACTTTTTATTCAGTATTAATTTATTTAACAACATTTACCTGTCCATGTAATTGCAGAATTGTTAATGAAAATATAGGAATTATATTTGAATTGTAACCTAATTAATATAATATTAATAACTTCTTATCATTTAATGAAATAAAGTTGAAACGTTCCGAAAAAGTAATGCCGCTATCCTGTGTTAACAAATCTGTAAAAATAAATGATTGTAAAGTTGCAGTGGCTCCATTATTACTCTTCCAAAGTATTACTGCCAGCAAACAATTTGAAAGTAATCTTGAGGAATATCTTCAATATGAATTGAGCCCGTATCCAACAGCTCTATTTGATAATGATGGCATGAGAAAAACAACAAAATCGTCATTGTATGACAACATGAGCCCAAATGATTTTTTTCTCAATGAAAATAATGTGACGTTCATTATTGATGGCGGATTTCTTCTTCATCATGTTGTATGGAGCAGAGAAGATACTTTATCTATTATTTTTGATAAATACATTAATTATTTAAAAAGGCATTACAGTTTCAAAATAATTGTTGTATTTGACGGATGTTCAGACTACAGTAAGAACGTAAAAGCTATGGAGCAGCAGAGAAAAACAGCTGCACCTTCAAAAACGTATAAAGTCTGTTTAGATGAAACAATGGTTGTACCAGTTACTCAAGAAAAATTCTTATCAAATCGAAATAACAAAGATATGCTCATTAATACCTTAACTGAAGAATTACAAGCTGCAAATATTACTACTAAACAAGCCAGAGATGATGCGGATGTTCTTATTGTTGAAACTGCAATTGAAGAATCAAAGTCTGAAAAAACTGCAGTTATAATAGGACAAGATATTGATTTACTTGTCATTTTAATTGGGCGTACACTGTTTTACGAACAAGAAATTTTCTTTTAAAAAGTTGGGAAAGGAAATGTAAAAACGGAGATATACTCGACTAAAAGTTTTGATAATTATGCTCATTCCAAAACCCATATTTTATTTCTGCATGCATTAAGTGGCTGTGACACAACTTCTGCACTTTTTAAAAAGGGAAAAAAATCATTTTTAAAAGTTTTTGAGAAATTGACGAATTTGGATGAACTAGCTGCAGCATTTGAGGAAGAAAATAGTTCTGCCCAGAGATTATTAGAGAGTGGAACTCAAATCTTATTGGCAGTCTATAATGCTCCGAAATCTGTGAAAAGTCTCGATCATCTTCGTTATATGCATTACGTCAAGTCTACAAAACTTAATAAACCTGTGCAGCTTTCAATTCTTCCACCAACAAGTGCAGCTTCTCATCAACATTTCAAACGTGTATATTATCAAGTTCAAACTTGGTTAGGGCATTATTTGGAACTACAGGTATGGGGTTGGGCATTGCAAAACGATTTTCTGGAGCCTATCATGACAATTTTACCACCTGCTCCAGAAGATTTGCTAAATACAATTTTCTGCAACTGCAAGAGTGGTTGTGGTTCGCGATGCGGATGCAGGAAAATGGGCTTGCAATGCTCTTTAGCTTGTGGCCAATGTAATGGGCAAGCTTGTCTCAATGCAGAACCATATCAAAGCGACATTAACGAAGATGAAACCTTTGACCCCGAAATCATGGAACAACTTGAGACAAATGTCGTTGAAGACGATAATGAAGACCAGTTTGAAATTTACCAGCAGCCGAAAGACGACGATGAAGAGGAAGAAGATGATTAAAAACATAAATTATAGTTTTTGTACCCTTTATTCCATTTTTTTACTTTTAATAAAAATAAATGTATTGAATAGTATTTTTTAATAAAACGATTAATTCATAATTTATTTGTTTTTTTTTTCATCATGTAAGAAGTTATTAATATTATATTAATTAGGTTAAAATTCAAATATAATTCCTATATTTTCATTAACAATTCTGCAATTACATGGACAGGTAAGTGTTGTTAAATAAATTAATACTGAATAAAAAGTGGATAGGTTAGGAAAAAAATGATATATGGCGCGTTTTCGACCGGAGGCACCGTTTGACCTGAAGTGATGCTGTGACTGCGCGCTCTCCGCCCTCTATCTCGAAAACGGTTCGACATATGAAAAATGTTTTCAAACAAAATTTGTAGAGAATTTTGTATTTTACAATATTGATAATAAATACAAATAGCAAAAAACCTACAGGAAATGAGATATTTACAAAAAAAGCGCAAAAAACCGATTTTTGTGACCTTTGACCTTGGAATTAAATAGTTGCGTACACCCTAACATATGTAGGTTTTGAGACAACTTTTAGGGTGTCAATATACAAGTATTTACAGACTTACAGCTTGGTATCTCGAATTCCGAGGTGAACTTACTATAATGACTGGACTATAAATAATTGTTGTAATTAACATTTTAAAATTGATTCAAGATGAATTTTCTCATTTTAAAATATTTTAATACATATAAATAAGTTTGGTTTATTTTCCAAGATTGAACCCGAAAATGAAGGTACACAGTAGATAATTATTATTAATGTTTATTAAATTGTTTCAAGAGGAATTTTCTCAATTTAAAATAACTTATTACATATAAATAAATTTGAACTCTCTCTCTTGTAAGCCTATTAACATTTTAAAATTGTTTCAAGATGAATTTTCCCATTTTAAAATAACTTATTATATATAAATAAATTTGGTCTGTTTTTTCCAATCCTGAACCCAATAATGAAAGTACACAGTAGATAATTATTATTATTAGCATTTTTAAATTGTTTCAAGATGAATTTTCTCATCTTAAACTACCTTATTACATATAAATAAGTTTTGTCTCTTTTTTTTTTTTTTTCCAAGGCTGAACTTGATAATGAAAGACACTAGATAATTATTATTATCATTTTTAAATTGCTTCAAGGTGATTTTTCTCACTTTAAAATATCTTATTACATATAAATTGGTCTTTTTTTTTTTTTCCCCAAGCCTGAGAACAATTGCAAATGGTTGCAGTAAATAATAATTACAGTAGAACCCCGTAAATCCGGATCGGTTTGGTCAAGCGATGGAGAAACGATTTGGTTAATTTCCATTGCATAAACTTGTTTTATCGTCGTATTCAGAATAAAAAAAACTTTTTTCTGAAATCTTTTCAGAAGAATACCTTAAGCTTTCTGATTTACATTACACCCAATGAAATACTTATGCTCAAGCAGATGTGTGATCGTATGGCTCACAAAAGGTATAGAAAACTGGCACAGCAAATCATTACAAACTTTTTTATTACAAAGTAAACATTTTTACTGTCTGTAAATAATCAATAAGTTAAACATAAAGGTGATTTTCTGTATGTATGTTTTATTTTATTTAATTTTTTTCTTATTCTCCGGATAATCCGGATTTTCGATAATCCGGATTGGGTCTGGTCCCAATTAATCCGAATTATCGGGGTTCTACTGTATTAACATTTTAAAATTGTTTCAAGATGAATTTTCTCACTTTAAAATATCCTATTACATATACATAAGTTTGGTCTCTTTTTTCCAAGTCTGAACCTGGTTATAAAAGCACATAGTAGATAATTATTATTAACATTTTTAAATTGATACAAAATTAATTTTCTTATTTTGAAATATCTTATTACATATAAATAAGTTTGGTCTCTTTTGTCTGAGCCTGAACCCAATACTGAAAATATACAGTAGATAATTATTATTAACATTTTTAAATCGTTTCTCCTTTTAAAATATTTCATTGCATATAAATAAATATTAATCCTAAATATTTCCCTGTGATTATGCTTCATAATTTTTATATGCTTAAAAATTTGTTAAAAAAAAAAAAAAAAAAAAATTGTTATTATTAAAGTTTTTCCATTAGTAAAAATCCAATTCTCTTTCAAACTGATTTTTAAAAAATTGTAAAGCATTTGGTAAACTTAAATTATTTTCTTGTTTCTCAAAGATCAAGGTATTTTCCACTCTATTTTCTGGGTAAATAAAATTTCTACTTTGACCCTGAACCCAAAGCATATACAAATGTATAAGTATGTTTTTACTTTCTTTTTTTTCAGAAAAGAAAATTTTTCTGAAATGGATATCATAGGCCAAGTAAGTAGAAAAGCATTTTTCTTTTCCCTGAATTGAAAATATAAAATGTTGAGGTGTAATTTTACCTTCCATTGTTAGAATGATCCTTTTTACAATTTTATTTTATTGGTTTGTCTAATTATTAATCATTATCTAAAAATTTTAAAATCTTCATTTTTTCCCCTTAGCCCATTTGGGGCGAGCATCTTTTACAGAATTTTTAATCTTTTATCACCGGTTTTCCAAAAAAGAAATTTTTGCCCAATTGAATCAAGAAAGTGTTCAGATTAAATAAAGCAAATTTACTCATGAAAATAAGCATGGATTCTGAGCATCTTATGTGGCACATATACTGGTTGCTCGTCCCCAATGGGTTAAATATTATATTTCAAAGATCATTTTCAATTTTAATTGTCTCATTTCAAAGATTTTTTAATTCCACAATCCTTAATTCATAAAGAGTATATGCTACTTAAAATATCTCCAAGTCTACTATTAAAAAGTAATGTATGTCAACCAAACATACACTATATAGCCATCGATCATAGGACACTTTCAATTTTAGACATTTTGTCAAATATTCAAAGATATGTTTGCTGAATTTATCTGGAACTTCAGGATTATGAAGAGTATGGTTGATTTCATATGTGTCAATGACGATTTGATCAGAAAGACAAATAGAGGACCAACAAAAAATCAAAGAAAAACTAATAATATTTGAGACTACCCTATACATTAAAATGCACAAAATGATCTATCACTATAGCTTACAATCGATCGAAGAAAGTTGTGGGATTGCCACATCCAACTAGTTTTTTTTTTAATGATTTAATAGACAGCTCTATAAAGCAGCTCAAAAAAAAAAAAAAAAAAAAGCCAGTCAAATGTTGTAAAAATTCAGAAGGACATGACCGATAAAATGAGCTGATTTTTAGTTGCTCTCTAAAATCTGTTGAATGATTAGGGTTTTTCTACAAATTGCCATTTTTAATTAACTGCTATTGCCTTTACATACAAAAACAAAGTCAAATAAAAAAAAATTGTGTAATAAAGAATTACAGATCTTTTTAAATTTAACAGTATTGCCTCTCAGTTTTATCCATTTCTCCTCAAGTTGCACGCCTATGTTAAATTTGAAATTTTATTTCACTTATTTTTACTTTCTTCTATCTTTACAAGAAGAAAGTATTGGATTCATGAAAATTTTTGACTTCCAGTTTTCGACAGATTTATACGTTTTAGAAGGTCCTGAACACGTTTTGACTATTTTTAGAAAATGTCTGTCTGTGAGTCTGTCCGTCTGTCTGTCTGTCTATCTGTCTGTATGTGACAAGAAATTTGTGGGCGCTCTATCTCAAGAACTAATGCTCGAAATTTCATAAAATTTTTTATTCAGTTAGACCTTGATATGAATTAGTGCCTATTGGTTTTTGGTGTAAATTGGCCTGCAGGTGGCGCTGCTATACTACTTTTTTCATGATTTTCAAGATTGCTATATCTCAAGAACTAATGCACAGAATTTCACCAAACTTCAGATTCTGTGACCCCTTGATATACATAGACGCTGATTAAGTTTTGGTGTAAATTGGCCAGCAGGTGGCGCTGCTATGCCACGTTTTTCATAATTTTCACGATAGCTATATCTCAAAACTAGCTATAGAGCACAGAATTTCACCAAACTTCAGATTCCGCGATACCTTGAGATACATAGCCACTGATAAGGTTTTGGTGTGAACTGCCCTATAGGTGGCGCTGCTATGCTACATTTTGCATGATTTTTGCGATAGCTATATCTCAAGAACTAATGCAGAGAACTTCATCAAATTTTAGATTCTGTTACACTAGAATATATAACATAATTAGACGCTGATTAAATTTTGGTATTAACCTTGCAACAGGTGGTGAAGCTATGCTGCATTTTGCACGATTTTTCCGATAGCTATATCTCAACAACCAACGCACAGAATTTCATCAAACTTCAGATTTTGTTACAAAATGACATATAACATAATTACACGATGATTACGTTTTGTTATAAATCCTTCAACTGATGGTGCTGCTGTGCTATATTTTACACTTTTTTTTTTTAAACTAGCTATATCTCAAGAACTAATGCACAGAATTTCATCAAACTTCAGATTATTTTACACCATAACATAATTAGACGCTTTTTTACGTTTTGGCATAAATTATCCAAGATATGGTGTTGCTGTGCGAAGTTTTGCACATTTTGTGTTATAACTATATCTCAAGAACTAATGGACGAAATTCCATCAAATTTCAGATTCTGTTAGGTCTTGACATAAACAAATGCTTATTAGGTTTTAGTATGAATTACCCAACATGAGGCACTACTAAGCTCATTTTCTCAGAATATTAATTAAATTTTGCCTTTTAAGCTTTTCGGATACCAAAATCTCATTAGGCTAGGTCAAATGTTCGAGGAAATTCGCTAGTGGGTATGGGTAACTTTGGGATCACCACGTTTTTTTTTTTAATATTAAAATGTACTTATGAGATAGAAGAAAGTTTTGGGATTGACACATCCAACTAGTTTTATATGCTACTATGTATAAAAATAATCCCATTCCAAGCTTAAAATAATCCCCCATACTTCAACTTTGGAAACAAACAATAAATATTTTTCAGAATGTGAAAATCTTCTTTTTTTGTTATTATTATTATAAGATTGATTTTATCTGCACTGACCACCTTATCCTCCACAGACCATATTTATATATATGTATATTACGCACAAGTCTTTTATAAGAAATGCTAAAGGATTATAAACTGATTTACTTATGCAATTATGAATTTCTTTTTATAGTTTAATTTGGGTTTTATCATTACAAGACTTAATGATGATCTTTTTATCGTTGATCAACATGCTACTGATGAAAAATATAATTTTGAAACTCTGCAAAAAGAAACAGTACTTGAGACTCAAAAATTACTGAAGTGAGTTTTGTTTTTTTCTACATCATTGTCTATATAATATCATATATCAAAATGTCTCATAGAAAATTTTAAATTGAAGATGTTTCTGTCCTTTGATTTGATTGAAAAAATGTAATACAGTAATCCCTTATTCACTGGCAAGGGTTAGGTTCCCAGAAACATCTGCAAATGTCAAAATCGCGAATGTTGAGACTATCTTCCCATGTATATAAAGGGGTGAGGTTCTATATATTTTTTTCTTTTTTAACGCAAAAGATGAATTTAAATAAAAAAAAAACACATTATACGTCCAAAGGTGACCGGCCACTTGCAAATTTAGACATTTTGTTAAATATCTAGAAAGATACATAAAAAATTATTCTGAGACTCCAGGTGTGTAAACAGATTAGTAAAGGCCATATATTTCTGTGAAGATTTTTTTTCTGGAAATTTTATAAGGGACCGTCAACAAACTGAAAAAGTACGAAGATCTTTTGGGTAACCCTATCTAAACTAGTGTAGCAAAAGTGTTCAAACTGCAGATTATGATTAAGTGACTTATTGTAATACACTGTATTCATTTTTATGAGGATAGCATGTATACTTGTAAAGAAATTAATGTTTTTTAAAAAGGCAAAAACAAATTTTATAAAGTTTTTTGCTTATAATTTGCAGATTTCTTAATATCAAAACACTTTCTTTTCAGAAAATATGACAAATTTTATTGTGTATTATATCCAGAGTTAAAAAATAGTAAAACTTGTAGGAAAAATGAGCAGGTTTACTAAATAATGTTTCACTGTGCATGCGTCATTGCAATCAAAATGTAATTTGAATAATGTGTTAGATAAATGTATAGGGCAACTTTTGAAATATATACTTCTCAGAAATATAGTTTGAAAATTCTGAAAATAATTGTCGATTGAATAAGATTAAAATCCGTTATTTCCAAAATGAAGCAAAAAGTTGAGGTATTGCATTCACATATCCATTGATTAGTGTTTATATAACATGCACAAAATTGCACATACTACTATATTTGGATACAATACTACTATATTTGGATACAACCTCTCATCTTTTTGCTATATTTTGGAAATAACAAATTTTGAGCTTATTTGATTGACGATTATTTTCAGAATTTTTAAGCTATGTGTTGGAGACTTTTATAAAAGTTGCTCAATACATTTATCTAACACACTATGCAAAGTACATTTTGATTGCGGTGACACATGTACAGATAAACATTATTTATTTAGTAAACCTACTCATTTTTCCTACAAATATTATTATTTTTTAATTCTGATTACAGGATATTATGTACAATATTATTTGTCATATATTTTTTTAAAGAACACTATTTTATTTAAGAACTCTGCAAATTATAAGCAAAAAACTTGAAAAAATTTGGGACAGTTCTTATAAAAACCTTAAATTTTCTATGAGTATACACGCTATCCTCATAAAAATGAATAGTGTATTATAATAAGTCACTTAATTATAATCTGCAATTTGTATGCTTTTGCTACTTTAGTTTTAATAGGGTTACCCAAAAGATCTTTGTTCTTTTTCAATTTGTTGACAATCCCTTATGGAATTTCGAGAAAAAATCTTTACAGAAATATTTGACCTGTATTATTTTGTTTGCATACTTGGATTTTCAGAATAATTCCTCGTGTATTTTTCCAGATCTTTAACAAAACGTCTAAAATCACAAGTGACCAGTCACCTTTGGCCATATAGGGCCAAATTTGGCCATATTTGTATATTTATTATTGTATTTTCAGGTGTATAGCCCGCACCCTGTGTATAACCTGCACTCTTAAATCGAGCAGTGCAGTAAAAAAAGTTCGTGTATAAGCCGCGGAGATGCATCGGTGTATAGTCCGCGGGCTATACACCATTTATGAACGTATATTTCGATCAGGGTTCGAATTTAGAAGCCATTAAAGTATATACACGCGTATAAGTCGAGAAATTTTAGACAAAAAAAGAATTTCAAAGTGGAGGGGGGTCGACTTATACGCGAGACCTCAAAAAAAAATCTATGAATAAAATATCGGAAAATAGTTTGCTAGCGAACCCCTTTGCTACAGCACCCCTTTGTGTTTATAGAGTACAAAATCCAAAATCTGGAATCTTTCCTATCTTGACAGTTTTTAGTTTAAGATCATTTTTAGTTTATTTAAAAAAAAAAAATAATCTACCCTGCCCTGTTGCAAAGAAAACAACAACAACAAAAAAAATGTGTGATTTACGTCATTTTGGAAGAATTCAGAGGAGTCATTCTTTTTCGGAACGATTCTGAGAAATCCTTCCTTTTCAGAGTCGTTTCATTACGGAATGAGTTATAGGAATTGCTCCTTTTAGGAACAAGTCCAATGAATCGAACCTTTTCAGAACGAGTCCGAGGATCTTGCCCTTTTCGGAGTTTCGGACCGATTCCATAATTTCATTTCTTTTTTGAATCGTTTGTTTAGATCCACTGCCGGAATCGCTCCTTTTGAATCGTTCCTCAACAAATGACACATCTCTACTAAAAAACTGATTTCAGTTAACGTTAAAACGACTTATTTCAGCAAAAAGTATGTTTAAAATAAGTAACATGTTATACTATTGTTTTTACCATCTCAAATCAAGAGCAAATTGCGTTCGAGCGTCATTATTTCTTGCTGCCGATTAGTGCAATATTGGCGATAGTTGCGATAGTTCTTCCAAACCCAGAAATAACTGTATTTAAACAATAATAATAATAAAAAAAGCTTTTTTTTAAAGCTTATGAGAGAACTCTCTATATTTCGCAGCATAGCGAAAAATTTTTATAAATTTCGATGTTTTTTTCAAATTTTTTGAGGTTTAAAAATTGTAGAAAAAAATATCACAATTTCCAATTTAAAAAAAAAAAAAATCTTTGTATAACCCGCATCGTGTATAAGCTGCAGCGGCTTTTTCGAAGGTTTTTTCCTTGTATAAGCCGCGGACTATACACCCGAAATACGGTAATTATTATACATTAAAAGCACATACTTTAAATAAATTTGTATAATTATAAACATACTGTACAAAATTTAATTGCTAGTTTATGGTTTTAAAAATGTAGTGATGTGCGACTGTTTGACAGAACAGATTGTTTATGAGTTTCCATGTTAGGAAAAGTGGCGGCCTCGATTTCTATTTTAAGTTTAAGACTCCTCACCAGTGAAGAATCACATTCTTATGTGTTTCAACAAATAATTGTTGGTATTTTAAAATTTCCTTGAGAATTTCTGCCGAAAATATTTCACCTGCAATAAAAATTTTAAATTCTAGAAAATTGAAAAAAAATCTGTTTAGTAAATAAAGGAAATTACTGATTTAAATTTTCTCTCAACACAAGGGCAGAAGTCCTTGCATCTCAGACCATACAGTAGTCTATACTTAAGTGTCTAGTGTCATTTAGTTCACAGAATTAGTAAAATGAAGTGAGTTTATTTTATAAAACAAAACTCATGAATAACCAAGTTCAGTATTCGTGAATGTTCCACATTTTTTTATATTACACTTGTTAAGAATCTGTGAACATTAAGGGATTACTGTATTTTGATAGTTTGTTACCCTTCTTGTTTCTAATTCTGTTATTTTTAAATTTAATAAAGAATTATACAAAGGTTATTTATTTATTAGTAATATTTTTGGGTTAATAATAATAAATTCAAACAATGCCCCCCCCCCCCCCAAAAAAAAAAAAAAATCTTACACAGAATAATTTTAATGATGCCGATATCCATCAGTTGTATCAAACATGTTTTCTAAACATGAATTTTACTTAATTTATCTAAATTAGTCATCCCAGTCAGCTCTTTGAGCTTGTATATTAGTCGGTGTAATTAATAATTAGAACTGTACAATATTTCTTTGTATTTTTTTCAATAATATATCTTTTAAGCATTGTTATTAAATTTATATTTAAGGCATTATGCATTTCATTTCAGTCCTCAAAATTTAAATCTCACTGCTGTTTCTGAGGCTGTGCTCTTGGATAATCTGCATATTTTTGAGAAAAGTGGGTTTAAATTCCATGTGAATGAAGACAATGGAGTAGGAAATAAAATTCAGCTAACATCAGTTCCTGTCAGTCATAACTGGAAATTTGGTAAAGAAGGTAGGTAGTTCTTAAAATTTCATGCTTTTTATTTCCTGTGAAAACCTGAAGTAATTATGTTTTTTTTATACTTTTTATTTAACTGATGGTATGTCTTAAAAACCTTACATAACATTTCCTATTATAAATTAACATATAATTTGCATAAAATAAATATTTATATTTTATTAATCAAAGTAAACAAGTCTTAAAATTCAATCTCTATTTAATAATCCCATTTTAGATAGGTTTCGTATGAAATACTAGCTATTGCGATCGCTCCCATGTTGGAATTTCTGAAAACTTTTTGCAGATCTACACTGATCACAACCCCAGACCTCAAAATACCATTAGTAAAAAAGTTTATATCTATCTATATATGTATATATTTCACTTTTTTATGGACACAAAAACTTCTTTAATTCTGCTCTGATCTTTTCCAAACTGATACATAAAATCAAGGGGCATATAATCTCGGTCGAGTTTGTTAATGGGCAATATCGGACCAAGGGGGTAGAAATAGGGAGGGTTTTTGTGAAAACTGAAAAAAACCCATAATTTCTTTATGAAAATAGATATCGAATCAGTTTAAAGTTTATATTACTTCTAAAAAATAGGCCAAAGGTTTCTGCATAACAGATTTTTGATAAAATTAAAAATGGGCTCAAGAGGTGCAAAAAATAGGATTTTCTGGAGTTAAAAATTCATAACTTTGTCAATTCTCAAGATATCAAATCCAACTAATTTTTTTATAAATGCTCTTAATATGATCTAAAACTTTTGTATTGACCAGTTTTTTATAAGAACAACTCTTATTGCAGAAAAAAAAAAATTAAAAACAAAAACAAAAATGGGGGTGGAAGAAGAAAAAAAATCCATAACTCCATCAATTCTTAAGATATCAAATCTGATTAAATTTATCATACATCTTCTCAATAATATCTACAATTTTTATTTTCTGATAAAATTTCAGTTAAATTATGCTATTATTTTGCCAGATATGCATCATAATATTATTGTTGATTTTTCTCTCTTTAAAATGATGCACGCTACTTTTTTCTCCATTTTAACATAGCCTTTATGCACCCCTGCATATTTGAGAGCCTTTCTTGTTCTTTGCACTACATATTGCAGAGGTGGTATGGAAATTCCATTCTCTTATGTCATCATTTTCTAAGAACTGGTTATATCTTTTAAACTCCTGCTCATTTGACGTTGCCACTCTCTATTACCTTTTGCCCTAACTCTGGTTCAAAATTCCTTTTCAGTTGCGATGCTACCGGCAGGACCTTTTTCAGATTTTCTGATTGGCTCTTTGTGCTGAGAACATAATTGTTGTCGAAGGCGATATTTTCAATTTCAGTTCAGTCTGTCCAAAATTTTTGTCTGAAGAGGACATACCAAAACTTTGGATTTGGGGATCTTGATGGTGTCAAGCCGTAAGGCGTTGCGAGCATCTCTTATTTATATTATATTTTCTAAAATCTTGATCAATTATTAATATAACTATATTCTACCCTACTTTCATTTAAAGATGTTTTCACACTGATTCTTCAAAGTGCTTGGAGTGTAATTTCCTCGGAAAGTTTTGCCATTGGGTGAACGGTCCGGCAAGCGTCTCCCTCGGTAACCGGAGATCGGTAATGTTGCTAAAGTGAATTTTAAGATGATGACATGGTCATCACAATAACCCTCCATTACTAATTAGCCTTATTATGTGTTTCCAATTTTCCACTTTAAAAGCTTTTGCTAACGAAACTTCAGCTGAAACATCAGATGAAGTGGTCTTCATCAAAATGTTTTGACTTAGTGTCTACGAGCGAGCAGTGAGTTGTGCTACAGTTTATACTTTATTTGAAGTAGTAGTTCTACGCTGTGTAGTTCTGGTCTTAATGATTTTCCAATAGTTGGATTTTCTCTATCTTACATCAGTCGTGAATCTGTAGTATTTTGGACATGTGATCTTGGAACTTGTTTTTCATCAATTATAGTTTGACTCACATCTCCCCTACAGTTCTTTTAAAATACTTGTGTACCGTTTAATACAGATGGAAGATTTTAATTTATTTAATAGCAAGAACTAGTATTATTTCTTTAACTTATTAACTTATTTTATGAATAATATTCATCTATAAAGTCTAAATAGACAAATTAAGTGTATATGGTAAATGAGTTTTAAATATCAGGATCCTGATTTACAGGTGTTAAGTTTTTATGTCTCAATAAATAATATTGGTTTAATTAAATCGAGTATCTATCATTTGTATCTCTACATTTGTCTTATTTGGGGTGAGTAATAATTTTACATGTATCTTATTATTTTTCAGAGATCAGAGATATCACGACAACACTAATTATTTATACTTTAATATTACTTATATGATGACAATTCTTTTAATAAATTCTTATTTAATGTTAAATAAATACTTTATTAAAAGTTAGATGTTAAAAACTTAGTAAATATAAATATTAAGTTAATCTCTTTAGGACGCTTTGTACTTTTCCACTATACATACACACCTGTTGTGTAGATTTTGGATGCCAGAATTTATTGATGTTTTGACATTTAATTCATTGAAATATTAATTAGTTTGAATTTAAATATTTAGTAAAAATACTGTAAATCTCTGTATCCAGATATCTCATAACAACAGATTTCATTATTATCTTGAAACAATATTTAACAATGAATATTAAGGTGTAATCTGTTTAGATTATGTGTATTGCTTTGGTAATTTTATTCACTTTGTATCAATGCAGTTGCTCCCGTGTTTTGATTGTCCTTATTCCCTGCATTGTTTCATAATGTATGCTTTCATCAGATATCACCTTCAGAGTGATCTTAACATATCCTTAGCATTTTGAAGCTGTTTATATTAGTCACTTCCTCACAAATAGTTTTTAAAAAAGTTTTTTAGTTTTTACTCGGTATCTTTACATGAATAAAGTGTTGGATTCATAAGAAAGTTTGACTTTTGAATTTTCACAAATTTATATGTTTTAGAAAGTCCCAAACAGGATTTGATGGTTTTTAGAAAATGCCTGTCTGTTACTTTGGAGTTTGTATGTGCCAAAAAAATTTTGGCCACACAATATCAAGAAATAATGTACAGAATTTCATAAAACTTTAGATTCAGTTAAACCTTGATATAAACTGTTGCTGATTAGCACTGCTATGTTGCATTATTCAAGATTTCCGCAATAGCTCTATCTCAAGAACTAATCTACAGATTTTCATAAAACTTCAGATTCAGCTAACTCTCGATATAATTTGGTGCTGATTACTTTTTGGTGTAAATTGCTCAACAGATGGCGCTGCTATGCTCCTTTATTTATGATTATCATAATAGCTTTATTTCAAAAACTAATACAAGAATTTTCATCAAAGTTGAGGCTAAGTTAGTCCCTGATCTAGATTAGTGTTGTTTAGTTTTTGGTGTAATTTTCCCTACAGGTGGCGCTAGTATGCTGCATTTTCCCCAATTTTTCAATAGTTCTGTCTCAAGAACTAATGTATGGATTTTCATCAAACTTCAGATTCAATTAGGTGTTGACTTAAATTGTTGCTGATTAGATTTTGATATAAATTGCGTAACCAGTCACCCTGCTATACTGCATTCTTCAGGAAATATTAATATGTATGAGATAGAAGAAAGTTTTGTGATTGCTACATCGGAATAGTTAAAATATTACAATCATTTGGCATACAGGTATACAAAGACGCATCTAATTAAGTTGCAATCATGACATTTTTATTTTTCAATTCTATTTTCGAAACTCCAATTTAAATTGCATATTATAATATATGTTTATATTATACAAACAAACCTGTGGCTTTATGTAATTTATGAAATATGCCAAGTGATATTTATGTGCCTACTTTTGTACTGTTACAAATAATTGAAATATTACCAGTTAAACCACAGTTTAATTGAACTTTATTATTAAACTGTATTAAATGAAAATGAAACTTAATGAGACCTATAGTTTATTTTAAGTAAATTATAATTTGCAATGTATTTTAACGCTTTTACACTCATATCAGTTTTTATTTTAAATTTTAACTTTTCTTTAAAGATTCTTAGCAGGCTATTAAATTTAGAAAGTAACCACCATGCCACATTCCAAACTTCTAGTCCAGTGCTTGAAAATTGAAAAGATGTTGAGGTTCCTAGCATGAAAAGTATAGGTTCCCAGATGAAAAATGTAGGTTCCCAATAAAATTTATGTGTGAGTATTTTGAAGAAATTTGCCGTTTTTTGCAATGTTTTGACAAAATCTGACTTTTTTTGCGATCTTTTGACAAAATCTGCTGTTTTATTGCGATATTTTAATGAAACCGGTCGATTTATAGCGGCATTTTAACAAAACCGTCATTTTTCAATATTTTTTTAACAACTTTTGCCATTTTTTCACTATTTTTTTTACTAAATCTGCCATTTTTCCGCGATGTTTTAATAAAATTTGCGTTGCTTCGCACGATCTTTTGACGAAATCAAGGCTTTTTTTGCGATCTTTTATCGAAATCTGTTGTTTCTTCGGTATTTTTCTACGAAATTTGCTGTTTTTTCATGATTTTTTAAACAAAATTTGCCAGGGGTTTTTTTTGTGATTTTTTTAAACGAAATTTGCCATTTTTTCCAATTTTTTGACGAATTTCTGGCTTTTTACATAATATTTTGACGAAATTATGCATCCCACGGACCACTCAAGAGCTATGTTTTTGTGCAATTTATGAATATAACGCGTGCGCAGCATCATTGGCGACCACAATGATATTTTATGTTCCCGGCCGGGAACCTGAGTGAAAAAATATATGTTCCCAGAAATAATTCTGGCTTCCCCAAGATCCTGAGAATGCTATTTTTCAAGCCCTGTAGTCTAACATTCTACCATGCCTGTAATGGTAGTGACACTAACATAAAATATAGCTTTTGTCACAGCCAATATTGCCACTATCAAATTATCAACTTTACTTTTGAAATTGGGTTATTATTTCCTGAATTTCCATAGAAATTGTAATTAAAAAATTTTTTTAAATGCTTTTTGTTCATTTTAACCTCTTAAATTTTGAATATTTCAGAAAATGTTTTCAAAGAGTATTTACATCTTGTTTAATCTTATCAACATGACTTTATAGCTCAATTCTATTTATTACATTGCAGTTTTCTATATAACACACAGCTTCTAAAATATAAACAATTAAATTTACACTTAAAAAGAGTCTGAAATTCATATTGTTAAAAAAAAATGTTTTAAATTAAAAAAAAAAATTAAAATTAGTAATATAATGATTATTTATCCAGATGTATTTTTAATATGTTTATAAGGCATCATAAAATCAGGCCCATACAGTGTAGCTACGGTTTGAAGCTGTATTTTTCTGTTTTTAGGTATATTTGCTGTATAATGCACACTCTTTCTTTACAAAGAAACCTGTAATATACATACATATACAATGCTTTTATCTTTTGAAGTCATTCATTCCAAGAATTTTCAAAGGCTTTTGGACAATAGTATACTGAAGTGGCAAGCAATATGTGGATGTTAGGAGGTAACTAAATATTTACAAAAGAAGCCAAATACATTATGCCAGCCTAGAAATAGCGTGTGACTGGATAATAAGAGTTTTGAATGAAATTAAACCTGATCTAAATTAAAAGTCATTTAAAAAATATAGCAATCCAACAATTTAAGTAAAACCGTTGATATATATTCATCGATGGATCAATATGACAGTGACGGTGAATATAAAACAGAATTCGCTGATGTTCTTAAAGATACAACAAAAGAAGAATATGAAGAACTCATCAAGTTACCATATAATAAAAGTTTTTAATTTTATAAAGTAATATATATAGTTTAAATAAACAGTATTTATGGTACATATAGAAATCTAATTTCATGTAAGCTAATTTTTTTCTTAATTTTAAACATATCACTTTTATATTCAGCATGTAACACGCACCTTTAAATTTCAATCTTATTTTTGGTACTAAATATGTGCGTTACATGCTGGATTTTACGATAATTTCATAATGCATAAAATGATCTATATTATACAAAAATTTATAATTATACAATTTTTGATCCTGTAAAATAGAATTTTAAAATCTCCTACTGTATATTGATATGTTCGAAATCAGTACTGTAATTGGAAAATAATAATTGTGCAAACTCACCTTTTCACAGAGTTGACATTGATACTACCAGATTTTCCTAAGGCAAAAACTAATTTAAAATATTTAGGGAAAAGTCGATTTTGTAAAGTTAACAGTTGTAATTATTATATTCTAGTTAAAAAAAGTTTTGTGCTTATACACAATGCGTATTTTCTGCACTAACAAACCAAATACAGTCGAGTCTCTATATAACGAAATTCACCGTTCCAGTCAAAAATTCGCTATATAGAGAAATTCGATGTATAGAGAATGAAGTTAAAAATCGTATTTAATGTGTGAAATTTGAACAAATATTATTTTTGATCTTTTGAATTAAGAATTTGAAATATTTAAAAGTAATTATTAACCTAACATTTCATTTCTTAATTATTTAAGCTGTTTCAAAAAAGAGAACAGACATTTATTTGAAAGCTTAATGAAAATCAAATAAGAAAGACTTGCATTAATTTCAGACGAAGAAATCTGTAATTTTTTGTTGTTTTGATTTTAAAATTGTTACACTCTCAAAAAAAAAAAAAAAAGCTCAAATTTTAGCAAGGAATGAAAAATTGTAGTAAACATTTTTCTCCATTTGAAGGTATCTCTTATGTGCCTCTCATTGATTCCTCTCTTACATGTGTATCAATCCAATTGACTCTGTTTTGAGAAGGATGTGGAAAGGTGTGTGGGAGGTGGGATGAATTCATTGGATTTAAAGAAAAAGGGGAGAGGTAATAAAATAAATCCTCAGAACTGACGATAAATCAAAAATAAGTGATGGAAAATTGATTCCATATGATTTTGAAGCTTTTTGAAATTGAATAAATTAAGACCAATTTATGATGAAAAAATTCGTTATATGGAGATAGATATTTCGCTATATAGAGACTGTTTTTAATGTAATCATGCGAAAAGGGGACCGTTCCTATTAAAAATTCGTTATACAGAGAAATTCGATGAATGGAGTTTCGTTATAGAGAGACTCGACTGTATTTCTGGGAATGGTGTTCCCACCCAGTTACAGCACTGTTTGAGATACAAGGTAAGTTTTAATGATGTATAAAACGATCTATATAATGCAAAACCTTGTGCTTTTAGATTTATATTATAGAGATCTTCTACTGTATCTATCATGCTAAATTTGAAGTTTCTGTCTTTATCAATTGAACAGAATTTGCAATTTGGAACACTTTTTGATTATTTCATTCTTTTCAGTTCAAAAAATTTTTTTCAACTGTTCTTTGAGAGTAATTATTACATCTAAAAAATAACTATATGCTAAATGTCAAACTTCTTTCTTTAACTATTCCATAAAAATCAAAATAAAAAAAAAAAAAAAAATTCTAGAAAAGTTTCTCTTATTTCACTCTTTTAAATTTTTACTTTCTAAGAAAATGTTCTTAGTTCATCATATAAATAACAATCATGTCAAATTTCAAGTTTTTAAATTTTTTATATCACAAAAATCACTATTTAAAATTGTTTTATACTTCTGAAACCTAACTTTGGTACTGGCAGCGACATAAAATATAGCCTATTTTTGGTGCATGGTCTGTCACCATCAATTTTTAACCTTTACTTATGAAATTAACTTAGTATTTCCTGAGATTACATAGAAATCATAATTTAGAACATTTTTAGAAGGATTTTTGCCTATTTCATGTTTGGAATTTTTTACAAACTCTTCTTAGAGAGTATTTACATCTTATAAGTAACTACCATGCCAGATTTCAAGTTTCTAGCCAAGGGGCTAAAATTTTTCAGTATTACAAAAATTACGATTTTAGAACATTTTTGCTCCTGCAATACATTGGGTTGTAGTGGCAGCAACAAAAAATATAGCCTATATTGGAGCAAGCACTGTCACCATCAATTTGCAATGTTACTTTTAAATCCATTTGGTATTTTCTGAAATTCCATAAAAAGAATATTTTATAAACTCTTTTTGCCCATTTCACCTCTTTAAATTTGAATTTTTTAGAAACTGTTCGTAGAGGGCATTTGCATTACTTAGATATCTACCATGCCAAATTTCTGTTTTTAACAATTTCATAGAAATCACAAAAATGTTTTTTTATGTGTTTTACATGTTTTTACCCTTTTTAAATTTCAAATTTTTTAGAAACTGTTCTTAGAGATAGAGAGCAATTACATCTTATAAGTAAGCATCATGCCAAATTTCAAGTTTCTAGTCTCTTCAGTATAGCAAAAACTGCAATTTTTTTTTTTTTTTTTTTTTTTTTTTTTTTTTGGCTCCAGCAATCTTCTTTCCCCCTATTTGGTATTAGCAGCAACATGAGATGTAGCCTATGTTAGAACAGGAACTTTCATCATCATTTTGCCATTATTACTTTTAAAATCAGTTTAGTAGTTCCAGAGACTATCATTGACAAATACACAAATAAAGAAATGTTTCTTCTTTTTCGCTAGCTTTGATTTTGATAAAAATGCTTTCCAAATTTTGTACAAATTTTTATCAGTCTTTTACATCAGTTCTAACAGTGACAAAACAGATTAAGCTGCTTCTGTGAGCATTTGGTGATAAAGTTGATAGTGTCAGAGAGTATCATGTCACTTTTTCCACTCTTGCACTTGCAATTTAATATCCAAGATATGTTAGCGCATCTGTAAAACTGGCTCTATCATTGAATAGTGTTGTTCTATCATAGACTTCCCCAAATTGATACTGCTTGGGACCAATGGTTGTGCAGAGTTCAAAATTTTGTGGATTTCTGGTCATTGATTTGTTTACATTTTTTAAACATAATTTGAATATTATAATGCATTTTTGAGTGTTTAGAACAAATTAATTAGTTTTGCATAAATTCATTTGGAAATATAAATATCTTGGTTTTTGGTCAATTTCGGATTTTGCCGATTGTTTTTGAACGAATTATTGATGAAAATCAAGGTAGCACTATCAGGGTCCATACAGAGTTGGGAAGAAAAAATCCAAGAAGTACAGAAAAAATCCAAGGAGTCCCAAAAAATTTTAAGGACTTGCCACTTTTGTTGTTATTTATGCGGCATGCACTTGCACACCCCAATTTTTAATGCCCTGTTTGGAGAAAAGAACATTTCAAACAATTTTTTCTCTATTAGAATCTAATTATTGGTCTAAAATTGCACAGAATTCACAACCTTGGTGATTTTCTAAGTTTAAAGTAAAAAAATACACAATTAACTTTCCTAAGCGGTGACCAATGGTCATATACACAGAGATCAGTCAAACTCAAAACACTTATTATATATATCACATACATCTTTAAAAAAAATTTCAAAGGTAAAGAAAAAAAAAAAAAAAAACTAATGCAACATACACAAAAAAATATAACAACTTCTGAATTTATTTTTTTAGAGCAGCAATAAGGTAAAGTGTCCTAAAGCCGACATCTAACAAATATTTAAAGCATTACCAATTTTCTAAAATAATTTAGAATGAGTTTTTTTTTCTTCTTAAATCAAAGATATCTTGGATTTGGAAAATTGATAATGCTTTAAATATTTGTTTTACTTAAAGAACTGTATTTTGGGTGCCAGCTTTAGAGCACTTTACCTTAATCACTTTCTTTGAAGGTGAATGTTGTCCATGTCATACATAGAAAAGTGGAAAAAAAAAAAAAAAGCATCATTATTAATATTCCTGTAAGATACTAGTCCCCATTATCTACTCTTGAATACTTTAATTAAATTATGTATACATAAATAAAATATAAATCAAAAAATTTACAATAATCCAAGATTTAAAAAAAAATTCCGAGAGCAATATCACTCGCGTGCAAAACCGCAATACAATTTAGGGAGTTTCTGAGGAGTATTTTGTTTACCTAAGTAGTTCTAAGTACTACTTGGGAACGTTTTCATTTCTAAGTAGTTTCTAAGGAGTCTGTACGAACACTGCACTATTCTCATAAGTTACATTTACAGAACAAGATGTTTAAAATTTTTAAAATATAACATGTATAAAATATAAATTTTTTATTAAATCAATTTTGTTGCATTGAAATTTGTTTTTGCATGTTTACATTAATTTGCTTGCATTTGAAAGTTTTATAAACCAATTTTGATAGGGTCTTTTTTCCTATTTCAGATGTTGATGAAATGATATTTATGCTTACAGATAATCCAGTAAGTTAAAATACATTTATTTAATTAAATGTTTACATTTTTTTAATTGATTCATATTTTAATTTGGACATTTAAAATAAAAAAATCTGTATGCAATTTATTTTATATTTTGGTGAAGCATAAAAACATTCAATTTAACAAACAAAAAAGTGCATATTTATTTTACTTTTATTTATTTATACCAGGTTTCAATGATTCGACCTTCTAGAATAAACCAGATGTTTGCTTCTCGTGCCTGTCGTAAATCTGTTATGATAGGAACTGCCCTTACCTTTCCAATGATGAAAAAGGTACTGATAATCATATTTTAATTCATTTAATCAATTAATTATCTCTCTCTTTTTTTATTTATTTATTTATTTATTTATTTATATGGCGAAAAGGTTACTTTTATCATTTTTTTTACACATTATTTATTGTACATTTTCCCTTTTATCTTTGAAATGGAAAAGCCCTCCCCCCCACTCATATACAAAAAAAAAAATCTTAATTCTATTAAAAAAATTAAAAGCTCTTAAAATATTTTCTAATTGACCATCTGTATACAAAAAATGGCTAAAAATTTTAAGACCTTAAATCTATATATATAAAAGGAATTCCGAGGATAATTAATTGAATAATTGAATAATTATTTGAGGCACAGATAGGCCCTCATCCTCTATATTCCTTTTATTTATAGAGATTTTACACAGCTTAGGTAAACGCAGAAGAAATATAAAACAGATAATGTATTTATCACAAAAAATCGTCTGCTAAGAAAATCTTTTTTCATTTTGAACTCTATAAATAAAAGGAATAAAGCAGAAGAAATATAAAACAGATAATGTATTTATCACAAAAAATCGTCTGCTAAGAAAATCTTTTTTCATTTTGAACTTCTATAAATAAAAGGACAGATAGGCTCTCAAACAGTGAATCGTCGAATATAATTGAAGAACAAATGGAAGAACAAATGGAAGAACAAATGGAAGAACAAATGGAAGAACAGATGGAAGAACAGAAAGAAGAACAAATGGAAGAACAAATGGAAGAACAGATGGAAGAACAGAAAGAAGAACAGATGGAAGAACAAATGGAAGACCTCTTCATTAACAATAAAAAAAGATATGCAAACGAAACCCCAGAACACCGATCAAACATATCTGCCGGAAACTGACGAGACATGGCACAGAAACGTGAATGTGTGGGGTTGTAGAACTGGCATTCAGATAGTCTTCGGGCTACTGAGGGCGGGCAACCGTCTAGTAATAATAATAATAACTTTGTGTATTTATGTCGGTTTAGGCATTATTTTTAAAGTGATTCTTCAAATTAATATTCAACATTTGCAAAAATACATTCTATAGTTAAACATACTTTGAATTTTATTCATTATTGATATAATTGATTTTTTAATTAATTTATTTTTTAATTGCAGCTTATTTTGCACATGGGTGAAATCGAACAACCATGGGTAAGTGAATTATTTAAATCGTTTAATTGAAAAAAAAAAAAATAATAACAATAAACTGAAAGAGCTCTTTAGTTGCAACACTTTAAAAATTACACACTCAGATTTATGACATATATATGCACAAGTTGGAATTTTCATTTATTTTTCTACAGAAAAACTATATTTATAGAAACTATTTCTTCATCTTTTAATTTATTTACTATTAATCTCTTCGTCGGCATTCTGTAAATTGTGTAATTGTAATTTTAAGGCAAATAAAAAGTCAGAAAGTGAAGGAATCGAATATGACTGACATATAAAAGGCAAGCTATAATTTTAAAATTGTTGTGAAAATCGATTGATTTTCCACATTGATTCAATTTCCATTATTATTTATTTAAAAAAATTTGGTTACAGTCATATGTAACAAAATTCCTTTAAAAAAAATAGGTATTTAAGTATTAATATTAAAAGAATTTTAGAAAGTGGACGGTAAAATTTGATTTAATAATGAGATTTCCTTAAATGGTGTAAAGATATTTTTATTCAAAGTACAACTAACACAATTTTGTTATCTTGTGTATTATTCTTGATTTTTTGGAATGTTTATTAACCCTTTAAGCGTCTGGCTTATTTGTTACTTTTTGTTTAACGATTCATAAAATAATACCTATAAAAAACATTTGTATGAGGATTTGTTTATGGTTACTTTACATATTTATTTATCTTATGCACTACAAAAAAATAACAGTAACATCAGTTTTGTATTAAATTAGCCCTTGATTTTAAAGATTACGTGACGGAAAAACCCAGTTAGGACGCTTAAAGGGTTAAACAATGAAGCTTTACCTTTTATTGTTATGAGAACATCATTTATCTATCTGACAAATTACTTTAGTCGCTTAACCAGATTTCAGCAATGTTAAAAAAAATAATAATAATAGTAAAATGAAATCACCAATGAATTAATTTCAAAATTTTTGCTATAAGGCAGAGTTTGGATGTAGTTATGAAAAGCAAGAGCAAAGATATATTGAGTGAGAAATGAGGGGTGGGAGGGTAAAAGATATTTGAAACTATAAAGATAAATATAACAACATTTATGTAAATAATGTTGTCTTAAAAGGTAGAATTCTACTTCACATAAAGTTTTTTTTTTTTTTTTTTTTTTTTTTTTTACCCGAGTTAGATAAATGTGTTTTGAACTAGAAAATTTATTTAATAATTGATAATACCATTATTGTTATCATATTGTAATGCAAATCTAAACATGATTTAAATAAATTTTATAACATGATTCTAGTTATGTTTTACACAAAGCATTATTAGTAAAATAAATTAACATACATACATGTTAAATATGCATTGTAAACTACGTAATCGTTTATTTATTTATTTAAGAAAAGGTAGACAGGCTTTTTTATTAAGAGCCATTCAGTCAACTATTTTTTTAAAATAATAGTTTCTTTTTCAGCCTTGGCATTAAGACGGTATTTTATCAGCAATATGAGTTAATTTTTTAATTACAACATGAATTTTGGGTGATGGCTGTTACTTGAAAAAGCAATACATGATAAATGTTTAGGCTTGAGTTTCATGTCTTGATGAAAAAATCCGTTACATTAAAGATGGAATTACAATTTTTACAGACCTTAATTTTGGATATCAGTATATTGATTCATATATAAGATTATTTGAAGTAACCTCATTCAAATGAATGGTCTAAATTAATAATCTTAAACTGTGTTTACAAATCCCATGAGGAGGTGGGATCTTACAGTGTATTTTCAAGGTGCCCTTGAAGGTTTCAGATTCAATTTCAAATTTTTCAGTTATCAAAAGTAGGAGAGCAGAAGATATGCAAAGGTACTGAAAGAATTAGCTAAAAATACACTTTAATTGTGCTGCATACTTATTCTATACATTAATCCTGTGAGTTTATACACTATATTGCCATTGATTATGGGACACTTGCGATTTTAGACATTTTACTAAATATGTAGAAAAATACATGATGAATCATCTCGAAACTCTTAGTGTATAAATATAATAGTATACGTCATACAACTCCGTGAAGATTTTTTACCGAAACACCATAGGGGACCGTCAACAAATTAAAAAAGAATGAATATCTTTTGAATAACCCTGTCAAAACTAATGTAGCAAAAGTGCTCAAACTCTAGATTATGATTGAATGCCTTATTGTAATACACTGTGTTCATTTTTATGCAAATAGCATGCACACTCGCAGAGTAATTGAGGTTTTTATAAAAATGGTCCCAAATTTTTCCAAGTTTTTCCATTATAATTTTCAGAGTTCTTAATATAAAATAATATTTTTTTCAGAAAATATGACAAACAACATTGCACACAGTACCCTGTAATCAGAATTAAAAAATAATAAAAATTGTATGAAAAATGAGTAGGTTTACTATATAATTTTTTACTGCGCATGCGTCAAAGATATCAGAATTTCATTTGCATATTATGTTAGCTAAATGTATAGAGCAACTTTTGCAAAAGTCTCAAAATCATAGCTTGAAAATTCTGAAAGTAATCGTCTATAGAAAAAGGACAAAATCCGTTGTTTCCAAAATGAAGCAAAAAAATGAGGGATTTTATCCAAATGCAGTAGTACATCCCATATTGTGTATTCTATATTGACACTAATCAATGAATATATGGATACAACCCCTCTTGTTTTTGCTTCATTTTGAGAATAACGGATTTTCGACTTATTCAATTGACGATTATTGTCAGAATTTTCAAGTTATGATTTTGTGACTTTCACAAAAGTTGCTCTATACATTTAGCTAACATAATATGCAAATGAAATTTCGATATCGTTGACGCATGCGCAGTAAAAAATTATTTAGTAAACCAACTCATTTTTTATACAATTTTCAGTATTTTTTAATTCTGATTACAGTGTACTGTGTGCAATGTTGTTTGTCATATTTTCTGAAAAAAAAAATAATATTTTATATTAAGAACTCTGAAAATTATAAGGAAAAAACTTGGAAAAATTTGGGATCATTTTTATAAAAACCTTAATTACTCTGCGAGTATGCATGCTATTTGCATAAAAATGAACAAGGCTTATTACAATAAGGCATTCAATCACAATCTAGAGTTTGAACGCTTTTGCTACATTAGTTTTGACAGGGTTATTCAAAAGATATTCATTCTTTTTTAATTTGTTCATGGTCCCCTTTAGAGTTTCGGGAAAAAATCTTCACAGAGATGTATGACTTATACTATTATAATTATACACTAAGAGTTTCGAGGTGATTCCTCATGTATTTTTCTAGATATTTAGTAAAATGTCTAAAATCGCAAGTGTCCCATAATCAATGGCAATATAGTGTATATGTTGCATTTGATGCACAGGGTTAGTTAGGTCTTTACTTAAAAGCAACATTATTTCTTAGTAATTTTTGGTTTATTCAATTGAAAAAAAAAAAAAGTTCTGTTATTAAATAATGCAATGAGTACTATTCAGAAACAGTAGTGTGCAAAAGTGACTTGTTATTAATAAATATCAAGAGTCTCAAAGACATATATATCATGAATCTTTTCCTTGACTCGGTAGCAGAAAGTTCAAGACAGGAGATGATCATAAAAAGTTTTCTATTCTTTTTTGCAGATTATTTTTCAATCAACCTTTATTTTACTTTATTTTATGTTCAGCTCTTTATTACTCAATATAAAAATTTAAAATTGATATTATTAAAAATGAACATGCATAAAGGTGTCACAGGTAAGTGATTGTTTGATTAACTACTTAATGATCGCATTAAATTATGGCGTAAAAATTCAAATTCATTATTCCCACCACTTTTTTGAAAAAAAAAAAATCATCTTATTTAATGACATGTAATATGATACCAGAATAAAACCAATTGCTCTATTTTATAAAAGTGGTGGAAATCAAACTATTCTGAATAAAAGCCTTAAAGCTTGCAGCCCGTGAATGTCTCAGACGCAGCGATTAAGTGGTTAACACTTAAGTTATTTTATCTACAGATTATTTTCTGCCTCTGACATATCAGTCGCAGACACTTGGAGAATTTTCTACCGTTCTTCACCTTGATAACTAAGAATTTAAAAATCACTAGTCCAGTTTAAATACTGTATCCTTTTTTTATATTTATGCATTATTTCTTAGTTTAAAAAAATTTCTACTGTTTAATAATAAAAAGATAGTAACTAAAATACTATCTTTTGATAAAATGATAAAAAGATAATAACTAAAATACTATCTTTTGATAAAATGATAAAAAGATAGTAACTTAAGTACTATCTTTTGGTAAAATGATAAAAAGATAGTAACTAAAGTACTATCTTTTGATAAAATGGTAAAAAGATAGTAACTAAAGTACTATCTTTTGATAAAATGATAAAAAGATAGTAACTAAAGTACTATCTTTTGATAAAAAGATAGTAACTAAAGTACTATCTTTTGATAAAATGATAAAAAGATAGTAACTAAAGTACTATCTTTTGGTAAAATGATAAAAAGATAGTAACTAAAGTACTATCTTTTGATAAAATGATAAAAAAATAGTAACTTTAAAATTACTTTCAACTGATATTTTTACTTTCAGAATTGCCCCCATGGTCGACCAACTATGAGACACTTATTCAATTTGAATCTCCTGAAGACAGTAGAAAAGGATTCAGCAGATTGATCATTTTTAGAAGGGAATAATTGTAATTACAATGTTAAATGATTTTATTAATTTAAATAGAAACTCTCATGTACATAAGATGATTTTTATTACATCTACAATAATTATTAAATTTTTTAATTCTTTATTTTGTTCTCATTTTTTAAAAAACAAAAAATCATAGATATATTTTTAAAAATTACCTTTGTTACTAAGAAGTTTTTTTTTTTTTTTTTTTTTTTTTAGAGCATGGATCTCCAAAATTTTTATTTAAAACCTCAAAGCAGAATATTTTGCAATGTTTTTTAGCTGATCAAAAATATTCTGCAGGAATTGCACAAGTTTTTCTCACAACCAATGATGATTTTCACAAACTTTTTAAATGAATGATTAAGGAATTTTGAGATTTTTTTTCCCTCAACTATTGAGTGATTAATTTCAAGATGTGAATCTGAGTTTTTAAAAAATAATTCTGAAATTCACAGCAAAATTTCTGAAAGATTGCAATAGAGGGGGGGGGGGATGAATCTACTATGTTTTTATTTATTAATTTTGCACCTCTTTGACGAAATTTATGGTTTTTACATAATTATTTTGATGAAATTTGCAGTTATTATGTGATCTTTTGACAAAATTTATGGGGTTTTTTGTGATTTTTTTTGTCAAAATTTGTGGTTGTTTTGTGATCTTTTGACAAAATTATTGGTTTTTTTGCAATCTTTTGACAAAATTTGGGTTTTTTTTTTCTTTTTTCCAGTCTTTTGGCAAAATATGCCATTTTATTGCAATTCCTTATTGGAGTTTTGCACGATCTCTTACCTGAAATTGCCATTGTTACACAATTCTTTCATGAAATTTGCTGTTTTTTCACGATTGTTTGACAAAATTTGCATTTCTTTACGATCCTTTGACAAAATTTCGAGCTTTTTCCCAATCCTTTGACAAAATTTCAGTTATGTATCTGCTCATTTACCAATTCTATCAGGTATTATAACAATGTTAAAATGGGGTAGCTTTTCTACGTTCACTTACTTAAAAAATTTTTAAAAATTCTTTTTCAAAAAATAGTCTATCAATATGTAATACTCTTTGTATATTTTAACAAGTTTATTTATACTTCACAGTTAATAATATGGTATTCCATATAATTTATTCCATATAACTGTGAAGTATAAATAAACTTGTTAAAATATACAAAGAGTATCATATATTTATAAAGTATTTTTTGAAAAAGAATTTTTAAAATTTTTTAAGTAAGTGAATGTAGAAAAGCTATTAGATTAATTTTAAACACGATTATTCAATCGGTAAATCAATTATAACAGAAGTAATTTATTCCATTTTTCAATATTGGGTGAAATAGTTCTCCAGTGTTCGTGTCCGGGATAGCTCAGTTGGTAGAGCATTGGTGGCTTCAGCCAATACATCCCTGGTTCGAATCCTGGCCCGGACTTTTTTCACCTAATATTGAAAAATGGAATAAATTACTTCTGTAGAAAAGCTACCCCATTTTAAACTTGTTATAACACCTGATAGAATTAGTAAATGAGCAGATATATAATTGTTAATACAAGTATTAAAAAATTTAAAGATAAAAACTTTGGGTTTTTTTCTTGTCTATTTTGAAAATTTCAGTTTTTCCCGTGATCCCCATACGAAATTGGCGATTTTATTTCCACACAAATTGATGAAATTGATTTTTTCAGCGATATATTATGTATGAATTTTGGAATTATGATCGATTTCTTTAAATTTTTTAAACTGACTTTGATTTTTCCTTTGATTGAATGGTGATTTCTTAACTGATTATTTAAAATGTTGTGCAGAGGAATTTGTTGTTGTGTGACGCACATCACATTTTTAAGCATATTCTGCTTTGGGGATTTGAAAGATCACTTTAATAATGTTCAAGACCTAACACATCCTATTAAGATTGAGTAGTTTTTCTTAAATTAAAATGAAACAAATTTTTAGTGCTTGTTTCTTTATTGGAGGCCTTGGCGGTTTTTAAAATGGCATTAATGCAATTTGGGTACCGAATTATATACACACTGCTATGAAAACAAAAGTAATGAGCTGTTATACACGTTTATGTATAAATTTAAAAAATGATTTCTGAATGTATATATTAGGTAAATTCAGAGCTGTAGCTAGAAGTGAATAACAGTAAATTTTGTATGTGCTTAGTATGTAAGAATAGGACAGAGCCTATTTAATATCAGTAACCTCGATTTTCCGGAACTATTTTTTTCAGACTCTCAAAAAATTCGTTCTGATGAAAGATACATAAAAATTTTCTATTTTTTAAATTTTAAGTTTGGACATAAAAGACAATAAAATAACACAAATTTTGCATAAAGAATGAAGTTGATCGTATTAGTAGTTATCAAGATATTTCTAATCCTGTTTTCCACATTCTTCGATTTTTCATGACCCTGTATTTCATCAAATTTCAATTCAAAGATATATTTTAATTGGAAACGAGACGCTTAATCCGACACAACAAACTGTTATTGAATATTATTTTTATTTTTGGAGTTATAAGGATGTTTTTTTTATGTAATTCAGTATTACTTGAATAGTTTGGCATTTTATATTTATAATTTATTATTTATAATTTGTCGAAATCTGTTCATCAGCAATTCATTAATAGAGCATGATTATGTGTTAAAAATACTTAAATATACATTTAAATTTTGTTTTGGAATTGCAATGCATTTTATAAATAGTTTACACATTAAACTATTTATAACATGCATTAAACTATTTATACTATTACACATTTTATTTTCATATACGTTATATTATTCATATTTATGATGGGTAAATATTACAGTGGCCCCCAACAACTAGTTAATAAATGCATGCATATCATAAGAATTAATATATAGACTTCTACATATTTGGCGATGCTTCATAATAATTTTAAACTAGTTTTTTCTGTCCCTTTTAATATTTGTCTCAGAAACCAAGGAGAATGGTAAATGCCTGTTTTAATATCTTAATGAATAGATTTATTTGATTCATAGGTATATCGTGTGATTACATAGGGCAATAAAAAAAGAATATTCCGTGCATAATTCGCACCCAGGGTTTTTGCCCTAAATTTTGGGAGAAAAAGTGCACCTTATACACGAGTAAATGTGGTAGTTTTCACATGTTTTGTTTTCATATATTATATTATGCATATCCATGATGGGTAAGTATTACAGTGGCTCCCAAAGACTAGTTTTAGTTACAACTCAGTATTTCTGCAAAACTGTGAAAGGGCCTCAAAACTTAGATTTTTCAACAGAATTTCATTTGGATTTTCGGAACAGAAATTCATTTAGTGACCTTAGAATCTTTTTCAGGGGAGGCTCAAAGTGTTTTAGAGGGTTGGGGGGCTGAGCCCCTCCTAGTGTGGTGTGACTTGTTAGAATAAGTAGCAAAATTACTAAATAAAATAATTATGGTGTTGAAAGAGTACTTTATGTTGTGTAAACCATCAACCCTATTTGTTCTTTTAGGTCCAGCAGTTAAAATAAAAGGTACGATCTTATTTTGTTTGGTGTGTTTTAGAATAAATGATGAGCAGATTTTTTATTACTAAATACATTTTTTATTGAATTTTGCTTAAGAAGGAAGAAAGATCTTCACCCAATGGTCACCAACTTTAAGTGAATTCTTTGGTCGGTAAAAATTAATTCCAATAGCTATCTCATAGCAGAAAAATATAGCTTAAAAATTTATAAGATGATCCTCTATCAATTGATTAGAATTATTCTACAACACCAACATAATTAAAATCCTTTAAAATGAAGACAGCATCCATACTAGCTTTTTTGCCGTACATCATAAGCAGGCAGACCAGCTGGCTACGCAGCCCTGCTTTTCTTAAAAGATTTTTAGGTAATGCAGCATCAACACCAAAATGTATTCTAATTCAAATTGACAAAATCTTTAATTTATAGTATGTAACAGAGGCAACAAACATCAGTGAATGGGATATTTAAATTTATTGATTAAATTTTAAAAGACGACGAAACACAAGAAACAAATCAGAGACTTTAAAATGAAATTAATAATGTTTCAATTTGCTATGAAAGAAACGTAATGACCTGATGTCAATAAGTGCATAGGGATAGGAAGAAACAAAACTTTACTGGCACATTCCAAAGGTGATAATCAGTAAAAGTAAACCTTCTATGAATTGCGAGTGTGTTCCACTGGCAACAGTGCAATCCAGCTGACCAGGAGAATGAAAGCTGTGATATTTCATCTCACACTTAGTATCCTCTTATTTATGGCCCTTTGTAAATTACTTCTGTTCCTATATTATAATTAGAAAAACCTATGGCTTTGCACATGTAGTTGTTGAAATATGCCATAAAGAATCTGTATGCTTATTTGCATTAAAGAAAATTATACTGCTATGAATAATTAAAATAATTATTAATTAAGCCACAGTTTGACTAAATTTTATACTTATGTTGCTTTACATCAACAACAGACTTAAATTAATGAGGTGACCTAAAATTAACTCCAAATAAATCGTAAATTTTAGAATGATTTTTGAATGTTTTCTGCTCTTGTCATTTTTCATTTGAAATTACCAATTTTTTTTTATAAACTATTATTAGAGAACATTTATTTCTTAAAAGCAAGACAGTACTAAATTCTAAGCTTCTATATCTATTGTAAAACAGCAATAATAATTTTAGAACATTTTTTTTATTCCTGCATTCTTTTAAATTTCAAATTTTGTAAAATCTGTTCTGTACGAGCATTTGTGTTGTAAAAGCAAGGTATGTGAACTTTTAAATTTCTATTCTTTGCAATTCTAAATAAATCATAATACAGTGAAAATCCACTTGTACATTACCTGAGTTGTAAGTTTCCTTCAGTTATACTTTTCCACTTAGTGGTCCCAGTCCTTTGCCATTAAAAATTAGCTGAATTAGACATTTCCGTTAGTTTTACATTACATTTTTGAATAATGATAGGAAAGTTTATCTTGCTTATATTTTATTGCAGAAACTTTTGCTACACCTTGACTTGAAACTTTTCTGACCACTGTTCTAGTATGTCATAGGTTAATTGATGTTTCATCATGCAGCTTAACAGTGAGTCAGAAACAGAGAGTTCTTTCTGTGGAGGAAAAGATTGAAATTAATCAGACAGCAAAGACAATTCACATGAGAATGAAAAAACTCTGTCTCGGTGTGCTGAAATACCAAACCCTACCTTCAACACACTAAGCAAGAAAGAAAACATACAAGATGCTTTTACTGCAGTTGGCTCAAGCTTTTCCAAGCAAACATACCCACAAGATGGAATATCTTCCAAATTGGAAAAAAGCTCTAAAAATATGACTCCTGTCTAAAATTTCAGTTGTAATTTAAATAATTTAAAATTTAATGCAAGAAAAGGCCCTCGAGTTATCTGTAAAGATGACCATAACAGCAGGATTCAAAGCTTCTCAGGGTTAGTTTAGAGACTTCAAAGACTGCTCAGTATTTTACTGTTCACACCATATGTGGAAAGTCAAATGCAGTCGATAATCCCACAGTGGACCACTTCAAAGATTAGAAACTTCTGAAATTATTTTGAGGATTTAGTGTGAAAGGCATTCACAACATAGATAAGACCAGACTAATTTGCATCCTAACAAAACCCTGACAGAAAGGATGACTCATGCCACAGAGACAGGCTGAGTAAACAATGCTTGGTTCTACTGTTTCCGAGCAATGCTGATATTATCAATAAACTACGGCCTTCAGAAATTTGATAATACAAAAAATTGGGTGTAGTAGAAAGTATACAGAGGTATACACCATACATACTGAAATTTATTAAAAAGCTCCAATAACCTGTGTTTCTCAAATAATGCCATAGCATATATTCTAGCCATGAAATTTCATGACTCTAACATATACCATCTGCCTAAAGCATATACCATCTGGGTTTTTTTTATGTCTACAAATTGGCAAAAATCTCAGTTACTTTAAAAACGTAATCACATTCCCCATCAATTATGAGGCAAATGTAAAAGCATAGATCACATGATCCAGTGGTGACCATCCCCCCAAACCCAATGACGCAAATCCCCCCCCCCCCAAAAAAAAATCTTCATACTTTAACATTGACCCCCCCCCCCCCCCCTAAACAGAAAATCAATTGTAAAATATATTCTACTTATAATCTACTGCACATTCAAAAGATAGCAAGTTGAGCATACAGGGTTGCCACTCTAATCTTGAAAAAAAATTCCCTGTACTGCAACACGTTTATTCCATGTTGAGTGCGAAAAAATATATGCATGTATGAAGGCTAATTAGAAATTTTATAATTTTCCATTACCAAATTCCCTGTGTTTTCCAGGTTCTCCAGGTGGCGTGGCAACCCTGGCATAGCGGAATGAATTCTTATTGTTCTTATCTAGAACTTAAAGAAAGAAAACAAGAGAATTTTTCTGGAAATTAAATTCTGAAAAAATTTAAAAGTGATATAAAAAAAATCAAGATTTTTTCTAACAGTAAAAAAGAGGAAATATTAAGAATTTAAAAGTGCCCTCCCCCCCCCAAAAAAAAAGTACTTTTTCTCAAATTTCCCCCCAAAATTAAATTGTATGATGCATTTTGCGTCACCAAACCCCTCTCTGGGCACCCCTGACATAATCAGTCAACTGAAAAATCAACACATGACTATAGGAAGAGAGAAAGAAAAAATTATTGTATTTTATAGATAATTTTGATGCCCCCATACACCTAAGCCAGCTCAAGAACATCCTAGGAGTTTTTTCAAGTGAGCTGCACAAGCAAATTACAGCCATTAGATCTGGGCATAATTCCAAATTGTAGATTCTATTTTAGTATATTGTATCGTATCTTAATGTCCAGAAGAAAAGCGCTCTAAAATAAGTGTCCTTAAGGTAGAGAGTCCTTAAGGTCCTTAAGAAATAGTTTCTATCATGAATATTACTGAATTTTCTTTTTTAACTTTCTTTCCAGTCTCATTAAAGAGCTATTTCACTTACACGAAAATACTCAATTGCTAATGTTAATGCTTTCCATGACTAATGGTAGGTTCTTAAAGCTCACTTTTCTTTTTCTGATTCTATGGAATTCATTGTTGTTTTATGAAAGAGAGTGGCTCCTTTTACAATTACTAATACTTTTTGCAATGCAAGTGTTTGGCATTGAAAATTTTACTTTGCCTATCGATGAAGCTGATGAACCTGAACATTGGGAGAAATTGCCTGAAATAATTATGTATATTGCGATGACGACATGTTTGTGGCAAACTAAGCAAGTCACTTTGGCCATGCCTTTTCAGAAGATTACATTTAAAATCCATAGTTGAAAATTCAAAAGTGCAGTTCTTAGCACACTCTATATGCAGTTTCAATTGCATTTTTAGATGACGCCGATGCAATATTATAGCGAAAGTAACTGGTATGACTGGCAACATGTCACACGAATCAAATTATGATAGTCCCACTCAGAACAATCAACTGATTCCAAACTTTTGAGCTTCTCTGAGGACTTTTGATATAATATAGCGATTCATCAAAAGTAAAAGCTGTAATGATAAAATGGCTGTATTATTAACAGAAATGTAAAGTTTATTGTACTGTGTCAGTTCTGCAAGAGAAAAAAAAAAGAATATTTCAATAAAATTTAGGATACTACTAGAAGTTTTTTTTTTATAAATAAATTACATGCCAAAGCAATTCCAGTGATTTCTTTTAAGTATTCTATGTGTGTAAAAAAAAAAAAAAGAATTATGTTAGAATAACCTCATGTATACAATCCTTGTACCTTAGTTTTTATTATTATTCTGTCTCATTTCTACAAACCTATGTCATGGGTGCATAGAGATAGGAATGCTCAGAAAAGCTGGGAAAAAACAATTTTTTTTTTTCATTTTATTTATTTCTTTATTTAGTATCGTCGCATAAGAAAATGAGATCAAGAAAGCTCACTTTTGGTCACATTCAAAGGTATATGAAGAGGCAGCATGTCAAATTCACTGGTTTTAATTTAACTTTACGGGAATTAATATTATTTTCAACTGGTGGAGAGGTAGCACATAGTAAATATTTAAAAAGGAACACAGGCAATGTTTTTTGATAAAATCCATATCAGGCGAACAAAAACTGAGAAACCCTTTTTCAGCTCACCAATCACACACCATCAACAAATGCCGGGTGCAACCCACTAAATTCGAAACTTACATCATTTCAAGACCACATCAAACTTAATTCTGATTTAAAAAGTGACAGAGCTTAGTATTTAAATAAAGCCTACGAGGGTAAAAAAAGTAAAAAGACGTAAAGTTTAAATTGATTAGAGAATTAAATTTTTGTCACTATTTTACAAAACAAATCCAAAAAGTACATTTTAAGATAATTATTTTTAATTCGCTTCAAGCGCTCAAAGAAACACCCATCACGCTTCTTCATGACGAATTCGCTGCAATTTGGACGTGGTGAAATAGCGAGGGAGTGACAATTCACGCCATGATGTCATCACAATACAACACAGCACGGATGAGTTCGGTCATTCAATTCAAAGGCAATGAGCGAGGGTAAAACGAAATACAGAATTAAATTTAAAGAAATATTAATGTTTAAATGATGAAAGGAATAAAAAAATATAATAATTTAAGCACTGTGAGATTTCATCAATTTTTCCACACTACTCATCACCAAAAATCTGATTTTTTTTTTTTTTTTTGGGGGGGGGGGCACCTTTCTGATTAACACAGTTTTAAAATCTAAGATTATTCAATGCTGATCAAAAAAGTTAAAAACTACAGAAATTTAAATGGAAATAATTCATTTATTGCAGAGCAATATTATTTTTTAAAGTATAAAATAAATCGATAAAAATGTTAATTTTTGGAGTTTAAATAAAAATTTATTTGATCACTTTGAACAGTTAGTAATATAAATTTGCTTGTTTATTATTGTTTTTTTAATCAGTGTTCAGAACTATGTGTGTGGAAAACTTTGACTAAAGTAAAATTCATTAAAAGTGTTGACAGAAAAAAATTAACTGAAAAATGCCTTAAATTATAATACCTGTAAGTTACTTTTGATAACTAATATTGATAAATGGAATACTGCCTGCACAAAAATTCATTAACTGTTATGCATAATTGTATTCACTTGTGTGATTTTGTATTCTTTAGTTTTCTAAGAAAATTTTGTTTAAAAACAAACCCCATGTATCATCTTACAGTTTATTTTGCCATCGATTATCACAGATTATTCGGCCATTAGATAAGGCGAAGAAAATTAGTTTAAAATACTGGTGTCCAGAGCATTTGGAACACCTATTTATGCGGGACACTAGTGGTCAGTGAGAATCATCTCTCGAGTGCAAAAGGTTAATAATAGAATTCAGGGAATCAGATAGTCAGAAAAATCAGGGAACTTTTTCTTTACAATTTCTATAGATACCCTGTTCAGTCGAATGATATTTTGGAACGATATAAATTAAATTTGTCGAATAGAGGATTTAACACCAATATCTTCAAAATTTGAACCAAGTTAACTGCAAGAAAATTTTTAAAAAATGCAATATTTTTTTATTTTTATTTTTTATTTATTTATTTTTTTTTTTTAAGATTGATTTAATCTCTGGAATGTATTTAAATGCAGTGAAATTGTTTAAGATATGCCCATTTAATATATGCAATCCCGTTTAAGATATAAAGTATCCTCAGTCCCTTGATTTGTATCTTAAACAGGTTTCATTGCAATTCACCCTGACTCTACAGTAGATAAAGACTCTAAAGTAGTGGATGTTACTGATTTATAATAAAAATTAAAAAACGTTTATGCAATAGAAAAAATGAGTTTATACTTGGAAAAGAATGTATTTTGAATCTTCTAATTAGATTTTTCTTATCATTCAGTTATAAATTAGATAAAACTCTTGTATGATGAATGAAAAGAAAAAATATTTAAATGGAAATTAATTTTTTTTTCCATCAATATTTACTAAAAAATTGCAGAAATTATATTTATATGTATAGTACAAAAATTTGGGAATATAGTTAAAAAAAAAAAAAAAAAAATCCATTAAATTTTGGGGATATTTTTGAATAATCTTGGTCTATGCCAAGCTTTGGTAACAATAGTAACTGTTGTTGGAACGATTGAATTGTAATTAAATTCAGTTCTATATAACATTTTAAACAGTAACAAACACATGACATATAAAAATTATACGGCAGTATAAGATTAATGTTTGCTACAAATATTCACCCCTATTTAAAAAAGTGCACTTAATTTCCCTCAAAAAACATGACAAGATGTGGCCAGATATTCAAGTTTTACTTTATTTTAATCACTATCAGGTTTGAATAGAGATTTTTAAATATTAACCAATTATTGCTAAATTGATATTGTTTAAGGCAACTTAATTTTTTTACTGAATTTGACAATATTTTGGAGTGTATTGTATGTGTAAATATATGCATAAGTCTGCACACAGTATACTGTACTGCAGGGCTGTCCAACATGGCACCCTTTGTAATTTTCTTGATACCCTTTTAAAAGTTTCCTGTTGCTAGCATTCTTTAAAAATAAAATTCTCTTTTAAAGGATGTTTTATTTAACATCTTTGACTTTTTACTTTAGAGATATTTTTGAAACCTCTGCAAGTGTTTTAACATTTCAAAAAAAAAAAAAAAAATAATAATAATAATAATAATCATGCATTGATGCATTTCTTCACTAATTTATAATTATTCTTCATAAAATATTTTGCAGAAATTAGTACGATGAGAATTGGTAAAATTTGGCAATATCTTTTATAATATGCTAAGAAGTAAAGAGTAGAAAAATGGGCTCACTCCATATATGAAAGTTTAGCTTTCCTGTTATTGTCATTGATGATGTTTCATTAGATGGGGAAAGAGCTGTCGTTTTTTTCCTTCAGCTCTTTGGGATTTTAGATAATTTTAATATTTTGTTTTTAAAAAAAAATCTAAAAAATAATGCAAAGTCATTTTCATCAATGAAAACTCTTTCAGGCTATCTCTTAGGAGACACGCATGAATTGGTTACTATATCATGTCTGTCTTTGTTGCTGTACTTTTTATAATGTCAAATTTGCACTTACAAAATAAATAAAGGAATATTTTTGCATCCCAAAAAACTAACAATATCTCCCCTTACAAATATATTTTAATAATATACAAGATTTAATTTTCTGGCTTCTCATAAAAAAAAAATTTCAGCTAGCCCCTCGAATTCAAAATTTATTATGATTTGCAGTTGTTTGAAATTTATTATTATTATTATTTTACTTTACTTATTTATTTTTTAGTTTTAATTCGAGCTTCAGATGCAAAATGAATAAGTGTACGCTACTAATTCTGTGAGATAATTTAGTTGCATGTTAATACTGGTGCCCTTTGTTTACCAAAAGCTGAGATGTGCCCCTGCTTAGTGGAAGGTTGGACAGGCCTACTGTACTGTATTATTGTATACACAATGAAAATTTAATTTCCGATTTTCAAATACTTTTCAATTAAGTTCAGTATCATATGTAAAGCAAGATCATGACATCACACTTATGGTTCTTTTGTCTTTTATTATAATAGATAATTCTTGAATGAAAATACATGTATTATTTTTAATGAGAAAGACTGTATATACATTTCTGTATTATAACATAAAAAAGTTTGGCAATTCATTTGATCTGGAAACATAATTTACACTTTAAGTTTTGTTACATGGTTATATTATATTATCACTATTACTAGTAAACCGAAAAAGAAATCTCTAGAAGTAAACTCTTTTACTATTTCAATAGTGATAATAGAAATTAAGACAGTTTTAAATATTTCTATATTAAATTATTTGCGTAGTTAGTTGTATGACATATTTTCATTACTTTGGGTATTTATTTATTTATTAGAAAATGAAATTAAAATTTTTTGAAAGATACCTAATCTAATAATATATATTTTAAAATTTATACAGAAATACATAGAATCATAATCATTATATTAATCTATTAGGAACACAGTGAACATTACAAGATAATTTAGCATCCAATAGTCATCCAAAATTACATTTAACTTTTATCAAAGATACAAGTATTTGGACAAAAAAGACAAATGTATATTTATATGCTTTTGATTGTATTCATTGAAGCAAGTTGTATCTTATAATCACAAGAAATCAGAAAAATAATTATTTTACCAATGACACCATTATAATTTTGTATTGTTAGGTCCTAGCATAGTATCAACATATTAATACAAATTATGTCTCTTTTTTGGTTAATTATCATCTTTTCCTCCTTGAAGAAAATTATGCATCTTAAAGAATCTGTCAAAATTTCTTTTTTGCATAATTCGTGTACTAATACATCCACAGCATTCTTGATTTTATAAAATTATTATACCGTTTTGTTTACCTTAGTTGTAAAATTTAGGCATCAAGAAAATAAATATAGCTTTAACACAAAATTCTAAAAATCAACTTTTAAATTTTTTTTATGAAGGTTTGAAATTATACTTTTGCTTGAGTTAATCAATAGATAAATAAGGGCAAAATTGGAATTCCTGGCTTTATTATTTTGAAAAATACTAACAGTAGTTCATCCTTTAATTTAAATAATTATTGTAATGGATTTTTTGCTTTTATAATTTGGCAAAGTTATATGTATATATATTTTTTATTTGCTAAATATGTAATTTTACTCAAAAAAATTTATTTAATTAGCTTTATATTTAATATTATACCCACTGAAAATGTATCATTATGAGCTATGCTCAACTTTAAATTTAAAAGAGAAGGAAATAACTAACTGATGAATAATTGTTTTAGCCCAATTAATTACCTGCAGCAAATTTTAGCGCATCAATGCTAGGCAGATGTGTTTTTATAAAACTCTGGCTTAGTAGAAAATCATTTTATAAAACTGTTCCCTAAATATACTCTAATCTGATTTTCTAATTAGCTGACTTCAGATAACATTATTGGCTCTAAATAATTTGAGTAAACTATTAATAGCAAAAAGAGCATAAAATGGCCAAGACATGGGTGTATTTCAAATAGCTTTTTGAAAATGTTACTATAGTAGTTAGAAAGATAGATTAAAAATACATTTTAAAAGATAACTATATTCATTGATCTCTTATAGAATGAATAAATAAGTACTTAAAATTTTTTAATTATGTATTATCTTTAGTGTAATTATGTATCTAAAACAGATATTACTATCAACTTCATATTTTATAAAGGACTTATAAAATACACATTTAATAGAACTTGTCTGTTATCGATAGAAGTTTGTTGAGCTATTTATGAAAAAGTTAAAACAGTTTATAACATTTATATAAGTTTCAATTAACAACAAATCCATTATATCAAATATGATTAGTAAATAACTTGGTATTTAACATTTTATACCAACAGTCTAAAAACAATGTTAAATATGTTATTAGAATAAATTTATACATTTTGGAAAGAAAAATTTAGAGTTAAATATTTTATTTACAAACAGTTACTTTTTTCAAAATTTCCTTTTTTGAAATGACAAACGACAGTTAAATTGTGATTATCTCTGTACTGTTTTGATTTTACAGTAAATAATTTATCTTTGGTAAATCCTCAAAAACACTATGAAAGATAATTAGCCTGGGAAAGAAAAAAAATAGACTATATTTATTTAACGTCTCTAATACTTTTATATTTTCTAAATTAATTAAATCATATTCACATAGAATAAATACAAATCAAAATTATAAAATGTTAAATTTCTCAGATGTGAAACAAAATTTATAACAATGATTGCTAAGTAAATGTCTACCTTCCTAGTAAAATTACATATAGCTTTAGTTTACATTTACCATTTGATAGTTATTTTTATTAAAAATATGTATATTTATACAGATTTATTAAGTTTTTATTTTTTGCTTTGCCTTAAATTTTAAAAACACTGATAATTTTTACTTTGTTTTAAAGAGAAATTTAACTAACAAATAATCATTCCTTTAAGTGGGATTATTAAGATTTTATTAGAAAGATGAGCAAGTTTGCAATCTGAAAGTAATATAAGCTTGAGTAGATCAACATAACATGTGAATTTTAAAATTATTATATGAATTATTTTAAGACAGTAATTTTCACATAAAATTTCATCCATATAATCATGCAATCACAACTAAATCCAGGTATTGTACAGCCACGCTGTCAGAAATATGAACTGACTTAATGTAGATTTTTAAAGAACTCAATGAGTGTGCCAATAATCTTACTCATGTAAAACAGCACAGCTAGACGAAGCAGTGAATAAATGAATGTTCAGTGTATAGTCTCTAATTTCAGGCAACTTAAATACAGAAACCTCCAAAATCCGGAATGCATAAATATTAATTTAACCCATTATTAGTTTAATCTTGCCATTTTAGATAGCACTACTAATCATTTCACTCACCTTTTCCCAGAAATTTAGACAAGAAATTCTATTACTTTAGACTTTGTTATGTTGTATCAATTTCATTAATTTAAATGTTATATTTAAAATAGTCAAATTAGTGAAATGTTTCAAAATTTTAAATATTTTTTTCAATTTCAACCCATTTAGTTAAATTGATATTTTGCAATTTTATATTTTTTCATGCAATCAGGGATCTTCAAAAATCATAAAAAATATTTTTATTAAATAATTTTATGTTTGTTCATTCCTCAAAATCCTAGTATTTTTCAGTATATTTCATTAAATTTATTTTAATTTATACAGTAGAACTCTGCTTACCCAAAAATCGGTTTAACCAAAACACCTTATAATTCCTCAAAGTCCTTTTTAAATGTGAAAAATTTGATTGCAATATTATTTTTACCGATGTAAATGACACATTTCAATATATTTTGATTTATGATTACTATTTTATTTGTAAATTTTAGCTTAAAATAATTCTGAATCATTTTTAATACAGTGAAGAAATTTTTTTTTAATACATATTAGATTTAAAAATTGGAAGCAAGTAAAAATTTAAACTTTGAAAGATTGTATTGGACTCTGGACACTGGCAGAAATAGTGTTAAAAAAGGATGTTCTTTAGCGAAATAAATAAACAGATTTCATTTAAGTTTGCAATGCATAATTTATTTATTATTATTATTTGGTTACTGGCACACATATTTTTTCATCCATTACTTATAAAATTTACCATCTATCCTTTACGCTCATGTTTCTGTGTTGTGCGCACATCTCTTTCCTTGGCGCAGAAAATTCTCTCTTCACATGTTTATTATAGGAATCCTATTATAGGAGTCTTAGTTTAAAAAGCGAACTCCTACTATGTCACTATAGGTGCTAATCTTCGATTTTAACCAATAAATTATCACCTTGTTTCTGGAGCGACTTGTAATTTTGGTTTGTCATTCAGGATGCTTTGAATACAATAACACAACAATTTTATTACGATGATGTTCTAAATTACAATCACAGCTATTCATCCAAGTTTTACCATAAGTCTCTCAGTTATTCGAAAATTCCTATGAAACTTCGGTTATCCAAAAATTCCTATGGAACCCTGGTTAACAGAAAATGGTTTGGTCCCATCCTTTTCAGAAAACCAGTGTTTTACTCTATTTCGGTAACAATGTCTCTTTAAGTTTATTATTTTTAATTTTTGTTTGTGGTTGTCAATTCCAGAATTTGTTGTATTCACAAATAAATTTCTTTTAATGTTACTTGTAAGCAGTTATTTTGTATCAAATTTATTGTTGGAATTTTTCCTGCATCCTGCATATAATATCTCTTTCTTGAGCACCCAGTGGCTAAGGAAGTTAAATAGAATGCACATTATCATTACATTCTAGAAGGTAAATAACTGGAAAATCACATGGTGAATTATTTACGCATAGGTACGATAGCTTTTGAAGTATCACATCCATTTTTATATGGCAATCCTTTTCACTGCTGTTTGACACTGCAAACGGTTGATACCACATCATCATTGATAAATGATACTGCTGTTTGAGCTGACTCCGCAGACACTAGATAATCATAATAGTTACAATGTTGGTACTTGAATGAATGTAATAACAAAGATCCATAAATCATATTTTTCTTTCACATCTTAATATGTCCTATATCTTCTGACTAAAAAGGGGAAGAAAAGGGGGAACCTTAGCATCATTCCAAGCTTTGGCATTTTTAGACAGGGAAAACTTCCTTAGCCAGTGGGTGCTCAAGGGAGAGATGCTACGTACAGAATCCAAAGACAAATCTTTAAAAGAAATTTGACTTGCAATATGCATGTGCAAAATAATTTTTTTTCAAATAACCATTAAAAATAAGTAAATTAATTTGCAAATGCGATGAATTCTGGAACCAGAAACAAAAATTTGAATATAATAATGGTAAAGAGACATTCTTACCAAAAAATAAATGAAATGTAGTGTAAAATAATAGAATTTTGAAGACGGAATAAACTTACAGTTAAAATATTATTATAATTTGTGATTTTTGAAGATCGTTGATTCTGTGAAAATATATATATATATATGGATTACAAAATATTAATTTTATAAAATATGTTGAAACTGAAAAATAATTAAGAAATAATCTTTATTCATCAGGGGCACAAGGATGTGCTACCACTGCAGAAAAAACTATTTTTTCTACTTTCATATTGGTAATGCATATTATTCAACTGTGTCACTTTGTAAAAATATTGATCATCAACATTAAAAACAGAAAAAATGGTATTTTTGTTTCAACAGTAGAAAAAAAAAAAAAATCCAGGCTATACAATTTCTTGGTGGAATTGAAGAGTGGGTAAATAATGCCAAGATACATGCATTTTCACTAAACAATCAGTATAACTTTTTAATTTGAATATTTGGAAATTCAATAGTACTATCATATTTATAAGATAACAGGTGTAAACATATTAAGAGTGTAATCTAGTGTTTAGTAAATAGTTATAATGCTTAAAATGCAAAAATTTTGGAATGTACTAGTTAGTATATATTCATCTGGCATTATCTGTTGCTGTCAATATATTATAGAAAGTCATGAAAAGCTTTGAACAGAGAAAACTTATACTCTAAGCTGGAATTAATGATTGTATACAGAATTAAAAAAAAAAAAAGTAACTACCCATAACTATGACAAATAAAACATTAAAAATGTCAATTTTAGATAAGTTTTCCATTCAATTTATAATTCCAAAATATGCATATTTTTTAATTCAACTTCTAATCTCTATAAAATTTAAAACTGGTGAATCTGGAAGGATTCTGGATTTTGGAGATTTTACTGTACAAGCAATTCCTATGTGACTAGTGTGTAATAGAAGTTTTCATTTCAACTTTATACATATGGGTTAAAACACTTTTAAAAAAAATTCAATCATGGTAAAGAAAAACTTTAGTTTGTGTTCCATGCTAGTATATATTTCTTAAAAATCCTGTCATACTACATAAGAACACTTCAATATTTCTATCTGTTATATATTCTATTGCTTTATTGATTGTCTCTAACCAATTAAAATTACACTGGACTGATAAAAGTCTATGTGAAATGAATATATGAACAAACTTTTAATAATTGATGCATTAAGGTTCAATGAATAACAGATAAATAAAAAAAAACTACTTTTATAAGCATAACAATAAACATATTTAATAAAGAAGAAAAATAGTTTCTGTCATTCACCTGTTATAGGCTAGTACAATATAAAATGAGATTTCATTACAGATAACTATTTTAAATGATACAATCTGCTTCATACAATTGAAAAATTTTTTAATGATACCATAGTATTAAATGTAGTTTTTATTTTAACATTCTTTAAGAAATATCCACTTGAAAATTCCATAAATAAAATAGTAGCTGTAATTTATTATTATTATTATTATTAAATGTTCTTTTTGATAAATTAACAATTATATCAAACAAAAATGTTTTTCTAATATTTAAACCTAATTCATAAAAAATGGTTTAAAAATGAAGGATATTGTAAAACTGAACAGAGGAAAATATGCATATTTTTTTAATTTTAACAAAAGAAACCACAGCTTATATTAAAATAAAAACAATCTCTTGTTGTACTTTTTCGTACACAAGTCATGATAGTCATGGTAGGTTTCAGTCACTTTAACCAAGTGGGTAGAGGAGAGAGAGAGCATATATGTAAAATAAAAACTTACAAACAAATCCATAGAATAAAGATAAAATCTTTAAAACTACATTATAAAATTCAAGGATAAAGATAGAGAATATCACTCAAATTCCTCATTTATATGAATTTTTAGATAATCTTGTGTTGAACATTATTAAATATCACTATAAATAGTTACAATCTGGATCAGATGTTGCAAACCTGGTCCCTAAAACTCAATAGTGGATGTTTAAGGGAAGACAAAATTATGACACCACACCTACTCATTAATTTCACTCTAAGAATTTATACTCATTTATTATATGTCACTAAATTTTATTAGAGTGTTTATAGACACTTTAATTCATGTGCTTGATAAAACTGGGCAAGAACTTGACATAAGTTAGAAGTGTCTAAGTTTATTAGCTTTTCGAAAAGTTGCACTTTTTAATCAAAATCCCATTAACTTCAAAAATACTTGATTTCAATATTTGGTGGTAGAGTACAAAGATAAAACCATATGTTGCTGACAGTTAAAAAATAAAATTCTGATAAATAAAGTTTTTTTTTGAAAAATCACCAATACTCTAAAATAAAAAGTTTTAGTCACAGGGGGGAAAAAACTGTCTGCCATAAGTCTTGAGAATAATTCTGTGAATAGAGATTCTAAATTTCTTCAAAATCTGTCAGATAGTTTCCGAGGAAATGAATCTTAAAGCTTGCATATTCCCTATAGGATTGTACCCAGTGTTGTTTTTCCTAGGTGAGCAGTGAGTATTTGTCAGATTTTAAAAGCAAACTATTAATTGTAATACAAGTGAAAAAAAAAAAAAAAAAAAAACTGTATATACACACAAATGAAATACGTAAATTAAATACAAACACAAACTAAACCGAACTGCCCCTCCAATAAATTTATATTTCCCCAAAATCCTTCTCATATTTTCTAATTTCAGATTAAATTATCCCAAGTATGTTTTTGTTTTGATATCTTGTGTAAATTGAATAGTTCTCTTTAAACTAGAAAAACAACAAACTTTGTAATACATTCAAAATAAAACCATCTGTAAGGCCATGTCTATACAATCAGTGTCAACCAAGCAGATAATCATTGCTTAGCCCTTTGAAAAAAAGAAAAAAAAATGTTTTGTCCTTTGTTACTTTGATAGTTGTTTATAATAAATTTACAAAGGAAAAACAAAATCATTTCAACAAATATTTGTCATTTTTCTTAGGGTTTTGTTCATCACACGAAATCGTTATACTCTTATTTTTCTGTCTGTTTGTACATCACGACCTCATACTCAGAAACAATTTAGTTACAGATTTTTTTTTTTTTTCTTTTTCTCATAGAACTGAATAACTCCTGTCATACCCAAAATCATAAAATTTTGAAAAAGTTGTTATTAAATAAATTAATGTAATGACATCCAACAAATTTTGCAATTTTAAAACAGAATCTTAATTTCAACCATCTTATCGTGAGCTCAGTAGTCCCATGGTAGCATGTTATTTCCAACTGTAAAGACACAGCTTTGAATTATGTCAGCGGAAGTTGAAATTTTCAATTTTTTATGCTTAACTGTTTAATGTAATTAAAAGAAATTTCATAATTTTTTTTAACTAATTTAAGGGTTTATTTATTTATTTATTGATTTTTTTTTAGAATTTGACATATTATGATTTTATGAACATTTTTCAACTTTATAAATATTTAATTTACTTTACAAAAAATATAAATTAATAAATTATTCTGGATTATAAATTAGAATATGAAAAATATAAAGAAATATAAATTATATTTAGTTAATACAACTAATTAAAAAATAATCGTATATAATTAATTGGTACTTGATGGTAATCAAATATCCATTATTATGCATCTAATAAATGTATAATCATATGTGTATATTTCTTCAAATGTATAAAATGTAAAAAAAAATGTATAGATAAAAAAAAACTTTTAAATTTTGATAATATCATTGGGAAGGAACGATGATGAATGATAATGTATATCACAAGGAAGGTAAGGGGTCCAAATTTGGCAAAATATTGATAATGTTATATAAGTATAGAGATGGGAATGCTCGGAAAAAAACTGGAAAAATTGGGAAAAAAAACGGTTTTTTTCCGAAGGCTTATTTTTCAATTTTTCCGAACTGGAAAAATTGAAATTTCATTTATGAAATAATATAGTGAAAATTTTGTAATAGCTACATTCTCATACTTTTTATTTTATTTATTTTTATGTTGAATGTCTCACATGAAAATTTTAATGTGGGTAATGTGATCTCTCAGCAGAAATGTGTTTGAGAAGATTGAAAGGATCCTTCACATTTTTTTCTTGTTTGAAACACAAGACCCTTTCCAAAATTTCTCTTGAAAATAGACATTTTAGAAAAAGTTTAATCAACAAATTGAATCTTTCGCAAGTGCAGTGATTGAAGAAAAGAAAAATCTCATGCCATACAGCAGCTGAATCTTATTAAGTTGCATATATGTATGTAAATAAGGTCTAAATAGGAACTTAAATATAGTAATAATTTCTTATTCAAAAATTCTGAATATATTTTGTACAAGTTATATAAAAAAAATTCACAATTTCACAAAAACTTGATTACATGAAAAAAAAAATCTAGATATGTAATAAAATGCAACTTCTCTTTTTAAAAATTAATTCATGTGTAAAATTATTGCAATAATATGCCAATTAATGGAAATGATAAAATTAAAAATTCAACATAAAATTTTGAAGTATGCATTTATTACTTTAATCTATCTTTTCAAGATGTAAGTATTGAATTCGTGAAAAATTTGACTTCCAGTTTTTGGTGTATTTAAACGTTTTAGAAGGTCCTGAACATGTTTTAATGGTTTTTAGAAAATATCTGTCACTCTGTGAGTCTGCATGGGACAAATTTTATGGGCACTCTATCTCAAGAACTGATGCACATAATTTCACAAAACTTTAGTTTCAGTTACACCTTGATATAAACTCGAGATGTTTAGTTATTAGTGTATATCGCCAAACCGATGGCGCTGCTATGCTGCATTATTCATAATTTCCACAATAGTTCTATCTCAAACTAATGTATGTATTTTTATAAAATTTCAGATTAAGTTAATCTTTGACATAACTTCGTGCTCATTACTTTTTGGTGTAAATTGCTCAACAGATGACGCTGCTATGCTGCATTATTCATGATTATAGCAATAGCTTTACCTCAAGGGTGATTTTTTTTTTCTTTATCAAACTACAGCTTCAGACAGTTTCCGATATATATTAATGTTGTTTGGTTTTTGGTGTAAATTGCCCTATAGGTGGCACTACTATGCCGCATTTTTCAAGATTCCGTTATAGCTGATTAATTGAATGTTTTTTCAAGGTGGTGAATCTAAAAATGACCTCCATTTTACCTACATAATGTACAGTAATGTTGCAAAAACATGGGCAGTTTGCATTCGAAAAGTACAACTGCGATGAAAAAACATCCTTATATTTTATTACAAGTAACTACGTTCCAAATTATACTTTCCCTCTTGATTAAACTTTGAATTTTTGTAGTTTTCTAAAGCACAGTAGAAGTTTATGTCTGTATGTAATTGCTTTTGTTAATTCCTCAAATAGTGAGCATTTTCTATTTGTAGTGTTCTGTTTTCATAACTTTTGAGTTCCACTCTTAGAAATATAAAATTACCATGTGGAAACATTATTGAATATGGTTTCTTACTCAAGAATAGAATACCAGATTTCATGGTAAAAAGAAAAAAAATTACATTTAATTAAACTTAAAAAAAAATATATATATTTTTTTTTCTGGTTTCAGTGAGTAAAAATGTAACAGTCAATAAATCCTACGCTATTTTTTAGTTGTAGACCTGAGTAAACCAAAGTAACACTTAGTTTTGTTTGAATTTAGATTATAAAGCTAAATCAAAACTTCTTTCAGTTGAGATTAGAAAGCTATACCAAAACTAAACATATTTTATAAAGGAAATAAAATTATAATTCTAAGAAAAAAAAGTAACAATGTAAAAATATACATTTTTTAAACAAACAATGGAATTTTTTAATACTGATACTCATAATAATGACAAAACTGCAATAATTTCTTTAAATTAGTATCATTTACTTAAAAACTATACGTATGTAAATGGAATGCATAATTTATTTCATTCCAAACTACAGACATATTTTGGCTTAGGTTTTTACATTAGGTTAATTGGTTGCTAAACATGTAACTGAAAGATCATTTCAACAGAGATATTATATAACAAACAATAGTGTTTAATAAAAATTCTTAGGCTGTGGACAAAAAACTAAACTTCTAAAAGCAGGCTTTGTTACTTTCTTTTTATTTTGTAATTTAAAATGTGAAAATAATTTTCATTTAATACATATAAATGGGGAAAAATGTTTATTATTTAATATTTTCCAAGAAAATATAATTTATTTGGGAGACACAGTCATGAAAAATCAATTTTTCCAATTTTTCTGTTTTTTTCCGAAAAAAAAACCGGTAAAAAACCAGTTTTTTTCCACCACTTATATTTTTCCGGAAAATTTACATCTCTATATAAGTATAGCCCCTATCTACATGATTTGGTTGCTTTCCTATAGAATTTTTAAGCAAAACAATATATATATATATATATTATTTAACTAGGGGGCCCCGCCCCCCTGCTCGCCAACCCCCCGCGTAATCGCATCGCGATTCCAAATTATTGGCTATCCCTGCTTGCTGCGCTCGCCAATACCCCATTGTATAAATAAGCAGTTGCAGACCTTTCAAATGATGTGTCACACGACTGGTGTTGTAAAGAAATTAAAAATGTGCCCCCTGGGGGGCAGAGTGGGAGGCGACACAAAAGACATCCATAATATGAATAAGCAGCTGCAGACCTCTCAAATGATATGTCACACGACTGGTGTTGTAAAGAAATTAAAAATGTGCCCCCCTGGCGGGCAGAGTGGGGGTGACACACAAGACATCCATAAAATGAATAAACAGTTGCAGAACTTTCAAATGATGTGTCACATAATTGGTGTTGTAAAGAAATTACAAAATGCGCCCCCTCTGAGGGCAGAGGGGGGGTTACACACAAGATATCCATTATATGAATAAGCAGTTGCAAACCTCTCAAATGATGTGTCAAACGACTGGTGTTGTAAAGAAATTAAAAATTTGGCGAAATATTACAGTTATCGCCAAGTTGGTTTCACTTTTGACAACTAATTTTGGTCGCCAAATTTGGCGATATATCGCCAAGTTGGCGACAAACTTGGCGATTGTTGGCGATGGTAACTTTTCCTCTCTTTATGGTAACCCATACGGCGATGCATAGACGGAGCCCTTTCCTGACTGGTCTATTCGACTCATGGAAGGAGTGGACAACCCGGATTCGTTAGTTCCGGAAATCTTCCACATCAGCATCATTCCAGGAGTCATTCCTTTTAAGGCTAGTTTTTTTTTACTATAGAAAGATAAAATTGTCAAATCAATAATAATAGTTAGAAAATGAAATTTGAAAATGGTAACTCTCTGATGTAAATCAGAGACTTATATATTCATTTTCAGTCTGTCTTTGCCTTGAATGAATTATAGATGTTTATAAACATTAGAAGCCATTATTATTTTTCCCCCCAAAAAATATTAAATTAAGTAATTGAGAGTACCAGTGGGAGGTAAGAAAATGAAAATTATGCTGTTTACAAATATGGACATCAGGTAAAAATGGTTGACAACATCCGATCTAGATAACTATTAAGTAATTATAACAATACATACATTTTTCATAAACAAACAAAATATACTTGTAGATAAAAGTAATAAACACAATCTTCATACTGTTTTACCAAAAATAGTCTAGAAAATTATAAAATAATGCATACACAACAAAAATTAAATGTAATAAAATGATGAATACAGAATATTCTAGTATCATAAAATGCTGAATACAGAACATTCTAATATCATAAAATGATGAATACACAACATTCTACTATTATAAAATGATGCATACTCAACATTCTAGTACTCTTTATAGTTGAGGTAATTGACTACTCATATGCATCATGTAATTAAACACTGGATGATTCAATAGAATATTGTGGGCAAAGTACTTTTTAAGAAAAAAAATTTAATTTTTGTAATTTGATCAGTGTTTCTCAACTAATAAGCAAACTACATTCCATAAGAATACATGCAAAGCTGATAAGCATTAATATCTCCCTCAAAATATTACCAACTAGTTTTGATTAATGTTCCAAAGAATAATCTAAAGCAGGCCTGTCCAACCTTTTGATAAGCAAGGGTGCACCTCAACTCTTTGTATTCGATGAAGGGTACCATTATTCACATGACAGAAAACATGCGGCAATATTATTGCACAGTATTAGTATACACTCACGTCTTAACATAATGCAAACTAATATAACAGTGGTATACAAAAGGTGCCTATGGTTTTGGAGTTACATAAATTACACTTCAAATTAAATATTTTTTTAATGAGAGACCTTTATCAAAATTTTTGTAAGGTAAGATGCCAGAAACTTTAATCATACCTATAATAATGACAATAACAAAATAAAATAAATATGCAAATCAGATACCTGTATTGTTACATTTCTTTTAGGATGTGAAGATTAGCTTTGACCTATTTTAAAAGGTATGAATTTTGTTTTATACAAATTAAAAAAAAATACAAAAACATAGATTGGCATGATAGTGACCAATCCATATAAGTGATACCAGAGATATTGTCTAGAAGAGCTTTATAGAAGAAAATCATTCTGCACTGTTTTATTAGTTTCTAAATTAATTGAAAAAAAAAAAAAAGAATCCTAAAATTTTAAAAGTTAAAAATGTAAAATCCCTCATGTAAAATATAGGTCAGTATAACAACAGCAAAAAGAAAAAGTTTTATGCATGTTTTTAAAAGGGCGGAAAAAGGTGAAAAACTTTTATTTTTCTGTTATTTCTAAAGTATTAAAAAGAGCTATTTTCAATTATTACCAAATTTAACTATCATAATTACACTTTATAAACAATAACTACAAATCTATAATAATAAGCATGATTAAATTTTCAAAGCATGTTTCTCGGTTTAAACATTTTTTTCACGAGTTTTAGAAGTATCTCTAATGCAATTATGAATGATTTTGAAGAAAGCATTCTTCATAATAGAATTTTAATTTTAAAAAGCCCAATAACAAGAAACCTTCAAAAGGGCACCAAGAAAATCTTCGACTTCTCACAGGCACCATGTTGGACAGCCCTGATCTAAAGTAAGACATACAAATGTAAAGACAAAAGTGCCACAGTGACTGTTACTGAAACTTAAAAAAATATATTGTTTTAAGTAATTATTAAAATGTAATAAATAATAAGTAGTAAATGAAAGTTTAGTATTTGTCACTGGTGACTGATGTGGCACTCATCTGTTAATCATGGTTTTAGAAAGAATTTAATAATCATGAAACCTAGTTTCACATTGTCAAAAAAGAAAAAACAAAGTTTGATTGCAAACTTCAAATAAATATAATAATACTACAGAAAGTCATTATATAAAACATTACATCAAATGTATTTGATATTGTCAAAAAGTATGAAATTGGAATAACATATATGTCACATGAGCAAAAAAGTAAACTACTGGTAATTTTTTTCAGGCCTACTTCAAGCATCTTTAATCCATTAAAAATGTTCTTTTTATTTTGAGCAATAAAAGCACAATAACTTTAATTCTGTAAAAAGAATCTACTTCAATCGAGAATCCAATACTATTCATCGCTGCGCTATATATATATAAGTATAAAAACTATTTAATGTTGTAAGAAATTCCTGACTTCTGCAACTTTATTTGGCATTTCATATAATGATTATGCATATAAAGAAGGCATTGCACTATAACAATGCAAATTTGACAATATTGTAATATTTGATAATAGTATTAAAACAGAAAAAAATAGTACTAAAATGTTTTAACACCACTATTTCAAAACAAAAATCTTTGTTGTATATTCTAAAATATTTCTATTTGAAATCGGTCACAAAGGTTTTTGTTAGAAAAAGTAGTATTCAAACTTTTTGCTGCTATTTCTTCCACAACAAACATTCAACCCCAATCTTGAGTACAAGTTTTTTTCGTTGTAGATTATAAAGTGGGCTCGATTATGAAAACAGGGCTTTAAACCATACAATCTTTTTTTAAAATTAATTATTTATTTTTTAGTTATTGTTCTGACTCAGTAAATATGATTTTTTTTTTTTTGGTTTTAAATGGAAAAAAAAACTTTTGTTTTTATTTTTGAAAATGAATGAATTTTTTTATCTGCTTCTGTAATTTTTAGCATAAGTGCAGTGTGATTATAAATGACTAACTTTACAGGGCATTTAAAAGAAAACGAAAAAAAGTACAATCTTGTTGTTCATCCTAAATAAAAAATAACAGCTGAAAATTTAAGTTCAATGCAGTTATACATGTTCAATGCGAGCTGCAGCAGAAACCATAACAATATCAAAGCGGTACAATAACTCATCACACACTTTTCTCAACAATTTTTTTTTTTTTAGGGGAGGGGGGGGGGGGGGTCATCAGAAGTGATATATTTGTTCAACTAATGTCGAAAAACTTAGGACACACATATCTTCAGTCATTCAAGAAATCCCACAGGACATGGAAAAAGTATGGGCTGAGTTATAGTACCACCTCAACATCGTTCATGTTTCTGAAGGACCTCACATTGAACACTTATAATTGTGTTGAACTTCAACTGTTATTTTTCATTTCCAATCAACACAGAGGTTGTACTTTTTTGTGTAAAGTTGGAATATTCATCTATAATTACTGCTTATTGAATGCAAGCACAAGTTATTATATTTTGGAATAAACAAATGATTATGAATGCGAATATTTTGAATAAAAGAAAATTAATAAAACATGCTAACACAAATCATAGATTCCAAAATTAAAAACAGATTCAATTAAGAAATATACATATTTATAGATATTCCAATTATCAATTCTGTTCTGGTTCAAAGCCCTATACAAAAGCTATCATTTGCAATGAAGTTGATAAAATAGATAACAAGGCGCCATCTAAGGAGACTGAATATACATTGAGACCTATATAGACAAACTCTTCCATTTTTGCCACAAAAACAAACAAACAAATATTTTATCCAATTAATCAAAACTAAATGGCACGGATAGTTGAAATTACTTTAAAATCAAGCTATTTAATACATATTTTTAAACAATAAATTGTATTTTTCTTAACATGTAAAAAAACATTGTTCAACAAATTTTAACAAACTTTCTGTTTCTATAAATTTTGAAATGCTAAAAAAGAAAATATTAAAAATTTTTCTATCATCCTCCAATTAAAAAAAAAAAAAATACTTTCAATTTTTGGATTAAACAAGCATTTGTATAACAATTACAGTAACATCACATTATCATTTTAACTGTGTTTAATATCCAAATGCATATTTTTAACTTGTTACCTAAACAATTCTTACTACAGATAGAAAATTTTTTTACTAAATTAGTTTTGCTTATAAGACTATGAATTTCCCTACTAAATTTCATTTACATTTATCAAATTTGTATTTAATTACAAAGAAATAATAATCTTATATAATTTTTAAAATAAAAAGCTGTATTATGAATGTTTCTTTCTTATTATGCACTTTACAACATAATTTGCTACATTAACTTAGCAGTTACAAAACATAACTGATCAAAGTTCTGTTTTAGAATGAACACTTCACAATGCCAATTAAATTTAAATATAATCATAACACAGACAGATATTATCTCAGAATTGAAATGTAAAGGAACAACTAATTTATAAAAGTACAAAATTTATGCTAAGCGATAACTAATGCTGTAACATTTTAATCTTACTTTTCAGCTATGCAAGTACTCATTTAATCATTTATTTTACAATTAAATTCAAGTGACAAAACCTGTATATTACATTGTCCAATGCAAAAATGTATTAAATTTAACATTGTTATTATTATTGATTTATTTTTTTTATCTGAGGATGATAGAACCCTTTTGATGTGGTATCCTTTTTCAAAATTTCTTAAAATATAAAAATTATCCCTTAATTCATGAGAAACAGATATCTTGTTGAACAATGTTATTTTAATAAACATTTTCAAAAAGAAACGAAGATAATGCCATTCTGAAGTTTGTTTCAGAGATGACTAGAAATATATTCTTATCACATACTGATTTACTAATTTATCTAAATAAATCAAAGTAAAACAATATTTAAAACCAAAAAATATCTCACTTATACAAAATGTGGTTGAGAAACACTGAAACACTATTAAACAATACAGATAATTTAAATAATCTATCTGTATACAAAATAAATCATACAACTAGGAGTGTCTTAAGTTGTAGCAATTCTTCTCTCATGACCCGCATGTAGGCTGTAGTCTCCCAAAGCATCTTTACAAGAGTTTTTGTGTTGGTCTCATCCAGCGCCACATCCTCCGTTAATTGCGGGTTCAAACGAATGTATGGAATGTTTAGCATGTTACAAATTGCTAATGCACGACCAGTGACTCTGCCATCTGTCTGGGTAGCCTGAGCAAAATTACATTTAATGTAAATTTATGAAACATTCTAAAAATTGATGCAAAGCACAAAAATTGAAAAACAATTTTTTTTATATTATATCAAAAACTGATTACTTGGATGCAGAGAGAATTTAGAGACCTTATTTGCTTGCTTTAATTTTGATGTTTGATTATTTATTTATTATTGCTACAAAATAACAAATAGGCAAGATTTTTTTTTTTTTAATATTTTTTAAAGATATTGGAAAATAAATTAGAAGGGGGTGGGAAGCATAAATTTTGGGAAAGGAAGTTTCTGGTAATTGATTACACATTTATCATTACAAGAGAATAATACAAGGCAAAACAAAAAATAACAAAATTAAAGATTTATTTTAAGGATGTTAAACTTTTTGTGTTGAGGGAATCAGCAAAAATTTGAATAATTTAAATACAGGATACTTACATATTAATGACACTGCAGCAGAAGTTGTGGCAAGATGCCAATAAAGAGCAATCTTGTTGTTCGCATGCACACAAAAAAAATGGCGTCAAAAAATGAGCAAAACAGAAAATCACTAAAAAACGGCATCAAAAAGTAGCAAATAACAAGGCAACAAGGAATCCAAAAGATAACTGTGTGCGCATGCAAACAACAAGATTGCTCTTTATAGGCGCATTAGTACAACTTCTGCTACAGTGACATTAAAACTTAAGTATCAAATATAGTAGAGGATCTTTATAACACATCTTTAAAAATTTGAGTTTGTGTGTTACATAGAATTTTACATTGTATGAAACACATTTCACATATTATTAAACATAGCTTGTCAGCATGTTCAAATATGTCTAAAACATATCAATATATTAGAGTATGAGGGCTGCCATTTATATTTCTGGCCTTGGTTACAAGGAGTGTTATTAGACGACTGCTGACGATTTCAATTGAAAGTTTGATATTTTTAAACATAATATCTTCAGAACGATTTGCCATTTTAGCTTGATTTGTTATGTTTACAGTAAATTGAAAAATTCATCTTGTGCAAAAAACTGAATTGACTTGTAAACATTTTTGTTTGATTATCTTTCATGACTTTCGATGTGGATTGTCAAGATAAAAGTACTATGAATTTAGTTTTTTATATAATGATAAAGCACCACCCTAACCCTACAACACTGTAAAAAATTGATATTACGAATTTATTATCCATCAAAATCTCTTCAGTAAAACTGGAGGAGTAAGCAGAGAAAACAAAATTTCCATTTGTATTATATATATAAGTAGATATAGAATAATAAATAAGTTTGAATTTTAAACTTTATGACTGGGAAGTTCAAGAGGGAAAGTAAGGGGTTTCTTTTATTTTGGGGGAGGGGAGGATATTTGCTAAACTATGGAAGGTTCTCAATCATGTACGAGATTGTGGTAATTTGATCGCACACAAACCACATGTGAAATGCAATAAAAGTGTCTTACCTGATTCACGAGGAGTTGTCCTAAGTTGGTGACTCCCAAGGCCATACGACATGCTCCCCAGAGTGTATCTGGACGGAAGACATCAATGGTGTCAACAGGAACGAGTGGAGGTCGTCCTGTGCCCATCGACACCACAACTTTGATCTTGCACACTTTATCTCTCTGGCCCTTCAGAAATTACACCAATTCATTTTCATTAGATACATAACAACAATAAAATGACAATTCTGATGCAGAATAAATAAAATCATTCAAATATAAAAATTAAGAATCTGAGGCAAACAGGAAAAGCTCATACTTTGAAAAATTACTTGCTAATAGTAATTTCTGCAGAATTAAATTGAAGATTCTCAAGGTTGTTGGTTGGTGAGATCGCAATTTTCTCTTACTAGTGTTAAACCTATGGTCATGTAATACATTCATATTGTTAAAATATCTCGAGGAGATTAATAGTTTAAACTTTTATTTCCTGTGTGCTACTTCTTAAAAGATGTCTTTTTTTTTTTTTTTTGGTCAAAATTTTCCTGAAATATGTACTTAATTTTATGTGAATCTTATTCAGTTTTGCTAAAATTTTAACCATAAAGTTATAAATTCAGTATAAATTTAAATATTTTGAAAAAAAACATCTTTTAAGAACACACAGAATTTATACACAGAAAGAAATAAGTTCAAAATATTAACTTCCTTTGGAGATATTTTAAAACTACATATGCATTGCATACCCACAGATTTAACGTTAGTAAGGATAATTAAAAATCCCATTGATGAACAGCTTTAAGCAAATAACCTCTGGAACTTACTTTTTTCAATAATAAAATCTAAAAATTTTGACATTTTATAACCATTACTTGTTACAATGTCATAACAATCATTGAAACTGTACTCAGAATTTTATCATTTTTAGCTCACAGGCTATCATAGCCTGAGAGCTTATGTGCCCGTCCGTTCTGTATGTATGTGCGTATGTGCGTAACGCGATAACTCATGATAAAAATATCGGATCCACTTGAAATTTTGTATATAGGTATATCCTGATAAGGCGCTTTCCTGATTAGTTTTTGGAGTTCATTCGATATGTATAGGAGGGGGAACGGGGGGCTCATGCCCCCCGTTAGTTGATATAAATGGGATTTTCATGCAGAATTAAGTTTTCAAAATTTAGATTAGGATCATTCTGATGAGGCGATTCCGTGACTGTTATTAGGTGTTCATTGAATAAGTATAAATAGGGGGAACAGGGGTTCTAATCCCCCCCCCGTTAGTTGATATAAATGGGATTTTCATGCAGAATTAAGTTTTCGTTCAAAATTTAGATTAGGATCATTCTGATGAGGCGATTCCGTGGCTGTTATTAGGTGTTCATTGAATAAGTATAAATAGGGGGAACAGGGGTTCTAATGCCCCCCCCCCCCGTTAGTTGATATAAATGGGATTTTCATGCAGAATTAAGTTTTCGTTCAAAATTTAGATTAGGATCATTCTGATGAGGCGATTCAGTGACTGTTATTAGTTGTTCATTGAATAAGTATAAATAGGGGGAACAGGGGTTCTAATGCCCCCCCCCCCCCCCCCGTTAGTTGATATAAATGGGATCTTAATTGAGAATTAAGTTTTCGTTCAAAATTTAGATTAGGATCATTCTGATGAGGCGATTCCGTGACTGTTATTAGGTGTTCATTGAATAAGTATAAATAGGGGGAACAGGGGTTCTAATCCCCCCCCCCCCCCCCGTTAGTTGATATAAATGGGATTTTCATGCAGAATTAAGTTTTCGTTCAAAATTTAGATTAGGATCATTCTGATGAGGCGATTCCGTGACTGTTATTAGGTGTTCATTGAATAAGTATAAATAGGGGGAACAGGGGCTCTAATGCCCCCCCCCCCCCCTGTTAGTTGATATAAATGGGATTTTCATGCAGAATTAATTTTCGTTCAAAATTTAGATTAGGATCATTCTGATGAGGCGATTCCGTGACTGTTATTAGGTGTTCATTGAATAAGTATAAATAAGGGGAACAGGGGTTCTAATGCCCCCCCCCCCCTTAATTTATATAAATGGGTTTTTCAAGCAGAATTGTCAGATTTCGTTCAAATCTCTGAATAGTTTTGGAAGTTTAATGGTTAAGTATAAAAGAGGGGGATAACTCCTTTTAAATTATATAAATGCTAAATGGGTTTTTATTAAGAATTATCTAATTTGCTCTGAATTTTGGATATAGATTTTTTATATGATAAAGCATGTCTTTGATAGTATAGGAGGTTCAATGATTAAGTATAAAAAAAAGAGGAAAGGGGAGAGCTGTTTCCCCTTCTTAATTTTTTTTTCGAACGGAATTAACCCTTGAAAATATAAGGCTTTAATGTGCAATTAGTATTTGTAGCCTGTGAGCTCAATGCCATCAGTTTAACTGGGCAGCATTCTTTTTATTGTTGCTACTTATTAACAGTCAAGCTAATTCCCCAAAAGAGAATACAAAGCAGTCAAATAAGCATGATTTTTAAATAGATGTATCCAAATGCATATTCAAACCTGATTAGTTTTAATTTTCCGGAACATTGATGCAATTTTTGTTTAGAATTAAAGTTTAGAATCTTTCAAGTTATTAAAAAGTGTAATTTCCGATAGAAATAAATGAATGTTTTGATAAAAAGTTTATATATATTTTTTAAATTATCAATTTATTTATTTTTCAATTTATGGTTCAGAGAGAAGCAAGAATTAAATTGAAAATTTTATCAAATTAAGGAAAAAAAAATTTTTTTTTTGTAATGCTATAATTAAATTTCTTAAAAATCTTAAAACATAAATTTCAGTGTTTACATCTAAAAATGAATAGTCGATTAAAAGCATTTGCAAACTAAAGGAAATTGACTATATTAAGCATGGAGTTATAAAATTTTAAAGTTCATTGTAATATTTTCTAATCTCTCATTTGATTAAAACCAGAGTGAAATTGCAAATTGTTGAAAATAATAACTAGACAAATAAAAAAAAAGTAATCTGAATTTCTAAGCCTTTTTTTTTACTCCCAACAGATGTGTAAAAATTGCATTTTCAATTAATAAGAACATTTCAATTGCAAGAAGTTTAAAATAAATATTACCTTAAAGTACCAAAAGTAGCCTCCACTTCCCCTTCATATATGTGAACTTTTCCTTTTTTGAAAAAAAGTGTAATTTATAAGCCCTACCCTTCAAGCATTATTTTCTGATACTTTGAATCTTTCTGTTTTTCAGGGAATTCTTTATTTAAGGTTTTTGTTTTCATATCTCCTAAATGAATACGGTGAAATTTCCGTTTAATGAAGTCTCATCGTTACACTCAAACACTTTGTTAGGAAGAAAATTCATTAAATAGAAATCAACTAAAATTCATGAAATTTGTATAGTAAAATACACATGCATAAAATGAAAATACTGGAAAAAATATATTTTAATTTGGACAGTAATCTTCCTTATATGTAATTTTTAAAAAAATGAAGGAAAAAAATGTAATTAGAATCATGTCTAAAAATAAAATGAAATAAAATAAAGTGAGGTAAAAAACTAACACAGAGCATAACTTCTCCTTTTCCTCAGTATTTCAATTCCTTAACTTTCTAACAAGTCTGTAATATTATTTTGTACAGGTTTCTTATAAAAAATACATTTTTTCTAAAAATTTTCGTACATTTGTATATACATACAATTCATCTGTATCATTTTTGTAAAGCTGGAACTGCCTTCTTGTATCAAAGCATTTCTTCTTTTGAATGGAAAGGATTAAATAAATAAATAATTTCCTTTCCATACAATCAGCTGAAATAAATTCATGTACCAATTGCAACAGAACTTCAATCTGAATGTTGTACATGCACAAAAATGGAGTAAACTTTGTTATATAGAATATGTTTTTCGTAATATAAAGATTAATTAGCATGTTAATGGAGTCAAGATTCTGCAGAAACTTTCATTAAGTAGAAAACTCTGTTAAATAGAGACTCCATTAAAAGGAAGTTTGACTGTATATGTCATGCAATTTATTTTTATCTATTCTCTTTACACATCACTGTATCAAAATGGCATTTGTAATTAATATTATATTAATGTTAATGTTTTCCTTGATATTTAGGCACTAAGACTTAATATATTTATAATGAATTTAAATTTTACTTTTTTGTTCATATTTTTCATATCTAAATTAATTATTTTATGTTAATTTGTTTTATCAATTTCTTTATTTTTATGAATAGAGAAAACTTACCTTTTTGTAATGGGAATAAAAACCGTTAATTTGATTTTATTTCATTTTGCAAATATTATAAACTTAGTGAAATTTCATAAATTCCAAATATATCCCCCTTCTCCCTCTTAAGATCATTAGATTTTTCCTGCCTGCTAAAAGGGGGCTTACTTTTGATATTTTACCATATTCAACATTTCTTACAAAAAGCAATTATTCTCTTGATATTTTGAAAACCTTACTAAGTCAAAACATTATTTTCCCCCTTAATATTACATATTCATCTCAAGGTCATTTTAATTCTTATCTTGAAGTGTTTTCACGCAAGACTTTGTTATGTTAAATATTTTTTGAAGTAAAAAATCAAGTTTTCTGAAGAAAAAAAAAATCACCGCTCATTTGTGTCAAAGCAAACACAGTCATGTTTCCTAGTGTCTCTTACACCTTTCAAAAAATCTTTTGAGGGGTTGGAGACAATGCCTGTAAGTCCATCTCCTCACTTGAATGACAAAGAAAGGGAAAAATACAGATGTTTCCTTATTGTATGGGTGGCATTTTTGGCAGAAGGAGGGGACGGTTGAAGATGTAGACGCTAGCCTGTCTCGCCAATTCACATATCTAGCAAATAAGATTTCAATTATCCAATCACATTTGTTTGCCGCTTAGGTGTATTTTTCTATATTGTGCAGAATTTACTGCATATGGTTGAGACAGTTAGTGAAAAATGTTAATGAAGTCATAAAATGTGTCAGTGAATCACAAGTTCTAGTTTGAAAGTAAAGAAAACAGTGAGCTTTAAACAAAAATTAAACATATTGATAAATGAAAAAAAAAAAAAAATAGATGCTGTAGATAAATGTGGATAAAAGGAACAAATTGAAAGGGATTTTAAAATTCCAGCATTAATTTTATCAACAATATTGAAAGAAAGAAATGAAATTGTGAAATCTTACTGAGCAAAAAAAAAGGAGCCGCAAAGGTGTTTAGAATGGCCAGATATCTTGACTTAGAAGAATTCCTCGTAAAATTATTTAAACAGTGCAGAGATCATAATGTTCTTCTTAAAGGCAATGTATTAGAAGAAAAGAAAAACTGGGGCACAAGGACTTCAAATGCAGTAATGGATGCATGGAAGAACTTTTAAAAAATCCACAACATTGTTTTTCGAAAACTGTGCAGCAAGAACCAATCAGTGAGCAATGAGCTTTGTTTGGAATAGATTAAAAATCTTCTTGATTTTTTAAAAGAATAACCTCTCAGCAACATTTACAATGAAGATTAGACAAGGCTTTTTTTTTAAAGCACTGCTGGACAAAACTGCAGTTTTCAAAAAAGAAATTATAATGAAGGAAAGCAGAGAAAAATCCAAGTAGCATTATTGTTAGTTGCTAACATGTGTTTGTCTGAGAAGTTAACTCCTTTGATGATTGGAAAAACCAGAAGCCCAAAGTGCTAAGAATAAAGTCTGTCCTCTTCATTAAAATGCAATAAAAATGCTTGGATGACAAGGGAATTTTTAGCAAACTGGCTAAAGCAAGTAAATAAGAACATGTTCAAAAAGACGCTGAAAGTCATTCTTTTTAGCAACAATTGCAAGGCTTATGGCATTATCCCAGAAATGAATGAAGTAAAAGTAGTTTTCTCCCTACAAAAAAACACTTCAAAGCCGTAACTTCTCAATCAAAGGTTGATCAGAAGTTTAAAAGTTGGATACAGGAAGCATGTAATGAAGAAGCTCCTACATGTCATTGAAAGAAAAAAGTAAATTACACCCTTAAATATTCTTGATTGCATGAAGATGGCTAGCCAAGTTTGAATTGTCATGAAGCAATAGTGCTTTAGAAAAAATGATTTTATGAACAAAGTAGAAAATGAAATTGAATGGGATGAGGAACAGAAAACAAAGGCTGAATCTGAAAATGAAATAGTGTGTGAAGAATGGAAGAAATTTTTAAAACCATTCAATCTTTCAGAAAACATATCTTTTGAAGATTTCACTAAATTAGATGCTGACATTGAAGTCTGTTGGCAATAGATTGATGATAAAATCATTTTTCAATCGATTTATTCTTTGCCATTTGATGATGAATAAAAACTGGATGTTCCAGAACCATTATCTAGAATTACCATCATTATTAATTGTTTTTGAAGCTAAAGATGCTGTCAACTTCTCTTCATGGAATACCTCTAAAAACATGGAAAATAACTTTCAAAAGAGATGTCTCCAGTCTACAACACTTGGCATTTTTAAGCAATTCTAACAATTTATGTTCATTTATGTATTTACTAATTATTTTTACTTTAATGTAATTATTTTATACTTTTTAAAAAACTAAAATTAGCATTACTGCATTTAGACTTATTCTCATCTATCATGACTCTAATTTTTATGATATTATATTTTGTATTCTGTTTTTATGTGATTTTTTATGTTTTGGTTATAACCTTGTTATCTCAAAATTTTTTAAGTGTCCCTTTGACTTCAAGAGAATACTGTAGAATTTTTTTTTTTTTTTTTCCTCTTTAATTACACATACCAAATGTTGTACAGTAGACTTCCTCAAATCTGTACAGATTGGAACTAGAGATGGTATAGATTTTAAAATTTTGCAAACTTCTGTTTATTGCTTTGTTTGCATATTTTAAACAATAATTTGAAAGTAATAAAAGCAATCGAAATTATAATGAATGATTACAATATAGTAAAATATTAAAATAATTAAGTAAAATAATAAAAATAATTAAATTATTAATAGTAAAAGGTAAAATAAACAATTAATAATACATAATTAAATATGCATAATATAGATAACTTTCCTTGAATTATTCAAAGAAACTTGCAGCAAAACACACTTCTAATTTACATCAAAATCATAAAATAAGGAAGTTTTATTTCAAGTTTAGCCAGACTTAATAAATAAAAAAACTTGTTTAAAAGATTGTGATTATCAATGATATAAAAAATATCTTGATTTTTACAGAAATAAATTTATACTTCCTTCGTGAAAACACATGAGTTCAGCTTTATTATAATGAGATTTGCATATTAAAATACATATAACAATTTAAAAATTCTTTAATTTTTTTTTCCATACACCTGAACAGAAAATTTCATTGTTTACATTGGTGATGATGTGTGGGTTTTAGGCATTTGTGAAATTTAAAGTATAGAGGTTTTGAGGAAAAAAAAAACTCACGGAAGCATGAAGAGCTTGGTTGCACTGGTGAATTTCAGTAAGAGCATCCAATGTGGGGTTATTTGATATGAGACCTCCGTCGATAAATGGACCAGATGCTCGGAAATAAGTGGGAGCAGCGCCTGTCGCCCTAGCTACCCTCCAAAGAAGTTCTTCTGTAATAGTTTTGAACTTATCTTAATACCTTATCAAACAGAGGTAGGTGATTACTCACATCATATTAAAAGGTACAACAGAATTTTTTATAAAAACACTACATTTATTATTATTCGCAGAGATGTAGCAGAGAATACACACAAATTTTTTTAAGGAACTCCTTATATCTACAGTTTCTTAAATAAAATTACAGTCAAGAATGGATAATCCGTGTACCATAATCCACAATTTTCTATAATTCGTGTTACTTTTTGAATGTAAACAGCAAAATAAACAATTAAGAAAATTTACAAATTTGTGATCCAAAAATTATTTTTCAAAACAAATTTTTAAAAAATTGAAAAAATCATAATAAAACATCTTTTTCTTAAACTCTTATTTTATAAACGGTAAAAAGCAAACTATTACGGAACATATGTATTTATTTTTATTTAAATGCATATATATATATATCAATTTATTAATAAAGTAACTTTAAAAAGGCATTTTTTGAGATGGCATATTAATTTATTTATTAGATTTCATATTTATCTTTTCCTACTATAATTTTTATAGAATTAAAATGCTGTCTAGGAATAATAAAATGACATATAATCCATAATACTCTATTATACACCACATTCCATAATCCGCACAATCTTTGGCCCCAACTTGTGCGGATTATAGAACTTTGACTGTATAGCATATACTCTAATGCAGTGATTCCCAGCCAGGGGGTACATGGCAGCCTTGCTAGATATACATGAATATTGCTGCAATAGTGTCATAGTTCAAAATCACGATTTTTCAGGAGACACATGCATAGTTTTTAATATCAAATTAATTTTTGGAGACTATACAAAGTAAATTGTTTGGTCAAGTAATATCTGGTAACAAGGAGGTGGTGAATTAATAACTGAAATGTACACTACACAGCTTCTCTTAACCTCAAAACTTCCCAAAGTTTCACTTATGACATTCCTCTGCTAAAATCAGTTTCTTAAGGGAATCAAAAATAACATTCTACTACTAATTAAAATCATTAGAATTGCCTCATTTCATTTAGAAATAAGGCAATCATCATTAGTCAAAAATCGTGATTTTCGAGTTAAGACATTTGTTGCAGCATATGAGTGATATGGTTGTGATAAGATTACCAATGGGGAAAAAAAAAAGCATATTTGTCTTATGTAGTTGAGTGGAAGGAGAATGTTTATTAGAAATGGCATTACTTTGAAATTTAAAGCCTGAGAGATACATGAAGAAACAAAATGTGGGGAAACAATGTTACTTCTTTCAAATTAATCAAACTATCTGTTAATATATAACGGGCTAAAAAAAAAAATACATTTGTAGTACAACAAGCACTACTCTAGTGAATACCCCAGTGGCAGAAAATTATGGTTGTGTTTGCAATAGCAATTACGAGGAATGAAAATTATCTGCGAGAGAGTAGTGTTTCAATATTATTATGTACATTACAAACATTGAAATAAATAGGGTTCTTAGTGATTAATATTGGAGAAGGGGACATGTTTATGAGAAATGGAAATACTCCGAAATTAAAAGCCAGTAAATGGAATATATGAAAGAAAAAATAGATTGGGAAATACTGCTCTAGTGAATACCCCAGTGGCAGAAAGTTATGGTTGTGTTTGCAACAGCAATTTAGAGGAATGAAAATTATCTACAAGAAAACAGCATTTCAATATTCTTATGTACATTACAAACATTGAAATAAATAGGGTTCTTACTTATTAATATTATAAAAAAAAAAAACATTTCAATTATAATATAACCTAATTAAGTAAAGTAAAACTGATATTTTAGAAAAAATAAAATAAGAATAAATGTAAAGTGGTTCTGCAAGCTTGAGTCTAAATCTATTTGAAATTATAATAAGCTTTTTTCGGGGCAAAATTTCACCTTTCCCCTCCCCCCTTTCTTTCTTTTTCAGTTTACTGAAGAATTTCATGATTTTTTTCCTGCAAACAGGGATGAAGGTGTTTGAAGCAGCAAAAAGTCTGATTTTGTAGAAGTAAAAATCTGATCTTGTAACAATACAAATCTAATTTTGTAGTAGTAAAATCCATTTTTGTTGCAGAAAAAAACTAATGTTGTAGAAATAAAAGCTGCTTTTGGATCAGTTTGAAATTCTAATTCTAAAAATTAAAATGATTGCTTTCTTGAAAATATTTTCACATCTGATAAAATTTTTACACACATTTTGCTAACTTTGGACATTCTAAGCAATAAAAGGGTGCAGATTGCAATAATTGAAAATTAGTAGCAGTAAGGGAAAAAAATCTGCTTATTTGGCTTTAAAAAATATTTTAGAGCAGTAATTTCAACTAATTAAAATAAAGCATATGAATACAACAAACCAGACTCCCACTCAAGTTTTGTTGTAAATAATGGTAAAAGAGAATTATTATTTATTTATTTATTTATTTTTAAGGGACCAAAAAGACTTTTTTTGTAAAAAAATTAACCTTTAGGCACTTTTTTCAGCAAATCACAAAATCTCTGCGACAATTTCAAAGTAGCGTGTTTTTTGCATTCCTTTGACAAAATCTGCATGATTTCATGATCTCTTACAAAAATTCTTTCGTCAAACAACTGATGAAGATTTCTTTCGGCAACCATTTGTCAAAATTTGAGATTTTTTGTTGTTGTTGCCTGTAGTGCCCTAGTCTGCGATGCTCCTTGCTGTGTTGCACACATTGTGCCACAGGTATGAATACACTCTGCATGTAGCTCATATCCTTCTGTGATAACATCACTGGTTATTCATCATCATATATTAAAGTGTCAAACAATTTGAAATAAGAGTAAAAGCCAGTAAAATTTCAAGATTGTATTTTTCACCAACCAATTTTTACAAAAGATTACATTTATAGAAGATGGTTGATTTTAAATGTTGTATTCATGTTTAATAACTTTTCTATAGGGCAAATAGCATTGTGATACCAGCGATAAAATATCCTGATAAGAGGAGGAAAAATTCCTTTGAGCATTACAAAATGAGAAACTTCTAAACTGTTTATACAAAACACTATACATAAAAGGTAGCATAAAATGTAGAAACTTCTAAATTGTTTATAATATATCAGCAAAGTAAACTTTTTGTGTTCTTTAAAAATCCAGCTTAGTACAGTCCATGACAATATTCTTCACAAAGTATAATGCTTTATTTTTCACCACGCTTTAATTTTAAAAAGTTAAACTTATTGGAAGAAATGTATAAATATTTATCATATCTACAATTACTAGATTCATAAAAATGAGTGAAATTTCTACAACAATTTCCCTCTTTTTTTCTGAGAATATTAGCCAACACTTCCGACTTTGTCGGCAGTAGGAATCAATTTCCAAAGCTAGTATAATACATTAAAATAAATAAATAAATAAAATAAAATAAATGGTAATGCATTATGACATGCTATAAATGCCCAGAAGAACACCTACATTAAAATAAATCATTTATTTCCTTATTTATTAAGTTAATGATACTTGAATTGCAAATTTTGCTATTTCATTTGCTAAAAGGGAAAAACTACATTTTTAATAAATAAATTTATGTTTTAATCAATTATCCGCAGGTTATAACCTAATATCTAACAAGTTTTGAGAATGCTTTAACACTGTTCTCAAGTCGAAACTGGCTACTTTCTAACACATTCATGTGTCATCTTTATGTTAAATGAATGGAATTTCTAGCCATTCTCTTTCAATCACCAGGAAATGAAATACCGTATTTTCGGGCGTATGAGCCGCGGCGCATACGAGTTTAAAAGTATAAAATATTGTAGGTGCGGCTCTTACGCCGGGGCGGCGGGTACGATGATTTTTTTTTTTTTTTTTTTTTTTTATTTATTTTGTCAAATGATTTTGACACTTTTTTTTCGTTTAATCAACAATTATATGCTCTCAAATTGGTATCAAAACATTTGAAAACGTCTCTCAACCGCAGGTGTCCGTGATGCGTTAGTTGTTTATTTTTAAACAATCAACATTATTCAAAAATAATGTTGGTCTCACCGGTTCTCATGTTAAAAATTATTATATTTTCCCCTCATCTATTAATGATTTTACCTGTAGGATATTGGAATGTACAGCTGTCACATTTTTTTCTTCTAATGATCCTCCTTCCAGTTAGAAAATAAAACTGCCCAAAGAGAGCTCAAATCCCGGTATAGAACTCTTTTGAAATAGACTTCCTATACATAGTAAAAACTTTAGAGAGCAAGATTTTTCTTTATTTTTTTCAATAACTCACTCTTTTTTTATCCGGCAAAAATAATCCAAACTTTGAAACCGGTCGAATCAGCAAGTTTTTTTTCCCCCAAATGAGTTAATTCAGGTGATAAACAACAAAAACGGGCCTGGCGAATAATAAAAAAATAATAAAAGGCCGACTTCCGTGATAAACATTTAAAAGAAGCCAATAGAATATAAACAATTTTCAATGCATATGACTTTGCAAGAATAAGTTTAAATGTGCTACACGAGTCGATGTTAACTTGGCAACTTTAAGGGCTATTTCACCCACGTGCAAACATCGGCTAACTAATGTTAATCTCAAAGAAAAAAAAAGTGTCATTCTCATTCCATTATTTTTAAATGATATTTTTTGCTTTGGATAACGGAAGTCAATCTCCACAAAGAGTCTTTACTTTTTCGATTTTGTTTACAGGTTTTTTTATTAGTATACTTTCACTTTCGAAACTGGTTCTAAAAGTCAAAGTATACCACTAAAAACATCTGTAAACGAAATCGAAAAGGTGTCTTCTTAGGGATCAACATCTCAGATATAAAATACAAAGAAATCATTTAAGCATATTGAAATGCAAACGCATTTGAAAAAAAAAAAAAAAAAAAAAAAAAATCCATAGGATTAACATTAGCGAGTAGATGTTTTTACTTGAGTGAAGCAGTCCGATCTATAGGGGGGGGGGGGGGATCAGCTCGGTCCGGCCCATATAAAATAATAATAATAATTAATAAATAAAAATAACAATCCGGCACCCGGAAAATTTAAAATATCCGCATCATCCAAGTGAATTTTTTCAATAGATTAATTTTTACTATGATATGGTTAAAAATTGTTTCGTACGAAAAGTTCTGAACAAAACTACTTATTTTATCCTTTTTTTTTCCTTTTACTATGTTTATTTTTAAAGAAGTGCCTAATAAAAGCACTCAAGTAAGTATTTATAACTATAAAGCAAACGTGCAATTTTGTTATCTCTTGTTTCTGCTAATAAAAAAAAAAAGAGAGAGAGACACTGGTTATTTAAAGTCACCTTTTCTCCTCATCCTCTTCATGACTCAATGTGCGGACATGTTGCCCTTTGACCTTGATGCGTAAGTCGGCTAATATCGCATTGCTTCTGTTTTGTTTCTTTGAATACAGTAGAAAAAAAAAGAACGAAAATAGTTTTTTTTTACGCTAAGTGGATTTGTGGATTTTTTTTTCTTTTCTTAATTTATATCTTCATAATATAATCATCGAAATAACTTAAGATGAATATAAAGTCTAAATTTGAGCAAGAAATATTTAAACTTACAAAATTTTTGTAAATGAACAAGGATAGATGCGTATGTACCAAATAAAAAATAAACTAATCTACCACAAAAGGAATCATTAAATCAATTATCAATAGTTAAAATATTAAATAAAGATATGCAGGTATATATTTATATAAAGGAATTTGTAGTGCTGTAAGCTATTTAAGAATCGATTTTTTGCCGCAGGCATGATAAACAATTGTGGATTGTATTCGCTGTGGATAATGATTTGTAGTATTATACAATGGTTATATATATATTTATTAATCAATTGTGGTTTAACATGTGTAATTTAATTTTAGCATATGTGCTGTGTTTCAATGTAATTCGTATTTTATTATTTACTTCACCAATTTACTTGATCGTCATTTCTTTACACTGAGGAAAAAGTTGCTTTTTTTTTGGGGGGGGGGGGCATGATATTGTTTTAAAATTATTTTTTAACAGATCTCGAAAATACGGTATCGCCGTGATCCCGCTGATTCTAAAATGTTGAGGTTCAACTGTATCATATTTTCGTTAAGAGGCTACTTCAGTCAAGCGACCCGCTCGTTAATGCTAATCCTATGGGAAACATTTATAAAGATATTTCATTTGAATTTAAATATTTTTAAATGATTTTTGCATTGATTAACTCTGATAGATTTGTAGAAAGAACATTTTTCGCTTTTTGCTTACAGGTATTTTTCAATGAGGGCACTTTCATTTTGGGAGTCGGTTTCGAAAGTGAAAACAATCTTCAAAATCGAAAAAGTATAAAACGATCTGCATATAGATGGACTTGAACTATCCAATGCCCAAAAATCATTTAAAAATATTGAGATGCAAACACGATATCTTTATAAATTTCATCCATAGGATTAGCATTAAGGAGGTCTTTGTGTGTGACTGAAATAATATCTTAACTTAAAAAAAAAAAAAAAAAAAAAAAAAAAATCCTACACTAAAATTAATTTGAAAAAGTCTTTGATCGAAAATCTGACGGATTTTTGCTGGAAAGAACTAGAACTTTGTGGTGTTAATAGTGTTATTTATGACGGCCGATTATCTGCAGGAGGGATATAGGCCCTAGGATAAGTGCCCTCCGTGGGGGGTCTTTCTAAGGGAACCTAAACCGCATTTACACAAGGATGACCAAGATTCGAAGAAAAGTTTAGAACTTTGTGGAAAGAACTAGAAGTCTGTGGAAAGAGCACTTAGAATTGAACGCTACTAGGAAAAGATGCTAGGGAGGAAGCTAGCATCCTGCTGCGCTCCTCTCATTGGCGCAAGTAATTGCGCCTATTTCCGATTGGATTTTAATTGCGTACTACAAACATGTTTTTTTTTTCTTTTTAGCTGAGAATTATTTTACGGTACTGTTCTGCTCTTTTTGTCTGACGCTCTTATTTAAGCAATTTTTTTTTTTTTTTCAAGTGAAAATGGCTCCCAAAAAGTTAAAAAGTTACACCGCCGCTTTCAAGCTTGCTGTGGTTGATAAGGCAGAGCTAATAGGTAATCGTGCTGCAGGACGAGAATATGGAGTTGATGAGCGTTGCGTAAGGAGATGGAGAGCTGAAAAATCTATTTTGAAGGAAATGCCAAAATCTAAGAGGGCACGAAGAAGTGGCGTTGTTGTTTGGCCAAATCTGGAGAGAAATTTAGCCAAGTGGGTAAAGGAGCAAAGGGAAAAAGGAATGCCCGTTTCAACTGTTCAGATACGGTTTCAAGCGAGGATTATGGCATCGAACATGGGATTTACAAATTTTAAAGGTAGTCCCAACTGGTGCTTTAGGTTCATGTCGAGAAATAATTTGTCTGTAAGAACCAGGACAACTGTGGGACAAGAAATGCCTGCAGATTGGGAAAAGACAAAAGCATCTTTTTTAAAGTATGTCGCTGAAAAAATCAAGGAAAACAACTTTTCAACAGCACAGATTATTAATATGGATGAAGTTCCATTAACTTTTGATTGCCCCCCCAGTAGAACTGTTAACACCATTGGGGAAAAAACAATCGGCATCGTAACAACTGGTAATGAGCGAACCTCATTTACCTGTGTTTTAGCTTGCGCTGCGAATGGAGACAAATTAAAACCACTAATTATTTTCAAGCGCAAAACTATGCCTAAGGCAAATTTTCCTTCCGACGTCGTAATACGGTGTAACGAAAAGGGATGGATGTCGGAGGAAATCATGTATGAGTGGCTGGCGGAAGTGTGGAGGAAAAGAAAAAATTCTTTTTTTCAGCCTAGTGGGCTTCTTATTATGGACTCAATGAGTGCCCACAAAGGTGATTCCGTAAAAACTGCTTTGAAAAAAGTCTCAGCCGAGCCAGCAATAATCCCTGGCGGATTAACTAAAGTTTTACAGCCTCTTGACTTGGCTGTGAATAAATCTTTCAAGTCCAAAGTAAGAAAACTGTGGGAAAAATGGATGATGGAAGGGCTACATTCATTTACAAATTCTGGAAAAATGCGCAAAGCCACTTACGAAGAAGTAGCGTCGTGGGTTTCATCGGCATGGAAAGACATTAGTGCTAAAACTATTATGTCGGGCTTCAAAGCAGCCAATATCATGGAAAATACAGTTAGTGATGATTCATCTGAATCTGATGATAGTGAAGATGAAAATTGTGACGTATTAACTGATAAACAATTTTTAGAACTACTTAATTCCGACAGTGAAAATTCCGATTTTGATGGATTTGAAGATTTTTAAACATGTTGATAAAATCTTGTATATATTTTTTTCTATATTTTCACTTCATTCCAATAATAATTTTTCATATTTTAAAGATATTTTGAAGTAGTGTTCTCTTATTATATGTAATCCAATATTTTTTTAGAAAATTTTATAAATATTACAAAAAATTGAAATCTTAATATTAAAATTACATACCTGCTATTTATAACGGATCAGTGATAGGAAACGTTATTAAATTGAAAAACAAATACATAATAATAATAAATCAACAGTCAAGGGAAAAATGATTCTGCAATATTTACAGGTAAGATTATAATATTATAAATAAGTTTCTGATATTTATTATATTTTTCTCTGTTTGTTATTGATCTAGTGACAAAATGTTGCTTTTTTGCAGTAATCTGAGGAGTTAACATAAACTAGTATGCATTTAAAAAATATTTTCTTATAGCAATACGCTTTATTACATCACATTTTTCAGTAATATTTTTACTACAGTTTTTAAGGCATTTGCATACATTAAATCTAAGTGTCTTTCGTCCAATGATTTTTTTCTTCAACAGCTTATTTTATTTATTTTATTTTTTTCGTCAGTGTCTCTATACGATATTTCTTTACATTTTAAATATATTTTTTAGGCACTTAAGTGAAAAAAATTTTTTTTTTTTAACTGTTCAAGTGAAAATATTTTATATACTGTAACAGTCTCTAAAATCTGGAAACCTCAAATACAGATAGCATAAATGATCATCAAATGTTTTATATTTATATAGTTCAGTTATCCTATCTTATCGACAGATGGCAGCACCAAAAATGTATTTAACTTTTTAGTATAATCTAGATTATATTCTGCATTTTGCCGACAGATGGCCGTACCAATCATTTCTTCTAATTCATTTCCAAGTTTATTTATCTTGATATAGTAAAATAAGAAAACAAAGAAATATCAACAGAAAAATTCATAAACAGTTTATATAAAATATTAGGCCTGGAACAAAGGAATTTTATTACAGAGATTGAGCTAATATCATTGTAATTGGGGAAAAAGTAATGACCAGTAGGCCTAAATTAAAGCAACTAAATACTAACATATAAATAAAATCGTAATCGTGAAAATGCTCTGTGTATATTTAATTTTAATAAGATTAAATGCTTGGCTTTGCTGTTAAATAACTTAATGTGCCATTTATGATTTTTTTTTATAAATATGTGATTTTTTTTCTTTTTTAATGATGATTTTCAATAATTTTTACTTACATTTTAAAGTTGTTTTTTGAAGATCACTAAAATTCGGAAATAACTAAAAGCCGCGTCTACGAACGATTTCGGAATTTAGAGATTTATACTGTATAAATATCAGCAGCTTGGGTGCGGCGCTTACGATGGTGCGGCGCTTACGTCGATGTACTTTTTTTTTTAACAGATTGTCATTGGTGCGGCGCTTACGGTGGGTGCGGCGGGTATTCCCGAAAATACGGTAATGTCTCTTCTTTTTCTGTAAAGCAAAAGATCTTTCAAAAGTGGTTGATAAAGTAGAAATTTTGAGTCAATTTTAGAAATGGAACATTCAAAGCTAGTATATTAATTGAAGGAGAAACAGAATATAAATCATGATATAATCATTTATGATCTTTATAATATATTATATATCATAATATGATCATTTCCAGAAAACTGGGAAACCGTATTAAAATCTTTGTCACTTCAATGCCAATGTCGCAAATTTCATGCATTTCCATACAAAAATGACTTTATGAATGTTGGAAAATTTCATATTGTTGAGTTGGAAAAAGAAAGAAAGAAAAATGCCTAAGTGTGTAGACATAGAAATCTTTCTTTTTCTCTTTTTATTCTATTTTTCTTCAATTACATAATTTTGCATGAAAGCTGTGCTGCATGAAGCTTCTGTATGAAACCATAGTATGAGTTTCAGAGAATTAAAGTATGAATTTTTAAATATATCAACAAAAAATAGAAATACTTGTTCAATTCTCAAATATGCATTTGAGAAAAATAAATTTTTCTGCAATGATATCTATTAAATTTTTTTATCATATTGATCAAAAATTGAGTGCTAAAATTCTTAGGAGAAAAGTCAAAAGTATGTCTTCACCAAACTGAATCCTACAAAGAAGATATTCTGAAAAAATATATGTAAAGTTTGGTTACTTCATTCAATGTTAAAATATAATAAACAAAAGAATAAACATTGAATGAGTTTATTTAAAAATATATATATTTCCTTTTTTATTTAAAAAATTATTAAAAAAATGTATTCTCTTAATAGTTTGTACTTACACATTTTATTTTTTTTCTGCTAAATTCTGATAAATACGATACTTAAAATTATACAGTATACTTCTACGAATATTTTTAAAAAAATTAACTGAAAATGCTTAAAATTGTATAAGAAGATACATTTTTAAATATGCTTACATTTTTAAAAAGAAAAAAATAATTTTGCCACGAAAATTGAATAATTTTTTGATAGAATCATTTTTTTTTCATTGTAATCTTTATTATTAGGCCAAATGCGTACCTTAAAATGCTTAAATAAAAAAAAGTTCAACGGGTACCAAACCCCCTTAAGTGTGCCATCACCATGTACATTTAATTATAGGTTCAAGTGCACTGCAGAACAAAGATGGATAATTGTTGCAATTACAGAAAATCTTTAAAAACAGAGAAGTCTTGTTTAAACATACAAGCAACAACTAGTTATCCAAATATGGTTCAATTAAGAAATAGGAAATAAATTACCCCTGGGATTTGGAAGCACTTCATCTGTCAAAACGTCCCTCTCTACATGATTTAAAATTTCTAATGGAGATTTGTAGTTCCGAAAGATATGGAGATCTGCAGGCTTTCTATCCCCACGAGTTGCTGTGATCATGATCCTAATTCAAAACACTAAGTATTTGTTGTAATAAATCAAAACATTTTACACATGAAATTTAATTTACAGTTTACATGAATTCATTAAATAATTAAGAAATATTTGATTATTGAAGTTTTACTTTGCACAGAATCTGACAAAAAATAGTTAGGACTGGCAACCAAAGTATTTAGTTTGTTGGGAAGAGGTGTGAGCGGGGGAGGGGGGGGGATATATAAAACAACTATGAAAGACTTAAATTTTATGCACATCTCAATTAATTTTATAAATTGGATTAGTGATTAGATGTCTCATACATAAAAGATCACCGAGCCACATGCAGTCCATGGGCTGCAGGTTGAATATGGCTGATCTAAAATATGCTTGTTATTTATTATTATTACTATTATTATTATTATTATTCAGTGATAGTGGAAGGGGGTATCATATTTTATTAAATTTGCTAAAACCAAAATAAAATACTCAGATTACTTAAAGGTGTTTTTTATTAACAAAACCTAGTACTTTTGAGCATGCCATGCTCATCATCAGGGTTAGTCCATGGGCTGCAGGTTGAATATGGCTGATCTAAAATATGCTTGTTATTTATTATTATTATTATTATTATTCAGTGATATTGGAAGGGGGTATCATATTTTATTAAATTTGCTAAAACCAAAATAAAATACTCAGATTACTTAAAGGTGTTTTTTATTAACAAAACCTAGTACTTTTGAGCATGCCATGCTCATCATCAGGGTTAAAACAACAAAAGAGTAGAAGTCGAAGGCTGAGTTCTTTTATACAAAGTGGACTGATCCAAAGACAACATAAAAAAAAGGGGAGAGAAGTCGGAATGTTCCAAATTCGATAGAAAAAGGGTTCAAGTGATTTTGAGCAGATTGTACCATATTCTTGGAATATCGTACGACAAAGTATCGTTACAAGCAGTGTTCTTGCTGCCGCTCGCCTTTGCGCCAAATTGCGACTAAATTCTTCATTTGGCGAGTAAACAAGTGATTACATTCGCCAAATTGCTAGTGTTTAATTTTTGTTTTTTCTGTCTTTTTTGTGTGTGTGTGTGTCGCTTATCATGTTCAGTTGCACCATACCACATGAATTCGTAACATTTTAATGAGTTAAATCTATTTTAGATTTTTTTCTTGATTAAGTAAGATATTTCGAGGATACATATTTTTAATATATTTGTTGCAGATAGTTGAATTTAGATTAATAACAATCACTGTCTAGTTATAAAAACTTAGATTTTTTTAGAAAATTGAAAAAAAGGATGTGCATTAAAGGATTTTTGTGTGTGTGTGTGCTACAGGGCGAATCCTTTTTTCCTTATTTTGCGAATCCTTTTTTCATTTGGCGAATGTTTTTTATTTTTAATTAGCCAAATTACTAACATTGGTCAAATGTCAGTGAGAACACTGATTACAAGAATCGTTAGCTCGACATAAAATTTCAATTGATTCCATGATTTTAATCTTCTGAATTTGATATTTTCTTTAGTAATTTAGCTTTTTTGAAATCTATTTTGTCTTCTTGTTCCTGGTACAGTTTAGAGAGAGCAGTATTGCATCGATTAAGTCTGATATCTGCAATGTGTTCTGACAAACACTTCTTAAATTTCCTGGTTGTCATTCCAATGTAATCTGTTCTCTTTTTGTTCTCCATTATTGTGACTGGGCCATTATTAGGCTTATTCTTTCCATTTGGAATTTGGTAAAAATTTAGGCTGATGGCGTTAACTTTAGATTAAATCTTTCAATTATGTCAATACTGAATGGACAAAGTTCATGTCTTGAGATTTCAACAGTAGTGAAGTCGCATTTGTAATGATGTGACATCTTAATTATGATTGATTTCGTAACCTGTTTGTCTAGTAGCTATGAGACGATATATTAGGTCTTATAGTTATGATGGTCTTGAGTGTAAGTTGAAATTGTTGATTTGTGATACAATTTTATGTCTTTAATGTAATACATCGTATAGCAGTATATTTGTGTTTTATTAATTTTTTAACTGTTAAAAGCATCCTGTGATCTTGTTTAATTTCATTTATTAAATAAAATTTCTAGTTCATAACATGTTTATTTATTTTGGATCAAACTGACACAGTGTATGAAAAATGTCAGTCAATTGACATATCTATATTTGAATTATTTTGCACATGGCTGACATATAAAGAACATGGCCTGTGATATGGACAATAGTTTTGAAAATCTTGTACTAGATTCATCATGTAAAGGTTCTTGTATGTTTAAAATAAAAAAGACTCAGAACATCAATATATATTATATTTTTTCTTGCACTTAATGACATTATGAACAAACAGAGCATGTATTATTATCTATCAAATATTATTATTAAATTGAACAGAGCTTATGAAATCTCCAAAAATATTTTGATATAGTATTTTCTATTTTTATTATGATTTTGTTTTCACTTATGTTAAAAAAAAAAAAAAAAAAAAGTATGTAGATTAAGGCATGTAACATACAGTTTTCATACCAAATAAGATTTGTTTTAAAATGATTTCTGAACTAAACATTATGGTAAAAGTAAATTGGATACTTTTATGTTAGCTGGGCACCAGTGATTATTCACCCAAATCTTGTCTTAATTGGCATGATTTGAATTGCAACTCTTGGCTCAATTCAAGTGAAGAAGAGAAACTAATGATTTATTTTTAAAAATTCTAAATGATATTAAAGGGTTTTGAGACCTGAAATAACACAAACTTCTATTTCTGCAAGTATAAAATTAAATATGTGATACTTTTAGTATGAAAAGAAAATGTTTCTAGTTTATGTTATCTCTTATTTAAACATTCATGTTATTGACTAAATCTGATCTTTAATAGGCCCGATTATGTGAGATTTAGTTATTTGTATTAATATATTTGTGTTTACATATTTCATCAATATTTTCAGCTAATTTTTTAAGATGTAATAATAGAAATTATCAAACTTTTTATAACTTATGTTTCTTTTTTAAAAACATTTTAAATTATTCATTCATTCACGGAGAGTTATATCTGTCCTTGAAGTGTTAAAATATTGTTTATTTGTTGCTGATGAATGCTAGAAGAATGGCAAGAAAAAAAAAAGGGGTTAGCATGATGTAAAAATTTTTTGGTGATCACTGGTACCTGGCTAACACAAAAATATCATACACTGTTAAAAATTTGCAGCAAACTGTCCAGCAATTTGACCATTTTTAAAGATAATGGCTATTTGGCCACATTATTAAACACAGTTTATGGTATTATTGACAAAATCATAATCAGAATAAAATTAAATTACTGTAATGTGATGATTTTTTATAAAAACAATCAAATTGCTGGACATTTTACTGCAGATTTTCAACAGAGTAAATTATAGTCTGATATTGTTCTGACTGCAAAACATCTTGCATCCTTCAGATCATTATTTTATGCATAATATTGTTTCCATTACTGTACTTTTTTATTATTATTATTATTATTTTTTTTTTTTTTTTTTTTTAGACAATATTAATTGGGTCTTTTAGGCATAGGTATTTAATTAAACAAATAATAATAATATTTCATTTTAACCTGGGTCTTTCTATGTCTCCCATCACTGTAGACTGGCCCAGTTCATTTTTGAGAAATGTCTCCAATAATTCAGCATCGTAAGGGCGAGAGCCAACAAACACTTTATCTTTCAGACGAAAATAAAGGCATCTACAATCTCTCATGCTTTTTCCTGTAACAAAATTATCAGTAAAAACTCAACAATCAACATTTAATGCTGTATACAGAAATAAAAATACTAATAAATGAAACAGGCATATCAATTATAAGATGTAATGCTTGAAGAATTTATTCAGTACATTCATAATGATAGGGATTCTAAAATTTGTGAGAAAACAAATCTTATAAAAATATATTTCACTCTGGAGACTTAAGTTTGTTACTGACTATCTTTAGAACTATTCTTAGAAATTTCATGATATTGTATATTTAGGGTTATGTGATGATCAGATTTATATCCTGTAATCAAAATTATGTGTTCATATTAAATGTTACTGAAATTACCATTTTTTTTTTTTTTTTTTTTTTTCTTTAATATGGAGATGACCTACTAAAGTCTTTTTCTTTTATATAAATTTAAAGATAACATGATTTTCAAATGAATAGTTATTTTTGTTTTACTATGTGACAATTTGACAGTTAAAATGAATGGAGTTGAAGCGATATACAAATGTTTACATTAAGACATGAATCCCATTTATCTTATGAATGAGTGGAAAAACCTGTTACTTTTTGACATTTTCACTATAGTCAGTAAAGAAATTAAAGCAAAATGGAAACAATCTTTTTTTAGCACAAATTACTAAGTTCGTTAGTTTTTTCTCCTCTCATTTGTATTTTCTGTTGGACATTTTAGTGAGAGAAGCAGAGAGATCATTCCTATCTGATCTACCCATAGATATGACTTTAGAGTCTGGCATGGACTGGGTTGTACCTTATCCAGAAAATTCTGCTTAAAAATAACATAAAACCAAACCAAATTTAACAAAAATTTCATTGACCCCAAAAACTTATTCAGTACCCCAAATCAAAAATTTATAATTTATTATAATTAGGAAAAATTAGCCTACAATCATACCTCTAGTGTCAATTTTATCTTTTATGTAGAAAAATAAACATGCAAAGAAAGACTTATTCATAATAAAGTATATAGTTTTTCGTCTGAATTATTCTATACCTTCTTTTAAAAAATTCTCTGAACCTACCCTTAAGGATAAAAATTCAATATGAAATAATTACAGTCAATCAGACTTATATATAAAAAAAATAATTCTGGAGCAAGTAAAATCAAGTTACTTGACATGATGAAGGATTCTAACATAGCTTATTAATTTTCCAAGCTAAATAAACACTTAAAAAGAAAAAAAATCTCTAAAGCTTTTCATATCTTGAAACCTTAACAAGAAAATAAACCTAATTCGTAAATTAGAATTTCTGTATGAATTTTCATCAACAAATTGCAGCAAGGTGAAATACTGTTTCAAGGATTGTTTTATTTTTCATGAGCGAGCAGAAGATCAAGATTTATAAAACTAATATGAAATGATAGTCTTTTTCAGAAATATACACAAGACTCTATAGGCACTGCCCTAGACAGAACTATTATATATAAATCAAAAAGTGCTGATGTTGTAATAATAAAACTTTATAATCATGCAGTGGATTTTTTCTTATAACAAATGATATCATATAATGATTCACAACTATAATAGACCAAGTTCATCTTGAAAAATACAAATTAGATAGTCCATTTAGAATGTGCATAAAATCTATTCTATTGACTCCTACAGTAAACCAAGCCTGTTTAACATACTTTGTCATATATGGCATCTGTTTACACACTTGGTTCATTGTGGGCATGAATAAAATAGATTTTATGCAATTTCTAAATGGACAACCTCTGTATCTACAATTTTCATATGGTGTTTTTAAATAAAGTTGATAGCCAAGAAATCATATGTCTCATCAATAACTAATTTGAACGAGTTGATTTTGTATTTTTCTTTGCCAAAATTTTAGGTTGGTTCCACAAGACTTTCTGAAGTAGTTTCCACAATCTAGTGTTGTACTCAGGGTTGGCAAGTTTCTTCCGCAGTGGAAAAAACCGTGGAAAAAACCGGCTGGAAGAAATGGAAGAAACTGTTTTTCTTCGAGAATTTACCATATGCTTTCAGTTTTGTAAGATATAATAAATATCTACTTCCTATAATCTTATATGAATTAATTCCATTGGACTAAAACAAATTTAATTTAATATATATACTAAATTATTAATTATATCAGTTTTTTTAGCCAAGATCACACACAATGTCTGTCTAAAAATCTTCAACCATTGGCTAAATAAAAAGAAATTTTATCCAAAATTGAAAAACACAAAATTAATTAAATGTTATTCATTTCAATTTAACCAACATATTCTGTTAATTATTTAAATTTCTGAAATTAGTAGGAGAGAGTTAGGGATTCTTTACCAATAGTAGAATGAAACCCATTTAAATAAAAGCTTTTAATTTACATCAATTTTATTAATGTAAATAATATATAATAATTACTGTAATATTAAAAGCTTAATATTACTGCATTAAACAGAAATAAAAATATGATTTCATTCATAAACGAGGCTGAAAATTCAGCTTGACTGAAACTCTCAGTATTCCAAAATTCTTGTTTTTTCCTTCAGAAATTTTCAACATTAGTCATTGATTTGAACTGTATCAGCTGATGAGTGTATTGTAATGAACTTTGTTGTTTATAATTATCAGTCATGAATTAGCAATCATCTTACAGAAAATTTTTAGTTTAAATTGCATTAATGTTTCAAATATTCTTTGAGAAAGTTCTAGAATAATAAATAATCATTTACAAAAATCATTATAGAAGAAAAATCAAGATGTGTATACTTAAAACTAAAATATTTTTTAATTAAATGAAATTCATGTAATTAGAAAATTTTCCTGTATCATTGATGAATTAATTATGTTTTATTGTATATGAAAATATATTTTTGGATAATTAACAATTATGCATAATTAATAAATACTTTACATGTAATTAATTTACATTTATGTATATTTATATGTGTATTAATTACTTTAAAACATACAATTACTAATTTTTTTCTTTTTTTTTTTGACTGAAATTTTAAACCTTCTGAAAATTGGTTTTGTCCTTTCTGTATTGGTTAATCCTAGTATTAAAAAAAATTATTAAAATTCTAATTTTTCTCAGTACAATGCAGCATAGTACAGCAAAAAAGTTTTTTAGCAGTGGGATTCTCAATTTAAATTTGATGAATGCAAAAAAGAAGATTTTTTTTTTTTTTTTTTTTTAAGTCCTACACTTCAAGATAGTTTATAAGCATTTTGACATACCCATAGATATTATTAGATACTAGCTGCACCCGTCGAAATTCGACGGAAAAGAGTATACATTAAATGTGATATAAATCAGTCTTATAATATACAATAATCTACAGAGCGAAATAAACAATTGCCATTCTTAAAATAGGGATAACATAATCTTTCATGATGAAGATACACAAACTTCAGAAAATAATAAAAAATAAGGAAAACAGCTCATAAAGTATTATGTTGGACTTAACTTCAGCTACAAATCTTTTTATAATGTGGATTCTAAACATTAAACATTACTTAAATGCCAAATTGTTTAGGAAGTTAATATAATACCTCAGAAGACACATTCAAAAGTATCTTCATAGTTTATTTTTTCTCCGTTTAAATATCTCTTGGTAACTTTACAATAATTATAGTATCAATAAAATATTTTAATTATTATAGAAACAGGGAATTAAACTGCATAACCAATCTACTAAACATTTATAGCACTTGCAATAAATTTAATTTATTTATTGGTTTGTAGCCTCCATGAACTTGCCAAAATTAATTTTATTGTCATGACAACGGAAAGAAAAACGATATCTTTGTTATAAAAAAGAACAAAATTTTTATGTTTGTTGTTGATAAGCAGAAAACATTTTATTTATTTTTATTTTAAATAATAACTTAATACAACAAAATGATTTTAATTAATTTTTGATATTATGTAAAATAGTAATATCGTAATACCGTTATATTACAGGATATTTTTTTCTAATATGACATCATTTACACCTTTTGAAACACTTATCCTTTCCAGAAATAAAAGCGTGATTTATGCAGTTATTTAAAAATTCCTTAGTTTCATAAAATATTTATTGTAATTAAATGGAAATGGCGCAATTTATAGAAATATTTTCATTCGTGCACATCGCGGACCTTTAAATAAATAGAAGTTCAGTTTATTTAGATGCAGGAATAAAAGTCAGTGAATATGACATCATCACTGAAACAGCTATAACAATGTATATTATATTCATGGAACAAACTTATCTGTTTTCTCAATGACGACATTTTCTCCATCGACAAAATTTCGCTTTAGACATTATATTTTATAAAAGTTTATTTTCTGTTATTTTATTTACATAATACTTAATAATATCACACAGTAAATAATCTGTGTATTGTACAGCGATTAGTGAATAATTATGTGCAATCATTTTATTAGGATTAAATTTTACGAAAACCATTATTTTTTTTTTCTTTGAAATGCAATTACACATTCACCGATGAGATCGAGATCCTGATTGGTGAAAAGGAATAAAACAAAATAAATTTTTATTATAGTGAGAAAAGCTTAACCTGTTGCCACTGTTTTGAAGAAATGTCACGAAAAAGCTTTTAAAATAAAAAATAAAATATAAAAATGGAAATAAATTAATAATTAGCCAGAATGGGCACATCTACACATAAACAGCTTTCATTAAAAAAAATAATTATCAAAATCGGGGCAGTAGGAAGCTCAGGGCTTATGACTAAAAAAACAGCCAGGTGTTTTAAATATATAGATTAGAACAGTACAGAATTGAGATATTCATGCTAGATGTTAGAATAAATAATTACAAATTTATTTACTTACTGTGTTGCACAGTTTAAAAAAATATATATAAATAACATCATATAAAAATAACATTTTTATATGAAAAATAAACAATTTGTAGGTAGGGTTTTTTTCTCTTTTTACATAAATAACATAATTTTATATTAAAAAAATCCCTCTGATAAGAATCCATCACCTGAAAAAATCTGCTGAACCTGAAGTTTGCTATTAAAAAAATAACTTATCTTTGAAAAAAAATTAATAATTAAACTTTCCAATTTAGATTTCATGTAATTATGCTTTAATTCTTTTATGTAGTTAATATACTTTAACTTTGAGCATTCGTTTTGGTTTCTGGTAGTTTCTTCCGCTTTTTTCCAATTTCTTCCACTGTCCTGGAAGAAATAGGTTTCTTCCGGAAGAAACCCAACCCTGGTTGTACTATATATTTCGTGATTGAAATATATTAACACTACATAAGATAATTTGCAAAAATTCAATTTATTTTAAAGAAGCCAAAATTCAATTTCATTGCATCAGAAGCATCCTAGAAATTTCAAAATTTTTTATACATTCATGCATCCCTAAAGCTCTCCCCCCCCCCCCCCCCCCCCGACTGATGTATCAATTTATTAGTGTGTATAGTATTATACAAAAATTCAGCATATGTAATTAAAACTTCATTGATTAACATCCAATATAAAAACAGTTTTTTCACACCAGCAGTGATTAAAAAAACACCTTGAGAAAGTATGTTTGCCTTCCAGCAACTTTATTAAGCTAAATAAACAACATTTAAACAGCAATTCAAGCTTTAGGGAATATTCAGTTTCTACTTTTACCTAAGGACAATTAATCTATTTGAGTAGTAAATGTTGAATTGTTATCGTTAAAAATTTTGTGAATTCACCATGGTTGCCTTTTATCTCTATGATTTCAATTGTTGTTTTATTTCTTTGCTGTATTAGACATTTATTATTGTAATATATATATATTTTTTAACTTATATTTGAATTAACCTAACATTTTTTTTTATTTGTTGATTATAAAGTATCAACATTTAATTTTTGTTCAAAAATTTTCATAAATAAAATTTCATGCTTAATTTCTAATATTGACAATTTTTCAATCTATTGCATTTATTTCATAAATACAAAAACTATATATTATTAGGTATTATAAATAAAATTCCATAAAAAATTTAAAGTTAAAACTAACCAGAAGCTAATACTAAAGCAAGTACACCACCGGTACTTGTGCCGGCTACGAGATCAAAGCATTCCACAATAGGTTTTCCTGTTATTCTTTCCAGCTCATCAAGCATCTGAATAAGAACCATTCCTCTGATACCACCACCATCAAGACTCAAGACTCGACAACTTTCTAAATTATCGCCAGAGGCCAAATTCTGACCTGGGTAAGCTGATGCTTCTGTACTTCGTAGATATTCAGTATGTCCATTTACAGATGCCAGAACTTCTTCAAATACTGAAACAAATAATTTTAGGAATAAGATAACATTAATTAATATAACAAAGGCTTGTTAACATGGGCATAAACAGGAAGGTGTGGGCCACCTAAATGTTTGAAAATATTAAAATATAGATTGAAATACTGAGACATAAGCATTGGCAGAAAGAGATCTAGGAAGAGAAAATATTTTGGAATAGCTGTACATGTGGTCCACAACCTAATCTGTTATTTTTAAATGTAGAATATAAGAATGAAATAAGCTAAAATAATAAACACATTTTTACTTTTGTTAGAAAATTTTATGCAAGACAATTCTCCAATATATCAACATAACTCTAAAAAATGCAACAATTAAAGAATATTAAATATTTAAAAATAAATTTGTAAGATTTTTCAAAATTAGAGTAGCAAACAATTTCATTCCTTTTTATTTATTTATATATATATATACCTTTTATTTTTTTTATTTTTTTTTCCAGGGACAATGCTTTTCTGCATACTTTCCTCCATTTAAAACAAATTTGTGACACAAATGTTAAAAGTTAAACAGAGTTAAAAATTATAATTTTTTACAAAATGTTTTAAATGCAAGATCATTCTGACAAAAGAAAAATTTCAATTCCTTTTTTTTTTTTAGTTTTTATACTATCACCACATGGAGTAACATATATGTGATGTAATATATCACTGCTTATTTTTAACAAAATTCCTGCATATGCCCATGCTTGACAACTACAAAAGAAAAAAAATTCTATTGTACAATTTTTTAAAAACAAAAATTATTCTTACAAGTTTCAGTTTTTTTACAGAAAGCACAATTCTCTGGCGGAACCCCATTGAATTGACCAAGCATATTGCATCCGTCATTACACGATGCCAGTGGTACCTTACATCTCTCAGCTCCAATAATATGAAGAGCATAAAGGATTTCACCCGATCCAGCCTTCTTTTCATTAGCAGCCAAGTGACGAGGACTTTCTAATTTATTGTTTAACATGTTCACATCACCTCCAAAAGTTATGAAAGTGTGAACAAGAGATAGCTCACCACTCTGAAAACAAAAGGTTAGTAAGTAATATGAATGATAAAAGAGAGAGAGAAAAAAAAAAAAAAAAGAAATACAGTCGAATCTCATTATCCAGACTATCTCAGGACCAGAAAAAAGTGTCGTCAAAAGTGGAGTGTTTCAGCACTGGAGTTGGAGTAAAATATGTTTATGAAAAGCTGTATTTTTAATTAATTTAAGACAATTTTAAATTCACAACTGTTCTTGTATTTTTAAGCAATAAAAATTATTATTAAACAGAATAAATACAAAAACGAAGTTTAAAAGAATAAAAATCAGATTTCTGATGACTTGCATTTTTATTGTTACATGTAATACTGATGAATTAATGAATATTTAATATGTGACTATCACATTCCTAACAAAACATAGAACCAACTCCAATATAATGGTAAATGTCCAAGTCAGAGATGGAACCCTGGAATAGCACTCCAAGTGCTCTACCATTTTAGCTATGAATGCGATGCCCAACTTGCCTGTTGTTGGTAAGGCTGCAATTGCAGCACAAAATGATAAGATCTACACAAGCACACAATCTTGCAGCGTAACATGAGACACAAATAAACCCAGGATCAGTGTATACATATTACTTACCCATCATACATAGTATAGGGTAAGTCTTGCAATCATTTTGAAAAAAAAAAAAAAAAATACTTGTCGGATTTACACGTTTCAGATACTGGAGATTCCAAAAAACATATTTTTAGGAAAAAAATTTGCCATACATCCGTCTGTGTGTCTGTCTGTTTGTCTGTGTGCTCTATCTCCCAAACAAATTGAGATAGAGACTTGAAATTTTGTAAGTACATAGTATGTAAGAATGGGACGAAGCCTATTTAATATCAGTAACTTCGATTATCTGGAACTATTTTTTTTGGACTCTTGAAAAATTCGTTCTGATGAAAGGTAGATAAAAAATTTTGAAATTTTTTATTTTAAGGAGTGGATGTAAAAGGCAATAAAATAAAACAAATTTTGCATAAAAAACAAAGTTGACCGGATTATTAGTTGCCGAGATATTTGTAATCCTGTTTTTCACATGCTTCGATTTTTCATGACCCTGTATTTCATTCAAATTTCAATTCAAAGATATATTTTAATTGAAAATGAAATGCTTAATACGGCGTAGTAAATTGTTCGTTAATATGATTATTATTTTTGGAGTTATAAGGATGTTTCTTTTGCACAATTCGATACTGCTTGAGTAATTTGGCATTTTATGTAATTTGTCGAAATTGGTTCATCATAAATTCATTAAAAGTGCATTATTACATGTTAAAAATATTTAAATATATGTTTACATTTTATTTTGGATTTCTGATGCATTTTGTAAATAGTTTACACATGTTTTATTTTCATATTTTATATTATGCATATCCATGATGGGTAAGTATTACGGTGGCTCCCCCAACAAGTAGTTTAAATATAATTATTTTTTTCAATTAATTATCAACAGGACACTTGAAATTATACTTGAAATTATTGAATTATTGAATACTTGAAATTATGTTTCCTAATCAGTCAGCCCATTTTAGGGACCACGATTCGGTGCATAATGAACTGCTATTATTGTTGCAACTTTTATACTATTGTAACCATTAAAAATATTTGGCAAGCTATCATCTGCATCTGGCTAATAGAAAAATGCCTTCTTAAAATTAATTTACTAATGTATAATGATTAAGTTCTAAAAATATTGAATTGCTGTATGATCATCTAAAATACATCTGTATGTAAATTCTTTATAATTTTATTCAGATCCTTATTAACACACGAGCAAATTGGAACTTTGCTCAGAAGCACCCAAACCAATATTTTAATTCATAAAACACAGTAGAGGACCTATTATCTGGAACCTTCGGATCCCAGGGCTTTCCAGATTTTGGGTGCTTCTGAAATTCGGACAGAGTTTGATTTTAATAATCAATCAATGAATGTACATACATGAACTAAGTAAAATTAAAGAAAAGAGTATAAAAACAGGACTATTACCAAAATTAAATTATATTGCAATAACGCTTCAAAAACATTTCCTTATATTAAATTTTAGAAATAATAAATTCTACTGATTTAGTTTTCCAAAAAGTGCACTTTTTTACAGGAACTCAAGAATTTACTTCAAAATTTCAACTGTGTAAATACAGTCAAGTCTCTATATAATGAAATCTATTGTTCATTAAAAAATTTGTTACATGAAAAAATTCAATTTATCAACGACACAATTTTTTTTTATTTAATTCTAAAATTAAAAATTGTTTTAAAGCTGTTTAATTAAGGTTGTGAAATATTTAACATTAACTGTTAACTGATATTTTACTTTTTTTTTAAATTTAAACAAATTCAAAATAGAGCATAGTAAAAAAGCATAGTAAAATAAAGCATAGTAAAAAAACACATAAGCGCATATACATGGGTGCAAGATATCCATCCAAGCTAAAACTGAAAACTTTTCTGAGCATTAAAAATAACCAAATGAAAATGGGTTAGGAGATTTTTATGCCTTGCATTATGGCTAAAAACTGGTCTTTTGCAATAAAAGAAAGTGATTAAAAGTTCTTGATAGTAAAATTGTTATTATTTAGGTATATAAAGTAGAATGATATTACTAGCCAAAAACCTTTTCAAGACTGAAGGTCTTGCACCCATGTGTGCATATAGTGTCAAGAAGGTTTTTATTTATTTATTTTTATTTATTTTTATTTTTTTGAATGCCTTTTTTGGACATAAAGCATAAGATAGAGTTATGCAGTTAGGGAATATAAACCAGGAATCAATGAATGAAAATGGATTCCACATATGAAAAAATCATATGGAGATATACATTTCATTATACCAAGATTATTCTTAATGTATTCATAGAAAAATTAATCATGATTACAAAAAATTGTTATCATAGAGAAAATTGCTATATGGGGTTTATTCTTACAGACACAGCTGCAGTGATATTTGACATAATACAACACAATGGAGTAAGTTAAATTATTACAAGTATTACATTACATTACATTACATTACATTATTACATTATAAGTATTACATTACTTTAACTGCTAGATGAAGAGGAGTATTTCCATCAGCATTCTGGATGTCAGTATATGCGTTATGGCTCAGTAAAACAACAGCACAAGACAGACGATTACGTTTCACCATAACATGCAATGCTGTGTCTCCTTGAAAGTTTCTTGCATTGACATTGCAGCCGTGTTCAATAAGAACTTCAGTGAGCTTTAAACAACATGTAAAATGAATTATAAATAATTTCAAATATGAGTGATGAAATTTCAAGTGAATCATTTCATATAAATCATATTTATCATGTAATGAAAATTTAAAACTATGAGAATTTTTTGAAGGATTTGGCACCAGATTAAATATTATTTTTATGCTTATGAAAAGCAAGTTAGTTGTTATGAACACTAGTATACCGAACCCGGGGTTTCCGGGTCACAAAGTAAAGGTGAAAAACTTTTAAAATTTAAAATTGGAAAGTTTAATAAATTTTTTTCTGCATAATAATCTTTTTAAACTGCCAACTAATTCCAAATAGCAATTTTATATGAAACATATTATTTATGTAATCATATACAGCTTTAAAAATTATCGATACTTCCGTATTAGCAGGGCCGTAGCTAAGGGGGTGTTATGGGCGGCTCAGCCCTCCCCTAAAATATTTTGAGCCCCCCCCCCCCCCCCCCCCCCCCCCTCTGGAAGAGATTCCAACGTCACTCAATGAATTTCTGTTCCGAAAATTCAAATGAAATATTGTTTAAAAATCTAATTTAGTTTTGAAACCTTCTCATAGTTTTGCAGAGTTACTAAATTGTATCTAAAATAAGTGTTTCAACACTCCCTCATCCTATTTGTACATTTGAAGCTAATATGATGGGCTATTTTGCACCAGTTCTACACTCAAAACTTTCATCATCGTATACTTTTCTAGGCATAAAATGAAGTTATTTTAACAGTTTAATAAGAAACAGAGTACCTACAATGTGAATATGCACTAATTTATCTTTCTGCGTCAGAGAGAGAGAGAGAAAAAAAACTATGAGTCCCCCAACATTCTCTTGAGCCCTCCCTATTGTTCACTACGGCCCTGCGTATTAGACGCAAGATAGCAGTTATTAGCCAAAGATTTCGCCAAAGAATAAAATTGCATTCTCAGTTTTTAAAAACAACTAAGAAAATATGACACCCAGATATTCTTTAAAATACAATTTTGTAAAGGTTAATTGATGTATCTTTTGTAAAGTAAGTTTACAACGAACTAAAAGTCAATAAATTGATAGATAAAAACGAAATAAAACCAACAACATTCACCGAGTTTTATGGCTGACGATATATTGACATAACAGGTTTTTAATTACTATTTTTTTCAGTTGCTATGAAAACATCACAACTAAAATATACAGTGATCTGTTATTTTCCATGGAGAAAAGAGATAATGGAGGTGCAGTATACGATTAAAACGGCTTGATGGGAGTTATTCTTCCAATTTAAGTTTCTCATTCGGCCCAAACAAAACAATCATATGTAACAGAGACCGAATTTTTTAACATCTTTTTTTCTCTAAATGAAAAAGATCTGAATATATTTTAGCATTATAAAATAGCATTTCATTGTATTATGCATTAAAATTGCATCGCTAAAAGTTTTTCTTTTTTGTGAAAGCACGCCGTTGTGTTTGATGCAATGCAGCGAATTTTAGGGTTACATTTTTGGCGTCACCTCCAGCCACTAAACTGCATCTCTATTTTTTTTTCTTTTTTACTCTATGGCTATTTTTCCTCTCTTTCCCACATAAATGCGATACTCAAGTTGCCACTATTAGAGAAATTGAACCAAAAACTACAAAAAAATTAATATCTCAAAAACAAATTGAGATACAGTTTTCTAACAAACGGCATTTAAAAGTGCATTTTTTTCTCTAAACGATGGTATAAAGATTGAAAACGTGCAATGTCTAGAGGTTTAAAAATTTACAATAGCGAAAATTGCAAAACCGAAATTTCATCGGAAAGTGTTGCCATTCAAAACATGACGTATGCGTTACGCACAGATACGTTTGGCCTTTATTATATAGATAATACACAACTATGAACTACATTTTCATGGTAAATTAAAAAAAAGCTCCATAGCAGACTTTATCATTTTTTTTTTTTTTTTTTTATCAGATCATATTATTAAAATAAGACTTTATGAACAGTTTTATCATTTACAAATCAAAATTATTTAATGTTTGTAATTGAATTCATTTGTCTTTCAATATTATGCATAGTAATATTTTTAATTAATAAAGAAGTGAAAAGCCAATAGGTTAAAAATAAAAAAAAGATTTATAAAATTCAGCTTTTATTAGATTATTATAAAAAAGTTTATTTGCATTATTTATTTAAATTACAAAGATATACAGTGCATATCAGAAATGATCGTACACACATTCATAATTTCTACTCACACACAGGTGCAGCAAGGCATCGTTCGACAAGGTGACTTTGCAGAAGTAGTATGAGTTATTATATTTTCATTAACATATAAAAATGCATCTAATTTACAGTACAACAGATGAGAATTAACAGAGAGCTGTGCAGATGTATGCAGAAAACAGCAAGATAGCTTCCTTAATTGGAACTCTGTATGTTGATCAGTTACCTCCATTTTCATGGCAGATACGGGTAACATATCCAGTTTCGTATAGTTCATGATTAACGTGTGCAAACATTTGACACTGAGATTTTCACTAGTTAGAATGGCTTTTTGCATACAATTGCATAGCTCTCAATCAATTTCACCTACTGTACTTTAAGTCAGATGCATATCTTAATATTCATGTTACTTCTGTAATGTCAGCTTTTCGAATGACAACCAACTGGACTTGTCATACAGCTTTGCAAGCAGTGTTCGAAATTAGTGGTCGTTAGTCGCCGAATGCAACTAAAGAATGGAATTTGACGACTGTAAAATTATTCTCGGGGATCAAAGTTGATGCCTAACTTTTTAAAAATATATTTATTAGACATTAAATTTATCAAAAAAAAAAAAAAAAAAAAAAAAAAAAAGTGTTTTAGTTTGAAAATTTGGGTCTAAAAAAACATTACGAATTTCAACAAATAGTATTGAAAAAAATCCATATTGTCAATTGTTGGCATAAACAAAAGCCGATTTCGGTTTGTTATGTTGCTATATTCTTTTTCCCACTGTAATATACCTCTGCGCCAAACTTTGTGGCGACACAGTAAATAGTTCATCAGTTTTCATAGATTTTATGTTTGTTACTTTAATTTTGGACATGAGTGTATTTAATGTGTATGTTGGAATAAGATAACAGAAATAATAAAATTGAATTTGTAAAAAATCTATAATCTGATTGCCAAGGCAAGTTGGAATTAATTTTCAAGAATTTAAGAAGGATCAGAAATTTAAAAATGGAACACTATTAATAAAAGATATGCTGTTAAACATAAGATATTGTAAAATGGGGTGAATAGGAACGAAACTTCCCGGTCATACAAATAAATTCATTATAAATATATGTGATGATATTTTTAGTTTCCAATTTTTTTTATAAGAAGGCAATAACATTAAGAGTTGGGAAATTCAGTTTTGACATGTTGGCTCCACTACTGGGATATGTAAATAAAACTACAAGTGGATCCTCAAAAACCTTTTTTTTTCAACGTCTTCAAACCTTTGTGTGTAACCGCAGTATTTTTCGTATTCTAAACCTAAGAGTGGGGATTTTTAATTAATGATACACCTGTAAACGATATGCTGTATTAAAATCTACTTATTTCTAAACTACACAATGAAAAAATGAAAAATGGCTTGTAACATCAGAGGTTTAAGATTTACGGGGTGAATCGGAACACGTTTTCTCTCATGGTTTATTTTCTATACTTTAATAGTTTCATGTAATGTATGAAAACATATGTATGAATATGTATTATAACAAAATTTGTTTGTTTTAATTACTTGAAGAGTTTAAAGGTGTCAAGAAATTACTTTGTTAAACAAAAAAAGTCCATGCCTAATCCAACAGACATGGAACACACAATAAAATAATTTAAAAATAGCAAATTATTTAGAAAAACTGCACAGAATTATTCTCTGACATCCACAACATTGCACAAACATTTCAAAATGAAAAACCAACTAAAAAAGAAAGGGATGCTAACAGTACTAAGGTCTGGGGATGAGGGCCTATTAATAGATTGTATTAATACATGCGGCGATTGGGGCTACTCAATAGATTCACTTACCCAATGACTACTAGTAAAGGATAACACAGAAAAAGGCTGAATTTGTATTAAATTCTACTTCTGCAATTCGAATATAATTTTTTAAAATAAATTTTAATTTTTCTTGATTTCAAAGTTGTTTTCTAATTTTTAAAAAGCCATATCTTTACTTGTATATAAAATAAATACTTGGTTTCACAGTAAATACGTGTTCCTATTCCTCCCTTATCATTATTATATGTTTTTATTAACCCTATTAAAGTGTGAATCGGAATAAATAAAGATCATAACATTTGTTCCGATTCACCCCTACCTACGGGGTGAATTGGAACACCATTAAAAAAATGAATAACATATATATAAACAGTAAAAATGTTTCGTTGTTGCTTAAAAAGTAAAGAACAAAACAAGACCGAAGTTTCTAGTAGAAAAATAAAAATAATAAAAAATCAGTTATAGCTTTTTTTAACGTTAAAGTTGAAAAGTGTTCCGATTCACCCATTTTACGGTATGTATTAACATCAAAGTTAATTATCTTTCACATTTTACAGCAGTTTAATGTGTTTACTGGTCTATTTAAAAGAAATTCAAGATTAGGATACACTAAAAATGCAAACAACATAATTAATTAATAGTAATAAACATTTAAAGAATAATTTGCTCCAAAATATGCTTCCACATTATGTTTAGGTTTTTACAAAGTATCATATTAAATGAAGTATATAAATTTGTATTTCCATATTTCTGAGAATTGAACTGAAATGTGTAACAAAAGTGTTGCTGGTTAAACTTTCAAAAGTTAAATTCATTTTAATTGGTAAATGAGAACAAAATAAAGTACATACAATTATAAAGAACTTTTTATGCAAAATTTTACTTTCTTACATTTTACACTTTCTTATATTTATTAGGGCATATTTGGATATATATATATATATATTTTAACCTATTGTATGCAGACAATATATATATACATAAACCATTAATCATATTACAATATATGAACCATTGAATTTAAAAACTTATAGCATTTTGAACATGGAGAAAAAAAAAAAATAATTAAAATGAAAACAAATGGAATTTGTAGAACCAAAGCAGAATCTTCAGGTTCATAATACTTTGGAACTACAAATGAAATGTGTGGTTTCATCTTTGTATTTGCCATAAAAAGCAAAACAATATGAATTTGGGACTACCAACATACACAAAACCAAACCAAATAAAGAAAAAACATAAAAAACAAAGCACATCAAAACTACCAAATCGGATAGCAAAATGAAAAGGAAAAAATAAAAATAATTATCATCAACATGATAATAGTAAATAAATAAATTAATTAAAAATGGTGTTAATAATTAAACAGAAAAAATAAACCATAGACCATAGTTTACCCTATTAAGATTTAAAATAAAATCTGTTAATTTGACAATGCTATGCTACACTCAATATCTTAATATAACATGATTTAAGATTTAAAAATAGATAATTAATATATTTACCCTATACACTTAGAAATTGTTTGATATGTCTCCAATTTATTAAAAGTTAGGTTAAATTTAATCATGTAAATTAAATTATATTAATAGAATTAACTGATGTAACTATACAATTATCCATTCATTAGTGTCAATTAAACATCTATTATAATTTGTTTTTCAATTTAACAAATGCATTTTCCACTCTCAATTTTTTAAAAAATATTAATTACCCATTGTGTATTATCCAGACAACACCTCCACCCCCCCCCCCCCTCCACACTCTAACATCTAACCACCCAGCCATCCTATTATATACATTATTTTATATTTTACATTTTTAATTCTTTATTATTACTTTTATGTTCTAATTATTTTTTGCACTTTTTTTTTACACAATGTGTTAATAATTTTTGAGATCATGTAATATCTAATTGTAGGTGAAGATAGAAATACTTGAGCCACTTTTTAAATTTAATTTTTTTTTTTTTAATTTTTTATAATTTTTTAGAACAAAATAAAATATTTAAAATGAAAATTTGATAATTTTTCTTCAACTGAAAACAACTTAACCTGTTGTCAACTGAAACTGTTTTCAATTAATTTTGAACTATTTTTCTATGTTTAATAAATTTTTTACTTTTTGATTCCCATTGTGACTCAATTATCACCATGGTGAAGAGATACTTGAGCCAGTACAGAAAAATACCTACAAAAGTAATCTTTTTTGCTTTATTTTTGCACAAGTATTTTGCATAATGGTAATTACGATACACAAAGTCCTTCAAAACTAATTGTGAAAACAAAAATAGTAACACAATAATTTTTTGTAGTGATAATTGGTGGTCGAAGGATCATTTCAACTTAGGTTTCATCAATGGTAGCAACATCCTCAGTTGGTGGCAATTAAATTTGGAATCTGCAATTCTTTGAGAAATTTCATGTTCAATCAGTAACAGAGGTTACAATTTCAATATACAATATTTAATCTTAATATAATATATTAAAAAATAAATATTTTAATATGTTGGACCTAACTAATTAAAATATTACAGATTATGACCTGTAAAACAGTTTTAAAAAGGTATTTTAATGTAATAAGTTAAAAGTTAAATTGAAAACTATGCCTACATTTATCTATACAGGCTATTTTGTTAGTCAAAATGACAAATAAAATCGATATTTTCATTAAAAAATATACAATTTTAAACATTTTTTCCTAAATCATTATTTTTGTTAAGAAAAAATTTTCCCTTTTATCCAGAAAATAAATAAATTATCAGCGAATATGATAAGGAAGTAATTTTTTTCTTTTTTGTTTCACCCATATGTCTAATTTCCTAGCGGGGATGGTTGAGCCATGGCTCATGTATCCTTAATCTCAGTGGCTCAAGTATCCCCATTACCACCATTTTTGTTTATCAGAGTTTTACTAAGTAAAGCAGGCAGCTATTTGAATTATTTTAGATTCAAAATACAATTGAAATTATACTTATTAAATCTATCTATATTGTTGTAGTTAAAAAAAAAATTTGATTACAAAAAAATAAAAAAATCATGCACCTAAATATTTACTTCAGATAGGGTAAAATCAACTATTAATCACCATACATTCAAAATAGTACCAAGGTATGTGATTTATTTCTTACACATTCAGAACTATAAATATGTTACCATATTGCTTGTTTTAGAATGAAAAAATAAACAATTGCAGAAATAATAGAGGTGGCTCAAGTATCCACTATGATAAAGTATCCCCACTCTCCCTTATATTAAAGAATATATATAATTAATATATGTATTTTATATACTTAGAAATAATATTTTAGGTATTATCCAAATTGTTAAAAGTTAGATTTGAGTTAATCTTTAACATTAATTATTAAATTATATTAATAGTTAGCTTAACAGCCCAGTTAGCTTAACAGGTAAAGTATTGACCCTGTAATCCAAGTATCCGGGTTCGATTCCCGACCTGGGCAATTTTTCGCTCAGCTGGAAATATTCAATTCGTATGATAATTTTACCAATCAGTTATATTGTGTTAAAATAATAGTAAATCTACGTATCCATCATTCTATGGAGTTCCATTACCTGCAGCTTATTCTACTGAGCTGTCTAAATGACAGACCAGATGTTACGGCCAATAAGGTTATCTGAGCAAAAAATCCCAAACGGTTATCGCCCGGTTAGCTTAACAGGTAAAGCATTGGCCTTGTAAGCCAAGTATCTGGGTTCGATTCACAGCCTGGGCAATTTTTCGCTTAGCTGGAAATATTCAATTCGTATATTAATAGATTTAATTAACTATACAATTATTCATACATGAGTTAATTGAACATCCAGTATAAAATGTATTGCAATTTAGTATATAATATATATTATATATTTTTGTTGATGTACAACAGGTTTTAAAAAGTTCTAAGTAAGTAATAAAGTGAAAAAATACAGAAAGAGTAATATAATCAAAATAAAATCAGTGAATAACAATTATGAAGCATAAAGTACCTCAGGAGTTTTGGACCAATGAAGGGGTGTACCTCCATACTTAATATCACTATTGAAAAATCTGTTGCTGTATGTATCTAGAACATCCTTCATACATCTACAGTGTCAATAAAAAACAAATGATAATCATTATATGGGGGAAAAAATTCATGATACAAAATAAAATTTCAGAACAAGCATTGTGAGAAACTGAGGTACATATGTATTCACGGCTGAAGTAGTGTAGTTGAGGTTTAGCACAATTGTGATATTGTAACCATGAATATGATTTATACAGTTGCAAAAAATTCCTTCTAATCATTATGAGCTAAATATATTTAATCCATTCAAACTGTTATAATCTAACTTTACTATTTTCTTCTAATATTAAAACATTTTACAAGAAATCGCAAAGATATTATAAATATTTAACTGCAGCTACAAAATAGAAAAAGTTTGGGGCATTCCAGTACATCAGCTAGACTAAGGGACAGGTCAATCAGGTTCTGTATTCACTCACTATGGATTTTGATGCATGCAAATATTTAAAATATCTCTTCGGGAAATTAATATTTTTAACTTCTATTTTTTGTGTATGCTTCTTAAAAGATGCCTCTGCTTTTCTTATTTCTCAAAATATTTCTATAATGTATACTTAATTTTATATGAAGTATTAAAATCCTACTTACAGTTCGTCAGTTTAAAAAAAAAAAAACGATTTTAGATATATTTTGAAAACTATGAAAAAAAAGAGACATCCTTTAAAAAGTTATTGCTAAAAGGTGTTATTACACTGTATTAAAATAAATAAATAATAAGTTAAGGGAATATATTGTACTTTGTTATTGTAAGTAGCGTGTAATCTTAATAATAAATTTTAAAATACGTATATTGTTTATACTGATGAGTAAAACTTGTTGTTTATCCCTTTAAGGAGAGTACACAGAAAAAAGTTAAAACTATTAATTTTCCCAAATGATATTTTAAATATACGAATGCATCAAATAGTCATAGATTTAATATTATAGAGGAGAACTCCGAAGCAGAGTGACCAGCATCCTTAGGGAACAATAGGGTTTGATTATGTACCGTAAATGTTTTCGAATTTCCCTCCATAATGTTAAATCTATGGGCGTTTGATGCATTGGTATATTTAAAATATCTCTGCATGGAATTGAACTTCTCCTTTCAGTTTCTTAAAGGATGTTACTTTTTTCCTTAATTCTCAAAATATTTCTAAAATTTATGCTTAATTTATTATTTTATGTTTTAAAAACCAACAAACTTGGAATAAAATTTTAACACTTCATATAAAATTAAGTAAAGATTTTAGAAATATTTTTAAAACTACGGAAAAAAGAGATATCCTTTAAAAAGAGTATGCAGAAAAAAGAAGTTAGAATTTAATAAAGAGAGCACTCATTTAAAGAAGGCCACACAATTCTTAAAAAGCATACTCTTGTATCCTTGGAAAAATATTTGGAACAGGTTTATTTAGAGTGCATTTTTATTAGTACTCATCCACAAAAGTATATAGGTTTGATACCTTCTTTAAATGATAATGTTTAATCAAATCTTCCATTTTAAATATTGTGATATTGATGGGATTTTATCCACAAAGGAATGTGTTATTTATTTTCTGGTCTTCCTTGTCTGATGAGAAAATTGAAATTTATTGAAAATTTTCTCAGAAATCTCTCAAGATATTTCTAAAAACTATAGATCCAGATTCATGGTTGCCAGTCGCCATATCCTTTGACAAAAATTGCAGTTTTTGTGTGATTCTTTGAAGAAATTCAGGTTTTTATAGCAATCATTTTATGAAATTTGGACCTTTTTTGCACTGTTTTGACTAAAATTGTGTGTTTTAATGATCATTTGACAAAATTTGAAGGGGTTTTTTTTATCCATTGATAAAATTTGCATTTTTTCTGCAGTCTTTTGATGAGACTCACAATTTTTCTCTGATCCTTTGATAGAATTGAGGCTTTTGCTGTGACCCTTTGATATCTATATATATTGGTGATCCTATGTCAAAATTGACAGGTTTTTCGGGATTCTTTGAGGAAATCCTTATTTTTCCCCCCGATCCTTTTTTGAAGTTGACAAAATTTTTTTTTTAAGATTGTTGAAATTCACAATTTTCTGCATTTCTTTGACACAAAACCCATTTTCTTTGCGATTCTTTGAAAAAATTCATGTCTTTTGGAGGATTCATTGATGCATTTGTGTTTTTTCAAAGATCCTTTGATGAAATAGGAAATTTTTTTGAGAAAATTGCTGAAATTTGTAGTTTTTTTTTTTTTTTTTCTCAAGAAATTTTTGTTTCTTTGATGAAATTCGCACTCATTTCTTCTGGTGATTGACAAAATTGATTTTTTTAATGGCCATTTGTCGAAATACTTAATATTTTTTTATGTCTGAATTTTCAGAAAAAAAAATTCTTAAATTTTGGAAAAATTTTGAGCAGAATCACCCTTGTAATAATAATATGCGATAGGATTTTTTAAAAAGATAATTTTTCTTGTGTAATCTTTAAAAACTTTTGAATTGTAGTTTGATTTTTGTAGAACAAAATAATCTCACACATTCACAATTTTTTTTTATATATATACTCTTTATGACAAAATGAAAATAAGACATATTGTTTGCCTCGTATTCCCCAATTCCATGATTGCTATCTTATTCTTCTAGATCTATTTTAACTTCTGAGTTGCCTAACTCTATCTTTGAACTATACATAATCCAAATTAAAAAAGATTGTGTGATTACGTGAAATATAAATGTTTGATGTAATTAGTTTGTGTTTCTTTTGTACATACGTAAATTATTTTTCACTTTGAATGCCTAAATTTTTTGTCCATATAAATGCTATTCTTTTTACGCTTTTCTTTCACAATGTGGCGACTCGAATATTTAAGTTTATGAACCATTGGCTCCTTAAAAATTACAGGAATCAGCACCTATACTAAAAACTGTTACAATCTGACAGATCAGATAATCTTTACCATATTCCGCTGCATTAGCCGACATGCTGGAAAAAAATCGAGGTACACTAGCATGCTAGAAAAACTCCTATTTACTGAAAATATGAGGTTTTGCTATTGGTGGATGGGCGGCTGATTTATTGTGGTTTTAGTAGCAAACTTTTTCAGTTTAAAGAAAAAAAATCAATGCTTATTTTTTTTCTTTTTGTCGACCTCCCTCTCTGCATATATTAATTATTATTTAAGTGATTATTAGATTTTAGTTATATTATTATTTATATTATTTATATTATTATTAGATTTTATTTATATTATATACTTTTCTTATTTTATATATAATATTTCTTTTCCTGTAGTAATTTATGAGATAATCTATTTTTACATTGTAAATATAGGATGGATGCTGGAGAAGAGCTTTTTGTGAAATAGTATGTGACACATGAAACGCGTTTTTACATAAAGATAATCTATTTATGTGAAAAATGTAAACCAAATAATTAGAAAAGAGGGAAAAAAAACTATATCACACTTTTCCTTCTCAACAGTTCAGTCGCTGCTACTGAATACAGCTAATGAACAACATTCCTTTCCACTTTAGAAATTCCTTGCTTTTTCGAACATGCCGGGAAAGACCAAGGACTCATATTTAAAAATGTGGTCTCCTTTGAATTTTGAGGCATACTGGTTAATGTGGGGGAATACAATATTAAATACAAATAAATTAAAAGATTTGATAAATTAAAAAAAAATAGACATAGTTTCAAATTTTAACAGTTAACTAGAATACACAACCTTGAAGGTGAATCTGTGTTCATTATGTTATTTTCATTGACATATTGCATATCACAGTTGACATTCACATCAACACCAGCTTTCAAAAATTCCATAACACAATCAGTTTTGTCTGCCATACATGCTAAATGGAATGGAGTACAACCTTTATTATTATACATGTTGATGATTGAAGGAACTGGTTTTCGACATAATACCTAAGAAAAAATAATACAAAATCAAATAAAAATTTTAATTTTAATACTGTTTTAATTTATGAAAAATTTAGAAAAATGATAATCTGAATAGTAGATCAATCAACAATATCTTACTTTATTACATTTATTACACAGCTATAAGTTTTATACGTACATTTCTGATGAGTTATGATTTCTCACCCATTTCTGGTGTGAAAATGCATATTGATATAAATCAAAATAAGAAATGGATTTTTCAATCACGATTTAGAGAAATGACAGATTTAGCATAAATAAGTTTACAGTTACACAAGTTTGAAATCGCTCAAATATTAATTGCAATAACTGATAATTTTTGTGAGATAAACTTAATACAGTAGCCTCCTCAAATGCACACATCAATGCTAATATAAATGAAACTTTCAGTTAAGATGTAGGGACAAAATTATAGAATTTTTTAATTTTATATCATTCTGTATATGTATTTTAATATATAATCACAGTTTAATTCAGACACTTTATTCCGGGAAGGATTTCTGTGGATTGAGAGGTGACATTATAGAGTCCTGGGAGGGGGGGGGGGGGGATTGCACTTTTTGACCATTCAAATCCACAAATTCTCAAATCTTTCAAGGGGAAGGGGTCATAACATTGGTATGTTGGGAGAAGGGAATGTCCCTCCCTGACCACCCACTGGATTCAACACTGTATGTAATTCTTAATAATATAACTGATCTTGTGGTTTCTCATGACAGAAGTGTAAATTTATATATATTTATAAATACACATATATATATCATGATATCACTGGTAGTAAATTGTAATCATTTTACCAAATATATTTATATATTAATCAAGCGTTTTTGGTTATTAGGACTGGCTAAACCTGAAATAAAACTTAATTACTCTATGATTTTTATTGAAACAATAGGATAAGGAGAAGTTTAATTGATTATTTCAAGGAAAATGTATCTTATTTTTACTATGCATATTTAATTATAAATTATTATTTATTTACTTGACCTTTAATTTTAATAATTTATTCATTTCTGAAATTTTCTTACTTTATATCATTTAAGTTTATTACTTTAGTAACTTATTTTAATATTTTACTATACTGCAAGCATTCATTGTAATCTGACTACATTATAACATTCAACTTACTGTTAAAAAATGTAAACACAACAATCATCATAAATATGCAAAATTTTAAAATCTGTAAAACTTCTAGTCTCAAGCTGTGTAGATTTGAGGGAGTCTACTGTATATTCTTAAGGATTTTTTTTTTTAGAAAAAATACTCTGCCTATATACAAAAATTAACAAAGAGAAAAAATATTTGAAAATAGAGAAAATAACAGCATAATACAAACTTGTATGATATCTTTAGTTGTTGTTGCAGCATAATGGAAAACTGTATCCCCATTTATATCTGCAATGTCAAGTCGAGCATCTAATTCTACTAAACATACAACAGAACCAATTTGTTGAGCTTTTACTGCCACGTGTAGAGGAGTCATTAGAGTATCTTCACAGCACATGTTAATTTGACTAAAGGAAAAGTTTTCAAAAGTTATTCAGCAAGTACACAATAAATTAAACAACATAAAAATATTACTATAATATCAAAATAAATGAGAAAAAAATGGTGTAACATGTACTGTAATTCAAATATTTAAAAATAGTTCCTTGCTATTGCTATCATGGCAATAAAACATAGCATAATAATTCTCCAGAATGCTCATAAATGCCATAAAAGTTAGCCCTAACACAAAAAATAAAATGATCTCATTTTTATTAAAATTATAATGGATTTCGAAGGTGACATCTGGACCTTGAAAATGCATCCAATTATGATAACACATTGAAAACGTTTCGGTTTAATTTAAAGCAGAAATTTCAAAATTCAACATAAATTATTTAGAAGGAATAGCATTAATAAAATACAAAAAAATCTATCTTTATTACCACTAATCATAAATACACCTATTTATGATAGTGACCCATGCTCGTAAAAGAGAGATAATAAAAGATCAAGAATCCATTTAACTGGTTCTGGAAATATAAAAAATTAGTGAAATAAATATATAACAATTACAATTATTTCTCTTTTTTTTATCACAACAGTGGAGTAACTCATTGAGCAAAAATTTATATTAATGGACTATACTTAAATAGCGTTATCAACATTTTGCTAATTTTGGTCACTCTCCTCCCTTAAGGTATCATGCATTATCATTCATCCCCCCCCCCCCTGCATCATAATATCATTATTAATGTTTTTTTTTTTTTTTTTTTTTTTTTTTTTTTTTTTTTTTTTTTTACATTCTTTTTGTTTTTTGTTATGCATTTGCAGTGGTATACACATATAATTATATATATATTAGTTGCATACTTAATGGATTCAAGAAGTCAATAAAATACTAAAGTATGAGATAAATACTAAATAACATGTAAAAGAGTTAGTTATTATTTAACAGCATTTAATGATGGCTTATTGTTACATTATGCATTCAACAGTAATATTGTCTTCTTTGTATTTGACCCCTGCCCAGAGAGGTTAAAGAGCAGAACTTATCAATAAAACTGTTAACATTTCTTTTCTTTCTTTGCTGGTAAATGCAAGTGTCATTTCTACATATTATTCTGCTATTTTTCCTAACAATCAATTATACATGTTATATGGTAGAAGAACAGGAATTAGAAATGTTGGATATTTCAAATTTAGAATGAAATGATTTTATATTTAATTGCCTTAATAATAGCTTTTTATTAACAAAAAAGCATATAAAAATAACAATATTTAAAAAAAAATAACAGACTATTTGGAAGTAAAGTAAAAGATATTGGAAAAGAAAAATTTGGTTGGATCATAAATGAAATCGATATCAAAAAGCAACCTCCCCTTCTCTCTCCACATGAGATATCTTTCGATAAGAGTGCCAAACCCTTCCTCGCTTCCCTAAAATGATAGCATTATATATGCACAACCTGTAACCACCATAATTAAAAAAATAATAAAATAAATCATATGAATATAAATGTATGTAAAATAATTTTTTAAAAAAATCTTGCACATCTACAAATAAACAATTTTAAAAAGAATTATTGAAGTTAAGTCAGTAAAAAGAAAAAGCCAGAAGTTAAAAAAAAAAAAAAAGAAAACCAACTTACATTTTAAGTATACAGATTCAGTGTTGAATTCAGGGGGTGGTTCAGGTGGGACATTCTCCTTTGGACCAATGAAATATCCCCCCTTCTTGGAAATTTTTGAGATTTTATATTCTCAATGGTCAAAAAGTGCCATTTCTCCTTCCAGAACTTTATAATGTGCTCCTTAAGGAACACAGAAGTCCCTCCCGAAGAGAAGTGTCTGAATTCAACACTATACAGATTTAATAATAATCATAAATCTACAGAAAAATTACCTTTGAATAACTTTATTTTTGAAACACTCCAGATATCCGAAGTGTGCCGCAACATGGGCAGCTGTCCAAGTTGGCTTATCTCGAAGAAGTTGAGAAACATTCTGGAGGGCAAATTTTGAATTAGCAATATCAGGTACACATTGAATCAACAAAGGAAGTTTCTCACGGAACTGACAAAATAATAGTTGTCCAGCAACTTCATCAGTAGTCCGATAAATACTGCAAGAGGAAGGGAGAAATGATACAATGCAAAACATAAAGTGGATTAAAGCTGCTATCAGATACACCCTTTTTAAGCAAATTTTGAGCCAACACTTGGTTCCCTCCAACTTTTTGCAAAATATTGTCTCAACACCCTATGTGATAGCATACAACAATATCTCCCAACTTTTTTTGGCAGTTTCAAAAAGTCTCTGCTAGCCATGACTTTTTTCTCCAACTTTCAACATTTCAGCCAATTAGAGATAAGTGACTGATACGAATAGGCAATAAATATTAATGGCTGGTACTAGTCATAATAGTTTTCCTCTGACATTAGCCATGACAATTGTAACCATTTTCTCCCGTTGAATGGGAAAAAGTTGGAGTTATAATCGGCTGAAAAGTTTGTGAACCTGATAGTAGCTCAAGAGGATGAAATAAGTTCAGTAGACGATCTGTATAGTGCAAGCTTAAAAACTTGGATTTGTGTGTTATATATAAAGACTGACAAAAGTTGAAAATTCTTAAAAGCCAGCTTGACAGATCATTTCTCTGACATTAATGCATTCACTGCAAAATGGAACATCGGCTACTACTAATCTTATTCAGCTATTTTTGAGCGAGATGTAAAATTTTGCATTGAATAAATTAAATATTCAATAAAAAAATTTAATTGAACAAAAATTTAATAGAAACGAACTATGCAATTAAACTTTAAAACAGTAGAAAAATTAACATCCTTATCTTTAATTCCCAACAAGAAATTATGTACAAAAATTAATAATGCCTCTCAGATTTTGATTTGGAGTACCATTTCTCAATTGATTTTTTTAGAATTGAAATCCTTTAAAGATGGTCCATTTAAATTTATAAACAATAAACTGTTCATACCATCCTCTTTTAAGCTTGAATGGAGTTTACTCTAGATAATGTTTATTTTGCTGAAACCTGCAGATGGAATATTTTTTGGTTTAAGTAAAAAAATTAATAAGTACTAGGCAAAAAAGTTAATAATGCCTGGTGTTGGTCAGACCCTGGTTAGACAGAATTTTGCATTATATAAATACATTCCACATATAGTAGATTTCCTCAAATCCACAACTCTAAAATCTTCACATCATCGCAGATGTAAACAATGAAAATTTCAGTTCAGGTGTAAGAACAAAAGGACAGGTTTTTTTAGTTTGATATCATTCAGTATGTATTTTAATATGCAATTCTTAATTTTGACTGAATTCGTAGTTTCCCATAAAAGGAGTTATAAATTTAAATCTGAAAATAAATAAATAATGTTGATATCACTGGTAATCACAATCTTTTTACCAAATGTACTTATGTATTAATAAAGCTTTTTTGGTTATTAAAACTAATTGAACCTGAAATAAAACTTCCTTACTTCAAGATTTTGATGTGAATTTGATTTTGACAGTAGTTTCACTGAATAATTCAAGAAAAATGTATCCTATCTTTATTATGCATATTTAATTATATATTATTAATTATTTATTAATTATTTACTTGACAGTTAATAGTTTAAGCATTTTAAAAATTATCATACTTTTTATTATTTTAGTTTATTACTTCATTTAATTAGTTGATACAGATATAATTTATAAACTATGTTGGCACTTTTTTTTTACTCTGCCAATTTGGCGATTTCAATATTACTAAAGGTGTTAATATTTACGATTTATTATGCTATTTATATTTATTACTTCAACTGATTCTTTTTTAAATAAATAGTTGAAACAAAATAACCATGTTACCATGTGAATGATGAAATCGTCATTTTGTTGCAATCGCGTCAATGTGGTGTATATGATATCTGTGCCAATTATTTTAATATTTTACTATATTGGAAGCATTCATAATAATTTTGACTGCATTATTACATTCAAATTACAGTTTAAAAAATGTAAAAAATGCAATGACCAGAAATCCGCAAAATTCTAAAATTTGCACAATCTCTGGTCCCATGCTATGCAGGTTTAATGGAGTCTACTGTATCATTAAATTTACTCTGTAAACATGGGCAAATATATAGGAAACATATAATTCAGTAACATGTTTTTATACTGAATTCCTTGGAATTAGAAGTTGTACAGATCAGTGGCATAGCTATATTTTCTGAAGCATGTGGCAGGAAGAAATTCTCCATCTCCCACCTTTTAGTACACACACACACAAAGAAATTATTACGTTATTTTTTCCTTTATATGAAATAGAAACTCATTCTGACTTGTACCGGGAGGAAAAAGCGCAGATTCTCTCTTCCTTGTGTCTAAGAATTCAGCTAACTTTACTAAAACATGTAAAAATTAATATTTAAATAATTCTGCCTTATTCCTTATTTTGTTGTACAGCTAAAAATCAGTCATCTAAAATTTTCTTCCATCCATCTTGAAATTTTAGCTAAGGGAGAAAAGCAGATATTTTGGGAAGAAAGGGAATATTAAAGTGGTACATTATTTATTTATTGTTACAATAGAGTATTAATGGATTTTTGACAATTTACCTCAAAATTGATCAAAAAATCGGTTTTTGTTTTTTAAATATACACTAATTATGTCAAAAGATATTGTAAACTTTGTTAATACAATCAGAGCAATTCCTCATACAAATGAAAATTTTAAACCTTTTTTTCTCCATGTTCCTATTTTCTTCCTTTCATATTTTCAAAATGCTAAAATTTTTCTTGCCTTGGAGATAAGAGATTTAAAATGTTTCGTTCATGTTCTTTATTACATATGTGATAAATCTGCGTACTGAATTAATCTTGTATGTTAGATTTTATTATTTTACACTCTCTATATCATTACAAAATATTAAATGTAATATTAGAGACATCTAAAAATTGACATACAGTCTTGTGTAATGCATACTTGAAAATCCAAAGAAAAATAATAATAATAATAATAATAATAATAATAATTAGATAAAAATATTAATGTTTAAAAAGGTATAGATTTTAAAAAATGAAATTTTCTTAAAATTTTTAATTACATATGTAGGGTTTTTTTTTTTGGGGGGGGGGGGGGCAAAATTTACTTTTAAGTAAACATTGAAATGTAATGAGTTCACCATTTAAAGCACATTTTTTTTTTTTAATGCCGAAAAGTATGAAATGATTGTAAGGCAAACATTAAGCCTACGATTAAACCACTGGCAGTATTAATTTTTGGCTTATGAACCTCTTCTCTTCTGTCAGACATGGATCATTAGATTTCCCTGTTACTACTCTTCCATAAAATAAAGTTTTTTTTTTTTTTTTTTTTTTTTTTTGGTGCTTGAAACCTTAGTTATTGTGCTGTCGGCTCTTGGACTATAAAGGTTAACTAGGCATGTTTGGTACCAGAGGGGGACAAAAAGTTAAATTGCAATTTCAGAGAGAGTTTTAGATAAATGATTAATTGTTGCTACAATAACGTAACAAATAAAGCAGAAACATTTGAAAACAAATAAAATTTTTTAATTTTGTGGGCAGATGGTAAAGGGCAAATTTTAGGAGGTACTCTTTCATTAAATAATCTGAAGATTTTCACTAATAATTTTAACTTTTTTACTTCTAATTTAATGATATATATATATATTTAAGGATTCTCTTTTTAATTTTGACTGTAAGCATCTTTTCAAATTAAACAGTTTTTGAAAAAAAAAAAGGGGGGGGGGTGTCAGCAGGGGGAAATTTTAGAACTTTCTTGGGGGGGGGGGGGGGGGCAAAGGTTTTTTTTCCGGGCAGTGGTTTAGCCAAGGATGATATTTGGAAGGAGGAAGCTCACCCCCGCCTTTCCCCTCCAAACAGAAGCCAATGAAAAATCTGTTTTAGACAGGTTTTCATTTTAGGAGGTATAATTTCAAGATTTTAAGAAAATTTTCCGTTTAAGCCACAATTCATTTTAGACAGGTTTCATTTCTACAAGTATCCTCTAAAGTTACTAAAACATTATTTTTACAGTATGTGTCTGAAGAGCATAGATAAATTACAATAAAAATTGTAAGCCGAAATAAAGTTATTTTCCCAGACCTTTCAACTTGTTCTTTAATGCAGGGGTAGGGAGATATTTCAAGAGATTCTTCTAGGGGGAGAAAAGGGAAGGGGCAGTCAAGATTTTTGCAGGCAAAGATTTGAAAAAACTTGCGAAATTTTGCCCTCTTAACTTCTTTCTTTCACAAGTATGGGAATCTTCGGGAATATTTTTTAATTTTCAAGGAAAACCATTTTTTGTTTTTGTTGTTGTTGTTATTGTTGTTAGTGGAACTATGCAAAATCCCATCAATCGACCATGGAAAAAACTGTGAATTTCGCCATTTAGACTTAATAATTGGGTAATAAATTTAGAAAATTAATTGCGGGAAAAAAATTTTATTTCCTAAAAGATCGATTAAAATGTTACAAAAATTATGGGAAAAAAATAACAATTTTGTCAACCACTTAAAGGGGGGGGGGGGAATTGCAGATATTAACATTCGGTCACAAGAAATAATATTGCAGAAAAAATCAAAAAATTTCATCGAAATGGTGAAAAAATCATGAATTTAGTTAAAGAATCGCATAAAAATTCAAGATATTCATGAAGCAATAGTAAATTTTCATAGTTAGCTATGGTTAAAAAAACCTTGAATTTTATATAACCAAGCAACATAGAATAATATGTTATAAGGGTATCCACTCTGAATGGTGGCCAATGGCTAATTTCTAAACTGTTAGTCATAGACATATACAGTGGGGTCTCTCTATTTTAAACACTCATGGGACTGACCAAAAATGTTCAGATTATGGGGGTGTTCAGTATAGAAGGAGATTGGAAATTCATTACTACTACTATGTACGGTGATTGAGGTGGTAGTTGATCAAATAAGGTAGTTCTACGGGGTTTTTTTAAATTATATTTCCTTTTTTTTAAGTTTTAAAAGTAACCTAACATGATTTCTACAATCTTTAACCCTTTAAGCATCCTGCAGAATTTTACATGCAAGCTTAACGATTCATAAAATAAAAGCTACAGAAAGTATTGATATGGAGATTTGTATTTTATAATTTTAGATATTTATTTATGATATGTAATTTAAAAAATTAACATTATTATTGACTTTGACTTAAATAAATCTTTTAATTCAAAAACTACATGACAGAAAACTCAGTTTAGGCTGCTTAAATGGGTTAATGAATGTCCTATGGGCAAAAATGAAATAAGCTGAAATTAAATAGCAACAAAATTTTAAGCAAATAGTTTGTTTAATTGTCGTTTTCTCAGTAGTTGATCAATCAAAGAAATCAGTCTAAAATTCAAAAATTAATCTTCAAAATATCATGCTTAAACTGATATTAAAAATATTCCATATAGAACTATTATTTGAAATAAGAATGATGAAAGTGAATTATTTTAATTTACCGTAATTGTCTTCAACTAATCAAACACTAAATTTTTACATTTTCTAATAAAAAAGTCATAAAATGGCTTCTGTTACAGCAGGTGGCTGACAAGAATGTGACAACAGATGTCAAAACTGAAGTTTCTATCAAACAAATTGAAGTATTCAAACAACTTGCAATTTCAACTATATATTTATAATCTAGCAGTGATTTTGTCTGTTTATTTTTTAATTAATTGTGTTGAACCTTTTTATTCATCTGAAACAGTTTTTCCGAATTTCCATGATCAGAATTAAATTCAGATTGCAAATGAGTGCTCAGTTTACAGAGAGATGGAGTAGAAATGGGGACCAAAAGTAGCATTCATAATAGTGGGGTGTTCAGAATACAGAGAGTTCATCTTTTGTTAAATCTATGGAGTTTCGCCAGGACTGCTAGAATGTGTTCATAATACCAGGGTGTTCATATTAGAGAGTATTCAGTTAGAGAAAGTCCACTGTAGTTCCAATTGCAAAAATGCTTTAAAAAAGGTAAATAATTGTTTTTCAAGTGATTTAGGTTTAAAAAAAAAAAATGTATTAAAAAATTACGAAAATTAAATTTTTATATGGTCTCCCAGTCCTATAAGTGTTATTTAGTAAATTTTTACCACTACTTTAACTAATTAATTAATTATATTCTAAATAATAACAAACTACTCCAACAACTTTCAAAATTGTCATTTGAAGTGCAATTTCTGACTAGTTAATTTCTAAGAAGTTTTTAAGGAGTTTAATATGTATCCAGCATTTATCACGATTACCATAAGAAAAGTAAGGGAAAAAATTAAAAAAAAATTTTTAGACTTTTTGATTGATTTAAAAGATAATATAAAAATTATTCACATTTTTAATTAGATCTGCTTAGAAAAGCAACTGTTAGCTTACCTGTAAGCCTTATTTGATGTCTGATTGACATCTATCATTAAAAGAGCTTCTAATTTCTTGGTACCATTTTCGTCAGATTCGTACAGAACCAAGCCATCCTCGCGACAAAGAATTTTATTGCAAAGATAGGCATCAGCATGGACTTCGATGACTCGATTGGGATCATTATGATTATCAGCTATGCGTCTAAAACCTTCTAGGAAGCTGTGGAACATGTTTATTGAGCTTGTGACCACTGTTTAGAATAAAGAATCAAATAACTTATTTAAGAAAAACATAAAAAATATAATTCTTAGTGAAAAATAACATATTAAAGTTAAATTAAAGATAAAACAAAATATATATATATATATTTCTTTCACACTTATCTACATAGTTAGTACTAAGTGGCTCTGCCCCCAAAGAGCCATGCTTGTCAATAACCATTTTGACTCTAAAAATCAGGTAATTTGATCGGTTTTAAAAACTTTACGGAAGATTGAATTAAAATTAAATAAAAACAGTGCCGATCGACCAATAAATGGGTTTAATTCTTTTTCTTTTTACAGAAAAGGTGTAAGACCAAATTAGCAGCGGTTAATTGCTGTTTTTATGTTTGATTATAAAAGATTACTTAAACATTTCAAAATCCTCTAATATAAAATGAACAAAGTCAACAGAGTCTTTGCTTCCCAGTATTTTTTAACAATGCAATAAAGAAATAGCTTTAAATAAGTGATTTTTAATGTAACACTTAAAATCTTAGGTAATTTTCATCAAACTTTTCTTTCTTTTTGTAGTACTCACACAAAAATAGTTTTATCATTAGAAAGGGAATGTTATTTCCCTTCTCTTAGAATCAGCAACAATAATTAAAAAGGTTATCTCAAAACATGAAATAATTTTTTTGTGTACAAGTAAATACATTTTTATTATTATTATTATTATTAAATGTCTAGGAATGTGATTTGGCTATTTTAAATCTATGTGAATAAATGTAATTTCCTCCATTTATGATTTAATGCATATAAATATATATATATATATATATATATTTTTTTTTTCAGTTTTTAAAATTTCCATGTAAATGTAGTTTCTAAGCTGTAATGTTCAATATTTTAAAGCTTTTAATACGTATGTGTAATACTCATTTAATTTTGATTTGATTTTTTTTTTTTTTTTCCTATTTATAATACTCATGTGTAAATATATTTTTAATTTGCAAAAAATATTATTCCATGTGCTGATTTTTTTTTAGTTTTATATCAATTCCATACATATTTTAATTTGTAAATTTTTGTTAATATTACTGAATTCATGTTTTTTATGAAGGAAGAATAAATTTATTTCTAAAAAAATTCAAGATATTGCTGATATCACTGGTAATCAGAATCATTTTGCCAAATATATTTATGTATTAATAAAGTTTTTTTGGTTATTAAGTCTGGCTAAACCTGAAATAAAACTTCCTTATTTTATGAAGCAAGTTTCATTGAATAATTTAGGAAAAATACATTTCATCTTTATAATGAATATTTAGTCATACATTATTCATTATTTTGAACTTTGTAATATTTTAACCATTTAAAAAATTATCTAAATTTTTATTATTTTAGTTTATTACTTATTTTAATATTTTATTATATTGTAAGCATTCATTTTAATTTCACTCGAATTAACTATATTTAAATTACTGTTTAAAAAATGTAAACAAAGCAATGACCAGAAATCCACAAAATTCTAAAATCTGCACAACCTCTTGTCCCAGGCAGTGCAGATTTGTGGGAGTCTACTGTAATATATTTTTCTAAAATATGTAAAAAGTATCTTTCTTCAAATGATGAAAATTTGAATTTAAAATTGAAATAAATTCTCAAAAATGAGTCAAATTAAAAAATAAATGATGTCTGCACACCGGGAACTTTTAATGTATTATCTTAAATAATTAAATATGTAAATGTGTATATCTTAAATAATTAAAAAATAATTAAATTCCTAAGAATAGTTTTTGTTCCTATGAAACTTTTTTAATGGAACGATTTTGAACAGTTTTAACATTAAATATCTCTTACAATAATCATTTGATTTAAAAACTGTCTGTATCAGTGTGTTTATCAAACATTTTTCTATAACACCACCAATTTTCATATTTTTGTATGCAGTAATTTTCTTAATATTTCTCAAAAAACATTCCCAGTGGCAAAGACAGGATTAGTTACCTTTTCTTAATTTTTAGAATAAAGAGATAGATACACAGTAGACTCCAACAAATCTGCACAGCTTGAGACCAAAGGTTGTGTAGATTTCTGTTCATTGCTTTACAATTTTGTTTACAATTTTTAAACAGTAATTTGAATGTAATAATGCAATCAAAATTATAATGAATGTGAGCAATATAGTAAAATGTCAAAATAATTCAGTAAAGTAATAAATTAATATGATAAAAAGTAAGATAATTTAAAAAATGAATAAACTATTAAAAGCATGGGTGCCCCCCCCCCCCCCACTGAGTGAGCACATAACTTGCCGAAATGTGATTTGTCTATGATTTTAAACCGAAACTTGCGATTTTCTACTATTTTTAGCCGAAATTTTTTATTTTTCTATGGCTTTTATACAAAATTTGTGATTTTTCTATGATTTTTAGACGAAATTCGCGATTTTCTAGGGTTTTCAACCAAAATCTGTGATTTTTCGATGAAATCCAAGTATTTTATACAATTTTTTGAAGAAATCGCAATCATTTGATAGAAATCGTGTCTTTTTCGCAATCCTTTGACAAAAATCGCGTTTTCCCTGCTATCATTTGATAAAAATTGTGGTGTTTTTTGCGATCATTTGACGGAAATCGCGTCTTTTTCTCGATCCTTTGGCAAAATTCATGTCTTTTCCATGATTCTTTGACAAAATTCATGTCTTTTCCACGATCCTTTGACAAAATTCATGTTTTTTGTGATCCTTTAAGAGAAATCGCATCTTTTTGCGATCCTTTGGCAAAATTCACATATTTTTCACGATCTTTTGACAAAAATTGCGTTTTTCCTGCAATCATTTGATGAAAATGATGGAATTTTTTGCGATCATTTGACGGAAATCGCATCTTTTTCTCGATCCTTTGGCAAAATTTGCATCTTTTCCACGATTCTTTGACAAAAGTCATGTCTTTTCCACGATCCTTTGACAAAATTCACGTCTTTTTTGAGATCCTTTGACAAAATTCACGTCTTTTTTAAGAGATCTTTGACAAAACTCACGTCTTTTTTGCGATCCTTTGGCAAAAATTGCACCTATTTAGTATTCTTTGATCAAAAATAGCATCTTTTTCACGATTCTCCAACGGAAATAGTATCTTTTTTGCAATTCTTTGACGGAAATAGCATCTTTTTTGCAATTCTTTGACGGAAATAGCGTCTTTTTGGCGATTCTTCGACGGAAATAGCTTTTTTTTCTCGATTCTTTGACGGAAATAGCTTTTTTTTCTCGATTCTTCAACGGAAATAGCTTCTTTTTCTCCATTCTTCAACAGGAATTGCATTTTTTCTGCAACCTTTTGAGAAAAAACTCATCTTTTTTGCGATCCTTTGACAGAGACCGCATCTATTTTGCATTCTTTGGCAGTGATGACGTCTTTTCTGCGATCTTTTAACAGGAATCATGTTGCGTTTTCTTCAAGCTTTTGACGAAAATTGCACTTTTTTTTCGCAATTCTGTAATGATATTAGATCCTATACGATCCTTCAACAGGAATCGCATTTTTTCCCTGCAAGTTTTTGACGGCAAACGCGCCCCTTTTTTTTTTTTTTTTTTTTTTTAGCAATTCTTTGTCAGAAATAGCACTTCTTTCTGCAATCATTTCACGAAAATGTTTTTTTTTTCCACAATCCTTTGACAAAAAAAAAAAAAAAAAAAAAAAAAAAATTCGTGATCCTTTGACGAAAAGTGCGTGTTTTCCGATTCCATCCTCGGAGATTTTTCCGTCCCGTTTCCGTCCTCGGGAATTTTTAAAAGACAGAATTCCATCTCAGGATGGAAAAACTTGCACCCATGATTAAAAGTCAAGTAAATAATTAACAATGTGTAATTAAATATACATAAAAATATGATATACATTTCCCTTAAATTATTCAATAAAAATTCCTCATACAGAAACCTAGTGATTCATATCAAAATTATAAAGTGAGGAAATTATATTTCAGGTTTAGCCAGTCTTAATAACCAAAAAAGCTTGATTAATACACAAGATATATTTGATAAAAAAGATTGTGATTATTGATAATATCAGCAATATAATGATTTTTTTTTTTTTTTACAATTAAGTTTAATTTTTTTCACAGAAAAACCATGAGTTCAGTCATATTATTGAGAATTACATATTAAAATACATACAGAGTGATATAAAACTAAAAAAAAAAAAATCTGTAATTTTGCCCTTACATCTAAACTGAAAATTTCCTATCTTACATCAGTGATAATATGTAGATTTTAGGTTTGCAGATTTGAGAGAGTCTACTGTATGATCTGTGTACAAAAGAGTCTTCAAATCATAATAGCTTCGGATCAAAGATTGCACAGATTTTAGAATTTTCGGAATTTCTGGTCAGTATTTTATTTAAAATTTTTAAAGAATAATTTTGATGAAATAATGCTTACAATAAATTAAAATAGTTAATAATCTGTACCATTAATAGACTAAAATAGAAAATGCTTAAAATAATAAAAGTTAGCATCAAATAAATAATTACATATGTATAATATTGATGTGATAAATTTTTCTTGAATTATTCAATGAACTTGCCTCATAAAGGTACATGAATAATTTGCATCAAAATTGTAAAAAAATAAAGTTTCATCTCATGTTTAGGTAGATTTAATAATAAATTAAATACAAAGATCATGACAGCCACTGCTTGCGCGTCCAATTTGAATTTTTTCAGAAATAAATTTATACTTCCTTCATGAAAAAGCATGAGTTTAGTTATTAATTGGTATCACATACTAAAATATAGAATGATATAAAAATTTTTAAAAAGTTATTTTGCACTACATAATAACCGTAAGTTTCATGTTTTACATCTACAACTATATGCAGATTGAAAGAGTTTACATACGTTAAAAAATTCGGATTTTGGATATATGTTCTTCAATACAAATCTACAATTTTCATGAAATTTCATAAATGTGTGTTTTAGAATTAGAATAAATTTACTGACTTTTATAAAATTTTCTGGGACTACAATTAACCTTCTTTTTCAAATACCTGCCATATTTTAACTTAATACAATACCAAACTATATATATATATATATATTTTTTTTTTTTTCACCATAAAAAGAAATTTTATATGGAACAATATTTTGGCAAGCCATTAAAAATTCAGACTCACTTGATATTTTTCATATTCAAATTTAACTCATTCTGAGCAGCTGGGCAGTTAATATACATTTTCCGGATATAAAATGTAAAGCTTTTATTATATGTTAAACTGATATAGTACAGTAGAACTCCGCAAATTCGGACCCCGTTAATCCGGATCAGTTTGGTGAGTTTTTTTTTTTTTCAAAGTTTGAGAAGTGATCGGCAAAATTTCGATAACTTTCATTCATTTCATTTTCGTATTCTGAATAAAAAGTATTTTTTGAAATATTTTTGGAAGAATACCTTAATCTTTTCCATTTTAACTCTTTGTTTGATGTTACCTTTCAAAGAAACAACAATTCATAATTTAAAGTCTGCAAGAAGGTTGCTGAGAGTACTCTCCGAAAGTCATGGAAGATTTTATGGTCTACAAATTGTGATTTCTTGAATAACAAGCAAACTTAAAACAGAAGGAGAGATAATCAAAAATAAAAGGGAAATTACACCTGAAGATTTTGTGAGCTTGTTAAAAGATAATTCCTGAGATGTTGATATCACTGACATTAGCAATTGAATGTAGCAAAAAAGTTAAAGTTTACGCCTCATGTACATGTGAGGAAATAATCACTTTATGTCAGGGCTAGAGATGTAAATTTTCTGGAAAAATATAAGTGTCGGAAAAAAACCGGTTTTTTACCGGTTTTTTTCAGAAAAATTGATTTTTCATGACTGTTTCTCCCAAATAAATTATATTTCTTAGAGAATATTAAATAATAAACATTTTTTCCCATTTATATGTATTAAATGAAAATTATTTTCACTTTATATTACAAAATAAAAAGAAAGTAGCAAAGCCTGCTTTTAAAAGTTTAGTTTTTTTCCCCCACAGCCTAAGAATTTTTATTAAATTCTATTGTTTATTATATCATACCTCTGTCAGGGTTGGCAAGTTTCTTCCACAGCGGAAAAAACCGCGGAAAAAACCATGGAAAAAACCGTCTGGAAGAAATAGGTTTCTTCCAAGTAGAAGAAATGGAAGAAACTGTTAAGAATTTACCATATGCTTTCAATTTTGTAAGATATAATAAATAGCTTCTTCCAATAATTTTATATAAACTAATTCCATTGGCCCAAAACAAATTTAATTAAATGTATATGCTAAATTAATAATTCCATCAGTTTTTTTACTCAAGATCATACACAATGCCTGTCTAAAGATCTTCAACCATTGGTTAAATGAAAAGAAATTTTATAAAAAATACACAAAATTAATTAAATGTTATTCATTTGAATTTAACCAAAATATTTTTTAATTATTTAGATTTCTTAAACTAGTAGTAAATAGTAGAGATTCTTTACCAATGGTCGAATGAAACCTGTTTAAATAAAAGCCTTTAATTTATATCAATTTTATCAATGTAAGTAATATACTATAATTACTGTATTAAATAGAGATCAATCAAAAATATGGTTTCATTTTCAGCTCAAAATCAGAGTTTTGCCAAAAACTTGTCTGAAAATCTGGCTTGACTGAAACTCTCAGTATTCCAAAAATCTTGTTTCTTCCTGCGGAAATTTTCAACATTAGTCATTGATTTGAACTGTATCGGTTCTAATGAGTCTATTGCAATGAACTTCGTTGATTAAAATTATCAATCATCTTATAGAAAATTTTTAGTTTAAACTGCATCAGTGTTTCAAATATTCTTTGAGAAAGTTCTAGAATAACAAATGATCATTTACAAAAATCATTATAGAAGAAAAAATCAGTATGTGTATACTTAAAACTAAAATATTTTTTAATTAAATGAAATTAGTGTAATCAGAAAATCTTCCTGTGTCATTGATGAATTGTTTTATTGTATATGAAAAAATAGTTTTTGGATAATTAACAATTGTGCATAATTAATAAAAACTATACATATAATTAATTTACAATTAGTATTTTTATGTATGTATTAATTACTTTAAAACATACAATTTAATTACTCAGTTTTTTAAAAATGTTTTTGGATGAAACTAGGAAGGTCATCGAAATTTGGTTTTGGCCTTAAAACTTTTATCGGTCAATCCTAGTATTTTAAAAAAAAATCATTAAAATTCTAATTTTTCTTAGTACAGTGTAGCATAGTATAGCAAAAAAGTCTTTTAGCAGTAGGATGCTGCAATCAGTTTCTCAACTTAAATTTGATAAATGCAAAAGTTTTTTTCTCCCCCAACTCCTATACTTCAGGATAGTTTAAAAGCTACATATATTTTTAGAACACATTCTTTTAAAATCAGCATTGAGATATTCATGCTAGATGTTAATATAAATATTTACAAATTTATTTATTTACTATGATGCATAGTTTAAAATAAGGTATTTTTATATAAAAAAAATAATATATTTACATAAAAAATAAACAATTTGTTGGTGTTTTTTTCTTTCTTTTTACATAAATAGTGTAATTAATAATAATAATAATAATCCCTCTACCTCTAGAACAGTAAAAATCCATCACCTGAAAATGTCTTTCAAACTTGAAATGTGTTATTAAAAAAAACCTTATCTTTGCAAAAATATTTTTAATAATTAAATTTTCTAATTTAGATTTTATGTAATTATACTTTAATTCTCTTATATAGTTAATATACTATAACTCTAAGCATTTGTTTGATTTCTGGTGGTTTCTTCCATTTCTTCCAGTTTCTTCCGGTTTTTTCCACTGTCCTGGAAGAAATAGGTTTCTTCCGGAAGAAACCCAACCCTGACCTCTGTTGAAATGATTTTTCAGTTACATGTTTAACTACCAATTGACCTAATGTAAAAACCTGAGCCAATATGTCTGCAGTTTGGAATGAAATAAATTATGCATTCCTTTTACATAAGTATAGTTTTTAAGTAAATGATACTAGTTTAAAGAAATTATGGCAGTTTTGTCATTATTATGAATATCAGTATTCAAAAATTCCATTGTTTATTTAAAAAATGTATATTTTTACATTATTATTTTTTTTCCTTGGAATTTTAATTTTATTTCCTTTATAAAATATGTTTAGTTTTGGTATAGCTTTCCAATCTCAACTCAAAAAAGTTTTGATTTAGTTTTATAATCTAAATTCAAACAAAACTAAGTTTTACTTTGGCTTATTCAGGCCTGCAACTAAAAAATAGCATAGGATTTATTGACTGTTAAACTTTTACTCACTAAAACCAGAATTTTTTTAAGTTTAATTAAATATAATTTTTTTCTTTTTACCCTGAAATCTGGTATTCTATTCTTGAGTAAGAAACCATATTCAATAATGTTTCCACATGGTAATTTTATATTTCTAAGAGTGGAACTCAAAAGTTATGAAAACAGAACACTACAAATAGAAAATGCTCACTATTTGAGGAATTAACAAAAGCAGTTACATACAGAGATAAACTTCTACTGTGCTTTAGAAAACTACAAAAATTCAAAGTTTAATCAAGAGGGAAAGTATAATAAATTTGGAACATAGTTACTTGTAATAAAATATGGGGTTTTTTTTCATTGCAGTTGTACTTTTCTAATGCAAACTGTCCATGTTTTTGCAACATTTCTGTACATTATGGAGGTAAAATGGAGGTCAATTTTAGATTCAAAATCCTTGAAAAAACATTCAATTAATCAGCTATGACTAAATCTTGAAAAATGCAGCTAATGCCACCTATAGGGGATTTACACCAAAAACTAAACAACATTAATATGTGTCAGAAACTGTAGATTGATTTTTTTTTTAATCGTTCTTGAGGTAAAGCTATTGCGATAATCATGAATAATGCAGCAAGCAGCATCATCTGTGGAGCAATTTACACCAAAAAGTAATGAGCACGAAGTTATGTCAAAGATTAACTTAATCTGAAATTTTATAAAAATACATACATTAGTTTGAGATAGAACTATTGTGGAAGTTATGAATAATGCAGCATAGCAGCGCCATCAGCTTGGCGATATATACTAATAACTAAACATCTCGAATTTATATCAAGGTGTAACTGAATCTAAAGTTTTGTGAAATTATGTGCATCAGTTCTTGAGATAGGGTGCCCATAAAATTTGTCACATACAGACTCACAGAGTGACAGATATTTTCCAAAAACCATCAAAACATGTTCAGGACCTTCTAAAAGTTTTAAATACACCAAAAACTGGAAGTCAAATTTTTCACGAATTCAAAACTTACTTCTTGAAAATATAGATTAAAGTAATAAATGCATACTTTAAAATTTTATGTTGAATTTTTAATTTTATCATTTCCATTAATCGGCATATTATTGCAATAATTTTACACATGAATTAATTTTTAAAAAGAGAAGTTGCATTTAATTACATGTCTAGATTTTTTTTATGTAATCAAGTTTTTGTGAAATTGCGAACTTTTTGTATATACTTGTACAAAATATATTCAGAATTTTTGAATAAGAAATTATTACTATATTTAGGTTCCAATTTAGACATTTTTAATAAGGTTATTTACTACATATATGCAACTTAATAAGATTCGGCTTTTTCTGAAAAGTCTGTTTTCAAGAGAAATTTTGCAAAGGGTCTTGTGTTTCAAACAAGGAAAAAATGTAAAGAATCCTTTCAAGTCTTCTCAAACAGATTTCTGCTCAGAGATCGGATTACCCACATTAAAATTTTCATGTGAGACACTCAACATAAAAATAAATAAAATAAAAAGTATGAGAATGTAGCTATTACAAAATTTTCACTACATTATTTCATAAATGAACTTTCAATTTTTCCAGTTCGGAAAAATTAAAAAATAAGCCTTCTGAAAAAACCCGAAAAAAAACTTTTTTTTCCCAATTTTTCCGAGCATTCCCATCTCTAGTCAGGGCTGGGTTTTTGCCAGCAGAAAATAGTTTCTGCCGTGCCAGTGGCAGAAAGTGGTTCTAACCAGTTTTTACCGGCAGAAACTGGCATAAACTCATTTTGTGACATAAGCCAAGACTTTTTTAGTAGTATTAAATTGCTTATATACATTTTATTCAGCATAAATAAAATATTGTGAATAGTTTTAATTAAAAAGTTAATAAATTTGTATTAGAATTTGATAGTTTTGAATCTTTCATGAAGAATCAGCTATATTATTTACAGATAATTGAAAATCATTAAAATGATATTAAGGACATAGCAATTGTTAAAATTGTAAATATCATGATTTATGAAGAAGTTAAATACTTGTCGCAAATGTTAAAATCTATTGTTGCTTTGATGAAAGTAAAAAACATGACTGTTCTATTGCAGCTGCTCATAAAATTTGCTTAACTTTACTTAATGATGGAATAATTTTTAAGTTATCACAATGTATTATTTAAAAATACTCTAAAAAGTGATAATTAAAATATCGTAGAATTTTTTGTATTTTTTTTTAAACTTTTAAATAGAAATTCAACCATAAACAATGATAAACTTGTACAGATTACTATCTCTTTAAGTGACAGAAAATTGTTTTCTAAACAAAATATATTTATATAATCCTTTTGAAACTTTTTGCTACCTTGAATAACATTCATAAACTTTATTTTATTTTTTTAACTAAATTCTTTATATATTAAACAGGGTTGGCAAGTTTTTGATAGTGTGCGGTTTTATCCTGTTTAAACCATGGTTTAAACCGTCATGGCTAAAACCTCTTGTCAAAAACCTCGTCAGAAACCTCAAATACTACACTGATCTGTAAAATTTCACGTTAAACATCTGTTACAAATATACAATATTATATGCAATATTAAAAATTCACTTTTACTGTATTGTATATTATCATTTCCAGAAAAAAAAAGAAAAAAAATTGTCATAAATCTGAAAATTTGGCCTGCCTCCAAACTTGCTCAACTAGCAATGCTTCTGCTATCAAGCCCTGCTAGCTCAGCACCAATTAAGAGAGTATTTTGTAACTTTGGCTTCATACACTCTAAACTCATAAATCATTTGGGTGTAAATAAATGTGCTAAATTGGTTAAGTGCTATAGGATGCTGTATGGTAAAATTGATCCAGATCATTAACAGTACAAAATCATTTTCTTCTATTTGAACATTCTAAAAAACAATGTTTTATTGCAATTAAAGTAATTTAATTTTTTTGTAATTATTAAATTACAGTATAATTAATTTTATATAAAAAATTACTCAATGTTTCTCTCTTGTTCTTAAAATGTTTAAAGTGCATTACACGTTTTTGACGGTTTAAGCCAGTTTTTGACGGTTTAAACCAGTTTTTGACGGTTTAAACCAGTTTTTGACATTTGTCATGTCAAAAACCAGTTTCTGATGTCAGAAACCCAACCCTGATATTAAATACCTGTGTGAATTATGAATTATTGCAGGTAAAAATTCTTATTAGTATTATTTCTTAGTTTCTGCCAGTTTTTGCCACTTACTAGCAGAAACTAGTTTCTGCCGTGCCGGTTTTAACCGGTTATAACCGCTGGTTTTAACCACCCCGGCAGAAACTTGCCAGCGCTGCTTTATGTACAACTGAAGAAGTTGAAAATAGAGATGATTCAGACGAAAACATTATTATCAATGATGATCAACCAAAAGTCCTAAGCCATTATGAAGCAACAAATTATTTATAGCAATAAATGGTAGAAACCTGAACATCAGGTGGAGACTACACCTAACAAACTAACTGTGCTCAAGTGGATGTGTGAATGTGTGGTCGGAAAAAGTTATACAAAACTGGTCAGCAGCCGATTTTATAATAGAGCTCATCAGTGGTGACATCTCAACTCCAGAAATTGGGTCAAAACAAACCACAGAGTTTGGAAAAGATAGAGATGAAATGTATTGCTTTATCGTGAAGCTAAAAATTCAATCCTGAAACTGATTTAAACAAGTTACAATTCAGCCCAAACACTTGCGGACCGCTTTTAAAATTTCACTCAGTTCAATGAATTCAGAATTTGAACAATATCTCATTATAAACTATCGGGGTTCTACTGTACTTTCAATTAAATGTATTTGGAGTGAAAACATCTACTATAATATAGACATTTTATTTTCCTGAAAAATATTCAGGAATAAATATAGTTTAAAAAACTAAAAAACACGCTTTTTAAGTATATCAAACTAAAAAGTGAAAAATAATTCGTACTATAAGCTGAAAACAAAAATAGATGAAAAATACTAAATTACTATAAAATCATTGTTATTATAGAAATCAATTAATAAGCAATAAATAATTAGCAATTAATAAGCAATTAACAAGCAATCTCTTTCGAAAAACAGAGCTTCAATCCGGCACCTTAGACCGCTCGGCCATGCTGTCTACACTCCATTCAGTGAACGTATTCAACACTTTTAATTAGCGAAAAATCAGTAATTTTATTAGTTTTTGCCTAATTACTAAAAAAGTATTGAACCAATTTCGATAAAACTGAAGTGGTACCAATTTGAGAGCATCGTCTTTCATTTAACACCAAAACCAAGTTAATCGGTTGCATGGTTTCAGAGTAATCGGTGAACATACATAAAATAAGGAGAGTTACAAACTCACAAACATACAGGTGAAGTTAATAAAAGTGTGGTAAAAAAATCTCCTAAACATACCTTTCTATTGAACTCAGTGTGAAACCAAATCCAAGCAAACTTTTTTTTTTTTTTTTTTTTTTTAGTCAGTTCTTTTTTGTTTCAAACAAAACTTTAAAAGCCTTTAGAAAATGAAGTCATTTTCATGTAATCATTGTAGGTGTAATCATTTTTGATTGAAAGCATATTTTGGAAATTTTTCTATTTGGTTGAATTTTTTATTTATTTATATTATTTTTAATTAACAAATACTATCTAGTATTTCCTGGTGGACAAGTTTATCTTATTTGTTTAATTCTGAAACTATTTTTCTGAGCAACTATAGTAAAATAGTACATGTAGGCATATCAAACTCATTTACTGTCACAAACCAAATTAAACATTGGTACAAAGCCTTGGACCACATTAAAAATTTTTAAATATTACAGTCAAACCCCACTATAATGAAACTCTGGATATAATAAATGAAATGTTTGATCCCATGCCATGCAATACACATATGATTTATTTTTTATGGATATAATGAACCCCCAAAAATAAGGAGTTGATTATGATGAACTTTTTTCTGCTTTCACAGTTTTTTTTTTTTTTTTTTTTTTTTTTTTTGCGATAATTTTGAAATTGCAACTTCAAAATAAACACAAATACCAATTTTTAAAAACATCCATAGACTAGAATGTGGCAATCTTGTCTGCCTCCTTTCATCCTCCCTAAACAAAGGCTATCCCTGGCAGATATACCATCTGTAAGAGATCAGTGGGTGCAATATTCATTTTCAGAAATTCAGGGAATACACGTAGGAATCAGGGTTTGAAAAAACCCGGGTTTTTTTGAAAAAGCCCAACCCACTGGGCCCAGTAGTCTAAAACCCGGGTTTTTTCGGGCTTTTTCGAAAAAACCCGGGTTTTTTCGGGTTTTATCAAAATGTTTTAGAGACCTCTTCACATTTCTAATTTTCACATGCATAGTACCTAAATTTTTCATTTATCAGTGGAACAAAGGTATAATTTTGCATTAAGTATAGATTAACAATAAAAATAAATATATAAAAAGAAAATATAAATATATTTAAAAAGATTATTTTGTATCTCATAGAACTAGATTACTGGAAGAATGATATATTAAATCAAGTGCAACTGAATTTCTTTATATAAATCTTAAGTTAAACAGACTAATTTATACAATTTCTTTAATTTACTTCAATAGAAATCAGTTTAAAGCAGCAACATTTATGTAAATATTTTTATTTTTGTGAAGAAAAAAATAGAATTCACACATATGTATGCATATATATATATATATTTACTACAATTTAAACAACATTTATATTGCAATAGTATTAAATTGGATTATCTAAAAGTCAATGTCAGTCATATCTATAAAGTTAGATCGTAAATGGCAATACACTTTTACTAGTTTAGTTTTGCTTTTGTATGCCATCTGTAAGCAATCTTTTAAAGTATCTGGATACATTTTAGATTAGATTTTATTAGGGTTTTTGGATATTATCAAGGTTATTTATGTTAAAGAAATATGGTTCAGAATGTTTGAAAACAAGGTACTTATACTACTAAATACAATTTAAAATAACTAATTGATTACAAAAAGTTTATGAGGTTAAAGGTTAAAAGGTTATGACAATAATAAACATTATAATTTGCTTTTACAAAAATTAATAATTAGTAATAATTTTAACAATGAAATTATTAAAGTACTATACTAAAACTTTTTCACTCTTTTTGTTACAAGATTCCCAGCAAAACATGACTGGCAAATTTCTTGACTTTCTATGACCAAATCTCAAAAAATTCCCTGACTTTCCCAAACCAAATCTAGAAAAATTCTCTGACCAAACGAGCATACAGCAAAATTTTATACTTATTTTCACAATCTTTTGCCAAAATTAGCAATGTTTTTCTGCAATCATACTTCAATCTTTTTTTTTTTTTTTTTTTTCCCCCAACTGTGATGAATTTTGTGTCATTTTTCATTTTTTCACTCAAATGTTTTCTATGACTTTTTTAGAAATTATTTGTAAATTCCCTGACTTTTCCTGTATATTTTGAGATTTTCCTGACTTTCCATGATGCTGGGAACCATTATAATCTGTCACCATTTTTGTGTTGAAAATTACTGTATAAACTTTCATTGAATTTCAAGAATAAGGAACTGATAAAGAGTTTCTTGCCAGGGAGGGTATTCTTTTCGGTTGAAAATACTGGAACAGTTGTATAATACCATTTCAATTGTACAACTCAAATTTACTTTTGACCTACAAAAACAATCACCCATCCCATTTCATCAAACTATTGAATCATTCCAGAACTTTCTGTAGATAGTTAATTTCACTAGTATCACCTTTTGGAGCTATTGTGAAAATTCCTGTAATGACCCTGTGTGCTGTACACGGGGTGTATCAATGTGCCCCAGTTCCCCCTACATTAAGATTTAAAGCCCTTGGGTGCATTTTAAAATATATAGCCATGAAAATCTTCCTTATTTACAAACTAATTTATTTTATGGTCATTTTATCAATACTTAGAAATTCTTTTAAATATGGTTAGTTTGAAATATATTTAAATTGGCATTTATCTTTCCATTCTCATATCTTAGATTAAATAATGATACAGTTGTAAAAACACGAGAAAATTTGAAAAAACCCACAAATGGGTTTTTGATGGGTTTTTTCAAGTGGGCCCGCCCGAAAAAACCCGGGCGGGTTTCTTCGGGCTGGGCCCACTTTGGCGAACCCTGTGGCTGCTTGTCTTGTATGAGAAATGATTTGGACTTCAGTAGAAATTATAACCTTCCTACCTAATTAGACACAGCAAATTTTCTAAAAATATCGATTTACTTTATGATTACTTTTACAACGTCGTAATGTAGCATTTTAAAATGCTCCAGGTCACAATGCTTACTTTTACCAAAGGACACATTTAATACAACATTTCATTTTAAGCATTAAAAAATTTATTCTTCTCGATTTCAAAAGAAAATAAATTGCTTATTTTGTATTTCACTAAAAAAATAGTTTTCAATGATCTTGAAAGCTTTTAGAGAAATATATTTACTATTTATACATTTAGCGTCTACATAGGGGAAAAAAAAAAACTAATTCTTGTTTCTTATGCTATCAATTTTTAAACAAATCACAATCTGATTTAATTCTAATATGTGCCGAACATTTACTCGCAAAGTGGATAAAGTGGGTTGAAAATTTGTAGTGCCATATTTGGCAGGAAATTGACATTATTCATAAATAAAGAACTGTGAGCTAGACATTCCTTTATTCAGAATCTAGTTGATAGTTTTTTTACTGTGTCATTGGCCAAAATTCAGTGATTTTCAATGACATTATCATGTTTAATATAGACAAAATTAGTATGAAACAAATAATTTCAAAGTTATGAATAAAAATTCGATTTCAGTTTGTTATATACCCAATATATTTGATTGAATGTATTGTAATTATAGAATAAATGGATTGAGATATTATTTCTTGTTTTAAAAAATGGGTATTATTTGGTTATCCCATTGGCCAAAAAAGTATCGCCAAATTATAAGATTAAATGTCAATAATGGATGATCGTGAATGTCACATTCAATGATAATGAATACGATACACATGTTTAAAACATCATTAAGTGATTTTTATTTGTATTTTTATTAAAATTCTACCAATATTTTTGTTATTTAAAATAAAATGCATGCTAATATGTATAATTTGGCTATTAGTTTGGCGATTTGCATACTATGGCGAAATTGGTTGACAGGATAACTAAGTAGTACCAAAAAATACTTGTCTTGACATATTATCTCCCATTAAAAGTTTGTTGTAAGATTTTAGGAACAATCTGAATGTTTGCAAATTTTTTTAATCTCTTCATGACTAATAAACAATATATGACTGTGTAAAGCTTGTCTTCCATTTTATTACTATTCCTCTTTGATTTTAAAATGCTTGTCTTAATTTGGAGAAGAAAGCATGAAATTAAAAATTTTATTAATTGAAAAAGACCTTATAACTGTCATTCTTAAATAACACAAAGCAGATTTCTTCAATGTAAAATTTACTCATAAAAAGTTCTTGTTTATCAAAATGTAAGTTTCTTTTATCAAATATTATATAAAATTGTAATAAAAAGTAACATTTTAATATTTTTAAACTTTGAAATATGAAAAGTATTTAGTAAGCTGATTATTCAGCATTCGGCCAAATAGTTACTATTCAGCTAGCCAAATATTCAGTATTAGGTTCATTTGTGGGCTGAATATCCAATATTCAACCAAAATCACTATTCGGTGCATTCCTAACTTAAAGACTTTTTTTTTTATATCAGGGTTTGCTTTTTACAGGTAAAATGTGGTTTTTACCAGGACAAGATAAAAACTAGATTTTTACTGGCAAAAACTTCAAATACAATAAACTCTACTAGTCATTAAACTGCATTTGAATAATATTGATAAAACTCTATTTTCATGTTATTGACGTTCTTACATATTATATATATAAATAAAGAGATGTTAAATAAAGAATTAGACAGTTCTCTAATGTCAGTTCAGCTCTAATGCTGTTGATAAGCATTTTAATCATAAAGGTTTTATCTTATTTTAAATTCCCCATCTATAAATAGAACAACACATTTAATATATGAATCAAAAAATAGGTTCCCATTCTATTTGTACCCATACCATTTTGAAGAAGCTTCTTTAAAACAAGAGATGCAAAAGCCAAAGTTTGGTGGAAAATGTTAAATTATAAATAAATAAGTCACACATTTAATGATGAGTTTTCACTCCATACCTTGTAATTCTTCATCCATAGAGCAAATATAGTCGAGTCTCTCTATAACAAAACTCCATCCAATTAATTTCTCTATATAACTAATTTTTTGTAGGAACAGTCATTTCTTTTCATTATTACATTAAAAATAATCTCCATACAGCAAAATATATACCTCCATATAACAAATTGTTTTCAGAAATCTTCCATAATTTGTTTAGAAAATGCTTCAAATTGCTTGTGGAATGTATTTATATTTGCTGATTCCTGATTTATATTTCATATCTTTATATTTCTACTTTATTGCTTATGCAAAAATAAATAAATAAATAAAATAAAAGAAGGCATTCACCCCCCCCCCCCCCACTAACACAAACAAACCCTTTGTGTTAATTTTTGAAAGGAAAATAGGAGATTTTATAAAGCTTAGTGATTCAATTTCATTGAAAGATAGGTTTGCAAATGTTTTTAAGAAGTCATGCTTTTCTGTGAATTCTGAAGCAACAACAATAGATTAAAAAGAGAAATGAAAAAAAATTAAGATATGTGGAAAAGTATTGAAAATAATCTAGCTCTCTCTGATTTTTTGGAGATGGATACCAATCTTATTGTAACATAGAATTCCACTGATAGAAACATTTTAAGCAACATTGTATATAATGTTGATAAAAGATTACAATGAATGTGAAAGTGAAAACTTAAAACAAAACTAGAAAGAAAAATTATTATTGTCTTTGATGTTACAAGGGGAGGACGTCAAACGAAAGAAAATGTTTTCCACTCACATTTGCATAAAGTTTAAAATTTTTTACAAGTGCGAAAGCTTTGAAATCAAAAGAATTACTGGAAATTACAGATTTCTTTAACAGATTTTTGCGTTGTTTTACTAACCTTTCAAATAAATGTTTGTTTTCTAACTTTGAAATTGTTTAAATAAATAAAAAATAGAATATCAAATTAATGTTTGCCGTTAAACATTTCAAAACCTTAATTATAAAGCTAAAAAATTACACATAAAATAAAAAATTTTGGATGTTCTCTATACAACGAAGTTTTCTATTTAACGATTTTTTTGATTGAACAAAAAATTTTGTCATATAGAGACATTCATGAACTTTTCACACATCCACAGCTAATTAAGAAATAGACTTGGTATACAGAAAGTTGCAAAGCTTGTATTTTGTTATGAAATACTAAAAGGCTCCAAGAACATAGATTAATAAATTATACAAACATTTATACAATCTACATTTTGTGACAATTAATATTTTGAAACATTTGGTTTTTATTTAAATGATTATGATTAAAGTTTTTTAGTGTAAGAGTATTTATACACTATATTGCCATTGATTATTGGACACTTGCGATTTTAGACATTTTACTAAATATCTAGTAAAATACATGAGGAATCATCTCGAAACTCTTAGTGTATAAATATAATAGTATAGTCATACATGTCCGTGAAGATTTTTTACCGAAACTCCATAGGGGACCGTCAACAAATTAAAAAAGAATGAATATCTTTTGAATAACCCTGTCAAAACTAATGTAGCAAAAGCGCTCAAACTCTAGATTATGATTGAATGCCTTATTGTAATACACTGTGTTCATTTTTATGCAAATAGCATGCATACTCGCAGAGTAATTAAGGTTTTTATAAAAATGGTCCCGAATTTTTCCAAGTTTTTTCCTTATAATTTTCAGAGTTCTTAATATAAAATAATATTTTTTTCCAGAAAATATGACAAACAACATTGCAGACAGTACCATGTAATCAGAATTAAAAAATAATGAAAATTGTATACAAAATGAGTTGGTTTACTAAATAATTTTTTACTGCGCATGCGTCAACGATATCAAAATTTCATTTGCATATTATGTTAGCTAAATGTATAGAGCAACTTTTGTGAAAGTCACAAAATCATAACTTGAAAATTCTGAAAATAATCGTCAATTGAATAAGTTGAAAATCCGTTATTCTCAAAATGAAGCAAAAACAAGAGGGGTTGTATCCATACATTCATTGATTAGTGTCAATATAGAATACACAATACTGGATGTTACGACTACTTTTGGATAAAATCCCTCATTTTTTTGCTTCATTTTGGAAACAATGGATTTTGTCCTTTTTCTATAGACGATTACTTTCAGAATTTTCAAGCTATAATTTTGAGACTTTTACAAAAGTTGCTCTATACATTTAGCTAACATAATATGCAAATGAAATTTTGATATCTTTGGTGCATGCGCAGTAAAAAATTATTTAGTAAACCTACTCATTTTTCATACAATTTTTATTATTTTTTAATTCTGATTACAGGGTACTGTGTGCAATGTTGTTTGTCATATTTTCTGAAAAAAATATTATTTCATATTAAGAACTCTGAAAATTATAAGGAAAAAACTTGGAAAAATTTGGGACCATTTTTATAAAAACCTTAATTACTCTGCGAGTATGCATGCTATTTGCATAAAAATGAATACAGTGTATTACAATAAGGCATTCAATCATAATTTAGGGTTTGAGCGCTTTTGCTACATTAGTTTTGACAGGGTTATTCAAAAGATATTCATTCTATTTTAATTTGTTGACGGTCCCCTATGGAGTTTCGGTAAAAAATCTTCACGGAGATGTATGACGTATACTATTATATTTATACACTAAGAATTTTGAGATGATTCCTCATGTATTTTTTCTAGATATTTAGTAAAATGTCTAAAATCGCAAGTGTCCAATAATCAATGGCAATATAGTGTATATGTATGTATATGTTGCGGCCAATACCCGGAGCCTGGCCAATTCTAGAACTGGGCGGCCAATACCTGAACTGGCCAAGCTTCCTGGCCAAAACCCGAAAAACGTTAAATGAGCAGCGTATTTCGGGTTTTGGCTGGCCAATTCACGAACTGGCCAGGAAGCCTTGGCCAACATCCGAACTATGATTCATAGGTACCATTTTTTTTGTAATTAAGATAATGTAACATTAAAATGTACAGTAAAAAAGATTCCCATTGATTATATTGAAATGAAATATTTTTGTGTACCCAACTAAATTAACCAAAACTAGTACACAATTCCCTTTCAATATCGAAATCAGGGTTCGTGATTTTTTTGATTTTTTTAATGAAAATCAAAACAATCGGATTTTTTTGATTTAAATCGGATTTTTTTGATTTAAATCAGATTTTTTTGATTTTTTTTAAATTGCCACACATTATTATTATTTTATGATTTTTTGATTAATTTAAATAATATAAAGTTTACATACATAGACATGCATATTATAAGTATTATCTATTACTAATATTATGCAATTTACATAAATGATTCTTACTACTTCAAGGTAAAATTTTAGGCTATGAAAAAAATCTTGATTACACAAAATGCATGAAAAACTACAAATCAGATGTCAGAAATTAATTCAACCTTCAATATTTTAATTAAAATAAAAAACATCTGCAACACATAAAAAATTTAAACAAAATTGGAAGTTTTTAACTAAGTTTTTAATTAAGTGTTGACTGAGAAAAATGAGTTCAATTGCTGCCATCAAAATACTTAAGGCCAGAGGACACAAATTGAGATGTCATCACTAATCGACTGACTTCTCAGCAGTGTTGGAATTTACACAAGAAAATTTTGAATAGCAATTTTATTTTACTTGTGGAATATTTATCATCTTATAAAACAATATCCTATTTAAACTCACTAATAAGAACTTGGAATCCCTAAATAAAAATTCAGCCAGAGAAGGAATGCTACAGTGTGCCACATCTGGATATTTTTTTATTGGGGGATTCCAAATTCTCATCTGTATGTTTAAGAAGTAATTAATCATAAGTTAATCAGTATGTTTAGTGTTTTATACGATGGTTGATATTCCACAAATAAAATAAAAGTAAATTGTTATTCAAAATTTTCTAGTGTGAATTCCAACATAAGTGAGAAGTAAATCAATTAATGAATACCTCACAATTTGTGTCCTCTGGCCTTGAACATTTCGATGGCAGCAATTTAACAGTTTTATCTGTTGATTTCTAATTTCTGAAAGTATCAAACCGAAGGCAAAAAACATTTGTTCGATTGAAGCAGATAAATCTATTGCAGTAAAAAGCTGTTGATCATTAATTCTCTTTTTAGTATGAGCTTTTTTGATAACTGTAACAAAAATATCTTCCACCATTCTAAAGGGCTGAGATCAATTATATTAAATTAAATAAATAAATAAATTGCTGATTCAGATTTTGCTCAAATCCTTATATAGCAGGCTTCACCAAAATACAGCACATAAAGTCATACAATTTTATTTTACCTCAACTTCCAAAAGTTTTTCTAAATACTAATGAGTAAATATTCAAATATTTAATATATTTCTGCTTAGATTTCTTTACCGTTGCAAGATTATTTTATAATTTGATTCAAATGAAATTTGAAAGCATTTTGTTTTTCTAAACTTTACATTTATTTTACTTTTTTACTAAGCTTAAGCTTTATCTTTCTGAAAGTTGTTTGATTATATATGGTATATAAAACTAAATTATATTAAAGCACATTAATATGTTTGTTTCATCTGAAATTTATAAAAAAATAACTTAAAAGAAAAACTGATCTAAATCAATGATTTTTGAAAAAAAACCACTTGATTTAAATCGTGATTTAAATCATGATTAAAATCAAGCCGATTTAAATCAACGAACCCTGATCGAAATTAATTGATAAACCAAATACGATGACAATTACAAGTTAACCGGAAACTTTACTCGATTTAGATCACGGACAGGCTGACGTCTAGACTATTTGAATTCATAGGCACTTTCAACTATGTTAGAAAGGATTAAGCCGAGTGCTTATATCTATTTCGCGAATTGGCCAATCGCATCTGGCCAGTTCGCGAGTTGGCTGGCCAATTCTAGAACTGGCCAGTCATTTTTTAACGTTGCTGGCCAATACCCGAACTGGCGAAGCTTCCCGGCCAAAACCCGAAATACATGAAATGAATAGCGTATTTCGGGTTTTGGCCGGCCAATTCGCGAACTGGCCGGGAAGCCTTGGCCAACATCCGAACTATGATGCATAGGTACCAATTTTTTGTAATTAAGATAATGTAACATTAAAATGTACAGTAAAAAAGATTCCCGTCGATTATATTGAAATGAAATATTTTTGTGTACCTAACTAAATTAACCAAAAATAGTACAGAATTCCCTTTCAATCAGTGTTCTCGCTGTCGCTCACCAATGCGCCAAATTGCGACTAAATTCTTCATTTAGCGAGTAAACAAGCGATTAGATTCACCAAATTGCTAGTGCTCAATTTTTGCTTTTTCTTTCTTTCTTTTTCGCTTTTCGTACATATGCATATATATTTAATGTATACTTTTTTTTTAAATGTTTGTAGTGGATTAGTTGAAATTAGATTAATAACAATCGCTGTCACAGTTATGAAAACTTGGGTTATTTTAGAACATATTGAAAAAAAGGGAATACATTAAAGAATTAAATGTTTTTTTTTGTGTGTGTGTGTACGCACAACATGGCGAATCTATTTTGCTAATACTTTTCTCATTTGGCGAATGTTTTTCATTTTTAATTAGCCAAATTACTAACGTTGGTCAAATGTCAGCGAGAACACTGCTTTCAATATCGAAATTTATTGATAAACCAAACACGATGACAATTACAAGTTAACCGGAAACTTTACTCGAGTAAGACCACGGACAGGCTGACGGCTAGTCTATCGAATTCATAGACACTTTCAACTATGTTAGAAAGGATTAAGCCGAGTGCTTATATCTATTTCGCGAATTGGCCAATCGCATCTGGCTAGTTCGCGAATCGGCTGGCCAATTCTAGAATTGGCCAGTCATTTTTTAATGTTGCTGGCCAATTCGGGAATTGGCCAGCCAATTTTAAGAATTAACCAATTTTGGGTAATGGCTGCAACATATATATACAGTCACCGCAAAAAAAATCTTGACACTTGCGATTTTTGACATTTTGCTAAATATCTAAAATATATATGAGGAATAACTTCAAAACTCCAGATTTATAAACAAAATAGTACAAGTCATATATTTTTGTGATTTTTTTCTGAAATCTCATAGGGGACTGTCAACAAATTGAAAAAGAACGAAGATCTTTTGGATAACCCTGTCAAAATTAATGTAACAAAAATGTTCAAACTTCAGATTGTGATTAAGCGGCTTATGGTAATAAACTGTGTTCATTTTTATGCGGATAGGATGTATACTCATAGAGAAATTAAGGTTTTTATAAAAACGGTCTTAAATTTTTCCAAGTTTTTTGCTTATAATTTGCAGAGTTCTTAATAGAAAACAATGTTCTTTTCAGAAAATATGAGAAATAGCATTGTAGGATAATACTCTGTAATCAAAATTTTGTATATTAATAATTGTATGAAAAATGAGCAGGTTTACTAAATAAATTTTCACTGTGCATGCGTCAACTCTATAAAAATTTCATTTGCATATTGTGTTAGCTAAATGAATAGAGCAACTTTTGTTAAAGGTTCAAAATCATAGCTTGAAAATTCTGAAAATTATCATCAAAAGAATAAGATCAAAATCTGATATTCCCAAAATGAAGCAAAAAAATGAGGAGCTGTATCCAAATATAGTACAGTCACCACCAAAAAAATCTTGACACTTTCGATTTTTGATGTTTTGTTAAATATCTAGAAATATACACAAGGAATTATTCTGAAACTCCTGGTGTGTAAACAAAATAGTACACGTCACATATTTTGACAAAGATTTTTCCCCGAAATCTAACAGGGGACTGTCAATAAATTGAAAAAGAACGAAGATCTTTTGGATCACCCTGTCAAAACTAATGAAGCAAAACAGTTTAAACTGCAGATAATGATTAAGTGGCTTATTGTGATAAGTTGTGTCGATTTTTATGAATATAGCTTGAAAACTCGTAGAGAAATTAAAGTTTTTATAAAAATGGTCAAAAATTTTTCCAAGTTTTTTGCTTATAATTTTCAGAGCTCTTCATAAAACACAATAATCTTTTCAGAAAATATGACAAACAACATTGCACATAACACCCTGTACTCAGAATTAAAAAATAATAAAAAATGTATGAAAAATGAACGGGTTTACTAAATAATTTTTTACTGCGCATGCGTCAATGCTATTAAAATTTCATTTGCATATTATGTTAGTTAAATGTATAGAGCAACTTTTGTGAAAGTCTCAAAAACATAGCTTGAAAACTCTGAAAATTATCGTTAATAGAATATTGTCAAAATCCATTATTCCCAAAATGAAGCAAAAAGATCAGGGGCTGTATCCATATTTCATTGATTAGTACCTACACAGTATTGCACGTACTACTACATTTGGATACAACTCCTTATCTTTTTGCTTTATTTTGGAAATAACGGATTTTGATCATATTCTATTGACGATAATTTTTAGAGTTTTTAAGCTATGTTTTTGAGACTTTCAGAAAAGTTGCTCTATACATTTAACTAACATAATATGCAAATGAAATTTTAATAGCGTTGACGCATGCACAGTAAAAAAATATTTAGTAAACCTGTTCATTTTTCATACATTTTTTATTATTTTTTAATTCTGATTACAGGGTGTTATGTGCAATGTTGTTTGTCATATTTTCTGAAAAGATTATTGTGTTTTATGAAGAGCTCTGAAAATTATAAGCAAAAAACTTGGAAAATTTTTGGACCGTTTTTATAAAAACTTTAATTTCTCTACGAGTTTTCAAGCTATATTCATAAAAATCGACACAACTTATCACAATAAGCCACGTAATCATTATCTGCAGTTTAAACTGTTTTGCTTCATTAGTTTTGACAGGGTGATCCAAAAGATTTTCGTTCTTTTTCAATTTATTGACGGTCCCCTGTTAGATTTCGGGGAAAAATCTTTGTCAAAATATATGACGTGTACTATTTTGTTTACACACCAGTAGTTTCAGAATGATTCCTTGTGTATATTTCTAGATATTTAACAAAACATCAAAAATCGAAAGTGTCAAGATTTTTTTGGCAGTGACTGTAGTATGTGAAATATTGTATAGACACTAATCAATGGAATATGGATACAGCCCCTCATTTTTTTTGTTTCATTTTGAGAATAGCGGATTTTGATCTTATTCTTCCGACGATAATTTTCAAGCTATGATTTTGAAACTTTAACAAAAGTTGCTCTACACATTTAGCTAACACAATATACAAATGAAATTTTTTATAGAGTTGACGCATGCACAGTGAAAATTTATTTAGTAAACCTGCTCATTTTTCATACAATTATTAATATTTTAAAATTTTGATTACAGAGTATTATGTACAATGCCATTTCTCATATTTTCTGAAAAGAACATTGTTTTCTATTAAGAACTCTGCAAATTATAAGCAAAAAACTTGGAAAAATTTAAGACCGTTTTTATAAAAACCTTAATTTCTCTACGAGTATACATGCTATCCACATAAAAATGAAAACAATTTATTACCATAAGCCACTTAATCATAATCTGTAGTTTGAACTCTTTTGCTACATTAGTTTTGACAGGGTTATCCAAAAGATCTTTGTTCAGGGCTTGAAATTCAATTTTCCATCGGAGGGGAGTGGGAGTCTCCCTCCCAACTTTTATAAATGGAGGGGAGTTTAGCTGTTTAGGAGGGAGAAAAAATCTTTAAAACATACTGTTATTTTATGTGCTATTTGAAGAATTGCGCGAATACAGACATGACAAAATACCACTGAAGCAATTTTTATCAACAACTCAGAATAATTATGCAAAATGTGTTTTTTATTTTTTTTTAAGTATGTCAAGATTTTATATAGTCTATCTAGTTTTCAAAGGGATAAATTCTCTCCCTGTGCTAATTTTTTTTTTTTTTTTTTTTTTTTCAGGTCTAGTAAACTCAATTTTTGGTTCAGGTTGATTTTAGATTGAATGTAGATTGCATCAAGTTGATTGGGTTCGGGTTAATCTAATTTTTTAAAAGTTAGTTCAGTATGTAATATTTCTGATTAAAAATGATACTTATAACAATAAACAGATAAGTTTGTGTGTGTATTGTTTTCCAAGGAGAAGGCTGCATTTTTTTCTGCTACCTTCTAGCACAATTTATATCTCTTTATGATTCTGAGATGAAATTTGCATTTTTTTTAGCAGCCTGTTGACTTGATTCGCATTTATTCGACAATCCTCAGACGAAATTTATGCTTTTTAGTAGCCTTTTAACTAAATTAACGTTTATTAACGACCCTTTGACGAAATTCACATTTTTTTCCGCGATGCATTGTTGAAATTTTTATGTTTTACACTATTCTGTGACATTTCGGATTTATTAAGTTATCTTTTAACGAATTTTGCATTAATTAAACAATCCAAAGGCGATTCTGTTCTGTATTTTCCGAAAATTAAAAAAAATAGTCATCAATCCAGAAATTTAGACAAAAAACATACTACGAATTTCGACAAATCGTCACCCAAAAAAATCAATCTCTTAAATCATTCACGAAAAAATCGCAAATATCATCAGAGGTTTGCAGGGAAAACGTGAATTTTGTCAAATAATTGTGAAAAAACTCAAATTTTGTCTAAAGATCGTGAAAAAAAAAAAAAAAAAAAAAAAACATGAATTTCATCAAACAATTGTGAAAGAAAAACACAGATTTTATCAAAGATTAGCGAAAAAACTCAAACTTTTAGTAGGGTTCACAGAAAAAACGAAAATATCATAAAAAACCTTGCAGGAAAACTCGAATCGCGAAAAAAAATCACAAATTTCGTCAAAGGATAGCGAAAAATCCACAAATTTTCTCACAGAATCGCGAAAAACCTGCAACTTTTGTCAAAGTACCATGAAAATACTCATATTTCGCCGAAAGACCATGAAAAATTCGTAAAGTTCAATCGAAAACTCTAAAAAGTTCGATAATTTCGTCCAAAGATTGCTGAAAATCTGCAAATTACGTCAAAGGGCGGCGGAAAAAAAAAGTCAAAAATAACCCCCCTCCCTCTCTCTCACACAATCTGCTTTAACTTTCCAGAAAATTTGCTGCGAATTTCAAAAAAGTTTTCACTTAGAATCACCCCTGAAGATCCGTTTGACCAGTTTGGCGTTTTCCCGCTATCCTTTAAAGAAATTAGCATTTTTTTCTCGATTATCGACAAAATTTGCGTTTTTTCGCACTTGTTCAACAAAATTTACGTTTTTTAGGACCTTTTAATGAATTCACATTTATTTTGAGATTCTCTTATGAAATTCGCATTTTTTAAGTGGCATTTTGATAAATTTGGATTCATATGCACGGGCGTGCGACGAGAAAACTCTGCTCGAAGCAAAGTTTCAGTTTTATGTTATTTTTCTTCTTACAGGCCAAAAATGAGGCTCGTAATAGAAAATCGGCGCTCCTAAATTTCGGTGTCTGGGGCGACCGCCCTCTTCTCCCCCCCCTTCTCACGGTGCTGTTTATATGGCAATCCTTCTGCGAAATTCATATTCAGGGTGAGTAGCAACATTTTAGTTTTAAAAATAAGCACCTGTAAGCACACTTTTAGAGAAAAAGAAGCACCCATTTATGCACATATATGCATTACAGGGGTGATTGTGTTCCTGGTGTACCCCGGATTTCCAAGCTTTTCGATTGATCCTTTCGGTTTTATGATATCGTTACACTTAGTAAAAAATTCAAACATTAAAAAATATCACGAATTTTGAAAAAATTTGCAAATTTTGTCAAAAATTAAAAGAAAAAAATATTAATTTATTTAAGGAATTGCGAAGAGAACAAATTTCTTTCTAGAATCAGGGGTAAAAATGCAAATTCGTTTTTTAAAAAAGGCAAATTTTGTTGAAAAACGTGAAAAAACGATCAATTTCGTCAAAAAATTGCAAAAAAAATCATGAAAGAAAGATAAGTTTTGTCAAAAAATCGCAAAAAAAACCCATTCGATTTCGTCATATAAGCGCGAAAAAACGACAAATTTCTAAAAAAAAGGTCATGAAAATACAGCAAATTTCACAAAAAAATCACATAAAAACAATCATTTTCGTCATTTAAGCGGGAAAAAAATGTCAAATTTCTTGAAACAATCACAAAAAAAGGCAAATTTCATCAAAAAATCACGTAAAAACAATCAATTTCATCAAATAGACACGCAAAAACAGCAAATTTTGTGAAAAGATCGCGATAAAGCCGCAAATTTTGTCAAAAGACTGTGCGAAATAAAAAAAAGTCATTGCTGGAGTGGAATTTTCTGTACAAAAACTGTTTTTGCTGCTTTAAAAACTGATTTTATAGAGCCCCAGCAGCAGAATTTATTTCTGCAGTCAGTCTGCAACAGAAGTAAAAACTTAAAAAACAGTCTGCAGACAAATCCCTCGCATTACATTATATGCACTCAAACCTCCCAAGTATTTGTGATAGACATAAAAAAAAGTGTACTTAAAAAAAAGAAATTGTCTTTGTACTCAGAATTTTTAACACCTCATACATTTTCTGAAAGAGGAGGGGGGGGGGTCCTCTTTGAGAAAAATTGACATGGGTTTTTCACGATCTTTTGACGCAATATCATTTTTCACGAACTTTTGACGCTATTTGCACCTTTTTTTGCATTTTTATGACAAAATTTGACGTTTTTTCCGATTTTTTGACGAAAACTTCTTTTTTCGTGATCTTTTGAATAAAAATTGTTGTTTTCTCGCGATCTTTTGAAGAAATTTGTCGTGATCTTTTGACGAAAACTGCTGTTTTGTTGCGTTCTCTTGAAGAAATTTGACGTTTTTTTCGCAATCTCTTGAAAAAATTTGCTGTTTTTCGCGATCTTTTGAGGAAATTTGCAGTTTTTTCTTCTTTCATGATTTTTTAACGAAAACTGCCGTTTTTAAGTGATCTTTTGAAGAAATTTGCCTTTTTTTAATCTTTTGAAGAAATATTTCGTTTTTTCGTGATTTTTTGATAAAATTTGCCGTTTTTTCGCGATTTTTTTGAAGAAGTTCGACGATGTTTCGCGATTTTTTCACGAAAACTGCAGTTTTTTCGCGATCTTTTCACGAAATTTACCTTTTTTTCGCGATCTGTTGAATAAATTTCCCGATTTATCGTGATCTTTAGACGAAAGCTGGCTTTTTTGCGACCTTTTGACGAAAACTGCCGCTTTGTCGCGATCTCTTGAATAAATTTGCCTTTTTTTCGCGATCTTTTGAAGAAATTTGCCGTTTTTTCGAGATTTTTTGAACAAATGTTCCATTTTTTCGTGATTTTTTGATGAAATTTACCGTTTTTTCGCGATTTTTTGAAGAAATTCGACGATGTTTCGTGATCTTTTACGAAAACTGCCGTTTTTCTGCGATCTCTTCACGAAGACTGCCGTTTTTTAGTGATCTTTTGAAGAAATTTGCCGTTTTTTCACGATTTTTTTTGCCGTTTTGGGGGGATTTTTTTTGACGAAAACTACCATTTTTGTCGTGAACTTTTGCAGAAATTTGCCATTTTTTGAAGAAATTTGCCTTTTTTCGTGATTTTCTAACGAAAACTGCTGTTTTTTTTAGTGATCTTTTGAAGAAATTTGCCATTTTTTGCAATGTTTTGAAGAAACTTGCCGTTTTTTCGTGATCTTTTTAAGAAATTTGCTTTTCTGGATTTTTGGACGAATTTTGCCCTTCTTTTCGCGATTTTTCGACGAAATTCACGTGTTTTCCGCAAAATTGATTTCTTTTCGAAGACTATTTGTCGAAATTTGCGATACTTTTTATGTCCGAATTTTTGGATTTAGGACCGAAATTTTTTAATTGTTGCTAAATTTTTAACAGTTGAAAAATAATCTGCAGAACATTCCCAAGAGTCTGCTCCCGGGGTAGCAGCACTTTTCTTCTTCTTTTTTTTTTTTTTTAATTCCTTTTTAATTCCTTAATTAAAGCTGTTTTTTCTGCTCCAAAATTGTTTGTTTCAAATTTTGTTTTTGAGTGAATATGACCTTTGAAATTAATATATTTTGCTTTTGGTAATTTTCAGGGTTTTTTCTTTGTATCAGTTAATTTTCAGGTTTTTTTTTTCTTTTTTTTTTCTTCTCTCCTTTTTAAAAACCCTTCGAAGAAATTTGATTTTTTGCAATATTTTGACAATTTGTTTTTTATTTTTTTGCAGAAAATTTTTGGTTTTCGCAATCTTTTGCGGTTTTATCGCGATTTTTTGTAGATATTTCTGTATTCTCGCGATCTTTTGGTTTTTTCGACGTAATTTGTAGTTATTCGAGATCTTTTTGCGAAATTTGTGATTTTATCGCGATCTTTTGACAAAATGAGTGGTTTTTTCGCGAGTTTTTGTCAAAAATAAGTTTTGTCGCGATCTTTTCACGAAAATTGCAATTTTATTGCAAAATTTTTAACAAACTTAATGTTTTTTAGCGATGCAAATTTCTTCGTCGAAATTTGCATTTTTTCGCGTTCTTTAATAAAAATTTGAGACGGAATTTTTCAATTTTTTCGCGATTATTCGTCGAAATGTCAGCAGTTTTTTTTGGTTTTCTGGTGAAATTTGTGGTTTTATCGCAGTTTATTGATGAAATTTGAAGTTTTATTGCTGTTTTTTGATCAAAATTTGCGGTTTCATCGTTCTTTTCTGAGGAAATTTGTGGTTTTATTCAGAGATTTTTCGGTAAAATTTGTGATTTGATCGCATTCTTTTGACATAATTTGCTTTTTTTTCATAATCTTTTGATGAATGTTTTTGGTTTTTCGACGTATTTTTTCAAATTTTTCTATGATATTTTTAGGTTTCTTTGCGATTCTTTATAAAAATTTGAGCATTTTCATGATCTTTAGACAGCACTGTGCGAAAAGAGGGGGGGGGGGGGGCGCCGGATACGGAAATTTAGGGGGTACCAAATTTATACTACCAATGTCATTTTTCGTCTATTACAAGAAAAAGTTGGGTAGATGGGTCGTCAAATTTAAAATTTGTTCCGCGCGCAGTTTTCTCTTCGCACGCCCTGTCTTTTGATAGATATATATATATATATATATATATATATATTTTGTTTTTGTTTTTGTTTTATGTTCGCAACTTATTTTGATCGATCGTTCGACGATATATTCAACTTACTTTGGTATAATAAAAAACTCAAATGGCAATAATGAATAATCACACGCTCACACGAGAGTCACAAAAGAAAAAAAAATATGCAACGCCAGAATTCCAGAAAACCATGCAGAACGGAGAACTTGCGTTCAGAGTTCCGAGAATCAAAGGCTGAAAGATGAGGGAGGAGCTAAAAGTGGACAATACGAACATTTCTGCGGTACGAACGACGTATCATCGGCCGTTCTAGATAAGGAAAAGTTGTTTCGCTTTTATCGAAATAGTTTCGGTTCAGGATCGCGAAAATTAAAACAAGAAGTTCGTTCAAAAATAGGCATTTCAAGGGAGAGAGAAAAAAAATAAGCACTCTGGGAAAAAAAGAAGCACCTTGTAAGGACTTGACAAATTTGCTTTGAAAATAAGAACCTTGTAAGCACCGCTACGCACCCTGATATTTATTCTGCGATGCTTTCACAAAATTCATGTTTATTCAGCAATCATTTAAAAAAATTCACGTTTATTCCATGATCCTTTCACGAAATTCTTGTTTATTCCGTGATTTTTTTTGAAAAGAAATTCCTGTTTTATCCCGATCTTTTAAGAAAAGTCTAGTTTTTTTCCGCGATTCATTCAGAAAATTGCCGTTTCTATCACGATAATCTAAAAAAATTTTCTGCGTTTTCATTTTCTGCGAACGATTGATGAAATTGATTGTGAAAATATGCAATTCAGCTCGGTTCAAAAGCTATGAAAAATTAGTTTTTAGCCAGGAAATTCGGACATAACTATCTGAATTTCCGGGCTGTCAAACAATGTTTCATAACTTTTAGAATCGGATGCGTTAATTTTTTTTAGAAAATTTGAAATGGAATTACTTCGTTCTCGCGACGGAAAATTGCACAAAACTTGTCAATTGATCGCGGGGGAAAAATGCGAAATTTGATGATCGCACAGTGGAGCAGGAAGCCTCCAAAGTTGGCAAAAAATAAAATTTACTTCGAACAAAAACGCACTTTGTGGATTTTTTTGTAGACTAAACGTAGCAAAACTTTAAACTTTTACACAAGCTATAGAGTAATTTTTTAATTAATTTACGAACCTTTTTCAATATTTTTTCTAGAAAAATGAGTTAATTACAAGAATTTAAGATAGTTTTATACAAATTAAATATTTATAAATCATCCATAATATCGCATTTAAAATTAAAAAAAAATTAAACATAATTAATAATTTTAATGATTCTTAAACAAAACTTAAAGGGAGTAATAGCGACTCGTTTTGAAGGAATGAGCCAACCTTTCTCAGGTAAAATGCATGTATTACTAAACAGACAGCAGAAGCAAAACTTTTCTGTTGTCTTATTGCTAACACACACTTTTTCTTTTCTTGTCTTTCGGATCTTAAACTCATAGATGTCACGTACACTAACAAAGATGTAGAACTAGAATCGTGTAACTGTTTTGCTCTTGATCTTTTTGACAGTCCAGAGCAAATTCAGACGAATATGAAGACAAACACGTTTGCTTTTCATTGACGCTTCTGTTTGCTTTTCAAATTGAGGAATTGAAAGCGATTTGCCAAGCCACTCTTTATTAATTCTAAAGCATTTCCCTTGTCCCGCCAGGCTTTTGCCCATCGAAATTTATATTAAAATTTAAAAAAAAAAAAATTATTTTCATTTAAACTATTTGTTTGCAGTTCCTCTAATTATGAAGCTCTTATACCAAAAAATCATATTACTTTTCAAAAGTTTTTTTGTTAAAACGTTTCATGATCAGGGGCGTAAACCACTCTAGTCGCGTAGGGGGGTGTAGGCTCATAAATTTCCGACTTTCAAGAAGGAAAATTTCCGAGTACTATGGCCAACATGAGGACTAATATATATATATATATTCATAGATATATATACATTAATATATATATTATAATTCTCAAGATAATTATGACTTAGTGTATCGAGATAGTCAAATAATCTTATATTATGCTATTATTAGTCTTATATAACAAATATTTTCCCCATTAGTAGATGATCTCCTGATGGAATGATCGTGCCACCCGAGAGGGACATGGGTAGTGCATAATATGAATAAGCAGTCGCAGGGCTCTCCAACGATATATCACACGAAAGGTGTCGGCTAAATTTAGAAAAGCGGTGACTTGTAAGGACTAAGTGGGTATCCAACGATATATCACAAGAGAGATGTAGGACAAATTTAGGAAATATTTCCCCTCCCAAAGTAGACTCTTCCTCTAACTGTGAATTTTTCATATATCATAAATAATATTTATCGCAGGGCCCTGTAAAAAAATCCAATCTTAAATGATAAAACGCTACAGTTTAAAAAAAGATCGAAAATTGTCCAAGGTAGGGAAATTGGTGGGGGTCAGGGGGAGGGGAGAAAGGTTTATAATATGAAAGAGTGATTGAGTGAAAAAGTGAGAGGCTTTGTTATGATACGCCACATGGTCCAAAAAGTATGGAATTTTCCACCCCCACTTTAATCCGCTCGGGAGTGGAAATTTATAAATATTGCTGAAACACTTATTTAATTAGTTTTTAATAATTTTATTTTCTGCCGTTTCATGCTAATATTAAAAAAAACTGCTGAGATGTGCCAAATGTCCTAAATTTTTCGACCCCCCCCTTTTAACCCCTTGAGGGGGGGGGGATTTCGAAAATCGTTGGATTATGTGTTTAATAATATTTTTAGTAGATTTATTTTCTGGAATTTCACGCTCCTACCTTAAATGTTTGCTGAGGTATGGTAAGTTGTTCCAAAAATTTTGCCCCCATCCCCCCGCTTGTCTCTCTTAGGGGGGGGGGGGTAATTTCAAAAATTCCATCTTAGTGGACACATACATCATAAGAAGTATTTTCTTTCCAATTATTATGGTTCTACATTCAATATTTTGGGCCGAACGTTGATTATCAGTCAGTCAGGACAAACTATTATATATATATACAGGGTGTCCGAAAAGTCTGGAAACGGCCGAATAACTCGAGAAATACAAATGAGATTGAAAAACGTAAATATACGTGTTAAATATTTTTAAATAAGCTACTCAGTGATATCAAATTTGATCTTCGAAACCGACCCCCTGGGGGTCAGAGGGGGTCCAACTTTGAAATCTTAAATTATAACCCCCATTTTTTATTGCAGATTCGGATTCTACGGACAAAAATACGTAACTTTTGTATTTGATGTTTATTTCAAATATTCGTTTATCACGGTGTAATCGAGCATATTAAATCGATACATATTCCCGCTTTTCCAACGGGATTTTCCCTAATCGAAACTGATTGGGCAGAATTTTTGACGTCAAATTCCTCGTCTTTTGTAGGAATAGCATTTCCTGAAAATCACCCGTGGCAATTATTTCAATAGTGCTACACTGTTAAAAATTTGACCCATTTGCTGCAACGTCACTCCACAGCTATTATGGAATATCTCTTTTGTGACCAATGAGAATGCTCCATAACACAGTAAAGTAATCGTTTTCTATAAAAGCGGTGGAGTGACGATGCAGCAAAAGGGTCAATTTTTTTACAGTGTACTTTACTGTGTTATGGAACATTCTCATTGGTCATGAAAGAGATATTCTATAAAAGCTGTGGAGTGACGCTACAGCAAAGGATTTTAACTGTGTAGTACTACCGAAATAATCGGCACGGGTGATTTTCAGGAAACGCTATTATTGCAAAAGACGAGGAATTTGATGTCATAAATTCTCCCCAATTAGTTTCGATTAGGGAAAATCCCGTTGGAAAAGCCGAAATATGTATCGATTTAATATGCTCAATTACACCGTGATAAACGAGGATTCGAAATAAACATCAAATACAAAAGTTACGTATTTTTGTCCGTAGAATCCGAATCTGCAATAAAAAATGGGGGGTATAATTTAAGATTTCAAAGTTGGACCCCCTCTGGCCCCCAGGGGGTCGGTTACGAAGGTCAAATTTGGTATCACTGAGTAGCTTATTTAAAAATATTTAACACATATATTTACGTTTTTCAATCTCATATGTATTTTTCGAGTTATTCGACCGTTTCCAGACTTTTCGGACACCCTGTATATTATTATTATATATATAGATATCTCTACTAGCTGACCCGCCCGCCGTTGCCCAGCCATTAGATAAAATATATACTATATATATCATATAAATATATTAGATGCATTATTGTGGGATATACTCTCGCATGTGGGCTACACTCTGTGTTACACCTGAATCGGACTGTATTTCCATCCGCCACTCCCCGAACTCTGCTTCGAGAATAAAGTAGAAACGGTAAACATCGAAACTGTGTGGCCGGGAGTGAAAAGAATAAGAAAGTAAATAGAACGTTTTTCGTGTGGTGCCAGAAGTGCCCACCCAGCATTTTGCTCATTGTTATGAACTAGATATTTTTTCTTCAGATTCAAGCCGGATATCATTTTACAGGTGAGTTAATTATTCCATATTTTATATTTACTATGAAGCTAGTCGACATCAAAGAACTGGAACTTGCATTTAAAAATGAACGTACTAATAAAATAAAATTACTGCATAAATTATTGTTCGACACTGATGGTGATCGATCAAATCGAAAAAGAATTTGTGACTTCACTGGTTTCGATTTCGAAACGACCAGCACTAAATTCAAAAATAAAGTTACGAAAGTTCAAGCAGATTTTTCTTTAAATGATTTAATCACAATTTGTAATTTACTCTGCATTTCTAACGAAGGTTCTTTAACTGAACTTGCAACCAGATTAGTTACATATCTTTTAGACTTGAATTCACTGCAAGCTAACATTATTCAGAATGACAGTGATACCGATTCGGAACCTGAAATATTTTCACATAATACTACATTGAATAAGGACACTGCAAGTAATACTGAATCATCAAATTTTGATAAAAGCAAGCAATTTCCAGTTCAAAGTTTTTTGCCATCTACTATTAATTTTAATTATGTTGAAAGCGTTATACCGCCTTTTGATGGCAGTTCTTTTCAAGATATAAATATTTGGTTAAGTAATTTTGACGATGTCGCTAGCATGCTCAATTTATCAGAATTTCATAAATTTATATTTGCTAAACGATCCTTACGAGGAAAAGCCCAGCTGTTAGTACAAACAGAATTTCATATTAACTCTTACAAAAAACTTAATGAACTCTTAATTTCAGAATTTGGCATTACTTATAATTCTGCTGAGTTACATGACATGTTAAATAAACAAAAGTTGCAAGAAAATGAATCCCTTGAAGAATATTTTCTCGTAATGAAACAATTATGTTCGCGCGGTAACATCGAAGATTCAGCACTCATGCAATACATTATTAATGGTATACCCGACCCTGTTTTTCGAAAATCAATATTATATGGCTGCCAATCTATAGTAGAATTTAAACAAAAGCTCAAAAATATAATCGGAAACGTCGAAAACAAGAAGGTGAGTTACATCCCTTACACAAAGAGGAGACTCCCCTTCAAACCTACCACATTGATCATTTAGGCCCTCTCGAATCGACTAACAAAAACTATAAACATATTTTGTCCTTAATAGATGCAACTACCAAATTCGTGTGGCTATATCCCTGTAAAACTACTTCTTCTGCCGAAGTCATATCGAAACTGCAACAACAAAGTTATACTTTTGACAACCCTTCCAAAATCATTAGCGATAAAGGTCCTGCATTTACAAGTAAAGAATTTGCTGATTATTGCCAAAATGAAAATATAAAACACGAGACAGTTACAACTGGCCTTCCCCGTGCTAATGGTCAAGTAGAGCGACTTAATTCCATCTCTAAAATGTCCAAAGACGAACCGACCAAATGGTTTAAATATGTTCCTAAGGTTCAGCAAGTCATTAATTCAACTTACCAACGAAGCATTAAGAGAACACCGTTTGAAATACTATTTGGTACAAAAATGAAACAGAAAGAAGATTTACAAATTATTGAACTCCTAAACAGTGCAGTCGAAGAACAATTCATGAAAGACAGAGAAGAACTCCGAAAAGAAGCTAAGAAGAATATTCTGGAAATTCAACAAGAAAATCGCAAGCATTATAATTTAAGACGTAAGAAACCCCGGAAATATAACCATGAAGACCTCGTAGCAATTAAAAGAACCCAACAAGGACCAGGGCTAAAATTGAAATCTAAATTCCTAGGTCCATATAAAGTAACCAAAGTGAAGTCTAACGACACCTACAACGTAGAGAAAACCTCATCAACTGAAGGACCGATCAGTACTAGTCCGTGTGCTGAATACATGAAGCCAGCATGACGATAACTGAAACTTTATTTTTTTTTCTTATCTTTAATGTGTATGTGTGAACATTTTAAAAGTCAACAATTTTGTCAAAAGTCCCCCCTTCCCCTACACACACACAGGCACACCAGGCTTAAAAAAAAAAAAAAAAAAAAAAAAAAGTATCAGTAAAATATTTTAAATTGCAAAAGAGGTTTAAAGATCGGTTTAATCATCAATTAGCTTTAAACAATCAAAAGTTGCGCCATTTTATCTTCTCCTAAGACCGAAATTATTTTCAAGTTTCAAATGATTAAATTTTGTTTCTTATCTATACAAACACACACACACACAAAAAAAAATCTATGTATAAAATAATAATCAAATTATTGTTATGCAGTGAGACAAAATTATTATATCTGGTACTATAACAAAGTTTTAAAAATATAGAATATTTTACATATATTGACATTTGAACTTCAAAAAATAAATAACTTTCTTAGTATTAATGAAATAATATTGATAAAATATAAAAAGATCCATAGTACAGTTTTAACTTCATGCACAATACTAAATACATTGACTTGCGAATTGTAAAATGGTTGGCAAAAAAGAAAGCAAATATATTGAAAGAAAAAATTTAGTTAAAAATAATAATAACTTAATGAAATTTAAATAATAACTAGCTTGTCATCTCCAGTTTGAAACAAACCTAGCAAATAGTTCGGGAATTGCGAATACTAACTGTTAAAAAAAAGTTAATATATATCGAATAGCAGTACATTTTTACAAGTTATTAAATAATTTATCTCTAATAAATAAATAAATCTATTATTAAATATGAAAACAATAGTTATTTACACATTTTATATATCTAAAATATTCTGTAATAAAGTAGCTTACTTACTTCAAAAGGTTTTTTTGGAACTCCAGCAATGCAAAACGGTATAAGTATATGGGCTGAAATTTTATCAGCATGTTTTTGTTTATTATGTGTGTTCCTGTAATCATTATCGAAAATGGAATTACGTAACGCAGATTGTACTTTTTGTCTCTTACATTTATTTAGGTGAGGACATAACAGATGCAAAAATATTGAATTATTAACCAAATACCAAAATATTCTCGCATCAACATTTTGTAATTGAATGATTTCGTACTATGAGCTTAAATACTAACGGTTTAAATAAAGAATTAATGCAGGTGCTGCTTGTTTTGTAATTGACACATAGGACAGGAAGTTCAGCGCCCAGTTGTCTAGGTTTTTATTTATTTATTTGTTTGCTTAAGGAATATTTTAGAGACAAAAATTTGTCAAAAATACAGGATTTCTTAATATAAGTTTTAATTCTTTCTAACGACAAACTTTAAAACAGCGTAACAACTTGATGTTACCCCTTATTTTTCGGACTAAACAAAATGCAATAGTATTAATAAAAATATTTTTTAAAAAATGAATACAACTGATTCAGGGGAAAAAAAAAAAAAAAAAAAAAAACGAACGTATTATTTCTGGGAGAAATATACTCGTATATTGTATAATATTTATATTATTTCGAGATAAAAATTCAAAGTATTTGGGTATTTTCAATTTTCGTCCTATATCATATATATTTCTTAAGCACTTTTTAAAATCAAAATCTTCCAAAATTACGTAAAAAGGTAAATAAAAACAGTTTCACATTTTTAATTATATATATTTTTTAATAAAATAAAAAGAAAACACAATATTAGTTAGTAGGAAAAAATAAAACCATAATTATTTTCAATTAAAGGTAAAATTTGTATAGAGTGGAAAACATCCAGATTTCGAAATGGAAAAATATTAAATATTTGCATTTCAGTTTTGAATTTTCATCGGATACCATTTAAATTCCGTGATACATATTTCTAACTAAATTTAAATTTTAGATAAAAAAATAGGAGTTACTTCACTTCAATCCGTATAGCTTAAAATTTTGAGACTAAACTAAAAACTTTCCTATCGTAAATAAATACAGGTAGATTTCGATATTTCGAAGTCAAAAGGCACAGAAAAAAAAAAAATCGGAATATTAAGGTTTTACTCAAAATACCACAGTTACAAATAACATTAACATTGCTACAATATGTACATAAATATTTTTTTTTCGTCATATCGAGGTTTCCGAGTACACTATATTTGACAAACCAAAATTTTTCTGAATAATTTTATCAAAAAAAATCCTATATATTGATAAGTTATATTAATTAGTAAATTAAACTAATTAATAAATTACTAATTAGTTAAATTAATTAATGCCGGTTAAGAATAAGTTTATGTTTTCTTCGTTATAAATTGTTTTTTCTTATTAGAAACTACAAGGGGAAATAAATCCGACTAAGAAGAAAATTTTATAGGTTTTCTTCGATCTAACTTATTTTTCTTATTTAATTAAAAACTACAAAAATATTTCTCCAATTCATAAATATTTATAGATTAATAAATTTTTTCTTCGGCTAAACATACTTTTTTTTCCCGATCGAACAAGAATTTTTCCGTCTGATGTTTCCGTTTTTCCAATTTATAAATTTTTATGGGTTAATACGTAATATTATTTTTTCCGACTAAACATGCCTTTTCTGATGGAACGGAAAAATTTCCGAATGATATTTTTGTTTTTTCAATTTATAAGTTTTTATAGGTTAATACCATTTTTTCCGATCGGACAAGAAATTTTCCGACTGATTTTTCCGCTTTTCCAATTTATAAGCTTTTAGAGGTTAATATGTAATACTGTTTTTTCCGACTAAACATGCCTTTTCCGATGGAACGGGACATTTTCCGAATGATATTTTCGTTTTTCCAATTTATAAAATTTTATAGGTTAATACGTAATGCTGTTTTTTCCGACTAAACATGCTTTTTTTCCGATGGAAACGAAAAATTTTCCGAATGATATTTTAGTTTTTACAATTTATAAGTTTTTATAAGTTAATGCCATTTTTTCCAATCGAACAAGCGTTTTTCTGACTGATTTTTCCATTTTTCTAATTAATAAGTTTTTATAGGGTAATACATAATACTATTTTTTCCGACTTTCCGATTAAACGGTAAATTTTCCGAATGATATTTCCGTTTTTCTAGTTTATAAGTTTTTATAGGTTAATACTATTTTTTTTCCGACTAAAGATATTTTTTCCAAGCGATCTGGTAATTTTCCGACTGATTTCTTCTGGGGGGGGGGGTGCACCCCCCCCCCCCCCGGGATTTACGCCCCTGTTCATGATAGTCAGTTTCATTTAAATACATTATTTTGTAATAAATAATGTATTTAAATTAGTCTTTAACAAAGAAACAATATATATGATCATTAGCACTGGGCCGATGTAGGAATTTCTTAAATCGATTTATCACCCATCCTACATCGCAATTTAGGGTTAAATCGTGATTTAGCGATTTTACCTTTAGACTATGAAAACCAGTTTTTTTTATTTATAGAGACAAAATACAGTATTTATTAACCCCCACCCTTTATCCTTTCTTGTGCTATATAGTATACAGTTATTTCGCATCATTAAATAGTATATCTTGGGGGGAAAATAATCCAAGAGCTGAGCATGCAACAGAAATTGAATATTGAAGATACTGAAATGTCCTTGAAATTCATTTGCATCCAGTGTGAAAAAAGAAATAAATTATTTGAAATGCATGTGGGATCAAAGCTGATGAATATATTTTCCAGAATAAAGCTATATTTCTTGAAAAAAAATCAAACTGAATACACTAAAAAACACATGGCAAAAAACCCCCGCAATATTGAAAATACAAAAATGTCATCGAAATCTGCTTTCATCCAATAGAAAAAAGAATTAACCAGTTCTCTAATTAGGTGTAATCAATGTAGATATGCATATTTTGATGAAAAAAAGTGTATTTCACTTGGCAATCAATAATTATTATTTTAAGTCGTCACTTGGCGAGTGATGACTAGAGTGGCGATAGATGACCAGCAAATTACTTGAAATGCATGTGGAATCAAAGCTGATAAATATATTTTGCCAAAATAAAACTGTATTTCTTAAAAAAATAATCCAACTGAACACGATAAAAGAACTCGGCAAAAAACCAAAATATTGAAAATACAGCTATGTCATTGAAATCTGTTTGCATCCAGTAAGAAAAAGAAATAACCACTTTTTTAATTAGATGTAATCAATGTAAAGATGCATGTTTCCATGAAAAAAACTGCATTTCACTTGGCGATTGAAAATAGATTTTTTAATCGCTACTTGGTGAGTGACGACTAAGGTGGCGATCGATGTCCAATACTTGAAATGCATGTGAAATCAAACCTGATGAATTAATATATTTTCAAAAATAAAACTTTTATTTCTTGGAAAAATAATTCTAACTGAACACACTAAAAGAACATGACAAAAAACGAAAATATTGAAAACCCAGCAGCAGAAACTTTTTCTGCAGTCTGCAACACAAGTAAAAACTTAAAAAATAGTCTGCAGACCAATCCCTCATATTATATTATATGCACTGAAACCTCCTAAGTATTTGTGATAGACAAAAGAAAAGTATATTTTTAAAAGAAGTTGTCTTTGTTCTCAGAATTTTTAACACCTCATACATTGTCAAAAGGAGGGGGGGGGGGGTCCCCTTTGACGAAACCTGCTGTTTTTTTTTTTTCGCGATCTCTTGAAGAAATTTGCCGTTTTTTCGCGATCTGCTGAAGAAATTGGCCGTTTTTTCGCGATCTCCTGAAGAAATTTGCCGTTTTTTCGCGATCTCCTGAAGAAATTTGCCGTTTTTTCGCGACCTTTTGAAGAAATTTGCCGTTTTTTCGTGATTTTTTTTTTTTTTTTTACGAAATTTGCAGTTTTTTGGATTTTTTTAACGAAAATTTCCGTCTTCTCGTAATTTTTTGAAGAACTTTGCCGTTTTTCGCGATTTTTTGAAGAAATTCGCCGTTATTCCGTGATCTTTTACGAAATTGCCGTTTTTACGCGATCTTTTGAAGAAATTGGCCGTTTTTTTCGTGATTTTTTAAAGAAATTTGCCGTTTTTCGTGATTTTTTGTCGAAATTAGCCTTTTTTTTTGTAATTTATTCATAAAATTTGTCGTTTTTTTCTTGATTTTTTGACAAAAACTGCCGTTTTTTCGTGATCTTTTGAAGAAGTTTGCCTTTTTTTGCGATGTTTTGAAGAAACTTGCCGCTTTTTTCGTGATCTTTTGAAGAAATTTGCCTTTTTTCGTGATTTTTTGACGAAATTTACCGTTTTTTCACGATCTTTGAACGAAATACGCGTGTTTTTCGCGATATATGACGAAATTGATTTTTTCTCGAGGACTATCGAAATTCGCGATGCATTTTATGTCCGAAATTTTGGATTTAGGACAGATTTTTTTTTAAATTTTTGCTAAATTTTTAAAAGTTAAAAAATAGTTTGTCGCAGCGTTGCGCCGATTCTGCTCCCGGGATTGAAAATACAGCTAAATTATTGAAATCTGTTTGCATCCAGTAGAGAAAAGAAATAACCACTTTTCTAATCAAATGTAATCAATGTAGAGATGCGTATTTCCATGAAAAAATCTGCATTTCACTTGGCGATCGAAAAAAAAAATTATCGCCAGTTTTATATTTTTAATTACCGCATGGCAAGTGTCAGCCGCTAATTTTTATTGTATTAAATCAAATCCTGCTACGTCGATTTAACGAATAGGGGGCGCTATGGGCGGCTCAGCCCCCCTAAATTATTTTGACCCCCCCCCCCCCTGAAAAAAGATTCCAAGGTCACTCAATGAATTTCTGTTCCGAAAATCCAAATAAAATTCTGTTCAAAAATCTAATTTAGTTTTGAGACCCTTTCACAGTTTTGCAGAATTACTAAATTGTATCTAAAATAAGCGTTTCAGCACTCCCTCATCCTATTTGTACATATGAAGCTAACATGATGTTTAATTTTTCACCAGTTATAGACTCAAAATTTTCATCATCATGTACTTTTTTAGCATAAAATGAAGTTATTACAACAGTTTAATGAGAAACATAGTATCTACAATGTGAATATGCACTAATTTTTCTTTCTGTGTCAAAGAAAGATAAAAAACAAATAAGCACCCCCTACATTTTCTCGAGCCCCCCCTCCCCGCAACCTATTATTCACTTCTAGCTACGGTCCTGTCCTGACCTGCTAAATCGATTTAACACAAACTTGCTCCTTTTCCCTAAATCGGAAAGCATTGAGGCAAGGCTACATCGCGATTTAAGAACTGCCTAAATCGCGACGTCCGATGTATCTATTGAAAACCAATAGTTAAACCGGATTTCCGATGTAAGCGTTAAATCAAGGCTACATCGTTTCGCTACATCGCGACGTTCGATGTATCCATTCAAGACCAATAGTTAAATCGGATTTCCGATGTGAGCGTTAAGACGATTTAAGGCTCAGACCTTGAGACCTAAGATTTGAATTTTAACTTTAAACTTGCTCCTCCCCCCCCCAGGCATAAATAGTGAATTAATAAAAAAAAAAATTGTTTTTTGGATTTTAATTAATAAATAAACGCAATGTTGAATTCAGACACTTTTCTCCGGGAGGTATTTCTGTGGCTCCGAGGGGGGGGGGGAGAAATTGCACATTTTCACCATTAAAAACAAAGAATTTCCGGGGGAGAAACCCCCTTAATAAATGTGTTAGTAATACACTACACACATCACATGCAGTTGACATCTATGCTAGCAGTAGCGTATGTAGACTTATCATTTCAGAGGGGGCTGAGATACAGCATATATTTCTGAGAGGGTAGCGCCGTGCAGAAAGGCGGGAAGGGGGGGGGGATGAAAGGAGCGGTCGCCCCGGCGCGGGAATTTAGGAGGCGCCAAATTTATACTACCAACGTAATACAGTTGGCATCTATACTGGTGAGTGTATTTCGCATCATTAAACAGTATTACCTTGGGAAAAAAATAATCAAAGAGCTGAACATGCAACTGAAATCGAAAATTGAAGGTACTGAAATGCCCTTGAAATCCATTTGCATCCAGTGTGAAAAAAGGAATAAGTTATTTGAAATGCAAATAGAATCAAAGCTGATAAATATATTTTTCAGTATAAAGCTATATTTCTTGAAAAAATAATCAAACTGAATATACTAAAAGCACATGGCAAAAAAACCCCGCAATATTGAAAATACAAAAACGTCATCGAGATCTGCTTGCATCCAATAAAAAAAAGAATTAACCAGTTCTCTAATTAGACATAATCAATGTAGATATGCATATTTTGATGAAAAAAACTGTATTTCACTTGGCGATCAGTAATTATTATTTTAAGTCGCCACTTGGCGAGTGATGACTAGAGTGGCGATCGATGACCAATAAATTATTTGAAATGCATATGGAATCAAATCTGATGAATATATTTTGCAAAATAAAACTGTATTTTTTGAAAAAAAACATCCAACTGAAATAGATAAAAGAATGCGGCAAAGAAAACGAAATATTGAAAATACAGCCATGTCATTGAAATCTGTTTGCATCCAGTAGGAAAAAGAAATAACCACTTTTCTAATTAGATGTAATTAATGTAGAGATGCATATTTCCATGAAAAAAACTGCATTTCATTTGGCGATTGAAAATAGATCTATTAAATCGCCACTTGGCGAGTGAAGACTAGGATGGTGATCGATAGCCAACAAATTACTTGAAATGTGTGTGGAATCAATGCCGATGAATATATTTTTGCAAAATGAAACTGCATTTCTCGAAAAAATAATCAAACTGAACACAGTAAAAGAACTCTGCAAAAAAACAAAATATTGAAAATACAGCTATGTCATTGAAATCTTTTTGCATCCAATAAGAAAAAGAAGAAAACACTTTTCTAATTAGATGTAATCAATGTAGAGATCCATACTTCTATGAAAAAAACAGCATTTCACTGGGCGATTGAAAATGGATTTTTTTAAGCACCACTTGGCAAATGACGACAAGGGTGGCAAACGAAGGAAATTTTTTAATTGCCACTTTTACATTTTTAATATCCACATGGCAAGTGACCGCTGCTAATTTTAAATCAATCCTACTATATCAATTTAACACCAGCTTTCAATGTTTTTCCTAAATAGTCTTTTTCTTAAATCGAAAACACTGAGGTTTGTGATGTGTGTTTAAATCGAATCCTCTAAATCGATTTAACACCAACTTGCTCTGTTTTCCCTAAATCATATTTTTCTTACATCACCTTTTTCCTAAATCGGAAAGCATTGGGGCTTGCAAAGTTTGCTTAAATCGATTTAACACTAGTTTGACATGCAAGCAGTATATACAACAAAGTAGATAACTCAATTTTCTGATGTTAACTCTGAATCATTATTTGAAATCGATTTAAAACCAATGGCTAAATCACGATTTAAGACTGACTAAATCGCGATGTAAGGCGATGGCTAAATCGCGATGTATAGCAATGGCTAAATCGCGATTTCTGATGTATCGATTTAAGAAACTGACTAAATCGCGATTTCCGATGTAAGCTTTAAATCGATTTAAGGCCCAGGCCTAAGCTTGGCACACCCGTATACTAAAAAAAATTTAAGGATGATTAACTATAAAAATGACCATACAATTAAAAAAGTAGCAAGATTTTCTGACATATTTACCCTTCTAAAACTCAAACTTAGTAGAAACAATTATAGTTAACACTTAATTCATAAATAAAACCTTCAATGTTTGTAGACACTGTTAATTTTTTTTATAAATTTCACAACAATATATTCTAAGTGGCTACATATCTATAAAAATCGTATTAAAACAAATTGAAAGCTAATAAATTATTGTTACATACTTGTAGTTAAAAGTTCCATAGTCAAAAAAAATTATTTTTGAATTTTTACAGCGAAATTAACAAACGAAAGTTGAAATAAAATTATTGATTGCTTTTTTCATTTATTATCAAAGTACAATATGCAGTTTAACTTCTTTCTTTAGTGACGACCAAAATAATTTTGTGCAGTTTTTAATACTAGGCAGATATGTACTCACATCTGCTCTATTAAAGTGACATATGCCGGTAGTTCAAAATAAAATTTCATTTTTTTGATTTTTTGCCAGATTTGATGGTTTTTTGCCCCACTGTGGATCAGTTTCGGAAAAATATAGTGAATTCTGAGGCTTTTTCGCAGTAAAAAAACTCACAAAATATGTCATTCATTCGCACGAATATATCACAAAATTTGCAAAAAGATCGTGGGAGTAATGGTAGTTTCAAAATGCAAAAATTTTCAGAAAATTCGTGATTGTTTGGGGGTGGAAGCGTCCTGCCTGCGGGATTTCAAAAATTTGGGTGTGAATCCTGCCATCCCGCCCTGAAATTCAAGCTCTGTTGTTCTTTTTCAATTTGTTGACGGTCCCATATGAGATTTCAGAAAAAAATCTTCATGAAAATATGACTTGTATTATTTTGTTTACGAATGTGGAGTTTCAAAGTTATTCCTCATACAGTATAACTTCTTTAATCCGGAATCGTACCGATCACGGCGATTCCGGACTATAGAAAATTCCGGATTACAGATGCTTTTGAAACTAGAATGCATTTTGACAAATAATAATACTAATATCAGTTATTAATATGACAAAGTAAGAATGCTAATAACTTGATAATTTAAAATAATTAAAAAATGCTGAGAAATTGCAATTAAAAATACCTTAAAGGAAATAATAATCACGGAAATATAGAATAAAATTCGTGGTGTCGCCATCTGTTGTAAATTATGATAAACAATAACTATGTTTTTTTTTTCTTTATAATCGATGTTTCCGATTTATAAATTATGGAATAAATAAAATATATCACTAAAGTGATGATGTAAAAATAACCAGTAAACTAATTTTCTAAAAAGAAACAATATATTATAAAGAAAAAAATAAAATATACCAGACATTAAAAAAAAAAAAAAAAAAGTTACATTCAAAATAGTGACATATTTAAAATGGTGCTACGTAAGGTTACTGTTATGAAAAATTTAACTATAAGTCTTAGAAATGTGAAATTCAATCACAAATTCAATTAAAATAATATTATTTTGAAATAGTACTTAATGCATAGTACATATATAATAGTACATAATAGTACATAAAATGAAAAAATGATAGCTGAATTTGCGCTCTTTTGGCGCCATCTTTTGTCACTTAATGATAAGATAATTAAGATAAGAATAATATAATATTAATGACGAGATTATACAATATTAAAAACAAATAAACAAAACAAAAAAGACATCTATATTACTTTATATTTATAAAATAAGGCAGTAATTACAATTTTAAATAGAAAAAAAAGTAGCAAAATTAAATATTGGTTATACAGTAGACTCCCTCAAATCCGCACTCCTAAAATCCGCAACTCTCTAAAATCCGCACATATTTTACGGATGTAAACAATGAAACAGTCAATTCAGATGTAGGTGCAAAAATTTATTTTTCAGTTTTATATTAATTCCATACATTTTTTAATTTATAATTTTTGTGAAGGTTATTGAATTCATGTTTTTTTCATGAAGAAAGAATAATTTATTTCTGAAAAAATAAAGATATTGCTAATATCATTGGTAATCTTACCAAATATATTTATGTATTTGTATTAATCAAGCTTTTTTAGTTATTATGTCTGGCTAAACCCGAAATAAAGTTTCATTATTTTATGATCCTGATGTGGATTAGTAATGTACCTTTATGAGGCAAATTCCATTGAAAAATTTAGGAAAAACACAATTCCTCTTTTATAATGAATATTTAATTGTGCATTTTTGATTATTAACTTTACTTTTCCTTTTAGTATTTTAATCATTTTTAAAAATATCTAATTTTTTATTATTTTAGTTTATTACTTTTTTATTTAATATTTTAGTATATTGTATGCATTCATTATACTTTTGATTTCATTATTAATTATTTCAAATTTTTTTTTTTAAATGTAAACAAAGCAATGACCAGAAATCCGCAAAATTCTAAAATCCGCAAAACCTCTGGTCCCAAGCTGTGCGGATTTCAGGGAGTCTACTGTAATTATTTTTTAAGCATATCTATGAGTGAAAGTTGTTTCATTTTAGGTTTGTGCAAAATTAGTTTTTCACGAATTTTATATACTGTCATCATTTTGTGTTCACTGATAAAATTTCGTTGTTCAAGGCCTTTTATCACATTATCAAGATGGCTGATTAAATTATCAGTTGAAATTTTTTCTTCATTTTGTTCACTGTCAGTTTCCTCATCTTCATCGCTAGGATCGACTATATTTAAAGCATTATTGAGGATTTCTCCATCGGTCAACTGATTGATTGTCGGGGCATCTTTGTCACATTCAAACACTTCTATAATATCGGATTCTTCTAAATCAATATTTCGATTTTTTGCATAGTTCACAAATTCAAAAATTAAAGTTTTTTCTTTAGATACTCTAAATTCATCGAATCCTGTGGCATCATCGTCGTCATCATTGATAAATAGTGTGTATGGTAACACTCTGTGCCAGGCATTTTTTAATGTTTCTTTTGATATGGCATTCCATGCACTAGCAGTATTTAACAGTGCATCTTTTGGCGTGAATGACTTCGCAAAATCGGAAATACTGATTTCGTTATTAATGCTATCAAGCATTTGCTGTAAAAAATTATTTTTACAGTATAACATCTTTAATCCGGACATCTATAATCTGGAAACTTCTGTAATTCGGACACTTCGGAACTTTTAATCTATTTTTTTTCTTTTATTTTCCCTTTTTGATCACAGATGGCGCCACCACAGTATGCGAATACGTTTCCAAAAAAAATTTAAAACAGCCAATCACATTACTCCTTTCCTTTGAAAGAAATAGCAAGAATAAAGATCAAATTATGAAAAAATATTCGGCATCACTCTTTTCTTTTTTTTTTACATCTTTTGTATGGCAACATTAGTTTATTGCTTTGCATTTACTCTACCGTGTGTGGGTTAGTGCGCCATTTTGATTGTTATTCGTAGTGTTCTGTTATCAAAGTCCGATATATTTGGAAAAAAAAACCCAGCATGAATTACCAGCGAATTGATAACTTAATCCCCATGAAGGGGAAAAAAAGAAAACACTGCACGCTATCGATTGCAGAAAAAGTGGAACTGTTAAAAAAGCATAGTCAAGGGACTTCTGTTCGTAATTTATGTGACGAATATGCGATTGGAAAATTGACAGTGTATGACATCATAAAACAAAAGGAGGAAATTTTATCGTTTTTTGCGGACAGTGACTTGCCTATTGAAATGGCGAAACGTAAAACGATGAAAAATGCAAAAAATCCCGATTTGGATAAAGTTATGATTGACTGGTTTAAACAGAGGAGGAGCGAAAATGTGCCGCTGACCGGACCCATGATTATAGCGCAGGCTAAAAGATTCCATCAAGAAATGGGTTTAAATACGCCATGCGAATATACAACTGGATGGCCAGATAAATTTAAAAAGCGTCATGGTATATGCCAAATTCGAATTTATGGTGAAAAAATAAGTGCGGATTACGAAGCGGCAGATCTTTTTGTTGATGATTTAACAAAAATTATTGAAGAAGAAAATTTAACTTTAGAACAGATTTATAATGCGGATGAAACCGCACTCTTCTGGCGATATGTGCCTCGAAAAACACTGGCTACTCAAGCAGAAAAATCTGCTACCGGCATCAAGGATTCTAAAGAAAGATTGACAATTTTGGCATGTGCTAATGCCGCTGGTTCACACAAGCTCAAATTGATGGTGATTGGAAAGAGGGCTCGACCCCATTCTTTTAAAGGTGTAACCTTTTCAGTACTATATCGGAGTAACCAACGTGCTTGGATGACAAAAGAAATTTTCGCCGATTGGTATGAAAATCATTTTTTACCGGAGGTCCGGAATCATTGTAATTCAATAAATTTACCAAATGATGCAAAAATATTGCTGATTTTAGATAATTGTTCCGCGCATGATATTGAAGAAAAAGAAAATTCTAAAATCGAATTCCTGCCACCAAATTGCACATCTATTTTGCAACCTATGGACTGTGGCGTATTTCAAGCATTCAAATGTCATTATACAGTATAACTTCTTTAATCCGGAATCGTACCGATCACGGCGATTCCGGACTATAGAAAATTCCGGATTACAGATGCTTTTGAAACTAGAATGCATTTTGACAAATAATAATACTAATATCAGTTATTAATATGACAAAGTAAGAATGCTAATAACTTGATAATTTAAAATAATTAAAAAATGCTGAGAAATTGCAATTAAAAATACCTTAAAGGAAATAATAATCACGGAAATATAGAATAAAATTCGTGGTGTCGCCATCTGTTGTAAATTATGATAAACAATAACTATGTTTTTTTTTCTTTATAATCGATGTTTCCGATTTATAAATTATGGAATAAATAAAATATATCACTAAAGTGATGACGTAAAAATAACCAGTAAACTAATTTTCTAAAAAGAAACAATATATTATAAAGAAAAAAATAAAATATACCAGACATTAAAAAAAAAAAAAAAGTTACATTCAAAATAGTGACATATTTAAAATGGTGCTACGTAAGGTTACTGTTATGAAAAATTTAACTATAAGTCTTAGAAATGTGAAATTCAATCACAAATTCAATTAAAATAATATTATTTTGAAATAGTACTTAATGCATAGTACATATATAATAGTACATAATAGTACATAAAATGAAAAAAATGATAGCTGAATCTGCGCTCTTTTGGCGCCATCTTTTGCCACTTAATGATAAGATAATTAAGATAAGAATAATATAATATTAATGACGAGATTATACAATATTAAAAACAAATAAACAAAACAAAAAAGACATCTATATTACTTTATATTTATAAAATAAGGCAGTAATTACAATTTTAAATAGAAAAAAAAGTAGCAAAATTAAATATTGGTTATAATTATTTTTTAAGCATATCTATGAGTGAAAGTTGTTTCATTTTAGGTTTGTGCAAAATTAGTTTTTCACGAATTTTATATACTGTCATCATTTTGTGTTCACTGATAAAATTTCGTTGTTCAAGGCCTTTTATCACATTATCAAGATGGCTGATTAAATTATCAGTTGAAATTTTTTCTTCATTTTGTTCACTGTCAGTTTCCTCATCTTCATCGCTAGGATCGACTATATTTAAAGCATTATTGAGGATTTCTCCATCGGTCAACTGATTGATTGTCGGGGCATCTTTGTCACATTCAAACACTTCTATAATATCGGATTCTTCTAAATCAATATTTCGATTTTTTGCATAGTTCACAAATTCAAAAATTAAAGTTTTTTCTTTAGATACTCTAAATTCATCGAATCCTGTGGCATCATCGTCGTCATCATTGATAAATAGTGTGTATGGTAACACTCTGTGGCAGGCATTTTTTAATGTTTCTTTTGATATGGCATTCCATGCACTAGCAGCATTTAACAGTGCATCTTTTGGCATGAATGACTTCGCAAAATCGGAAATACTGATTTCGTTATTAATGCTATCAAGCATTCGCTGTAAAAAATTATTTTTATAATGACATTTGAATGCTTGAAATATGCCACAGTCCATAGGTTGCAAAATAGATGTGCAATTTAGTGGCAGGAATTCGATTTTAGAATTTTCTTTTTCTTCAATATCATGCGCGGAACAATTATCTAAAATCAGCAATATTTTTGCATCATTTGGTAAATTTATTGAATTACAATGATTCCGGACCTCCGGTAAAAAATGATTTTCATACCAATCGGCGAAAATTTCTTTTGTCATCCAAGCACGTTGGTTACTCCGATATAGTACTGAAAAGGTTACACCTTTAAAATAATGGGGTCGAGCCCTCTTTCCAATCACCACCAATTTGAGCTTGTGTGAACCAGCGGCATTAGCACATGCCAAAATTGTCAATCTTTCTTTAGAATCCTTGATGCCGGTAGCGGATTTTTCTGCTTGAGTAGCCAGTGTTTTTCGAGGCACATATCGCCAGAAGAGTGTGGTTTCATCCGCATTATAAATCTGCTCTAAAGTTAAATTTTCTTCTTCAATAATTTTTGTTAAATCATCAACAAAAAGATCTGCCACTTCGTAATCCGCACTTATTTTTTCACCATAAATTCGAATTTGGCGTATACCATGACGCTTTTTAAATTTATCTAGCCATCCAGTTGTATATTCGCATGGCGTATTTAAACCCATTTTTTGATGGAATCTTTTAGCCTGCGCTATAATCATGGGTCCGGTCAGCGGCACATTTTCGCTCCTCCTCTGTTTAAACCAGTCAATCATAACTTTATCCAAATCGGGATTTTTTGCATTTTTCATCGTTTTACGTTTCGCCATTTCAATAGGCAAGTCACTGTCCGCAAAAAACGATAAAATTTCCTCCTTTTATTTTATGATGTCATACACTGTCGATTTTCCAATCGCATATTCGTCACATAAATTACGAACAGAAGTCCCTTGACGCCTTGACTATGCTTTTTTAACAGTTCCACTTTTTCTGCAATCGATAGCATGCAGTGTTTTCTTTTTTCCCCCTTCATGGGAATTAAGTTATCAATTCGCTGGTAATTCATGCTGGGTTTTTTTTTCCAAATATATCGGACTTTGATAACAGAACACTACGAATAACAATCAAAATGGCACACTAACCCGCACACGGTAGAGTAAATGCAAAGCAATAAACTAATGTTGCCATACAAAAGATGTAAAAAAAAAAGAAAAGAGTGATGCCGAATATTTTTTCATAATTTGATCTTTATTCTTGCTATTTCTTTCAAAGGAAAGGAGTAATGTGATTGGCTGTTTTAATTTTTTTTTTTGAAACGTATTCGCATACTGTGGTGGCGCCATCTGTGATCAAAAAGGGAAAATAAAAGAAAAAAATAGATTAAAAGTTCCGATGTGTCCGGATTACAGAAGTTTCCAGATTATAGATGTCCGGATTAAAGATGTTATACTGTATATATTTTTAGATATTTAACAAAACGTCAAAAAGCACAAGTGTCAGGATTTTTTTTGCGGTCACTGTATATATTTTAACCTGTAAACTAGTCTCCATTAAGATAAATATAATTTGATGTATAAACATTGTAATGTGCAATCTCACAATAATAGTTTATAGTAATTTTTAGGGTTAATAATGATAAATGTACAATAATATCTTTAAAATTTTGAATTTTTGTAGGAGAAAAACACGAATGAAAAATTTCCGGGCTTTTTACATTCTTTAAAAAACATTATTTCCATTAATTCCTAGCCTACCTCATCAGAAACTAAATTCGGTGAATATTTTTACATGAAATTATGGTTTTAAATAAACATAGAAAAATTTCACCTCCCCTGGGAAAATGAAAATTTGATAGAGAAAGTTTTTAAAAAAAATGAGACAAAAACAGTCAAACTAATAAGTTTTTCAGTACTTACGTATTAATGCCACCGCAGCAGAAGTTTACAATAAACAATAAGTACAATTTTATTGATACTCATACAGGAATTCATACACAAACAGTTGAGAGAATGTGGAGCAGTGCTAAATGGAGGAACAAGAGACAAGGGGAACAGCAAGACATCATTTGGAATCTTAGTTATCAAAGTTCATATTGCGACAGCATCAGGAGAAAGAAAATAGAGACTGTTTTGAATCAAAGTTAAACTCTATATCGGCCCATTTTCCACTGAAATCTAATTGCCTACTTTGTTTTTAAATTATAAATTTTTAAGTGTTTTGATTTTAAATAAAGTGTTTTATTTTATGATTTGTCGCGAAAGTTTTTGGTGTAGATTGGCGGCACTTAAAAAACGCCAAATCTGAAGCTGCGGTGGCGTTAATATGTAAGTACTGTTTTTTCATAGCTGGTAAAAATATTTTTTTCCACAGACAGAAAAAATCATTAGACGATAATTACCATCCAACCCTGGTTTACACAAGAAGTTTAACATAAAAGAAGATAGTACGGAGGAATGGGACATGTCCAATTGCTTCTTTTTAATAAGATGAATGCAAATTGCTATTATGCAAATTGCAAATATTTTTAAAGGCTAAAATATATTAATTATAACATTGATAATATATCCATTTACTTCAAATTGTAAATAAATTGAACTAATGATATTTTAATGCCATCTGCCATTGACAATCCTGAATTTTTCTTCCAGTAATGAAAGTATTTGATATTGTGGCACTGACATTATCAATCTAAAATCTTTATTAGACTGTATATGTAGCGAACACCAGACTATTTGTGCCTTATAACTTTGTTTTATATTTGTCACATACCTCCCTGGTAGAGGAAGGTCTTGGTTACATTTTGAAACTTAGAATTTCTTTGATTATAAAAGGTTAATTCCATGATTTTGTCATGTCTGTCACAGAGCTAAAAATCTCTATACTTGTTCGCCACCTTTATTTTCGAAAAATTTCCTTCGCCCTATTCAACTGATGAAATATCTCAAATAAAATAAGCAAAATTTTTCCGTTCTAACATACTGGTAGCCACAAATCGTGTGATAGACATGACATGTATTCATGGAATTAACCAAAACTGTTTCTGCAGATTATATTTTTGTATTAATCAAGAGCATTAAAAAGTGTTTTCAATTTGTACTCTATAAGTTGAGATTTTGTGTGTGTGTGTCAAACAAAGTTAATTTTCTTATTTTTGTAAAAAGTATGCCATTCCTCCTCACTCTCCTTTACTTGTAGTTGATAAGTAATTTGCAATAAAACTATATTAATAAATAATTTTACAAATATACATTTAAAAAAACACTCACACACTTCCTGTTATGATAAACAATATACACAAGCCGGCGTTTTCACAACATTCATGTCAATCACCTCATTTCCTTTATCAGCAAAATATACATTTTCAATAACAGTTGGATTAAATTGAACAATAATAAGCATGTGACATAAATTATTTGACAAATATTTTATACAATTCCCTCATAAATCCTATCTAAATAACTGATCATGAGTAAACTGGTAATAATCAACTGTATTTGTAATTATTTTAATTTTTTAAAGATTAAAACAGTTATACATATTAGCAAAAATATAAATACATTGCTGATCGATAATAAATAAATAAATCATTTCGAAACTGAAACCATACATTTAATTAAAATTCATCGCTTACATCACAGGATGTTTTTGTAAGTCTTGGTTCAAAACATATAAAATGCAAATAAATTTTTACACCATTACATATAACAGGACTAATTTGCGCTAAAAGTAAAAAACAAAACAAAATCAACACTTCACATAAAAAATTATTACAGATGACCTATGCAAACAATCGATAATAATATAATCGATTAATTGGTGATTATCGATAGTACTAAACCAGGTGGTAAAAGAACTTATAGGGAGCGCTACCGGTGTCGGAAAATTATTCTTTCTCGAATAATTAAGCCTTTGAGATAAACTATGAAAAACTACATTAAAAGTTTAAAAAAATTAAATTTATATACATTCTACCTTGTTATCTAACTCGTGACTCACAAAAGTTATACGCAAAATGCGTATAACTGCGCAAATTGCGAAAATTATTCCTTCATGCTGATATTTTTTATATAAAAAAGCACCACATATGTCACCTAGATTAAATTAAAATGCATATGGTATCATTTCACAGGCTAACTAAAGGTGCTTAGAAATCAGGGGGTGACATACGAAATTTAAAATTTGATTGGTTGAACTGATTTTAGACAAAACCAAATAATGCTTGTTCTCTGAGGTTTTATCCTTCTGGATTTTTTAAAGGAACACCGTATACCCTCTGCTACACACTCAAGGGTATACTCTCTACCTTGAGCGTATAACCTCTGCTCACAGCGTATATCCTCTGCTATTTTTACGACTACACCCCTGCATACAACGCTTTTGTTCTTTTAAAATCATTTAATCCATTTTAATAGTGATCATTTATAGTCTTTATTTCTTTAGATTTCTAAAATAAAGTTTATTTGCATTGCATTATACATTCCTCCCATAAAAAAAAAAAAAAAAAAAAAAAAAAAAAAAAAAAAAATGGCATTGGCTTTTATTTGTATTTGCATAAACATTGCTGAAAGAGATGGTACTAATGGCATTACTTTTTGGTCCGACAGGATTAATATTTTATTTTCTTTATAATAAGACGTTTTGATTGATTTAATACGATTACTCCAGACATCTTGAATAGACCAATTAATTAAACTTTTAATCGTAAAAAATGAACTGAATATCTACCACAATCCACAGGATATCTTAAATATTTTTGCAGTACGAAGTTTTAATTCTATTTACTAAATTATTTCGTGCCAATCGTATATCTTTAATCTTAATACCATGTAATGTTAAAAGTACATATAACACGATAAAAACGCAAACCAGCGTCAACTTTCATATTCATTTTAAAACGCATTAATGAATGCTGCCAAATTCTGGAAGATCGCCAAGCTTTAGGCATGGAACAAAGAATATAAACCGGGAAGGAAAACCGGTCAACGGGGGCGAGTCGAGGCAAGCCGAGAATTCTGGGACAAGTGTGACCCTGAACTGCCGGCAACCTTGGCGATTTTTTTCGATTGGGGATAACTTGGCATGTGTTTTACCTCTCGCCGCCGTAGAAATCAGCACCCACCCGTCTCCGGCCAAATAAGCGATAAATGCGCCAAACAGTTGCCATTCCTCAGGGAATGCTGGGATATGGGTGAAACTCACAGAAATCCGGTGGCATCGACGATCACCCTGCTCCTAAGGGGAAAGAGGCTTCGTTTTCCTTCCCGGTTTATATTCTTTGTTCCATGGCTTTAGGCTGTCACAGTTTGGACAAACACATCTGTATAAGCGAAGTCTGAGCATCGCACGTTGTCACTATCATATAAAAGCACCATGCATTGATTGAATGCAATACGGATCCCAGAATGTGGCACATACATTTAATTGGTTGCGATCATGAGTGCAAGTTTGAAATTTTGCCAGGGCTGAAAATATTTTGAATCCCGCCCCCCACCCCCGAGTGAACGCATATGCACGCGCATTATTCACGTTTTTTTTTTTTTTTTTTTTTTTTTTTTTTTTTTTTTGACGAAATTCTCTTTTTCCCACGATCTTTTCACAGAAATTGCGTCTGTTTAGCGATTTTTTGACAGAAATCGCGTTTTTTGCGATCCTTTGACAAAAATTCGTGACCTTTTTCGCGATCCTTTGACAAAAAAATTTTCTTGGTCCTTTGATAAAAATTCAGGATTTTTTGACAAAACTTCAAAAAATCGCGTTTTCTTCGTAATTCTGACAAAAATAGCGTTTTTCCACTGTAATTTGACGAAATTCGCGTCTTTTTCGTGATACTTTGAAAGAGACTGCGTCATTTTCGCGATCCTTCAGAATGGGTCTTTTTTTAAATCTTTTAACAAAAATCACATATGTGATTTTTGTTAAAAGATTTCAAAAAAGACACATTTACAGTGGGGCATCTTTTATACGACGCCGAAGGGACTACCGAAAAACGTCGTATAAACGATAACGACGTATAATCGATTTTCACTTCCAAAATTAGAATTAATTTTGTTTTGACTTAATTTTAATGTTTAACATAGGCGTAGCCAGCCTTTTGAACGGGGGGGTGCCCAAATTTTTTAATCTGAATATGATGGGTACAAATAACATCTTATGTAATAAAACCTAATAAAACGGAACCCCATAAAACCTATCATATTTCCGTTTTAGACAGGTTTTTTGCGGAAGGTATAATTGTGTGGAACTTATTTAAAAAAAGACCCAAACGCAATTTTTCATTGCGTGAAGAAGGACGAGAAGTTGCTTAAAATTAAATCTAATGAACAGGGACGTGCGAAGACAGTGGTGACCATCCCCCCCAAACCCAATGACGCAAATTCCCCCCCCAAAATTTTTTTTCATACTTTAACATTGACCCTCCCCCCCTAAACTGAACATCAATTGTAAAATATATTCTACTGATTATTTACAAATCGTAATCTTATGTACTATCACACAAACATGAAATAAAAGTTTTAACAGAGTAATAAATAATGAAGATATATATTTTAAAATTAGCAATCTGATTGTTTTCACATTAATAATTCTCACTGATAAGTCCGTATTAATATATTCACTAAGCTCTAGTTTTCGCTGAATGCAAGCATTATTTAAATTAATTTAATTCTAAAAATATAATGTAATATTAATGATTGAAGTAATGATTAATACTCTTAATAATTACATTCATACGCGTATTTTTTACGGTATAAAAATTATTGTAATTCTTTTTAACATTTATGATAAAAAGAAGAGAAAACAACATTGTAATTTTATCCATTTGCTTGTTAGCCAGAGGATATAAAAATTCCGATTCGTCCCAACAACAGTGCTTGTGCCTTGCTTCCCGCAGGGCATGAGGATCACTCTTGCTAGGCATTACTTGTTTTTCGAGATCAGTTTGATAGTTCGATGTATTACACTTAATAGTTCATTTTTAAATAATTTAAAAACAAATAAATGCACTATAAACGTAAAGGAAATTTCTTATTAAAATTTTTAATTTACACACTGTTCGAATGTTTAGAGTGTTTATTCTAAAACAGTAATATTTACAAACGTTAAATTACTTCGTATTTCAGAAGTGACATTAATTAACTCAACTGTTTACTTTAAAACCATAATAATTATAAAGGGTAAATTACTTTATAACTCAAAAGTGACATTAATGATATTAATATAATATCATTGTTTATTTAAAGCAATTCATAAGTAGTTGATTGCACATGATGGTGAAATCATTTTTGTTGATTACTTCAAGGACAATATTTTACTGCGAACGAACTTACTTCAGTTTCTCTTATGTCTTTGTAAAGCACACACGGTGCTTATATTTCTCTTCGCTATGATTTCGCATACTTGGATAATATGTTAATCCAGTAACCGCAGCAGGAAACTGCATTCCTGTATCTTGTTTTCAATTTACTAAATGTTTCTTTAAGTTGTTAATATAACGCAAAAAAGATATATTAGTGTGAATTTATTTACACTTGACAACACCAAAGAACTGCTTCGTGAACCTCGGACATCAACAATATGGAGGCACCACCGGCGAGATAACCTGCACACATCGCTTTTTATGGATTACGCCGTCTCAAAGTCGCCGTAAAGGAGCACCCTTCAGCCCAGCTGTTTCAGATAAGTACATTTTGGTTTATTATCAGTTTGGCTTTGTTTTTTAACTTGGTTCCCTCATTATTTTAATAATGAGTCAAGAAGATTTAGAAAAGACAGCAATAAATTTACGTGGCAGAGCTAAATCTGCATTAACACGTATCACGAACTTCATTGACGCTGATCAAGTTTTTCAAAAGAATGATTTATTGAATAAATTAGAAAAATTAGAAACAGCTTATTTCGATTTTGATAAATATGATGCACAATTACCAGAAGAATCCTCGGAAATGGAGGAATTTGAAACAAAATATTATGAAACCAAAGCCAAACTGCAATCAGAACTTGAAAAATTTTCTATAAATAGTATGAATGCACATTCTCAAGTTGTTAATGAACAATTACCTATAGTTAATACAACTAATAATTTTAAATTACCCAGATTGAATATTGAGCAATTTGATGGTAATTTCAAAAACTGGATGTCATTTAAAGACTTATATTTATCGTTAGTGCATAATAATGCCAGTATAACAAATATTCAAAAATTTCAATACTTAAGAGGTTTGCTCGGTGAGGAGCCATCTTCAATTATAAAACATATACCCATTTCTGAAACCAGTTATGCAGAAGCATGGGAAAAATTATTGTCAAGATACGACAAAAAAAAACAAATTGTCGCAGCTCTTATCAAAACATTTATGGATATACCTCCCATTATTCATGCTAATGCACTTAACTTACGCAATATATCAGATATCTCTGACGAGGTAATTCGTGCTCTCAAATCAATCGATGTTAAAGCATCAGAGAGAGACATTTGGTTAATTCATATTCTTCTTCAAAAGGTTGATAATAAAACACGTGAAGAATGGGCTCAATATTCATCAAAGGATGATTTTCCTTCTTTTGATCAATTTATTCAGTTCATTAATGACAGATGTTTATCTTTAGAATTGTATAATAATGATTATACAGGGTTACATAAAAAAGAGAAACAATTTAATTTTCACAAAGCTCCCGCCAATAACGTTATCAAATGTTTATTTTGTAAAGCTAATCACTTATTGTACAAATGTATTAAATTTAAGGAATTAAATGTAAGAGATAGAAAACAATTTGTGAGAAAAAACAAATTATGTAGCAACTGTTTGTCTGACAAACACTACACATATCAATGTAATTCTACATTTAGCTGTCATCATTGTCAGCTCAAACACCATACGCTGTTATGCGAGAATAAACTACAAAATTATGCGATGTCAACTTCACGTTCGAATGAAAAACAGAGTCGGAAAAGCAAATCTGATTCAGAGGACCTTTCGATTCCTGATGATAATAAAAAAGAAGTTTCTCCTTCAATAAATTCTGTTCAAACATCTTTCGCACTTTTGCCCACTGCTACAGTATATATTTATGATTGCATGGGTCAAAAGCACACGTTAAGAATTATGTGTGACAGTGGCTCAGAATCTACGTTCGTTTCAGAATCATGCATGAAAGTGTTAGGATTCAAAAGGAAAAATGCCAGATTTCCCGTGAAAGGTCTTTCTAATTCAAAAATCGCAGTAACCAAGGGTTACGTAATGATTGATCTTATATCAATTCATAATGCTGACAGCAAGTTGTCAGTGAAAGCTTTTATTTTAGACGAATTAACAGCTCCATTACCTTCTGAGAAAATAAGTGAAGAGCATTATTCACACTTAAAAAATGTAAACTTGGCAGATCCACATTTTGGGACTCCAAATAAAATTGATGTTATTTTAGGATCAGATTACTTTTTTTCTATTTTGCTTCCTGGTCAAATAACATGTGCTCAGAGCAGTTTAATTGCGCAAAATTCGATCTTTGGCTTTCTCGTATCTGGAAAAATGCCGCATCTTAACACAACTCCTAATTCAATGCATAATTTACATATTTATGAACTTAATATTGATAATGAATTAAAACGGTTTTGGGAAATGGAAGAGGTATTCAATAATAATGCTCAAATTCTGTCTCCAGAAGAACAATTTGTTGAATCACATTTTCAGAAAACTTACTCAATCAATTCCGAGGGTCGTTTTGTAGTAAAATTACCTTTTGTAAAATCTAAGACAGAATTAGGTAATTCTAGACCTGCCGCAATTTCTCGCTTGTTGGCAATGGAAAGGAAATTTAAAGAAAATCCAGAATTCGAAAAGCAATACAAGGATTTTATGCGCGAATATATACAGTTAGGCCATATGGAATTAATAACACAAAATGACATTAACGATTCTGAAAACGAACAATATTTTCTTCCTCATCATGCGGTTATTAAACCTTCTAGTACTACTACCAAGTTGAGAGTTGTGTTTGATGCATCATGTAATACTTCAAAAGGAAACTCCTTGAATTCAATTTTGGGAGTAGGTCCTAAATTACAACGGGACATATTTGAAATTTTACTTAATTTTCGAGTTCCGAAAATTGTTTTTTGCGCTGACATAGAAAAGATGTACCGCCAGATTTTAGTTTCTGAAGAAGATCAAAATTATCAGAAAATAGTTTGGAGGTTTAACTCTAATGAGGAAATAAAAAATTTCAAATTAAAAACGGTTACTTATGGGCTAGCTCCAGCGTCTTATCTAGCCACTAAATGTCTCAAACAAATTGCTGATGATTATACAAAAAATGCTGTTATTTCTCAAACATTAGAGAAAGATTTCTATATGGATGATCTACTTTCAGGCTCAAACACTGTTAGCGAGGCAATAGAAACTTGTAAAGAAATTACCGATGTTTTGCACGCGCATGGTTTCCACTTAAGAAAATGGAATTCAAATTCAAAGGAATTTCTTAGAGAGTTTGAGGATGATTCCAATACCGAATCGAATTTTGAAATAATTCCTAGTGATAACGGAAGCTCTAAAGTTCTAGGATTAAGCTGGAACTCTTCTTCAGATACTTTTATTTTCAAGGTTTCACTAAATCTCACTCCACCTCTTACAAAGAGGCAAATTTTAGCAGAATCTGCTAGAATCTTTGACCCACTGGGTCTAATTTCACCATGTACTGTAACTTTAAAAATATTTTATCAAAAACTGTGGTTGACAAAAGGGGACTGGGACACTATTATTCCAGAACATCTAACCGAGGAATTATTCAAATTTCAAGATTCGTTCAATGAAATCAATCAATTTTCGATACCAAGATGTGTTACGCTTTCATCCGAGAATGCCTTTGAATTACACGGATTCTCCGATGCGTCAACACTAGCTTATGCTGCCGCAATTTATTGCCGACAAAACTTGCAATGGAAAAACCAATGCTTTTCTTTTGGTTTCTAAAACAAAAGTTGCACTAATCAAGCAAATTTCTGTCCCTAAATTAGAACTTTGTGGTGCTCACTTATTATCTAAATTATTCCGCACAGTTATGGACACACTAAAGAATTACAAGTTCGATATTTTTGCATGGACTGATTCTAAAGTAGTCCTTTCATGGTTATCAGCACACCCCCGCAAGTGGAAAACATTTGTGGCAAACAGAATCTCTCAAATAACAGAAGTTTTACCTACGAAGCACTGGGGACACGTTCCCTCAAAAGAAAATCCCGCAGATATCGCTTCTCAAAGGGTTTGCCGGAATGCGAGCTATGGTGGAAAGGGCCAAGCTGGCTACTTCTAGACCCATCTAATTGGCCGAAAGACGACTTAAATGTTGATGAATTCGATGAACAAATCAAATCTGAGCAAAGATCGGATCCCATTTTTTCATTTCACATGCAGCCTTCAAATGATGTACTAGATAATTTGTTTCAAAAGCACTCTTCACTTTCAAAAATTATCCGCATTCTGGCATATTGCCTAAGATTCATTAAAAAATGCAAAAATGCTAATGAATATCAAATCCCTTCAACAGTACTTACATCTAACGAAACAAAATCTGCTGAAGAAATGATCGTTCTTTGGATTCAAAATTCTTACTTTAAAGAAGAGTTAAAATGTATCAAGGAACAAAAACCTCTAGCTAAGAAAAGCAAATTACACTCCCTATATCCGTTTATTGACGCTAAGGGTATCTTACGGGTGGGAGGACGCCTGCAAAATTCACAGTTAGCATTTAATCACAAGCATCCGGTAATACTTCCATCACAACATAAAATGAGTGAACTATTGATAATACAACAGCATATTGCCACTTTACATGCTGGACCTTCTCTACTATCGCACATTATAAAACAATCTTTTTGGATAGTTGGTGGAAAAAAGCTCATCAACAAATGCATTAATAGATGTTTAAAATGTTTCAGATATAAGAAAACTATTACAACTCCTCCATTAATGGGGAATTTACCTAAACCTCGAGTAAATCTTGAACGCCCCTTTTTCGCCAGCGGAATTGATTATGCAGGCCCCATATCCATTAAATTTAGCAAGGGTAGGGGTGCAAAAACAACTAAGGGTTACATTGCCTTATTTATTTGTCTTGCTACGAAAGCGGTCCATATAGAAGCTGTAAGTGACCTAACAACTGAAGCATTTATAGCAGCTCTTCGACATTTTAGTGCAAGAAGAGGTACCCCACGTCACCTTTATAGTGACAACGGGAAGAACTTTGTCGGGGCATCAAGAAAAATCGACCAAATACAGAGGGCATGGTAGTCATTTCCTAAAAATGAAATCATGTCTCAATATTTAACTGAAAAATCCATTGAATGGCATTTTATCCCTCCTTCTTCCCCTCACTTTGGCGGAATTTGGGAGGCTGCAATAAAATCCACGAAATACCATCTCAAAAGAGTAATAGGAGCGACACTTCTAACTTTCGAAGAGCTCGCCACCCTACTTAGCCAAGTCGAAGGCTTACTGAATTCGCGACCTCTTATACATTTAAATGACAATGATAGTGACTGCATAAATGTTCTCACACCCTCACATTTTCTTACAGGTGATGTAATTTTCTCGCTACCTGAAGAGACCTCATCTATTACGAGCAACCCTAGAAATCGCTGGGAGCTGCTGCAAAATTTAAAAAGAGGATTCTTCCATCGATTTAAGAAGGAATATTTGAGCTCGCTCCAAAAAAGAGGAAAGTGGAGAGTCGAGCAACGTAATCTTCAACCTGGACAAGTTGTGCTACTCCTTGATGATGCCTAGCCACCAGACTCTTGGCCATTGGGCCGAGTAAAAGAGGTGCACCCAGGAAAGGACGGACATGTCCGTGTTGTGACCATACAGTGTAAAGGATCTTATTTGAGACGACCAGTACACAAATTAGCTCTCCTCCCTATATATCAGGACTAAGGCCTGATAGGGTGGGAGTGTGTTCGAATGTTTAGAGTGTTTATTCTAAAACAGTAATATTTACAAACGTTAAATTACTTCGTATTTCAGAAGTGACATTAATTAACTCAACTGTTTACTTTAAAACCATAATAATTATAAAGGGTAAATTACTTTATAACTCAAAAGTGACATTAATGATATTAATATAATATCATTGTTTATTTAAAGCAATTCATAAGTAGTTGATTGCACATGATGGTGAAATCATTTTTGTTGATTACTTCAAGGACAATATTTTACTGCGAACGAACTTACTTCAGTTTCTCTTATGTCTTTGTAAAGCACACACGGTGCTTATATTTCTCTTCGCTATGATTTCGCATACTTGGATAATATGTTAATCCAGTAACCGCAGCAGGAAACTGCATTCCTGTATCTTGTTTTCAATTTACTAAATGTTTCTTTAAGTTGTTAATATAACGCAAAAAAGATATATTAGTGTGAATTTATTTACACTTGACAACACCAAAGAACTGCTTCGTGAACCTCGGACATCAACACACACATTTAAAAAATATTTAAAATATGTCCCTTCTAACTATTACCAAGTAGACGATTTCTGAACAGTTAGTTTTTGATAAACAGTTTCAACTTCAAAAAATTTTTTTATTAGCTGAAGGATTATAATAGACTCCAATTGAGTAAAAAAATGCATTTTTGAAGACGCTAGAAAAATTAACTTTTTATATACGTCCCTGGATCCTATAAGTTATATTTAGTAAAATAGTCTTCATGCTCTGGCATGCGTTGGAAAAAATTATTTTAGTACGACCAAAAATTACCCAGTTTAAAATTTAGAAAAATTTGGCACTTAACACAATGCCTGAAATAATGTACAATTTCGATCTAAACCGCACATCATTTCGGTCTCCATGTTAAAAGCGAAAAATTTCCAAATTTTAAACTCGCAAAGCACGATGAGTTTTGGTCGTGCAAAAATGATTTTCTTTTCATTTGATGTATCAGAGCTTCAGGATTGTTTCACCAAATATTACTTTTAGGACTCGTAGGCTGTATAAAAATTAAATTTTATAATTTATTCATCAGAATTGAATTTTTTGATCCAAATTGTGTCCAGCATAATTATTTAGCTAATTTTAAATATTTTTGCGATTGGAACTATATGCTTAGGTACATAGTTCCAATCGCTAACTATTCAGAAATTATCCATTGGTCGATGTTTGGAAAAAAACACACTGTGTATTAACAAATATAGAAATTATCTTCTGGAAAAAATGCAAAGGAGAACAATTCTGTAAAATGGATTTGATAAATATTTGAAAACGAAAAGAAATAAATTAATAATAAGATTCGTTTTTTCTTTCCACAAACTATACGGCTTAACACATGAAAACCATATTTCTTCATTATTTTGTGTAAAAGAATACACCAATCTAATTTACATTATTATGTTGGAAAAAGTATTTTTACACTGTAAAAAGAAAAAAATCGGTTAAATTTACGGCAAAAACTGCTGGCAGCAATGTTTCCAGTAGTTTTTTGCCGATAAAACTACAGTAAAATTAGATGTAAATTTTTTTATTACCTCTAATTTTACTGCAATTTTTACGGCAGAAACTGCCGGCAACATTGCTGCCAGCATTTTTTTTTTTTTATAAATTTAACGAATTTTTTTTTACCATGTAGAAATACTAGCTACAAGTTTAAAAAATGCGATTTTTAAACCACTAAAATTGTCATACATTCATAAAAATTTTTAAAATCGAACTTTATTCCCTCTCAGATGTCTTTAGAATTATTTGACAAAATTTAAAGCATTTTTTTTTTCCACATATTTATTTGCATGAATGCAAAATTAAGCTATAAAATTTTGTCTTAATATGAATTTGTTAAATATATAAACTGCATGATTATATCCTCCATGGTCACTTATGTAAATATTTATATCTAAACGGCAACATTTGTTTTTGTAAATTTTATTGGCAACACTCTCACGTTTTTATGTCTATCTGAGATGTTGTCATAAGTAACTTGCTTGATGCATGTAGCTCATTTTTATTATGCTTTAAATTAAATTAAATTAGCATCGATGAATCTGAATAGCCTTCATTTACCACTCTAATATACCAAAAGTTAATAGGTTATGGCCGCCAAGCACGCTACCATGCTCAAATTTGAAATAGCGTGGCGATAAACAGTAACGGCAGTTCTTAAGCCTAATTCGAAAGGTATAGTTTAATAAGCCAAGATCTTTGTAGTTCATCAAGATGGAAGCAGGAAAGATCCCTGTTAAGCCATTATGTGGAAAAAGTGACTGGCCAGTATGGAAGTACCGTATTAAATTCGTATTAAACTATCATGAAGATGCTTTGGAAGTCGTTGAAGGTAAATTGAAGAAACCAGAGGAACCCGATACAGGAGCTACAGAAGCGATCCGAAAGGAGTACAAGAAGGACCTGAAGGATTATAATAAAGCAAATAACAGTGCTATGATGGTTCTCACGAATTCTATGACTGAAGAGACGTTGCATAAAGTAATGAGGTTCAACAATGCAAGAGATGTGTGGCTCGAGCTCCATAAAATATTTGAAGACTCATCGGATAATCAGCTATACAACATATGCCTACAATTTTTCAAAATTAACTGGTCAGGTGAAGATATGACAGCACATCTATCGAAATTGAAAAACTTATGGAATGATTTGAATAGCGGTCTCGAAAGCAAGAAGGAAAATAAGCTCCCGGATATGTTATTGATCTGTAAAATTTTGGACACTTTACCTCTTCAATATCGTTCTTTTAAATCTAGTTGGTTACTCTTAAGTGATGATAAAAGGACATTAGATGAGCTAACAACACAACTATGTACTCATGAAAGAGAGTTAAAGAAGGATACAAATTTTACTGAAACTTCCGATCATGAAGCTTTGATAGCAAGTTCAGAAAAGCAAAAATATTTTCCAAACAAAAGTAACAAAGTCACATGTGGGAAGACCCAATTGCATCCAGGAAGAATGACCCTGAAACCTTAGAAGAAGCATTGACTAGTGCAGATGCAGAGAAGTGGAAGGCAGCTATGGAAGAAGAGCTAGGAAATTTAGAAAGAAATAGAACCTGGGACATAGTACCTCGACCAAAGGAAAGAAAAGTCGTGAAATGCAAGTGGGTGTTCAAGCGAAAATATGATAAGGATGGAAAAATAGAAAGATACAAAGCAAGACTAGTGGCTCGTGGTTATACCCAGACAGAAGGAATTGACTACAAAGAGACTTTCTGCCCAGTGATAAAGTCGAAATCTATCAGAACTTTGCTTGCATTCTCAGTCGAGCAAGATTGGCAAGTCCACCAGCTAGATATAACTGCAGCATATTTAAATGGAAATTTAAGTGAAACAGTTTTTATGGAATTGCCACCCATGAATCTACATGAGAAACCAAGTGAAAAAGTTTGCTTGTTAAAAAGGAGTCTGTATGGTTTGCATCAATCTGGTAGAGAGTGGAATATATGCCTTGATAAATTTCTCAAATCAGCTAAGCTGACGAGATCAAGAGCAGATCCATGCGTTTACTTTGATAAGGAAAGAAAATTGATCGTAGGCGTGTATGTAGATGATCTACTTGTTATGTCTAAAGAAATTTCTACAATTGAAGAATTTAAAAGGAATATTGGAACTGTTTTTGAAATCAAGGACCTAGGAGAAATAAATCACCTACTTTCTATTAGAATAAATAAAAATAAGGATGGATCCATTACTCTCGACCAAAGTGCCTATGCAACTGAGCTGTTGCAAACAACTGGCATGTTAAATGCTAAAGGAGCATCAACACCTCTAGATCCAGGTATGAAATATGTACCAGCATCCAAGGATAGTATGTTGAATGCCGAAGGAGCTCTGAAGTATAGACAAGCTGTTGGAGGACTCTTGTACCTAGCAGGAGGAACAAGGCCTGACTTAGCATTTGCTACTACCTACATGAGTCAATTCAGTAGTTGTCCAGGTAAGGAACACTGGTCTGGTATACAACATATTCTCCGTTACTTAGCCCAGACCAAGGAATTAAAGTTAACTTTTCAAAAGACTGGAAAGAAATTAGAAATATTCTGCGACTCTGACTGGGCCAGTAATAAAGTTGATCGTCGATCATTCAGTGGCTACATTGTGATGCTTGCAGGTGCGGCTGTGTCATGGAGCAGCAAAAAGCAGCGAACAGTTGCCCTGTCTACAGTAGAAGCTGAATATTTTTCAATGTGCCATGTTGCAAAAGAAGCATTGTGGTATGAAAATTTCTTGCAAGAGATTTTAGACAAGCAATATTGGAGCATTCCCCAAGAAATACATGTAGACAATCAAGGGGCCATTTCCTTAGCAAACAACCACATTACATCAGAACGAAATAAACATATAGAACTTAGACATTTTTTCTTACGAGAAAAGGTAGAAGAGAAATTACTTTCCTTTACATATGTGCCATCAAAGTTAAACGTTTCAGACATGCTGACGAAGAGTATAGCAAGAACACTTTTACAAAATCATAGACTCAGTGCAGGTCTGAAATAAAATAAAATGGAGATATAATCAAGGGGAAGTGTTAAATATATAAACTGCATGATTATATCCTCCATGGTCACTTATGTAAATATTTATATCTAAACGGCAACATTTGTTTTTGTAAATTTTATTGGCAACACTCTCACGTTTTTATGTCTATCTGAGATGTTGTCATAAGTAACTTGCTTGATGCATGTAGCTCATTTTTATTATGCTTTAAATTAAATTAAATTAGCATCGATGAATCTGAATAGCCTTCATTTACCACTCTAATATACCAAAAGTTAATAGAATTATGCTTTATAATTTTTTATTTATTTTTTTATTTTTTTTTTAATAGAAGAAAATGTTTTACAGATTCTAAGAAGACTTTTTATAAGACTCAATCATCGTCTGAGAAGAAAAAAGTAACGAAAAAATCGCACAAACAGCAATTTAAAAAAATCTAAATTTAAATTTGAAATAAATTTGAAAATAATGTAGAATTAAAAAAAAAATCTGATTGATGTTTATTTCATCTATATATATATATATATATATATAAAGGAGGATGTGAAGACGTCAAAAAATATTATTATTATAATTATAACTAGAAATTATAAAACATTAGATACATTAGAATACTAATCAACAAACAGGACTTTAATATCTGGGATAATAATGGTATATAATGATATTCTTGAAAACTTTTATGAGTTGGGGTAAAAAAATCAAGATGTTAAAATTTCATTTAGACGTAAGTTTTTAAATTTTTGTCAATTGTTTTTTTTTTATTGTTGTTGTTGTGGCAAAAGAATTTATAATTTCTTCATTACTAATTTTGGAAAAAACATCACTTTCAGAAGAAAGAAGCATCAAGTTGGAAAGCCAAACATCCCCCATGCAAGATCGTAGCCTATTTTTTATAATTTTTATACGACTCATAGCTCTTTCTGCAGAACAGCTTGTAACTGCGAGGGATAGCAAGACTTTGTAAAATACATTCAACTGATTAATTCCAGAGAAATTGTTCAAACAACGATAGGGCTTTAAAAATCCCTTTTTAATTCACATGCATTTAATCTTTGTTGTTGATGTTTTTTCATCTTCTTCTTCTTCATCTAATTTTTCATCCTCATCTATTTTATTTTCAGTATCGTTAATCGGAACAATGTCAGTCATTACTACATTTGTGTGGGAAATGCTATACAGTTGACTGAAATTGTTAATTTCTTCACAAATTCTTTCGGAATCCGCATTGTAAAATGCACAAATTTCAAGTTTGCTAAATCAAAATTAAAGTAAGACAATCAAAAAAGACATGGTCCAAATTTGAATAATTTACCTTTAACGGGTCTTGAGTTATAACAATTTAAATCCAAGAAATTGTGAAAAAACCTATCACGAAGAATAACGCACTTTCACAAAAAGTCATTTCATGGAAACCATTGCTAGAAAGCTAGATTTTGAAAACAAACTTATACGAAGAAAATTGATATTTCTTTCACTAATTAAGATAGAAACATTATTTAAATGTCATTTTAAACATTTAAAAAGAAAATTGCAATAAAATGTTTTAGAAAATTTGAAGATTTTTGTGTCCCGGACCCCTTAAGGGTGTATTTCGATTTAAACTGCTTATTTTCCGATTTATTTTTGAATTCATTTTTGCTCTCAAATACACTAAACTTTAAAACTCTCTTATTTGGAAAGTACACAAGGTGCCGTTATTGTCGATTCTTTGATAAATGCAGAAAATATTGCAAAAAAAGCAATCAAAATCGGTATTTCGAATCGATTTTTCCCGAGCGGGAGATTTGGGAACGAAAAAAAAAAGGGTCATGGTCATATTGATAAGGTAATTGTTTATAACTCAAATTCTAATGAGTGGAGGGTAAAAAGGCATCACACGGCACCTCACACGTCCCTTCAAGAATCCCCTCAGCAAGTTTCATGTTTCTACTTTTAAAAATGTGCCTGAAATTGCATCGGAAAATTTCAAGCTGTTGAAAAGGAAAAGAGTTTTTTCGAATACACCCTTAAGGCAAGGCCCTTGATTTTGCAGTTCTAAATTACAAAATTATTTGCTAATTAAATGTCCTAATAAATTACGCCTTTTAGAGTCCTATAACTTTAGGCCACTGCATTGCTGTCCTATATGGTTTGCTTTATAATAATAATAATAAAGAAAGGAAGAAATAAAAATACAAGAAATAAAAATGTTCTTAAAAATATTGCAATCTAAAATATGCGTTAAAAATACTGTAAAGAACAAAAACAAATATTCAATTTCAAGAAATGCTTTTATGATTAAAAAAATTTTACCTTTCAATTTCTGTAGAATATGTATCATTTTCTCCTGTCCATTTGGTCCATGGTCCATCACCGATTTTCTCTTAATAACTTTATATTTTGTGTCCATTTTGTTTTTATACTTATAAATATGCTTTTTTTGCAATGGTCTAACCATTTATCTTGTCTGTGTACCGTGTTTTACAAAATTTCCAAGCATTTAAACTTCAGCTGTTTTTTTAGAGTCTTCGGCATTTCGGTTATTAATCAAACAACTGTGCTTTTAGTAGAATACATACAAGCAAATTCAAGTAAAAATATTTTTTTAGACAAGCAGATGATGATATTGAAATTATTGGAAGACAGTAAGCTTAAGCTCACATTTTATGGATATTGCAAATTCTAAAATAGCGGGCGTAAACAATCAGATGAAATCCAAACACCTCATTGGTCATTGAGTCGCATCCTTTTCAGAGACCAATCTCTTATTTTTAGCGCCTTCGCAGCAGGGAATTCCAAGAACTCCTTGGGGACGAGCGACCTGTATACATGCCGCTAAAAGTGCCCACAATCCTCTTGTTTATCCCCACCACAAAATTTGCTTTACTTAATCGGAGCATTTTCTCGATTTAATAAGCCACAAATTTCTATTTTTAAAACAAAACATTAAAATTTTTGTAAAAGTCTCCTGTCGTAAAATTTTTGTAAGAGGAGCAATTTTGAGGCGATTGTTATATCCTGTTTTCATTTAAAATAAACCATCGAAATTAACACAAGATATTTCGATATTACAAGATATATTGATAGTCAAGATATTTTATTTATGCATTTTTATTTTCTTCTCTCTTTACAAGAAGAAAGTACAGTAAAACCTCCAAATAACGGACACCTCGGGAGCGCAGAAACTGTCCGCTATTCGGAGGTGTCCACTATTGGGAAAAACCTCGGAGATTCAAAAATTGCTAAGAAATGCTTAAAGTTTCAATAATTGATTTTTATATGTCCTAAAATTCTAATATATGATTAATAAGAAATTAAAATAATTTTTAAGCAATAAATTTGAAATAAAATGTTACATACTTTGTACCCTGTTTATTACATTCTTACGAAAAAAATCTATTTAAAAAATTTCCTTTGGCGTTTAAAAATGACATGTAATTTTTTTTTTTTTTTTTTCAATGTGAAATTTTAACCTTGGGAATAGTTTTAATTTTTCTAAACCATCTTAAAAAAAAAAAAAAAAAAAAAAAAAGTGTAATTGTTTATTGTATTTCGCCACTTCTTAAAAGCATAAAATCTCAAATCTTACGGAGGGGAGTGGAGTGGGCATTGTGATGCTCCGGAAGGTAATGTCCCTCCGGACCATCCCTTAAATTTAATACTGAACGTGGGAGGAAAGATTTTTCCCGGCCCACTCTCTACATTTATCTGTAATCACAAAACTTTGACACATTGCCCTGACAAATTTAGAGGCTTTTTACTTTTTTTTTCTTCATTAGAAAACAATTTTTCATACTTTATACCCAAAATTACTGTCCGCTATTCGGAATGTCCGTTATTCAGAGGTTAAACATACAAAAATTTAGATTTTGGGCGTAGGGATCAGTAAACTGTCCGTTAAATAGAGTTGTCCGCTATTCGGGAGTGTCTGTTATGGAGGTTTTACTGTATTGGATTCGTGAAAAATTTCGAATTCCGGTTTTCGGCGGACATTTACACATATTACATATACACATTTTAGGGATCAGAGATTCCAAAAAAACATGTTCTTACAAAATGTTGGTCTGTGACGCTATGACGCTATGTGAAAAAAAAAAAGAGAGAGAGAGAGATTTTTTCTGAATCCCCCCCCCCCCTTCTCTGCACACACACACACAGTAAAATAAACTGTGGATTGAATCTTTTATTCCAGTACAAGCCATTGTTTTATAAATTCTGCTTTCATTTCAAATAAATTATCGAAATTAACACAAGATTTCTGAATAAAATATTGCAAGATATGTTGACAGACATTTTATAAAATGTGAGTAAATCGCCCCCCCCCCCCCTTCCCTCAAACCAAAACGTCTTTGTAGGCATTTTTATTTTCTTCTCTCTTTACAAGAAAGAAGTATTAGATTCGTGAAAATTTTCGAATTCCGGTTCTCGATGGATTTACACATTTTAGGGGTTAGAGATTCTAAAAAACCTGTTTTTTACAAAATATCTGTGACAAAAATTTTGTGGGCACTATCTCAAAAATTAATGCTTGGAATTTATTAAAAAAATATATTCAGGTTAATCTCTGATATAAATTAATGTTGATTTACAGTTTAATCTCCATTCCATCTTCAGAAAAAAAAAAAAAAAGATACTTTTCTCTAAATACCCCCCCCCCCCTAAACCACCTAAACTATGGATTGAAGCTTTTATTTCAGTACAAGTTGTTGCTTTATAATACTTTAACAACATACAATATACTCCTTCAAATACCTATTCTTATAAAATGGCAGACACAAACATAATCCTAAATATATTTATTGTAACCCCCCCCCTGTATTTTTTAGATATTTTTCTTCCACATTATAATTTTTCAGTCTTATTACCTAGTAATTAATCCCTTCCCACACTCCCATAAATATATTTTTTTTTCTGAAATTTCTACCATCTCTCTAAAGTAATTAATGTCCGGAAGTCTTTTCTCTGTAAAGGCTATCTTATATTCAGTGTTGATTTCAGGGAGTTGCCCGGAGAGGGCATCCCCCACCCCCCAGGAAAAAACGGATTAACTACCACCCGGGCCCCTAGGCTTGACTTTCTGAGGACCCCCTTTCACTCCTTCAAAGTGGTACATACTGGAAAAATTAAAACACATGCTTGCTTCATTAACTCATAAATCATTGATGATTAAAATATAAAAGATTACGACAAAGAATTTCGCACATCTTTTGTCTTTTGTATTAATGTCCGACCAGTGTAAAAGAATATTTTCTTGTTCTTTATATAAGGAAAATTTTAGCACCGGGCCCCCTTTTCTTCTGGGCCTACTCAGCCTAATGGGTAATCCGCCTCTGCCAGGATCAAATGTCCCCCGACGGAAAATTTGAGATTTTGTGTTTTCAATGGTAAAAAAGTGTAATTAACCCCCTAGAACCCCTTGGAGCCACTGAAGTCCCTCCCGGAGAAAAATGTCTGAATTCAACATTGCTTATACTGTTTTGATAAAATACCATACTACTCTTCTATCATCACAAAATACTAGTTTTCACAAAATGGTCACTTAAATTATTTTAGCGTTGTCTCATTCTCATCCTCTTTAAATGCTTATTTTGTTGTTCTTTCTTATCCCACGCCACCCATCAAGAATGTATTTTTGCACTCGGATTGTACGACATGAAGCTGTCAAACAAGGTAATAAATTACTGAAGACGCTCCAGGAAAACTATTGCTTTGCTTTTATCACAACTTACGGTCCTAATTGGTTTTTGGGGTGTTAAACATTTTCCCATCTCTATTCCAAGTATTTTTCTATTACCGCACTTTCAAAAGATAGAGGGTTGAGCATAGCAGAATGAGGTCTTATTGCCCTTATCTAGAATTTAAAGAAAGAAAACTCGGGAACATTTCTGGAAAATAAATGATGGAAAAAATTAAAAGTGATATTAAAATAAAATAAAAATTTAAGCAGTTAAAAAAAAAAAATAAAAAATCCCCCCAAAAAATCTACTTTTTTTCAAATTCCCCCCCAAAAATAAATTGTATGACGCACTTTGCGTCACCAAACCCCTCTCTGGGCACCTCTGTGCGAAGAGAAAGCTGCGCCCGGGGCAAAGTTACAATTTGGCGCTCCCTCCACCCAACTTTTTCTTGTAACAGGCCAAAAATGACGTTGGTAGTATAAATTTGGCGCCCCCTAAAGTTCCACGCCGGGGCAGCTGCCCCCCTACGCTCCCCCTTTCGCACGACGCGACGCTGCTAATGGATAAGAAAAAGTTATATAAACATAGATAAAACATGATAGATATAAAATAAAGATATCCGTAAACATAAATCTGTAATTATCACAAGTTTTCATTTCAAACAGCAATGAAACACTAAAATAAATAAGCACGACTTTAGTTCCCCCCATCATTTTGATCAAAGTAGCATTAAAATAACTTGTAGTATGCAATTTAAAGTGAAAAATAGCTCTTATATTTTCTACTCATGAATAAATAAAATTTCCCCGTTAAAAAAAAAAAAAAAAAAAAAAAAAAAAAAAAAACGAGCCCGTACGAATGTCAAAATATGATCCCAAAAAACAAAATTTAGCAAACCAACAAACCAATCTCCATATTAATTTGAATTTTGCGTAGCAACATTTCTTATTTTCAGAGGAAGCACAGATTTGTACTAGAGATCAGTTTGGGCTCGATTTTCGAAACCCGCGCCTGAAAGATTTTTAGTACATTGGAGCCCGAGCCCATCCGAGCCGCATTTTCGCCGTTCCTAACCGATATTGCAAAATAACAAACTGAGCATGCGTGCGGACTTGGATTGAAATTCTCTCTCTAGAAAATTGTACATACAGGGTTACCATATTGGCGTTTTTATCTTATCAGACGTAACGTTTTCATCCCATATTACATTATTAATTATTTTATTTTTATTAACAAAAACACTGCTTTAGAAATAGTTTCATGTGATTTTTTAGTATTTATTAGTAACGCAATTAGGATATTATTTATTACTGAACAGATATGAGTTAAATTTTGCAAATGAGCTTATCAACGAGTAATTTAAACGTAATACGTATGAAAACGTAGATGCAAATATATATTATTCTTTTCCTCTAAGTATATTATTCCTTTTATAATGCAAATATATTTTATTCCTTTATAATAATAAGAAGAATGATTATCTTAGTTTACATCTTGTATGTTCTGCGGACAAAATTATACATCTTTAAGGAAGCATTAATTTATTTTAAGTAATACATATAAATTTAAATGTAATAATTTATGATTTTTACAAATTTAATAATGCATTATTATTTTAGATCCTATATTACATTTTTATGTAATTTTATTAAATACTAATTACAATTTTTGTTGAATATTATTACTATGGTCTTCCTTTTTAAATACGGCTTCATGGAACTGTTTTATTTATTCATTTATTTTTTTAATTTAGTTATAAGAAATTAAATTTAAAAGCTATCTATTCAGATAATTATAAATTCTTTTAATAAATTCGTATAAATAACTGTATATAGATGGCAGCACAGAAAAGTTTTCTTTCTTTATTTTTCACTTTTTTATGGGTGTAAATAATTCAGTTTCAATTTTTTTTTTTTTTTAATTTTTAATGATAAATTATATTTATTTTAACTTTTTAAAAACTTTTCTTATGCTTAGTCTTTAATTTAACTTCCTCTCTTTCGTTTTTTACATCTATCAAAAATACAAATTACTTTGCAAGGATATAGATTATTATTAAGATTTTTTTTTAAATTTAAAATAGAGTTTTTTAGTTATACTATTATCAAATTAAGTGAGATAATTATCTATAATTAATAAATAAGAAATGTCTAGGTATTCTAACTAGCTAATTATATTTAATATTTTATTATCAAATTATTTATTGATAGTATAATATTTAATATTACACAATTTTCATACAATTTATAGCATATTTGAATATAAAATAAAATAGAATATTTGATAAAGATAAATTATTATATTTTGTAATAAATAATTATCAAATAATTGTTGTTGTTACATATAAAAATTAAATTTGCAGTAATTTATAGATAATGTATATACAGATAATAATATAGATATAGATATAACAAATTATCATATTTGCTGATTTATCATTGATAAATATAATAATACAATAATAACTTAAATCATCATCAAATTATTATTATATTAGTAATGTTATAATATCCATATATTTCAATAAATGAAATTTTACATATAAATATTTCATTGAAAATTAATGATATTTTATATTTATTTATGAAATATTATCTTCTTCAGATAATAAAGAAGAAAATATTTATTATCAATTACATTTGTTTTTTTTTATAATGAAAATATTTTATAGTATTTAATGTTAATAATAAGTAAATACTAAAATATTATAGAAATAAATATTTAAGTAAATCATTTAATGATAATATGAATATATATATATTTAATTATTTAAATATTGCAAATCAGCTTATATATTTTTTGCAAAATACTTTAAAATTATTGAACAGTTTAAAAAAAAATTAATCATTATACAATAATTCATAAATTATTATCATTTTTATTTTTTATAGCATCTATTATAAAAATATCTCTCTAACATACATTTTAATATTATAAATAAGATATTATAAATTTATTTATCTAATATAAATTAATATTTATTATAAATATTATTTCATTGAAACCACAACTTTATTAATTTTTAATAATATTTAATTACAATAAATTATTCACGATAAAAAATTATTATAACGCATAAAATATTTCAATAAACTATTTAAGTATCTTAATATGATCAAATCGGAAACAAATTTAAAATAAATTAATATTGGAGATTTAAATCACTAGATTCACAAAGAAATAAAATATCGAAAGAAAATCTCAAGTATTAAACGCCTCTGTAAATCTAAGTATAATAATAATAATTTTCTTGTTAAAATGTTGTTAATTACGATTTGTTATCTGTATCACATATTTGAACGCCAAAAAGTAATCGCCAATTTAGTATGATGACGAAAGTGTCCCGATTGGTGGTCATAAAATAACACGCAGATGTTTAACTTAATTGTATTTTTATTCTACAGAGCTATGAGCGCAAATTCTGACTCCATCTATTATAGAACAACCAACTAATTAAAACGTAAACAAATTACCGTCTGCGATCGCTATGGTAACCGCTCAAGGCATTGCCATTCTAAACTGCGAAATATTTCCAACCTTCCGTGGTAACCATAGCAATCACCATAGAGTATCCCCCCAGTAACGAAGGGTACCGAAGAAACGATATAATTTATAATTATTTTTAAGTTTTCTTTTCTTTCTTTTTTTTTTTTTTTTTTTTTTTTTTTTAGGTCAGAATTCACGCTGGTTGAAAAAAAATTACAAAGATATATACCTTGAAATAAATTTGAAATGCAACAAAAATAAGAAATATAACAAAATAGAGAAATAATATATAGATATGCAAAAATGAACAGTTTTAACAATAATTTCAGGAAGTAATGTAAGATGCCAGTTTTTTAGGAAAATGGACATGTCTGCCCGAACGTGTGACAGTTTTTGTTTGGTCAGGATTACTGTCCGATTTAACAGAGAGTTTTAAATTAGAATTCTCTGGAACAGCTTTCAACAAGTCTGATTGAGGAATCAAATGAGCTGGCTTCACACGATCTATTGATACCGTGGACTTACGACCATTGAGTTCGATTGTTATGGTTTTTTTCAGTTCTACTTAGAACTTTGTGAGGACCAGTATATGGTTGACACAATGGAGGTTGTACATGGTCCACTCTTAGAAAGATATGTGAACAAGATGTCAAGGAAGGGTGTATATAGAACTTCTCGTGGCAGTGAGCTGATGTAGCAACTGGATTTAACTGCCGCATGGCGTTTCTTAGTTGAGTGACGAAATTCTCGTTGCATGGTTGGATTAAAGATTCATCCAGCATGTCACATGGCAGTCTCAACGTAGTGCCGAAAACAAGTTCAGCGCAAGAAGCTTGTATATCTTCCTTCACTGCTGTGCGAATGCCTAATAAAACTATCGGCAATACTTCAGTCCATCTATTGGTTTCGTGAGCTTTGATGGAGGACTTTAAATGTCGGTGAAATCTTTCGATAATGCCATTGGACATAGGATGCTAAGCTGTGGTTCGGATCTTCTTTGTTCCCAACATTTTCGTAAATTCATCAAAAATCGCTGATCGCATTTGGGGGCCTTGATCCGTGGTTATGAGTGAAGGACAACCAAATCTTGAAATCCAGTCCTTGAATATGGCATTGCAAATTGTTTTGGCTAGTGTATCAGATATGGGTATAGCTTCTGGCCATCTGGTAAATCGGTCGATAATCGTTAAAAGATAGCTGAAACCGTCAGATGGAGGCAGGGGACCCACAATATCTATGTGAATCTGGGAAAAACGTGCATCAGGAAGAGAGAACGTACCAAGAGGTGCTTTGGTGTGCCTTTGTATTTTGGATCTTTGACACGACTCACAGCAACGAACCCAGTTTTTGATGTCTCGTTTCATGTTTGGCCATACGTATCTGGAACAAATTAACTTTGTGGTGGCTGCTATGCCAGGATGAGATAGGTTGTGCAAATGTTCGTATATCAGTCGACGAAAGGAGCTAGGAACTAAAGGTCGAGGCGTACCTGTGGAAGTATCACATAGTAGGTAAAGATCAGAAATGAGGCAAGGTTTCAGTTCCAATTTTAGCGATGAACTATGCAGCAGGTTTTGTAGCTCTGAATCATCTTTCTGAGCTTCTGCAAAATCATCAAAATTTAAGATTGGAGATTTTGAAATAGAATCAATTTCAATTCTTGAGAGACAATCTGCTACAGTGTTTTTGGAACCTGGTACATGTCTAATGTCAGTGGAATATTGGGAAATAAAATCTAAATGGCGTAATTGCCGAGGCGAGCATTTATGGGGATTTTGCTTAAATGCATAAATTAACGGTTTCTGATCAGTATAAATTTTAAAATTTCTCCCCTCTAACATATGCCGAAATTTCTTTATTGCTGAATACATAGAAAATAATTCCCGGTCATAAGTTGACCAATTCCGCTGACTCTTGTTTAATTTCATGGAAAAAAATGCTAAAGGTTCATAATGTTCCTTAAAAAATTGCATAAGTGTGCCGCCGATCGCGACATCTGAAGCGTCAACCCATATACTTAACTCAGCACCTGGAATGGGATGCCGTAAAAAAGCTGCTTGAGCTATGGCATTTTTGGCATCTGTGAAAGCTTTTTCAGCATTTTCGTTCCAATTAATCGGTTCGGAAGTTTTAGGAACACGGGAACGAGATTTCCTTTTGTTTGGATGGCCTTCTAATAATTGCACTAAAGGCGCAAGTATGTGTGCAGCTTTATATATAAAAGATCTATAAAAATTAAACATTCCCAAAAATCGTCGAAGTTGAGATAAAGTTGTGGGCTGTGGAAAATCAATTATGCATTTAACTTTATCAGGAAGTGGCTGAATACCGTGTTCAGATATTCGAAATCCTAAGAAATCGATGGTAGGTTTACCAAATGTGCACTTGGAAACATTTATGCACAAACCATATTCTTCTAATTTGGAAAATAAGGCTTTTAAATGATGATAATGCTCCTCTTCATTTTTAGAGGCAATAAGTATATCATCAATAAAAGCATAGACGCCAGGTAAATCACGTATTATTTCGTCGATGAATCTCTGAAATGTGGCAGATGCGTTGCATAAGCCAAACTGCATGCGTGTGCTTTCGAATAATCCGAAAGGTGTGCATATCGCTGTTTTAGGAATATCATCAGGATTGATTGGTATTTGATGATACGCTTTGATTAGGTCAATGTGACTAAAAATTTTAGTGTTGCGTAAATTAGCAGTAAAATCAGCTATACACGAAATCGGATATCTGTCTTTTACAGTTTGCGCATTCAAGGCACGATAATCACCTACAGGTCTCCACTCCACAGTTCCTTTTTTTGGAACCATGTGCAAAGGTGATGCATAATTGCTACATGAAGGTCTTAAATGTCCGAGTTGTATCATATTTTGAAATTCCATTTTAGCGATTTTCAGGCGATCCGGAGCTAACCTTCGAGGTTTTGCCACAACTGGAGGTCCTTTTGTTGTAATAAAATGCATCGTGTTGTGTTTAACAGGCTGATTAGGATCTGGTAATTTTGTTATAGATGGAATTTTTTTTAGAAGTTCATTATATATACTATCGATATTGATTGTTTTTACTGAATGAATGGATGCACATTTCATGTGGCCTGTCGTTTCAAATTTTGTTTTTAAGTCCCTTAGACATTTATGACGGAGATCTGGGACCAATTCGAAATTATGGAGAAAATCTGCTCCCAATATTGGTGTACAAACATTTGCCACTAGAAAAGTCCAATTAAACTTTCGCCTTAAGTTAAAGTCTAGAGAAAGGGTTTGTTGACCATAAACATTTATAGTTGAAGAATTAGCAGCCAAAAGCGTTTGTACGGGTGGGTTCCGTTTTTGTAAATTATTGGCAGGAAGGATTGACACATCCGACCCTGTGTCGACCAGAAAAGAAACATTTGTTGTCCGGTCTTTAATGAACAGGCGACGTGACTGCTGAGGCAAAGAATAAGTCGCCTCTACTCTTTGCTTATTTCGTTTCCCGACCAAGAACATGGTTTTACGCATTTTTCTTCTTTACATTTTGTTCCAAATCGTCGATGGTACCAACAAATAGATGAATCGCGCTTAGCACTGTTATTTCGCTCGCAAGGTTTACTCGAATTTCTACGGTATGGTGATCGCCCACGTGAAAATGCAATTTGATCGATGCGCTTATTTAGTTTTTCAATTTCTCTCATAAATTTATATTCTATTGACTCTTCATTCGCGCTGGACACGGTAAATGCAGAAAGAGGGGACGGAGTAACTTCCGAAATCCGATCCGAAATTTCCGCAGCCTTTTCAAGGGTTAAATCAGAAACAGCCGCTAAAATTGTTTGAACAGAATTTGGTAAACGCGTCAAAAATAACTCTAACATTAAATTGTCAGGAACATTTAGGGATTCCGCGCGACGTTTCATGCTACGTAATAAGGTTTCAGATTGCCTAGTTCTTCCCCAGACAATAGTTGCCGCATTTCTTGCTGAGATGACTCTCCCGAACGCGCAATTAATTCCTTTTTTAAGATGCCATAAGGATCGGTAGCATCCGGTTGCATTAATATGTCACGAACAATAGATGCAATATCGGGTGGAAGATGCGACACAATATAGTTATATTTTGTAACAGATTCTGTTATTGCTTTGGGGGTAGCTAAAGCAAATGTACTTTCGCACATTACAAACCAAAGCGCCGGATCCGATCTATTATATATGGGGATTTGAACAGCATCGACATTAGACATGATTTATAATTGTTAATATAGAAAAAGCACAGTTAAATCAAAATAAAATTCGCGAGTTAAAATTTTACTGTAAAATAATAGAAGAAATATCAGAAAAATGATTCAGAAGTACTTATCTGTTTTGCAGCTAACATATCCATAATCATTCTGCATGATTTACTTCGCCGATCCAGTGGCGTGGTCGGTAGCATCAGCTCCTCCCACACCGCTGGACCCTGGTTCGAATCCAGCTAGCGGCATGGATGTCTGTGTTGTCCCTGTGATGTGTATTAAAAATGTATGTACTGTATTTCATGTATTAATAAAGTGTTCTGTATATTGTGGATCATTCGAGGTAACAGCCACTGTAGCTACAAACCTCAAAAGCATTGTAAACTCAAACTCAAATGATTTACTTCATCACAATGGAACAAAGTCTCCTGAACAATCTACAAAAATCTCACTTTCCAATTGCTCATGGTATTTTTCTATAGTCCAGAGGTCACCAAATATCCCGATTGGTGGTCATAAAATAACACGCAGATGTTTAACTTAATTGTATTTTTATTCTACAGAGCTATGAGCGCAAATTCTGACTCCATCTATTATAGAACAACCAACTAATTAAAACGTAAACAAATTACCGTCTGCGATCGCTATGGTAACCGCTCAAGGCATTGCCATTCTAAACTGCGAAATATTTCCAACCTTCCGTGGTAACCATAGCAATCACCATAAAAGCAACCTCGGTAAACTTGTACAATTTTTCTAGTAGAGAGAATTTTAATAGAGTCCACACGCATGCGCAGTTTGTTAGTTTGCAATATCGGTTAGGAACGGCGAAAATGCATCCGAGCCCGATACAAAAAGTATACAAAAATAAATAAATAAATAAATAAAAGATTTAATGATATTTAAAAATTGTTTCAAATGTGATATCCCATTTAAAAAAAAATCTTATAAAATTTACTATTAAATAAAAATTTGAATTCAAGCTTATGAAAAGAGCAATTTGGTATCGAATAAAAATATCCTTCATACCTAAAATGATTCCCATATTTCTTGTCCTTTAAGAAGAAAATTTGATGGACATATTAAAGAAGTGTATTGAATAAATGGATAGTGTTTATAGAAATTACTATTTGTATGCTGAAGAATCAAAATACGTTTTCAATTTCCTATAAAAAGAGTACATCTTCAGGGGTGTAGTCGTAAAAAAACCACAGGTTACACGATCGACGCAGAGGGTATATGCTCAAGGCCAGAGCCGTCCCTAGCGAAGGCGAGGCCGTGTGCGAGAACTTTTGCGAGGCCTTTCCTTTCTAGGGTCTTAAGGCAAATCGGACCAGGTTGACATTAAGTTTTAGGTTTTCGTGTATATGAATAAATTCTATTAGTCACACCCGCTGTTTATCTCTCAAAGTTCGTTCTCGGAAACTGTGTAAGTTAGAGACTTGAAATTTTGCATACTTATAGCTGAATTCTTCCGATCTTATGCAAATCATAAAATTTTGAAAAAGTCTTACATGATCTTAATTAAATGGACTAATTCAATTCTATCTGACCATTTCTGAGATTTAAATTTTAAAACAAAGCCTTAATTTCCGTTTTTTTTTTTTTTTTTTTTTTTTTTTTCGAGCAGGTTAGGTGGCGTAATGATAGCACATTTACGTACTATTCAAAAGGTTCCGTGTTCAAAGTTGGGCATGAAAGTTTGAAAAATTTCCCTTGAAATAGATTTTATTAACCTCCGAGGCTATTTCTTTCAGACAAGCTAAAAAATGTCGTGTCATCAGCCCTGAATTTCCTACTTAACCGATTTTGATAATTATTTTTTTAAATTAAAGCTATTTATTTGTAGTTGTGCCCATTTTAGTTATTTTTTAATTTATTTCCATTTTTATATTTTAATTTTAATTTTAAATGCCTTTTTACGATATTTCTTGAAAAATCAAAACGGTGGCAACTCAGTTTAGCTTTTCTGTCGATAATAAAAATTTCTTATCCAAAATCATTGCGTATAATTATGAACTAATTGAGGTAAAAAATATATATATTTGCTGAGAAATAATATTAATAATGTAAATAAAATAACAGAAAATAATTTATGATAAAAATTAATGTCAAAAGCAAAATAAGAAAAATTTCAAATGAGGAAAATGATGTCATTCAGCAACCAGAAAAATGGGAATTACAATATTATTACGGTTGCCTTTTTCATATTACTAGTAACAGTAACTTTAAAAAAATCATTTGAAGAGAAAATGACGTCACTATTTAAAGCATCTCATTTTTATTCATAACGATATTAGGTACTACTCTGTTATCCCGTCGACCAATTTCGCCAAATTATACAAATCGCCAAACTAATAGCCAAATTATACATATTGACATAATTTTTATTTTAAATAACGAAAAAACAAATAATTAGTAGAATATTAATAAAAGTATTAATAAAAAGTCGAAATAAAAATCACTTAATGACATTTTAAACACATGAATCGTATTTAATGTCATTGAATGTGACATTCACGATCATCCATTATTTGCATTTAATCTTATAGTTTGGCGATAATTTTTGGTCGACGGGATAACCTAGTAGTACCCGATATTACATTTCAATATTTCTTTTCATAATGGACACTGAGATTGAGATTTTACTTTCAGGTGACTTCAGTTAGTGAAAATAATGTCACAGTAAAAATGAAATTAGTTTTTTTTTTTTTTTTTTTTTTTTTTTTAATAAAACTATTTTTCTGTAAGTGCATATAAAATAAAATTTTTGGATTTTGCCGGCACTCAGATTACAATTTTAACTGAATATGTGCAAATATTTGCATGCAAAATTGTAACTAGCAAATTTGACATTTAGTTTGGAAATATATATTGATTCAATAATGTAATTACTTTTGCTTTTTTTTTTAAACCAAATCGATCGGGCCTTTTAAACATTTCATTCGTCGAATTTGACGGGATTCCACTCGTTTTATTGTTAAATTGCATTTCCTTTTACTCAGAGTCTATAAAAAAGCGTTTAAACTAAAGAAAAAATGCGTTTTTGATGAATCTAGTCAATGAAGAAGTAGCACGTCAAATTGTATCTCTTTATTATTCCGCAATTCCAATGTCTCAGAGAGAAATTGCTATTCAATTGGGTATTTCACGCCGTTCTGTTTGCAATTATATTGATAAACACAAGAAAAATGAAGTTAGTTCATTGCAATCTAAACGGGGTCGCCCTTCTAAAAGGCATCTATCGATTTTTTTTTTATTTTTTTTATTTATTTATTTTTTTTTTTTTTTCCTAATCGGAGGTGAAATTGAATTCTGCAATGGCAGAATCTACATTCAACTTGTTATTCTATTTTTTCTCGTTTTTGTCATTTAAGGTCAACATTTGATGAAAAGTATTTTATAAATTACAGTGCAGTGCCAATTACCGGAACTCCACTTAAGAGCCTGCATCAGTCAAACCGAAACTCAAAATCCGATCACAAACCTATGCGTGTTGCCACCAGGAAGGCGTATCCCGAACCCAAAGATTGACACCTTAAAAGACCAATGATATTTTCCAAGCTTGTAATTAATAAGAAAATGGTCATCTCACGCCACCCTTTACCTCCAGGCGATAAAAAGGGGATAAGATACCCCAGGAAGAAAAAAGCCATTAGCAAATGCTAAAAACTCTCGCACCTTTTCAATACTGATAGCCCGAGGGATATGTGCATTTGGATAGTTTCTTCGAGATAATTTCTGACCAAAACACTCGGATCCGTTTTAAAACAAGTCGACATTGACCTTTTTTGTTAGATAGTTTCAAGTGAAATTTATATGTAATTTTAAAAGACAGCATACAGATCGTGATTATTATGTCAGAGATTGCACATTAAACATTTTCCAAAGAATCTCCTCTACATTTTAATATTTTTAAATGATTTTTTTAGCATTGAATAGCTGAGATCATTGAACTGTACAAAGACCGTTTTATATTTTTTCGATTTTGTTACGAGTATTTTATAGTGACTTACATCAATAGAGCGAAATCCCAAGATAGAAATTTTTAAAATATCTCGTTTGTATTTTAATATTTTTAAATGATTTTTTTAGCATTGAACAGCTGAGATTTTTCGGTATAAAGACCGTTTTGTACTTTTTTTTAATTTTGTTTACAGGTGTTTTAAAGAGGCTACTTCAGTCAAGTGAAATCCAATGGAAGAAATTTATAAAAATATCTCTTCTACATTTTTATATTTTTAAATGATTTTTTTGTCATTGGATAGCTGAGATCTTTTGGTACAAAGACCGTTTTGTACTTTTTCGACCTTGTTTATTTAAAAAGCTATTTCAGTCAAGTGAAATCCCATTGTAGAAATTTATAAAAATATCTCTTCTACATTTTAATATTTTTAAATGATTTTTTTGTCATTGGATAGCTGAGATCTTTCGGTACAAAGACCGTTTTGTACATTTTCGACTTTGTTTAAGGGAATTTTAAAAAAGCTACTTCAGTCAAATGAAATCCAATGGAAGAAATTTATAAAAATATCTCTTCTACATTTTAATATTTTTAAATGAATTTTTGTCATTGGATAGCTGAGATCTTTCGGTACAAAGATCGTTTTGTACTTTTTCGACTTTGTTTAGGGAAATTTTAAAAAATCTACTTCAGTCAAGTGAAATCCAGTGGTAGGAATTTATAAAAATATCTCTTCTACATTTTAATATTTTTAAATTATTTTTTGGCATTCGATATCTCAGATCTTTCGGTACAAAGACCGTTTTGTATTTTTTCGACTTTGTTTAGGGGAATTTTAAAAAAGCTATTTCAGTCAAGTGAAATCTAATGGTAGAAATTTATAAAAATATCTCTTCTACATTTTATATTTTTAAATGATTTTTATGTCATGGGATGGCTGAGGTCTTTCTGTACAAAGACCGTTTTTTACATTTTCGACTTTCTCTAGGGGAATTTTAAAAAAGCTACTTCAGTCAAGTGAAATCCAATGCTAGAAATTTCTAAAAGTATCTCTTCTACATTTTAATATTTTTAGATGATTTTTTTTAGTCATGGGATAGCTCAGATCTTTCTCTACAAAGACCGTTTTGAACTTTTTCGACTCTGTTTAGGGGAATTTTAAAAAAGCTACTTCAGTGAAGTGAAATCCAATGGTAGAAATTTATAAAACTATCTCTTCTACATTTTAATATTTGTAAATCATTATTTGGCATTCGATATCGCAGATCTTTTGGTACAAAGACCGTTTTGTACTTTTTTGATTTTGTTTACAGTTGTTTTAAAGAGGCTACTTCAGTCAAATGAAATCCAATGGTAGAAATTTATAAATATATCTCTTCTACATTTTAATATTTTTAAATGAATTTTGTCATTGGATAGCTGAAATCTTTCGGTATAAAGACCTTTTTTTTTTTTTTTTTTTAACAGCTGTTTTAAAGAGGCTACTTCAGTCAAGCGAAATCCTATAGTAAAATTTTATAAATATGTTTTTTCGACATTTAAAGATTTTTAAATGATTTTTTTTGTCATGGGATAGCTGAGATCTTTAGATACAAATACCGTTTTGTATTTTTTTTTTTTTTTTTTTTTTTTTTTTTTTTTTTGTTTACAGGTGTTTTAAAGAGGCTACTTCAGTGAAGTGAAATCCAATGGTAGAAATTTATAAAAATATCTCTTCTACATTTTAATATTTTTAAATGATTTTTTTTTTTTTTTTTTTTTTTTTTTTTTTTTTTTGTCATTGGATAGCTCAGATCTTTCTGTACAAATACCGTTTTTTACATTTTCGACTTTGTTTAGGGGAATTTTTAAAAAGCTTACTTCAGTCAAATGAAATCCAATGGTGGAAATTTATAAAAATATCTCTTCTACACTTTAATATTTTTAAATGATTTTTTTGTCATGGGATAGCTGAGATCTTTCGGTACAAATACCGTTTTGTACTTTTTTAATTTTGTTTACAGATGTTTTAAAAAAGATACTTCAGTCAAGTGAAATCGAATGGTAGGAATTTATAAAAATATCTCTTCTACATTTTAATATTTGTAAATCATTATTTGGCATTCGATATCGCAGATCTTTTGGTACAAAGACCGTTTTGTACTTTTTTGATTTTGTTTACAGGTGTTTTAAAGAGGCTACTTCAGTGAAGTGAAATCCAATGGTAGAAATTTATAAAAATATCTCTTCTACATTTTAATATTTTTAAATGATTTTTTTTTTTTTTTTTTTTTTTTTTTTTTTTTGTCATTGGATAGCTCAGATCTTTCTGTACAAATACCGTTTTTTACATTTTCGACTTTGTTTAGGGGAATTTTTAAAAAGCTTACTTCAGTCAAATGAAATCCAATGGTGGAAATTTATAAAAATATCTCTTCTACACTTTAATATTTTTAAATGATTTTTTTGTCATGGGATAGCTGAGATCTTTTGGTACAAATACCGTTTTGTACTTTTTTAATTTTGTTTACAGATGTTTTAAAAAAGATACTTCAGTCAAGTGAAATCGAATGGTAGGAATTTATAAAAATATCTCTTCTACATTTTAATATTTTAAATGATTTTTTGGCATTCGATATCTCAGATCTTTCGGTACAAAGACCGTTTTGTACTTTTTCGACTTTTTTTAGGGGAATTTTAAAAAAGCTACTTCTGTCAAGTGAATTCCAATGGTAAAAATTTATAAAAGTATCTCGTCTACATTTTAATATTTTTAAATGATTCTGTTGTTATGGGATAGCTAAGATCTTTCGGTACAAAGACCGTTTTGTACTTTTTGATTTTGTTTACAGGTGTTTTAAAGAGGCTACTTCAGTCAAATGAAATCCAATGGTAGGAATTTATAAAAATATCTCTTCTACATTTTAATATTTTTAAATGATTTTTTTGTCATGGGATGGCTGAGATCTTTCTGTGCAAAGACCGTTTTGTACTTTTTCGACTCTGTTTAAGGTAATTTTAAAAAAGCTACTTCAGTGAAGTGAAATCCAATGGTAGCAATTTATAAAAATATCTCTTCTACATTTTAATATTTGTAAATTATTATTTGGCATTCGATATCTCAGATCTTTTGGTACAAAGACCGTTTTGTACTTTTTTGACTTTGTTTAGGGGAATTTTAAAAAAGCTACTTCAGTGAAGTGAAATCCAATGGTAAAAATTTAGAAAAATATCTCTTCTACATTTTAATATCTGTTAATTATTATTTGGCATTCCATATCTCAGATCTTTCGGTGCAAAGACCGTTTTGTACTTTTTCGCCTCTGTTTAGGGGAATTTTAAAAAAGCTACTTCAGTGAAGTGAAATCCAATGGTAGAAATTTATAAAAATATCTCTTCTACATTTTAATATTTTTAAATGATTTTTTTGTCACTGGATAGCTTAGATCTTTCTCTACAAAGACCGTTTTGTACTTTTTCGACTTTGTTTAGGGGAATTTTAAAAAAGTTACTTCAGTCAAGTGAAATCCAATGGTAGGAATTTATAAAAATATGTCTTCTACATTTTAATATTTTTAAATGAATTTTGTCATTGGATAGCTGAAATCTTTCGGTGCAAAGACCGTTTTGTACTTTTTCGACTCTGTTTAAGGGAATTTTATAAAAGCTGTTTCAGTCAAGTGAAATCCAATGGTAGAAATTTATAAAAATATCTCTTCTACATTTTAATATTTTTAAATGATTTTTTTGTCATTGGATAGCTTAGATCTTTTTGTACAAAGACCGTTTTGTACTTTTTCGACTTTGTTTAGGGGAATTTTAAAAAAGCTACTTCAGTCAAGTGAAATCTAATGGTAGAAATTTATAAAAATATCTCTTCTACATTTTAATATTTTTAAATGATTTTTTTTGGCATTTCATAGCTGCGATCTTTCGGTACAAAGACTGTTTTGTACTTTTTTGATTTTGTTTAGAGGGGTTTTAAAGAAGCTACTTCATTCAAGCAAAATCCTATAGTAGAATTTTATAAATATATCTTTTTATTTTTAAAGATTTTTAAATGATTTTTTGGCATTCGATATCTCAGATCTTTCGGTACAAAGACCGTTTTGTACTTTTTCGACTTTGTTTAGGATAATTTTAAAAAAGCTACTTTAGTCAAGTGAAATCAAATGGTAGCAATAACAAAAAAAAAAAAGAATATTTTCTACATTTTAATGTTTTTAAATGTTTTTTTTTTTTTTTTTTTTTTTTTTTTTTCCATTGGATATCTCAGATCTTTCGGCACAAAGACTGTTTTGTACTTTTTCGACTTTGTTTAAGGGAATTTTAAAAAAGCTACTTCAGTCAAGTGAAATCCAATGGAAGAAATTTATAAAAATATCTCTTCTACATTTTAATAGTTTTAAAATATTTTTTGTCATTCGATGTCTCAGATCTTTCGGTACAAAGACCGTTTTGTACTTTTTCGACTTTGTTTACAGGTGTTTTAAAGAGGCTACTTCAGTCAAGTGAAATCCATTGGTAGAAATTTATAAAAATATCTCTTCTACATTTTAATATTTCTAAGTGATCTTTTTGTCATTGGATAGCTGAGATCATTCGGTACAAAGACCGTTTTGTACTTTTTTTAATATGTTTACAGGTGTTTTAAAGAGGCTACTTCAGTCAAGTGAAATCCATTGGTAGAAATTTATAAAAATATCTCTTCTACATTTTAATATTTTTAAATGATTTTTTGGCATTCGATATCTCAGATCTTTCGGTACAAAGACCGTTTTGTACTTTTTCGTCTTTGTTTAGGGGAATTTTAAAAAAGCTATTTCAGTCAAGTGAAATACAATTGTAGAAATTTATAAAAATATCTCTTCTACATTTTAATATTTTTAAATGATTTTTTGGCATTGGATAGCTGAAATTTTTCGGTACAAAGACCGTTTTGTACTTTTTTGATTTTGTTTATAGGTGTTTTAATGTGGCTACTTCAGTCAAGTGAATTCCAATGGTAGAACTTTATAAAAATATCTCTTCTACATTTTAATATTTTAAAATGATTTTTTTGTCATTGGATAGCTGAGATTTTTCGGTGTTAAAACCGTTTTGTACTTTTTTGGTTTTGTTTACAGGTGTTCAAAGAGGCTACTTCAGTCAAGCGAAATCCTTTAGTAGAAATTTATAAATATATCTTTTCTACATTTAAATATTTTTAAATGTTTTTTTGGCATTGGATATTTGAGATCTTTCGGTACAAAGACCGTTTTATATTTTTTGGATAGTGTTATGGGAGTTTTAAAGAGGCTTACTTCAATCAAGCGAAATCCTATGAAGTTTTGAAGTTCATATAAATATATATTTTCTCTTCTACATTTTAATATTTTTAAATGATTTTTTTAGCATTGAATGTTAGAAATTTATAAAGATATCTCGTCTACAAGTAAATATAAACTGATGATTACCTCAATCAAGTAAAATCCCATGGTAGAAATTTATAAAGATATCTTTAAGATCATTTAAAAGTCATTTGTAAAGATCATTTTAATGTAATTTTTTTCATTATATAACTGATATCTTTTTTTACAAAGAACGTTTTATATCTTTTCGATTTTGTTACGGGTATTTTAAAGTGACTTGCTTCAATAGATCTAAATCACATTTTAGAAATTTTTAAAGATATCTCGTTTGTATTTTAACTGTCTTTAAACTTTTTTTAGGCGGGTGGGGTATTAGATATCGGAGATTTCTCTGTACAAACACCTTTTTACATTTTTTCGATTTTTAACGGGTATTTTAAAGTGGCTTACTTGAATAGAGAGAAGTCCCATTATAGAAATTTATAAAGATATCTCGTCAACATTTTAATTTTTTAAATGATTTTTTTAGCATTGAATTTCTGAGATATTTCTGTACAAATACCGCTTTATATTTTTTTCGATTTTTTACGGGTATTTTAAAGGGGCTTACTTCAATGAAGCGAAATCCTATCACAGAAATTTATCGAAATATCTCGTCTATATTTTAATAATCTTTTTTATATTGAACAGCTGAGATCTTTCTGTACAAAGGCCGTATTACAATTTTTGATTTCGATACAGGTATTTTAAAGTGACTTACTTCAGTCAAGCGAAATCCCATTGTAGAAATTTATAAAGATATCTCGCCTACATTTAAAAAAAAAATATTTTTATTTTTATTTTTTTTCTCTTACATTGAATAGTTTTTACGATTTCATTTATTTTAAAGAGGCTACTGCAGTTAAACGAAACAATGCCTTCGCCTTAAAACTAATGCTATGAAAGAAATTTATAAAAGTGTATCGTCTGTGTTTTAATAGTTTTAAGTTTTTTTTTTTTACTTTGCCTAGTTGATATCGATTTGCACAAAGGCCATTTTCTATTTTTTCGATTTATTTTACGGGAATATATATATATATATATATATATATATATATATATATATATATATATATATATATATATATATATATATATATATATATATATATATATATATATAAAACTTTAATCAAACGAAACAATTTACTAGCTTATGATAATTCTTTCGACGATAATCCAACGGTCAAAATTTATAAATAAGTCTCGTCTGCATTTTAATATTTTTCCCCTTTAATAGCTCAGAGCGATCTCTTCAAAGGCCTTTTTCTACTTTTTTAATTTTCTTTACAGGACAGTTTCATTTTCGGAACCGTTTTCAAAAGTGATAATATCCTCATATTTAAAATCTACAATCAGTATCGAAAAAAGTAAAAAGCGGCCTCTGTACAAACCATCGTCAGCTATACTATGCAGAAAAAAAAAATAATTAAAAATTGGAATGGAAATATGGTACCTTTAAAAAAATCTTCCATAGGTTTAGTATAATTGAGTTTGTCTTTTTGCGTGACTGAAAAAACCACTATTCTAAAACTTAGATCAGTTAGACTATGACAGGCTTTGGAATATATGCGTATTATTTAGTTAAAATAGTATAAGAACTTTAAAAATCATTCGTTTATCTTTCTGAAAGGGAAAAACAAAGGAAAGACAATTTATATACAATAAAGCATAAATATATCATTTACGGATGTGAATTTTACCGCAACAGAATATATTTTCTAAAGTATTGTAAATTAGTCATAATTTTCGATAGAAGTGTCAAAATAAATATATTTCTATCTTTTAAATTAGTGTTATCCAATTTAATCATGAATTGCATAATAATTACTTTATATTTTAGAGTGGGTATACTGCAAACTTTTATTGATTAAAATAGAAATATTTATGAAAAGGAACATTTAAACTAATTCATTAAGAATTGTCTAAAAGAATGATAAGAAAACTTTAATACAAATGTATTTATTCGCGAATATTGTGGTGGTTACTCCGTAACCCCCCCCCCCCCCCTTATGTTTAATTTAATTCATTTTTATTAGCCATTTTATTTCCTATTACCTCTTTTTTATTAATGTTCTCAATTTAAATTTTATTTCGATTTCGCTTATTTTCATATCGTCGCCTGTAATGTTTTCTTTCTTACTTAGCTTTCGAATGTTCCAAGCCGGTAAAATCCTGTTTGAAATTCATTCCTTCCGGTTTAGAAAACTTTCGAGAACTTTCTCGCTACTTCTGTGGGTGGAACTTCCGTTTATTCGGACACACCCCTAGCCTATCAAATTCCTTTCCGCAGGTGACGTATTTTAAGTCATTCTGCACAGGGCCACCTGCTTTGGCCTCCCCTCTTTACGTAATTATCAATTCTGTTTTTATTAAATTCATATTTCTCCATACTTTACATCGTAAATTGGCTTATTTTTTCCTCACCCCCTCTTTTGCTCACTGCCAAATTGGCGTATTTTGGGATTCCAGTAACCTTTCGTCTTTTTCCCCTTGGCTCTCGGCCACCTGTCGGAGTTGCACCGCTAGACACCTGCCGTAATGGTTGCGGTCGGATGATTGTAAGTTTTTTTGATGGAAATGCCGGGGCATGTGTGCTCCCTTCGAGACCGTTACATACGGTCAACATCTCATTCTGTTTTGATCACGCCATGGTTTAAGAATAGGCTGATTTTTTAGTGCGGTGAGGAGCATCTCCCCTTCAAAAGCATCCAAAATGTTATTGTGTTCTGTGCCTTCGCTTTTCGGATTTTACAATGTAAATAAGGGCACACCATAGACCTTCTGTTGGTTGTTCTCGTGGTGCCTTCATAACTAAAATTGGAATGTCGTCATATGTCTTCTAAGTATTAATTTTGTTTTCATCATCTCATCGTTAACAATTTTCTTCAACTGCCCAAATTTCTTCATTAATCTTTTCATATAATTGCCGTCCTCTGAATAAACAAGCAGAGGTGAAGCTGAGAAGATTTTCGTTTGTGAAATTGAAGAAGTTTTATTTACATAAAGTTTATTTATTTTCATTATTTGGCCCATCTTTATACTAATATATTTGAAAAATTTACGGGGCGCTTCAAAGAAGATATTGGTGTACATCTATGCACAATTGAGAATATAGGTATATCTCTATATTATTCTTCTTCTGATATAAATGTTTTGAAAATACATGTTTAAATGATGTCATGAAGGAAATGATGATATTTTCCCTTTTGAATCACAAAAAAATTTGTAGTTCGTGCTCTCAAGAGATATATATATATATAAAAAAAAATGTGTTGTACTGAAAGATGTTGGTTTTGTTTGAAACATGTTAATTTTGGAGAAATATCTTCATTTATAAAGTTTTTTCTACTATGAGAAACAAAAAATGTTTCTATAAAGAAGAATTTCGAGTTTCATGTTAAAAAAAAATACAAGTCTTACACAAATAAATAAATATTAATTTTCAACCAAATAATGTGTATTAATTTCCTGTGCATGTTTGGATTCACTACTCATCATCTGCCAAGGACTATACAGGTAACTTTACCTTTTCTTCAAATTTATATTTTATAATTTTGTATTTAATTTATCTTTTTTTCAAGATTAAAAGAATATTTTTATTATTTTGAGTGAAGTAAGGATAGTCACTTGGGTCGTTTGCAGGCCCCCATTCTCCGCGATGTGCTGTCACTATCACGATCATTTATTTGGCCTAATTGTGGGTAGAAGCAAATAAAAAGTGCTTTTTCCACTATCAAGTAAACATAACATTATTTTCCTTTGATGCCATGACCAAAGCGTGTCCAACATTCCATGACCATCCATTTTTCCTTTGCCACCATCGTATTTTTGTTATATTTATACATATTGTCGTCATTATCTTCAGTTAATTCTTCATTATTTTTCAAGTTATTTTCTTCATACATTAATATTATTAATTATATTTTATTGAGAGTGGTGCAGTAATTAATTGCAACATATTGATTCTATACTGAAATAATATTTTTCTGGAGCAGTCCATGATATATATATAACATAATTTTTCCATATATATTTTTTCTTGTCTTGCTATATTTTGCAACTAATATATATATGCATTATTTAACGGAGGTACTGGTAAAAATTATTTTTCATGCTAAGATAAATTATTCTTCTTGTCATACATATAATAATTTATGTTTTGAGCCATATTATATATAAATATTTACATAAAATATTTGGGTCTTATATTCTTCATATGATACTAATATGTTAGTATACGTTTTCTTCTTTTTTTAATATATAAAAATGGTTTATGACGTATATGAAAGTCATCAATATTTTAAATAACGAGTCAATTTATATATATATTATTCATCACAAGACCAGTCAATAACCAAATTTATCATGTCATATATTGAGCTCTTATATTAAATTTTTCATCATGCCTCCAAAAGCCAAACTAAATATTGCAATCCAACCTTTCGACGGTAACCCTCAGACTGTAGAATTTTTCTTCGATCAATTATCTGACTTACAGGAACTAAATAACTTTACAGACAAGGAACTTTTTGTTCTCTTTAAATCAAAACTTGAGGGCACCGCCTTACTCTTCTTTCTTGAAACTCAGTCACAGCTCAAGAACTCTAATTTTAATGAAATTCGAAAGGCATTTATAGACTATTTCTTACCCACAAAAAAATCTGTTTCTCTAAAATCTTTACAGAACTTGACCTTAGATTCAAATGAATCAGTTAAAAATTTTGCTTTTCGCCTAGATAAACTACTTCGACTTGCTTACCCAAAATTGGATCTTTCTGCTCTTAATTCATTAAAGTTTACTCATTTTCTTGAGGCTTTACCTAAACAAATCAAACGTAAAATCTTAGAAGAAAATATTACGTCCTTCGAATTAGCTCTTGAACGAGCAACTTTTCTTCAAAATATTTATGACTCTCCCCCTAAAAAATCTTATGAAAATTTTAATCAAGCCTATTGTATCGATTCTGAAAATGTCCACGATAATTCTAGTAGTACTCTTCATAAAACTCCTATAAAGCATACGAAGGATAAAATTTATCACAATTCTCAAACCAACTACTCTCCTTTACAAACTCAAAAGGACAGTTCTCATACTTCTCGTAATTTTCAAAGAAGACCTAGGACATTTTCGCCTTCTCCACCGAGACAAGAGGCTACAAATAAACGTAACAATAATTTTCGTCATCAAAACTTTCACCGGAAACGTCCTTATCAACCAACCTTTGACAAATATTCTCACAAAAAAAAATTCTACATCCTTTTATCACAGACGAGATGTTGTGCAGTGTGCGTTCTGTGGGAAATTTAATCATCGTATGGACTCATGCTACAAATTCAAAAACATTATTGGTAATTCTAATCAAAACTCTTCAACTCAGGTTTCGTCTCCCCCTTACAGAAAGAAAAGCCACACCTCTTCTTCTTCTGAAAATAACAACGTTTATCATTTAAACAAATAAGGGAGACTGGTTCTACTGACCGCCTTCTCTCCCGTAATTCTCATTCAGGGTCAGTACACTTTGACAACAACAACAAACATCAACAATTGGACAAACGCTCGTCAGTCACTTTAGTGTCATCCACAGCTGTCCAAACTTCTCCTATGACATCAAAATTTAACAAATCTTCTTGTTCATATAACTCTTTGCCTTCCAAACAAAATTTTGAAATCAACGATGACATACAAGAAAATCATGTCATATGCAGTTCTTTTAACAACTCTTATGTTCTTCCATGCATTCTAATAAACGTTCAACATAATGAAATCTCCACATTAATAGATACTGGCTCAAGTTTGTCTCTCTTGGATGAAGAATGCTTTAATAGCATTAAATCCAGGCTTCATTACAAATTTTTATCCAGAAATGTATCTGTATCGACCATAAATTCTAAGGTCTTCTTCAAAGGATGCATAGAGATAGCATTTAAAATTGATAAATATTTCTTTCATCATGTATTTTACCTTACAAAAATTCAAAATGTTCACTTTCAAGCCATACTTGGTTTTGAATTTATTAACAAGCATTCTATTACTATTTCTCCAAGTTTTAGGTCTATCCTAATTAAGGACAAACACATTCCTTTTCAAAGTTATAATGAATCTCCTACTTGCTATTTTATGAATTCTGAATATAATTATGTGAATTCAAATGTACCATATTCTCTCGATGCACACAAAATGTCTTATTATGAAGAATCTATGTCAAATAATCTAACGAGTGATACTTACATTGATAATACTTGTGCAAATTATGATAATTCAAGTTTACAGTTGTCCAACAATTATACAACCTATCCTTATAATTATAATGTTCAAAATAATGGTTTGTTTACAAATAATATGGCTCATTCTGCTATGAATTTTCATAATCCTTATATTGATGATAATTTTACTTATTTTCCTAATTATTTTCCAACTGATTATGGTAATATGGTGAATTATGTGTCTACTAATGATAATAATATTCCTAGTAAGAATTTCTCATCTGAGAATACTAATGATGATAACTATTTTAGTGAAAAGCAAACTCATTTAAATTATGGTAATAAAGTCTTGGTGAATTCCAACATGGTACAATTACTCAATAGAGAAGTAATACCTCCTAATTCGTTTGTTTATTTACATGTTAAGTATCTCAATCCTCCATCTGAATATTTTGTTTTCAAACCAAATTTAAAAAATAAAGGTCTTATATTACATGAATCATTGCACTCAAAATCTTCCATTCAAAATGATTTATTTTTGGTTGTATGTCAGAATATATCAAAGCTCGATATTCATTTAAATAAAAATTCAATTATTGGTGAATGTATCAATGTAGATGAAAAAGATATTGAAGAATACTCTTTTGATTTAGAATTTGAAAACGAATATTGTACTTTAATTTTGCCATCTGAAGAGATTAAGAGAAAACGTATTCAAGAATTATCTCCAAATGACTTTGATCTTAAACATTTACCTCCTCATGAAAGGGAAGCTTTAACAAAATTATTATGTAGTAAAGCGCTTGCCTTTTCGAAATCTCTTGACACTTTAGGTCATACTGACCTGGTCAACCCTCAGTTTACTATGTTAAATTCTCATCCAGTAAAAACCTTACCTTTTCCCGTGCCTCAAGCTCTTGAACAAGAAGCTCTTGACCAAATTAATCAAATGTTAGACGCTGGTATTATTGAGAGGTCAAATTCATCTTGGGCGTGTCCCATGCTTCTTGTTAAAAAGAAGAGAACTGATATGTCTAAGCCTCAAAAGTATCGTTTGGCTCTTGATTTAAGATTGTTAAATTCGATTATAATCCCATCATCATATCCTCTTCCTAGAATTCAAAATCTATTGGTCCAGTTGTCAAAATTTAAATATTATACCACTCTTGACTTACCCTCTGCATATTGGCAGATTGCTGTACCTAAAGATATGCAAGATAAACTTAGTTTTACTACTCCATGGGGAATTTTTACCTATTTACGTCTAGTATTTGGCCTGAAGACGGCCGCCAGCACTTTCCAACAATTAATCGACTCTGTTATTCAATTATCTCAAATTGATTCCTGTTATGCATATCAAGACGATATTGTAGTGGGTGCTAATTCATTTGAAGAAATGTCCATGAAACTCACAAAGCTATTAGACACTCTCATTGCTAATAACATTACTCTGTATCCTGAAAAATGTGCATTTATGCAAACAAGCATTAACTTTTTGGGTTTCCAACTCACAGATCATAAAATTCTTCCTATTACAAGTAATATTTTAAAAATTACCTCCTTTCCAAAGCCTAAAACCAAGAGGCAAACAAAGAGTTTTATCGGCTTGTGTTCATTTTATAGATCAATTATACCTAATTTTTCTAAATTGATTGCTCCTCTCATCGAAGTCACCAAGCCTAAAAATAAATTTTCTTGGAAAACTGAGCAGGAAAATGCATTTAAAAAATTACAAAACATATTTTTTCAAAAACCTATGCTCAATCTCCCTAACTGGAATGAAACGTTTTATGTTAATACAGATGCCTCAAAAACAGCAATATCAGCTGTTCTTATGCAGAAATTTGATGGTGAACTAAAACCTATCTCCTATTATTCCAAAACTCTATCTGAATCAGAAAGGCACTACCCTGCCATCAAATTGGAACTTTATGCCATTTACAAAGGCATAACAGCTTTCAAATACTATATCTTTGGTCGACCCTTTATTCTATTGTCTGATGCAAAACCTCTCAATAATTATAAAAAAGCTACATCACCTGCTGATATTACTACTCGTTGGATGTTAGAACTGTCTGAATACTCGTACACATTCCAACATGTTCCAGGCAAAGAAAATGTCTTGGCAGATTTTCTAAGTAGAACTCCTCACATTCCTACTGAAGATCTCAATAATAATCCAGATCTTATTTCTTCACAAGAACCTCTACCTATTGTTGATAATCAAAACGATTTACATAATGACATTCCTCACTTTCCATGTGGTTTAGTTGACAAAATCCACCATACATGTCATCTTCAAAGTGACTCTTCACCTCCAAATAGTGATAATAATCAAGATCCATTATTAGAAATTCTTGATCACACCATCTTCTCTGAACAACAAAAGGACCCAAAAATTAAACAAATTTATGAAGATCTTAAAAATAACAAAAAATCTAAAAGTTTAAATGGCTACTATATTAATCCAAGTAATGAGTTACTTTGCTATAATGGTCATTTCTCTTCAGAAGATATCGAGCTACACAAAGCTGTTTTACCTCTATCACTTCGAGCAAAGGCCTTAAGAATTGCTCATATTACTCATACTGGAATTCATAAAACCATTGTTAATTTAAAGAAAAGATTTACCTGGAAAACCCTTGTTTCAGATACCATTAATTATGTCAACTCTTGTGAAATTTGTTTAGTAAATAAGAATCATAAAAAAAACACTGCTCCATACCTACCTGCACCACTCCCAACAGCTCCCAATCAAAAGGTCTCTATGGATTTACACGGCCCATTGAGAAATCGTCAATATGTGTTGACCATGATAGACCATTTCTCTCGTCATTTAGAATTATATGCCTTGAATAATATCAGTGCTGAGTCAGTTACAAAAGCCTTATTGCATTATATTTCCACTCATGGAAAACCCGAATTAACTCTCACTGATCATGGCTCTCAATTTACGAGTGATATGTTTTCATATTTTAACAAAAAGCTTGGCATTAAATTGGAGCATAGTTCTGTAGCCCATCCCCAAGCTAACGGTTTAAGCGAACGAGTCAATTCTCAAATAAAATCATCTGTGAACACAATGGCTTCACAAGGATGTGATGTACCGACTGCTCTAAAAATTCACCAATCCATATATAATGCTACACCTCATCCAGCTACAAAATTCTCTCCAAATCTTCTTCATTTTGGAAGAGAGATAAACGACATTTATTCCAATTATAAAACTCAAGTTTCATGGAAAATTCTCAATACTGCATATGAAATTCATAAATTGATGGATATTATTGAAAAAATATACTATCAAGCTTACAAGAATAACGAATCATCTAGACAAAAGGTGTACCAAAAATCCAGAGAAAAATTAAAGTTTTCCAACATCAATGTTAATGACATTGTTTACGTAAAATTTCCCAATGTGTTTAACAAGAAAATACAAGGCCCATATGTGGTGAAGAAAATAATTTCTCCTGTGCTCATTCAAATTCAAGATTCCAATAATAGTCATGCTTCCCCTATGTTGATTCACACTAATCGAATCTTGAAGCTTCAAAAGAGAAATGAAGCACTGCAACATCCTTCAGTTTCTTCTGAAAATGCATCACATGATCAATCAGCTGTTGATAATGCATCCTCCACTCCTGTCAGACAACACTCTTCTATTCAAGTTTCAAATCATGATGCTGCATGTAGCACATCTCCTACAATTCTTTCTTCTTCTAAGTGTCAACAAACATCTTCTTGTTCAAGTAAATCGGTACTGTCACAAGCTCCTCCTGATAGCACTCATACTGGTGTTAAAAACAAGTCCACTCAATATAAAAATTATGATCTTCGCCCTCGCAATCATAAACTGTATAAGAAATAGACTAACTTTCTTTTTCCTTTTTCAGGATGACTATTGCTTTGTAGTATAATCAGTCTAAGCTAGCCAGACTGATACTCCAGTAAGAAGAATCACTATGTAATTTTTTTTTCTTTTCTCCAAGCTGCAGGCAGCTGTTGTTATTTTTTTTTCTTCATTATTTAAGTCTTCTTCTCCCTGATACAATTCAGCAGTCATCCTCAGGATGTATGTATGATTTTCAATAGTTTTATTATTTACTGTATTTATCTATAAGTCATAATTATTACAATATATACATATAATCTCATGGATGCCATACTCTACTACTGTTAAATCTTATAAAGTCTTTAATTACAATAGTTGATGCAAAAAATGGAGAAAGAATTTGTCTTTTTATATTCTTGTTATAATACTATATCATTATTTAAAGTTATTTTTGACAAATATGCATTCTAATAAGAAAGGTGAAATTGTAATTGATATAAGGTAAACATAAAAATGAGTACTCATCAAATTATTTTCTCTATTGTGTCTGCTCTTTACAATGCATGCATGTTTTAACATTTAACCTCTTTAAAAAAAAAAAAAGAAAAGAAAGTGCATGATAAACTTATATATACTAATATTTCTTCTCTTCTTGGTGAAATATAGAAAGTGAATGACTCACCATAAGTAGTATATAATATTTTTTTTTTTGTATACTTTTGAGTGTTTATACTTTGGATCCAAAGATGTTTAATGAGTCATTATATATATTTATATAAAGCAAAATCTTGATTTATGACAAATGCAAAAGTGATCACTTACTTAATTTTTTTAAAATGTTTGAAAATTACAAGTAAATATGTTCTAGATATCTTCTATATAGAAATTTTGACACAATTGATTTTTCTTTGTAGGTTGACATTATCAAGTCATATATAAGTTGACATATTCATATAAATTTCTTCCTTTTTCGGAATATTAAACATCTTATGTTTTATGTTTATTTTGAATGAAGTATAGTATCAAAGGTATTTATGCAATTATTGTCAATTTATATTGAAAATGTTTAAGAATATTCCTTTATGAGAGTGTAAAAATTCTCTCTTTGAAATTATTATATTCACTTTGAAGATATTTTTATTGGAAAATAATATCATGCTTTTGTTACCATTCTTTTTGCAACTTATTATTTTATTTTCTGCGAAAATGTGTTATTGAATAATACTAAGGTTATTCATTTAAGATTTATTGAAAGCTTAAAAGGCTATGTGGTGATATAAGTAAATATTTTTTTATGAGAGCCTAACTAATCTCTCTGCACCATTTATATATATATTTTTTATTGTTCAATCTTCAACTTACAAATTCATTCAAGTTATCATGTGTTATTTGAAACCATATATTTTATATATAGTTATAGTATGATTCATATACAGTTATAGTATGTTTCATTTTGTTGACAACTAAGAAAATAGATATACATATTATTGTATAATCAAATATTTTGACATATGCTAAAGCATTCTACTGTTATAGTGCAGTTTGCACAGCCTAACAAGAGACTCGTTAAAGTTAAGGACTGTTGCACATAGACATAGACTTTAAATTTTTTTTTTGATATATATGATAGATACTTCTGGAAGAAATTTTGTATACCTTCCATGTTAACATATAAGGATTACTATCATAACAATAAGTATTTTTCTTTTAGTATTTGAACATCATGTAAACCAGTTAGTTATATTCCTATAACTATTTCTGATACATTTATTTTGTGTAATTATTTAGTATATTTGTACATGTGTTAGAAAATATTGTCTCGATGAAAAATTGTCATTTTTGTCATCTCACCAATATTTTCTTTTGGGGGACCCTGGGTAATATGTGGTGGTTACTCCGTAACCCCCCCCCTTATGTTTAATTTAATTCATTTTTATTAGCCATTTTATTTCCTATTACCTCTTTTTTATTAATGTTCTCAATTTAAATTTTATTTCGATTTCGCTTATTTTCATATCGTCGCCTGTAATGTTTTCTTTCTTACTTAGCTTTCGAATGTTCCAAGCCGGTAAAATCCTGTTTGAAATTCATTCCTTCCGGTTTAGAAAACTTTCGAGAACTTTCTCGCTACTTCTGTGGGTGGAACTTCCGTTTATTCGGACACACCCCTAGCCTATCAAATTCCTTTCCGCAGGTGACGTATTTTAAGTCATTCTGCACAGGGCCACCTGCTTTGGCCTCCCCTCTTTACGTAATTATCAATTCTGTTTTTATTAAATTCATATTTCTCCATACTTTACATCGTAAATTGGCTTATTTTTTCCTCACCCCCTCTTTTGCTCACTGCCAAATTGGCGTATTTTGGGATTCCAGTAACCTTTCGTCTTTTTCCCCTTGGCTCTCGGCCACCTGTCGGAGTTGCACCGCTAGACACCTGCCGTAATGGTTGCGGTCGGATGATTGTAAGTTTTTTTGATGGAAATGCCGGGGCATGTGTGCTCCCTTCGAGACCGTTACATACGGTCAACATCTCATTCTGTTTTGATCACGCCATGGTTTAAGAATAGGCTGATTTTTTAGTGCGGTGAGGAGCATCTCCCCTTCAAAAGCATCCAAAATGTTATTGTGTTCTGTGCCTTCGCTTTTCGGATTTTACAATGTAAATAAGGGCACACCATAGACCTTCTGTTGGTTGTTCTCGTGGTGCCTTCATAACTAAAATTGGAATGTCGTCATATGTCTTCTAAGTATTAATTTTGTTTTCATCATCTCATCGTTAACAATTTTCTTCAACTGCCCAAATTTCTTCATTAATCTTTTCATATAATTGCCGTCCTCTGAATAAACAAGCAGAGGTGAAGCTGAGAAGATTTTCGTTTGTGAAATTGAAGAAGTTTTATTTACATAAAGTTTATTTATTTTCATTATTTGGCCCATCTTTATACTAATATATTTGAAAAATTTACGGGGCGCTTCAAAGAAGATATTGGTGTACATCTATGCACAATTGAGAATATAGGTATATCTCTATATTATTCTTCTTCTGATATAAATGTTTTGAAAATACATGTTTAAATGATGTCATGAAGGAAATGATGATATTTTCCCTTTTGAATCACAAAAAAATTTGTAGTTCGTGCTCTCAAGAGATATATATATATATAAAAAAAAATGTGTTGTACTGAAAGATGTTGGTTTTGTTTGAAACATGTTAATTTTGGAGAAATATCTTCATTTATAAAGTTTTTTCTACTATGAGAAACAAAAAATGTTTCTATAAAGAAGAATTTCGAGTTTCATGTTAAAAAAAAATACAAGTCTTACACAAATAAATAAATATTAATTTTCAACCAAATAATGTGTATTAATTTCCTGTGCATGTTTGGATTCACTACTCATCATCTGCCAAGGACTATACAGGTAACTTTACCTTTTCTTCAAATTTATATTTTATAATTTTGTATTTAATTTATCTTTTTTTCAAGATTAAAAGAATATTTTTATTATTTTGAGTGAAGTAAGGATGGTCACTTGGGTCGTTTGCAGGCCCCCATTCTCCGCGATGTGCTGTCACTATCACGATCATTTATTTGGCCTAATTGTGGGTAGAAGCAAATAAAAAGTGCTTTTTCCACTATCAAGTAAACATAACAAATATATCTATTCATTTTTAATGTCAGAACCATTGTTATTTTCTTTCTACCCTTTCTTCTTTTCCCTTTGTCGTCTGCAGATGACAAAAAGTTAATTCTATTATTTTTTATAAATTAACGAATATTTCATTTTGATGTTGTCCGCAATTAAAGAATCTTTTTTAGAAATTAAACTTCAAATATATGGAAGAAAAATAATAAAAATGTTAAATGTGTTTTTATTCGAAATCAATAATGCTTTTAAAGTACATTTGAGATTGAATGCCTAGTTAAACAAACTTTTTGAAATCAACATGTATTTACATCATTTCTGAAATTCATTTCTGATCGAACTATCATGCATTCAGGAAAGGAAGTTTTTATTTTTTTATCCTAAACCAGCAAACAACATTTTACTAATAGCCACAGGCAAGATTTTACACCTTCGTCCCTGTAAGACTCCCTGGAGATAAACCCATATCGTCTTTCACCCTAATTACTTTTAAAGCGTCTCCCTTTTAAAGGCGGAGTTAAACACCATTTTCCACTATTTTAAATCAAAGTATTTCAAATTTTTATACAAATAGCATAGATTAAATTTTTGTAAAAATCAAAATAAAAAACATTTTCTGAAAGCTAAATAATTAAACTCTGCATGCTGTTTTACCAAATTTTAAAATGTCAAACAGATTTTTCGTAATAAGACATTAAAGGTGAATTTTAAAGACTATAAAATAACGCACTTGTATCGCCTTAAAATTAATAAAAGAAATAAAATTTCAGAATGACGTGCATAGTTTAAACCTACAGGTTTTCAAAACAACAAAAATTATTAAATTTGAGCAAAATGCAAAGGAATGAAAGCGATAAATTTCTTCCATTGAAATAACATTAGCCGTTCTATCTCGGAGCGTTACTGATGTAGGGCCATAACCGAACTTCCAACTATCCGAACAGCTTATTTCTCCCAAAAAAATTTTAACCGAACTTCCAGTTATCCGAATAGCCTATTTCTCCCAAATTTTTTTTTTAACCGAACTCCGAATTGTCCATTGTCTCCAAATATAATTAAACAAAAAAAATCATGCATCAAGCATAAATTATGATTCATTTTCCAACTCCAACACTTTCAGAATAGTGTAAAAAAACTTCACCGTTTAAAAAAATTAAATATTTCCTCTCATTTCACCATATGGAAATGTATATCACGCATGTCTAAATCGAATTTCAGCTGTTTCCATCTACAATCAGAAAATTATCTGATTTTTTTAGCAGCTCTGTTTATGATTGAGAGTTTTTATCCATTAACAACATGCATTGCAAAATTTAGTTCATTTAAGAGAAACATATATTTCAGTTGAAAATTACCCTTCAGCAATTTCCTCTAATAAGGAGAATGGTACGCAAATACGTTTGTGCAACACTGTATTTGAGGTATATTATATATATATAAATTGTAATATGCAAAAAACTAATTAAATATAAGAAAGCGTGCCGAATTTTAAAAAGTACTTTCCAGCAATTGCTACGCAAAACCGATTTATTTTGTGTGTCCCTGTAAATTAACAAAAAATGCTATGAATGCTCTGTTTTACGTGATCGTAGTAAAAGTCAGTGATATATCAGTTCAGATATATCAGCTTCCATACATTTGAAATAGCATAATGTCACTAAAATATTCTTCAAACGATTTTTCCTCTTATACTATAATGTAATCGTATTCTTTTGAGTGTCCCTGTAAATGAACCATTAATCGTGCATAGTTCAAATTTAATACCAAACATGGTTTGGTGACCCCAAATCAGTTTTATCATTTGCATGAAAATCCTTCATGAAAATCATGAAAAGCATTTACAAAAGTTAGATCGTGGAAATATGGACAGACAAACCGAATGAATAGGCACTTTTCAACTTTGTTAGAAAATGCTAAAAAAGAAAAAAAAATGATAGTGGATCAGAAAAGGGGGAATGTAAAACAAGAAAGGAGATGGTAAGAATCATAAGCTATAAAGAAAAGGAAATTAACGAGTGGTTAAATAGTGAAATACATGACCCTGGATATCAGATTTTAAATGACGATGAGATTGTGGAGAATTATGATGAAAATAAAAACGAATGCTCGGAAACTATCACATAATGCAGCCTTCAGATGTTTGGAAACAGCTATGAAATGGCTTGAACGGCAGAAGAACGTCGATGCTATTCAACTATAACGTATTTAAGCAGACTTATAGATATGCCAGCATCAAGCAGCAGTAAAAAAAAAAAAAAATTAGTTTAAATTTTAACCTCTGGAGTTCAGAAATTGATAGAAAAAAAATAATAATAAAGTGTAGAAAAATAAATAAATAAATTAATTAATTAATTAAAAAGACAAAGCATTTTTTAAGCACGCGAACAGTAACTGATGTTACCAGTCCTAAGCTTAGATAACGTGTGAAGGTTTTAGTATCGTCAGGAACATCCTTTAACCCGGGAGAACGCGCGCTTTTCAAGGTATGAATGATTTTACATTTGCCACCAATAAAATCTAATTATAACAGTCACTTTATTAAGACGGAGACAATTCTTACAAATTTTGCGATAAAATAAATTGACGATCACTTTTAAAAAATTAGTGGTTACAATTGTAAAAACCACACGCAGTCAGGGTCTTTTAGGCCCTGCGCGCGTCCTCGCGGGTTAAATTGTCTATCTATTTATCCGAACTAGAGTTGGTTCCAACTCGTTCGGATAATTGTTACGACATGGAAATTGCTGTTTTTGACCATTGAGAACACAAAATTTCTAATCTTCAAAGAGGATGTCTCGATAAAGCGGGAGGGGGGGGGGATAACTCCTCCCCCCGTTCCGTCTCTGAATTCAACACTGATATATACATTATTTAAATCCTTATGATGAAATACAGAGGGATTAATTATTTGACGTGGCTGATTATTATAATTTTTATATTAATCATGTAAGATCTTAAATATAATATTTCCCCCTTTCTAAACACGATTATTGATGATCGAAAAAATCTAATAAATATTCTCACAAGTTTTAGTAATAACAGAAAAATTTTGAGAAATACCTGAGCTCATGAAAAGATAGCGTGAATATTGAATGCGTTTAATTGAAATGGTAGATACAAATATAAAATTAATCACTTATCGTTGCTACACGCTCACTCTAACTATTGAATTAACGCCAATACGTATGCAATGAAGCGAAGAGGAAGCTGAGAGCTGTTATATCGAGTCTTTCAGAGTGGCGACAGTTTTGTTTTGTTTTTCTGTTAAGAAAATTTTATTCAACTTATTGTATAACAATGTCGCAACATGTTCACAAAACTAAAGTATAACTATGGCTACAGATTGAGAATAGACTAGACGACGACAAGGACTATAATCCTTCTCTGTTTTCGAATGTTCGCGCTTATCATTTTATTGATAAAAGTTTTACAATTTATAAATAAACATTTTTAAATAATCTAAATTTAATCGTGAAATAAATAACTTTTAAAAATATATTTGGATGTTTTTAAAACTGAATTGAATTGATTTTTTTTAACCCAAACGCGAGGCCTTCTTAGGCGCGAGGCCCAGAGCGACCGCACCTGTCGCACACCCCTAAGGACGGCTCTGCTCAAGGCACAGAGTATACTCTAGAGCAGGCATGTCTAACACGTGGCCCGCGGGCCACAATTGGCCCGCAAGGAACTTCTCTGTGGCCCGCCAAGTCTGACATTTTCGTTTGTTTCATTCAGTTCTTAGTTGATGGCAGAAATTACAATTTGCATCGCAAATATTGCAATGTTGCAAAACTGGAGAATGATTTTAGTCAAAATATCTACCCTATATTTCAGAATATCAATCTTAATTAAGTTTAATGACAGATATTGACATACATTAAATTTAATGATCCGATATTAAATAAAGACAAGTTTAAATTTTTAAATTAATGGTTGTTATTTTGGATGAAAATTTTTAACAGTTTGGCATAGGAGATGCAAGCAACAGCGATTCAACATATTGTTTTGAATATGATCAAATCTAATTCATTTTAAAATTTCGTTTCCAGACGATAGAGTAAGTAAAAGTTATCAATAAGAAAGTTAAGAAGAGCATAACTTAATCTGAAAATTAAAAAAATATATAAAAGTTTTATGTTTTTTTTTAAATAGTTTCTTAAGTGTTTTATGGTGAAATGAATACATTATTTTACTGCTCTCTTTGATTCACTATGACATTACAAAATAAAGAATGGTATTTGTTCGGTATTAAAAATGTATCGAAAATCAATAAAAATACAATGCTAATTTCTGATTAAAAGTTTCTAAAAGATCAAAAGAAATAAATAGCTTTAAAAGGGAAAATGACACTATTTATCGTCTTGTAACATAATAATAATAATAATAGTAATAATATTAATCACAAAAAATTGGTACCCTGTTTTCATTATTTGTCTGCATGCATAGTCGAAAGCGAGCATTTTGGAAATAAGCTCATTAATTAATTTCATTCTTAAAGGTTAGTAAAAGTATCTTTGTAAATTATCTCTGTGTGATCTTTATCTTTCTTGGTGATGAAGATATAACATCAAAGATTCATAAAAGTCAATTTGAAATATTTTTTATGCTCAAACAAAAGACTGAAAAATTGTGTTTGATATGTAGAAACTTCGATGAAGTTTGCTGAGAATTTACTCACAAATATTTCGAAAAGCCCACAAATATCTAGAAATGATTTGGAAAAATAAATAAATTTTAAACTGAAACTTTGTTGAAAAAGTGTGTTCGTGAAACATATTAAAAGTAATCCATCTGCTTTTAAAAACAATGATTGGATGCAATTGCACAGAACTCAAACCGTTCAAAATCAGTGGTGTAGTCCTGGAAAAAAAAGTGGGGGGACGCTCATAGTCTCGAACATTAGGATGTCTATCACCCATACGGCTAAATTTATTGTGAATTCCAGGGATATATAATTGAAAAATTAAATTTAAATAAAAAAAAATAAATTTAATTTTTATTTTAAAATTAATTAAAAATTTAAATTAAATTAAATTTACTTAAAAATAATTAAAATTTTAAACATTTAATTTAATTATATTTAAAATTAAAAAAAAAACTAAGTTGCTTATATGAATTATTTATTTATTTATTTTGTACTTAGTTATTCAAGATGGAAAAGAAATTCATTCAACGTATTTTATTTTATGTTACAACAATTTTAACAATTTTTTATTTCAAACACAATTTTAAATACAGGGTGATTCTAAATTCATGGTAAAAACTTTAAGTAGCCAATTTGGCCCCTTTTCATTTCAAAAATTTTCCTTCATACCAGAAAATTCATGTACGATTCTTTTGATTATTTAGGATAGGCATTTCATGATTACAAAAAGAAAAAAAATTCTTTGAAATTTCCTGGTATGAAATCGAAAATTTTGAATTTAAAAGAAAAACTAGCAAATCTGTCAAATACAGAAAATACATGAAAAAAAAATTTGAGGGTTTTTTTTTTTTTTTTATCAGAAATTCATACCAGAATTTTTTAAAGAAGAATTTTTTCTTTAAATAATTATAAAATGTCTCTCATAAATATAGAAAATAATAGCATAAGAATTTTCTGATGTTAATGAGAAAACTTGAAATCACAAAAAGGGACAAATTGAGGCCCTGGTGTTTGTACCCTAACGCGTCACTTGCGCCCATTCATTCCTATACAATAAATTACTGTTACAGTGTCCACAACCTAAACAAGCCATTAGAGGGTGTTCCCTGTAGAGGTCTGCACGGGTCAAAATTTCCAGGCTCGAGCCCGATCCGATCCATAAAGAAAAAAATTGACGGCCTGACCAGGCCCGATATAATAGCCCGATATACAAGCCCCGAGCTTAGCCTGAAGCGGAAAAGTAGTTAAAAATTCGGCCCGGCCCGAGTAAATTTCTACAGAATATTGATCTTTACCTTTGCGGAAGAGTTCTGACCAAAAAAACTTATCTTAGTCTTTTTTTTTTTTTTCATGTTTATGATCTTCATTTATGCAGAAGTGCCGTAGGCTGCGATATTTATGCTTTTAAAGATCCTTTGTTTGTATGTAAATGTTTCAGTTATCTTTAGTGTTTTTATTAATCCATATAATGGAGCCATAAAAATCCAAAAAATGATATATGGTAAAAATAAAATCTTCTAAGACGAATCGCTTTGGAAAGAAAAAATACGTTCTCTTCTTAGCAGGCATAAATGTTTAGCATATTTCTTCTTACGTATTATTGTATTTATTTTGCATGGATGAACAGATCAAAAGAAGTTAAAAAGAAATTTCCAGTTTTGTTAAGAAAATTCCGTCATAGACAGGGCTTTTTTTCAACAGTTTAACTCTATTTTAATAAGCCTAAAAATCTACAATTCTTTAAAAAGAATAAATTCTAATGTTTAATTGTAGAAAAATGACGACTTAAAAGTATATGCCTTTTTTGTAAAAAATTTTAAACCAAGGCAAATTTTACTGATTTATGAACAGACTTGGCCACGTCGAGAAAGAGATTTTCATATGGTATGAATCAACTGGGACTGATTATTTTAGTCCGCGAAGATTAAGAAGAATTAAATCAGTCCCGGCTTCGTACGGAAAAATAAAGTTAGGCCCGACTTGGCCCGATACTCCGGGAAAAAAGAAGGGCTGAGCGCGGCCTGAATGCCGTTAATGGAAATCGGCCCGAATCCGGCCCGTGCAGATCTCTAGTCCCCTGTATCAACTCTGAAATGTTGATTTCCATAATGCCCATTTTCACTGTTTCGATTTTGTCCAGTCTTTTTTTAATGGGAATATTTTGACTTTCGAAACCGATTCCAAAAATGAAAGTATTCAAACGAAATAAAAAAGGTGCAAATATAATTAAAAAAGTAAACAAGTTGGAAATTGCACGTGAACGTAGCAAATGAGGTGCGTTCGTACGATAACGAAGTTTTAAAAATATTGAGATCTTGCTAATATAGTAGAGTGTACTCCGGATACAGTATAGTAGTCGAAATCTTAACGTTTCTGTAAATATGCTGGAAGTAATTTTTATTACACCTCCAGCAACGTATATCTTATTCATAAAATGTGAAATACAGTAGACTCCCTCAAATCCGCACAGCTTGGGACCAGAGGTTTTGCAGATTTTAGAATTTTGCGGATTTCTGGTCATTGCTTTGTTTACATTTTTTTAAAAGTAATTTGAATGTAATTAATAATGAAATCAAAAGTTTAATGAATGCTTACAATATGCTAAAATATTAAAATAAGTAATAAACTAAGATAATAAAAATTTAGATAGTTTTTAAAATGATAAAAATACAAAAGCAAAGGTCAAATTAATAATCAATAATGTACAATTAAATATTCATTATAAAGATGAAATATATTTTTCTTAAATTATTCAATGAAACTTGCCTCATAAAGGTACAATATTAATTCACATCAAGATCATAAAATAATGAAGCTTTATTTCAGGTCTAGCCAGGCTTAATAACTAAAAAAGCTTGATTAATACATAAATATGTCTAGTAAGATTGTGATTACCAATGATATCAGCAATATCTTAATTTTTTCAGAAATAAATTATTCTTTCTTCATGAAAAAACATGAATTCAATAACCTTAACAAAAATTACAATTACAAAACATATATGGCATTGATATAAAATTTAAAAAGTCAAAATTTGTACCTACATCTGAACTGAATGTTTCATTGTTTACATCCGTAAAATATGTGCGGATTTTAGAGAGTTGTGGATTTTAGGAGTGCGGATTTGAGGGAGTCTACTGTAGTTAAATATAATTAAAACACGTACCAAACCATGTTTCCCCGTATAGCATTATATAGTGGAATACTTTTGTGTGACCCTGTAATTTAATAATAAAAATTCTTTGCATCACAGATTGTACAGAACGCATATTTTAGTATATATTTCATAGATTCATGCCAATTCTATTATGTTCGAATGAGTGTAACATCATTAAAATGCATTTGAAACTTTTTCCCCATTGACCGTAATGTACTGGAATCTTTTTGATTGTCCCTGTAATTGATCTATGCATCCGATTTTCATAACATTTGTAATGACTCGACAAAATTACGCAATAATTATATGTTTTAAATTTCAAACGATTAAAATGCATTTAAAACTTTTTTCCCTATTGACCGTAATGTAACGGAATTCTTTTGAATGTCCCTATAATTGATCTATCCATCCGATTTTCATAAAATTTGAAATGACTCGACAAAATTATGTTATAATTATGTATTTTAAATTTCAAACGATTCGGTTGGGTAGTTTTTGCGTTGTTATATGCGGACAGACGGACAGACAGACAGACAGACAGACGGACGGACTGAGCGACAATAATAGGTGCTACGTATTTACATAATTACGAACGCACCTAAAAACGGCCATTATAGCAATAGCTTTCTTTCCGTATGGCATAATTTAATGAAATAGTTCTATGTAACCTGTAAACGAATTACAAGTGCTACGTACTTAATTTGCATTAAAGAATCTCTATAATAAATAGTAAATAATAATAATATATATCGACAGTGTGGCATTTTAATTTTGTACTTTTATGGTGCTGCAAACTTTATAGAGATTGCAAACATTTTTAAACAATATTGCAGCAATTCAATAACATTTTTATTTAGAAATATAAGAAATATGATCATAGCCGGATTAAAGGGGGGGGGGCTAAGGGGGCTGCAGACCCGGGCCCCAACCAGTCAGGGGCCCTCAGCAGAGGCTTAAGTTGCACCAAAGTTTCGTTTAAAACAATTACAGGAGTGTAAGAGCTGCGCGAAATCGCCGGTTTTTTTGCAACATATCTTGAGTTGCCATTTGACGTCATTGCTGTCTGTATCTCCGAAAATTTCCAAGTTTACAAAAGTGGCGATGAAAACGAAACGAAAAGGGTCGCGTAAAAAAGCGCGTATTTCGTTGAAAAAGAACGAATTTAATCAAGATCGCGGAAAAGCGCAATTTTCTTCAAAAGGCCGTGGAAAAAGCGCGAATTTTATAAAAAGGTCACGAAAATAGCGTGAATTTTGTCGAACGGTCGCAGAAAAAATGCGAATTTCGTCAAAGGATGGCAAAAAAAACCACGAGACTTTCACAAAAAATCGTAAAAAACGCGGATTTCATCAAAGGAAGGAAAGAAAAACGCGATTTTCTATAAAACTTTGCACAAAAAGCGTAAATATAGTCAAGAGTTCGCGGAAAAAGGGCAAAATTTGTCAAAGGATTGGGGAAAAAACGCGAGTTTCGACAGAGGATCGCGAAAAAACGCGAATTTGGTCAAAGGCTCGTGAAAAAACGAGGATTTTGACAAAGAACCACGAATTTCGTCAAAGAACCGTGAATTTTGTTAAAGAATGGCAGAAAAAGCGCAAATTTAATCAAAAGATCGCGAAAAAAGCGAATTTTGTCAAAAAATCGCGAAAAACGTGAATTTTGACAAAGAACCTCGGAAAATATGAATTTCGTCAAAAGTTCGCCAAAAAACGCAAACTTTCAGACAGAATCGCGAAAAAAACGTGAATTTTATCAAAGTGTGGCAGAAAAAGTGATAATTTCTTGAAAAACTCGCGGGAAATAGTCGAAAGATCGTGAGAAAAAACGAATTTTGACAAAGAACCGCTAAAAAAACGCGAATTTCGTCAAAGGATCGCCGAAGAAACGCGAATTTTGAGATAGAACCGGGTAAAGAAAGCGCGAATTGCACAAGTAAGTTCTTGGGAAAAGCGCAAATTTAGCCAAAGATCGCGAAAAAAGCGAATTTTATCAAAGGATCGTGAAAAAATGTCAATTTTGACAAAGAACCTCGGAAAATCGCAAATTTCGTCCAAGTTTCGCCAAAAACGCAAATTTTGAGAAAGAATCGCGAAAAAAACGTTTATTTTGTCACTTAGTGGCAGAAAAAGTGAGAATTTCTTGAAAAACTTGTGGGAAAAACTGCAAATTTAGCCAAAAGATCGTGGAAAAAAACGAATTTTGACAAAGAAACGCTAAAAAAACGCGAATTTCGTCAAAGGATCGCCGAAGAAACGCGAATTTTGAGAAAGAACAGTGTAAAAAAGCGCGAATTGCTTGGTAAGTTCTCGGGAAAAGCGCAAATTTAGTCAAAAGATCGCAGAAAAAAGCGAATTTTGTCTTAGCATCGCGAAAAAACAAGAATTTTGACAAAGAGTCTCGGAAAATAGCGAATTTCGTCAAAGGTTCGCCAAAAAAAACCGCAAACTTTGAGGGAAAAAAACGTGAAAAAGTGAGAATTTCTTGAAAATTTCGCGGGACAAAGAGCAAATTTAGTCAAAAGATCGTGGGGGGAAAAAGCGAATTTTGACAAAGAACCGCTTAAAAACGGGAATTTCTTCAAAGACTTGCCGAAAACACGCGAATTTTGTCAGAAATCCGCAAAAAAAAAAACAATTTTGTCAAATGGCAGAAAAGGCGCGAATTTCTCGAAAAGATCGCGGGAAAAGTACAAATTTAGTCAAAAGAGCACGGAAAAGAGCGAATTTTGTCAAAGAGACGCGGAAAAGGTGTAAATTTTTACAGAGGATCGCTTGAGAAAACGTGAATTTCGTCAAAGAATCGCTGAAAAAACACGAATTTTGACAGAGAATCTCAGAAAAAACGCGAATTTCGTCAAAGGGTGGCATGAAAAACTCGAATTTCAGAAAGTCATCACAGGAAAAGCGCATTTTTTCAAAAGATTTTTTCAAAAGAAAAAAGGCGAATTTAAGAACACTATTAAAGATAACAAAACAAATTTGATTAACATTACACATATTCAATAATTAAGATTTGTATTGTAGGATTAAAAAAAAAAACAAAGGTGTGTGTGTGTATTTGAGGAAGGGGTGATATTCAGTATCGTGCTAGGACGCTCAAGATTTCTAATAGCGTAAGGGGAGTGCAAAATTCCCAGTAGCCCCGGGCTCCAGAAGCGCTTAATTCGGCTCTGAATATGATGTATGTTAAAACCCCAAATTAAATTTCTATCAGCTTTTTTACAAAATAAATTAATGAAACAGATGATTCTTGTTTGTTTTTTCTGAAGATTTGATGTATTTAATCTCGGGTTTACAAAAAAAAAAAAAAAAAAAAAAAAAAAAAAAAATCATAAACGTAAAAGAGAAACAGAATTAAAAATAGCCTTTTACGGAGGATTCAGGTGAACAATACTTCTCCCTAATGAATAATTATTGGTTTTTTCTTTTCTTTTACTGTTCAATTACTTTAAATCCTCTGAGAAAAACAAGCTGTATTATTTTTTGAAAATTTTGAGAGAGACAGAAAATTAATTTAATTAAAATTGAAAATTTAGACGGGCAATTCTGCTCAACCACCATTGATGACGCCCATGCTTCTTTTCCGCCCCCCCCCGCCTTTTTTTTAATCCCGTTTATTAAAAAACATAGTTTTATAAGAAAAACCTATTGATGTTTGGCAAATATATAATCCTTATCAAAAATTCAAAACATAGCAAATAATTTAAGATATTATTGATCAAAACTCAAAAAATACTTAAAATTTTGTTGGATCTAACTTTTGATCTGCAACTGTGGTCAGTGATTTCTCATCTGTTTTTGTACACAGGGGCGTAAATCCCGGGGGGGTTTGGGGGGGTGCAGCACCCCCCCAGAAGAAATCAGTCGGAAAATTACCAGATCGCTCGGAAAAAGTATCTTTAGTCGGAAAAAAATAGTATTAACCTATAAAAACTTATAAACTGGAAAAACGGAAATATCATTCGGAAAAATTTATCGTTTAATCGGAAAGTCGGAAAAAATAGTATTATGTATTACCCTATAAAAACTTAGAAAAATGGAAAAATAAGTCGGGAAAACTCTTGTTCGATTGGAAAAAATGGCATTAACTTATAAAAACTTATAAATTGGAAAAATTAAAATATCATTCGGAAAATTTTTCGTTTCCATCGGAAAAAAAGCATGTTTAGTCGGAAAAAACAGTATTACGTATTAACCTATAAAAATTTATAAATTGGAAAAACGGAAAAGTCAATAGGAAAATATAAAAACTTCTAAATTGGAAAAACGAAAATATCATTCGGAAAATGTCCCGTTCCATCGGAAAAAACAGTATTACATATTAACCTCTAAAAGCTTATAAATTGGAAAAGCGGAAAAATCAGTCGGAAAATTTCTTGTCCGATCGGAAAAAAATGGTATTAACCTATAAAAACTTATAAATTGAAAAAACAAAAATATCATTCGGAATGCATCATGTTTAGTCGGAAAAAATAATATTACGTATTAACCCATAAAAATTTATAAATTGGAAAAACGGAAAAGTCAGACGGAAAAATTCTTGTTCGATCGGAAAAAAAGTATGTTTAGCCGAAAAAAAAGGTATTAATCTATAAATATTTATGAATTGGAGAAATATTTTTGTAGTTTTTAATTAAATAAGAAAAACAAGTTAGATCGAAGAAAACCTATAAAATTTTCTTCTTAGTCGGATTTATTTCCCCTTGTAGTTTCTAATAAGAAAAAACAATTTATAACGAAGAAAACATAAACTTATTCTTGACCGGAACTAATTAATTTAACTAATTGGTAATTTATTAATTAGTTTAATTTACAAATTAATATAACTTATCAATATATAGGATTTTTTTTTTTTTTTTTTTTTTTTGATAAAACTATTCAGAAAAATTCTGATTTGTCAAATATTGTGTACTCGGAAACTTCGATATGACGAAAAAAAAATATTTATGTACATATTGTAGCAATGTTAATGTTATTTGTAACTGTGGTATTTTGAGTAAAACCTTAATATTCCGATTTTTTTTTTCTGTGCCTTTTGACTTCGAAATATCGAAATCTACCTGTATTTATTTACTATAGGAAAGTTTTTAGTTTAGTCTCGAAATTTTAAGCTATACTGATTGAAGTGAAGAAACTCCTATTTTTTTTTATCTAAACTTTAAATTTAGTTAGAAATATGTATCACGGAATTTAAATGGTATCCGATGAAAATCCAAAACTGAAATACAAATATTTAATATTTTTCCATTTCGAAATCTGGATGTTTTCCACTCTATACAAATTTTACCTTTAATTGGAAAATAATTATGGTTTTATTTTTTCCTACTAACTAATATTGTGTTTTCTTTTTATTTTATTAAAAATATATATAATTAAAAATGTGAAACTGTTTTTATTTAACTTTTTACGTAATTTTGGATTGATTTAAAAAGTGCTTAAGAAATATATATGATATAGGATGAAAATTGAGAATACCCAAATACTTTGAATTTTTATCTCGAAATAATATGAATATTTTACAATATACGAGTATATTTCTCCCAGAAATAATACGTTCGTTTTTTTTTTTTTTTTTTTTTTTTTTTCCCTGAATCAATTGTATTCATTTTTTTTAAAATATTTTTATTAATACTATTGCATTTTGTTTAGTCCGAAAAATAAGGGGTAACATCAAGTTGTTACGCTGTTTTAAAGTTTGTCGTTAGAAAGAATTAAAACTGTATTAAGAAATCCCGTATTTTGTACAAATTTTTGTCTCTAAAATATTCCTTAAGCAAACAAATAAATAATAATAATAATTAAAAAAAAACAGCTAGAGATTTTAACTGACTTCTGAAAAATAGAAGGATAGAACATTTTTCTTTCTTCAAAGTAAAGCTTGGGCACCTAGACAACTGGGCGCTGAACTTCCTGTCCTATGTGTCAATTACAAAACAAGCAGCATCTGCATTAACTCTTTGTTTAAACCGTTAGTATTCAAGCTCATAGTACGAAATCATTCAATTACAAAATGTTGATGCGAGAATATTTTGGTATATGGTTAATAATTCAATATTTTTGCATCTGTTATGCCCTCACCTAAATGTAAGAGACAAAAAGTACAATCTGTGTTACGTAATTCCATTTTCGATAATGATTACAGGAATACACATAATAAACAAAAACATGCTGATAAAATTTCAGCCCATATACATATACCGTTTTGCATTGCTGGAGTTCCAAAAAAACCTTTTGAAGTAAGTAAGCTACTTTATTACAGAATATTTTAGATATATAAAATGTGTAAATAACTATTGTTTTTATATTTAATAATAGATTTATTTATTTATTGAGTGGAGAGATAAATTATTTAATAACTTGTAAAAATGTACTGCTATTCGATATATATTAACTTTTTTTTAAACAGTTAGTATCGCAATTCCCGAACTATTTGCTAGGTTTGTTTCAAACTGGAGATGACAAGCTAGTTATTACTTAAATTTCATGAAATTATTATTATTTTTAACTAAATTTTTTTTTTCAATATACAGTCGAGTCTCTATATAACGAAATCCACCGTACCAGTAAAAAATTCGTTATATAGAGAAATTCGATGTATAGAGAATCCTGTTAAAAATCGTATTTAATGTGTGAAATTTGAACAAATATTTTTTTGATCTTTTGAATTAAGAATTTGAAATGTTTAAAAGTAAAAATTAACCTAACATTTTATTTCTTAATTATTTAAGCTGTTTCAAAAAAGAGAACAGACATTTTTTTGAAAGCTCAATGAAAATCAAATAAGGAAGACTTGTATTAATTTCAGACGAAGAAATCTGTAATTTTTTGTTGTTTTGATTTTGTAAAAGCGCCCCAATTGGGGGGGCCGTGTATAGTGGTTATTAAAGAAGTAGAGAAATTTGGACTAAATTGGTTTATTAATTAAACGTATACTAATAAAATAAAACATCTACAATTTACAATAAAAGAGAGAGATGGAGATATATCAGTATGGACTTACCCAGGAGTATGTTGACCGTAGACTTTGGGGCCGATTCAATAGGCATCTTGGTCCTTTTAATGATGCACAACACTCACGCACTACTCTCTCCTTTACTTAGTAATGTTATATTATATTCATCGATTCATTATGTTTTGCTCTCGTGTCTATCTGTATATATATCCGAGTATATCAATCGCATCTCAAATGAACTCTGCTATTTGTTTCTAGATTAAAAGCGCGCGTGATTATGGTTAATTAGAATTTACGCGTATTTTTCTTATCGAGTGATTAAGATGTAGCTTTTTCTTTCTTAAGGGTGAGATGAACTTTATACTTAATTCTGATATCTGGATACTAGATTAAAGACTTCACGTGCCTAGAAACCTTATATAATTTATCGTATGAATGTTTATTTCGAAAACAGTTGATTACTTATATTTCTGAGTCCAAGATAATGTGACTGCGTCACATCTCTATTCACACGATTCCTGCCAGGCCATTAACTGTGAATTTTGCATCACAGGAACGAGGACATACATCCTACATCAAAATTCTCTCCTACACCCAGCTGCCTTCTTTGAGAAACCCACCAATGCCGACGGTATTCTGGACACTTTCCTATGTTCAACAGCCGATACCAGAGGTGACATGATTCCTCTCCCATGCGAGTGTTCAACGAACTGTTCAGGTACAGCAGATTTTTGTTCAAATTTTCCCTGTGTCGATGAAGCCCCATGCCGATGTAAGGTTCGGAAAGTACTATACGAGATGTCTCATCTCTCTTCTACCGGTATCATCGTCAATCCTACCTTGATATCTTTACAGGTGTGTCTCTTCAAAATACCCAAGAAAACCCGGCGATCACGTCAACTTCAGGAATATGAAGGGGCTACATTTTCTAATCATAATTTATCCATTTCGTTTCAAGATCCAATCGTTACACTTCCAGAACCAGGAAAACTCATAGCACGAGTGTCTGGAAATGAACTAATTTTATCTATCCAGTCAGAATTACAGGTTGTTTTGCCACCTGAGTTCGTAGCATTTAGAGACACCCTTACATTAATTTTTATTTCAAATTCAGGGAAGGCAGTCCATGGCGACATTTCCCTTGAAGGAAAGACTGTTTGTCGATTATCAAGCTGCATCCTTTGCAGAGACTTTTTGTTTTATATCAAATGCTGGCCTGCATATATTACTTATTTGTTTTATGGTACTGTTACAATTTTCGTGCTAAGTATATTGTGCCTTCTAAAATGGGCCTGCAAAGGAATTTTGATCTCCCTACGGTCAGTGATCCTCTTAATTCTTACTACCCTAGCATTTATTAAATCTTTACTTCGATTTTTTCTTCTAGTCGGAGCTTTGCTAGGTACGACAATAAGAAATTATATTCTCTCATTTCACCAATTTTTGGAAAATCGCAACCCCCAGCGTCGACCAGCTATGATGCATTCTATACTTTTATTTTTAAGCCTTCTAGCTTTAACTCAGGCTGACTGTTCAACTCATGCACTTTTGAGCTCAGACATAAAAAATTGTCAAAAACAAACTGACCATCAAACTTGTCAATTATTCACAACGGCAGAGATAACGTTAAAAGGATTAGGTTACGAATCATGCATTTGGTTCCAAGATAAAAATGATAATGATATTTTTCACATGAAACTGAAACTTGTGTCACCTGTTGTAGAAGATAAGTTCTACGAATGTACTTATATATATTATTACTGTTTTTATTATAACTGTTTTTTGTTTTCCTCATAACAAACTCTTAAATGTCTTACCCTTAAAACCACTACTGCTAGTTTCACTAGTTATCATTTTTTTCCCTAACTATTCAACATGATTTATTCGTTATTCACTGTTTAAATTTTTTTTTAGGAGAGAGTAGTGCGTGAGTGTTGTGCATCATTAAAAGGACCAAGATGCCTATTGAATCGGCCCCAAAGTCTACGGTCAACATACTCCTGGGTAAGTCCATACTGATATATCTCCATCTCTCTCTTTTATTGTAAATTGTAGATGTTTTATTTTATTCATCGATTCATTATGTTTTGCTCTCGTGTCTATCTGTATATATATCCGAGTATATCAATCGCATCTCAAATGAACTCTGCTATTTGTTTCTAGATTAAAAGCGCGCGTGATTATGGTTAATTAGAATTTACGCGTATTTTTCTTATCGAGTGATTAAGATGTAGCTTTTTCTTTCTTAAGGGTGAGATGAACTTTATACTTAATTCTGATATCTGGATACTAGATTAAAGACTTCACGTGCCTAGAAACCTTATATAATTTATCGTATGAATGTTTATTTCGAAAACAGTTGATTACTTATATTTCTGAGTCCAAGATAATGTGACTGCGTCACAATTTTAAGAATGTTACGCTCTCAAAAAAAAAAAAAAAAAAAAAAAAAAAAAAAAAAAAAAAAAAGTTTAAATTTTATCAAGGAATGAAAAATTGTAGTTAACATTTTCCTCCATTTGAAGGCCTCTCTTATGTGCCTTTCATTGATTTCTCTCCTACACGTGTATCAATCCGATTGACACTGTTTTGAGAAGGATGTGGAAAGGTGTGTGGGATTTGGGATGAATTCGTTGGATTTAAAGAACAAGGAGAGAAGTAATATATATGTATAAAACACAGCACTGACGATAAATTAAAAATAGGTGATGGAAAATTGATTCCATATGATTTCGAAGCTTTTTAAAACTGAATAAATTAAGACCAATTTATGAAAAAATTCGTTATATGGAGATAAATATTTCGCTATATAGAGACTGTTTTTAATCCAATCATGCGAAAAGGGGACCGTTCCTACTAAAAATTCGTTATATAGAGAAATTCGATGTATGGAGTTTCGTTATAGAGAGACTCAACTGTATTTGCTTTCTTTTTTGCCAACCATTTTACAATTCGCAAGTCAATGTATTTAGTATTGTGCATGAAGTTAAAACTGTACTATGGATCTTTTTATATTTTATCAATATTATTTCATTAATACTAAGAAAGTTAATTTATTTTTTGAAGTTCAAATGTCAATATATGTAAAATATTCTCTATTTTTAAAACTTTTTTATAGTACTAGATATAATAATTTTGTCTCACTGCATAACAATAATTTGATTATTATTTTATACATAGATTTTTTTTTTTTCTGTGTGTGTGTATAGATAAGAAACAAAATTTAATCATTTGAAACTTAAAAATAATTTCGGTCTTGGGAGAAGATAAAATGGCGCAACTTTTGATTGTTTAAAGCTAATTGATGATTAAATCGATCTTTAAACCTCTTTTGCAATTTAAAATTTTTTACTGATACTTTTTTTTTTAAAGCCTGGTGTGCCTGTGTGTGTGTGTGTAGGAGAAGGGGGGTTGTAGAGAAACAAGAATTTTACTTTTGACTTATGCATTTCGTTTTTTTGTTTTGTATTTTTTGCATGTTTTCATACGGCGACAGCAAAACTGTTGGCTCTGTTTAATTGCCTTATTTTTTTATTATTATTAATTTTTTAAGAATAATTTGAGTATAATTTGAAAACACAATGAATTCGCACCTGAAAACTTACATACTTTGCTTTAATAATTTGTTATTTATCTACAGTCGAGGATCTATAATCCGCGGACCCATAAGCCGCAATTTCCCATAATCCGCGTTACTTTACGAATGTAAACAATGAAATAAACAGTTAAAAAAAATTACAAATCCGTGATCCAAAAATGATTTTTTTTAAACAAATAATAAAAAATGTAATAAAAATCATAATAAAACATGTTTTTTTTTAATTTACTCTTTTATTTTACTGACAGTAAAAAACTAAACTGTATTACGGAACGTGCCTAAGCTTACTGAATGTTCGAATTGACGACTGTTGATTCGCAGCGTTTTCAGTTTGTGCAAGTTCAGGAGAGTAAATAACCATTGAAAACGCACTATTTTGTGTGCATCGCGCGTCCTAACAGTAAACACAGCACCAGCTGAGAACTAAATATTATACCGTAAAATACCGTTAATCCGCCCCCCCCCCCCAAACGTGACGAAAAATCGTACAATAGTTAGAGGGGGGCGCTTACACGGGATTTTTCCGCGATCGTTCAACAAAAGTTACAGGAATGAATCATGATGAAATGAATGAATCGTTGAATGAATCATGAATTTTGATACTTGAAAAAATTTGTTTCCTTTTAAATGTAAAATCTGTTGAAAAAACGCAGAAAAAGGAGAAATTTGTAAAAAAAAAAAGACAAAACAAGTATGAAATCAATTAAAAAATCTCGAAAAAACGCACATTTCATCAAAGATTCATGATCTTCAAAGATCATGATTTCTTAAATAATATTCATAGTACTATTTCATTATAGTATACTGAAGTAATTACCATTTATTTTACTTTGTATTGGTTATTTTTTGTGCATAATTTGTTCTCATTTTTTTTATACTTTCTTCCATAAAATATTCCTTAAAAATAAATCTCATTATTAATATGTATAATTATTGTTCTTTAAACACATATATATATATCATTTTTAAAAAATAAAATAACTTTAAAAATGCATTTTTTTAGATTACTTATTAAATTAATTACTAGATTTCATATTTATCTTTCCATATTATACTGATTATAGAATTAAAATGCTGCCTAAGAATGATAAAATGACGCATAATCCATTATACTCTATAATCCGCAAAATTCCATAATCCGCACAACCTTTGGCCTCAACTTGTGCGGATTATAGATCTTCGACTGTGTATAATGCATCTAATATATTTATATGATATATCTAGTATATATTTTATCTAACGGCTGGGCAACGGCGGGCGGGTCAGCTAGCTAGTAGATATATATATATATATATATATATAATAGTTTGTCCTGACTGACTGATAATCAACGTTCGGCCCAAAATATTGAATGTAGAACCATGAAAATTGGAGAGAAAATACTTCTTATGATGTACGTGTCCACTAAGATGGAATTTTTAAAATTACCCCCCCCCCCTAATAGGGACAAGCAGGGGGACGGGGTCAAAAATTTTGGAACAACTTACCATATCTCAGCAAACATTTAAGGTAGGAGCATGAAATTCCAGAAAATAAATCTACTAAAAATATTATTAAACACATAATCCAACGATTTTCGAAATCCCTCCCCCTCAAGGGGTTAAAAAGGGGTGGGGTCGACATTTAGGACATTTGGCACATCTCAGCAGTCTTTTTTAATAATAGCATGAAACAGCAGAAAATAAAATTATTAAAAACTAATTAAATAAGTGTTTCAGCAATATTTATAAATTTCCACTCCCGAGGGGATTAAAGTGGGGGTGGAAAATTCCATACTTTTTGGACCATGTGGCGTATCATAAGAGAGCCTCTCACTTTTTCACTCAATCACTCTTTCATATTATAAACCTTTCTCCCCTCCCCCTGACCCCCACCAATTTCCCTACCGTGGGCAATTTTCGATCTTTTTTTAAACTGTAGCGTTTTATCATTTAAGATCGGATTTTTTTACAGGGCCCTCCGATAAATATTATTTATGATATATGAAAAATTCACAGTTAGAGGAAGAGTCTACTTTGGGAGGGGAAATATTTCCTAAATTTGGCCTACATCTCTCTTGTGATGTATCGTTGGATACCCACTTAGTCCTTACAAGTCACCGCTTTTCTAAATTTAGCCGACACCTTTCGTGTGATATATCGTTGGAAAGCCCTGCGACTGCTTATTCATATTATGCACTACCCATGTCCCTCTCGGGTGGTACGATTATTCCATCAGGAGATCGTCTACTAATGGGGAAAATATATTGTTATATAAGACTAATAATAGCATATTTTAAGATTATTTGACTATCTCGATACACTAAGTCATAATTATCTTGAGAATTATAATATATATTAATGTATATATATCTATGAATATATATATATATATATATATATATATATATATATATATATATATATATTAGTCCTCATGTTGGCCATAGTACTCGGAAATTTTCCTTCTTGAAAGTCGGAAATTTATGAGCCTACACCCCCCTACGCGACTAGAGTGGTTTACGCCCCTGTTTGTACAGCAACGTTTCGAAGAAATTGAAAAACTTTTTAGTTTTGGCTGCCTACATCGTTTCATTGTTATTTTCCCCTCAAAAATTAAAATAACGATATAAAATATTTATGGCTAGAACAAACGAGGCAACTCAGAGATACTCGCTCCACTTTAAACAAGTCCAATGCTTGCATCTAATCAAGAAAAAATTGTCAATGTGAACGAGAGAAGGGAGGATAATCGTTCTGGGGGATTCTTTCACTGAACACTGAGCAGTAGGGTGGAGCGAAAAAAAATTTTTTTTGAAAATCAAAAACGGGTAGGTGCCAAAAGTTGCCTTTATACTAGTACATCAACTGCGTGAAATTTTACCGCTGAAAAAAAATGGCTTGAGTCTATGCGCTTTTGCTCCAAAAATCGAAATTTTGGGTAAAATTTGTCATTTTTTGACATGTTTTCAAAAAAATAAAAAAAATTCCTACAGAGCTGGTTAGTATTTAAAAGTGTTGCTTAGACCTTTATATTTATCTGCTTAACATATTTAAACTATAAAACAATATCTGTAGTCTGTATAATTGGAGCAATTCTGACAACTTTTTGTGAAAAATCAGCGTTAACCTCTCTATTGGAGCATACAACGAAATGTTCTTTTGAATGCATTTCTTACCTAGCTGCTTTCAAAACTACTGTGTATATAACTCATAGAGGTGGTTGCATTATCCCATCCGTCTCAACCACCCAATAATCTAGGCCCAGTGTTTTATTTATGTATTGAATTGTTATTTTTTTTCCCGAAGACGAGTATAAGTTTTCTATATATCAAAGTAATTTATCTCTTCTTTGTATTCATACACTTTGGATGATTTGAATCATGCTGGTGTGACCTGCTGCACGTATATTTTTATGCCATGTATAACAGAAGAGAAGCTGAGTAATGTATTGGGTATGTTCTTAATTGAACCTAGTCAGCAGTCTATTATCTTCATTAAAATTTCATGCAATTAGTACATTATGATTGGAAGTTCTGTTATCACAGCATTATTTCAATCAATTACATTTTATATGCAATGATTTGCCTAAAAATTTATTGTATGAATTCAGTTTCTAGTATGCCATCATTTATTGAACCTATTACATTGAATATATGCTGAGAAGTTAGCTGTTTAAAATTATGACGATCGTCACAGAGGATTGCAAACAAAATTTGCGTATAAAACAACAATATTTCTAAAGAAGTTTTAGTATGCTTTATGTCGTTTCCTGTGTTGTTTCGTAGTCTAGTAATTTCTAATAAGATTTTAGATCTATTATTTAGGTGTGTAGTACATTTGGTATAAAACATCCCGTGGTATAAACTTGGATTATAGATGGTGAATGAACATATAGACGCTGATTGCCAATCTGTGCTTATATAAAGCGGGAAATTTTATTAACTTTATAAGCTGTCTTTTCTGTGAGATGTTTTCTAAATTTCTATTCCCCATTCTTTGAGAAACAGCTTTCCTTATGAATTAGCTTTGCAATCTCTGACAGAAATTTCTAGTCTGTTCTGAGTATCTTTTTCTCAGTTTCAGAAAATAATTTCTCTATTTTATAAAAAAAAATTGCAATAGGAAGTGAATATTACGTTGACAAAGATTTTCCTTATTGATCCATCGAATCCATGTAGCTTAGAACGTTTTATATCGACTTCTCTAATAATTGACGCAGAGGAAATTCACTGGAGTTGAAGTAGCGAATGATTCAATATCATATAGACAATTCTAAGCTTACCCCATGCAAATTGGTTCATAGTGACAAATAAAATTCTCCTAATTTTAAATGAGCACTTATAGTCGATATCCGTCCATTCCCTCATAAAGCACAATGCATTATAAGTTTATGCCCAGGACATTTCACCATCAAATGTTGTCCATTCATAAAAAGGGGATCTAAAAGTTAATAGGAAATTAACTGGATACGGAAACAACTGGATACTGAAAACGGCATAAAACTAATGCAAAAAAAAATTATTTACAACAGCGGTTGCTTTACACATGGAGAACAAATTTTCATTGCAATTCTCGCTGACGATCACCATCACATTAAAACAGCTCGCTTCTCAACATATAAAAAATTCAAAAGTAGAATAGATGATGGCATACTTATAGTTGAAATATCTGAAATCATCTTTGAAGCAAATCATTACGTAAAAAATATATAATTGACTGAAAAAATGTTGTGGTAACAGAACTTCCAATCATTATTCATCAACTGAATGTAAGTTTGATAAATATAATAGATGGCCGAATAGATCCCTTTAATAATATTCCCGTGCATTACTCTGCTTGTCATTTTTTTTGTATAAACTGTAAAAATATACATGAAGATAGTTACAGCAGCATGTGGATGCAAAGAACTGATGAACAAGGTGGAAGCATCGAAAACATGCCACATTTTTATAAAGAAAATCACAAATCAATGTATAAATAAAACACTGTGCTAAGATGATCGAATAGTTGGGCCGAATGGTATAGGAAATATAGCCACCTCCACGACGCATGTCCAAGGTAGTTTTGAAAACAAGAGCTGTATTAAAAACAACAATTCGTTATAAGACCCAATAGAGTGGTAATGCTGTTTACTTACTAAAAGTTGTCTGTTTGCTCCAGCTATAGGGAATAAACATAGTGTTTTATAGTTTAAATATGTTAAGAAGATAAATATTAAGGTCTAAGCAACACTTTTAAATACTAACCAGCTCTGTAGAAATTTTTTACTTTTTTTGAAAAAATGTCAAAAAATGACAAATTTTACCGAAAATTTCGATTTTTGGAGCAAAAGCGCAGACTCAAGCCATTTTTTTTCAGCGGTAAAATTTCACGCAGTTGATGTACTAGTATAAAGGCAACTTTTGACACCTACCCGTTTTTGATTTTCAAAAAAAAAAAAAAAAAATTCGCTCCACCCTACTGAGCAGTATCAGAAGTATCAGTATCAGACCAGGACTATAGAATAAGTTCCGAATAGAATAAGGACTATAAAGTAATAATTGTTTTATAGTCCTGCTGCAGACGCCAAACACCGGCCGATTGATGAAGACTACTAACTAACAGTATGAGACAGCTATGGCGATTAAACTGAATGTCTTTAAAGAGCTTATTTACTGATTAATGAAAACATGCTGGTGCTAATTGTCGTGTGAGTAAAAAATGACCCGGTTTTCAATACTCGAACATCTGGATATTTTTTAAACTGAGACTCCCTGGACTACAGTGTGTCCAAGGTCTTTTTCGGGAGCTTGTGTGTTCTTTCTGTTAGGAAAAAGGAAGAGGATAATAGACTTCCGAGTAAAACTAATGTATGCCTTTGAAAAAACAGATGTTAGCGCGGTATTTCATAACTGGTAATTTGTCTTTTTGAGTGTTTATTAATTTTTAATTATTATTTTTTTTAAACATTTAATGAATCAGGAATATTTGCGTCCCCTCGCGTCCTTAGCGTCCCCCTTGTGATAAAAAAGTAAGGGGACGCTTGAAAGAAAGCAAAAAAGTGGGGGGACGCCGTCCCCCTGCGTCCCCCCTCGACTACACCACTGTTCAAAATAGAATAAAGGATGTCCAGAATAGTTAAATCAATTTAAATATATGGAGGGGCATTTCTATAAATATTCATGATATAACCAGAAATTTCAATAATCGCATGAAATCTATAATTTCAATATGTGTTGCTTAAACTGAAAATTTTCATTAAAATTTTTTCATTATTAGACGGTAGCCACCAGTGGCCATCGACAAATATTTTTTTAAAAGAAACTTTTTATCTTTTAGTGGCACCGTGGCCACTGGCTGGCGTTAATTTTACCCTTTAACTTTATGATTCTTGAAAATATAGGTGCAAGAAATTTTACTCTGTGGGCAGTTTTTTTTTTTTTTTTTTTTTTTTTTCCGCACACATGATATGTACTTAAAAATAAGTGAGGAGAATTAGGAAATTATTCCTATTCCGCATCAATTACTATTGCTAATATATTTCAATCAATTATGAAACTTTTTTTTATTTCATAATATTATATTGTAAATAATTGTGTTCTATCAATGATTGGTTTTATAGATAGTAGCAATTACAACAAAAAAGAAAATGCAGGTATTAGGATTACAAAATTAATAATACATTTTTATATAATTTTGATTGTGATATAAATTTTAAAATATTCAATGTGTTTAAGCATGTTTGTGTTTTTATTTTAACTTAATTTTCATAACATTTGTCAGTACACCTCGTAAAATACTATTGCTACGGAATTGATTTTACTTAATAAATATTTTTAAACATTTTCTGGTGCGTGTTTTTAATTTTTCCAATAAATGTTTAAAAAATTTTATATGTATTTTTGTTTGCTTGTTTGTTTTTTAAAAGAATGATGTATTTTCAATGTAAAGTTATCATTTTGTGCGTTAGTCATCAAATTAATCTGCTTCTTTATTTTCGATAATGTGGCCCTCGGCTTTGTCTACAATGCTAAATCTGGCCCGCGGTGGTAGACGAGTTTGACATGCCTGCTCTAGAGAGTACATCCTATGGGTTTCATGAGAAACAGAAGGTTATACGGTGTTCCTTAAAAAAAATCCAGAAGGTATACGGCGTATACCCCAGTATACCCTCCACTACATCCCCTGTACATTTATCTATAATCAATTCATTTCTCTTAACAATTCCCCATGACTGACGAGAACCTTAAAATCAACGCAAATTAAAACATTGATACAGTTATCTTAAAGTTCCGTTGTTTTTATGGGAAAAGAAGAAACATTAATGGAATGTTTTCAATTGAAATAACATGTAAAATATGTTTACTTACGAAGGGAAATCCTCAGCATAAGCAAAATTCATGATGACAAACAGAAAAAAAAATCACAATGCTGTTACCATATGAAGAACGATTATTATTCGTGCACAATCAATTAATTTGCAAACCTCAAGCAACTAGTCAGCATCAAAAACGAAGAAATCATTCTCTAACAAAATAAATAAATAAACGATCGAATTAAAAAATATCCTCTGCCTCAAACGAAAATCCAAACAGAAGCTAATTTATTATTTATATAGGCGCCTTATCAATTAATCGTCGACGGAAATGCAGTAGACATAAATCTCCATACATCACAAATTTTCTTTTGAAGCAACAATCAACTATTGAAATAAAAAAAAATTATTTTTATTTTTCTTTCGTTTTGATCAAAATAACACTGAAATGACTTGAAAAAGAATAAAAAATTTTAAAAGGAAAATAGGAGTTCTTTCAATCTCTTCTACACATAAATGTTTTTTAATTCTCAGAAAGAATGAACCCGAGCCCCTCCCCCCCCCCCCCTGGGCCCGAACACTAAAATGAAAATAGAGCCCGAGCCCCCCCCCCCCCCCTCCGGGCCCGAACACTAAAATGAAAATAGAGCCTGTGCCCGCTTCGGACCCGGGTTTGGGCTCGGGCTTTCGTGCTGGGGCTGAGCCTGTCTCATCTCTAATTTGTACAACCTTTCACCTCCTCCGTTCTCCAGGCTAATCACATGGTGGAATTATCGTTTCACATCTGTATTTCCTTTCAATTTTTTTTTACTCCTATCTAAACTTTAGGTAACAAAAGCAAATATATAAATAGTAGTTTCTATCCTTGTCGAGAATTTACTCTAATTTTTTATGAAAATATGCATGCAATAGAAAGGTGTTAAAAAAATTCCATGAAGAAACGACATCAAATTGGGATTATAAAACCAACTTTTTTGATTTACTGTGATTAATACAGATTCTAGTAAATATTCTAGTTTTAAAAAAGATGAATAAAATAATTTTCTTAAAAAGAAAAAAAAGAAAGAATCAAGGTCTCTTCTTTTATCACGTTTCAAAACATAGACTGTTAGTTTTAACTAATTGAACTAACTTTGCTTACATTTTTCTTCTTTTTTCTTTTATAAATTTTGATTTTTTAAAATAATCAATCTTGGATCTGCGCGAGCGGGGGGTGCCCGGGCACCCCCCCTGGCTACGCGCATGTTTAACGTGATGGTTTGCATGAATTTGTAAATTAAACAAACCAAAAATAAACAAATAACCAAAAAAACGAGGGAAGGGATTAGTAAGCAATTTAAATATGCGTACCTTTATTTATGTTTCACCGAAAGGTTCCTCATTTATAGGCCATCATTTTCTTTCCATTTAAAGTCAAAGATAAAAAACCTCGCGTGGCCAATACTGATAACAGTTATAGAAGGATAGTATATTTGCAACTTAAACCAAGTCGGGAAAGCTGACCATCCCCGAAAAAAGAATGATCCCTCCCAGTGTAATCTGTTACACGTAAGCTGATTTTTCAGACTAATCGAACACCAGTCCTTATTCTTATAATGTGGAGTGAATTTAAACACGCTCTTTGATGTCATTCATACCTGCCAACTTCCGCTCGTTCGTAAAATACACAAGAAAAATAAACAAAAATAAACCTATACAAAATCGAAGTTAAACGATTTTGGGCGTCGTATAAAAGATATATTTTTTCATTAAAATGAATAGGAATGAATCGGGGCCACATTAAAACGTCGTATAAGTGATCGTCGTATAAACGATGCTTTACTGTATTATCAGCAATCTTTAGAAAAAAAAAATCGTGTCTTTTTTCACGATATTTTGAAGAAAAACGCCTTTTCCTGGATCTTTTGAAGAAAAACGCCTTTTCCTCGATCTTTTGACAAAAATCGCATTTTCTCCGCAATTCTGATAGAAATAGCGTTTTCCCCACGATCATTTGAGGAAATGACCGCGATTCCTTGACAGACTGCATCATTTTCGCGATTCTTCGACGGAAATAACATTTTCCCGAGATCCGTCGACAGGAATTGCGTTTATTCCACAATGTTTTGACGAAAAATGCGTCCTTTTGAATGAAATAGCGTTTTTCTCTACGATCTTTTGACAGAAATAGCACCTTTTTCCGCGATCATTTGACAAAAACCATGTTTTATTCATAATCTTTTGACAAAAAATCGTTATTTTCGCGATCATTTTCGTCATCGGAGATTTTTCCGCCCTCGGGAAATTTTAAAAGACGGAATTCCGTCCTGTGGAGGAAAACTTGCACCCATTGTTGCGATATTTTTGGACAAAAATGAATCGCCAAGCATTGCGGTGAAACCGCCACAATCTTCCTACTGTTTTTTACTTGTCTCGCTAATCTAATCAAACTCGTCTAGGCAAGTATCACCTCACTAAGTGCTAGTATGTAGCTTTAATAATACAGCTTGCTAGTATGTAGCTATAAATAAAAACTTTTGTCTAAACAGTCTCATTTCAATATCTACCTCAACTTAGAAATTTCGGTACTACTTGCTTATCCCATCGACCAATTTCGCCAAATTATACAAATCGGCAACCTGTTCGCCAAATTATATAAATTGACATAATTTTTCCTTATAAATAATGGAAGAACAAATAAATTAGTAAAATATAATCAAAAATATGAATAAAAAGTTTAATTAAAAATCATTTGATAACTTAACAAACATGTGTATCGTAGTTAATGTCAAGTGAATGTCACATTATCAAACATCTATTATTGGCATGTAATATTATAGTTTGGAGATAGTTTTCTGGTCGAGGGGATAACAAAGTAGTACCGAAATTTCGTTTGTTGGACATGATGGTGGTCGAAGTCCAATAAGTTTTCTAGTTGAGATAATCAGTGGATATGAAAATAAAATAATGAAACTGTATTGAGCATATATGCTCAATACAAGACAAACTCTCCCATTGGCAAAGCAGTTATAACTGCTTTGCCAATGGGAGAGTTTGTCTTTTTTTTTCGAAGCAAAACCGACTGAGCAAGAATTTATATGAAATTGTATTCTTTTACACACACTGTTAATTTCCCCCATCCAGGTACCTCTGTTCTTGTACTTATAAAAACTATAATGTCTAATTTTTTACATCACTTCTTGCTTTGCTTGCTGAATGTTTTTTACAGTGAAAACAAATGAATACATGCCTACATCTAAAATTAATCCCTCATAAAATGTTATTTTCATCTGCATTTGCAAAATGTCTAAAAGAGACTGATAAAGAAATTGATAAAATTTCATAAGTATTTAACTTAAATCTTTTTCAATAATTTTTTTTGAAGATTTGTAATTATTTTCGTGTTTAAAGCTCTTAAATTTGAGATAGCATTAATTTAGGTTAATGGTTATTAAATTGATGTTTTAAGGGGGTTTGTAGTTTTAGATCCATGTTTTTGAACCAGAATTACTTAGCACCTAAAAGATCCATTTCAGAAAATATATTTTTTCTGCCATTGTGTTTGGAAAAAACCAATGACTAACAAGGGCACCACCAAACATGGTGCTCACAGATTTTAATGATTTCTAAGTATGTTGTAGGGGTTATACCACTAATTATTCAGCTGAAAGGATTCTTTCAAATGGGCCTTGGTTTTTGAGAAATTGGGGGGTCAAAGTTTAGCGTTTATTTCAAATACCTGTTAGTATTACCTTTGGTCAGCAGCTCCGTGGCTCTGAGATAAAGTGCTGGACTCCAGACTCGGAGGTGGCGGGTTCAACTCCAAGTTGGGTCACCTTTTTTTTTTTTTTTTTTTTTTTTTTATATAAATCTTTACATACTTTTTACATGTTACATATTTTAAGCTGAATTTGGAATTCTACAGCTTTCAACTTATTAACATTTTCTTATGTAGATTGTTTATTTTTCTTACTTAAAAAAATATGGTTCAAATGATAAACTAATTGCACTTCAAAATTTATAAAATAAATAAAAAATGCTTATATAATTAGAATTTTCAAAAAGCATAAAAAATTTTGAATATTTTAAAATCCCTTTTACTTTAAATATTAATAATTTTGCTCAATTACTTTTTTCAGATTTTCAAATGAATATTACACAATTACATATTATTTTTATCTTTACATACTTTTTACACGTTACATATTTTAAGCAGTATTGGAAATTCTACAGCTTTGAACTTTTTGATATTTTTTTAATAAAGTAAATTTATATTTCCGAATTTATTTCATGGAAATTTATTTTTATCTGCAATTTTTAAACTAATATTTTTATTGACAAAACGGCATAACTAATTTATGCCTTGAATCTTTTTTTTTTTTTTTTTTTTTTTTTTTTTTTTTTTTTTTTTTTTGTTAATTACTATGTAATTTCTTTTTTTATTAAGCACAATTCTGAAATAATAATTTTTCTCTTTCCTATCGCATTTTTTGTGGAATTTTTTAAACGAAAATTTATCCTTTTTTTGTATAAATTATACAAAATAATTTTCAGGTGCAATTTCTCAGACATTTATATGATTAGTTAATTCAAATAATGCATACCTTCAAAAGTCTAATAAAATATTATTGCAGTAGTGTTAAAATATTTTCCAAATTTTTACTGATCTTTAAATACATTTATTTCTAAAGTTCATCCTCAATATCATTTATCGTTTGCACAAATAAGAAATGAAGGATTATATTTAAAATAATACATATATTTTTTATTTTAACAAATTAAAGCACTATTCATAAAAAATCAACTAAATTGGGAAAATCGTTTGCTAATGAAATAATATTTACGATAGATAAAAAAAAATATATATATGTATTTATTTTATTCGTCTGCTTTTATTTTCTCGGTAAAATCACGCAAAAATAGAAATTCTTTTTGCTGTTGTCATTTAGTTTCTTTTGCAGAACTAGTTAACGAATATAGGTTATGTAAATTTATACGAGTTTTAAAAAGATGAGATTTCAGTCACGAATTAGTTCAAATTTGCGTTTAGATTAATAAGTTTTGAAAAAACTATTAATTAAAAAAAATCATAAACGTTAAGTTTTTAAGGAAAAGGTTTATATAAAAGTTGATCAAAAAATAAATATTTGCTCTTAAATATCAAGTAAGATTCTGTTAAATTGTGAATAATTTAATTACTTATTTTTATTCACACGACAAATATATCACGCGATACTGTAAATTTTGTTAATACATTCAGCGCAATTCCCTACGCAAATGATGATTCTAAACGGTTTTTTTCTGTGTGCATAATTTCTTCACTTTCATGTTTTAAAAGTGCTAAGGCCTTTTTTTTTTGTATTTGATATGGTGATTTATTTTTTTTTATATTGGTTCTGTATTATACATGCGATAAATATACTCATGTAATCAGTTTTCAGGTTATAATTATAATTTTTTCCAAATAAAAGTGTGTATAAAGATGCGTTATGTGTTAAATTTAATCTTTTTACACTGCATATACCAGTAACATAAATATATATATATATGTAAGTATATTAAATGTAATAATAGATTGTCTAAAAATCCATGCACAGTATTGTGTAATATTCATTTGAAAATCTGAAAAAAGTAATTGAGCAAAATTATTAATATTTAAAGTAAAAGGGATTTTAAAATATTCAAAATTTTTTATGCTTTTTGAAAATTCTAATTATATAAGCATTTTTTATTTATTTTATAAATTTTGAAGTGCAATTAGTTTATCATTTGAACCATATTTTTTTAAGTAAGAAAAATAAAAGTAAAAAAAATAAACAATCTACATAAGAAAATGTTAATAAGTTCAAAGCTGTAGAATTCCAAATTCAGCTTAAAATATGTAACATGTAAAAAGTATGTAAAGATGAGCACCATGTTTGGTGGTGCCCTTGTAAGTATTTATATTATTATTTTAGCGTCAGAACTGAAGAGGTTAAAGTAATGGAAGTCACAAGTGCCTATATAAGGGGCTAATCAGAGTTACCATGTTACATAATAGAGAATACTAAAGTTGTATAAAATCTGAAATTGTAAAAAAAAAAAAAAAAAACATTTATATACATGTTAAAAACATCTAGTGGAACATGCCTCCACACAATTCTTATAGGATGAGAATTTATCTTTTCTCTACCAGATGATGAGCCAAGTGGCCATTTTTCCCAATTTTGTTTCCAGCAGCGAGTGCGAAAGAATAGTGTATTTTTAGATCTCATTCATCGCAAAACATGATGTTTTTACTGCCTTCCTCACAAGATTAGAGAAGCATTAAATAATTAAACATGGCTAAGTTAGCAAAGAATAACTTAGGATAATAGTAAATGAGAACACTAATCTCCAACATCGATCCTTTTGTTTCTTTAGCTTGCAAGCTACTGACTGCCAACTCAGATCACTTATGCTTGAATCGGAAGTTAGCTCTCTCCATTTTATATTAGAGCTCAATCACTTAGTGATATCACCACTCTCATATAGAGGCAATCCAAGTAGTATTCTAACATCTAGATGATAAAGTGTAGCAACCAAAATGCTACAAAAAATCAAAACTGATAAATTTTTATGCTGAAACACAAATGTTGATTGAAGCAACATCTGGTAGCTCAAATATAAACATTATATAAGTAATCTCTAGATGCTGTACCTATATGTTTGAGTTATTGGATGTAGCTGTGATCAACATTTATTTTCTTCAAACTTTACAATTGTTAGAAAAACAATAACATTTTAATTACCTAATTAAAAATAATAGAATTTGTTTATTTTTCTTTCTGATGATCTTCAACAGCATACAATTAATTCAATTACTTAGTTAAGAAAATTGAATTTTTTGCCTCCAATTTAAAAAGTAATGATCTAATGTTTCCTGGACAAAACAAAAGTGATTATGCATAAGATAAAAAGTTATGTTTGATCAACAAATAATGAATCTGAATTAGAAAGTACTAATCATTAAGATGCAAATTCTAAAAATTAGTGAGTTATGATAAAATAACTCATGTTGTAGTAGTAGATTTAAGTGCATTTCTTCTAAATTGTGATGACTTAGTGAGTTTCTTTCGGAGTTAACATTTTTTATCAACCAAGTGAATAATATATGCTATCATATTTCTGTTACAAGACATTTTATTCAAGTATTTTTTCACAAAATTACTTGAAGTTTTGATTTTTAATGCAGATTCCTTGTTTTTAACACCAGAAATTACCTGATGTATAGTTATTACCTTTCCTTTTAATACCACTTTGTTCTTCATGAATTGGATTACAGCTGAAATTATCACCAGACAATTTAAGAAATTCTATTTTGTGACCCCCCCCCCCCCTGCCCCCACGAAAGCAGCATTTAGCAGAATTTTTCCAAATTACCATGCAATTCTTGATAGATTTAATTTTTTTCTTTCCCGTAAAGACCCCGTTTTTAGACATAAAATTCTAAGCAAATAAATAATAGAAAAATCTATTGCTGCATGACCAAGAAAAAAAATCTCATAGAAGTCATCAGTATGGAGATACCAATTATCTTCAAATATTTCTGCACCATTTGTTTAGTTAAGAGAAATGCAAAGCAAAGACATTCTTCTTTACAGAAGATGTCTTATTTTTAAATTAAAAGTCTGGAGATATGCAATTAACTATATAGTTCCACCAACAGTAAAATTTACAAACCTACCATCAAAGAAAATGATAGTAACATATATAAGCAAATTTTGCACTCACAAATATTTAGAAGATAAAATAGTACATTAAATTTTTTTAATTACTATGACTGAAAGCTTGAAAAAAAGTTTTTTGAATTATTTAGGTTACTGTTGTTAACTTTTGTGCTACAAATTTTTAAACATTACACTGTCGAAACACATTCAAAAGGTTGAAAGAATTTTTAAAAAATCTTTTTGATCAATCTACAAGTTTTAAAATAACCTGCAGCAATTATTGCCATGCTGCACAATTTCTATTATTAGCACAGTTCTCCGAATTGACCAACTCTGAGGGAGTGCTGAAAAGTTCTTGGCTTCGATTACTTATTGTTGAAATAGAAAAACAAAATTAGACTCATTTGAAAGTTTAAAATCTTATGATATAACTCTAATAATATCAGGTGCTTCTGATTATTAAAATTTTTCTGTTGCAAGTGAAAGCTGCAATGGCAAAAGCACAAGAAAACTTCACGTCTTTTGAGGTATGAGGCATCATGAAAGTTTTTTTCTTACAGGAAAAGTCAGCAAAGCCATTTTGGCCCTTTTCTAAATTGAACAGGACTTTTTTGGCTAAGTTAGTGACTGATAAAGAAAACTGGCTTTACATCTATGATCAGAAAAACAAGGAACAGTCAAATGAATGCATCACAGTTGGTCTCCAAAGTAGAAGAAATATCCCCAAAGAAATCAGCCAAAATGGTCATGGTGACAGTTTTATGAAACAAAGACGGCATTTTGTAGTTGGATTATCTACTTCAAAGATGCAGTATAACTGGACAATATTATGCTAACCTATTGATACAGTTGAAGGAGTTCATCAAGGCCAAAGGAAGTTGGCCAAAACAATGTTTTTGTTTCATGATAATGCACTTCCATACACATCCAATTTCGCGGCTGCCAAACTGAAGACCCTTGGCTTCCAGTTGATCAGTCAACCTTCCCACTCGCTAAATCTAGCCCTCTCAGACTATTATATATCTCCAAACTGGAAGAAGGACCTTAAAGGTCCTCATTTTGAAATCAATGAAGCTGTCAAAGAGGGTGGGGAGAGCTTGTTTCTGGACTAATCAAAGAATTTTTATAAGCTGCAACAACGATGTAACAAGAGAATTAATATTATAGGATAATATGTTGAATAAATCTTTAATTTCTTAACTCAAACTATTTTATTGCCTTTAATCAAAGCCAGGAACTTTTTAGTAGTCCCTCATGCATGTACTGTTTTCATGTAAAAAGAGAAGTATCATCAGACAAATTCAAATATAGTTTATTACATGTAAGAGCATAATATAGTTTATTACATGTTATTGATTTCATAAAGTCTCAAATATCACTGGCAGCAGGATACGTGAAGTTTATGAATGTCCTCTTCTAATAATCAGAAGGTTGATCCCGGCAGTGATAATCTCAGATGGGAAAGACAGGGAATGGTACAGTTCTCACTCCCAATCATAAATGTCCTTTTGAAAGAAGAATAATCTGTTCCCTAATATATTATATACAAGTTCTTTATAAAACTGTACAATAACTTTTTTTTCTTTACAATGCTGGTGCAAATTATCATTATTTTTTCTACTTTCATGAAACAAAATACAAATTAAAAAATTCTTAACACTCCTAAAGTCATTTTAACATGCAACACACAAAATGCTGTTCACAATATATACAGAAAACTTCGTTCTTTCAGAGGGTGTTATAACAAGAGGCAATTTACAAGAGAAGCAAAATGAGACTATACAATAAATGACATCTTTCTTAACCCAGAAATCAACTGTTAATGAGAAAATTCTGGCATAGATCAGCACTCTAAAAAAAAACTGTAGGAGCACGTGTTCCAATTTACACATTTCAACAAAATGCATGTTAAAAGGAAACAAACTGCACAAAAAATAATAATTAATTAAACTTTAAAAATAAAACTATAACTTTTTGAGAAGGGGTTGAAAGGGGAAAAAATTTCAAGGACTTTATAGAGTAATTTAGTAATTATTACATATTTAAACATCAATTACTACAAAATTATTTTTTTTTTAAAGCTAATCCCTAAAAAAAAAGAAGGAGCCCAATACAAAATTATTTTTTAAAAAGTTAATTCTTAAAAAAAAAAGAAGGAGCCCAATACGTTTGAAAGGTCATGATATAATATGACAGACTAAATCAAAACACATAATATTTCTTGGTAAATTTTTGAAACATTAGTCATTTTATCTAAGACTGATTGCAAGCAAAAATAAATAAAACACAAATTATTAAAACAATTAAAAGTGTAAAAAAAATTTCTCATAATAAATGCAACACGTGACTTTTCAGTAATTTTAAAAGCAGAAAATATATACCAATATATACCATAGAAGGAAAAAAAATATCTAGATGCAGTTTTCTCAAAAAATATGAAGAATGAAAAAAAATTACAAAGCAATTAAAAATAATAATAATAAAATAAATGCAGAACTCAATACACATTTCTTACAAGTGAGATAACAGCAGAAATTCCAACCTATATATAAATAAAATTTACAAAAACCACTTGTAAATCAACTATAAATAAACCAATGATTAAACAAATCTTAGGTTGCAAAAATTACATACAATAAATTGCAATAAGTAATGGCTCTATACAACATAAATATGTTAGACATCTGTAATAAAAATAAAGTAAAATGAAAGGGGTTTCTTTTATTCCAGCATTAAAATCTATTTAAAGAATGTACTTTATTTCAACAAGTTATGATAAATTATTCAAATACAGGGTATTTTATTATTATTATTATTATTTACTAGCATACGCAGCCCGCTTCGCCGGGCTTAATTTGAAAAACAAACTTTCAGCATATACATATGGGTGGTTGTACTTGAATGCACAGACCTGCGCGTTTTTTTCTATCTTGCTTTTATACCTCTGGACCGAGTTGGCGCATTGCCAAGATTTGCTTCCTCTGGACCGAGTTGGCGCATTGCCAAGATTTGCTTTCCCCTGTGCCTCAATTAATTATCCTCGGAATTCCTTTTATTTATAGAGATTCCATATGGGTCTTTAAAGAATTTTCCAATTAAAATGAAAACATATTCAACAAAATACCAATATTTCTATATAAAGAATTCTAATTTTGGAAAAGTTTCCCAGGGATTATATATATTTTTAAAGATGTGATACACATTAATAACATAAAATTAATTGAACTGAAAAATGATACATATTATTTCTTCTTAAGAGGTTAAATCAGAGATTATGTGCTTGTGTTCCCTTGGTGATTAAACAAAATTGCAAGGATTATATTTGTAGCAGACAACGATGATTATAACAAGTGGGGAAAAGATTGTAGGAACCCTTTTTCAGAACCAATATATGTTGCCAATAAAGCTTGAAGTTATTCTTTATGCACTGAATACTAATCTTTTTGTTGTAATTTATTATTATTATCATAACCTTCCAAAAAATACACAAAGAAGAAATTATGAAATATTCAATATTAAGTTAATTTTATCCTAACAACAAGGAATTATGCATCAAGCTTTCAATATGACAATAGTAATAATGAGATTCCGAATGGTAAAATTCAGAAAAGAAATATTCTGAGTTTATAATTTATTTATTTATTTTTTGAACACATGTACTCATAAGAGCTGTGTAAATTTCTATAGGTAAAATTGATATTTTGCTCATAAACTATAAATTTTGGGTTTCAATTGAAAGCTCTCAATCAGAACAGTTTTTCTAATGATATTTGCTGTTAAGAAAATATTGAAACTTGCTATAAATTGTTTTGCTTTTTGGCCTTTTGGTATCTTTGTTAAATCAGCCTTTGTATTAAAAATTTTTTAGCAAATATACCTATTTTCATTCATATAAGGATTTGGGAATAACATAAACTAAATATGCATGTATGCAACAGAAACAATGTTTAATCACAAAAATATTTAATAAATTGAAATGAACCCAATACAAAAATTGACAACTCCTGCTATTAATTTACTAAATAAGCACCCCCCTTTTTTTTGGGCAATTCAAATTACACTATTAGAATATTTTTATCATCTAAAATATTTCAATATTATCGACTGAATAATTAACCAAAGTTTTGTCAGACTGAAATTTCAAATTTACGTAAGTAAGACAAACTCCTACAGTATTTCTCCCTTTAACTTGGTCCAGTTCATTGGTAACAGAACATGGACACAGTTCTATTTAATCAGTCTCTTCCAGAATTATCATAATAATGAATATTTACAACCACTTCCTCATAAAAAAAGATATGATTATGTTTAATCCAGTTACAGATAGACATATTGCAGTATTCGATATATATTTATTGCTCTTAACAGTTATTACTACCAGAATTTTCTCAATAAAAAATATACAATCATCTAATATTAAACTGTGATAACAGTTGAACTTCATCACATAAGATAATTTAATTGCATAGATTTTCACACACATTCTTATAATAAAAAGTTGAAGTTGTATTTTTTGACAAATTTTGACTAATTTCAAAATTAAACATTTCAAACAGTGTTAAATTTTTGCGCGATTGAAAAAAAAATAGCTTTCTATTTTATTTGCAAGTATTTAATTGAACACTAGTTTAAAAAAATGGCTTTGTGCCCATGATATAATTGAAAATAAATACACAAATAAAAAACACAAACGCCTACCCTCTAAACTGTTTTATGTCCCATTAAATGCATATAAATATTTAATATCTATATACAGTAGAACCCGCTAATTCGGACCCCGATAATCCGGATCTCTGGATCGGTTTGGTCATTTTTTTTTCGAGTTTGAGAAGCGATTGGCTAATTTCCATAACATTAACTTGTTTCATCGTCATATTCTAAATTTAAAAAAAACTTTTTCTGACATGTTTTCGGAATAATTAAGCAAAGTAAACATTATTACTGTCTGCAAATATTCAATAAATTTAACATAAAGGTGATTTTCTGTTAATATGTTATATTTTATTTCATTTTTTCTCTGATAATCCGGAGTGGGTTCGGTCCCAATTAATCTGAATTATCGGGGTTTTACCGTACTTTCATAATTTAAATCCCCACTATTTCCCAAAAAATTATTACCCTAAATATTTAAATTTATGAGCATATATGTGATAAATACTTGTATAATCACAAACTAATTTATAAAGGAAGGAAAACCACACACAGGGATGCATGGTAAAAAGTTTACAGTGCAACTGCAGCATAACTGCAATACTTGTTGCTCTTCTCACATATTATAAATTCCTTTTCTTCTGGGAACAAAGCAATGATTGAGAAGTTTAAAGATCTATCATTTATCTATTGTTATTACAAATAAGGTACAAAAGGTACAAATAGTTGCAAAAGAAATTGAGTTTTAAAGATTTCATACTTTGTGTGATGGAATAGCCAAAGGTATGAGTGAAAATTTTGAGGGGAAGGGGATAATTATGATTATTATTTATTTATTGTTGTTTTATTTTTAAAAATCAAACAGTTTTAAATATTTAGGGATGAAAATGAACAACATATATAAACATATACAGTAAAACAAATATACCAAATACTCCCAAGTAACATTTTATTAATCCCCAATATCTATATATTTGTACAAGTTTATACCTAAATAATGGGCAAATTCCACAGCCCCCAGATGACTGTTTTTCAGAAGTTTTACTGTATATATTTATTAAGCAATACAATAGTCTTAGATTAGTATTGGTCATCGTAATAGCCATCTTAAAAGATTTATTACATACTACTGGTGGGATAAGATAATTCATCAAAATAAATTAGACTTTCTTTAACACACCCCTTTTTTAAAAACAAATTATTATTAAAAATTCAAAATCTTTTATGTCTGCTTATGTCTTTATTTAAGCATATATATATATATATCTGAAGAATAAAACTTAATAAGATTTCAGACAAAAATTTGATATATACATATTAGACTTGTACTGAATTAGAGTTTTAGACAAAAATGTTGTCAGTAGCAAAGGGGGAATGCGTAAATATATCTTAATTAATAATATTTTAAATGGAAAATAATACTTTATGAGCCTGTAATAACATGCATAATTTTTACAAGCAGCCTTCAAATATTAATGCAATAAGTGTTTTATATGCATTATTTTAATTAGCTGGAGAAACTATAACATGTGTCTCAGTATTTTAAAGATGAGAATTCAGTTAGCAGTGTATTTAAAAATTTTTTGTGGGATATAAAATATTAAATACAACAAAAAATAAGCGACTAAAATTTCTGTCACCGGTTAAAAAAAGAAAATAATATCAACATTTACAATATGAATATGCAAAATTTATAACTTTTTAAAAAGAAAGGATTTACAAAAAACACAATATTAAAAATATATGCATACACTTAACTGATTTTCAGAAATTTTGGTACTGTAACTTTCATATCAGAAATATGTAAAACTGCATTAATTATGAATATCCATTACATTCTCAATAATGTATGTTTATTGTAAAGGATTTCAAATTAAATAATTATATCTCAAACAACATTATTTAAATCCAAACTTACAAGAAGCTTGAATAATAAGAAAAATAATAAAGTAGATAAATGATTTTTTATTCTATTTATAGAAAAATATTTTCAGAGGTCATTAGACTGAGAGGTGGCAGGATAGATAATCACTTTATCGAGTTCACGGATGAAAATATAGGATTAATTAAAACTCGATTCACATATTAACATGCAATTGGTCTGCCAAGTCATATCTCTGTGGAAAGCACCTAAAAACTCAACTTTAGCTGTTGACTCATAGGTTTACTATTATGTTTTCCTGCTGCCAATCCTCTGCTTTCATACTATTGGGTGTAGGAAAACACAATGATGAATTTACGAGTCAACCACTAAAATTAGGTTTTTAGGTAGCAGACCAATTGCATATTAATATGTGAATCGAGTTTTAATTAATCCTATATTTTCATGCGTGAACTCGATGAGGTGATTGTCTGTGCTGCCACCTCCCAGTCTAATAAATATCATAGCTACCAGAATGAAAATAATTTGAGAGAAAATAACAATAATTTACATCAGACATTTTATTGTGAACAGACATATAAACATAACCATGAAATGCATGAAAATTTTACATGCAATAAAATATACTAAATTACAATAAAAATTTCTAACTATGAAAAAAATTCTGAAAACTATAAACAAAAGTAAAGCATATAGTTTCAAATGATTATTTTTGCTTTTAATTTTCACAAAAATAATAAATTATTAAGCAAAGGAATAAAACATATATACCTATAATACATATTTATTAAGGGGACATATAAAAGATATTACAAGATCATGAATGTATGTATTTAATTTTGCAATTTCGATTTAAGTTTGAATATGTATTTATTCAATTTATATTGGATATTGATATATTAATTAGTAAGAAAGCCTTGTTAGTGATAATAACAATAATTTTTAATCTCCTTTAGCTTAATACATGAATAAAAGGATTCACATGATTTTTTATACTATGGACTTAACTCTTATCTCAAAGAATGGAATAACCAATTATATCTTAAATTGATTAACACATTAACTAGTAAAATCACCAAATACTTTTTTTTTTTTTTTTTAAATATCCATTTAAACAAAAGCATTACAAAATATATCAATTATTGAAAATTCTAATATGAAACAATTTAAATAAATGAATAGAGTTTTAACAGCAAATAAACAAACCAAATAATAAAGATGTAGAATCATGGCGGGAATAAATAAATGATTCACCATCTATATTATTTAAGACACAAGCATTTTGATATTTTATCAGTGCATTTTATTAGACTGATTTTAGTTTTTTTTTTTAAAAAAGTTTTATGGGCAGACATACAGATTTAAAAATGCCTTTTCAAAATTATTTTTTATTCTTAATATTTTGAAAAAAAAAAAAAAAAAAAAAAAAAATCAAATGATGAACCATTGGTTATATTACTATTTTGAAAATAAGGGAGAAAAGATAATTTATTAATTTTTATTCATTCTGTTTCTAGTAGAATCAAACTGATTTGAAAACCATTTAACCAGACAGTTAAAACACATTAATTTGACAAGGTGCATTTGCCAGTATATATTGTGTGGATCTTTAATATGAAAGAAAGGTTGAAAGTAGCAGATATAGTAATTTAACAGCTATTTAGAATGTTAGCCAATCGTATTGAAATTTTATTGCAATTATTTTGCTCAACAATTCAAACAAAATCATTCAATTTCTTAAAGTGAAATACATTGACATTGGACATGTACTTTCTGAAGATTAAAGCTAAATTTTTATAATCATACTTGGTTTCCAGTTAATATGGAAGTTCACCAATCGTCAAAGATCATTGGAACCTCAAATAGAACATTAATTTATATTCTCCATTTTTATTTAGAATGGTAAGTCTTTCAACTACTGCACATAAAATATTCTCCTATAATAAACATGTGATGCTGTGGATTATAATGTCAACAACAAATGGTGTTATCAAAAATTGCCTATGATTCTGGATTCAAGCAATAATTTTTTGACTGCTGTAAAAGTGTAATACAATTTTTAAAATACTCTCTAAAATTGCTTTAAAACAATAACAAAAATCCAACAACTTTAGGTTTACATTATTCTTATTTTCCCATATTTAAGACCCAAAGTCAAACATTAACTTTCGATGAATGATTTTCACAGTATTTCTAAAACAATGAATTTGAACATAAATGTACACATACATTTTTTTTTTTTCATGGACGATTGGAAGTATTAAGGGGGGAAAAAAAACATATAACTAGATTATAATGAGTTAAAAATAACTTTAAGTACAATAAATTGCAAATAAATGAGAGATATATTGTTCAAATATTAAAATGTGCTATTCATTATGTTAAATAAAGTTGCATTTCCCTCTCAACAACAGGTAAGTTAACTCAGATATAATTTAATGTAATTTTAGTAATTCTGGATATTAGTCAAAGTTTCCACTAGTAAATAATCTTGATAATGATATGCATATTTAATTTAAACAGTGAGATCCATCATTAATTAAAAGGCATGTACTTTTTATTTATATATATGTATGTGTAGCTATTACATCTGTTATTTCAAATTTTTTAAGGAAAAATTCAACTAAGAATTAATGGCTTTCTTCAATTCGGTGTCCTATTTTTATTAAAAAAAGTAAAGAATACTTTTATTCTCGAAATGAAAACGTATGATCTTGTAATAAATTGTATTATGTGCAGATTATAAATTATTCATCACATATCACTATATGTCACATAAAACAAACACAATAGTTATTTGAATACTTTAAAATGAACATTTAGAGATCATGGTAAACAATCAAAATGAAGTGGTAGAAAGAAACCAGCTACCATGATTTATATATGTATATATTTATAACAACAGAGATGCAGTTGCTCCACATCGGTGCAAAGCAAATGTCCTCCCTACCTGTACAAATCTTAATATAATAAGTTACAGTCATTTAGTAAAAAATGAAACAAAAACAGAAGATAATATATATTTTTTTATTTTAAAGAGTCTTCTTCCTCTAGTAACATCTCTTTAAACTGGATATAAAAGTTTCAGTAATAAAAGATTTTGTGGCAAAAGATGTCTTTTGTTCTTTCAAAAAATGGAGAATAAAGAGCAACAAGAGACGAGTGTGTAAGAAAATCAGAACTGCCTGAAAATAGGTTATAAATTTTCAACATATTTGTCAAGCTGCTCTTCTCGAGTCAAATGAGTCAAGTCCATATTATCTCTTGATGAGAGTCCCAATTCTTGATTAACTGGGCTCTGTAGTTGATTGGCTATACTAGGATGAGAAGATACTGGATTAGTGAGATGAGATAGCATCATGTCATTATTACTAGTCATTTGATCAGGTCCTGATAGGCCAGAAGTCCCAACTGAAAAATTTGAATGTGGTGAAAGTGTCTGTGCAGGGTAATGAGGTGAGGGAGCTAACTGCTGCCTGGGGGATTGGATGGGCTGAATCTGTGGAGTATTGCTCTGAGTTCTGGGAGATGCAATAGGTTGCGGAGAACACACTGCCTGACTCAACTGAGCAGCAGTAGGGGGTGGAGAACGTACTTGCTGCATAAGTTGCTGAGGTGATGGAATTGGGCCCTGTGGATAGCCCAAGAGACCTTGTTGAGGACTCACAGGAGGATGAGTTGGTGAAGCCATCCGTTTTATTTGAGGCTGCATTAATTGCTGAGGTTGCTGTTGAAATTGAAACTGGGAGGTATCTCCTTGAAATCCTTGCTGATGGCCAAAATTCAAGGGAACTGGCATACGAGGACGCTGGGGATACATGGGAGGTTGTGGATGAGCTAACTGATTGGGCTGCTGCTGCTGTCTTTGCATAGCAAGCAAATGTTGCTGCTGCTGTTGTTTGTACCACACATTTTGAGGTGGAGGTGCTATCATATTACCTTCATTAATCAACATTTGCTGCTGCTGTTGTTGTTGTTGCTGCTGCTGAAGTTGTTGTTGTTGTTGCTGTTGCTGCTGCTGTTGTTGTGCTGTTCGCTGTTTTATAAAAGCAGCCATTAGTTGTGGATTAGCTTTGAGTATAGCCAGTACTTGTTGTTGTTGCTGAGCTGATGCTGGAGACTTCAAAGTTTGGAGTAACTGCTGCCAAGCTTGAGTCGGCCTCTGCATACCAGCTATTGATGGGCCTGGATTTGGCATTACTTGAGGTGGTCCCATTGATGAATTCCCAATGGAGTTGGGCATAGTGTTTGGTCCTCCCATGATTTGTGAAGGTTGGCGTAGACCTAGCTGAGGATTAGGCAAAGGCTGAGGATTTTGATGAGGTTGCTGGTTCTGAGGATATCCAGAGTTTTCCCATGAGCCAACATTTCCCATGTTCAGCATGCGATTTGGAACTCCTGACATCATCTGTGACATTGGTTTTTGCATCTGTTGTTGCATTTGCTGGTTTGGAGCCATCAATCCTGCATTAGCAGCAGCAGGATTAACCACAGGATTGCCCTTTCCATAGTTTGTTGCAACCATGTGAGGCACAGTTTGTCTTGCAGCAGCAGCTTGTACTTGTTGAACAGCTTGTAGTGCACCAACAGGTGGTCCTGATGAAGGCTTCATACCAATGCCTGGTTGAGGAGGATGAGGTGATGTATGTGGTTGAGCACCAGGTGATGGCTGGCTGGAAGAATTTGAGTTTCCAGGACTTGGCTGAAGTACAGCACTAGACATTCCACGATTTTGCATAGTGGCAATACGTCGTTTTAAGATCTGTGCTTGCTGCAACCTTTGTTGCAATTGCTGTTGTCTCAACTTATTTTTGATATTGACACAGAAAGGAACAGGACATTTTGCTTCCTAAAAAAACAAAAAAATAAAATAAAAATTAATTTCAAATAATACAAAAAATTCCAATCAGATTAACACAATACATAGTTAAATAAAATTTTATATTAAATCAAAGTGAATTCAGCAAAATATTTTTCTGAATTTCTATATCACAAGAAATGAATATGATAATCATAAAGAACAACATTAATAAAAAGTATTATGAATTTACTTAATAATATAAAAAAATTGAATATTTAATATGTGACTGTCACATTGCTTACAAGTCGTAGAACCAACACAGCGAAAAAATGTCCAAGCCGGGGATCGAACCCGGAACTCTTGGAATAGTGCTCAAAGTGCTCTACCATTTAAGCTATGAGGACGATGGCCAGACAGCTTGACATTTCTCACTTACATTTTGTTGGTAAGGCTGCAACTGCAGCACAAGAAAAAAAATTAGATTTTCAAATTTCTAACACAAACCTTAACTAGTATTTCTAAAGCTTTACATATATAGTATATATGAAGAGAAAGAAAGGCAGAAATGAAATAAAAATAACAAAGTAATCAATGTTTATATAAAATTACTCAAAACATAAAATTTCATAACAAAATGTTCAAATTAATAACAAACAAGAAATTAAAGTTTGTGAGCTATTTATTAATAGTTTAAAATAGTTTAATGATCTGTATTATTAAACAGAGATAATGTATTAAAAAGGTACAATACGATTTTATTAAAACTTTCCCATTACAAGATTAACTGGTCTTTAAAACTTAAGAATCAAAAGATGTTAAAAATTGTTTGTCAAAAACAGGAAAGCCTCACGAGATATCTTTTGAACGCTACCGCAGTAATTTTCAAAGGATATGGTTTAACTGGCAAGTTGCATTCACTGTGCTATTTATATACCTGTATGAAAAAGGAAAACAATCAAACAATTATTTGATAGGAGGTTGTCTGTAAAACTAAATGCTTTCTATGCTGAAGAATTAGATAATTTTAAAATATTGAACCAAATATGGTATGTCATAGGATAAAGAGTCATTACATACTGTATTTCTATTACTTAAAATTTCTAAAGATTCTCAAAGTGTAATAATCTTCTATAAGTATGTTAACTTTTGCATTCCTGAAATCTATTTTAATATTTTGTTGTTGATTCAACTTAGAAAGAATAGCAGATGATCGGTTAAACTTAATATCTCATATGTGCTCCCCAATCATTTTTTTAATTTCGACTAGTTATATCTATGTAGCTTAACTCATTATGTTCTGTTTTAAATGGAATAGAATAGATGTCTGCAATTTCATGGTTAGGTATGGGATAGATTTTTCTCTGAACTAAATGTTTTAGTTTTGTTGGAGGCTTGGCTATTAAATTAATGCCAAATATCTTTAAGGCGTATCACAATCTTTCATATAATCCTGGTACATTATCGAAGGAACAGACTTTAAGTTCTTTCATGTTTATTCTTTCTTTTTGATTTTGCTGCTTTATTGCATAAATTTATTTATATGCAGGGAGGAAAACCCTTTATCTATTGCAATGTGTTTAACTGTATTAATTTCGTTTTGTAGATATTTTTTGATGCAAATATCAAAAGCACATTTTATGTAAAATTTGTAAGCAGCAAGTTTATAGTTTTAAGGGGAGTTAGAATCCTAAGAGATATTATTTGAATGGCAATGTTTCTTGAACATTCTTCTATCTTTTTTTTTTTTTTTTCTCTCCCATACATGTTTCTCATTAATTCAATGTCCAGGTCATATAAAACTCCCTCATTTCCAATTTTTAAGGTGAATTTAATGTTTGTGTCTACTTCATTAATTTGCATTACAAATTTCTTTAAGGTTTGTATGCCATTATCCCAAACCAGAAACACATTGTTTACATATCGGATCCATATCATGGATCATTAGCATAATTCAAAATTTTCCATAATTTGATTTTTTATTACAGATCTTATCTTGAATTCTGCCATAAAACCTGAAATGGGCAATCCCACAGGGGCTCCCTTAGTTTGCTGTAAAACTAATAGATTTATTTTATTTTGATTATTGATTGATTTATTATATTTGATTATAAATACATTTATTTATTATGATTATGTTCTGATGTTAATGCATTGCCTCAAATGTATTTCTTTAAGATGATGAGGGATCCATGCATAGAGTTTCTTGACATAGCCAAGCTGTTTTAATGTTTTTTTCAATGTATGAAAGCAATAAATTAAGTTTCTTTGCAATCTTACGTGTTGTGCTATGATGATCTGAATTGATAATAGCCTGGATATGGGTCTCAACAATTTCAAATGAACAGCCAAATCATTGCTCATTTTTCATTGAAAAATCCCTAGAAGAAAATTTGGCAAACTAATTTTGACAATGCTTTTTTTCAAGGTTTCATTCTCATACGTACTAAATAATTTCTTGTGTGCTTGCGATGCATTTTTGAATTTTTGACAATAATGATAAAATATGTCTGAAATGCACGTCTTGTTCTTCCATTTTTAAACTGGGATAAAAATGATATTAAATAGCTAATCAAAGCGTTTCTTTTGCTAGATTAAAGGCCGAAGTCCAAACAACAAGCAAACAATATAGGCTAGGTGCTTTGAAAACATTGTTAAAACAAAGAGCTAACATCGATTGACAAAATCCGCAATCACTTAATTGCCAATCCACTAAATAAGCCTTTTTGAACAAAAAGAAAAACAAAAATATTCATTTAAAAGTTATGCATGATTATCCACAAAGAAAATATAATATCAACATGTACAAATTTATTTCTTTGAAGCCTGTAAAAGTATGTTAAAGAAAAATCATAAACTAAAAATTTTATGATACAGCAGACTTCCTCAAATATGCAACCTTAAAATCTACACATTATCACAAATGTAAATAAAACTTTCAGTTCACATGTAGAGGCAAAATTGTAGCAATTTGTAGATATTCCATATGTATTTTAATATGTAATTTTCAATAACTCGTGGTTTTAAATGAAAGAAGCATAAATTTATTTGTGAAAAGAATAAAGATATTGTTGGTAATCACAATCATTTTACCAAATATATTTATGTATTAATCAAGAGTTTTTGGCTATTAAGATTGACTAAACCTAAAATAAAATTTCCTTATTTTGTGATTTTGATATTAATAAATAGGTTACCTTTATGAGGAAAGTTTCATTGAATAATTAAAGGTAAATATATATATCTTATTTTTATTATGCATATTTAATTATAGATTATTATTTATTTGAACTTTATTTTCAATAATTTAATCATTTTAAAATAATCTTATTTTTCATCATTTTAGCATTTAATTTTACTTAATTTTGATTGCATTACAGTAATGCCTCTGAAAAAGAAGCCACCACTAGGAGCACAATAAAGTGACCGTACTTTGGAAATTGGCATAGTTCAGAGGTACCACAAGGTCAAATTTACATAATATTAAAATTTAAATAATTGTGAAAAATTATTTTATACCAATGAAATCACTTTTTTTAAGCATACATTTTCTTTAAATGCACAATCATTTACACAGATTTGTTGTGTCATTTTAGGAGAGTTCAGTTTTTTTAAAATTCTCTGTACTAAAAATAACACCAGAATATGATTTTATGCTAAAATTTTGTGATGATTCCATGTTATCTCTTCTGATTCATTTTTGTGATAACTTTTACTCTCATTAAACATACTCACTTTACACATTTATTGGTTGGTCATTCTTGTGCTATTTAAAATATCATTTAACTCAGCATCATCTATGATTATTTCTGTATTTTTTAAATTCCGGATTTGCAAAATTTATCATTAAATTTAAAGTCTACAAAAAAAAAAAAAAAAAAAAATTGTGACAAGAAATAATTGAAGAAGAAAACAAAAGGGGGAGGGGCAACTGTGGGGTGGTCGTTATTTGGAATTTGTTGCTCAGAAGTTTAGTGTAATGTTATATCTATGAAAGAGATTTGATAACACTGACAATTTAATTACCATTGTTTGGAATAACCATTGTAGAAAATTTCACTGTATTACATTCAAATTACTGTTTAAAAAATGTAAACAAAGCAATGACCAAAAATCTTCAAAATTATAAAGTCTGCAAAATCTGTGGTCCCAACCTGTGGGAATTTGAGGGAGTCTACTGTATTAAAAATTTTTACACAGATACGCAAGAAGTAAAAATTCATCATTAAAAAATAGGCAATGGTCAAAAATCCTACATGGCATAATAACTAATAAGTAAGGTTACCTGACAGTGTTTTGCATGGTAACAACATAATGCAATTAATTGTTTGCAAATTGGACATCCTCCATTGGTCTTCTGCTTGCAGCTCTTAGCATGCTGAACAACTCTCTTCATCTTCTGGCAACTAGGTAGTCTACAATTTGCATCCCTGCACTGACAAGCATGAACAAGATATTTAATACATCGTTGAATAGATAACAACCGAGATTCTTGTGGATTTGTTTGTTTCTGGTCCCCAGTGCCAGAATCATCATCCAATCCAAAGCCAAGTTTTTCCATTTTATGTTGATGGCCTTCTTTTTGGAAGCAGTTTACACACAAATCGAAATCCTAGAAAAATAAATAATACACAATCAAGTTTTTTATTCAACGAATAAAACTAATATTTGAAAAACGGTTTTAAATATTTTTCTTTTTAAAATCTATTAAAATAATGTCTGTCTGTTGCCTGTGCTATGAGCAAATAGTTGCATTGGGTCTATTACATCTAACATAAAGGTAGACCTGAATTTATAATCCTCAAAGCCCAATTTTAAAATATTAAATATATGGTTTTTGTCTCAAAACAAGATTTATTCTTTTTTTTTTTTTTTCTAGTCCAGTTTTTTTGCAAAACTACATTTTCTTTTAGGACCCCACAACATATATTCTAGCAGAAAGTTGAAAATTGGTAAAATTTGTCATTTTTACAATTTACTGAAATTTTCAGTTAGACAATTATATGTACTTAATTAGACAATTATATGTAACGGTACAAATTATCTTTGTTTAAAAGGGTTGCAAATAAGTAAAATCTCTTTTCATTGAATTTGACATATTTCTCCAACACTGTTGAAATTTATTAGGTATCTTAGAAAAACAATGTTTCCTTTTTTTTTTTTTTTTTCAACACAATCATAAACAAACTACGGATTCTTTTATGGCACAAAAACTTTATTCTAACATAAAATTGCCAACTGGTCAAATTTGCCTTTTTTACAATCAAGTTACTGAAATTTTCATATTAATTGGGCTTAATAAGTTAAATTACCAATTACCTTTGTTTAAAATAACATCAAATAAGTAAAAACTCTTTCCATTTAAATTTAACATATTCCTCAACTTGTTGAAATCTATATTTAGAACAGCTTGCACCAGCTGCCTTTGATAGTGTCTGAAAATGTTAGTCACATTTCTTTTTAGTTTCAGATTATCTCTTGTGTGGCTATTTGAGTGTTGGACAGAGGAACAAAGCTGCCAAATGCAGTAGGATCCTAAACCCACCCAGCTAGTTAGGTTTAAGCTACAATATATTCAGAGCAGAATATATAAAACTTTTTTTAAGAAATGGAATAGTTTATATAAAAATTAGCAAAAAACACATTTTTCAGAAAAATTTAAAGAAATGAAACAATTATTTATATACAGCTCATGTGTATATGCACACAAACAGACACACACATATATATATACAGTGCGTGTGTGTGCATACAAAATTCAAACATTAATACGATGATGTATGTGATCATCATAATACACAATTATTCCAGAGGCAGAACAATAAAAAACAAAACTAAATTAAAAAAGAGTATATATGGTCTAATATTAATTATTTGTTAGACAATTTCATTTGTTATAGACAGATGTCATGGTATCACTATTACTTCTAATATTAAGTACTGCAAGTAATTAATATAAAATATAAAAGGTAAAAAATAAGAACAAATGATTACTTACAGCACAAACAGTACAATGATATCTTGTTTCAACGTGCTTTTCACAGCTATTACAAGTATATACAAATCTATCTTGCCCTTGATTATGCAATTCATACAGCATAGCCATAGTAGAAAACTTTGTTCTACGTAATGAGGAAAACTCATAATGCTTTTCTCTTGCTAAATTCAAAAATGCATCTCTACCATCCATCAATTCACAAGAAATGAAAGGATCTGGATCAACTATAGGAGGCAAGCTTGCAGCTGCTTGTACTGAATGAAGACGTATAACAAAGAAGACCTAAGGGGAAAAAAAAAAAAAAAAAAACATATATAGACAGAATATTCATAGATGTGTTTCCTTTTTATTAGATACTTTTTTTAAACACTTCTGAATACAGGGACAGTAACATAAATTAATTTCAGTCTGTTTGGAACAGACCAGGACCAGCCTCACAGGAATGGATGGTTAGGTAACTCCTGTCATACTAAAAGTTAAGTAGCAGAAAATATGCAAAACAAGTTTTTAAAAAGATAGGATTTGTAGGAATAAAAATATCACATAGAGTGCTAAGATTACTAAAGCCATCACTGTGCCTTTCTCCTATACATGCACAACCATAATCTAAATTTCCAATATACTTTCTGAAATCCTTAATGGAATTAACTTTAGCTCAGGGGCCAATTATAATAGTTCCTTTTGAACACCTTACTGCCCAATTCTATGCTCCCTTGCATGCAAAGGGAGTAAGGGTCTTTAAAAAATTCTATATCATACTTGGCATATTTTTCCCTTAGAAAAAAGAAAACTGCATTTATTTATTTTTTTAAACTTAGATTTATTTTTAAGATTAATAAAACTTAACAGAAATAAGATTAGTAAAACTAAAATTTTCCTTAAAAGAAAGAAAAAAAAATTAATTTTAATTGTGTTAAATAAAAATAAATATCTCAAAGTTTTAGTAGCAACAAAAAATGTTTTGAATATCCATATGGAAAATTCATTCTACAGAAAATAGTTAAAATATTATATCTTTCAGCAGAAAATGTGAAATTCATTTCAGACACAAAATTTGATTTTCAGATAATTGCCATATAAATGTTTATTATAGATATTAATAACAAAGCTAAAATTGCTAAAAGATTTTGTTGTTTAAGGGAAAAAAAGATTTAAGTGAATATTCATTAAACTTCTTTTTAAATACAGGGTAAAGAAATACTACTATTAAAGCAATTAATTGGGCATTTTTAAGTATTATTTTATTTTTAGTGCAAAATTACTGCAGCAAATATTTAATAAACTAGATCTTTGTTGCTTTTTTTTTCTTTTTAATCTGAAACTTAATATGAACTTAAATCATTACAAAAGATCAAACTGATTCTACGGTAACCATTAATCTTTTTCTATGTTATCCAATTTTATAGAATTTTTTACTGCAATTTTAAGCATTTTAGATGTCTATTCAATCACAATACAATGAATCACAAAACTGATTGTTCAAATAAATGATAAAATTTTTATTTATTTACTCAGTCAAATTACAGTTGCTAGAGAATAACTTACCTCTTTATGTTTTTCCATAGTAGAATATATTTTTGCAGATAAATCATTTCCAGCATAAGGAACATTTGACTTCTTGTTACTTTTTCTTAAGTTATTTTTACTTTTATTGGATTTTTTATTTCTACTACTTTTTTGTCCCTTCTTTTTACCCTGAAAAGAATAGATAATACAGATTGTATAATTTGTAGAAAAAATACTTTGTGTACATACTAATCATATTTAAAATTAAAAAAACATAAATCTGTAGAAGCACATTCACTTACATCCATGCTGTCTTCTCCTTCACCAACTGCATCAGGAGCAGTAGCTGCAGTTCTTGCAGCTGCTTCAGCTGCAGCAACTGCAGAGGCTTCAGCCTTCCTCTTTTCTTCTTCCTCCTGCTCAAGTTCTTTAATACTCTCTTCAATAACATTAGGCCAAAAATCACCTTCAAAATAAGGCAATTCAGCAGCACTTTTTAAGTTGTCCTCGGTGGCTTGTTTGAAGATATCCTATAAAAGTTGAAATTACAATAGAAAATGTACATACATAGATACATATGCACATATTCAATGATTTATAAACATTCCATTATTAAACAAAATAAACTAGATCAGTATAGTTAGTATTGTTTGTGGTAATGTTGATGTGTTGTTAAAGAAAATTATCATTTTAAATTTTATAATGAAGATGTTTTCTAAAGATTCTTTCATTAATAATTTGAGATTACTAATATTAACTCTACAATTTTTTTAATGATCACAAAGAAAACATTCTGATATTTATGAATCAAGTAAGGATTTTTAAAAATATTAATTAAAAAGAATAACATCAATGTTTCCACTTTCATGAAAACTGCTAAGAATTGAAATTTCATTTTGATTCCTGATGGTACGTAAAGAACTTTTTATTTGAAGTGAAATTTTTTCTATTTCAGGGAATTATGCAATTCATAATTGAAATCAAAACTAATTGTATATTTTTTTTTTGGAAAATTTTCTCAGATGTCTAAAATTTCAAATATTGCAACAAAGCAATGTTTTTCCAGAAAAAGGAAGAACTGATCAATTGCACTAGTGAAGGTCATTTCATGTGCTGTAGAACTAGTAATTTCCAAATTTAACTACAGTTGCTATTATATCTGTGTTACACACCCAGCAGCAGAATTTTTTTCTGCAGTCTGCAGAACTTAAGTACAAATGCCCCTTTTCCAATCATTAGCATTATTTTACTCTGCACTCGAATCTCTCAAGTATTTGTGATTAATATAAAAAGAAAATAATTTTAAAAATAAACTATTTTTGTCCTCAGAATTTTTAATATCATACATTGTCCAATATGAAAAAAAAAAAAAAAAAATCCACTCTGGCACTTCCCCCCCCCCCCCTTTTGATGAAATTTACATTTTTTTTCTCCTCTGATCTTTTGATGAAATTTGCTGGTTTTTGGTGATCCTTTGATAAATTTTGTGTTTATCCTGCAATTATTTGACAAAATTTGAGATTCTCTGTCAAAATTCACATTTATTCTTGCAATTTATAATGAAATTGGAGATTTTTCTGTAAACAATTTATGAAATGGATTTTTTCTTGGAGACCATTTGTCAAAATTTGTGAGCAAATAATTGTTTGCAATAATTTCTAGCAAACTTTTTTCATTCAAAATTTTAACAGCTGAAAAATAGTCTGAAGATGTTTTCAAGAGTCTGACGCACATCGCAACAATTCTGTGTCTGGGGTTACACATACCAAGTATCTCTTGTGAAAAAAGCTTTAATTTAATGAGCATAACCAAGAATTATTAATAGAGCCAGAAAGCCTTAATAATTTGTTTTTTTATCAACATAATCAGGATTCTGATTTATCTAAAGCAGTGACGAATAGGTAACTGTGTTCAAATTGAACACACATGCATAGACAAAAAGTAATCACTAAGTTTTGAAAATTTTTCTGCCTTCAATGAAATTGTTAGTTGTTGCTTTAAACTGTTGGTAATCTAAATGGGTAAACACAAAAGTAAATGCAAAACTTTTATAATATTATCTATAACTGCATGACAATTGGTCTATGGACATATTGGTCTATGCATAAAATTATTCTTTTGTAATTATGGTGACTGGTTTTTAGAATTCTTATCTAGTTCAGATAAAAATTTATCAAACCTTGTATATGATGCTCTTAGTCTTCAAGACAAAGTAATAATAATTTCACTGTCCATAATATAATTTTATACATATGCTATCAAATTCCATAATACAAAATACTTCAACAAGATTAAAATTATTTTACACTCACTTTGTAATCCATCACGATTCGATCCATAATTCCTTTATCTAACATCTTTTTATACCACTCTTGAAGCCGTTTAGGTTTAGGGATTTTTTGATCAATAGGATGACAATGGAATATATAATCATCACCTTCACTAGGTGGACAAGCCCAAATATGTGCCATTGTGTACCTGCAATGTATCAAAGACAACAAATGATTAATCTATGAAAATAATTATACCCAGATTAGGTTATCAACTAAATAACAGACAATGCTATAACTAATAAACTTTCCTTTTTTCCGCTTTTGCTCAGAATTAAATTTAACAACAAAAAAGGACGCATTCAATAATACATTAAATAATTTAAAGATTCATTAATTTTATTATTATTAATAATGCAAAACAACATTATAACTACTAATCTTTTATAAACAAATTAGAAAGAAATCTATTGGGTAATAGAAAAAACAAACGCAAATTAAATGGAAAAAAAAAAAAAAAATCCCCCATTACATTTACTAAAATATCTTGTAACATATACCTATAAAAGTATGAAAAAAAAATTAAAATTTATTGGGAATTCATATATTTGATTCAAGACAAAATTCCATATATATATTTATATTGGCAGAGTTATGAAAATCGACTTTTTATGAAACAGAATAACAAAATTAAATAGCAGTTAATCATAAACCACTAAAAATATACTTTAATAAATATTCTAATAAATAATGATATTAAAAGTAAAATGGATTCTACAAACACAATATTTTTAATACAGCCAGAAGTTGTTTCTGACTTTCTGAATAAAACCAACTATTCTTTGTAAAGTACTAAATGCAGTTTTCACTTCATTTGGGAAAAGAAAAAAAAAAAAAAAAAAAAAAAAAAATTATTAATAAAAAAACCAGGGTTGGCAAGTTTTTGACAGTGTGTGGTTTTATCCGGTTAAAACCGTGGTTTAAACCGTCATGGCTAAAACCTCTTGTCAAAAACCTCGTCAGAAACCTCAAATACTAAACCGATCTGTAAAATTTCACATTAAACATCTGTCACACATGTACAACATTAGATGTAATATTAAAAATTCACTTTTACTGTATTGTATATTATCATTTATGGAAAAAAAAAAAAAAAATCTCTCATAAATCTGAAAATTTAGCCTGCATCGAAACTTGTTCAGCTAGCAATGCATCTGCTATCAAGCCCTGCTAGCACAGCACCAATTGAGAGAGTATTTTGTAACTTTAGCTTCATACACTCTAAACTCAGAAACCATTTGGATGTAAATAAATGTGCTAAATTGATTATGTGCTACAGGATACTGTGGGGTAAAATTGATCCAGATTATTAACTGTACAAAATCATTTTCTTCTGTTTGAACATTCTAAAAAAGCAATGTTTTATTGCAATTAAAGTAATTTAATTTTTTTTAATTATTAAATTACAGTATAATTAATTTTAAATAAAAAATTATTTAAATCATTAAATTCAATGTTTCTGTCTTGTTCTTAAAATGTTTAAAGTGCATTACACATTTTTGACAGTTTAAGCCAGTTTTTGACGGTTTAAACCAGTTTTTGACAGTTTAAACCAGTTTTTGACACTTGTCATGTCAAAAACCAGTTTCTGACGTCAGAAACCCAACCCTGAAAAAAACTAATGAGGATGAAAGTCTTTAAAAGTGTCGACAATTTATAACTTGAATTTGTATTGCCTAATTTCATTAACTACAAATCAAAACAAGAAATTCAGTACAGAAAACATGTTATTTTAAATCATACATACCCTAATTGCTTAGTATATTCAAGATAACCCAAGAGAATTTCATGATAAACTGCAGTTCTTAGATGCTTTGGATGGAAAAAGTGTATGCTGTCTAGATAAGCTAAGTATACACGTCTGAAAGAAAAATAAAAAAATTATAAAGCTTGAATGTAGGCAACCACAATATATATATATATCAAATTTGCATACAAAGATAATGAAATTTTATTTCAAATAATATGCAAAATTAAAAAAGAAACATACCTAGTATTTGGCATTGGGCAATCAGATCCATACTCTTGGACATGCATTCCGAAGAAACATGTATCCACACCATCAATTTCTTCAAATGCAAATAATGCTTTGGCCTTGTATGGAAATGTTTCTGGGAAATCTCTATTATCAACATACCTTGAAAAAAAAGCAACATTTTGGTTAATGGCTAGATCAGATTAAAAAACATCTTTTGACATAAGAAAATCTTTGTTTAAATAAGAGTCGCAAATTTACAACGTGAGGCCACCATGAATGCACCTTCCCCCTTCCTTTTTTTGTTTAATAATGATATGGAAACTTAGTTTTTCAAGCAAGCATTTAATAATAATAAAGGCTACAAAATGAATGCAACACTGATGGATGTTAGAAAAAGTACAAATATATATATTTTTTTAACAAAATATAATTGGAACAATCATTTTTATAGAAAGGAAATTACATTTTTAAATTCTGAGGTATTATATAATGATAATATTATAATATAAGTAATATAATGATAATATTATAATAGTTTTCCATTTGAATAAATTACTTTAATCAGTAGACTACACAGGTTTTCCATTGGTTTAAATCAGAACAGATGACCATGGAATTATATATGCACCATTAATCAGCAAGAGCCAGAAAGGTTAATCAATTGCCTCAGAAAAAAGGCATAAAGTTATCCTCTCGTAGATCTTGATACCGAGTGCAAGTCACTTAGGTATCGAATTTATCTCGGTAATGTTAAGTCCATGGGCGTTCGATGCATTTTTATAATCAAAATATCTCCTCAGGATATTAATATTTTTAACTTCTTTTTTCTGTGTACTTTTCTATAACCTCCTCAGTCCCAAGACATATATTATAAGGAACCACAAAAAGCAGTTTAAAATTACTTTATAACATCTACGATGATGTATCATTCTATATATTGATGATTATGATATACATGCATTTATTAAAAAGGTCCAGAAGTAATTTTAACAATTCTAAAAACATTTAAATTAATTTGAAGGGTATGATTTAGTGTCTCCTACAAGCTACATCAGTATCGAGGAGGTTAAGGATGTCTCTTTTTTTCCCAGTTTTCAAAATATCTCTAAATGCTGCACTTAATTTTATATGAAGTGTTAAAATTTTATTCTCAGTTTGTCAATTTTTAAACTTAAAATGTTAAATTAAACAAAGATTTTAGAAGCTTTTTTAGAACTAGTAAAAAAAAGGAGCATCCTTTTAGAGGAGAACAGTGAAAAAAGTTAAAAATCCTAATTTCCTTAGGAGACATTTTGAGTATAAAAATGCATCAAATGCCCATTGACTTAACATTATGGAGGGGAATTCGGAAGCTGAGTCACCAGCACCATTAATGCAATGAGAGAATGTCAGGATGGTCACAGCACAATGCGCCCAAAAAGTCAGGAACCCAGCAGCAGAAATTTTTTCTGCAGTCTGCAGAATTTAAAGGACAATTGCCCTCTTTCCAATTCCTCGCATTATGTTATGCACTCAAACCTGCCAAATATTTGTGACTTACATAAAAAGAAAGTACTTTTAAAAATAAGTTACCTATGTCATCAGAATTTTTATCATCATTATACATTGAAAATTCCACTCCCAACACATGCTTCCCCTCCTTCCCTCTCTCTCTACCGCCTTTTTTTTTTTTTCTCCTTCCCTGTGATTTTTTGATGAATTTGAAGGTTTTTGGTGATTTTGACAAAATTTGTGGTTTATTTCGCAATGTTTCCATAAAATTTGTCTTTGTGCAATACATTGACGAAATTTGTTGTTTTTTCGCTATCTTTTTATGAAATTGCTGTTTTTTTTTTCTCTCAATCTGTTGATAAAATTGTCGTTTTTTCGCAATCTTTTGACACAATTGGTCCTGTTTTTTTCGTGATCTTTTAACAACTTTTTACTTTTTTTCCTGATCTTTTTTATGAAATTTGCCATTTTTTTTCTTTGATCCTTTGACGAAATTTGCGGTTTTTTATGATCTTTTGACAAAATTTGCAGGTTTTTGCTGTAGGTAAATTTTAACTTTGTTTTCCCACTTTCTGCCAATGTTCACAAGTTTCTTAAAGTTTAATTAAGCTTCTCTTTAAATGTAAGTCCATTTTATTTTATAACATTTATTAAAGTATCCTAAAAGTAATCTAATTTCTTTTAACTTACACTTTTATCTAGTATCTGTTAAATTTAAGCTACATCGTACTTTGCTTATGTTTTTACCGCCATCAAATCAGATTACTGTTTGGTTGTTGCATGGAAGTCACTTAAAACGACAGTCAGCTATGACTGATGCAAATCGCAACTTCATCTCTCTGCATGGAGAGTGATTTTCATCTGCTAGCGAAATTGATCATGGGCTTCACAAGTTGCGAAGTCTTTCATCATATTTTTCTCATATCCAATCATTGATTAGTTCTTTCAACCTTAAAAATTACTATTTTTGGCATTGCTTGTTTGTTCGTCTGCTTAGCCTTCCAAGTATTAAATAATATGTTATTAAATTTAATTGTTTATACCATTATTATCCTTATTAGCTAATAAATTTTATTACACATTAGAAACAAAAAAGAATTTGTCATTTTTGCCGTTTTTTTCCATTTTTGCCTTGTTTTTTTTTCCCGTTTTTGCTACTGTCCTGGCAAAAATACCTTTTCGCTGGCAAAAATGCCAACTTTGATACTGAAGCAAGCTTAAAAACCCCGAATCCATTACTTTAATACTAAAAACAAGAGAAAATTCATACCTTGCTTTCATTCCAGGTTTTACTTCAACAAATTTTTCTGAACTGGAAACTACTCTTACAGTAACTTCCCCTGCACCAGACTCTTTTTTCTTTAGAAAACTGTTAACACGATTTTCTATGTACTGCCCAAGTTTTGTTTGCTGCAACCCTGTAATAAATATATCAATACATATCAAGAAATGAACCACATAAATAACGCAAATAAAGAATAATTGTTTGTATTCAACAGCATGTATTTATAGTCAAACTTTTTAAAAGTTAGCATGCTTTTAAAAGTTAGCATGCTTTTAAAAGTTAGCATGCTTAAAACATGCTTTTCAATTAAAATAAACCCTAGTTACAAAAATTCTCTATTACAGCATAAACATAAATCTATATTTTTATCCTTTATTACAAAAATAAAATAGTTTAACTAGTTCTTTGTCATTGAAATTAATACCATATATTTTTGAGAAAATAATTTGTTGATGATGCAACTACAAAATAACATATGTGCCTAATGTTTATTATGGTGCTTATAAATTTTCTAGCATTTTGCACTTGCCTACATTCCCAGTTTTATCAAAGATTATTATATGAATGATTCATGGAAATCACTCACAAATTAGTTTCAAAATCTATGAAATACAGAAAAAATCTTAAAGTCTCCCAAATGAATTTGGATTACCAATCTTAAGAAAAATTATATACTACAGCAATCATAATGTTTAATTTAATTCTGTGTTGGTATAAAATGTTTTTTATTTTTGTTATTTTTTAACAATGTAATGGAAATGGCAGCCATTCCAACTTAATTAACAACAGGGTGCTGTGTTATGTGTGGTGATTGGATATCTTCACATCTAAGGGTACAATATTTGACATCAATTTCCAAGATTTTAAACACAAAAATTTTGACAAAAAAAAATCAGCATTCATTATTTGTAAAAAAAAAAAAAAAAAAAAAAAAAAACTTTTAGATTTGTTTCAATATATATATTTTTTCTTTTTCTTAAATAAATAAATAAATAAAAATAAAATAAAACAAAAATTAACTAGAAAAAGAAAATTTTTTATATAGATAAAAGTCAATTTATACAAAATAATAATGAATAAAATACACATAATAAACTTAAAAACTAACCGTTCAATGTTACAATCTATTAAGGTTCCCAGACCTACAGTGCCCAGCCCTGTTTTTTGATCATGGGTGCTGATGTGCTATTGACCATATGCCTCAGCCAAGTGGTCAGCATCAGCCATCTTGGTAAGGAGCGAAAAATAACCAACAGTTGTCATTTTCTCGAGTTTATTTTATTTATTGTGATTAAGCCACCCATTTAAAGGGGCTATGCAAATATAACATTATCAACTGTTTGGTAATTTTGGACACCTTTCCACTTTTAATATCATACATTATCATCTCTCCATCCCCCCCCCCCTCCCCTGGTAATAATATCAGTATCAAAGTGTAAAAATTTTTTTAGATTTTTAGAATTTATTTCTTTTGTTTTAAGTGATATACAAAACTGGGTACATTTATTTTTCACATACTTTATTGAGAAGAAAATTTTTTAAGAGAAGTCAATAACATATCGCTTTGTATCAAATAACATTTAAAAGAAATAGTTACTATTTAAATGTATTTTATTATAGTTTTTGTTAAATAATACATTCAAGTGTAATAAAGTCTTGTTGCACTAGCATCGAACAGAAGTGTGGTGGAGAGTAGATAGAAATTCTTATCAACAAAACAAGTAGACAACATTCCTTGTCTTTCTCTTTTATTTATTAATAAACACAATCTTCATTTCAAATGTACTTCAAATATGGTTTCTCGAACCCTGATTCTATATGCATACACATATGAAGAAGAATAGGAATGTCAAAGGCTGGGGCAATCCATATTTTAGAATTAAATATTTTTATAATAATTTAGTGGTTTTAATAACAACTTTGAACTTTCATAAAAAATAGATAACCAACTAAAAAGATAACATACTATTTTAAACCAAAGATCATGTTACAAATAAATAGAGTAAATTTTGATTGGACCAAAAATGATATTGATACTAAAAGACAAGCCCCTTCCCCAGAGATATTTTACAATATCATATGCCAGATCCCCCCCCCCCCTTCGCCCCTAAAATGATACCATTATATTTGCACAGTCCCAAACGGGGTTAATGCTTAAATGAATGTATTGCTGCCAAAAAGATGGGTTCAGAGTTACTCTTACTAAATACATAAATTACAAGATTCAACCACATTCACTAAAACAGTGAAATATAATTATTAGTATTAAATAAAATAATTGTCTACGCTCAGAATGCATAAAAGAGAAAAGAATGCAAATAAAATAAAAGTTCAAGGCAAATGAATGGTAAACAATATATTCCTAGTATTAACTAGGAATATATTAAACAATATATTCCTAGTATTCCTAGTAGTAACAATATATTCCCAGTTTAAAAATACTTACTCTTGGAAGAAAACTTATTCTCTTTCTTCTTTTTACCTTTTGATTTTAAGCAATTGTCACAAGTAAATCTATGAATAAAATATTAAAATTAGGTTGTGACATAATTAATCAATGTTTGTAATATAAGACTGTTTTTACACAACATATAGTTTAGAAAATAAATAAAAATAAGCACATATTAAAAAAAATAAATTTATAAAATAAATTGAGAATAAATAAGTCTATATGATTGGCTAATGTTAGTGATCAAAATAACAATGAGGAAATGATAAAAATTATAATGCTCACCCTTCAGGCCAAATCTGAGGAAAATGTAGAACACAAATCTGATGAAATTTTCTTCCACAGTCTAAACAATCGACAAATCTGTAAATGGAAAAGAAACATTTATTCAATTATGTGTAGCAACTATGCATATTGAATTATGGTATAAAATTCTATGAAATTATGGTTAACCTAAATGTAAAATACTTACGGTTCTTGCTCTAAATGATCATTTTTCATTTCAACAAACTGATCCTTTTTGATATTCCTAATAAAAAAGAAAAATATTAAAATATACTTTTTTAGTCAATGTAAAAAACTATTAAAAGTAGACAAAATTCACCAATAAATTTTATCAATAAAACAATAAACCAAAACGAAGAATTTGAATAGAATTGAATTATATATAACATATATTTTTTAAATTTTAAGCATTTATGATGCTAAATTTTTACCATCAATAAAAATCACAAACTTATTCTATTTACACAAACAATTTGCAAATTCTTAACACTAACGGTAATGATATATTTAATGAAACACAAAAAAATCTTCATCCCAAAGAAAGGATAATGAATAACTAATTAAAGCTATTTCCTCTGGCTTTCTAGTTCATATTTGTTGGGATAACATCATAACTAGCACTAGAACAACTGTGAGCGGTCATTTTGACTGCTAACATATGAATATAATGAAGTTCAAACCAGAAATTTCATATTAAAATAAATTAAAAATATACAAAGAAAACACTTAAATTAAAAAGTTAAATTGTTTTAAATAAAAATTCTGGAGTGAAATATTTTTATAAAACTTGTCTAAAATTTCTGGTCTTTCTAGTATTAATAAGTCATGTCAAAACTTTAGACAAAAATTTAAGAAAATGTAACTAAATTAAAAGTTGAATTTCTGATATACAGTTTCTTTTGAAATACACAGCATTGTTGGTGTTTAAAAACAACTTTGATATAAAGCCTAAGTTTGTTGAGAAAATAACAATTCTAGTCTTTGAATTATTATGACATAAAAAAGTCTTAAAATTGAAAAATATTTAGATACATTTTTTAAGGCTTAGCACAGTGAATAAGCTTTAACTATTTCCCACAAAGATCTGCTTTTGCAAGAATGATCTAGTGTTTTCATAGCGATAGCAAGAAAAGAAATTTTGAATAAAAATTATTTTCTTGAAACATTTCTTTGAAAATTTTTTTGAAAATAACAAATTTACTAGCTGAATAGCAAGCTTGATTTTTAGCTAATTTACCAATTTATGAGCATTTTTATATTTTCATTAAAATTAGAGACTATTTTTTAGGGATTTATTTCCATTTTAAATTTTCAAAATTTCAACATTTTGAGGGATATTTTTTGGTACTACTCTGTTTTCCCATCGACCAATTTCACCAAATTATACAAATCGCAAAACTAATAGCCAAATTATACATATTGACATAATTTTTATTTTAAGTAACGAAGAAACAAATAATTAGTAGAATATTAATAAAAATTCAAATAAAAAAATGAAATAAAAATCACTTAATGCATTTTAAACACATGAATCGTATTTAATGTCATTGAATGTGACATTCACAATCATCCATTATTGGCATTTAATCTTATAGTTTGGCGATAATTTTTTAGTCAACGGGATAATCTAGTAGTATCTATTTTTTAAATATTTTAGTAAAGAAAATTATTTTAAATTGTTGCCAACTATTAAAACAGTGCAAAGAATAAACGTTCCTTCAAATTAAACATTTATTGACACATGACTATTATGATTAGCAAAAACTTTAAAATTAAATGAATATTACATATTAAAAACAGGAACATATTGGTAATTACGACATAAAAATTATATTTGCATGTGAATTTTAAAAGAGAAAGAAAATTGTAAAATAACAAATTCACTATTATGTATTAAAAGTCGTAAATGAAGAAAAATTATGCCAGATTTAAAAAAACTAAAACATTGCAAATAATATTTCCTTTCTAATAATAAAAATATTCTTATGTGAATGTTAGAAAAAAAAAAAAAAAAGTTTAGTTCTGATTCTGAAATGTTGAAATAATCTTATTTAATCAAATGTGAAAACAGCCATTAACAGAAGCTCATTCGCCTTTAATTCCCCTCCATAAAAAGGAAAAGAATAAATACCTGTTTATAGGGCGAGCTCCAGTGTTTAATTATAATTGAAATCTTCTGTAAAATTTTTAAAGCTGATCAAATAAACTGATTTTTAGAGTCATTGATGAGCATAGCTCACAGGGGGCTTAATTTATCTAAAGTATTGTTCAACACTGTGAAATAACATCAATTCTTTCAGACCTGATATGACTTTAATAAAAAGTTTTCTTGGCAAATAAAATTATCAGTAAATAATAAGTCTAAGAGTACAAAAGCAGCAACTAAATATTATTCAAATTGTAACACATTTTAATTGACCATTAAAAGAAAAATAAGACTTTAAAATATAAAATTTTCTTGAGAAGAGGAATGAGCCTTAAGGATAAAAAAAATGTGAAAGGAAAAGAAATAATAATAAAATAATAATAAATAAGAGACTTACGTTGCAGGTTGAGTAGGATCATCACAAAGTGTAACAGTGTCACCAGGAATTTCCGAAAAACATTTGAGACAATATGTGTATCTAAAAGAAAAATGTTTTCATTATTTATATAAATTGTCTTCAATTAGTCAATAAAAAACAATGAATACCCAATTTAAATTCTTTAAAGATGTAATGATCATCACTGATGCAATCAATAGGTCTCAAAATCTCTTTAAAACAGTCAAATTTGCATCATTCAAAATTTTCATAAAAATTATAAAATTTGATGATTTATCTACTCATTTTCTTTACTGGATTAATAAAAAAAAGAATGACACAGACTTGGATTAAATTAAAATATATATCCTTGGTTTTCAAATCTCTGTGCTAAAATGCATTAAAAAGCTAGCAATTTTTTTTTTTTTTTTTTTTTTTTTTTTTTTTTTTTTTTTTCTGTTATAAATAACAATAAATCTCCAACCATGTTTTACAAACAAGCCAAGTAAGAATTATTAGCTACTCCAGCAAGCATTTAAGATGAAACAACTAGCCAAAAATATTATCAAAATGTAACAGAGATATAGTCATGGGTTTACAGAAGCATATAAATCTAATATTTTCAGTTAATTCAGATTCTCATTGTCAGAGTTCTTTATATTGCATAGTATTAAGATTAATAATTACTACCTTAGCAAATATTTGAAATAAGCTACTTTCATACGTTGTGCATAACTATGCAATGCATCAGTTTTAAAGGTGGGAATAGCAATTTCGTAATAAACATTTATTTTTATAATGTACAGTAATGCATAGTAAATGAACAGTAATTGATAAATTTTTATTAATTTACCATAGTGATAAATGACTTAACAGTGAATATTATTTAATTTTGAATGCAAATCATTAGTAAATGGTAATTTTGATTTGAAAATTTCTTTTGTTTATATTATGAAAAGCTTGGAATTAAAAACACTTTAAAATAGCTTATTTTAAAAAATATTATTTCATACAACAGGAGACTTTTAATAAATTATTCTTAAAAATATCCTTTATTACCTATTTTGATAATTCCAATATTTAGCATCTCTAGGTATTGTACAAAGTTGTTTTCCAAAACAGCATAAAACCTGAGGCTGGAAGACATATTTACGTCCACAACAGTAACCCAGTGAGTGCATAACAGGATCAATTTCTTGCTCAAAGACTTCAGCAAGCTTCAAGAAGAAAAAAGAGGCATCAATGCAATTGGCAAAGAAACTATAGTCATAAACTTTAATCATGAATATTTTAAATTATGACAAATCAAATGCATGTAAAATGAAGAGACACCAATCTCTTTATGTTACATTAAATAATAAACACATATGAAATTTTAAATTTTTATTTAGATTTTCAAAAATAAATTACACAAATGTACAGATTCACATAGCATCAGTGTTGTATTATAATTCATTAACACATACATACAAAATAAATAATTAAATAACATAACTTATAATATTTGCAGCCGAATAAAAAATAGTACCCAGATTTATAGAAACCAGAACTAAATTTAATTACATATAAAATTAAATAAATAAATAAATTACCTTAGAACAATGCTTGTATACTCTGGATGTTTTACGGTTATACAACCAAGCATTATCAAACATCAGCCACACGTCATCAACATATTGCCATGGATCTTGGTACTGTCCTGTATCTAGTTTCCTTTTAATTGTAGACAAATCCATTGGTCGTTTAACTATATCAAAGTAATCCTGAAAACAAATATGCATATTTTGAGACATCAATTCAAATTTCAAAAACCTAGTAAAAAACACCAAGTATATCAAGTTAGTGCAATAAAATGCAAAACTAATTTTTTAAAGGTCAATAAATAAAAGATATACATGTATATAAACAAATAAAGTATATGTTTTAATTTATCTTTTTCACTCTTAATGCAAATATCAGTAATATTAAGGTTGGTTGATTTTTGTCGTCCGATTATCTACGCTAATGGGATATAGGACCAGGAGGAGTGCCCTCCGTGGGGGTCTTTCTAAGGGAACCTAACACGTATTTACACAAGGTTCGAAGAAAACCACAGAAAACTCCGAACGGTTAGGCCGACAGCCGCGATTGGGTTCGAACCCAGCACCTGCCGTCTACCAGTTGAGAGGTCCGAACCTCTCGGCCACTGGTGGGGCAGTAATATTAAGAATAATGTACACTATCATGATTATTAACTTTTTATACATTACCCATTACATAAGAGAATAATTAGTTTTAAAAGGGAGAGAGAGAATACTTAAAGAATTCTTGATTTATAAATTAGTATATAATTTTCTTGTGGGGAAAAAACTGGTTTCCAAATTTTATTTTGAAATTTTAATGACTACTGTGATATAAAAATTTAAACATCTAACAGTTACTAAATAAACAAGTGTGAATTAGATTCGATTATTAAGAGGTGCAATAATAAACAAATATTTTATAGAAATTTAATAAATTTAAGTATTCATTAAATTTGTATGAACTTTGAGTATTATATTGCAGTTTAATTTCATTTTAAAAATATCACATAAATCTAAATAAATTAAAATTACTTCCAAGATGTATTGAAAGAAAAATATAAATTAATCTGAATTATTCTTTTTATTGGTAAAAATGATATATCCTTTAAAGTATTTAATCAAAACTTTGATTTTCTGAATTAAATTGCTGAGCATATAATTTAACAAGATAAACTCTTAAATTATTGGAATCTGATAGCCCTTTATGTATTTCATTTTTCTGCACTATTTGCAAATTAATGTTAATTTTCTTTCACATTTTCTCTTTTCAAATAGGAGCAAAATATGAATGCAAAGAAGATATTAACTGCGTTTTTAAAATGTTATATTTTAAAATAGCTTATTATTAAAATGCATTTATAAAAAAATAATAATAATAATAGTAATTTTTGCATATATATTTATGTTATACAATGTATAAAAATATCAGCACTTTTATAATCAACAGATATTTTATATTATCAATAATTTATTTAACTATTGCCATCTTTATCTTGATGTAAGTAGAAAAAATATACATAAATGAATTTTAAAAAGTTTACTGCTTTTAAAGGTTTTATTAAAATCTTGATCAATTTTAGGTAAGTATATTTTTCTAAATTAGTCAATTTTGCTGTCAATAATGTTACTACAATCTTGAATGTAAAATGCTCAAAATTTATAAACTCTAGCATTTATCAGACAAGTGTGGTAAAAGTCTGAAAAATGTTTCCATTTCGGGGTTCTACAAAACAATTTCTATGCCAAAAATATTTAGCAAAAGTCCAAAAACAGTTTTCAACTTTGCTTACTTATCTGCACATACACTTAACTTTGTGACTGTCACTTAACTAACACATTTAAATTCACACAAGCTTAGATTGGTGCACATGCCTACAATCTAGAATCAATTTGCTTCTATAATATATTATAATCAATTAGTTTCTGTGATAATATACTTTATGTCAAAAAATGAGTGATAATATGCTAGCAAAAATGTTCAGTACATTAAGAAAATACTGGAAGCTGAGACTACATAAAAATAGCATAAAATAATATAAAATATCTATCTATTTAGAAATAAAAACAAAAAGGTCAAACAACAAGATACTCAAAAACCAGAAGATTTGTTTAAAAATAGAAAGATATTAATAACACTATACACTACTTTAAATTACATCATTTAATGCAAAATAAGGTTGTAAAAAAGGAACACTTACTATTAGTACTTAGCTGTTTTTCGATAAAATAGTTTAAAAAAGCTTATGAACAGTACATTAAGAAAATATTGAAAGTTGAGATTGCTTTTTTTTTTTTTTTTTTCCCTTTCCTTTCTTATATATATTCTTTTTTGTAAAGTTGTCTTCTTATGAAACTTTAACACGCCTTATGCCTGTTAATATCTGTGGGGGGGGAGCCATGTTTTTCTGCACTATTCAAGATAACTTGCCTTTTTGCGAATTTTTATCTCATTCTTTTTTAGCTCACAGGCTATCATAGCCTGAGAGCTTATGTGCCTGCCCATTTTGTATGTATGTGCGTATGTTCATATGTACGTAACGCGATAACTCATGATAAAAATATCACATCCACTTGAAATTTTTTATATAGGTATATCCTGATAAGGCGCTTCCCTGATTAGTTTTTGGCATTCATTCGATATGTATAAGAGGGGGAATGGGGGGTTCATGCACCTCCCCTTAATTGATATGAATGGGTTTTTCATGCAGAAATATTAGTTTTTGTTCAAAATTTACACATAGGATCATTCTGATGAAGCGCTTCCATGATTGGTATTAGGTGTTCATTGGATAAATATAAACAGGGGAAATGGGGGTTCTAATGCCCCTCCCCATAATTTATATAAATGGGTTTTTCATGCAGAATTGTCAGATTTCGTTCAAATCTCTGAATAGTTTTGGAAGTTTAATGGTTAAGTATATAAAAGAGAAGGACAACTCTTCTTAAATTATATAAATGGGTTTTTATTAAGAATTTTCCGATTTGCTCTAAATTTTGGATATGGATTTTTTATATGATAAAGCATGTCCCTGATCACTTTAGAGGGTTCAATAATTAAGTATAAAAAGGGGAAAGGGGTGAGCTGACCCCCCCCCCTCCTTAATTTTTTTTCGAACAGAATTAACCCTTGAAAATATAAGGCTATCATGTACAATTAGTATGCGTAGCCTGTGAGCTCAATGCCATCAGCTTAACTGGGCAATAATCTTTTTATTTCATTTAAGTTATTATGAAAGAGAATTTATAGTTACTGGAAAACATATAGATACTAACATTTCATATTTTAAAAGAAAAAAAAAGTATATAGTTTGTTGATTTTTAATTTTTTTAGTATTGTAACTCGTCTAAATTTTGGTAAGTCATTTTTCTAGATAATCAAGATAAAGTTTGTTATCTTCAATTAAAATTGATACATCTGTTACAGGAAATAAAATAATAATAATTAACTTTTTTTATGATACCAGTTCTGGTATTTTCTACAATTTGTTTTTTCATTAAGATAAATGTTATAAATTATTAATTTCCTAATTTAAATGTGGACAAATAAGACAATAATAGATTATTGGTTATTTGTCACTTGATTATAAAACAAATTTGCTTAATTGCTACTTTTCAAACTCTAAACTAATGTTAAACTAGCTGTACCATTATCGATTTTATTAAATTGTGGTCACTGAAGACAATAAGCAGAATTATGTACAGTAAATGAAAAGAAGTTAGAATACACGTTTTACATACATATCAGTAGAAGGAAAAGAAAAGTATGTATAAAAACCATGATCTTCTGAAATATCATGACAAATATTAATAAAAATTATTTTAAATCAGTTTTGTAGGAATAAATCTTATTCAAAATAAAAACAATGTTCTTTTGAAATATTATGACTAATATTAATGAGAGTTGTTTTAAATCAGTTTTGTATGAATAAATCTTATTTGAGATTTTCAATAAAGCAGTCATGGTGGTAGATTATTGCAAAGTGCTTTGTCCACAGTACCACGAGCTGCTGCATGAGTCCTGGACAAAATCAAATTTACTTGTTCAAAGAAGTGACCATGAAGAGATAGATGTTGGTGCAAATCAGACAAATATATTTTATAACACAAAATGTTAGAACCTCCAAACTTGCTGTTATAAGGGAATTTAAATATGTTTTTTTAATATTGCAGGAAATTATGTTTTAAAAGTTTTATTTATTCCATGAAAGTTTCTTTTTAATATGTTATTTAAACTCAATAATTACAGGTCTTAAACAAAATTTTTTCAAATTTTTAGGGATTTTTCTTCCAAATTTTAAGGACAATTGTTATATATATATACAACATTACAAGTATATAATAACAATATTTTAATTAGTGTTTTGATTGAGTGAAAAAATTAGTGTTTTTTGTGTGGTTTTTGGACAAAATTGAGTATTTTTCCCGATTCTTGTCAAAATCTGCCCCCCTTTCAATTTTTTATTTATTTATTTATTTTTTTTTTCATAACATAAAAACGTATAACATAACATAAAAATAAATAACAAAAAATTTTTTTTTTAAATCAAGAATTTCGAGAAATGGTCACTGAAAAGACTCAACTTTCATGATCTATAAACAAAAGTTGAGTCTTTTCAGTGACCATTTCTTAAAATTCTTGATTTTTTTTTTTTTTTTTTTTGGTTCAAATTTTTTGGGTTGATAACTGATTTCTTTTAATTTTCAGAAAATTTCAAACAGTATCAACCTGGTAGGATTTCCAAAGTGATGTGGAAAGAAAGTGGTGTATTTTGGCAATCTCGAAATACTTTATGATTTACAGAGTTAATGAACTGATATATTTTTTTAGGAACAAGAAGAAAATTTTAGGAATATGAAAAATTAAAATTATACTTAGAAAATTTAGGAATTTTAGAGGGAATGCAAGCCCTATGTTTAATGTCCTTCCTGGCTTTGTTTAAATTTAAAAGAGGCACATTACTGTAAGACTATCTTGATGTAAAGTTTTAAATATGAAAAAAAAAAAAAAAAAAAAAAAAAACTTTATAATTTCCTAATTTAAGCATATAACTATGCATATTTTAAACAGATAAAAGTAATCACAAATGCAGTACAATACTGTCAGATGTTGATGCATGGAACTGCAATGTTTTAACCATACACCTCCTAAAACCACAAGCTATGGCAGATCACTACTTATTTAGACAACTGGCATTGGCTAATTGTTTAGTAAAAGCCCATTTCAAGAACATTTTTATGACTTTTACCTCCTACTAAATGTTAAGATTTACTGGTTAAAAAAGGATTTGCCAGCTGATATCACTAGTCGAAAAACGAAGCAGGCAAATTGACATATTTATGTGCACTACTGTACAGCACAGGCAACCCAGATGTGCTAAATGAAAGTCATCAATGATCTGATTGGTTTATAATTAATACTTCTATAATATGATTGGTCTACACTGCCATGATAATTCATTCAATGACTGCTAAGGCAGAAATGTACCGGACAAATTGTTTACAAGTTTCTTTGTTTGTAAATGTTGTGTCCTTGTAAATAGGATTTTTTTCTTTATATGTTGCATGTACACTAACAATGTACAATGAAAATAGATGTACTTGTAAAATAATTTGAGAAATTCTACTAATATTAAGCAACTAATGATATTACATATTTCATGGATTAAAAAATATGCAATTATTTAAATTTAATAGCAGTTACAAATTGCAAATACACGAGCCTAACAAAAGATTTTTAAAGCCTTAGAAAGTCTAACATTGCTAATATGAATTCATAGTTTTTTGGACTGATAACTGATTTCTTTTAATTTTCAGAAAATTTGAAACAGTATCAACTCGGTAGGATTTCCAACCAAAGTGATGTGGAAAGAAAGTGGTGTACTTTGGCAATCTCAAAATATTTTATGATGTACAGAGTTAATGAATTTGAAAACTAATATGAATTCATAAAAATAAAAGAATTCTGAAAAATTATATAATTTTTCCTACAGTTATACTTTTAGAGCAGCAATTTAAAACGTAATTGCAGCTGACATTCTACACACCAGATTAATTCATATTTTACAAAGAATATTGTTACTAATATCTCAATACAGAATACATTCATATATTTATAATACATCAATTAAAAAATATATACAATTGCATAGAATAATATTTTCATAAATGGAGTACATTTACTTCTACATAATAATGATCAAAGAAAGAAAGGATAAAAGAAAGAATCATGCTATACTCAGATTTGATAGTTTAAAGAATAAACAAGAAGAAAGATTTAAAAATTACACTGTGTATTAAAAAATAAAAAGTCTCAAACATAACTTATACACATCGTGAAAGTAAATATAATTTTGCTCTCTAGATTAAAAGACAGCGAAGACTTTATTTATTAACATACATTTAAATCAATTCTGAAATAAATTCACATACACAACTACACAAAGAAATAGAAAATAATAGAACAATAAGGTGAAGATACACAATGACAAAAGTTACACAGATGGTGACGCAAGTCGAGAAAAAAGTATAAATAATAATCTATATATTTTAACAGGAGAGATACACAGGAGATTAATCAGTAAGAAATGGCAAGCTTGCACATAAAGCAGATGTAAGGACAGAGAAGTTAGAGAAATTATTTAATATGAAATTTACAGAATCTGAAATTATAAACTTCCTGAATATTTCAATTTAATACTCCCACGAAAATAAAGGAAATTTGCTAATTCCGTACCATAAGCTCCGTTCTTTTGTAAAATGATGTTGATTCTTTGTTTCTCTTTGTCTATTAGAAATAATTTGGATAAAAAAAAGGGTTTTAAAAAAAATTGAGGGTATAAATCTATAGCATAGTTGTATAAGCACAACAAAATAGCTATAACCTTCCTTTCACATCTGCATCCAGATTAATAATGTTAATGGAAATTAAAAGTATTGTAAGAAATTGTTTTCCATGGTTAATGTTTGTTAAGTAAAACATTGTGACTGAAAGTGTTGGCACATATGCTTATATGACTATATCTAAAAATTTTCCATTAATAATTTTTTTTTTTCACTTAAGTAGCCACACTGAAGCAGATGCATTAAATTATAAATGTACATATCTAATATATTAAACAAACAAAATGAACTCTAATTATATAGTAAAAGCAATAGCAGGAAGTGCAAATATTGAAAGGAAGAATATGCTATCATGAAAATAAATAAAAGCAAGTACTGTAATTCCAAGCATATTTTTTTAATCATTTTTATTTTATTTTATTTTATTTTTTTTAATTTAATATATTTTTTGTAAGAGCTTGCATTAACAAGAAAGGGAGGGAAATATTATTTATCCCGCAAGCAAGATACAAAAACTATGTAAAAAAATGCACATCATTTAGGTATTTGAAAGCAAGGAAACAAATATCCCTTGATAACAAGAAATTTTTGCTACAATATCATGGGGGAAAAATGCTTCTAAGTAGTTATTTGAAAGGGTCTTAGAAAAATCTGAAAGGCTTCACATGAAAATGTCATTCAGAATACATAAAACCGAATCTTCAAATTTTAATTCTTATGATTCAAACTATACTGAAAACAGGCAAGTTTAATCACTGGATTAAGTAGATTTTTCATAACGTTTTTTAAGAGGACAAACAACATTCACAAGCCTACCTAAAGACTACATGTTATATTATTATTTTTTCTTTTGCATTATTTTTTCTTTTTATTATGCTAAATTACCGACATATTCACTAATTTATTATTCTTTAATAATATCTATTAATATATTAATTATTATCTTACTCAATGTACTTAAACTATAAAGCTGTTAATTTATTTCTAAATTGTATCATAATTTTTTACCATTTCTATTATTTAGTGTGAATTTGAATGTTTTTAATAGAACCATTTTTTTTTTAAAACTTTATTTCAACATCTTTATTGTGCTGGGATAATTTTTACTCCTAATATTAGTACGCTTCCAACTGACAGAATTCTTTAAATAGATGTGCTCTCATCAGACATTCACGTGTGACGTTATTATTTCTCATTAGCCAGAATGCATATGGCGACATATTTGTATTAATGCAAGATTTTGAGAAAAAGCAGTTGCTGGATGATCAGAGCCAGATTTAAACGATTTTTCTACCTGCTAACCTTTCAACTGATTGGTAATTTGCTGTTGAGCATAGCTTTCTAATTTCTTCTAAATTAACAATAACTTCTTAATATCAAAGTCCTGAGCTTTATAATGAATGGTGGAAAATGTTTTAAACGATATCTTGCTAATAAAATTATGAAGGTATAAGATGGCTCATTATTTGGTTATAGAGAAATCCCTTAATTATTCATCCTATTGCCTATTTGAATTCATTTCATGATTGCATCAGAGGTCAACAAAATCTCGGCGGTTCATTGAATTAAATTGAGTTCATGCACAACTGAAAGGAGTTAATGCACTTGATTGAACATATAATCAAACACAAATATAAATTAAGCTTAGAACTTGAAAAAGTAATTAAAAACAATAGGTAAACCATGACTGCCAAATTGGCAGAGTGTGCTCACAACTACATAATTTGGTAGAGCCTGCAAAAGGCAATTTCTTTTTTTTTTCTTTTTTTTTTTTTTTTTGTTGTTGTTTTAATGTAATAAATGAACACTGATGAAGAAAAAAATAGTTACCTGCATAAAAAATAATGTGACAGATTAAAAATATAAATATTAATAATAAATATTATTTAATATCTATTTGATATTTAAAAATGTATGTAATGTCGTATTTGATGTGACAGAGTACAGCGCACATCACTTGTTGAAATATGACTAAGTTAAATAACTTTTATTTAGTGAAAATAACGGAAGGGGATATTACAAAGAAAGCATGGAAGTACAGTACACCAGTTATTTTAAGAAGCAAATAATGTGCAGGTTATGAGGGAGAAAAAGCAGAACATGCATACAACACACATTCAAAATTACTTAATTTCTAAGTTACACATATAATAAATATACTAAAATTTATCAAATTACTGAAATAACCTCAGAATTGCTTATCATAAGTGAGGCAGACCAGCACTAATTTTTTTAAAACATTACATAAATCAGTACTTGCGTATTTTTTAAAAAAATCATATTTTGCCACTATTCCAGACAATTAAGTCTAGTATCAAATCTAGTCTTTATCAAATCTAGTAAACCTCAGTTTTATGAGCTAATCTTTTCATGACCCCCCCCCCCCTCTTCCAAAGAGAGAATTTTTTATCTGGATATCTCAGGACCGAAAGTCTTCTGGATTCTGCATTTTTTTAAATTTCTGGGTCTTTCTAATTTATTTTTTTTATTTTTTATTTATTTATTTATTTATTTTTTTTTTTTTTCATTTTATGGAAATTTTTTTTTCCCCTTTTATAATTTTTTGACAAAATTATTATTATTATTTAAATTCATGTTTTTTTTTTTTTATTACAAAATGCACTTTTTTTTCCCTTCGTGATTTTTTGAAAAAATTTGCATTTTCCTTGTGACTTTTTTGACCAAATTGCCATTTTTTCTGCAATACTTTAATGACATTCACATTTTTCATGTTTCTTTGATGAAAATCGCATTTTCTTTTTCTCGATCCTTTCAATTCAATTTGCATTTTTTTTTCTCTGATCCTTTGACGATATTCACATTGTTCCATAATCCTTTGACGAAATTGCAAATTTCTCCTGCAAACAATAAGCGTTATTGGGGGGAGGGAAAGAAATCATCTGTAGCAATTTGAGATATTTTTTATGTTGAAATTTTTGGACTAAAGACCAATTTTTTTTTTTAATTTTCAGAACCAAATGTCTTAAATTTTGGAAAATTGGAAACATAATCATCCCTGGTTAAATAACTGATGATTTTTTTTTTTTTAAACAAATTATTATATAAATTAATTTTAAGCTTAAATAATTTTTTTTGAAAGGGGGGGGGCATATTTCACCAACAGTAACTTAACATATTTTATACATTAAAACACACACACACACACAAAAAAAAAATGTAAATTTTTTTACTTAAGATATTTTATACATTAAAACACAAAATTTTTGAAAATTTTCAGAAATTTTAAAATTTTAGTAAAAATTTACAATTTTAGAAAATTTTTGAATAAATTTAAATTTTTAGATTTTAGATATTTTTGGATTTTTGAATTCTGGACAATGGGTCCTATACTGTATAAAAATAATTTTTTTTTGCAACAGTGATTGCATTGCAGCAAAACAACAGCAACCTATCACTTATCTTACTTATGGAATGGAGACTCAATGACAGTTGCTGAACTCTAGGATCGGCAAAATGAAAATATATGAGTACATAAAAATACACAAGTACCAATAAATCTTAAAATTCATTTCTATTTATAATAACAGAAACTAAAGATGAAATGATTAAAATGATTTAATTACAGATAAACTAAAATTCTGATATAGCATTGTCTTAAAAGAGGGAAAAAAAAAAAAAAAAAAACAATGATTTTATAAGAGCATCAGTAGTTGGCTACTTAAGTTTTACTAATTGGCTATTTAAACTAGGGGGAGGGCGAATTATTCACGGGCAAAAAACAATATTTTACGATAACTAATTATTTATAAAGGTGGCTGCACACAGAAAAAGTATAGTATTTCATTTAGAATCAAAAATGGAGTATTTTACAAATCATTTTATTTCATTGTGCCTGATGACAAGAGCACTTACTCTATGAATTGTAATTCTATAATCAAGATGAATTTTGTATGGAATTATTAAACCAGACATAGTAATTAGGATATTCTAATACCAATTTTGATTATAATAAATTGATGCAAACATGCCTAAGCATAAATTTTAAAAGAACATTTAAAAGAGTGTACGAGTGTAAATTAAGTTTCAGAATGTGATTTGGGACAAAGAATGTTTACATATAGCTGACTTCAAAAATGAAATCTGTTTCAGATGGTATACAGAACTAGAAGTATAACTTTCTAATGATGCATATATTGATGTAAATTATAATACCTGCTACAGTAGATTCTAATCAGGAAACTGCTCCATAGTGTAAAAATGAAAAAAATCTAAGTAAGCAGTAATCGAAAGAATATATTGGTATACATTTGCTCATACGCAAGTTATTTGATTCAAAATTTATATTTTGAAAACTATTACACATATTATAATAAGTGATATATGAAAATAAAAAAGATTATTCAAGGTTTCTTTTCTTTTTTCTTTTTTTTTTTTTTTTCAGCTACAAATGTTTAGTTTGCAAATTTAAAAAACCCGATTTTAGCAGTAGACTTGGTTTTACCATTGTGTTTTCCTGCATTCAACGGTATTCCAGTGATGCCGTTGCACTTGAAAAATCCTGGGTCCCAGAGACCCAGGACTTTAAAATTCTGGGTCCCTTTTTCACAAAAGCGGGTCCCCACTAATAATAAGTCATATTTTTAGATGCAAAAATTAAACTTGTTCATTTGCATAAGAAAAATTAAATGCAGTAATTATTGTTTTAATAATAATGTGAAAATATTACTTTTTAACTATTAAGAAAAATTTTCTTTACTTAAAAAATAAATAAATAAATAAATAAATGTGCAAGATACAAATTAAATTATAAAATAATGCTTATTTGAGTGTAGAAGATAACAAGTATCACTATTCTTCACATTTCTTTTTAAAAAAGGGTAAAACTGATTTATTGAAAAAAACATTCTTCTTGAAAAGAGAATACTTTTAAAAATAATCAAAACAATCAAAAACAGATTGTGAAGAAAGAAAATCTGTTTTTGGAGCAGCAAAAAAAAAAAAAAAAAAAAAAAACTAGTTGGATGTGTCAATCCTAAAACTTTCTTCTATCTCATAAGTACATTTTAATATTAAAAAAAAAAAAAAAAAAAACGTGGTGACCCCAAAGTTACCCACTATCGAATTTCCTCGAACATTTGACCTAGCCTAATGAGATTCTGGTATCCGAAAAGCCTAAAACGCAAAATTTAATTAGTATTCTGAGAAAATGAGCTTAGGAGTGCCTCATGTTGGGTAATTTATACTAAAATCTAATAACATCTATTTATGTCAAGACCTAACAGAATCTGAAATTTGATGGAATTTCGTCCATTAGTTCTTGAGATATAGTTATAACAAAAAATTTGCAAAACGTAGCACAGCAACACCATATCTTGGACAATTTATGCCAAATTAAAAAAAAGCGTCTAATTATGTTATGGTGCAAAAGAATCTGAAATTTGATGAAATTCTGTGCATTAGTTCTTGAGATATAGCTAGTTTAAAAAAAACCGTGTAAAATATAGCACAACAACACCATCAGTTGAAGGACTTATAACAAAAAGTAGTCATCGTGTAATTATGTTATATGTCATTTTGTAACAAAATCTGAAGTTTGATGAAATTCTATACGTTAGTTGTTGAAATATAGCTATCGGAAAAATCATGCAAAATGCAGCATAGCTGCACCGCCTGTTGCAAGGTTAATACCAAAATGTAATCAGCGTCTAATTATGTTATATATTCTAGTGTAACAGAATCTAAAATTTGATGAAGTTCTCTGCATTATTTCTTGAGATATAGCTATCGCAAAAATCGTGCATAATGTAGCATAGCAGCGCCACCTATAGGGCAGTTCACACCAAAACCTTATCAGTGGCAATGTATCTCAAGGTATTGCTGAATCTGAAGTTTGGTGAAATTCTGTGCATTAGTTCTTGAGATATAGCTATCATGAAAATCATGAAAAACGTGGCATAGCAGCACCACCTGCTGGCCAATTTACACCAAAACTTAATCAGTGTCTTATGTATATCAAGGGGTCCCAGAATCTGAAGTTTGGTGAAATTCTGTGCATTAGTACTTGAGATATAGCAATCTTGAAAATCATGAAAAACGTAGTATAGCAGCGCCACCTGCAAGCCAATTTTCACCAAAAACCAATAGGTACTAATTCATATCAAGGTCTAACTGAATATAAAATTTTATTAAATTTGGAGCATTAGTTCTTGAGATAGAGCGCCCACAAATTTTTTGTCACATACAGACAGACAGACTCACAGACAGACTGACAAACTCACAGACAGACACACAGACAGACATTTTCTAAAAATAGTCAAAACGTGTTCAGGACCCTCTAAAATGTATAAATCTGTCGAAAACCGGAAGTCGAAAATTTTCATGAATCCAATACTTTTTTCTTGTAAAGATAGAAGAAAGTAAAAAAAAAAAACTATTTGGAAGCAGGGAAATTAGTATTTGGAACAGAAAAATCCTATCCTGTCATTAACTTTTTTTTTCCATGCCCTTTGACAAAAACTGCGTTTTTCAGCGATTTTTTGACAAAATTTGTCTTTTTTTTTTTTTTTTTCTGCGTTTCTTTTGACAAATTTTGCCCTTTTTTTCGCGATCTTTGAACGAAATGTGACGGGTTTTCGTGATCTTTTGACGAAAGCTACCGTTTTATCATGATTTTTTTTATGAAAATTGCTGTTTTTCGCGATTTTTTTTGACAAAATTAGTCATTTTATCGTGATTTTTGGATGAAATTTGTCGTTTTTTTTGTGATTTTTTCAGGAAATCTGCCTTTTTTTTTTCGGGATTTTGTTAATAAATTAGCCATTTTTTTCATGAATCTTTTGAAAAAATTTACCGGAAATTATTCGTTATTTCGCTATTTTTTAACGAAATTTGCCTTTTTGTGACTTTTTTGACGAAATGTGTCATTTTTTCGCGATCTTTTGACAAAATGTGCCGGCTTTTCCAATCTTTTGACGAATTGTGCCGTTTTATCATGATTTTTTGATGAAAATTGCCGTTTTTCGCAAATTTTTCGACAAAATTTGCTATTTTATCACGATTTTTGGACGAAATTTGTCTTTTTTTTTTTCGATTTTTTGAGGAAATCTGCCTTTTTTTCGGGATTTTGTTTCAAAATTAGCCATTTTTTTCATGAATATTTTGACGAAATTTGCCGGAAATTATTCGTTATCTCGTGATTTTTTTTAAAAGGAAATGTGTGTTTTTTCCGAATTTTTGGGGAAAATTACCTCCATTTTTTTGCGCCCCATCGCTGATTTTTTGCGTATTTTAAGTGCTATAGCGCGTCTACGGCATCCCTGCGGTATGACAACATGATGCATGGAAGCAGGAAAACACAATGGTAAACCTATGAGACAACTACTAAAATTGGGTTTCCAGGTATTTTCCATCAAGATATGACTTGGCAGACTGAATGCGTTTTAATATATGAATTGAGTTTTAACTAATTCTGAAATTTCGGCTGTGAACTTGATGAGGTGATTTTTCAAAGCTGCAGTCTCCCCTGGTTTATCAGTTCTATATTCAAAATCTGGGTTAAAAGATGAGTAAATTCATGTTGCTTCGATAATTTATCCAAAAAATGTCTAACTGATGAGAATGGAAACAACTACTGCTTTAACATGAAATATTTTGCTCGCTGGCTAACAGGGAGCCTTTCATTCTTAGTGCTAGATCTTTTAACTATCAAATTTTAAAACTTTATAATTCAATAACAGAGAGACGGGGACAAATAATTTATGCATCTAAAAATTTGTTTCAATGTGCCCTTTCGATTGCTACTTATTTAAATGGTTTTCATTATTACACTATTGGGGTAGTTTTCTGGTAAGAAACTGTAGAAAAATTTCACTTTAGACATTTTCTAGTCTTTATAGAAATAATGTTCCTCTAATTATATGGTACATACATAAAAAATGTAAATAGAAAGTGGATTTTTTTTTTTTTTTTTTCATCAATACAATGGTTCTAAACTCATAATTTAAAAACATTATCACCATTATTTCTACAATAAAATGAGACATAATTGTAACTATGATAGTTATTTTCTTTCTATAACTTAGAAAATATTAAAAACAAAAAAATATATTTGAACTAAAAATACATATATATGTTCATAAAAAAAAGAAAAAAAAAAAAAAAAAAGAAAGTTTTCTAAAGGTCTAAATCCAGATATATATGATGAACTTATGTGAAAAATAATTAATTTTTTTTCTGTTCCAAAAAAAAAAAAAAAAAAAAAAATTAGAAGAACTTCCTTTCTCTTTTCTTAGGTATTATACGACTTTGGAAAGATTGTAACTCTAACACACATAAATAAATGTCAGCAAAAACAGATTTCAGTTTTCTGATCTACTATCAACTTTCTTTGTATAAATTAAATGTTACGTCACAATACAACTTATATTACATACATAACCTTTGTAAGTGGCTATTCTGCAATTATTTATTATATAAATTGAAAAAAAAAAAAAAAAAAATTGAAATTGAAATCTACTGTCTTGTATATATATATATTTTTTCTAAGTTTACAAGATGAAGAACTATCCAAAGTATTTAAATAGCATAAAGTAATTTAAGTGCTAAAGTGTTTTATACTTAGTTTTTTGAAAAATAAAAAACATGAATGCTTAGCCTATACAGTTAACAATAACAATCTTACATAATTAAATAAATTTTAGACTGGACTTTACTTACAGGTATTTGCAATAATTGTGGATCAACAGGCTGACGAAAGGGAAGAGATTCTGGATCTTGTTTATACAATTTCTCAAGTGTTGGCATCAAAGCCTGCCTTAATTCATCAGGCTTGAAAGCTAAAAACAAAATGATAGAAATTAACATCTGCATATTACTGAAAGATCAAAACATTAGAGAGAAAGTTGATAAATTCTATATTAGATTAAGTTATTAATATTTTTTTTATAATGTGCTAAAAAGGATTATTTTGCATAGTTTTTTAAATAAAAACAAAAGTAATAACTTAAAAGATATAATGTTTCCTTTGAGTTATTTAGGAGGACACAGCACCTTGCTCTCCCCCCCCCTTTTTTTATATAGCTGTTAAAAAGCACTCCTGTTTATTTTGGGTTTACAAAAATTTTGCAATCGAAGAAATCATGAGAAATGTCTTTAAATTCCCTTTACAAGTTGCATATGATTTCCATTTTCTTACTGCCCGTTGTTATCTCCTTCTTCTTCACCTATATTTCTCCTTATCTTTTCGGCAGCTTTTTTTGATGTACCATGCACACATTAAAAGCAGAAATTCCAATCTGTGATTTTGAATGCCCTATGATCATGAAGTTGCTACAAGATATTTATTAGGAGCTATTATTTCTGAAGCAGTGTAAATTTTTCAACATGCCAAGTAAAAAGTAAACAACAAATTTGTGAAAATTAACATAGATTTGACTGTTCTAAATGCAGAAAAAGTAATCAACATTTTCAAAAAACAGAATAATTTAAGATTCCTGCAAGTTAATATAATCCTTGGAATTTTTTGATTAAGTATATCATGTTTAAAAAGCAATACCATTAGGGACAAAAGTTTTTACTTTAACACAGGTGATGAACTATGAAAATTGTATTCTCCACATATAATTCCCCAACAAAACTTCTCATTTTTTTCTGAAATAATAATTTTAATCTTAATAATACTACCCCTTTTGAATATTAAGAAACATTAATCTTGAAGCAGTCTTGCCTCTAGAAAATATAGGTAAAGTTGCACACTCCAACCAGGCTTTATTTTAAAATTACATTTCATTAAGTAACATTAGAATAATTAAAAATGAAACTGTAGCTAATGTTGATGCAAAATATGATTACATATTCTTTTTTATAAACAAAATTTTCATTTTAACAAAACAGCCATGCATCAGACATTATACAACTAATCTAATGTTAAACAGCATTCAAAACAAAAATGTTGTTGTTTAACTGAAGTACCCCTTTTTTGAAGAATTATCTAGCCTTTTTAATTATTATTCAAGAGGAACTATAATCAGCTTCAAGAACATTTAAAATGCTTCATTTGGCAAGATTAAAATTTAAAGTACAAAGGGGGTAGAAGTTAAAAGATAAGAAAAAAGTTCTTAAAAATATGTTAAGCATTAAAAAATAATAAGACCAGAAAAACATGAATATTTTGACGATTTTGACAGCTTTTGATTCCCTTAAAGAATTCAGTTTTGTATATATTATATATATCTATACCTACATTATAAAGTGGTAAGATTTTTTTATTTGTACGGGCTAATCTCTAGAACTACTGAACTGATTTAGAAAGTAATAGTACCAAAAAAATAGTGTTTGTCCCAATTCAAACAAAGACTACACCTTATTTTGATGTCACTAACCCAAAAGAGGGGGTGCAGGAGCAAGAAACATTCTAAAAATGCAATTTTTGTGTTACTGAAGGACCTAAACATGAAATTTGGCATGTTAATTGCTATAAGATATAACTGATCCTATTTGCTAAAAAATACAAAATTAAAAAAGGATGCAAAGGCATGGAAAATGTTCTAAATAGCGATTTTTAAAATAATGATATCAGTTGTTGCTCCAACATAGACTATATCTTATGTCGGTGACATTACCCCGACAAGGGGTGATACACAATGCGAGGGGCTGAAGGAGCAAAAAATGTTCTAAAAATGTGACTTTTGTGTTACAGAAGGACCTAAAAACAGAAAATTGAGCTTGTATATATATATATACATACGCATACAAAAAGGAAAAAATAAAGAATGTCTATGAAAACACAGAAAACAAACATAACTTACTTTTCTTGTTTCGTTTTAATTTAGCAATAGCCTGGGATGCTTCACTATTAGCATCAGGTTTTGTTTCAGAATTAGCACTTGTTGCAGGAGCTGGTTTTGGAGAAGATTGCTCTTCTTTCACAGCCACTTCTTCTTTAACAGTAGAACTAGCTGTACTATATCCACCATCACTTGACTCTTGTTTTATTTCTACTTTTACATCCATATTTATAACAGGCTTCGAGTCTGTCATTTCAGACTTCCCACCACCTTCACTTTTGACTTCAGAAGTATCAACATCCATTTTATCACTGGAATTGCTCTCACCAGCAGATTTCTGCGATGCAAATGCAAATACTTTGCCACCAGTCTGAAATGAACCTTGGTCAGAAATCGATGAAACTGGAGTAGTTGACTGGTTAGTGTCATTTTGGTTAACTGATTTTACGCCACTCTCTTGTGAGAGAGCAATAAAAGGCTTAACATCTTCATTATTGTCTTCAACATTGAGAACAGTAGAATGGGTTGGCTTTGCACTATTTTGGGATGGTAAAGATTGCTGCTGCAATTGTGGTGGGTGAGATTGAGTTTGATTTTGAGATTGTGGAGTAGATGGTGTCTGAGGACGAGTTTCTGGAACTGAAGCTGCCCTTGGTGGTTGATGAACTGGAGTCTGTTGAGATTGAGGTTGAGGTGTGGATGATTGGGGATGAGCAGAATAAGATGACATCTGTGGTGAAAGGCTAGATTGAGATTTTGACATCATTTGATTCATATGATTTTGCTGTGATTGCTGTTGAGACTGAAGATGCTGAAATTGGTTTTGCTGTGATTGCTGCTGCTGCAATTGCTGCTGCTGTTGTTGCTGTTGTTGTTGCAACTGCTGTTGTTGCTGCTGTTGTTGTTGCTGTTGCAACTGCTGCTGTTGAAGTTGTTGCTGTTGCAATTGTTCATTCTGCTGCAACTGTTGTTGCTGAAGCATCTGTTGCTGTTGCTGCTGCTGCTGTTGTTTTTGCTGTAATTGTGATGAAGCTGCTTGTTGCTGATTCATCATCTGTAGCTGAAATTAAAAATGGATAGTTAATTATTATTTCTTTACAGCACAAGAAAAAACTGAATAATACATTTTCAATAACATTTTTATCTTTTAAAAACACCTACTTTTATGCATATTTCTGAATAGAATTAAATAAATAAATAAATAAACAAACACAAGCCTTTTTTTTTTTTTTTTTTTTTTTTTTTGCGAATTTTTTTATTAAATTTGAAACAATTATTTCTTAACACATTCCCTGCTGATAACTCCACCCTCTGTGTTAAATGATTGAGAATTTCACGTGCCAGCGCGTGACCGGCAGCAAATGTGTTAATTAGCTGTTTTTGACAACAAAAGCTGTTTTTTTTCAATCTACATTATACTTTTTAATTAAGTCAATAATTCAGTAAAGCAAAGGCGTCTCTATAATATCATTACAAGAATAATAATGCAATCTTTCACTTCAGTAAAAAAATGCCATTATGATGTATAGTTTTGAAATAGAACAAAATTAACATTATTGCCAGAGAATTTCAAAAGAAGGTATTTAAATAGTTTAAAAACTCAAGATTTATAAAAGAAACTAATTAAAAAAAAATCTGTGGCTGGGCGATTCACGAAGAATCAGGGCTTATAATACCCAATTCTTGTTTACTTAACTCGGGGCCACAAGATGCTATTCAGCATATGCAGTAACACCAACTTTTCAAAAAATATTGGGTGGCCTCAAAAATTTTCAGTAAAATAACACACACATACACAAACACACTGGAACTGCATATGGAGCAAATGACTAAAGACAATAATTTGAAATTGTTTTTTGTATTCAAATTATAATTTAAATAAAAAATCGTAAGTTTTTGTAATTTTATTAATTTATATTCTTATAAGTTCTTCCTTATGAATACATTAATATTTATTTTAAATAATACTAGAATTGCCAATTATTGAAAATGCAAAAGACTAAATGCCAAGAAAAGCAAATATTTTAGTCACCCAATTAGTTTATGCATTTGTTTCATGAGAAATATAACTACACATCCGCTGATGAAGAGGTTTTCAGTCCTAATGTAAGTCTAATTGATGTCCTTACTATTTTTCAAACAAAAGTATTTTGAGAACACTAATAAAACTAAATTTCTGAATAAATAATTTAAAAAATAAATTAAAACTTAAATCAACTGAAGTTGGTTGGGCACATAGATCAAATTAAATGGGTTTATGCCCCATAAGGCCATGTAATTTTGTGCCACTGAGCATGTGCCTTGGTCAGGTGGTCAATCTAAAAGATCCTCAGTGTTTAGTTCTTCTTAAGCAAGCTTGGTATTCATTTTATCGACCCCAAAGGGATGAAAGGTCGACTAAATCTTGCCCAGCCAGGTGCCGAACTCATGACCTGTAGTATGGCATGTTGACCACTATGCTACTGGCTTATAATTCTTTAAAGATCTGCTCAAAATTGGAAGATTGTTTTAAATATTTACAGCAAATTTTGACAGAATGATAAGCTTTTGTTCTTTCTAACATTATAAAAAATTGTGTTTTCTGAGAATTAAGCTTAACACTAGAGAGAAAAAAAAAAAATCTAAATTAATAAAAGAAAGAGGGTCAATCCATTTCAAGTGGTCCAGAAAATATTTTTTTGGTCGCTCGACCATCTTTAAAAAATCTGAAATTTTTTGTACAACAACCTTAGCATGACGGAAATTCAAAATGACCGTTATTTTAATTTTACTATTTTTTGTTTGTGCATGGCGGCCATCTTTGTTTCATCGTGTTCAGCGATTTTCTCAGATACTAGGATACACAAAATTGTAAATATCTCGTCTTTTCTTTTACCAATTGAAATGGGGTTTGCAGCATTTTGTTTAAAATAAAATAGGCTAAATGTACAGTCGTAGGATAATTTTTAAAAATAAATTTTTACAGGTGAAATTTTAGCACAAAATTTAAGATTTTTTTCAAAATCTATTCATTTGCAAGAGGAAATTTTTTATGTAAGGAAAACTTTCAACCTTACACAATTTTTTCTACAAATAGGTCAAAAGTGTGTGTACTCATACACCAAGTCCCAGATCTGGGAATTAATTTCTCTTTGCGAAAAAAATTCCGGAAATCTTCACAAATTTCAAAAATCGCACTTTTTAGGCTTTGATATCTCTGGTGGGGCACGAGATAAAAATTTGAAATTCTGGCCTTTGATAGTATTGTGTAGTAGCGTTATGTACAAAAAATTTCAAGAAGGAGATTTGACGACAAGTTTAGATATGACATGAACAATATGTGAAAAATAATATTGTCAAACTATTGTAACCTACTATATAATTGTTCCACAAGACTGTCAACCTTACACAATTTTTTCTACAAATAGGTCAAAAGTGCGTGTACTCATACACCAAGTCCCAGATCTGGAAGTTGATTTCTCTTTGCAAAAAAAATTCCGAAATTCGTCAAAAATTTCAAAAATCGCACTTTTTAGGCTTTGATATATCTGGTGGAGCACGAGATAAAAATCTGAAATTCTGGCCTTTGATAGTATTGTGTAGTAGTGTTACGTACAAAAAAATTTCAAGAAGGAGATTTGATTACAAGCTGAGATATGACATGGACAATATGTGAAAACAATACTGCTAAACTATTGTAACCTTCTATGTAATTGTTCATACCTCCAAAATTTTAAATTAATTATTTATGGTACAAAGTTAAATGTTAATTACAAATATCTTCTTCAAGTGCGTCTGTGTGATTTAAACAATTCAGAATGTATGCTAAGCCAATACACTATTTGTCCAGAGGAACAAACCTACTACAAATGCTATTGCAACAATTTTACTCGGTACACATTTCAGACAATGGGTTGCAACTGATCGAGTTGACATGGTTTCAATTAATAAACCTAGATAATTTCATTCAAGTTAACAAGGGATCACAAGACTTGGGTGGCTTCAAATAAAATTTTGAGAAAGAACAGCCTGATGGACTGACAAGAGTAACTGGTCAAACTCATAACATATCTCGTAAATAGTGTTAAGCTCTTTGTTGAGCATATACAGTATCTTTGTAAATTAAACATTTATTACTAAACTGTTTTTAACAAACGATATTTTCTGTGTAAATATTGTAATAAATGAAACTAAACTCATTTCTCCTAATGTACTCCTAATAGCATTTCTTAACATTTTTTAATCTCCGTATCTCAGCTTATAGTCAAATCTCCTTCTTGAAATTTTTTGTACATAACACTACTGCAAAATACTATCAAAGGTCAGAATTTCAGATTTTTATTTCGTACTCCACCAGAGATATCAAAGCCTAAAAAGTGCGAAATTTTTGACGAATTTCGGAATTTTTTTCGCAAAGAAAAATCAACTCCCAGATCTGGGACTTGGTGTATGAGTACAAGCACTTTTGACCTATTTGTAGAAAAAAATTGCGTAAGGTTGACAGTCTTGTTGAACAATTATATAGTAGGTTAGAATAGTTTGGCAGTATTGTTTTCACATATTGTCCATGTCATATCTAAACTTGTCGTCAAATCTCCTTCTTAAAATTTTTTGTGCATAACACTACTACACAATACTATCAAAGGCCAGAATTTCAAATTTTTATCTCGTGCCCCACCAGAGATATCAAAGCCTAAAAAGTGCAACTTTTGAAATTTTTGACGAATTTCGGAATTTTTTTCGCAAAGAGAAAATCAACTCTTAGATCTGGGACTTGGTGTATGAGTACACGATCTTTTGACCTATTTGTAGAAAAAATTGTGTAAGTGTGACAGTTTTCCTTGAATGAAAAATTTCCTCTTGCAAACGGATAGATTTTGGAAAAAATCTTAAATTTTGTGCTAAAATTTCACCTGTAAAATTTTATTTTCCAAAATTATTCTACTACCATACATTTAGCTTATTTTATTCTGAACAAAATGCTGCAAACCCCATTTCAATTGGGAAAATAAAAGACGAGATATTTACAATTTTGTGTATCCTAGTATCTGAGAAAATCGCGGCACACGATGAAACAAAGATGGCCGCCATGCACAAACAAAAAATAGCAAAATTAAAAAAACGGTCATTTTGAACTTCCATCATGTTAGGGTTGTTGTAAAAAAAATTTCAGATTTTTTAAAAATGGTCGAGCGACCAGTGCTGGACCACTTGAAATGGATTGACCCAAGAGTCTTTTTGTGTGCATGTGGCGATGGCTAAGGAGACAGTTATTTTTTTATAACTGATTAAAATTTCAAATGACAAGAACTATTGTTTTTATTTTAATTTAATTTACTTATCCTTTTTTTGTTTTTGTTGTTTATGCTAAAGAACACAATGTTAGGAAATAAGAAAGATAAGAAGAAAACATATTTCTTTCACAACTAAATATCAATATTTTTTCACATTTTTTTTTTTTTTTTTGTTCATGGGAAGCAACAAAACTATCATATTTATAACTGATAGAAATTTCAAAAACCTCAAATAACAAGAATACATGAATAAAAGAATAACAGAAGGCGATGCTTGTTTTTAAAAAACATTTTTTAAATTACATTTATAATGCAGACCTGTCAACTACTATAACAATATTATAGTTGCTACAACTTAGAACAGAAAACTACGATAATATGGAAATCTGCCTAAAACTACTATTTCTGACAAAAATCATTAATTTCGTCAAAAGATCGCTAGAAAAAAACACAAAAAAAAAAAAACACAAATGTCATTAAAAGAAAGAACCCGTGAAATTCGCAAAAGAATTACAAAAGAAAAAAAAAAAAAAAAAAAAAAGAGCAAAATTCAGAAAATAAACAAGGAAAAATCATAAATTTCGTCAAAGGATAGATGAGAAAATACAAATTTTGTCACAGGATTACTGATAAAATGCAATTTTTAACAATTTTTGACTCAAAGCATGCAAATTTTGTGAAAAAATGGTGGGAGAAAGGGCAAAATTCACAAAACACAAAAATTAATTTATGAAAATATTTAAAAAATTACAAAATTTTTTGAATAGGAAGAAAATTAATTTCATCAAAGATCGCAGAGAAAACATTAATTTTATCAAGGGATCGCTGAGTAAACAGGAATTCTGCCAAAGAATCATGTAAAAATGTGAAATTCTTCCAAGGCTGATGAAGAAAATGCAATATTCACCAAAAAAAATCTGAAAAACTGCAAAATCTACAAAAAGATCACAGAGAGAAAAAATGCGAAATCAGCCAAAAAATTATAAGGGAAAAAAAAAAAAAAAAAAAAAAAAAAAAAAGAATTTCATCTGAAATAAATTTGCTGCATTGTGTTAAAAGATTGAGCAAAGCAATATAAACGGTGTGGCAATAATAACTCGGAATAATGGCACATGGATATACTTTTGTTCTTAGTAAAGCATACTAGCTTCGACAATTTTGTTTTGATTTTTCTTTCCACATTTGAACAGAATTGATCTGCAGCTCAGGCATCTGTTCCGTGATGTATGTCAAAAATTTCATAGTATTCTGCTTTTGGGACATAAGACCTTATTTTTTAAAACAAAATAACAAGAAAAAGTCTTCTTAACAGCAATTTTATCACTAAATAACAATGTTTTTTCACGAATTGTTCATAAATCCATACAAAATTGGATTAAAGATATAAAATCATACAAATCTAATGTTTATTTAAGGTTTTTATTAGAGGCCCGGGTAGTGCCGGGAGAATCAGCTGTTAATAAAATAAATAATCAAAATATACTTACAGTAATTTGCCGATTTTTAAATGCATCTGACATCTGAGGTTGAGCCTGTTGTAGAGATGAATTGAACTGTGAAACTGAAATGAGCCCACCACTAGTGGGAACTGATGATGTGTCAACTTGTTGATTTGCTATAGTTGTTACAGGGCCAGTTATATTGTTAACATGCTGTGATTGCAAACCGAGAGATGAAAGTGGACTCTGCCTTGCTTGTGGTGGGTTGAACTGACTTTGGTTTAATGTCACATTCAGAGAAGTTGATAATTGAGAACCAGATGGTGGAAAGAGGTCTGAGCCTCGTGGCAATGCAGAATTTGTCTGAACAGTGACATTTGGAGGTGCCATTCGCTGCTGATTTGAAGGAGCAGTAAGACTGGATAAATGAGGTTGGGGCATAGCACTTGTAACAGGAAGTTCTGAAAAATATGTAAATTTTTCTTCAGTTTGGTTCATAATGAAATAACTTTTTTTTTTAAATCAATATTTTAAAACTGTATTTTCAAATAGTAATCCAAGTACAAACTATAGAGTCAGAAAAATTATATAACAAAACCAGAAAATTACATTAGTTACTTGTCTTTTCAAATTATTCATTTATAAAACTTATTTAAAAAATAAATAGCAATGTTTTATCAAATTCACAGCAAACTACTTTCAAATGGAAAATTTATATGACCTTATAAATACTTAACCCATAAGATTCAAAACTTAAGATGCTTATCAACAGAGTCGAATAATACCGACGCCATGCACAGAAAATTTTAAGAAAGAAACAATTTTTATTTTTGTAACTTTTTTTAGCACCAAAAAATTAAAAATATACCCTCAATTTTATGAACGAATTACTTACTGTTAATGCCAATGTCATCAAAAGACCTTGAAAAAAAAACTGCATAAAAACATGCATTTTGACAAAGAATCGAGTAAAAAACGTGCATTTCAACTAAGAATCGTGTAAAAAAAACATTTCGACAAAATATCTCTGCACAAAAACATGAATTTCATCTAAAGGCTGAGTAAAAATGGAAATTTCGTTCAAAGATCGCGCTAAAAATGCAAATTCTATCTATGAATCCCACAAAAAACACAAACTTCACGCATGAATCTCATAAAAAACACAAATTTTGTGCACACGAATTACATTCATGAATTGCATAAAAAACATGAATTATGTCCATGAATCATATAAAAAAACATGAATTATGTTCATAAATCGCATAATAAAAGCGAATTATGTCCATAAATCGCTCAGAAAATGCGAATTTCATCGGCAGAAAGCTCAAGAATGCAAATTACGCCTATGAGTTGTATAAAAATAGCAAATTACGTCCATAAATTGCATAACAAATGTGAATTACAATTATGAATCACATAAAAAATGTGAATAACGTTCATGAATTACATAAAAATAGCAAATTACGTCCATAAATTGCTCACAAAACAAATTACATTCATAAATCGCATAAAAAACACAAATTACATCCATGAAGCACATAAAAAACGTGAATTACGTCCATGAATCGTGTAAAAAAAGACATGAATTACGTTCATAATCTGCATAAAAACAATAATTAGACCCATGAATCATGTAAAAAAAAAAATGCGAATTACATTCAAAAATTGCATAAAAAACACAAATTGCATCCATAAATCACTTAAAGTATGTGAATTTCATCAGTAGAAAGCTTAAAAAACTCAAATTACATCCATGAAACGCATAAAAATAGCGAATTACGTCCATAAATCGTGTAACAAATGTGAATTACGTTCATGAATTGCATAAAAAATGTAAATTACGTCCATAAATCGCTCAAAAAACATGAATTCTGTCCATAAATCACTCAAAAAACACAAATACATTCATAAATCGAATAAAAAATGCAAATTACAACTATAAATTGTTGTGAAAAAAAAAAAAAAAAAAAAAAGATAAATAAAATAGCGAATAGATAAAATAGCGAATTACGTCCATAAATCGTGTAACAAATGTGAATTACGTTCATGAATTGCATAAAAAATGTAAATTACGTCCATAAATCGCTCAAAAAACATGAATTCTGTCCATAAATCACTCAAAAAACACAAATACATTCATAAATCGAATAAAAAATGCAAATTACAACTATAAATTGTTGTGAAAAAAAAAAAAAAAAAAGAGCGCAAATTACACTCAACATTAAATTAATTTTTAGAAAGTTTCTGACTCAATATTACGTACACAGAAAGTTTTTGGTTTTATACAAGTATGCTTATCAACTAAATAAATTGACTCTATAATTTAAATTAAAACTTTGTACTATGTTATTACTAGTAAGGGAAACTATTTTCTTTTAAATTAATTATGAAGAAATTTATTATTACATGGATATAACATATTTGATAGTTTCTTTTTAGAATCTGATTAAATAGACATATATCATTAATGTACTTTGCAGAAGCTTTCCCAAGTACAACACATTATTCAGCCATCAGCGAAGAAACAAGTTTTTGTAACTATACACTTAATTCCTAGTATAAATACAAATACCATTAATAATGTACATCTTTAAAAAATATCAAAGTGTCATTAAATTTAAATGAAACTTAAGATAAAAGACCCCCCCCCCCTTCCGCAGCAAGATCTTTATTTTATGGAGCTAGAATTGATGATTCTATGTTTTTTAGAAAAAATCATTTTATTCCTACTTAAAACTTTAATTGCTTTTTTCTAAAAACACTATTTTTGAAGTCTGTGGACACAATATCTCAAAAACTAATGCACTGCACTGCATTGATCTTATTGAAATTTTGCATATTTCTTGAACTACAATTAATTTTTCAAAACTATACGTAGTGTAAAATGTACCAAAAAATATGCTGTTTTGCATACAACTCTGAGAAAAACACAAATTTCAATTTTTATTTAAATCCTTTGTTCAATCATAAGCTATACTTACCTACTAACAGGGAAAAAATATTTTTTTTTTTTTTTTCAGATAAAAATATCATGAATTATATTGATTACCATGAGGATATTTTTTTAGATGTCTCTGAAATCTAGGCCCCATCAGTTGAATTTTCAAAATTCTTGAATGAAAATTTTATAAAATATTGTTTAAATGCTGCTCTTTTATATACTTAAAATTTTGAATATTTTTTTTATTATTATATTTAAATAATAAAATAAAATGTTTTTCTTTTAACTATTGAAACCCTTGTAACCCCTCAATCTTTTTCTAATCATAAGATTCTGATAGAGAAATCAAGAACTATTTGCAATCATGGCAGCATTTATGTGTTTTAGCTTTTTTGACAAAAATCTGCTTAACTTACACAGGCATTTAAGCTTCATGTATGTTTGCTTCTTAGTTGTCATTCATTAACTAATGCAAAATTTTTAAAATCTATTAAGAAATGTTTCATAATTGAGTCCACTGCCATTTGCCATAATTTAGCTCATAGGGTTTTGTCAATGATTCCCCCCCCCCCCCCCCCACAAAAGCCTTTAATGATAACCATACTTACATCAAACTGTTATCTATCTTATAGTTGCTAATATCTTTCTGAGATACTTTACAAAAATCCAGTCAACCATTTTCCATGAAAAAATTACAGTTAAAACTGATCTATTATACGAATACATTACCACATTTTGCCAATGTTTTTTCTCTTTTAATATCATGATGTCACCATTTAAAAATGTTATTTTAATTTTTTTTTTTAAATTGGTAAAATATCACTAAAAATATACATAAATGGTGAATTAAAATAAAAATCACTTCATTACATAACAAAGATGTTGAATTTAACATCAAGTGAATATGGCATCTTTGTTGTATGTTTAATAAATAGATACTAAATTGTCGTTTTGAATTAATTTGCTTCTATATTATTTACTATTTTTATTGATATTATGTATTTAATAAATATATATTAAATTAAAGTTTTAAATGTGATTTCTCATTGACAATGGTAAATATAATTACCAATTAATAAACATTTTTGGTTATCTTCTTGGCACTAATACATAAACACCAAATTAATTGAGACTGCATTTTAAAACTTGATTCATTAATATCATTACATAAGTTAGTGTTGTTTGTAGTTCTCTTCATCAAGAAAAAATAAGAAGTTGGGTCGTACAACACTTAACCTAACAGAATGATGCTAAACTGTAATTGATTTACAGACGTAAATTTCTGAACTGCAAAATTCATAGCTGGAGAATATCTTTTGCAGATTATTACCTTCATAGTTTAATATTTTTACCTTTTATGATGAGCAAATCTCTTTCATTTGTTTATTTTGATGGAATGAGATATTAAGATTAAAAAAAAATAATAATAATAAATAATCTATTAAAGTTATCTCAGAATATATACATATTTGAATAGAACGGAACCCATCTTTCACAATTTTGTATGATTTTTTTTTTTTTTGAAAAATGGTTGCATTGCATATGATAAGCGACATAGTCAGTTCATTTATGGTAGTGACTGTCACATGATTTCGACAATTATGTTATAGATATTCATAATTCTTTAACAAAATGCATATACATATATTCCATTTAAAGAGAAAAAGAAACATACTGGGACTTGCTGCAGCATTATTTCCAATCATTGGGGTTAAATTAGGACCTCCAACTGCTTGTTGTTGCATTTGTAACTCTTTCCTTTTTTGCCTTTTTTCTTCAAGTTCTTTCTGAATTTTATAGATTTTTTCTGCAAGCAACTGATAATATTCCTCCTGAAAAGAAAATAATTTTTCTTATGAAGTGCATAGAATCTAATTTCAAAATATTTTAAGATAGCAGAAACGTTGGCATGCAAACAATGTCACAAATATCAGACTTCTTAAAGAGAAAAAAATGTTTGGAAAAATAAATCATATTTTTGTGAGAGGAAAAATAAAAAGCACAAAATCCATGCAAAAGCATACAAAGGTCATCAACCAAGATTATTTTCAGCAAATTCCTCTCTCTTCTTCAAAATTTATGCCCCCCCCCCCCCCAAAGCACAAATTCAACATTTCACAATAATTTAATAAAAAAAATAAAATAATTGTTTTTTTCTATACTCAGAAGTAAAAATACATAAAAAACTATCACACTAACAAATAAACCATTCACAAAATTTATTTCATTAAAAAATAATATTCTATAGCCTTTAAAGTATTTGAACATGAAAAATTATTCACGAATCTCCTACAAAATGAAGATGTCTAATCTAGATCTGTTGGGTTGTAATTCTTTTCAAATGCATCTTAACTATTAGACTTTTTTGTATAAAATGTGGCTTATATGTGATAAATACTTTATAAATATCGTCTGCTGTTACTAATGCTGATAAGTTTACTTAAAATTATAGTAAAATATTTTTTTATGTTTAAACGATGAGTGTCTTATTAATACTTGGATTTATTAATATTTTTGTGTAAAATGGATAAGGTTTTCCCATTTACAGCATAATTTATCTAAAAATTATTTACTGTATAAACGAATAAAAACTCATCTGCTGAAGTTATATTATTTGCATTTAACCTCTTCAGACCCCAGGGTTTATTTATGTACTTTTCTTAACTTCAGTTATGGATTTATATTATCAAACCGATACCTAAAAAAGATTGATCAGCAAAAAAAATTAGAATTTATTTTTTGTTGATAAAAATTGATGATACATCGGGACTCAAAATAGACATTTTTTGACAATTTCTTTGGATTTTTTAATTTTATTATACTTTTTTGCATTTTAAAAATACTGAAAAACATAAAATAAATATATATTTGGTAATTTTTCATTACTAATGGACTCTACAAATGATTCACAGGCGATGACACAATAAAATTATTTGATAAATATATATAGGACAGTTGCACCATAAACTTTAACTAATAATAACACATTGCTCAGTGGTGCACAAAACAGGAATTTTAATATACATTAGTACATATTAAAATAAAATAAAATTTTCAACGTTTCGCGCCGTCTTCTGCGGGCGTCTTCAGGAAAATATGAAATGGAAGGACTACGTTTGCATCTTGTTCGAGAGATATTTCTACTAAATTAAAAATTAAATGAATTAAAATTTAAAAATGTTGCCAATTACACGTGAGTAAAAATTAAAATATTGCAAGGAAATAAAATTTTAAGGTTTTATGATGTTATGCCATATTTTTGGTATATTGTAGGATAAATTATCATTACATGGTTTATTTTCACGTGCTATGATTTCGATGGATTCTATTATTTTACCTTGAACTGGGTTATTGCATGGAACTATGATTTTGGCTTCCTCAAAATTAATATGGCAACCCTTGTTCGCCAAATAGAAGCGAGCAAGGGCAGTATTCTGTTTATATTGTTCTATATCTCTACGATGTTCTTTAATTCTAGTTAAAAGTTTCCGCGTTGTCATGCCGATGTAGACTTTTTTAAGATTATTAGATAAAGTGATGGGGATTTCATAAATATTTATGAAATCCCCATCACTTTATCTAATAATCTTAAAAAAGTCTACATCGGCATGACAACGCGGAAACTTTTAACTAGAATTAAAGAACATCGTAGAGATATAGAACAATATAAACAGAATACTGCCCTTGCTCGCTTCTATTTGGCGAACAAGGGTTGCCATATTAATTTTGAGGAAGCCAAAATCATAGTTCCATGCAATAACCCAGTTCAAGGTAAAATAATAGAATCCATCGAAATCATAGCACGTGAAAATAAACCATGTAATGATAATTTATCCTACAATATACCAAAAATATGGCATAACATCATAAAACCTTAAAATTTTATTTCCTTGCAATATTTTAATTTTTACTCACGTGTAATTGGCAACATTTTTAAATTTTAATTCATTTAATTTTTAATTTAGTAGAAATATCTCTCGAACAAGATGCAAACGTAGTCCTTCCATTTCATATTTTCCTGAAGACGCCCGCAGAAGACGGCGCGAAACGTTGAAAATTTTATTTTATTTTAATATGTACTAATGTATATTAAAATTCCTGTTTTGTGCACCACTGAGCAATGTGTTATTATTAGTTAAAGTTTATGGTGCAACTGTCCTATATATATTTATGAAATATACCAATGCTAGGTTAAATTATGGACTTTAATTTCATCTTTAAATGTTTCAAGGCAGAGAGATTGCGACTTGACCGAGAGATTTTGAACTTATCTTTTCTCCAGAAATGTAAGAAAGAAAAAGTTATTCCAAAGTTTATTTCTATCAAAGATAATGAAGTTTTCAAAAGGTTTCCACAGAAGAAACTTAGTTTTGAGCTCCAATGCCTGAATCTATACATTAGAGATAAATTCGCATACGTCAACTTTTTATCAAATAAGGTTTTTCATCTTTATAGTGAATTTGTTGATAAAACCCCTGCTGATATTTTCGACCATAAAATGCATATAATATCCAGTTTGCTTCATATCCAGCATACAGAGAAAACTAATATCCACACAAGGAAATTCAAACTACTTATGGACCGGAAGCTTCGTTCTTCGCCTCCTTCAACTGCTAAACGAGTTCCTTATGTTAATTATTCAAGTAAAGTCTTTTCTAGTATTGAAGATAGTGCTCTTTCTCTTGGACCAAAATTTGTATTTGATAATAATAAAAACCGTAATAGTATTATTGCAGATTGTGAAAACATCATTCAAGTCATCCCGGAAAGTAATAGAGATGAAGAGCGGGCAGCAATGTACAGATTAGTAAGACAAATTTCATATAAGCAGAATAAAGAACAGAGCGTAATTTTGAGGACATTAAATAATTTAAAAAAGGACCCTAATATTATCATTATCAAAACAGACAAATCAAACAAAATAGCAGTTTTGGACAGATTAACTTACATTGATAAAATGAATGCGTGTATTGCTGATATGGATTGTGAACTTCTGAAGGAAGATTTAAACAAGAAAATTTTCCGTAAAGTTGAAGAGTTGGTTCGCACTGGAAAATGGCCAGATAGTATGAAATCACTTATTAAGATCAATCATACTGGTGTTACTCCGATGTTGACTGGGAGACTGAAAGATCACAAGCCAGGTTTACCACTGAGACCCATAGTTTCCCGCTGTGTTGCACCCACATACTTTTTAGAAAAGGCTTTCGTGATCTTCTTGAAATCGATACTTCCTGTTTCAGAATTTGCAATTTTATCTACAAGAGATTTTATCGATAAAGTTAAAGTCATTCCAGTTAATACAAACACCATTATGGCTAGTTTAGACGTAGTTTCATTATATCCTTCCATCAATATGCACGAAGTCATAGAATACATTAATTTGATAATAGATAAAAATTCAAATATATCTCAAGATATCAAAACCTCCCTTAAATCTGGCCTAAACCTAATAGTTTTCAGTAACATTTTCATTTTTAATAAGAATATTTACCGACAGCTGCATGGTGCGCCGATGGGGTCACCAGTATCCGGTTTGTTTGCTGAATTCGCATTAAGACCACTAGAACAAAAAATTTTTAATACGTTTAATTTAAAACCTGAATGTTGGTTCCGTTATGTTGATGATGTTTTCATCTTATGGAACCACAGTTTAGCTGATTTATATGTTTTTCTACAAGATGTCAATAAATTAAGCAATAGTATTAATTTCACCCTTGAAGTCGAAGAAAACGCCACCCTTTCATTTTTAGATGTTCAAATTAATAGATGCAATTCAAGTTTAAAATTTTCAGTTTATAGAAAACCAATAAAAGAAAATACAGTTATCCCATTTTCAGCCAACATGCCTTTCGAATACAAAATATCTGCTTTCAGGTCATTTATTAAAAGAGCTTTTATGATTTGTTCAGATGTCACATTAAATAAAGAAATTGATTTTATACAGAAAATAGCTTTTGACCATGGTTTTCCAGCAAAATTTATAAATAAAATAGTTCAACAGTACAATACTCCTCCCACATCTGGCCAACGACAGAATAAACTTATAGTTTACAGAAAATTTCATTATATCCCTTACATATTTGAAAAAGTAAAAAAGATCGCACAAAAATATAACATAAAACTTGTCGCCATTCCTCCTCCTTATCTCACTGACCTCGTTACAGATAAAATAGACAAAATTCCAATAGATCAAAAATCTGGTATTTATGAAATCCCCATCACTTTATCTAATAATCTTAAAAAAGTCTACATCGGCATGACAACGCGGAAACTTTTAACTAGAATTAAAGAACATCGTAGAGATATAGAACAATATAAACAGAATACTGCCCTTGCTCGCTTCTATTTGGCGAACAAGGGTTGCCATATTAATTTTGAGGAAGCCAAAATCATAGTTCCATGCAATAACCCAGTTCAAGGTAAAATAATAGAATCCATCGAAATCATAGCACGTGAAAATAAACCATGTAATGATAATTTATCCTACAATATACCAAAAATATGGCATAACATCATAAAACCTTAAAATTTTATTTCCTTGCAATATTTTAATTTTTACTCACGTGTAATTGGCAACATTTTTAAATTTTAATTCATTTAATTTTTAATTTAGTAGAAATATCTCTCGAACAAGATGCAAACGTAGTCCTTCCATTTCATATTTTCCTGAAGACGCCCGCAGAAGACGGCGCGAAACGTTGAAAATTTTATTTTATTTTAATATGTACTAATGTATATTAAAATTCCTGTTTTGTGCACCACTGAGCAATGTGTTATTATTAGTTAAAATTATTTGAGTTTTCATTTTTGTTTCGTACATTTTTGCTTCAAGCCAATTTTATATAGCACATAGCTTACTAAAAAAAGAGCTATAATAAACAAATTACTATTTATTTTTTATTCTTCTATCTGTTAGGCCTCTATTTACACCAATTTCTCTTTTTTTTACATTATTTAAATACGTGAAAATTTTTTTTAAAGATATGTATCCTATAAGATACATCAGGTCTGAAGAGGTTAATTTTAATCTTTAGTGTAAAGTAGTTTGATTTGAATTAATCTAAACTATCTTTCATTCTTAAATTATCTCATAGAATATATGCATAAATCTTTTATTTATTTTTAATTTTGACATTTTTATCCTCTATACATTTTATAAGATTATGCAGTAAACTTTTTAAATATTGTTATAATTTATGTAGAGGGTAATTTGACAAAGATTTACAATGAGTATGCTATCATGCTATATGCAGAGCACTTATGAAGAATATGGGGAAAGAGGATAAAGAAAATTATGATAAGACTCATATTGGATATGGAAGCATCTTCCATATCCAATTTTTCCCCAGAAAGAATAAAAATTTTAGTAATTACTCATAATTAAGTTATAGTATTCCGAACTAATATGTTGAAATTGCCTTCTTATTAAAAAGTGAACCCTTTTTCTATATCATGAAATTTCCATGACTGATAGGTGGGATTAAAAATAGGTAGTTTAAATTTTAAAAATTTCAGCAATGTGTCTCACACATAAATTGAGAATTTTGTGCAAAGTTTCTTCATTCTCTGATGACACAGCAAGGCAACAAAGTGAAATAAAAATTCTTTAGCCAAGTAAAATGTAAAATATTTGGAGAGAGTAATTTTTTCCCCCAAATACTCTTCAGAATATTTATGCTTACAAAAATATTAAAACAAACATACATACCCTACTATTTGCAGCACTATACATGCCTCCTTCAACTTTTTGGGCATAAGCAACTAAGTTTATCATTCTGGTATCCTGAAGTGTTGATATATCAGTAGTAGGAAAAATCACTTGCACGCTGAAAAATTAATTAATATAAGAATAATTGAGTTCATTAAATATATATGCATTGCAACACACAATATTCTTTCATAACCATGATAATGAAACCAAAACAACTTTATTTTGAAAATAAAGTTGTTTCTAAGTTTTGCATCCTATAATATACTGTTTCAAAAAACTAATTATAATAATTATTTAAAAAGTAGATTATATTTCAATGCTCAAGATGAGGATATTATAATTTCCAACATTGAACAGAGAATTACTTTTAAATGAGATTAATAATTCTTTTTCACTTTCAATTATTTAAACAAAATAAAATAAAAATTAATTTTTGTAGTTTCATTAACATCATAAAAGATTAATTTATTGAAGGCACATACATGTTAAGACAGACTTGAACATAAATTATACTATAACCCAACAGGAATGAAAAATTAGCCAGGGCCAGGACTCAACAGTACTTTTTCACTTCTGTTGGGTTATTGTATTATTTGTGCTCAAGACTGTCTTAATATATATATGCCTTTAATAAATAATTAATTTGTTAATTTACAGGCTATTTAATGTAAGGATTAAATTTATCAATTATACAAGCTAATGCTAACAACAAATCATTCAAGAAATCCTTAAAAGAGAAAAATATGTAAAAATCAATTCAAAATAGGAGTTGAATTAAAAAGACTTACATTTTCTGCACTAAATGATGCCTTAAGTCCTGTGTAACAGACTGATGCCAATCTTTCACAACGGTTGGATTATTAGGTAAGGCGCCAGGTACTGTAGGTGGAGCATTAATTAAACCAACATTCTCTGTTTTAACTTTGGGCTGTAAATTGTCTGAAAGAAGAAAATTTTGGGCAGATTGGTTTGTAATTGCACCAGTAGAACTACTCTGTAGAAGAGGCCTCGTTGGAACTTGTGACTGGGGATTTTGAGCAGTTTGTTGAGTTGGAATATGATTTAGATTCTGTGGTGAACACTGTGGTGCTTGGTCATTAACTATAAAAAGGAAAAATAGTTTAATAACTCTAATATCCTAATTGAAAAAAAAAAATAAAAATAAAATAAAAATAAAACATAATTAAAAGAGGATTTAAGAGAAGGAGAGGAAAAAGAATTGACAATACAAAAAAGCATTATTAACCATAATATTTTTTCCATAATAAACAAAAATAACATAAATAAAAAAAATAATAATCTTGCAGGAGGAAAAAAAACACCATTTTTAAAAATGTCTATCATTTTTAATGCACACTAGTTTTGATTTATATAATATATTTAAAAAAAAAGGGGGGGGTCGTTGGTACAGCATAGGCAAATTAAGAAAATTATGTCCTTTTTTAAATTCTGGACTGACACTTTTGTTCACTCTGTTGGATATATTTATGGGTCATTCTCAGATAAAGGGAAATTTTAGCTTCGATAAAATGATTAGACTCTAATATTTTAACTTTTGATTTCTGACTCAAATTACACCACCAATGGGACTTTTTGCTAAGGAATAGCAATGACTTTTTTAAAAATGTCTAAAATTGTCATACAGGGTTCATACAGAGTTTGCTAAATGAAAAATAAGGACTCTGTAAGGACTTTGTAAGGGCTTCGTTGAAAGAAAAATAAGGACTTTCTAAAGTTAAAAAAGAACAGTACATATAATTACTTGCATTAAATTTTAATCGTGATAGATTGAAATTTTACATAAACATAATTATATAACAAAATATATAACATTAGTTGGCAAGCAACTGTTTTTTAGCATCTATTTCTTTGGCCAGGGAGGAAATTTTTTTCTTTTGAAGATTTTCTACAATTGTTCGATTTTATAAATAATTAAATATCTTTAGTTGATTCAGCTTTATCAGCTAACTCATTGGCCTTATTTTCTAACTACGATACTTCTTTTTCAAGAAGTCATATATTTTTTTCTCAATAAAACCTAAGTCATCTTCAATTAATTTCCTTTTATTTCCTGCAGAGGAAGACTGTTGCTGTTAACCATGCTACACTTATCCAGTGAAATAATAGCAGGGATGGGAACTGCAAAAAGACTGAAAACATGCATGAACGGAAAATTGAACCATACTGTATTCACACGTGCGAATGAAAAATTGCACATTTTGTTTGTGAAAGATAATTCAAGTAACAAAAGCAGGTCTTAATTTCCAAGCAAATGAAGACAAGCGCACCAGCCTGTATATTACATTACAGGAGTAAATTACAAATTCTCATTTTCTCCTTCTCCCCCCCCCCCTCCCACCTTCATCACAAATATATCTATTCCCAATACCATAATTGCTACCCTCTCCAACTCTTTTTAGATGCAAAAATTGAACTTGTTCATTTGCAAAAGAAAAATTAAATGCAATAATTATTGTTTTAGTAATAATGTATAAATAATTAAAGCCAATATTATTTTTTTTAAACTATTAAGAGAAATTTTCTTTACTTTTTTTAAAAATAAACGAACAAGATACAAATTAAATTATAAAATAACGCTTATTTGAGTGTAGAAGATAACGAGTATCACTATTGTTCGCATCTTTTAAAAAGGGGCAAAACTGATTTATTGAAAAAGACATTTTTCTTGAAAAAAGAATGCTTTTCTTGAGTAAAGGGGTACTTTTTGTTTAATGAATGGGTGTTTTCAGAAGTTACATTCACTCAGAAAGATTTGGAAAATGAAAAACAGATTATGAAGCAGGAAAATCTGTTTTTGGAGCAGAAATAATAATAATAATAATTTGGAAGCAAGAAAGTTTTTTAAACAGAAAAATTCTATCCTGGCATTAAGGGTGTATTTCGATTCAAACTGCTTATTTTCCGATTTATTTTTGACTTCATTTTTACTCTCATGTGCATCAAGCTGGCAAATTATCTTATTTAGAAAGTACACAAGGTGCCGTAATTGTCAATTCTTTGATAAATGCAGAAAATATTGCAAAAAAAAGCAATCAAAAACGGCATTTCGAACAGATTTCCCCTAGCGAGAGATCTGTGAACGAAAAAAAGGGTCATACTGAGAAGATAATTGTTTATAAATCAAATTCTAATGAACTGAGCGTAAAAAGACATCACACGGCACCTCAACCGTCCCTTCAAGAATCCCCTCAGCAAGTTTCATGTTTCTACTTTTAAAAATGTGTCTGAAATTGTATCGGAAAATTTCGAGCTGTTGAAGGTGGAGAAGCGTTTTTTCGAATACACCCTTAACTTTTTTTTGTGTGCCTCTTTGACGAAAATTGAGTTTTAAAGAGATTTTTTGACTAAATCTGTCGTTTTTTCGCGATCTTTTGACTAAATTGTGCCGTTTTTTCGCGATCTTTTGGCGAAATGGGACGGTTTTTCGCGATCTTTTGGAGAAAGTTACCGTTTTATCACGTTTTTTTTTTTATGAAAATTGCCGTTTTTCGCGAATCTTTTGTCAAAATGTGCCGTTTTATCGCGATTTTTGGATGAAATTTGTCGTTTTTTGCGCGATTTTTTGAGGAAATTGACTTTTTTTGGTTTTTGTAACAAAATTAGCCCTTTTTTGCGAATCTTGACGAAATTTACCGGAAATTATTTGTTATTTCGCGATTTTTTAACGAAATTTGCCTTTTTTGCGATTCTTTGACGAAATTTGCCAAACTTTCGCGATCTTTTGACGAAAGTTATAGTTTTATCACAATTTTTTGATAAAATTTGCGTTTTTCGCGAATTTTTTTGAAAAAATTTGCCGTTTTATCACGATTTTTGTCGTTTTTTTTGCGATTTTTTGAGGAAATCTGCCCTTTTCTCGGGATTTTGTAACAAAATTAGCCATTTTTCGCGAATTTTTTGACGGAATTTGCCGGAAATTACTCGTTATTTCGAGATTTTTTATCAAAATTTTTCTTTTTGCGATTTTTTTGACGAAAATTACGCGTCCCGCGGGACGCATAAACTCCATTTTTTGCGTCCCGTCGCCGATTTTTTGCGTATTTTACGCGCGTCCGCGACAATCCTGTAAACAAAAAAGCGGAAAATTCCCATCCCTGAATAAGACTACGATCAAACACAGATCAGCGGATTATAGAGCAGATTGGCGCAATTATTTGGCGAAATATCTTTTCTTTGTTATTCATTTCTCTATTTCAAAGAAAAAGAAATTTTAGATGGTGAATACTGATTACAATTGGTGTTTGTGGATACGAGGTTTCTACGTTGCAATCGGGAAACGAAAGAGGCAGCTTTAATGTCCAATCAGAAATAAGAATTATAACAAAGAAACTTGATTTTTTTTTTTTCAGCTGCCATATTTGGCTTATTATGAATGTTTCAGGGGTGATTATGAGTGAAATTTTTTTTTCGGAAATTCACATCGCATTTTCGGAAATCGGCGGCGCGGGGGGAGGGGGATTCCATGAGTTACCCCCCCCCCCCCTTGGAGGAGGGGTTTATCGGCGATCTTCAGACGAAATCGGCGATTTATCTACAATATTTAGCAAAATCGGTGATTTATTGCGATCTTTTTTTACATTTTTATGCGATCTTTTCTCAAAAACGGCGTTTTATCCCCGCGATCTTTTGACGAAATCGCCGTTTTGACGCGGTCTACAGACGAAATCGGCGTTTTATCTGCGGTATTTGGTGAAATTGCCGTTTTTTCCGTGATCTGCACAGGAAATTCGCATTTTCTAGCGATCTTTTGACAAAGTTCGTTGATAAAAACATCGACGAAATCGTCGTTTTCCCACGAAATATTGACGAAACGTGTGCTTTTTCGGCGAACATTTCACGAAATTTGCATTCCTCCGCGATTGTTTTTTCCGCGCGCTAAACCGTACAAGTTCGCAACTATGCGGAACTGAGAACCCAATTTAAAAGTTTCGGAAGAGGATGCCTTAATTTTTCAGAAATTTCGGATGAGAATCACCCCTGGAATGTTCGGCGATTTTTTTAAACATTTTACGGATCGCGTTAATATTAAGCTCACGTTAAAAATAAGGACTTTCAATAAAAAATAAGGACTTTAAGGATCCTTATTAAGGACTATCGAAATATAAAGAGTTTATAAAGACTTTTAAGGTCCGTGCGAGCCCTGTCATTAATATGACCTTGAAAACATAAATATAATATGTCATGATAATGAACATGGTAATGACATTTTTAACGTTAACCCTATTTTAGAACTAAACTATAACAATTTAAAACTTATGGAGTATTTATTCTGAAAGCAGTCCCAAACTGTCTTTGTAAATGATTCTGTAAAGTTAAATTATTGAATAAGCATTTCAACAATAAGGAGCTTGGTAATGACACATGTTAAGTACACAGACTATAATTTTGGAACAAAATCCATAAATTGAAGTAGTTTTTGCATAATTAATTAAAAATAAATGCTACAGCTCGTAAGGAGATGCGAAACTATACAAGATAAGAGAATTTCCATATAAAAATAACATATAGGGTAAAATTAAATGAAGATTTACTGTAGAGCATGGTAATGACAGTTAATGCTAGGGACAAACTTTAAATAAGTATAATCAATAAAAACGTTTTCTGTTTTGTGCAAGGTGTTAAATGTATAAAAAGTAGAAACATCAGATATACCCATATAATCGTTACATTTGTTCTAAAGCTTTCCAAATCTTAACAATAAGGGTTTGAATTCAAAAGTTTGAATTTTGGGACAAGCCATGGTAATGACATTTGCAACTTTACAGCTTTTTTAGATATTGAACTTATTTTTATTTTCATATTTAAACTAGTGCACAATGTAGTATTCAAACAGAAATGTTCACAAAAAATGCAAACATTCTTAACTGACTTGATTAATTCAGATTTTTTAGCCAAGGACATAAAATTTCCCTTTACCAGAGAATCACCCTTATATACCTACATCATACATTCAATTTACAGTATATACTATACAATATACTTGCAATAAAGGACAAAATTAACACTAGCCACTGGGCATAAGCCACAAAATAAGAAAATGTGGACACAAAATAAGAAAAAATTATCAGTGGCCAATCTATGTCCACTTTCCTACAAGGTGAGAGTAACATTTCTTTGCATTACATCAAGGATTCTACTTTTTCTGGTTGCAATATTTTATATTAACACATTTATTTAGGCTATTCAATTTTAGCTTAATACCAACAAAAAATTTTTCAAAGGTTTACTATTTAGTACTTTTAAATGAAAAAGTGGCCACTACAGTGGTTTACAGAAAGTGGCCACTTATGAAACTGGATACAACTGGCCACTACTGAAATTTCACAGTTTTGTCCTTTAACTTACAATGCATATAATACATTACATACAGCAGTGGTAATTAAACAGTTGCTGAAAGTCTCGCCTTATCAGTGTCATTGTTGGCAATGTAACATAAGTACCTATTTTGCAAGTTCACCTGAACAATTGTATAAAATAACTACTGAATCTTTAACTTATTTTATACAAAATAATGAAATGTGCTTTGAAATTTATACATACAGTAGAACCTCATTGTTTAGTATCTAAAATTTAGATACAGTCGTTTATATATTTAAAAAAAAAAGCATGTTCTATTTAGATTCCCACAATTTATTTTTCATACTCCTTAAATTTAATTTCATTAATTTTTATTATGGAGAAAATGAGGTTTTACTGTATTTATAAGTAATGGTGCAATAATATTCACAGAAATTTTAAAAACACCAAAACTAACCATGAGGAACAGCGACATTTTGACTCCGTTGTATCACAGGATTTATATTTGCATTACCACTCCCTGCATTGAATGGAAGTCCTAGTGCAGCATAGGCTCTTTTCATATCAGCTGGAGCAAGAGCCTGATTTGACTGATTTGTCTGAACATTAGCAGCTGAAACAATATTTATATATAAGAACAGAACATGCTATTAAAGGCAATACCTATAGCCATACCTATTATAGGCAATCATGCTTACTAATACGCTAGTAAATTCTGCTAAATAAAAGAAACTTTTAGGCACATTAATTAATTCTCACTGTTTCAATCTATGCAAGATCTAGATTATGATCTTTTAGATCATCCCCATTGTTTTGAAATGTTGCTAATAGTTGATTCACTGAAGGTAGTATTTTCATAACTCTTCAATAATCTTCTTGGAATAACACTTCTACTTTACCATCCACTCTTTCAGCTTGACAGATTATTTTTTGTATTTCAAATCATAATTTTTGTCCTTGAAGTGCTAAAACTTATTTCTCTAAATATTATTTGAAAGAGAAAGCTCCCCCATATATTTGCGCTGATAAATTATCAATTTTAAATAAAACAGAACATTAATGCTTCTTGGAAATAAATGTCTTTCTAATGGTACAAAATCTGACAACAAAAACTTGCACTAGTTGCACTTTAATTACATGCAACTTATTCATGCAGCTTGATAAGATGATATTTGCACATACAGCAGTATTCATTTGCATCCCAGCTGATATCACATACTGATTTTTATATTAAGGTACAGTGAGAAATAATTTTAGCACCCAATATGCAATGCATGAATAATAATAAAATTTTCGATGCCATATACTACTTATAAATCAAATTTTAACAAAATCTGAAACTTTAAACAAACAAGGCAGTGAACTTACAGTAATTTTTGAGAAAAAAAAAAAAAATCTTTTGTCAGAATTACAAAGATGTAGTCATCCTCTCAAAATAGTTTATACTTTCTTAGTTTAAAAAATGAGTTTATTTTTAGTAAGAGACAAAATGACAACAAACCTTATAATGCATTTTTTCATACAATTTCTTTGCAATTCTGTAAAGTTCTCACCAAAAAATATGATAATTTATAGCATAAAACTTGTTGAAGTTGCAATAAAAAAAATCTAAAGAATATATATAATTGTTACAAAGTTACATTAATTACTTATAAGTACTAACAGTTTTAATGATTCTACTATTTTGAAGATTCAAATTGAAATAGTGAATCTTGGAATAACACTTTGGCGGAAAATAATAAATTTGATTAAAGAACAAAATATATGCATACAGCATAGATTATAAAACACTTTCTAACACATTCAGAAAATTGTAACGAAATTTCACAGCTTACCAAGGTTGAAAGTAATAGTCTAAAAAAATCTAAATGTACAATTTGGAAAATGCATAACACATTTGAAGACCTCATTTCTGCTATTACCATGAATAGTCATATAAATATATGATGTTTTTGCAGTCCTATATATGGTCTACAAATATGTATGTACATTACATAGTATGCTAAAAGTTAATTCGGTTACACATATAACAGTTAAAATTTTTCACTCAGCAATTTCAGCCAATAAACGGATGTTTTGAGAACTTTTGTATTGATCTTGTATAAATAATATCTAGAATTTATACACACCAAATAATATTCCAAAAATAGTTAAATTTGAAAAGGCATACCTTACCTGGAAATGCACTTTCAGAAATTACTGTTCATAGGCTTCAATAGTTCAATTTTAGCTCATTTTCTACTATAGCTAAATTCTTTTGTGTGTCCTTATAAATAAACAATAAGTTCTATGCATGCCATATCCCATATTAACTTTATAGCAGGGGTGCAGAAAATGCTTTTACTCTCAACATTTCCCCCAATCTATATGAAAATTCCCCCAAAATTTTGTGATATGTTATAGACTTAAAAAAATTCTGTATTATGGTAAATATAGACTTATTTTTTTACAAAATTTTTCCAGTTTGAGTACATACAGTACATATTATTCTAAAATCGATTTTGTAAAGGTCACCATATGGATATTTTTGTTTGTAGTGAAATTTTTTCTGTCTTCGGTAATTATGTAATTCAGTGTTAAATCTAAATCAATTATATATTTTTCTGCAAAATTTTCCTAATTTTCCCAGATGGTTAAAATTTCTCTTGATCCTAGGTGGTTAAGAAGACATATTCTGCTCCACTGCTTTGTAGTATTTCTCAATGATGAATATCAGTTTCAATGTTTGAAGTACAATATCATTAAATTACATGGCAAGTAATTTTTTTCCCATAGACTACAACGGAACTCTTTAGAGTAGCCCTGTAAAATTGAAAATACTAAAACACTACATTTCTAAGAGTAAACATGCCACAGTATACCCAATAATATATATTCAATTCATGGCAAATGAACTATATTTACATGAGTTACAGCATAGGCAGATAGATAATCTGAATTCATAAACACTTTTCAATTATGTTGGAAAGTGTTAAAAATTAGTAAGATTATGAAATTTTCTTCCTTGCCGCTACAGTTATGTCCTATAATACAAACATATCAAGAAAATAAAATAAAAAATAGAATCATTAAATGAAAAAAGGTCCAATTAAAAAAATAAATAATAATAAAAGTATTGAGAAATTTAGCTTACCAGCTTGTTGTTGTCTATCTGAAGCTTGTTTTAGAGGTAAACATACCGGACAGTCACACCGTGTACAATTTTTCCAATGTGATATAATTTGTCTTGATGATGAACAGTGAGGAACAGGACATAACTTTCCTGCTGAACAGCTGGTCATATGACTTAATACATGTTTCATTGTTCTGCAGTGGGGCAAAGTGCATTGCCTCACTTCACCATTTGATTGATTTTCACGTCTTTGACATTTATGCGCATGAAGAAGAAGTACTAATTGCTGTTGTATGAGTTTTCTTTTTTCTGGATCTGCTGTTGGAGCTGGATTATTTTGGACAGCTGGTCCTGCAACACTGACAACACTCGCTGAACTTTGCTGCACAGTACTATGTGACACAGGTAAGTTACCAATAGGCATTTGAGGTGCCGATTGCTAGATAAAATTAGAAATAATTACTTTCACTGTGTGAATATCATAAAATTAAACATAATTATTATAAATGTTATACTTTCAAAAGTTCCAAATTATTATTAAAGCGAAAAAAAAATAGAAATGGCACATTGATTTTAAAAATCAGGTTTGCTCAGAAATTTTGGTATTTTTATGTAAGTCAGGCACAAATTTTGCCAGAATTTTTGTTTCTTGCCAAAGCAGGTTTTATTCATGTGTATAATTTAGAAACAATGTTTTGATTTTGAAATAAAATATTTTTGTTTGTGATATTATTTTTTAGTTATGTATTTATTATTTGAACTACACAGTGTTGCTCGAGCCCTTCATAATAATAACAACTTTAAAAGTACAGTAGAACCCCGCAAATTCGGACCCCCGTTAATCCGGATCTCCAGATAATTCGGATCAGTTTGGTCTTTTTTTTTTTTTTCAAAGTTTGAGAAGCGATAGGCTAGTTTCCATAACATTAACTTGTTTTGTCGTCGTATTCGGAATAAAAGAAACTTTTTCTGAAATCTTTTTCGGAGAATTAAGCAAAATAAACATTTTTACTGTCTGTAAATATTCAATAAGTTATAAAGGTCATTTTCTGTAAGTATGTTTTATTTTATTGCATTCTTTTCTTATTCTCCATATAATCCAGAGTTTCCCCCAGGTTTAAAAAAGGGCAGGGCGCTACTGTTCTGAAAAGGGCACTTTTTACATTTTTAAGGGCACTTTTTCATTTTTAAGGGCACTTTTAGAGTTGAATCTAGAATTTAGCGGTTCAAAAAGCCGTGTAAAAAACAGAAATTTCATCAAAAAATTGAAAAAGGTAAATTTTGTTAAAAAATCGCGAAAAAACGGCAAATTTTATTAAAAAACCGCATAAACAGCAGTTTTTGCTAAAAGAATGCAAAAAAAGGCATATTTTGCTAAAAAATCGCGAAAAAACAACAAATCTCGTGAAAATATCGCAAAAAAAAAAAGGGAATGTTTCACAGAATTTTCCGTTTTATTGCCATTTTTGGACGAAATATGCTGTTTTTTCCACAAATCTTTTGATGAAAGTTGCCATTTCTTGCGACTCATTTGACAAATTTTTTCGTTTTATTGCGATTTTTGGAAGAAATTTGTCGTTTTCCCACGATCTTTTGAAGAAATTTGCCGTTTTGTAAAATTTTGTGACGAAATTAGCCATTTTTTTGCGAATCTTGCAGGAAATTAGTCGTTACTTTGCAATCTTTAACGAAACTTGCCGTTTTTTAAAGCGATTTTTTGACGAAATTATCCGTTCCATGGGACGCGTATGAGGCTATTTTTCTGCATTCCGTCGCCGATTTTTTGCGTAATTTACGTGCAGTAGCGCGTTCGGATTATCGTTGAAGGGCTGCGTTTTTTCGAATGTGGGCAAGAAGGGCGCTATTTTTTTGAATGAATGACAAGAGGGGCGCTATTTTTTAAACTAAAAGGCAGGAGGGGCGGAGCGCCCCCCTGAAACCTTCTGGGGGAAACTCTGTAATCAGGATTGGGTCTGGTCCCAATTAATCTGAATTATCGGGATTTTACTGTATTTCTAATATTAAATATGTTAGTTTCACTTTCAACGGCCAGTGGGTGCACTCTGTTCTAAACAAACCTCTATCACAAAACTCTTTTATTTAACCTATCTGGAGGTATATATTAGTTAAGGGAGTGTGGACTTGGGTAACAAAAACAATCTCCTTTCTCATTCTTACCTTTCAAAGTACACAGTTATTTGATTACTAAAAATTATAGAGCCTTTTTGTATTTCCTATAAAAGTTAGTGATATTTTAGAAAATACTGCCCAAGTTGGAGATTTAATTGTACAGGAAATATCTTCATTAAAGAATGATATGATGTATTACAATTCAAGATATAAAAACATTTATGAAAAAAAAAAAAAAGAAAAAGAAAAACACTGCCTTATTCTAAAATATTTGAATATTTATTAAGGGTGTTCCTAACTGCTGAGCTCAACGAGCGCAAAACGTTTTGACACATTTACAAATTCATTTTTTAACAAAAATATATAAAATTGGAATGCCTGATTATGGAAGAGATTTTGAATCGAACCTATTTTTCCATTTTATGATAATTAAATTACCTATTCAGTTATAAGCTATTTTGATGACATGATCACCTGTTTTTCTCCTGCTTTTCGACCGGTTTTTCTGCTTTTGTCGGGAAATGTGCTCAAAAGTGTCAACTTTTGAAGGCTTGTTATAAAAAATCTATTGTTTTAGAAAAAACAGAAAATTGAGTGCAATTAGACAGTTTCTGAATAATAACACATGCTATTTTCATGCATTTCCAAACAAAAATCAATTAAAGCATGCGTCACAAAGTTGACCTTTTTGATTTAAGAACACCTTTAATGTCTGCAAATTCCATTATGAAGATGGTTTTATAAATACTTAAACATAAATTCTAAATACGGAATAAAATAATTTTTTTATTCTATAGTTTTTACTTTTAAATAATCATTTGCATAATTACTGACTTAAATATGTAATATTATTATGTATATATTTTTAATTTATATCTTCCTTCATTCATGTTGTTATCAATTTCTGTTTATCCTTTTAATGCTTGTTGAATAAATGGAATATTGAGGTTGAATATTGTATACGCCAATTCAAATTTCAAAGATTTTGTTAACATATGTATTATACTTTAAGCATAACCTTTTGCTTTTATGCAATTTGTAATTTAAAGCGGGGCAACTGATTTCAGAACCGTCTCATTCTTACGAATTTTCTTATCGTAAGAGACACAAATTCTATATGATCAAATTTACTTCATTAACAGTTATTTCAGAAAATATCTCCTTGTGAGTTCTGAGAGAAAGAGATTAAGAATATTATTAATTTTGAATGCAAGAAAGGGTAAAAGTATCATTTGATAATAAAAGTGAAGTACATTCTTCATATTTTAATGGAAATATCTTACCATCCTGACTTACTGAAAATCAGTTTGATGTACATTAGAATAAAAGAATATAATGCAATTTCATAATTTTTTTTTTTTATGTTAAAGTAAGTTTTTCAAATTTAAAAATACATTTAAAAGCACAATTAAGAGTAATAATTATTAATGAGCTCCTATTTTTCAAATTATACATAATCAAAATTTATTTTTTTATCTGAAAAAAAAGTTAGTATTCGGTATTCGGCTATTTCTTCATATTTTAATGAAAATATCTTACCATCCTGACTTACAGAAAATCAATTTGATGTTTGTGCACATGATATCTTAATGTACATTAAGATAAAAGAATATAATGTAATTTCATTATTTTTGTGTTGAAATAAGTGTTTCAAATTCAAAAATACATTTAAAAGCACATTTAAGAGTAATAATTATTAATGAGCTTCTATTTTTGAAATTATATATAATAAAAATTTATTTTCTTTATTGGAAAAAAAAAAATTGGTATTCGGCCGCCGAATATTCGGTATTCGGCCAAATCACTATTCGTCCCATCCCTAATCTCCTAGTGTGCAAATGGGAGAAAGGGACGGGAGAAGCAAGTGCTTTTTCACAAATGGTTAATTAAGGGTAATAGAGTTGATCAAAAATTTAGACTGGTATCTGTGGCAGAAAATTGATTTAAAAATTTGCTGAAATTACTATTCTGAAATAGTAGTATTTACTACTCATACATTAACTTTAAGATTATGATAGATGATAATTAAGATATGGATGTAACTTGGAATTAGTTTTAAAGACCTGAGTAATAGCAGTTGAGTTAAGATAGGGCTCAATTTAGAAAAAAATCGATGGAGATGGGAAAAAAGGGGGGGGGGGGATGCAAGGGCTCTTTGATAAATGATTAATTAGGATGTCTGCGATTTTAATCAGTTGATTTATATCAGCGATAAAGTCAACCATTTTTTTTTAAATCATTAATTAAATAGAATTTTTTTTTTACAAATGCTTAAAGTAATATAAAAGTATTAAAATCTAAGATTAATTTGGAATTTTTCTACAAGTATTTTGTCTTATATTAAAAAAAAAAAAAAAAAAAAAAAAAAAAAAAAAAAAAAAAAGGCTTTAAAAAATTGTTATTAAATTTAATTTCTGAGAATTGTAAAATATTAAGTATGGTAAGTTTGTAAAGGCATAAGGCGCTGTTCAAGTATTATGTAAGCATATTTTTAGTCATTTTGTAGCCCCCCCCCCCCCCTTTTGCTTATGTAAGATTTTATGACATTCTAACATTACGGTTTGACAAAACAAAATTACAGTTAGCGATAAATTACATTATTAATGCTTCAAATTTATATAAATAGACATATAGGCAGGGCTTTTAAGTTTCTACAGGGTGGTAAAACCAGTGGTTATGATCGGTTAAGACCGGAATGGCAGAAACTAGTTTCTGCCATGCCGTTAATCCTTTTAGATTATGTGTTAAGCATTTGGCAACATTTAATACAAGTTATTTATTTGAAAAAAGTAAGAAAAATTAGACTTATTTTTATATTTAAAAAATGGATATCCGGATGTAAAAAAATTTGATTAATTGTCCTAATTTTAATTAAGAAGTGAAAAATGTCATTATCTTTCATTTTTACTTGGAAACTCCAGCAAAATGCCATTTTTAACTTTTTGAGATTTTTTTTTTTTTTTTTGGGGGGGGGGGGGGGATGAGTGTTTAAATGATTTTTTAATTAATATCTGGTTTAATGATATACTAATTTTTTATAAAATAAACATTATTGAAAAGTGGACAAATTTTAATATATTGAGCTGAATGATGAAACTGATTAATTTTATGAATGTAAAAAAATATCCTTGAAACATCAAGAAGTGCTTAAAGTAGCATGAAGAATTAAATAAAATAAACTTTAATGAAAAAGTCTAAAATTAGACTTAAAGAGGATAAACTTCATATATAGAGGTACCTTCCTCCCAAATTTTGTAGCACTATGTGCAACAGTCTTTTCAGAACTCATAGCAATTTTTATAGAAAACTTGTATAAAAGACTTAAATGTTAAAAATTCCTTAAATCTAAGGTGTCTTTTTTTCCCCACCAGCACCCTACTCTTTTTTAACCTTCAGAAAAACTCGTAGAGCTCTCACCGCCAGGATGTAATTTAAAGGTGTTGATTCCATTCACACAGTAGGGAAGAATAGCCTCTGCTGCCAAGATATCCTCTCTATGTTCAAGGAAACTGAGTAAAATTTTATTTCAAATTTAATGGATCATGCATCTTCCACTATTTCTTGTATTAGGCCTTTCCAAAGTATACATATATATATTCTACATTTTTGTGAATTTTAATAAAAGCATGATGTATAATTAGGGATGCAACGGATATCCGGCATATCCGGCTGGTTTTTCAATATCCGAAATATCATTGGATATCCGAATCACAATCACCGGATATCCGACTTTTCTATCGGATATCCGGCAGAATGCAACAAACCAAATATATATTAATAACAGTAATTGTTTAATATGCAAAAGATGACATATTATTATAAGTTCCCTATCGATGAATAAAAGGTAATTCTCAAAAGTTTAAAGAATTGCCACCTTTCCAACTATTTATATTTAAACTCTGTAACAAACTTAAGAATTTACCTTTACATCTTTTAGAAAATTGTATCTACTTTCAGATTGTAAAACAAAATTTGAAGTCAAAATAGCAAAGAAAGCTTTTGTGCAAAAATGTATATAGATAAAAAACCAACATTGAGAAATGCACAAATAATGCATGAAAAGAATAGAAAACAGCCGTTTCGAATCTACTATCGAGATTCTTCATCAGTATAAGACTCAGTGTGCTAGAAAAAGCTAAGCTGAGCAAAGTAACAGGGAAGCACAGACTTATATACCTATTACGGGAACGAATGGTAATAGATTTAAAACAGCTGTTTGCTACCTTACATGCATTTCTAAACGTTGGTTTTCTATCTTCATAAAATTTGAAGTTGTTTATTAAACTGTGATTTTACTAATTTTCTTTCTTTCTTTTAATTTAAACAATGGGTTAATTGGTTTTTAAGTTACACAACTAAACAAACCTATTTTTAATTTCGTCTATCTTTCAAAGAAGAAATTATTGTAATCAATTTTTTTTTATGAATTTGCGTGTTTTAGGGATCAAATATCCCCAAAAACATGTTTATTCAAAACATCTGTCTGTCCCAGTGTCGCCATCATACTGTAAAAAAAGTGTATGAAGTTATGCATAGAATGATCCAAATATTTTGTGCATATTTTTGACTGTAACCAGCAGGTTCTTCTTCAATATGGAAACATTTTGCTGTAAGGCGGTGCTGTAATCGCAATTTTTGTGCCATTTTCATTGTTCTACCATCACATACTGTATGAAGTTATGCATAGAATTGAACCAAATTTCTTTGGATACATTTCTGGGAATGACTGTTTGGTCTTCGTTCAGTTTGAAAATAGTTTGCCTAAAGATACAACAGTAATAATGATTTTTGTAAAATTATTTTGATTTTTCATAATCCTTACAGAGAATTGGTGGTTCGTGCAGCGATGCAAACTTCGTATCTTTCTAAAACTGGCTATTCGCAAACAACTGATGTATAGCAGAACAGAAAAGAATATTGATTGTAATAAATATCATGATCGAGAGCAACTCATTCTTAATCTAATTAACTGGCTGCAGCAAGAATTCTAGATGAAAATAAAAGTTGGTATAGTACTGAACTAACAATATTGAAGTAGTATTAATACAGTTGACTCTCTCTACAACGAAACTCTATCCAGCGAATTTCTCTATTTAACGAATTTTTTGTAGGAACGGTCAATTTTTTTTCATGATTACATTAAAAATAATCTACATATACGGAAATATATATCTCCATTTAACGAATTTTTTCAAAAATGTTCTTCTATATGTTCTAAAAACGCTTCAAATTATTTGTAGAATAAATTTTTTTCATTGATTTCTCGTTTATAAGTCATAGCTACATAGCATCCTCTAACTTATTCCTTGTGTCCAAAAAAAGGCATTCAACCCCAACCCCTCCCCCCCCCCCCCCCAAAAAAAAAAAAAAATTGCATGGTTATACTTGATTTTGTTTTAGCCAAGGTGAGCTTGCGTTCTTGGAAAAGAGTGAAACATTTGCTTGCTATTGGAACGATTTGCAATAATCACAAAGCATCCTAAAAGATAGAACTATTCCATTGTCGTCTTGAAAAAGGTGTTTATTTCTTGGTTTGGATAGTAAGTCAGCAATAAGGAAGGGGTGAGGGGGCAATTGCAGAAAAGGTTGTTTTTTTCAGCAAGTTTTCATCTACCTAAACTAACTCTCATTAATTTTAGAGTTTAGAGTTTATGTTTGTTATTTGTGGCGACTTGGAACAGTTTTTGTTGTGAGAGATCATTTGAATGAAGAATTGTTACTAAACGTCATCTATACTGGTGTTATCTTCTACTGCATCTGCATAAGAACTCCTTTGGGATAAGCATAACGCTTTCTTATAAATTACAAAATTTTTTGCCGTTTTCTATTCAACGAATTTTTTGACTGAACGATGGATTTCGTTTATAGAGACTCGACTGTATTTGTAAATATTTTTTTAAACATTCAGATATATGGAATAGAAGAGTTTTGGGATTGATGCATCCAACTAGTTATTTTCATGATTTCATTATAAATATTTAAAATTAAAAGTTTTTTTTTTTTTTTTTGCTTATAAATTTGAAAGTGATTTAACTTAAAGTAAAATTAAATGTAGCGTAAGGTAAAACAGTATTAAATAATTAAAACATGAAAAAAATCATTAAATAAACCTATGTTTGGAAATTACTCTTCAACCATTGGTATATTCGTAAGCTTTTTTATGTTTACATTATAAATGGAAGCTATGTATTTCTTTCTGAAATTACTTTACAATTATAAAATAAGCATATTGATAAATGTGTAAAATTTGTTCTATAAATTATCTGCATTTCATTGTACAAATTATTAGCAATTATCCGAGCATTTCATTGTAATTATTAGCCATTATCAGCATTTCATTGACAAATAAGATGAATACTTAAATGTTTGAAGTACATTTTTTATTCAATATTATTAATATACACATACAGGGCTTGAATTTTGGCATGGGATGGCTGGATTCATGCCTTAAAATATCTTATGGCCAAGACATTCCTGTTTCCAAAAAAAAAAAAAAAAAATCCCTTTTTGAATTTTTTTTTTCTTTTGTTAAATGACGATCAAATCTCATGACTGACTGACTGACTATTTTTGTGATACTTTCTGCTATCAATTGGCAAATCTCACAGTTTTCTCTTACGGCAATTATACAAAATTCATGATTGGTTTTTTGCATTTGATTGAAAAACTTTGTAATTTTTCTCACAATTTTCTCGCTTGCTCGCCTCAAACTTTTGCAACTTTTTTCTCGAGACCGATTGGCAAATTTCACAATTTTTTTTCTCTCAACTGAATGACAAATTTAGCTATTTTATTCTGCGACTGATTGGAAAATTTCCCTTTTTGTTTTAGTAACATTCTGCTGAAATTAATAATTATTTTCCTGTGTCCAGCTGAAAAATTTGTGTTTTTTCTCTGTTATCTACTGATGATTATCATGATATTTACTTGTGACAGGCTAACAAATTTCACAATACTTTACTGTAAATGACTGATGAATTTCGCTATATTTTCCCACTGTCCAAGTTCCCTCAAACTTCAAATTTTTTCAGACCGTTTGACTATTTTTAAAAATTAATTTTTGGCATGATGGACAAAATCAGCGATATTTTTTCTATGGCCAATTTCTGTATTTTGTGAATTTCTTTTTCGAATTTATTTTGTCTCTTTTGCCGAAACAAGAAATTTCTAAAAGAGCAGTAATGGTCACTAGAGTCTGAGCTCTATCTAATTAGCCTGAAATCAGCACTAAACAAAATGAGATTAGATCTTGTGTTGCACATTGGAAAAAAAAAAATGTTTTTTTTTTTTTTTTTTTTTTTTTTTTTTTTTTTTTTTTTACATTAATGGTTTAGTATTAGATTTTTTTCATTTTTTGAAATCATTGCACATTTTGTAATCAATGGGCTTGATAATCATACTTCTTTTTTCATTTAAAAGATGATCTTTCATATGATGTTTCTGTTTGGAATTTTTTTTTTTTTTTTTTTTTTTTTTTTTTTTTTTTTTTTCTATATCTGATAATTTGCATCTGCCCATTTATATTTTTATGATGATCAAAACATGACTCATGTAATAAGAGTCACATACTACATATGTCATGGATTTCCTGGACCAATAATAAACAAAATAAAATGCAGACACCACAAGGTCCATTCTCAACCGATAACATCAACTGCTTTCCAAATGATTGAAAAAAAAAATGGCAAACTTTAAGGAAATACATTTAGAAACAATAAATAGTTTATGTGCATAGTTCACAGAAATTAGGACATGACCTTTTTTAATAAATAATTTCTCATGCAATAGAGGAAACCTACTGATTATGTCCTTTTCAGAATTTCATATGGGTTTAAAATTCCATTGCATAGAAGAACATAATTCAATTAGCTAAAATGTCAGAAATTACAGTATTGACGATAATTCCACTAAGTGGTATACAATCACCACAGGATGTTGACAATACAATCATTTAAATGCATTATTCTTGCAAGTAAATTAAAAATGAATGCCCATCAGATTTTACAAAATTAAAAAAATAAATAAATAAAAATAAAAAAGTGTAACTTACAAAAGGTTCTAAACCACACAAAATCGAATAAAATCTAAATTAAAATATTCATTTAGCAACTCAATTATTAATTGTCCATAACACTGAGTGAAAACTGAAAAATAGATATGATATATATAAGGCTTGATACTTTTCATTTGTTTTAATTAAAATAGACATTTTGGATAATTATCTTGAGTTGTTGATTTAAATTATTTCAATGGAATTTTGTCATGCTGGTATAAATTAAATATTTAAATGGCATGTAAAAAATAAGTTTTTTTTTTTAAATTTCTTCCTTATCATGTAGTTTAACTCCCCTGCATTTACAAATGTTATGAGGAAAACTCTCTCTGCCTGGGAAAACCTGAATTTCAAGCTCTGATAGTCAAAGATATATAGTTTCTGTAAATTATATTCCAATACGTTTAAAAGTTGTAATGGTGTGTGAAACACGTTTTCAATTTATTATTTGAGATGGCATTGCATAAAGAAAACAAACATTCACCATAACTAAAAACATATTTAGTACCGGATATCCGATCGGATATCCGGCAGGCAAATCGGATACCGGATATCCGGTATCCGACAAAATCAATATCCGTTGCATCCCTATGTATAATAATGACTTAATAAAAATTTGGTGTGTGACGGTATGCAATAAATTTGCCTAAATATTTAACCTAAACATTTAAATTCAATGTAAATAAATATATTTTTTAAAATTACATTTTTTCACAATCCTTTGATGGAATTCACAATTTCCTATCTTTCCTGAAATACATGCTTTTTTGAGATCCTTTGACGAAATCTGCATTTTTTTCACATTATTTTCTGACAAAATTTGCAATTCTTCCATGATCTTGATCCTTTCATGAAACTTGCATTTTGTTTTTCACTGCTTTTTTACGAAAATTTGAATTTTTCCCACAATTTTTCAATGACATTTGTGTTTTTTCCAAAATTCTATGGGAAAATTTGCATTTTTTCAGTGATTCTTTGATGAAATTTTTTTTTCTTAATTTTTTTTTTTGTTTTTTTTTTGGCAATTTTTTTTTGGCAATTTTTCGATAAAATTTGTATTTTTTCTGTGAATTTTTGACAATATGCACATTTTTCTGTAATCTATAAACAAAGGTTGTGTTTTTTCAACAATTCTTTTGACGGAAGTATCTTTTTTCCCCCATGATCCTTTGTCAAAAGTAGTTTTTTTTTCATGATCCTTTGCCGAAAATCATGTTTTTCTGCAATTCTATACCAAAAATCATGTTTTCATTAATTCTAAGTTGAAAATTGTATGTTTCTGAGATCTATTGAAAAGCATATTTTTTCTCTTTGCCAAAAGTCGAGTTTATTTTTTGCAATCCTTCGCCCAAATTTGCAGGAATTTTTTTCTGTGATCCTCTGCTTAAAAGAGTCTCATTTTTTTTCATAATTCTATGCCAAAACTCTTGTTTTTTCTGCTAGTAGGATATTTTGATGAAATTTGAATTTTTTTCTGCAATAATTTGATAAAATTTGATTTTTTTTTTTTTTCTTTGATGAAATTTGCATGTTATATGCAAACCTTTGACAAAATTAGCATGGTTTTCTGCATCCCTTCACAACAAAATCAATTTTTCAGACGACCACTTGTCATTGCAATTTATATTTTAAAATTATATTTTTTATGTCTGATTCTTCAGACTGATTTTTCAAAAATTTCAGAACTGATTGCCTTAAATTTTCAGACCATTTGGAATAGAATCACCCCTGATTCTGCCAATTGTTCATGGAAACTAACGTGAAAATTTTCAGTCAATTCTGGGTTAAAAAAAAAAAAAAAAAAAAAAAAAAAAAAAAAAGAAAATTTATCTATTTATCCCCCCCTTGCAATCTTTTTAATCTCTAACTATTTTTATTTGGTGTATGAACTCAAAAATTAAAATAACATCTATCAGCAATGCCACAGACGTGGTATAGCACATAAATTACACAAATAGTCAGCGGCAGGACACCCCAAAAAAAGCTCTTACACATCACATGAGAAGTGTAATTCAATCAAAAAATTATGAAAAAACACCAAATCTGTTAAAAAATTGCAAAATAATGACTAATTTTCAGCAAATTTTGTCAAAAGATTTGTGGAAAAAAAAACGGCTAATTTTGTCACAAAAAACTTATAAAACAGCAGATTTCCTCAAAAAATCGCAAAAAAAACAACAAATGTCATCCAAAAATCACAATAAAATGGCAACTTTTGTCAAAAAATTCACAAAAAAATGGCAAATTTTGTCAAAAGATTCAAGAAAAACGGCAAATTTCATCTAAAGATAGCGAAAAACAGTAACTTTCGTCAAAAAATCGTGATAAAATGGCAGATTTCATCAAAAGATTTGAGAAAAAACGGCAAATTTCATCAATAAAAAATTTGCTGAATTCGTCAAAAGATTGCGAAAAAACTGCAACTTTCGTCAAAAGGACATTGAAAAAAAAAATAAAATAATTAAATAAATGCCGGGAGGGAACTTTTCTGTTCCAAACACCTGCTAATTTTCCTGCTCCACAATCCGTTTATGACTACTAATTTTTCTGAGTGAATGTGACTCCTGAAAGCATTCATTCATTAAACAAAAAGTACCCCTTTACTCATCAACAAAAGTATTTTTTTTTTTTTTTTTTTCAGCAAAGGTGTCTTTTTCAATAAATCCGTCTTGCCCCTTTTTAAAAGGTATGTGAACGATAGTGATACTTGTTATCGTCTAATACTCAAATAAGCATTATTTTATAATTAAATTTGTATCTTGCACATTTATTTTTAAAAAAGTAAAGAAATTTTTTCTCAAGAGTTTAAATATATATATATATATATTGGTTTCAATTATTTATTTATTATTTTTAAAACAATAATTATTGCATTTTATTTTTCTTTAGAAAATGAACAAGGTCAATTTTTGCGTTTAGAAATATGACTAATTATTAGTGGGGACCCACTTTTGTATAAAAGGGACCCAGAATTTTAGAAGTCCTGGGCTCTCGCGACCCAGGATTTTTTTAAGTCCAGCGGCATCACTCATCTATTCAACCTTTACCAAAGTAGCACTTCCAGTGCTTAAAATTTTTTACCAATTGGTTCTTTATCTCTAACACATTCTTTTACAATAGTGGCTTACCCAATGTCATTCTTCTTTAGTTCCGGCATTTGCTTAAAGTTATTGCAAAAGTAGAATGAGAAAAAAAGATTCTGGATATTTTATTCTGACACTGGCAGAAATTTATTATATTTGTTATGTTCACTTTATATACAATAAAAAATAATTTGATTATTAAAAAAGACATAGTAAATTATACTAGATTTAAAATTCATTTTTTAAATGAAATGCTTTTTATGTTATGTTAGATTAAAAACTATGCTTTTACAAACTTAGTGTACACTTACAGTCACAATTCTCACAAATTAAACTTAAAAACAAGTATTTGACCTTTTTTTTTTTTTTTTTTTTTTTTTTTTTAAGGCAAAATACCTGTAGAAACTTTCCAAATTATGTTCATCATAGATTTTTCTTATGTCATTTTAAACAGGTAAAAAATTTATGGTTTAATCCTTTTTTTTTTTTTTCTAATAACAGAGGATTAAAATCACAATTTAATTGCTAATTTAAATCAATTGATTAAAATCGCTGACATCCTGATACAAAATAAACAAAAATTTACACTAGTAAGAGAAGGGAAAAAAAAAATTTTAGAAAAAATGCGATGAAAAAAAAATTATCTATATACTTTAAATTAAATCTATATATATAAAATTATGTTCATCACAGGGTTCGATTTAAGTGGTATCGCATCGCAATTTGCGATTCAAATTTAACTAAAATGTGATCCAAGAAATGCATTAAATCGCAATCATTGCGATGCATATTTCCCACACCCTTTGTTATGTCATGTACACTTAAAGTTAAAATTTAAAGATGTTTTTATACGACATACATTGTGTTTTCACTCTCCCCAAGTGTTAATTTACAATGGAAGTACAGCGAGACGCCATTGCTGGGTGCAGTTTTCTCAGTAAACACATGATGCACATGATTTGTTCCCGTCCTGAAGCTGTGATTGATTACTGAATCACTGTTACTCGCTAATCACAGGGTATGCTCATAGAAGTTTGACGTGCATGTTGTAGTGGTTCTAAAATGAACATTCACGGTTACGATCCTTTTACTTTATTTAATGCATCGAAAATTTTTTATCTAATCGAGCTGTGAAAATATTTTTCTCAAAACCTCGTCGACCAAATATACAGAAATATGGAAAAAGGAAGCAAAATATTTATGAGGATGAATAACTAAAACAATGAAGTTTCAGAAATTTTGTAAGTAGCCTGTAAATAATATGAACAAGAGGTATTTTTTGTGTAATAATACTTGTGTACTTAACTTAAATGAAGATTTCATTTTTTTTTCTTTTCCGCTTTATGTTTTATTTTAAATTACAAAAATTGTATTTCTGAGTTTAAGGTTTATTAAAAAAATATTGAGCCTCACAACAAATATATTTTTTAAGAATTGTTACTGTGGAAAGTTGATACATATATTTAATTGACCTGTGACGAAGGTAAATTGACCTATAAATCATTCAAGAGCCAGCTTCTGATTTCCTAAGTAATTTATGTTGGGAAGGTGAGTTATCATTTATTTTTTATTCTTTGTATAATTTTATTTACTTTCATTTATCTTTTGGTTAAATATTGCTTTTTTTTTTTTTTTTAATTGTAAATTTTTAAGATTTAAAAGTTACGTTAGCTATTTTTTACTTGCTATACAAAAGTATCTAACTGCTATTTAAAACTGACTTTGTATAGCAGTTACTGCTATGCAACTTTCTTTTTCTAAATCGACCCCTGGTTCATCATAAATTTTTCTTATTTCTCTTTAAACAGGTAAAAAATTTATGATTTAATCTTTTTTTTTCTCCTAATAACAAGGGAATAAAATCATAATTTAACTGCTAATTTAAATAAATTGATTAAAATTGCTGGCATCCTGATACAAAATAAGTAAAAATTTGCACTAATAAGAGAAAAAAAAAGCATATTTTAGAAAAAATAAGATGAAAGAAAAATTATCTATATATAGTATATTGTAAGCAGTGTTCTCGCTGTCGCTCGCCAATGCGCCAAATTGCGACTAAATTCTTCATTTGGCGAGTAAACAAGCGATTATATTCGCCAAATTGCTAGTGCTCAATTTTTGCTTTTTCTTTCTTTTCTTTTTCGTTTTTCATACATATGCACATATATATATATTTAATATATACATATTTTTTATATTTGTCGCGTATAGTTGAAATTAAATTAATAACAATTGCTGTCACAGTTATAAAAACTTTGGTTATTTTGGAACACGTTGAAAAAAGGGGGTACATTAAAGGATTATATATATATATATATATATATTGTACTACGCGGCGAATCTATTTGGCTAATACTTTTTTCATTTGGCGAATGATTTTTATATTGAATTAGCCAAATTACTAACGTTGGTCAAATGTCAGCGAGAACACAGATTGCAAGTTTTAAAAAGTCACATAGGTGTAATACATACATATATATATATATATATAACAACAAGAATTTTTTGCATGAAGTGTGTAAATTTCAAACAAAAATTTACATGCAGTGACTTTATGAAAAATAATACAAAGAAAAAAAAAAAAAGTTTATAACCAGAAAAATTTAATTTGAATGGGTAATTTCAAATTTTATTTGGTTGAGAAAATTTAGATTTAAAGCTAAATCAGGGTTGCCACTCTAATCTTGAAAAAAAATTCCCTGTGTTTTCCCTGTACTGCAACGCGTTTATTCTATGTTGAGTGTGCAAAAATATATGCGTGTATGTATGCCAGTTAACCACCTTGTAATTTCCTATTACCCAACTAATTGAGCAAATATAATACATTATGTAATATGAGCAAATAAAAATAACTCTTTAAAGTTATTACACTTATTATTAAAATCCCAAATTTTATGTTAATAATAATAAAAACAGTAGAGCAATACTCAAGCATTCAGCTAAAAAATACTTTGAAATATTTATCACTCAACTGCAAAATAAAGTTGTTGAAGACAATATTGCAAAAAACAAAATTTTCTGCAATTTTTTTTTTTTTTTTTTTTTTGCGATCTTACATCAAAAATTGCTGTTAAAAAAAATCGACAATTTTTGTCATAATTTTGTCAACGGCAATTTTTGACAAAAATCGGCGTTTTTCATGCTTTTTTTTTGACAAAAATCGCCATTTTTTTTTTTTTACAGAAATTGCCGTTTTTTTCGACGAAAATCGCTGTTTTTTCGCTATTCGATAAAGAAAATTGCCGGTTTTTTGGCGATTCGATGAAGAAAATTGACGTTTTTTTCTCGACTTTATGAAGAAAATTGACGTTTTTTTCCGCAGCCTTTTGATAAAAATCGTCGTTTTTCAACGATCTTTTGACGAGAACAGCATTTTTTCGCGATATTGTTATGAAAACAGCATTTTTCGTGATCTCTTGACTAAAGCAGCATTTTTTTTTGCAATATTTTGTCGAAAATCACGTATTTTTACCGATCTTGGGATCTTTTGACGAAAATTGCATTTTTCTCGCGATTTTTTCGCGAAAATTCTATTTTTTTCACGCGATCTTTTGATGATATAAAAAAATCGGAAAAGCTAAAAATGACAAAAAAGCGGAAAATCACGTTTTTTTCGCGAAAATTCTATTTTTATTCACACAGTCTTTTGACGATATAAAAAAATCGAAAATGCTAAAAATGACAAAAAAGCGGAAAATCGCGGATCTGCGAAAGAATCTCATGCCTGTCTTGAACTGACGCGGCGACGACGCACAGTGGGGCAAAAAGCCTTCAAAGCTGGCAAAAAATCGAAAAAATGAAATTTTATTTTGAACTACCGACATACGTCACTTTAATAGAGCAGATGTCAGTACACATCTGCCTAGTATTAAAATTTGTGCAAAGTTATTTTGATCGTCACTAGAGAAAGAAGTTAAACTGCATATTGTGCTTTGATAATAAGTGAAAAAAAAAATCAATAATTTTGTTTCAACATTCGTTTGTTAATTTCGCTATAATAATTAAAAAATAATTTTTTTTGACTATGGAACCTTTAACTACAAGTATGTAACAATAATTCATTAACTTTCAATTTGTTTTAATACGATTTTTATAGATATACAGACGCTTAGAATATATAGTGGTGAAATTTATAAAAAAAATTAACACTGTCTACAAACATTGTAGGTTTTAGTTATGAATTAAGGCGAATTAAGTGTTAATTATAATTTTTTCAACTAAGTATGAGTTTTAAAAGGACAAATATGCCAGAAAATCTTGCTCTTTTTTGCCACTTTTTTAATTGTATGGTCATTTTTGTAGCTAATCATCCTTAAATTTTTGTTAGTGTACGGGTGTGCCAAACATGATTATAAATATTTTCTTTGTTAAATACGAATTTTAATGCATTGTTTATCACAAAACAATGTATTTAAATGAAACTGACTATCATGGAATGTTTTAACAAAAAACTTTTGAAAAGTAATGTGATTTTATGGTATAAGAGCTCCATAATCGGAGAAACTACGAACAAGTAGTTTAAATGAAAAGAAGATTAAATGTTTTAAGGTTTAATATAAATTCCGATGAGCAAAAGCCTGGCGAAACAAGGGAAATGCTTTAGAATAAACAAAGAGTGGCTTGGCAAATCGCTTTCATTTCCTCGATTTGAAAAACAAACAGAAGCGTAATGAAAAGCAAATGTGCCCATCTTCATATTTCGTCTGAATTTGTTCTGGACGATCAAAAATATCAAGAGTAAAACGGTTATACAATTCTAATTCTACATATTCGTTAGTGTACGTGACATGTATGAATTTAAGATCTGAAAAACAGGAAAACAAAAAGTGAGTGTTAGCACTAAAACAACAGAAACAGTTTTTCTTCTGCTGTCTTTATAGTAATATGTACATTTTGCCTGAGAAAGGTTGATCCAATCCTTCGAAACGAGTCGCTAATATTCATTATAAGGTTTGCTTGAGAATAATTAAAACTACTAATTATGTTTACATTTTTTAATGCGATATTATGGATGATTTATAAATATCTAATTCGTATAAAACTATCTTAAATTCTTGTTTTTAACTCATTTTTCTACAAAAAATATTGAAAAAGGTTTGTAAATTAATTAATAAATTACTATTTAGCTTATGTAAAAGTTTAAAATTTTACTATTTTTCTTCTACAAAAGAATCCGTTATGTGCTTTTTTTGTTCAAAGTAAATTTTATTTTTTGCCAACTTTGGAGGCTTCCTGCCCCACTGTGCGACGGAAGAAACAGATGAGAAGGAGAAAGGGAAAGACCACTACGCGCAATCGCAGATGGAAGAATTGAGAGGAGGTGATCTGTGGATTCAACTATTCGCATGGTAAAGAAGGGGAGAAGGGGTGTAGGCAGACACATGGAAGAGAAACTTAAAGTGAATTTTCGCGCCGCTTTTCCAGAATTTTCTTTCTTCTGCGAATTTTATTAGAATTTTATTTTGAAAGCAGAAAAAAATTATGTTTGGATTTAACAGGAAAAAAATTCCCTGTGTTTTCCAGGTTTTTTAGGATTTTTGAAAAATTCCCTGGATTTTCCCTGTTTTGAGAGGGTATTTTGAAATTCCCTGTGTTTTCCCGGTTTTCCAGGTTTTCCCGGTGGCGTGGCAACCCTGTAAATAAATGTATATGAGAGTAATTATTGCTGAATTTATTACTTTCATACAATACATATATAATAAATCCATTAAAATTATTGAAAGAAGCTACGTACCTTTAAATTAGCGCCTTGATTACTTATATGCCCTAAAACATTTTCATGGGATGAATTTTGCACAAGAGCAGCAGATGGAACATTAGAGTTTACACCTCTGTTTATGCCAAGAGAGCTAGTATTTCCAAAAGACATAACATTGCCATTAATGAGTGATCCTGCATTCTGCTGCTGTGTTAACTGAGGTGGGGCTACTGATACAGGATGCTGTAAATTATTTGCATTGTTGTTGCCGACAACAGAAGAAGAAAGTGATACTAAACTACCCTGAGAACCTAAAGTACCACTTTTACTTTGCATCAACAACATGTTACTGTTCATTCCCATTGTCCCAGATGTATTGCTTAAACTATTAACAGTATTGTTTGATATATTTGAGATAGCAATGCTGCCATCACTTGCATTTATATGGACTGTCGATGAAACAGGTATTCCTGATTTATTTACAGATGCATTGTTTGTGAGAGGACTTTTTGCAGATATAATTGAAGTTACACTGGGACTGGGTATTCGTTGTGAAGCAGGTAAACCTGTATGACCCTGCTGAGTTGGTTTTGCCTGTAAAAGTTGAGACAGCTGCTGATGTCTTTGAGGTGCAACACTACCTTCAACTGGTACAGTTTCAATAGTGCCATTAAATATATTTTGTGAAGATAAATTCTGAGAAGTAGATGATTGTGAAGACGGTGGAAGATCTGGATGGAGAGAAGTTTCAATGAGCTCTTCTGGAAGCTCATTCTCTATATCCCAAACTAAAGATTTTCCAAACGTAAAATCTGAAAAAAAAAAGGCAAAAACAAATGAAGATGTTAGTATATGCATTTAAAAATTACAAAGCAATAAAAAATGTACAAAAAAGACCTCATTTCCTGAATAACTGATTTTTACAATAATGGTGAAAAAATATTACTATAAAATCCCAACTGCAAGCCCCCCCACCCACACATACTTTTTTTCAAAAGAAAAATAAGTTAACTTTGGGAGGAAAACTTATAATTAAAAAAATTAATAAATTATGATAATAATCCTTGCTTATCATTAAATGAGAAGTAAAGAAGACAAATACAGGTACATCCTTACTTCAACACATTTCTGATTTATAAAATAATAAGGTACTACTTGGTTATCCCATCGACCAATTTCGCCAAATTATACAAATCGCCAAACTCATTGTCAAATTATACATATTGACATAATTTTCATTGTAAATAACAAAATAATAATAATAATAATAATAATAATAATAATACAGTCCTCCCCACTTAATCGGGTAATGGATAATCGAATACCCCGCTTATTCGAATAGAACTCTCCGGGACCGAATTTATCGTCGTTGGATCTATGTTATTTTTCCCTGCTTAAACCAAATAAATTTCGCGAATCTCCCCGCTTATTTGAATACCATCTGGGTGACCTATGTTTGAAAACAGGTGCGAAAAACACGTTTCATATTGAATTTTTCTTCACCTTTTGTCATTTTCGGCTCATTTCCAATGAAGACAAATTATCAGTTCTTCCTGCAATGATTTCGGCTGGCAGGTGTATAATGGACAGGTTAAATGATCTCCCTTCCTTTTTCTGCGAATGAGTAAAATAAGTTGTTCAACTAATTATTTTTAAGTTTAGTCGTGGTTTTGTTTGGAAAAAGACGTTGCTATGAATTTTAAATGAAAAGAAACCTTTATGAAAAACTGCAGTTTTTGAAGCGTTAAATAAGAAAACAGAAGTCCAGGTAGCAGAAGTAAGGTTCCAATATAAAACACAATGCCAAAAATGTCCAAAAATAAGAGAGATAATATGGAAATTGGGATTGAAAGAAGGAACATAATCCCAGTTTTCATAACAATATGCACTGGAATAGGTTTAGCGAAAAAAGCGAAATTTTCGTTAATAAATGGCGCTATGATTTAGCAGAAAGCGTGTGCTAAAACGTGATCTTTTGATGAAATTTATGTTTTTTAATGCGATTTTTTGACGAAATTTGCATTTATTCTGCAATCTTCTGAAAAAATCTGCATTTATACCTCAGTGACAGAACTATCTTCAAATGTCTGCAACGCTTTATAATATTTTCAAAAGTAGTCTGCAAGATGCTTTTTTTCCCCGTACCTCTGACGAAATTTGTGTTTTTTTTGTGATATTTCCGGCAAAATTTGCGGTTTTTTGTCATCTTTTGACGAAATTAGCCATTTTTAAGTGCTCTTTTAACGAAATTTTCGGTTTTTAGCGATGTTATGAAATTGTCATTCTTTCCCTCAATCCTTTAAAGTAGGGGTGCACAACTTTTGAAGAGAAGGGCCACTTTCAAATATATTTGGGTGGTCGAGGGCCACATAAATAACATGGAGAGAATTCGAGTTAGAGGAGGTGATCTGTAGCCTACAATCTGATAAAAAAATTATGGTTTCAGAGGAGAGTGTGTGTATGTTTAGGGGGGGGGGGGGTACCCATTTAAGTTCACTTACCCAGTCAAAATACCCAATTCAGTTAGTAAGGATATATCAACAGTTTTTACATTTTTATATATAACAGATATAGCAAGGATTATTTTCTAGATTGAAAGATATTCCTTGGCATAACTCAGGAGCTTATGTTTTGTTTTATTAAAAGTGCTAAAAATAGAAATTTGCTATCTTTCGGAATGCGATCAATAAAACTCGCAATTGTTCAGTCTTCGATCAACCAAATGTGCACTTTTTTCGCTGTTAATTGATGAAATACATACTTTTTTCCGACCGAGTATCGATACTTTTGTACTAACATTGATGAAATCTGCATTTTTTTTATGAGACAAGATGAAACTCGCGATTTTTTTTCTCTTTATAAAAAGGCAAAAACATGATTTTTTTCGCAGCTGATCAACGAAATTTTCAATATTTCCACGCATCATCACTTAATTCGCAATTTTCCCATGTCTTATCAAAGAAATTAGCCTTTTTTTTTTTTTGTCTCTAATTGACAAAATTTGTGATTTTTTGTGCCATATTGACGAAATTCGTGTTTTTTTCACGTGATAAACCGAGAAAATATGCTATTTTTTCCATACAATGAATTTAATTTGCAATTTTTTCGAGGAGCAACAAAATTTACGATTTTTTTCTTGCTTGATCAATGAAATGTGTGATTTTTTGCGACCGTCCAACAAAATCTGCAATTTTTCCATGCCTGGTCGAAAAAACTCACGATTTTTTCATGCCTAATCAGGGAAACTTGCTACTTTATTTCCCGAGTCTCATGGGCAAAATTCGCTTTTTTCCGCATTTGATCAATGAAATTCGCGATTATTCCATGCCGATTTTTGGTCGGCCTTCGATCGACCAAATGTGCGCTTTTTTCGCTGTCAATTGACGAAATACACACTTTTCTTCAACCGAGTATCGATATTCACGATTTTTGTACCAACACTGACGAAATGTGCATTTTTTTTATGCGGCAAGATGAAACTCACGATTTTTTTTCTCTTTATAAATATAGGTGAAAACTGGGAAATTTGATTAGTAGCAAGTGGCCGGTAGACCCAGTTTCTTTAGTGGCCACTTTTTAAAAGTTAGTAGCCACTTTTTAAAAATAGGTCAAAATGGCTTTTTTTTTTTTACAAAGTTACGCATATTTGGTTAAAAATAAAACTGTCATTCCACTGAATGGAAAAATATGAATTGGTGATTAATACTGCAGATAAAGTTATAAGTGATAAACTATATTTAAATATATATTAATGCATTGTATAAAACAAACAAGGAAATTGTATTTTTAAATTTGAAATTCTTATTCTTAAAATTGGTGGTAATTATTAAGTTTGGCGAGTGTACAGATAAATATAAATATTCTTTGCTTTGGCTGAGATTTCAAAACTCCGGATGTCTTGTTAAGGCAAAATCAGAGAGTGCCAATATGTTGGTGAGTAGCAGAAAGTCTGCTTGGTAGCAGTAAAGTCAGATGCTAAATTAGCAGCATTACTCGCCTAAGTGGCAAGTGCTAATTTTGTATGATATTTTTAAAGTAATTGGCTATAATGTTTCAATCTTTCTTGACACCCACATAAACTTTAATCATAAGTTTAAAAAAAATTGTACCAGCCAACTATTACTGGTACAATTAGTGAGCATATAGCATAAGTGAAAGATTTAAGACACAGCAATGTCCTTAAAATCTCCTTGCATCCAGAGGTAAAAATGGTATAATTTATTTAAAATGCATGTGGAATTAAAACTGATGACTATATTTTGTAGGAAAGAAACTATTTCTTGAAAACATAATCCAAATAAAGAGTTCATGGTAAAAAGCCAAAATATAGAAAATACAACAAAGTTGCTAAATATGCTTGCATCCGATAGAAAGAATGAATTAACCAATTCACCAATTAGATGCAAACAAAGAAGATATGCATATATTCATGAAAAAAAAAGCTGTATTTCACAAAGCCAATTAATAAGATTTTTTAATCGCCGAGTGGCGACTAGGGTGGCGATCGATGGCCGATTTTTAATTTAAAGAATTAACCAATTCACTACTTAGATGCAAACAAAGTAAAGATGAATATATCCATGAAAAAATTTGTATTTCATAAAGCAAATTAATAAGATTTTTCAATCGCCGAGTGGCGACTACGGTGGCGATCGATGGCCGATTTTTAATTTAAAGAGTTAACCAATTCTCGAATTAGATGCAAACAAAGTAGACATGCATATATCCTTGAAAAAAAGTTGTATTTCACAAGGAAAATTACTAAGATTTTTTAATCGCCGAGTGGCGACTAGGGTGGCGATCAATGGCCGATTTTTAATTTAAAGAATTAACCAATTCACTACTTAGATGCAAACAAAGTAAAGATGAATATATCCATGAAAAAATTTGTATTTCATAAAGCAAATTAATAAGATTTTTCAATCGCCGAGTGGCGACTACGGTGGCGATCGATGGCCAATTTTTAATTTACAGAATTAACCAATTCTCTAATTAGACGCAAACAAAGTAGAAATGCATATACCCATGAAAAAAAGTTGTATTTCACAAAGCCAATTAATAAGATTTTTTAATCGCCGAGTGGCGACTAGGGTGGCGATCGATGGCCGATTTTTAATTTAAAGAATTAACCAATTCACTACTTAGATGCAAACAAAGTAAAGATGAATATATCCATGAAAAAATTTGTATTTCATAAAGCAAATTAATAAGATTTTTCAATCGCCGAGTGGCGACTACGGTGGCGATCGATGGCCGATTTTTAATTTAAAGAGTTAACCAATTCTCGAATTAGATGCAAACAAAGTAGACATGCATATATCCTTGAAAAAAAAGTTGTATTTCACAAGGAAAATTACTAAGATTTTTTAATCGCCGAGTGGCGACTAGGGTGGCGATCAATGGCCGATTTTTAATTTAAAGAATTAACCAATTCACTACTTAGATGCAAACAAAGTAAAGATGAATATATCCATGAAAAAATTTGTATTTCATAAAGCAAATTAATAAGATATTTCAATCGCCGAGGGGCGACTACGGTGGCGATCGATGGCCGATTTTTAATTTACAGAATTAACCAATTCTCTAATTTGATGCAAACAAAGTAGACATGCATATATCCATGAAAAAAGTTGTATTTCACAAAGCAAATTAATAAGATTTTTTAATCGCCGAGTGGCGACTAGGGTGGCGATCGCTGACCGATTTTTAATCGCCACTTTTACAACTTTAATCGCCACGTGGCGAGTGGCGACCGTTAATTTACACCATGGCTGCAAGTTTGAAATTTTGTCAGGACTGAAAATATTTTCAATCTTTCCTCCCCCCCCCCCCCACTTTTTTTATTTATGTTTTTTTTCCATCAACCTTTGAAAAAATTCGCTTTTTCCCACAATCTTTTGACAGAAATCGCGTCTATTTAGCGATTCTTTGACACAAATCGCGTCTCTATCGCGATCCTATGACAAAAAAACTTGTTTTTTGCGATCCTTTGACGAAAATTCGTGACTTTCCGCGATCCTTTTACAAAAATTCGCGACTTTTTCGCGATCTTTTGACAAAAATTCACAACTTTTTCGCGATCCTTAGACAAAAATTCGCAACTTTTACGCGATCCTTAGGCAAAAATTCGCGTCTTTTTCACGATCTTTTGACAAAACTCGCGTCTTTTCTTTGCTCTTTTGACCAAAAATCTCGTTTTCTCCGCAATTCTGACAAAAATAACGTTTTTTCCGCTATAATTTCACGAAAATCGCGTATTTTTCGCGATTCTTTGAAAGAGACTGCGTCATTTTCGCGATCCTTCGACAGGAATCGCGTTTATTTTGCTATTCTTTGACGAAAAACGCGTCTTTTTTACGATCTTTTGACAGAAATAGTGATTTTTCTGTGATCTTTTGACAAAAATCCCGTATTATCAGCAATCTTAAAAAAAAAAAAAAAAAAAAAGCGTGTCTTTTTTCGCGATCTGTTGACGAAAAACGTCTTTTCCTTGATCTTTTGACAAAAATCGCGTCTTTTCCGCGATTCCTCGACAGAGACAGCATCATTTTCGCGATTCTACGAGGGAAATGATGTTTTTCTTGAGATACGTCGACAAAAATCGCTTTATTTCGCAATTTTTTTTTTACGAAAAACGCGTCCTTTTGCGATTTTTTAAACGAAATAGCGCTGTTTTCTGTGATTTTTTTGACAGAAATAACGTTTTTTTCCGCGATCATTTGACAAAAATCACTTTTATTCATAATCTTTTGACGAAAAATCGTGTCTTTTTCCGCGATCTTTTGGCAAAAAACGCGTCATTTTCGCAAACATTTTTCGTCGTCGGAGATTTTTCCGTCCCGCTTCCGTCCTCGGGAACTTTTAAAAGACGGAATTCCGTCTGTGGACGGAAAACTTGCACCCATGATTTACACCTATATTTATAAACTGACAAAAACACAATTTTTTCACAGCTGATCAACAAAATTTTCAATATTTCCACGCGTCATCACTTAATTCGCAATTTTTTCATGTCTTATCAACAAAATTTGCCCCCCCCCCTTTTTTTTTGTCTTTGTCTCTGATCGACAAAATTTGTGATTTTTTGTGCCATATCGACGAAATTCTTGTTTTATTCACTTGCTAAAACTTGTTCAAACTTGCTACTTTTTTCCCCCCGAGTCTCATGGGCAAAGTTCGCTTTTTCCTGCATTTCATCAATGAAATTCGTGATTTTTCTGTGCCAATAAACCAAATTTGTGATTCCTAAATGACGAAATTTTACATTTTCCTGCAGTAAATTGACAAAATTTACAATTTTCTCCAGTTGTAAATTGACGAAACTCGCGGGCCACAGGTTGTGCATCCCTACTTTAAAGAAATTTGGACTTTTTTCGGGATTATTTGAAGAAATATGTCACCTTTTCGTGATTTTTAAAGAAATTAGTCCTTTCTGTTGCGATTTTTTTAAACAAAACTTGCCATTTTTAACGACGCATGTTATGATGAAATTGTCGTTTCTTCTCATGATCCTTTGAAGAAATTCGGACTTTTTTGGGGATTTTAGACGAAATTTGCCATTTTCTGTGATTTTTAAAGAAATTATTTTAAGAAATTATTTTAAAGAAATCTTTTCTTAGTGATGCTTTGATGATATTTGCATTTCTTCTTGTGATCTTTGGACGAAATCTGGGATTATTCCGTGATATTTTGATGAAATTATGCATCCCACAGACACATAAGAGCTATTTTTGCTTCCCATCAACGATTTCTTGCATAATTTATCATGCGCTATAGCGTATCCCTGGCATCGCCAAGTCTGCAGGCATCCTTAAAAGCCTGCAACATCCATCGTAATGTTGCACACATTCTGCCACAGAGATTTGTACTGAAATGTTTCGATGAAGTTTGCGTTTTTTCTGCAATCTTTCAATGAAATTCACATTCTTTATGCGATCTTTCAATGAAATTTGCATTCTTCACGCAACCTTTCGATCAGGGTTCGTTGGTTTAAATCAGCTTGATTTTAATCAATTGATTTTTTTTTTTTAAATCATTGATTTGAATCAGGTTTTCTTTACAGTTATTTTTCAATAAATTTAAGATGTAAACAAACATATTAATGTACTTTTTAACGTAATTTAATTTTATACAATACAAATAATCAAACAGCTTTTAGAAAGATAAAGCTTAATCTTTGTCAATAAGTAAAATACAATGTAAAGTTTGGAAAAAAATGCTTTCAAAATAATCTTGCAACAATAAGAAAATTTAAGCAGAAATATATTAAATATTTACTAGTTATTGGTATTTAGAAAAACTTCTGTAAGTTGAGATAAAATAAAACTGTATAACTTGATTACTGTAAAACAATGATTGGATGCAAATGCACACAACTCGAAATCGTTCAGGGTAGAATAAAGGATGTCCAGAATAGTTAAATTTAAAAATACGCAGGGGGATTTTTATAAAAATTAATGATGTAATCAGAAATTTCAGTAATTGCATGAAAACCATAATTTCAATATGTGTTGCTATAACTGAAAATTTTTATTAATAGACAGTAGCCATCAGTAGCCACCGACAAATATTTTTTTAATACAGTACACTCCCTCAAATCCGCACAGCTTGGGACCATAGGTTGTGCAGATTTTCGAAATTTGCGGATTTCTGGTCGTTGCTTTGTTTACATTTTTTAAACAGTAATTTGAGTACAATTAATAGTGCAATCGGAACTATAATGAATGCTTACAATATAATAAAATATTAAAATAAGTAATAAACTAAAAGAATAAAAATTTTGATAATTTTTTAAATGATTAAAGTACTAATAGCAAAGGTCAAGTTAATAATCAATAGTGTATGATTAAATATTCATTATAAAGATTAAATGTATTTTTTCAAAATTATTCAACAAAACTTGCCACATAAAAGTGCATTACTAATTCACATCAAAATCATAAAATAAGGATTTTTTTTTCAAGTTTAGCCAGGCTTAATAACCAAAAAATCTTGATTAATGCATAAATATATTTGGTAGAAGATTCTGATTACCAGTGATATCAGCAATATGTTGAATTTTTTCCAAAAAAATTTATTCTTCCTTCATGAAAAAAACATGAATAGAGTATTATTAAGAAAATTACAAATTAAAAATATATGGAATTGATACAAAACTAAGAAAATCAAATTTTGTCCCAATATCTGAACTGAAAGTTTCATTGTTTACCTCCATAAAGTATGTGTGGATTTTAGAGAGTTGCGGATTTCTGGTTTGTGGATTTGAGGGAGTCTACTGTAGCTATTTTTTTACATTTAGTGGCCTCGTGGACGGTTGGTGGTTAGCATTAATTTTGCCCTTTAACTTATTTCATAATATTATATTTTAAATAATAGTGTTCTATCAATGATTGGTTTTATAAAAAATCGCAATTACAACATAAATGAAAATTCAGATATTAGGATGACAAAATTAATAAGGCATTTTTGTGTAATTTTGATTGCGATTTAAATTTTAAAATGTTCAAAATCTGCTTAAGTATGTTTGTACTTTTATTTTAACTTATTTTTCACTACATTTGACAGTCCACTCTCGGAAGATTCTTTTACTAGATATATTTTTATCTAATAAATATTTTGTAACATTTTGTGATGCAGGTTTTTTATTTTTTCAATAAATAGTTTTAAGATTTTTGTATGCATTTTTTTTTTTTTTTTTTTTTTTTTTTTTTGCTTCTTTGTTTTTTAAAACAATGCTGTATTCTTAATGTACAGTTTTCATTTTCTGCGATAGTCATCAAATTAATCTTTTTATTATTATTTTCGATAATGTGGCCTGCGGCATTGTGTACAATGCTAAATCTGGCCCGCAGTGGTAGACAAGTTTGACATGCCTGGCCTAAAATTTTACCTCTGAATCGTTTATGTAAATTGTGTAATATTAATAATACATATTGAAAATAATTATAACATGCATGCGTGTGTATACAGGGCTTGAAATTCAATTTTCCAGGAGGGGAGACTCCCTACCAACATTTATAAATGGAGGGGAGTTTAGCTGTTTGGAAGGGAGAAAAAAATCTTTAAAACCTACTGTTTAACGTGCTATTTAAAGAATTACACAAATACAGACATGACAAAATACCGCTGAAGCAATTTTTATTAACAAGTTGTTATGCAAAATGAGATTTTTTATTTAAAAAAAGTCACGATTTTATATACAGTAGACTCCCTTAAATCCGCACAGCTTGGGACAAGAGGTTGTGCGGATTTTAGAATTTTGCGGATTTCTGGTCATTGCTTTGTTTACATTTTTTAAAGAGAAATTTGAGTGCAATTAATAGTGCAATTGGAACTATAATCAATGCTTACAATATAATAAATTATTAAAATAAGTAATAAACTAAAATAATAAATTTTAGGCAATTTTTAAAATGATTAAAGTACTAATAGCAAAATTAATAATCAATAGCGTATGATTAAATTTACATTATAAAGGTTAAATGTATTTTTCCAGAATTATTCAAAAAATACTTGCTTCATAAAAGTACATTACTAATTCACATCAAAATCATAAAATAAGGATTTTTTTTTCAAGTTTAGCCAGGCTTAATAACCAAAAAATCTTGATTAATGAATATATATTTGGTAAGGAGATTGTGATTATCAGTGATATCAGAAATAATTTTATCCAAAAAAAATTATTCTTCCTGCATGAAAAAAAAACATGAATAAAGTATTATTCAGAAAATTACAAATTAGATAATGTATGGAATTGATAAAAAACTAAAAAAATCAAATTTTGTCCCAATATCTGAACTGAAAGTTTCATTGTTTACATCCATAAAATATGTGCGGATTTTAGAGAGTTGCGGATTTCTGGTTTGCGGATTTGAGGGAGTCTACTGTAGTTTATTTAGTTTTCAAAGGGATAAATTCCCTTCCTGTGCTAATTACTTTTGTTTCAGGTCTAATAAACTGTTTTTGGTTCAGGTCAGAGCGTGATTCTGGGTGAAAAATTTTTTTCGGAAATTCACATCGCGTTTTCCGAAATCGTCGGGGGGTTGGGAGGGAATTCCGCAAGTTACTTCCCCCTCGAGGGGGATTATCCACGATCTTCAGACGAAATCAGTGATTTATCTGCGAAATTTTAGCAAAATCGGCGATTTATAGCGATCGTTTGACGAAATCTGCGTTTGTTACGACGATCTTTAGACAAAATTTGCATTTTTACGCGATCTTTTCTCGAAAACGGCATTTTATTCCCGCGATCTTTTGACAAAATCTGCGTTTTCCCATGATCTTTTGATGAATCGGCTTTTTTGTTTAAAATGATCTTTTGACAAAATATTTTTAAGCGATCATTTAACGAAAACGTTGTTTTCTCTGCAATTTTTAGACAAAATCAATGTTTTCCTCCGATCTTTAGACGAAATCAGCATTTTATCTGCGATATTTAATGAAATAGCCATTTTTTTTTATGCAATCCGTGCAGGAAATTCGCGTTTTTTAGCAATCTTTTGACGAAGTTCATTAACAAAAAACCTGAAGAAATCGTCGTTTTTCCACGAAATATTGACGAAATGTGTGCTTTTTCGGCGATCCTTTTACGAAATTTGCATTTCTCCGCGATTGTTTTTTCCGTGCGCAAAACCGTACAAGTTGGCAACTATGCGGAATTGATAACCCAATTCCAAATTTTCGGGAATTTTGGAAGAGAATCATCCCTGGTTCAGGCTGATTTTAGGTTGAATGAGAACACAGAGTCTAAAGTAAATCCCCCCCCCTTTCACACAATCTACTGTAACATTTCAATGGCTGCAAATTTGCTGTAAAAAAAACACCCCTGAAGAATCCTTTGATAAATTTGGTGTTTTCCTGCGATCTTTTAAAGAAATTCAAATGCAGGGACGTGTTAAGAGAAAACTGCGCTTGGGGCAAAGTGTGTCCAATTAGTGAGTCAATTTAGTGTCCTTTTTCTTCTTACCGGCCAAAAATGATGTTGGTTGTAGAAAATCAGCGCCCCTAAGTTTCTGCACCTGGGGCGACTGCCTCTTCGCCCCCACCTGCCCCTTTTCTTGTGACGCTGTTTATATGGCGATCCTTTTATAAAATTCACATATTTTCCGCGATGCTTTCACAAAATTCGCGTTTATTCCGCAATCATTTCACGAAATTCGTGTTTATTTCACGATCCTTTCACAAAATTCGTGTTTATTCCGCGATTTTTTTTAAAAGAAATTAGTGTTTTATCAAGATCTTTTAAGGAAAGTCGCGATTTTTTTTCGCGATTCTTTGAGAAAATTGCCGTTTTTATCGCGTAATCTAACAAAATTTTCTGCGAACGATTGATGAAATTGATTGTGAAAATATGCAATTCAGCTCGTTTTCAAAAGCTATGAAAAATCAAATCGGTAATTAGCCCGGAAATTTAGACATAACTATCCAAATTTTGGGGTTGATAAACGATGTTTCATAATTTTTTAAATCGAATGCGTTATTTTTATCGAAATTTTGAAACAGAATTACTCCGTCTTCGCGACGGTAAATTGCACGAAACTTATCAATTGATCGTGGGAAAAAAAAATGCGAAATTTGACGATTGGTTGTGGAAAAATAGCATGAATTCCAACGATTTTTCGCAGCAAAATGTCATTCAGTCGCACGAAAATATCAGAAAAAAAGGAAGTTAATCGTAGTTTTAAAATGCAAAATTTTTCGGAAAACGCGGGAATTTTTTTGGGCGGGATTTCAAAATTTCGGGTGCGAATCCCGCCATCCCGCCCTAAAATTCAAGCCCTGGTATATATAATTTATATTTTAAAAATTAAAAGAAAAATCATATAAAAACAATAACACTATGTGAGATTTTTTTTAAAAATCAAAAAATTCTGATTTAAATTTAAAAAAACCTAATTTAAATTTAAAAAAAAAATCAAAAACCCTGCTTACGATGAATTTCACATTCTTCATGCAATCATCCGACGAAATTTGCATTTTTATGCGATCTTTCGACAAAATGCACTTTTTCCGCAATACTATAATGAAATTTTTGATTTTTTGTAATTCTTTATCAAAAAACACAATTTTTTCTGTGATCTTTTGATGATACTAGCATTTCTTTTGAGATCGTTTGACAAAACTTGCAATTTTACCGTGATCTTATGATATAAATTGCAGTGTTTCACAATCGTTTGATAAAATTTGCATTTTCCCTGCAATCCTTTTCACAAAAATCTCATTTTTTGTGCGATTCGTAGTCAAAAATTGCATTTTTTCTAGGGATGCACCGAATATTCGGTATCTATTCGGTATTCGGCCATGTTACCGAATATTCGGTTAGGCCGAATATTAAACTATTCGGTTGAGCCAAATATCAAAGTATTCGGCCGAATCCAATACTTAATAAAACCTTTTAAAAACTTTTCACTATTTCTACTTTTAACTGTCATTTTTTTTAATTTATATTTAAAATAATTTGAAACAAAATCATTTTAAAATAAAATAGAATGTTTTTACATTATTTATTTGCTGTTTGTAAAATATAACTTAAGAAAATTAACCATGAGAAGGATTAAAATGGTGATTTATTAGGATTCTCCTTAGGAATAAATTATGTGCATATACAAGTTTCTAAATTTTGTTTAGTAAATAATCTGTTTCTTGCTTTTCCTTAAATTAAAGTCCTTTAAAAGAGAAAAAAAAATTAGTAATAGCTATCTATCAAGGCAGACAATTTTTGTTCATGAAACCATAATCATAATCAACTTATTGAGTCATAAGTACATTGTATTTCATCTCACTCTAGGTCTAAATTTGTGTGTTCGTTTATTAAATTAACAATAAATAAGGTAACATATTTTCAACTTACATGCTTTGATTTCTGTAAAATATGATATGATGGGAAGGGTGGAAAATACCACCATTCATAAGAAAAGAACTATGAGCCAAACATGCCTTTATTCAGAATTAATTTGAAAGTATTTGTAGTTTATATTGAAAAAAAAATCTGCCTTGAGTTATTTAAAAAGGACAATTATCAGACTGTAAAATCTTTCTTCGGCCATTTTTTCATTACACTTGATTTTAAAATGTTTGTTTTGATTCGTAGAAAATTTTATTAATTAAAGTTTCATAATTGCGCTTCTTAAATAACTCAAAGCAGATTTTTTTCAATACTAAATGTTCTTATAAAAAGCTCTTGTTTATCAAAATGTAAGTTTCTTTTATTAAATATTATGTAAAACTGTTTTTTAAAGTAACATTTTAATACCTTTAAATTTTGAAATATAAAAAGTATGTGGAAAGCCGAATATTCGGTATTCGGCCAAATAGTTAACTATTCGGCTGGCCGAATATTCGGTATTCGGCCCAACAATTATTATTCGGCTGGCCGAATATTCGGTATTTGGTTCACCTGTCGGCCGAATATTCGGCATTCGGTATTCGGCCAAAATCACTATTCGGTACATCCCTAATTTTTTCCATGATTTTTTGATGAAATTTGTGACTTTTCTGCATTTTTTTACAACAAAATTGATGTTTTTTTTTTTTATGAAAGCAATTGATGAAATTGATCTTTTCCATAGACCATATTGAAATTTGCTAGTTTATTCAGCCGGAATTTTCAGACTTTGATTGATTTTTTTAATTTTAGAACATGTCTTAAATTTTCAGAAAAGTCTTATCAAAATCACCCCTGTTCTATAGCATAGTGATTTTGAATAAAGAGCATTTTATATGTGATCTTTCACTGAAATTTGCCATTTTTTCGTGATTATTTAATGAAATTTGCATTTTTTCTTTCAACAAAATTTGTGTTTTTACCACAGTCTTTTAAAAAAAATTACCATTCCTTGAAAAAAAAAAAAAATTAACAAAGTGTTGCAGAAAGAATGCAAAATTTGTGAAACATTCAAAGAAAAAATGCATATTTTGTGAAAGTGCCATGGAAAAAAGCCACCTGGCATGAAAAATAGTCAAAAGGCACCTGTACTAACAAGGGTGATTCTGAGCAAAAAATAATTTCTGAGATGTTACTCAGAAGGTTTGAGGGGGTTAGGGGAGGGGGAAAGAATATTCCACTCATGGCATTAATCATGCGGGTTTTTTTAAATAAATTATCGGTGCCTCTTTATGTTTTTTCACATTTTTTGACAAAATTTAGGTCAATTCGCATTCTGTTAAAAAAATTTGCAGGTTTTTTGCGATCTTTTAATAATTTTTTTTGTTTTTCCATGGCTTATTAATGAAATCCACATTTTTTTTTTTTTTTTTAATCATGATCCCTGAGCAGAATTTGTGTTTTTTCGTGATCTTCTAACAAAATTTACTATTTTCCTGCTATTTTATTGCGAAATTCATGATTTTTTTTTTTTTCTCCCAATAAATTATGAAACTGATTTTTTTTTTTTTTCCCTTTTGCTGAAGTTTTCAATCTATATTTTATGTTTGAATTTATGACCGATTTTTTTTTTAATTTTCAGACATAACTGCCTTAATTTTAATTAATTTTCAGAAAAGTTAGAGCAAGAATCACTCCTGGATTCTGAGCAAAATAAAATTTTTGAAATTCACAGCAAATTTTTTAAAGAGTTATAACAGATGGGGGTGGAAGTGGGAATTCTACTCCCGACACTATGTTTTTTTTTTTTTTTTTTCTTCCTGCGCGTCTTTGACAAATGTGTGTTTCTTTGCGATTTTTTTTTGACAACATTTGCAGTTTTTTGGGAACCTTTTCTTAAAATTTCTGTTTTAATGCAATTTTTTTAAGGAAATTCACTTTTTTTTTTTTTTTTTTTTTTTTTTTTTTGCAATTGCTGAACGAATCACATTTTCTGATTTGCATTTTCTCTGACGATATTCGTGTTTTTTTCTGTAATCCTTTGACAAAATTTGCAATGCATTTTTTGTCTGAATTTTCAGATTTATGATTTTATTTAATCTTCAGAAATGACTGCCTTAATTTTCAGAAAATATGGAACAGAATCATAATGGTGATTTTGAGCAAAAAAGAGAAAAAAAAATATTTTCTGAAATTTACAGCAAATTTACTTAAATACTACAACAGAGGCGGGGGAGGTGTATACTCTTATGACTCTAACTATGTTTTTTTTTCTGCAACCCTTTTACGCAATTTGCCTCTTTTTCACAATCGTAAGACAAAATTTCCCTTTTTTTTTCACGATCTTTAGACTAAATTTGTGGATTTTTTCACTATCCTTTATCGAATTTTTTATTTCTTGCGGCAATTCTTTCATTAAATGAAACTTCTATGATCTTTTTTTTTTTCCCTGTAATTCTCTGACAAAGTTTGTATTTTCCTGGGATCCTTTAACCACTTCACCGGTAGCCCCGAGATAAGTCGGGGGTTATAGCACTGTTTCCCCATACCCATTGTCGATTAAGTGGTTAACAAAATAAGTGATTATAATTTTTTTTTTTAAATACGTATTTTTTTTTTTTTTCTCAATTATTTATTGAAATTTGAGGTACATATGATGTCCGAATATTCGAAATAATGCCCAATTTTTTAAAAAAGCTGCACTTTCACAGCTCCACAGACTTTCGACGAAATTTGAGTTTTTCTGAAATTTTTTAATGATATTAGCATGTATTTCTCGATCATTTGAAGAAAATCTTACTTTTCGACGGTCTTTTCAATTAAATTTGCATTTATCCATGAGATGATCTTCTAGCGAAATCTGCAATTTTTCTCACTTTTTTCAACAAAATTCATGTATTTTTCACGATCTTTCGTCAAAATTCACATATTTTCCACGATTTTTTTGTCAAAATTCGCGTATTTTCCACGATTTTTTGTCAAAATTCGCGTATTTTCTGCGATCTTTTCTCAAAATTCGCGTATTTTCCGAGATATTTCCTCAAGTTTTACGCATTTTCTGCAATCTTACGTCAAAATTTACATATTTTCCACAATTTTCCGTCAAGATTTGCGTATTTTTCTCGATCCTTCATCAGAATTCGCATATTTTTACCAATCTTTCGACAAATTTCGCATTTTTTTCTGCAATTTTTCCACAAAATAATTTCTTTTCTGCAATCTTTCTACAAAATAGATATATTTTCTGCGATCTTTTGAGAAAATTTGCATATTTTCATCGTTCTTTCGTCAAAGTTCTCGTATTTCTCCAATATTTCGATAAGATTCGCCTCTTTTCTGCAATTTTTTGACAAAATGTGTGTATTTTGCATGATCTTTTGATAAATTCCAGCCTTTTTCACGATTCTTTGGTGAAATTTGAGTATTTTTCTGCAATTTGTTCACGAAATTTGCGCTATCTCCCGCAATCCTCAGAAGAAAATAGAATTTTTTCCGCGACCGTTTGATAAGTTCTTTTTTTTTTCCCCCCTTGAGATACTTTGGAGCAATTTGCACTTTTCCTGCATTGCTTTGAAGAAATTTGCTTAATTTGATGCAGTTTGTACTCGCTTTTTGTTGTATTTCTTCTGTTTTCTCTCTCCCCCCCCCCCCCCCCCCGATAAAAATGTCAAAAAATTTTAATGCATATTTGCGTCGATCCCAAGGATAATAAAATTCATCGCCAAAAAAGCGGAATTCTACGTTTCCGCGGAAAAGTAGCATGTCTGTAATTTTCAGAAAAAAAAACTTTAATATTTCAGAAAATTTGCAACAGAATTAGCCCTACTGCTTAGCTGCAATCAGAAAAAAGCACCGCCAACTAGGAGTTTTTGTAAAAAGATTCTCATTTGTTTTATTCACCTGTTTTGTGTGACACTTCACCACACTTAATTTTTCTTCCTTGATCGCAGACTTATATAAAAGCTAAACACTTCCTGTTCAGTAAATATTGTCAAAAACTTTCTGCAAATTTAATATTTAGCAAAATTATGTGTTATATTATTATGACATGGTGACATGGATGAAATTCACATATTTTATGCGATGCATGGACATAATTCGCATTTTTAGATTGATCTGCTGATGAAAGTAACATTTTTTATGTAAATCATAGACAAAATTCGTGTTTTGTTACGCAACTCATAATCAAAATTTGTGTTTTTTATGCAGTTCATGGACGAAATTCACATTTTTTATGCTGTTTTGTTTTAACTAAGCGCTTACAGTAAATAATTCGTACATAAAAATGGGATAATATTTTTACTTTTTTGGTACTAAAAAAAAAGTTTAAAAAAAAAATTGTTTCTTTTCTTAAATTTTCTGTAAAGTTTATAGAGTTTTCTGCACACAGCGTGTATCTATGTTATACAACTCTGCCTGATTGACAAATTTTGGGACTGATTCACTAATTTCTTAATATTTCTAGGATTTTTTGAGGATCAATATTTGAATTTTGCAAATTTTTCCTGCGATTCATGTTTTTTTTAAATGCATTTCATAGACAAAATTTGCATTTTTTTTTTACAATTCATGAATGAAATTTGCATTTTTTGCACATTTCATGGATGAAAATTAATTTTTTTTTTTTTTTTTTTTTTTTTTTTTGTAATGATTCATGGATGGAATTTATGTTATTTTTACGCGGTTCTCTGGGTCATTCCATGTCAAATCAACCAAAAAAATTCAATATTCAACCTGACCATTTCCGATTTCAGTGAAACTACTAGGGATCATTCTCTATGATGATATAAATTAGAGCATATTTTTATTTTTTGTTTATCGCATTTAATTTTTATACAATTAATTATTTAAATTTTGAAAAATCATCATTTTTTGACTTGCATAAATATTTTCAATTTTGAATTCCTCAAGTTCTATCAAACATAGAAAATTTTATGACCACTCATATCAAAGAGGAGTTTATAAGGTTTAATTTGATATGCAAGTCGACTATGTATCATTAAAATAAATAAAATTAAAATTTTTAAATTTTTAAAATTTTTTAGATAGTCATTTTTAAAAATTTTGAAAAAATTGTGTGTTTGTTGTAATATTATAAGCTTTAAATTCTGAAATTTTTAGAGTGGGATCTCAATAGGATCAGGAGTTATGAAATAAAAGCTGAAAATTACAATACAAATCAAAATATACAGAATAAAATTGCTATTTTAATGGTAATATTTGTTTTTATTTAATAACTCCTGATCCCATTGAGATCCCAATCTAAAAATTTCAGAATTTAAAGCTTATAAAACATACAATTTTTTCAAAATTTTTAAAAATGACTATCTAAAAAATTTTAAAATTTTATTTATTTTAACTATACATAGTCGACTTGCATATCAAATTAAACCTTATAAACTCCTCTTTGAAATGAGTGGTCATAAAATTTTCTATGTTTGATAGAACTTGAGAAATTCAAAATTCAAAATGTTTATACGAGTCAAAAAATGATGATTTTTCAAAATTTAAATAATTAATTGTATAAAAACTTAAAGCGATAAACAAAGAATAAAAATATGCTCTAATTTTATATCATCATAGAGAATGATACTTAGCAGTTTCATTGAAATCGGAAAGGGTAGGTTGAGTCACTGGTTGATTTGGCATGGAATGACCTCTCTACTTGAAATGCGCATTTTTTACACAATTCTTCGTTGAAATGTGTGGTTTTTATGTGATTCCTTGTTGGATGATTTTTTTCAAGCTCTATTGACAAAATTCACATTTTTCTCATGATCCTTTGACAAAATGTGCGTTTTTTCACTATTTTCATGATCCTTTGACAATATTTTACGTTTTTTCTGTGAAACTTTGTGTTTTTTCCGTGATAATATGATGAAATTGAAGATTTTTTTCTGCAAACTATTGACGAAATTGATTTTTTATGAAAATCATTTGTCAAATTTTGCGATTTTTGTTGTCCAAAATTTTGAGCCGATACATGGTTAAAGATTTCGGAATCAAATGCCTTAAATCTTCAGAAAATTCTAAAGTTGGTCCTGCTTTTAAATGTATGCTAACAAAAAATAATTTGTACATAAAGTTGGGGAAATGTTTTTAATCCTTTGGTACTTTAAAAAAAAAAGTTACAAAAGTAAAAATTGTTTTTTTCCTAAAATTTCCTGTGCACGGTGTGAGTCTGTATTATACAACTCTGTCAGTCACTAAATGAGAAAAAGTGGCTATTGAAAATTTTATGAAAGTGGCTATTGAAAATTTTATGTCGGTGGCTTGCTGACGGCCACTTTCCTACAAGGAGAAATTTTTTTCTTTTCCATTTCATTCAGAATTTTACTTCTATTTCTGTTTGAAAGATATTTTTGACATAGATATGACATGACAGACTAATTCAGTTTTAACATGCGAATCAAGTCTTAACTAATTCTGGAATTTCAGCCATAAACTCACAGAGGTGATTGACTGCATTGCCGATCTTCTGGTCTAAAAGTTTTTGAGACTGAAGTTTCTCAGAGATATAAAAGGGTGAAATGCAGTTTACTCTCCTTCGCCAAGGCGACTTTGTTTTAGCTATAAATGTTTCGATATGGCAACCCTGCATTTTCATTTTCTCTTCTCGGATCTTCAATATGGCAACCCTAAGGAGTGCTCTGGTTTACGTATTCTACCGATTTCTAACCCATTTCCTGATTGGACGCTCCTTTTTGTTAAATGTTTCCTGATTGGACGAAAGAGGAGGACTTGAAAGAGAGCTTTTAAATTTTTGAGTATTGTTATTCAGTGTTGCAAGATTGGGGATTTTGTCCCCATTTTGGGGAATTTTGAATCACTAGGGGAATTTTTTGGGGACAATGAACATTTTTGAGGAAAAACTTGGGGAATTGTTATTACAATTTCAATTTTTACTTTCAGACATTTGCCAATACTGGGCCTGTCTCGAATTCGATTTTGGTTTGGAAAACGAAAATAAAATATAGAAATAATACAGATAAATCATTTTTGTAGTCGTATTCACTGTTTACATGTACTACAGATTCATCATGATCTTCATTGGGCAATTAAAAGAAATAGTTCAGTATTTTCCCCGTCTGAATTTTCAGATAAGTGAATCATATTTTCCTTTCATCGCGAACAGAAACACAAGCACAGAAATACATTTCGTTTAATAATACAGATTTATACAACAAAAATAAAAACAATTTATAACCTTTTTTCAGGTGCGTTCGTAATTATGTAAATACGTAGCACCTATAGTTGTCGTTCAGTCCATCCGTCTGTCCGCATATAACAACGCAAAAACTACCCAGCCGAATCGTTTGAAATTTAAAATATATAATTATTAGATAATTCTGGCGACTAATTACAAATTTTATCAAAATCGGATGCATAGTTCAATTACAGAGACAATCAAAAGTATTACGGTCAATGGGGAAAAATGTTTCAAATGCATTTTAATGGTGTTGCACTTATTCGAACATAATAAAATTGCTATGCATCTATAAAGTGCATATTATAATATATATTTTGCATAATCTGTGGTGCAAACAACATTTGTTATTGATTTACAAGGCCACACAAAAGTATTCCATTACATAATGGTATAGGGAGAACATTGTTTGGTTAAAATTTTATGAGATTGATATGTGAGAGTGACATTTTTAAAACTTCGTTATCGTACGAACGCACCTCATTTGCTATACTTTCACGCCGCCATCTTGGAAAGTGCGTTTTTGCGTAGTGTCTCTGGGGCCGCCACACACTAGTGAAACATTGAACGAAAAAACATGCGACATGAGACAACTTCAACCTGATATCAAAGAAATAACCGGTTTGACTGCGTCGTGTTGCACGATTTTTGACGCATGTCTCTGTGGTGTGTGGCGGGCCTTGGAGCAAGAAGCTCCAGGAGACAAGACGCAAAAACGTGCCAATTTGGCGATTTTTGAAAATTGCGCCAAGAAGGAGAGTAAACTGCATTCGCACCGATATAAAAAAAATGCTAATATTTATTTTTATCTGTCTTTGGAAATAAATATTGAAAGAAAGAAAAACTAACTTATGTTACATTTAAGTGATTTTAATAATATAATGCTAAAAAATATTGAAATGCAAAATTAACATGATTTTTCAATAAAACCTATCTAAATGTCAATTTGGATAAAAATTACCTAAAAAATTATAATGAAAATTAACACTTTATATGATAAATTACATTCCTTTTTCAGTAATGGCAGTTACCATAGTATAAAACTATCAAAATTTATGAAATAACATTAAAATTAGGTAATTTTCATCTAAATTGGGCCTCGAATAAGTTTAATTAACAAACCATGTCAAATTTACATTTTTAATAATTTTTGTGTCTGTGTTATATTACTAAAATAACTGAAATTGTTCAAAATGTAAAGTAAGTTACAATGGAATGACCTTGTTACAAAAGATTTACCTGGGTAGCAAATATCCTAGGCATGTGTCTGATAATTTTCAGCACTAAGAATTAATAAATTTTGAACCAATACAATAAAATGTTAAAAATAAAGTCTCTAAAAACATTAAGAAACGAAGTTTCATTTTCATTTTCAATTAAAATTATCTGGTTATTTTAAAGAAATAGAAGCACTATTTGTCCACGAATGATTGAAAAATTGATTTTTGATTACACTAAGAGATTTTTTTATTTAAGGGTTGTTCAAATTTTTTCATTGTATTTTTTTTTTTCTTTTTAAGTATTAATTAGAATAAAGAAGTAAAAAAAAAAGTACTGTCAGCTATGCTTCCACAATCAGCGCTGTGCAAAAAAGAGAGGTGGTGGTAAAGGAGACAATCGCCCTGGGCATGGAAATTTAGGAGGGGTGCCAAATTTAAACTACCAGCGTCATTTTTAGCTTGCCATAAGAAAAAGTTGTGGGGGGCTACCAAATTTAGACTTTGTCCCAGGCACAGTTTTCTCTTTACATGCCCCTGTCCAAAATTACATACTTTGAATACAAATTTCCTTAAATAAGCTGATAATTTGAATAAACTTTCAGCGAATGTTATAGACAAAGGACAAGTTGAAAAAATATCTTAAAAGAATTGGTACAAATGGAATATCTTTCATTTGAAAGAAAGAAAAAAAGTTGCTATTGTTTGTTTTGAAAAAGATAATCTATTATGCACTGTATATAAACATAAAGGAAACTAAAAATAACGCATTTGCATTCATATGAATGTTAGGCAAGATATTCAAATTTTCTTGAAATTATGCTCAATTTTTAAAAAGTTTGTAAAAGTTCATGTTTCTACTTAGTATTTTATCTAAAAAGCCTGAAAAGAAATTTAAAAGTAGCTTTTCTAAGAAAAGTTATCCTAAATGCAATCAATGACAGTTAACAGACAGACAATCATTAGCACTTCGGAAAGTTTGCCTTAGCTTTAATAATATGTGACAGTTTTGATTTGGGTTTCATTGAAACAGTAATTTAAAAAAAAAAGCTTAACCCCCTCCCCCCCCCCAAAAAAAATATATATATATTTTTAAAAATATTGAATCTACAACAAAATTATCCAAAGCTGCAGAGAGAAATTCAAACTTAACCGACTGTCAAGCTCAGGAAAAAATGTTAGAAAATTTATATATTAAATTAAATTAACAATGCAATGTTGGTTTATTCTGCTTTCCGAAAATTTAAGATTTTTTTCTTAATCCCACTTTAGAGCACAACTATTTAATACCAGAAATGCAAATTATAAAAAACAACTTACTATGGAAATTACAACATAAGACCGCAAGAAATTACAAATCTTGTATATCTCATAAAATTATATTGCAAGTACAATAAACAATGTATAACTATATCAAAACTTATTCTCTATTATGCTTGAAAAATTATCCATCCTATATTTATCCAAGAAAACAAAACTAATACACTCTTTTTCATGTATAATCAATTAAAAATCTTTAGATATGCCAAAGCACAGTTTAAAATTACCAAAATTGCAAATACAATAGCTAAACTCTTAAAATGCATTCTATTAACAATCAGGATGGTAGATTTTGTAAACTAGCTCATGCATATTAATAAGTTAAAAAAATAATAATAAATAAATAAATAAAATGCAAGGATATTGCAGAAAAATATAATTACTAAATTATAATTTACAATTTTTAAGAATCTTGTACATTATAAAATCACACAAAATCAAAAACTTTAAAATTAACATTCTACTAACACTGATTCAATCAAATAACTCAGTTAATATTTTCTAATAAAATTTTAATTAAACAAATATATTTTACAATAAATGTGTGTATTTTTACTCTATTTTGATCTTTTAAACCAATATTTATTTAATTATACATGAAATGTCAATATAATGGAATAATATATTAGCATCACTCTAGTACTAATCACAGTGTACTCATTTGTAATTGATCATTTCAGCAAATTTAAAAATACATATTTTTTTCAGCTTAAAAGGCACATTTCAACTTATTTTGATTCATTAATAAATTATTTAAAATAATTATATGGGATTTAACACATCATTAAAGAGAACTGCGTATAATATCTTCAATATTTACCTGCATTATCCGATGAAGCGTTTTCCGAGAGCTTTGGTCGTTTATTCGGCGGTCCTTGCACAAGTTGATCAGCCATGGTGGCTTAAAAATTTGAAAAAGTACAAATATAAACAACGTTTTGTTGGAGTTAAATCACACACACAGTCCTGAATGTCTTAAGTTAGGTGATCATTCAGAGAATCAAGGCTGTTTCTTGGCCATAATCTGCAGGTAGAGTTAATGCGTCGAAAGGGTTTCTCTAAAGCCTCCATCACGTCATGTAACATGACTGATCATATTTACACTGTTTATATAAATAAAAATAAATCTACATGGCTGGTCTATTTTCAATATTTAACGAAGACAATAATGGAAAAATGTAACTATCCTCTCACACAGATATTATAAACTAGAGATGGGCGATTACGATAAAATGACACTGTTCAAAATAATCGATTACTTAATTTTCGTTGATCGATAAATAAAAATTCATCGAACATCACCCAAAATTTTAGAATTTATGCACTTAAATAATATTTTAAATTGCAGAAAATATATTCAATGACGTTTTGTTTAAATTCATAAACTAAATTTATTTACAATATGAGCAAAATAAAATAATTTATCCAGCATTCAACTGATTTATAGAGGGCGCTAGTTAAACATAACTATTCTGAAAATTATCTTTCTGGAAGTTATAGAAATTTAAAGTCACATAACTTATTGCTATTATTTAAAATATGAATTATTAATTTCATATAATTATTAAAGTTACTTTTAAAATGATAATGTCAAAGCTCTGATGAGTATGTTCCGACACAGAGAAATTGAAACCTTCACCACCAGATGGCAAACTGAAATCGTAAATAAATATCAGTTTTATTAAAAGACTATTTTAAAAAAACATATAATCCAGTCAATAAACCACAAACCATTAAAAGTTAAACTTAATTTCATAAGAATATTTCTAAAAACTTCCTAGAAACCTTTATAACAAGGATATAAAGTTTTGTTGCTTGAGACCATTATGTACAAAAGCGATTCGCCAAGCATCTTGGGTAAGAGCGAAAAGCTAAATTTTTTTAACTAGTCAAACTTGTACGTTGTACGATTCAAAAATTGGGGGAATGTGGCCATTCTTGCCAACGAAAGCAAGTGCCTAAAGTAAAACCGCCTGAAATGTATTCTCCCAATCCTTCCCAACTTGCTAATGTTGGTTTAGTTCCTAATTTATCTTTTCACCGCGACGTAAAAAGAGAAGACTTTTCTTGAACAGCGTTGCAGCATTAAATTCTGTCAACGATTTGGTAAAACACTAATGGAGAATGAAAATGCTAAGAAAGGTGTACGATGAATTTAACATGGTGAAACACAAGGTTTATGAATGGCATCGACGTTTTGAAGAAGACTTGGAATCCATCGAAGTCGATAAACAACGCATTGGACAGCCTTCTGGTACTTTCTGCTTGAAAACGCAGTTTTACGAACGCTGGCAGAAGTGTATCGTTGCCCAAGGTGACTACTTTGAAGTTGGTTATGCTTCTGTTGAGTGAACTATTCAGGGAACTGTTTTTTACAACCTTTCCCCGAAGTTTTGAATCATACTACGTATAATGAATTTAGCTAAGAATATAGTTCCCGTGATTCGGATTAACGTTGCCTTTTTACTCTGGGTCGGGTTTACTGATTGTTTCGGGTTCAGATAGGTTTCAGATTGGACTTTTACTCCTGTAGGTGGTTTTAGGTCCACCCGATTTTTTAAAATAATATCCAAGATATTTTTTCAGGTTAAATATTTATATACAATATGACCTAATAAAAGACACGCCAGAAAGGTAAGCATAATCTATTTAGCGAATATATTTCGAAACACGAAAAAATTGTTTGAAAAAAATAATTTATGAACACATTTCTTATATATTTTTTATTTCTTATGCAGTAAACTGAAAATATATTAATTCATGTTCAAATACGTATTCATTTTAGTTTGAAACATAGTTCTGCTCAAAATCTTGGTGAAAATTCCAACAACCGGTTTGCGAAAAACCAAAATATGATACGCAAGAAATATTCTAGATCTAACTGGTCCCACAAAAAGAAAAGTACAGTCACTCTGACACTAAAAAAGAAAAGTAAGGACAACTAAACCCGATGCAGGACTTTATTCAACGAAGTGTCCGCCAATTAAAGGTTTTACTACATTGGAATTTCAACCCCTCGGGGACGAGCGACACGTATACGTGCTGCAAAAAAGCTTAAGAATCCTTGTTTATCCCCACCAGTAAAATTTTATTATGAAATTTGCCCTATTTAATCGGAGTATTTTCTAGATTTAAAAAGGCACAAATTTCTGTTTTTAAAAACCGGTGACAATACATTAAAGATTTCGCAAAAAGCTTCCGTCGCGAAGGGTTTAAAGAGTACAGATTTGTTCATTTTTCTATACAAAACAAAAAATTGTCATAGATATATAATATTATATATCAGTACAATATTGTACTTTCCATAATCACATTAAAACATTATCTACTATCCTTCCATTTCGGATTCGGTCGGGTTTACGAGACAAAGACAAAAAAGAAAAAAAAAAAAATGCGTGTTCGGTTTGTGTTGCGGGTTGATTTGAAATGTAATTTTTGGGTTCGGATCTGTAAAATAAATGGCGCAGAAACTTAACAGTTGTTCACACGCTTCTCTAGAAGCTCGAGCTATCAAATGAAACTTCAAAATATGTAAACGCACCATACGGTAAAAAACAAATACAAAATTTAAATAAAAAAAATACTAGCTGACCCGCCCGGTGTTGCTTGGAGCCCGTTATGAAGCCTCGAACAAAACTCAAGTTTGTATAATTTTATATCCGGGGATGTAGTGAAGGGTATACGGGCAGTGGTGTAGTCGTAAAAAACAGAGGGTATACGCTGAAGGCAAAGGGTATACCCTAGAGTTTATATACTTTTTTAAGAAACACTGGGGTTTATATAAAAATCTTGAGAATATACGGCGTATACCCCCATATACCTTTTACTACATCGCTGTATACGGAGATATACGCCGTATACCCTCTGAATTGTTTCATGGAACATCGGATACCCTCTGTTTCCCAAGAAAGCCGTATATATACTCTAGGGTATACCCTTTGACTTGAGCGTATAACCTCTGCTTAGACAGTATATTCTTTGTTGTTTTTACGACTACACCACTGTTTATATCTCTTGAATATCTTTTAAATGAACCTAGTTTCGGGAGCCCCATAGCCTTCTTATTGTCAGATGTGTTCCCAACAAACGTCTTTCCGAATGAACTTGTGACTTGGGTTGTTGTAATTGGTGGTAGTTGAAATCTGAGAAATTCCTTTGTTGTTCTTGTAGTAGCTGGAAGGCCTAAGAAATTGTTAGAAAAAAAGCTTGTCAACTGGACATTAAGAAAATAGAAAAAGGTGGAAGTCACGTGACTAGTTTCTACATATCAAAATAGTCTATTTTTAAGGGAGCTATAACAAAAGAGCCAAAGGGGAGCAACTGAAGAGCATAGAACCTTAACATGACATGAAAACATGTTAAATGGCCTTAGAACTTAGTACTTTAGATCTTCAATTACTCAAAATTAAGCATAAGTATAAATTATTCATTGGATAGTAATTTTAAGTAAATGCACAAAAAAATGGTCGGAAATGCTAAGAACAGAACTAGTCTATAGACTATCAGTAAAAATATGAGGGTGCTGATCAGGGAAAAGAAATGAAAACTCAACTTTGAAAATTTTGATTAAATTGCAAAGAATGCGAGAAAATTAGGAAATAAAAAATTCATACCGCACAAAAAGTTCAAGGGGCAACGAATGGGGCTTAATATGAATCTAGGATGCCCAGGATATTAACTGGAATCTAGAAACGGAAGAATAACAAAATGGAAAAATTATTTAAAAAATGAAAATCGCAGTAAGAGGCGGCAATTTATTAATAATTTATGGCGCAAAAACTTCAAAAGGGCCGTACGGGCCCCAAGGTGCCAGGGCTTAAGTGGCATGTAGTGGGGCATAAACATCTTTTTAGAAGTTTTTAAAATAATCGCGGACGCTTGAACTATGTTAAAGAAACTTGTATGCAATTCGGATCACTTAAAACAAAAAGCTGGAACAAGGGCTCCAAGAAGGCGATTAATATTTAAGCTGATTTTTTTACCCGTCGTTTATGTAGTAGCTGGAGGACCTAAGAAGTTGTTAAAGAAAAAAGCTAGTTAATCGGGCCATTTTGAGGTAGCTATATTAGTGGAGCCAAAAAAGAGACAACTGATTGTTAAATGCAGGGCCCTAACATGAAAAGATGTTAAATAGTATTTAATGCTTTAGATCTACTATTAGTCAAAATTAAGCACAAAGTAGAGTTAAATTATTCGTTAAAATAATATTTTTAAGAAATGCATAAAAAATTTAGTAAATGCTTTAAAAAAAGACCTTAGGACTACAATAAAAATATGAAGGAGTTGATCCTGGAAAAATAGTCCTAGACTCAACTTTAAAATTATGCACTGAGAAGGTGAGAAAATTAGTGGGTGAAATGTACAAGGTAGACAAAAAGTTCAAGGATCCTGCTCAATGGCGGATCTAAGGTGGGGGGGGCGATGGGGCGATCGCCCCCCCCCCCCTTGAGCCCAAGAAAGGATCGGCAGAACAACATTAAATGCCCGCAAGGAAAAGTTGTTGGTTTTAAACTCGAGACCAGCGCGACCCGACCCGGGTCGGGCCAACTTTATTATGCTGGGACTGGGTCAGGTCTTCACACTTTCAGAACCGGGTCGGGTCGGATCTTATGTTTTCTGCACAGCTGAATCGAGCCACACTGTTTTTTCCAGATCGGGTCTGGCGTAGACTTCCTTCCTACTAGAGGTATACACGGGCCAAAATTTTCAAGCCCAGACTCCATCCGGTATAAAGGCTAAACTCTCGATCTGGGATCCACACAGCCCGTATGCTGTGACGTTCTAAACAGCAGGGGGGGGGGCGAAGTCCCCCCTTGGGCTAATAAAGGGTTTAAAAAATGACATTATGCATCCTCACGAGAAATAACTTGGGGCGAAGCTCGAGCCCGTCACGGCATGGCACGGGTCGCGCCAGCGTAAGTTCACGAGACTTGGACTGGGTGCATTTTTCTCTCATTTTGAATTGGGTCGTGTCCTGATCTTGCTTTTTTTTTTTTTTTTTTTTTTTTTTTTTTTTTTGAGATTCGGGTGGGGACAGGCTTTTTTTCTTCCAGACCGAGAGCCTGGTCGCGATATCATTTTTCTTAAAAGTTTGCGTTGGACAAAATTTCCAGGTTGTGGCTCGGCCCGGAATAAAAGCTAAATATTCGGTCCATCTCTGATCTAGATAGTATGATAAACATTATTGGCCCGACCGCGACCTGTTCAGCTAAACGTTCGTTACGTCTCTGATCTGAATTTCTTCGAAGGATCATGTTCTCGGATAAAAGCGAATTTCGTTGAAGGTTCGCGGAAAAACGCAAATTTCGTCAAAGGATCGCGATCAAAACTGGGTCAACCATTCTCGCAAGAGTAAAAACCGAATCTGTAATTGGCTCAAATTCGATGTATGACAATTTACCCCGATGCGTTAAGCACAGCTAAAAAGTGAAAGTTAACCGGACCAATAGCAAAATATAGTTGTTAACCGGACCCAGACCTGATTCGAAGCAAAAAATCAGAAATTAACTTGACCCGCAGAAAACAGTAGAAGTTAACCGGATCCAAACACGACCCATAACAAAAAGTAAAAATTAACCCGACCAGCAGCAAAAAATAGAAGCGAATCGGACATAAAATTTTGTGAAATGATCGCAGAGAAAACCCGAATTTCTTCAAAGGATCGTGAAACAGATGTTCATTTCGTCCAAAAATTGCGAAAAAGAAAACGAAAATTTTATCAAAGGACTCACCCCAATCAATTCGGGTCAACCCGAACCCTTCTTGCAAAAGTAAAAACCAAATCCTAAACTATCCCAAATCAGAATTGTATGTCAAACTGCCCCAAATGCGCTAAGCACAGCTCAAAAGTAAAAGTCAACCCGACCAACAACAAAATGTAGTAGTCGACCGGACCCAAACCCGACCCAAAAGCAAAAAGTCAGAAATTAACTCGAACCGCAGCAAAGAGTAGAAGTCAACCGGACTTAAACACGACCCAAGTAGAAATTAACCCGACCAGGAGCAAAAAAAATGGAAACCAACCGGACCCAAACCCGATCCACAGCAAAAAAGTAGACGAAACACGACCCGCATTAAAAAAATGAGCTCCGACATGTGCATCAAACTGGAGTTTCCAAATTTCTAAAATCTTCCCCCTCCCCTTGAGGACTCTCCAGATCCGCCCTTGTTCCTGCTCCGTGTTCTACGGGGCTATAGACAAGTTAAAGTTTTAACTGGATTTTGCGAGGGTCCGACTTATGCTGAGATATGCGGGGCAATTGCCCCGGGTCCCCCTTTTTAGGGTCCCTCCATAAGAGTAATTAGGATTTTCACTAAAAAGGGCCAAATGATTAAAATTAGCCAAAATGAATCAAAATTCATATATTTTCAATCATTTAGGAGGGTAAAAGTGGTCCTCCTTTCTCTCTTTGATACCAGTACCCCATTCATCTATACGAAAAACTACATTAGAAAATTAATAATTAAAATTTTATCATAACAACTTTAGTAATGTATTGTTTTCAAAAGAAATTCTTTATTAACGTTTTCCTTGTAACGTGGTAAGTTAAAACCATTAATTCCGACCAATTTGCGACATTTTCTTTAAGCCATCTTATAATATATATATTATAAGATATTATCTACATATATGTAGACTAGCAGTTACCCGTGACTTCGTTCACATAACATTTAAAGAAGAAATAATTGATCAATCAAGCAAAAAATTTCGATGATGAAAAGCATGTGTAATTAACTTTTTATCGCGAATTTATGGTAAAAAACTTCTGATAATCCCTATTTGCTAATTTGTTTGCTGGTTAAAATTTTCCTTTCAGCGATTAATACTAATAGATAGAAACATTCTTGAATTCTTTTGTTCAGCCCTGTAGTTTTCCAAGTTCCTTTAATACACGAAAGTATCTTTCTAAAATTTAGTTCAAACAAAAATATTTCTTATTACTACCAAAATTACCTTTTCAGAAATTATCACCCGAAGACAACCTTGTATCCAGTTCATTGCGGGACCCTGTATATCATTTTATATATATACTACAAACATTTCTTAGTTTACTAAAGGCAGTTCAAAATAAAAATGCATATTTTATTTAAAAACCACCTTTAAGTAAATTACGCTCATATTCAGTAACCTTTGCGAGATGTTTTGTGTAACCCTGTATATCTAAATTTAACTATTTATACTATTACCATTTATATTCTCCATTTAATATGCATACATTTAGCGAAACTTAAAAGCACATATCATAATTCAAAATGCATTTCAACCATGCAACAGTCATCATCCATCATATACAGACTTCGAATAGAATATATAATATTTGAAATATTTTGTGTATCCCTGTAAATGCTAAGCACTTCGTATTATGCATGAAATAGCCCACATTAAGCCTCAGCAACGTATATCAATTTGATTATACATGAAATCGTTTACCATAATTAAAATATGTCGGAAACTGTTCCTCCCTTTATTCTTATGCAATGGAATACTTTTGTGTAACCCTGTAAATGAATAATAAGTGTCCTTTTCACTACTACTTTACAAAATGCATATTTTAATGCACTTTGTAAATGCATATAAATTTGAATATGTTTCACAGGGTGTAACATCGTTAAATTTAATTAAAACGATTTTCCCCATAATGCCGTAATGTAAGGAAATTTTTTGACAATACCTGTAAGTAAACTAATCATGGTAGTTCAGCTGTAAGTGTGACATGTCGATGAATTTATCACACTAAGCTGATCCATAAATAATGCAGCATAAAGCTGTTTACTCTGGAGCCAGAAGAACTACTAAGATTGTATACCTTATTACATTTAATAAAACAAAAATTAATTTACATATTGGAATTGATTACAGGGAGAAAAATGAGCAATTAGCGTGCGTCGAACAAGCACGAGTTCCCAAGCGAAGTAAATACGAATGCATTCAGTTCAGTTCAGGCAACGCCGTGGCGGTTGCCGTTAGAGTTAAATTAGCAGTTCGCAAATGTTCGTTCCTGCACCATGGAGTTAGCAGTTTGGTGCGTTCAGTAGGGGACACTGCAGTACCCCCTTCCTAGTGAAACGCTACCTGAAACGTGCTGGAAAATGGACTTGCCGTCCAGAGCGAGTACACTTAACCTTTGGAGGTTCTGGTACTTCCTGGACTTCCGGCTGTTGTACTTCTGGAGTGGGCTCTAGAGTTCTGGTGGGAGGTACTGATGTCGAATCTGGGCAGTTGAGGATAAATGCCGGCTTAAGGCGGTCGATGGACACAAACTTGGCTTTATCACCAATCTGCAGCTTGTAAACTTTATCTGAACGCTGGAGAACGACGAAAGGTCCATCGTATGGTGGTTTCAGAGGTGGCTGGACTGCATCGTGTCTCACGAAAACTTGGCTGCAGCTCCTGAGATCTTTCGATACAAAGGAGCGGTTCTTAGTGTCGTGGTTGTTGGTGGGAGCTGGGGACACCTGCTGCATGACCTCTTTTAGGCGTGTGACAAATCTGGCTGCGTTGATGTCTGCAGGAGTTGGTGTAAAAAATTCTCCGGGCAATCTCAAGGCTGTGCCATACACCAGTTCGGCTGTGGTCGCTTTAATGGTGTCTCTGAATGCAGAACGCATTCCAAGCAATACTGTGGGTAAGACCTCTGTCCAACGATCAGTTAAATGAGCTTTTAAAGCGGCTTTCATTGTGCGATGCCAATTTTCTATTAAGCCATTAGACATTGGGTGATATGCTGTAGTGTGTATGTGTTTAATCCCTAATAATTTCATTAATGTTGTAAGTAAAAGGGACTCAAATTGCCTGCCCTGGTCTGATGTGACCAGCCTAGGAACACCGAAGCGAACTATCCAATTTTCATAAAACGCTCTAGCTACAGTTTCAGCAGATATATCTGAAATTGGACAAGCTTCAACCCAACGTGTGAAACGGTCAATCATAGTTAAGCAATACGCATATCCCTGCGAAAGGGGGAGGGGCCCTACGATATCGATATGAATATGTTCAAATCTCTTATCTGGAATTTTAATGTTTTGTACTGGACTGTTTGTATGGCGATATATTTTGGATCTTTGACATGGAATACATGTCCGTGTCCAGTTAGTAATATCTTTTTTTATTCCTGGCCAAACAAAACGAGATGTTAGGAGTTTTACCGTAGCTTTGACACCTGGATGAGCTAAATCGTGAAGAATTTTGAATGCGGTTTTTCGAAATTCCTGAGGAAGATACGGGCGAACGTTTTGTGTAGAGGTATCGCACAAAAGTTTAATTTCAGTTTCCGGTAAAATCATATGTTGGAATTTTAAGGTTGTGTCAGACTTAATTAGCTTTTGTAACTCAGTATCATCATTTTGAGCTTGAGCCACTGCGGTATAGTCCAAAACATTTGGGAGTTCTAAAGCCTCAATTCTCGATAGCATATCAGCTGGTATATTATCCGAACCTTTTACAAATTGGATATCAGTACTAAACTGACCAATAAAATCTAAATGACGTAGTCGTCTGGGAGAACATTTATCAGCCTTTTGTAAGAATGCATATGTGAGTGGTTGATGATCAGTGAAAATTGTAAATTGACGGCCTTCAAGCATGTGCTTAAAATGTTTAATGGCGGCATAAATTGCATACAATTCGCGATCATATGTGTCCCATTTCTGCTGTGCAGGAGATAATTTGGCTGAGAAAAATGCCAAAGGTTCGAAACTTGTCTCATCGTCAATTTTCTTAAATTGGTTTAATGAAGCTCCTACTGCTGAATCACTAGCATCTGTGAAAAGAGTTAAGTGTGCTTCTGGATCTGGGTGAGCCAAGATTGCAGCATCGACAAGCTGTTTTTTGCAAGCTTCGAATGCTGCTTTTTGAGCTTCAGTCCAGTCAATAGTAATATTTGGTTTCCCTTTTTTGGTGCCTTTTAGCATGTCATTAAGTGGGGCCTGAATATGTGCAGCATGCGGTACATTTCTTCTATAGTAATTTAATAAACCAAGGAAACGTTGGAGTTCTTTTACAGTTTTTGGCAACTCATACTTTAAAATTGGCTCAACACGTTCAGGCTGAAGCTTAATACCGTTTTTGTTAACCAAATAACCTAAAAAGGATAATTCGGGAACACCAAAGACGCATTTCTTTAAATTAATTCTAATCCCATAAGCAGAAAGTCTTTTAAAAACACATTCGAGGTGTGCTTGGTGTTCTTCCTCAGAACTGCTTGCAATTAAAATATCGTCAAGATAATCAAAAACAAAATCAAAACCGTGCAACACTTCGTTTATAAATCTTTGAAAAGTTTGGGCTGCGTTGGACAACCCGAAAGGCATATATAAAAACTCAAATAACCCGAATGGTGTAGTAATTGCAGTTTTTGGAATATCATCTGGGTGAACTGGGATTTGGTGATATGCCCTAACTAAGTCCACTTTAGAAAAAATAACTTTCCCATGTAATTGGCTTGAAAAATCCTGCAAGTGCGGAATAGGGTAGCGGTCTGGTATTGTTATTCGATTTAGGGCTCTGTAGTCACCAGTAGGGCGAAAATCTTTACCAGAGTCTTTCGGGACAAGGTGCAATGGGCTAGACCAGTTAGATGTGCTTGGTCTGCATATCCCTTGCTCTAACATATATTCAAATTCACGTTTAGCTGCAGCTAATTTTGCTGGGTGCAGTCTACGCGGGCGTGCAAAGACAGGTTGCCCTTTGGTTATAATTCTGTGCACCGTATTATGTTTTACCTCTTTCAATTTTGGGTATGGGCGTACAACATCACTGTATTTTTCTAAGATATTTTTATATGCCAAATTGTTTGCGATTAATGTAACTTGTGGAATATTGTCTGTTGATTTTGTCCCGCTGCTTTTCAATTTAGTGAGTGGATCTCTGAGACACCCCTGTTTAAGATCAATTAACAGACCATAGTGGCGTAAAAAATCAGCACCTATTATAGGCTTGCTAATGTCTGCTAGAACAAATGGCCACTGAAATTTACGACGTAAATTTAAACTTAAATTTATCACTTTAATGCCATATGTTTTGATGGTAGATCCATTTGCTGAGTATAAATTGATGACATTGTCTGATTTGGGAATTTGTTTGTGATATGGTAACACACAAACATCGCTACCACTATCCACTAGATAAAAAAGTTTTGATAATGGGTCATAAACAAAAAGGCGACTTTTGTTATTCGGCTGGAAATCGCATTGCGCCACATGCGATTTCTGCTCTAGTTTTTTTCCTGATGTTTGAATTTGCATGGGGATTTGCAACGCCTGGCGGATTCCCCGAATTTAAAATGGTACCAGCACTGGTCATGCGGACCTCTGTTTCTTGGTGTTTTTGAGCGTGATCGCCTGGACGCAGATCTATTACGAAAATTATCTTGCCGCTCACGGCTTCGTGAAAGATGCTCAACCTGTTTAGTGAGTTCTGCAATTTGAGCACGTAACTCACTGTAATCTGAAAGTGGAGTTTTTGAGCAATGCACCTCATCGATACTTGCACCAGCAGTATCGTGAATTTTATCGGCCATTAAGGCCAATTTATCAAGGCTATCTTCCGATACGGAAAGGATAGCTTGCGCCTGAGTGGGTAGACGCTGTAGCCAGAGCGTTTTTAAAAAATCTTCACCCAAAGTTTTTCCTGCGAGTTGTCTCATTTTGCGCAACAAATGTGAAGGCTTGTCATCACCTAAAACTAATTCGGAAAGGACTGCTTTAATTTGTCTCTGTTGAGAGTCAGAAAAATCAGCAATAAGCCGTTTTTTTAGAGATTCATATTTATTATTCTCGGGAGGTGCTAACACTATATCACTAACATAATTTAAAATGTCGGAAGTTAGAGCGGAAATTACACAGTAATACTTAGTTGCATCTTGAGTGATGCCTGAAACAAAAAATTGTGCTTCTATATTAGCGAACCACAATATGGGATGTTTATCCCAAAAAGGTGGCAGCTTTAGGCCTACTTTATGAACCTGAAGTTCGGGCTGAACCGCGTCGTCTGGCATGGCAAAATGATAAAAAATATAAATCAAATTTTTAAGAAAAGCTCAAATAACCGATGTAAACAGAAATAATATGAGGTCTTACCTTGAAAACTTCAGGATCGCCGGTTACCGCATCCTCTTAGCAGCACATTTTGTAGACAGGCTTAACGTGGCAAAATAGTCCGCGACGATCGCAAATATCACCATAAACAAAAAATAAGATGCTGCGTGTACTTGCATCATAGATTTCAACAGTCTACGATATTTTGCTGATCGTCACTTCAAAATATATTAAGGATGGCACCAGATTGCATCGCTGCAGCGAAAATTCTCACGAGGGTCACCACTTCAGCTGTAAGTGTGACATGTCGATGAATTTATCACACTAAGCTGATCCATAAATAATGCAGCATAAAGCTGTTTACTCTGGAGCCAGAAGAACTACTAAGATTGTATACCTTATTACATTTAATAAAACAAAAATTAATTTACATATTGGAATTGATTACAGGGAGAAAAATGAGCAATTAGCGTGCGTCGAACAAGCACGAGTTCCGAAGCGAAGTAAATACGAATGCATTCAGTTCAGTTCAGGCAACGCCGTGGCGGTTGCCGTTAGAGTTAAATTAGCAGTTCGCAAATGTTCGTTCCTGCACCATGGAGTTAGCAGTTTGGTGCGTTCAGTAGGGGACACTGCAGTAGAAACTTTATTTTCAATAGGTATTCGTGCTAGGTAAACGTTAAGAACGTCCAAAAATTTCATGGCAATCGGAGTATATTTACGAAAGTTAGAAAGCGACCAGACAGACAAACAAACCGAAAGCATAATAACTTTTCAACTTTGTTCGAAAGTGATAAAAAATCGAGCCAAAAATATATTAATCAGTAGTTTTATTTTCCGCCTTTTCCCCCACAAAAAATTTTTTCCATTGATAATTATGAGTTTTGAATAAAAATATTCATTTGTATGTAACTTATAATTTATTAATTAATATAAGTAAAAAATATTTCTGATTCATTTTAAATATGACTTCATTATTTATCTCGCTCCATTAGCTACTGATATTCATACCCCTTGTATTTTTAACGACTGCTATAAAGTACCTGTTTTATTTCAACTATGACGTCACATTTTCATAAGTGAACCATTTTATTAAAAATATAATTCTTTTTCATTCTTTTTACTTCTAATTTATGTCGCCATATTTTACACAAAAATTCCCATTAACTAAACAAATATCCTTGTTAAATATATTATAAAAAATACACCTTTTATTTTTATTTCAAACATGACGTCATATTTATTTTCTTTTAAATTATTTTATTATAGTTTTTCGCGTGGAAGTTTTTTATTAAAAATTCAATACCGCTGAAAAATTATTATTCCAATTTTTTATTTTCTTGGAAACAGGAAAGAAAAATGGTTAAATTTTATTTGAAAAATGCCTATTGATTTTGTATGAAAAATAATTAAATTTTGAATTATTAAGGAAAATATTTGAATCAAATAAATAAAAATTAGCCTATGTTCATTACACTCGTATAATCTATCCATATGCAAAGATTCAAAGACATTAATCCATCCGTTTTGAAGCCAAGTTCATTCCAATTTTTCGGACACACTTTCACATTTATAATATATATAAGGATAAGGATAAGCAAAGAAAAAAATTGCAAAGAGATACTTCTGTCAACCAGTCTATCATTTTTTTCAGCAGTTATCCTGCTAGTACTTTTACTTAAAGTAGTTGTGACTATCGTTTTGTGATACTCTGTATAAAGATGTGAACTGCACCGTGTATAAAATTTATACATACATACAATACGTATGAAGTTTAGTACTGGCCACTTCCACAAATATTCACACACACACACACACAAATCTATTGATACACAGAAAGCCCCTCCCCCAGAATAATGCTTGTCTCGGGGTCCCCCAGTCGGACCCTGAACGTGAGAATAACTAAATTGAAAAAAGGATTCCAAAAAACAAACAGTGCACTAAGAACGGGCAATTTAATAACAATTTATGGTGCAAAAACTTGAAGGAACCCTGTAACGAATCCCAAGGTGCCAGGTGCTTAACTGGCAAGTAGTTGGATATAAAGATATTTTTAGGAGTTTATTCAAAATTAATAATAGCTAAAATTTAAGATTTTTTTTTTTTTTTCTTTTTTCATACAGTAGTTGGAGGACCAGGACCTTAGATGTTGTTAAGAAAAAAAATAGTAAATCTGACCATTTTTAAAGGAAACTATAATAGCGGGTCCAGAAGGAGTCAGTTAAAAAAAGTGTCCTAACATGAAAACATGTTAACCCCTTGAGGGTATGCCTATGAAACCATTTAATTTTAATTACCTAAGGCCACATTGATATCAAAATTTTAGTAAAATATTTTTTTCGTTTTATTATATGCGTGAAATATAGCTTTTTCATATTTACAAATATATTTGTTTTCAAATTCCTGTGTCATTCACAAGGGCGGCGCCAGAGGGGGGGCCAGGGGGGCATATGCCCCCCCGTCGGGCATACCTGGCCCTCCCATCGGGGCCAAAATTCAATGTCATTGGGGAAAATATTTTAACGTTTGAATTTCAGCCCAGTCGGGTTAAATCAAAATATAGAGCTTTTTTTTTTTTTTTTTTTTTTCCAAAGTCGGATTGATTAAACTCTTTTGGATATGAGTCGGTTTCTGACTGAAATTCGAGTTCAGATAAACCCGATTTTTTTTTTAAATCATACTTTTTTTTAATTAAAAATCTACATGGATTACTACACAGGATGATACATGAATGACTCTGTACATGCTTATTTTTCAACATAAAAAAGATAAGATTTATACTGTAATTATAATCATGTATTATTACTTTTTAACTACATTAAATTGTGGATGAATTTTCGCTGATTGTGGATTTACGGTCGGTTTGACATGAAGAATTTTTGGTTCGGTTAAGAGTACGCAAACGAAAATTATTTTGTCAGGGTTGTCTTGGATGCCAAGTAGAATACTGCATCGGGTCGGGCAAACTGAATCTGACCCGACTCGCAATCTGGACCGAATCGGGTTGAGCCCAATCTTTGTTCGTTGCGAGTCGGATTCCAGTTTGATTAAATTTAATAGTTTCAGGTTCAGGTTGGATGTTGGCACTTATGGTTCTTGATTCGAGATAAATCCAACTCTCATAAGAATTTACAAAATTTATTTTACTATGAAAAACTGTATATTGAATATTAATGAGTTTATCTATGCTGATTTTTAACTTAAAAGTTAAAACTGATACTAAAGGTACAATTTTTTACATAACTGCATTACAATATGTATATATTTTTTCATCAGTTACGGTTGGGGTCTGGTTGATGTTGAAATATTTTGGGTTCAGGCGTTCAGGTCATAATGTGATGGTGTTGAACTCGAGTTTCTTGTAGAGTTCTGCATTCACCTCGGGAAACTAAACCCAACTCGACAGGCAGTTTGAGTCGGATCTGGCTAAAGTTAATATTTTTTCGGATTGACTTCTATTTTTCGAGTCGGATTGATTTTAATTGTTTTAGCATATAGGTTCGATTCTACCTGATTTCTCAAAAGTATCTCCGAAACATATTTTTAAATGAAAAATTATATTATCCGGGTGTCAATGAGTGCATGTACAGATATATTGATTTTTCTACATAAAAAATATAATTTATACTAGTGGTATTATTGTAGGCTACTTTTCCATTATTGCTTTACAAGATGGAAGTTTGTTTTTCATTTCGAGTTGGGATTATGTTCGGATAGAATACTGTTGGTTTTAGGTCGGAGTTTGTTGAGTTCGGGGTCATCTAATTTTTTAAAACTAGTTCAGGTTGAAATGGATATAAAATTAACTAGTTTAAGTCCGGTATAACTGAATCTGTTGAGGGCTCTATGCTCGAAAAATAATCCGTGGATTCAGCTTCTTTTCCCCTTGATTATATTCCGTAAAAACAAAAAAAATTGCACTTTAACTTTTCCATTTCTACTCCCCCCCTTAAAAAATACAGTAAAAAACACCAATTACCTAAAATACTCGCACCTACAGCAGCATGTTCTGGCAGCTGTGCTGCTTAGTACTTTTTCGTATTTAAAAAAGTAATTTATAAATCCCTTTTATCTAAAAATACGTAAAAATCAGAAAACGAAGATCAAAAATTTCAAAAAATCTCCAGTCAGAAGAAAGAAATTGCTTAAAATAATAGAAAACCTCTTCAAATCACACGAAGCATTGTCGAGACGGACTCGGCGAGAAATTTTGGCATACGCAGACCACAGCTAGACCTCCTGCGTAACTCGCGGTTCGGATCAGCGATATATTTTTAACTAGCAGCCTTCGCCCGCTACGCTGGTCAGTTTTTTTAAAGAAACTTTGAATCAAACGAAATTTTTATATCATAGTAATTTTTAGTTTTATATCGTATTTTAGACTATCTGTCATCGGTGAAAAGTCAGTCATCTAAACGGAAAGTTCAGTGTTAGTCACCAATGAATGACGTAGCGCTCAACATGTTAACAATTTTAATCACATAAAAATTCATTCAGCGGAACCTTTAAATTAAAGCCAACCTTTTGTAATTGTGTTCATCTGATTTAAAACATCTCCATAAGTATTCAATTAAACAACGTAGAATGCTATATTTCACTTGTTACAAAATTTCTGAATAATTATCCAACTAACAATGTAAGTTCCATTAAAATCTATCTAGTAGAACTTAAGTTATAAGCGTCCGGAGTGAAATTTCACTTTGCGTTTTATATATATTGAGATAATTAAATGTAGCTTACATAATCACGTTAACTGATTATAGAACTCACTTTCAAAATTTTAGGTTCAATAGATTTTTTTGTACGATAATTAATACGAAATCCAGACTTTCTTTTATATATATAGGTTGAAAATTACCGCTTTTTTGCGCCGAAGACATCGCCAAATCAAAAAAATATATGGTATCTCACGAACTACTGAACTTAAAAGAATTTGCTTAATATCATTCGATGCAGCATGAAAAAATACACTAAAATATGGTATCAGTTAAAAAATAACTACAAAATCTGATCTATATACATAAGGATTGAAAATTTCAGGTTTTTGCGCCGAAGTCATCGCCAAATTAGGAAAATATGAAGTAGCTCACGAACTACTGGATTTAAAAGAATTTACTTAGTAACATTCAATTCAGCATGAGAAAATACACTAAAATATGTTATCAGATGAAAAATAACTTCAAAAGCCCATTTTTCAGGAATTTTTTAAAAGTTCGTTCTTTTTTTTACCCCCCTTAGGGGTGGAATTTTCGAAAATCCCTTCTTAGAGGCACTCGATGTTATTAGAAGTATTTTTACCCTAATTTTCAAGATTTTTGGTTCGGTAGATTTTTTTGTGCTGTGATTAATACGAAATCCAAACTTTCTTTTATATATATAGATTATTTATTTAAATTAAGATCCGCCTCTGGTGACCAATTTGGTCTCCCTTAAATTTATGCTAAGCTTTGAAATATTTTACTTTTATTCATAATTTTATTTACTTGTGTAGTTTTACTAAATCTGCAGATTATGATTGAGAAATGAACAAATCTATGCGATCAAGGCAACATTTAGGGGAATATTCTGTTAATATTTTGTTCTGGTTGGCGCGATTAGCGAAGAAATCCCAAAATAGCGCCGAAAAACCATTTTTCATTTGTTAATTTAATGAAAAAAAGTGTTTTGAAAAAGATATTAAACGAATCCCTGTGTGCGATTGCCAATCACACTTATCCACTTTTTTTTTTCTTTTTTTTATACTACTTTGCTATCCCGTCAATCAATTTCGCCAAATTATACAAATCGCCAAACTAATAGCCCAATTATACATATTGACGTAATTTTTATTTTAAATAACGAAAAAAACAAATAATTAGTAGAATATTAAGAAAAATATTAATAAAAAGTCGAAATAAAAACCATTTAATGACATTTTAAACACATGAATCGTATTTAATGTCATTGAATGCGACATTCACGATCATCCATTATTAGCATTTAATCTGATAGTTTGGGGATATTTTTTTGGTGGACGGGATAACCTAGTAGTACCTTTTTTTTATTAGAATGAATGATAAATTAATTGCAAATATTTTTTCATGACAATGATTTTTCCTTCACATTCAAAAAATTTCTTTTTTAGTGATGGTAAAATAACTGCAGATGAAAAAGATATAATAGTAAGGCTAAAACTCAGATTTAATGACTGCTTGGCATATGACTTGGCGGAGGCTCAATAAGTACGCTAATTCCAGATAGAGTGTAAAGAAACAATTGGTACCATTTGATTATTCCATCGATCAATTTCGCCAAATTATACAAATGGATATAATTTTTATTTTAAATAACCAAAGAATTAAAAAATTACTAAAATATTAATAGAAATAGAGATAAAACATCGGATTAAAATTAGTTGACGACGTAACAATTATGCAAAACATATTTAATGTCAAAAGAATGTGATATTTACGATCATCCATTATTGACATTTAAACTTATACTTTGGCGACAGTTTTTTGGTCGATGGGAGATGGGAGATCAATATTGCCAAATAATGTAAACAAATTATATAAACAATAATATTGCCAATAATATTTAGGTGCAGATGTCATCTACGGATCACGTTGGCACGATTACAACAAAATTGCGATTTTATGCCTCACGTGGTAATCCAGTAATAGTCGTTTATTTATCAGTAAACTATTTCATTATTTTTCTTTTCTATTTTAAAATTATACAAATTGTTTTGTTCCATAATTACTAAGACTTAATTTATTTATTATTACTATTTCAGATTACATTTTCTTGGCAACGGGAAAGAAAAATGGTTATTTTTTATCGGAAAAATTTTAATTGATTCTGTATGAAAAATAATGAAATTTTGAATTATTAAGAAAAATATTTGTATAAATCAATTAAAAATTAGCCTATGTTCACCGGAAATAGTGTAGCTTTCCAACGGTGAAAGAATTTTTCAAATCCGTCAAGTAGTTTCGGAGCCTATTCAATTCAAACAAACAAACAATCAAATCTTTCCTCTTTATAATATTAGTATAGATTGCAGGTCGCTTTTCGCTGTTATTAAAATAATGCACTTTAAGATTCTCAACTAGTATTTTACAAGTTTTCACTTCATTTACATTTCTCTTCGGAATATTGTATTTAAGCTCTTTGTTTCAGATTTGAATCAAAATTTGGAATATCACGCTTTCTACACTCGATCGATATACATTCTAAAACAAAATGGATGTTTTTCCCATTGTTTTCATTATTACAGCTATAGACCCCTTGCACGTGACGTCACATGCTTCATCTGGCGCCCAAACATAAGGCAAATGTGGTGTTTTCACATTTATAAAAATAGTAATTTGCGCTTCATTTTTTAAGTATTTAGAAAAATAATGCAAGAATAAGAAAAATCAAAATTAAACAGAAAGACCACAGTTGCTTTAAACGGCAAACGGGGAGTTATGATGGTTTGTTTGGGCTCCAGATTATGGCGTCATGTGCACCAGATAAGAGGAACAGCCGCTGTCGTGACGTCAATGCAAGGGGTCTATAGCTAAAAAATCTGCTTTGATTAAAATTATGAAAAAAGTAAAACGTGATATTTATAAAGTCATAAAAGTTACGCATTTCAAAAACTGTAGTTGTATTTAGTACAGCAACGTGTTCAGATTTAACGAAAAAGGATATGGAAGAAATTTCAATTTTATACAGGTTTTGTTCTAGCCAAGTATGTTGTTTCTTTATACTCGTATTCTTATTTAGATTTCAATTTAACGATGTTTAAACTGCAAAGAACAGCTGCGGTTCACCAAAAGGAAATGCATGCCTATCTGTTTTGAGTAGTTTTCAAATTCTGTTCTGCAAGTTAATATAAAACAAACTTTTCGACTGCTGGAATGATAAAGAGATCGATGAATATGTTGTCTAGCTTCAGCAAACGTATTCTTGCTGATTGGTTGTAAAAAGAACCTTTATACATCTCAATGTTGCTGTGGGAATTACTAGAAAAACATCTGCTCTGATAGGCTTGAAGGATATTTCAGAGTTACATAAGGTGCAGTACCCTATTATCGACATCTGTCCATTGACCACAGATATAAGGAGCTATTTTTTTTCCCCTAATCTAGTATTTTTATTTAAAAATATCGAAATCTTCTATTTAATGCTTTTTTTTTTTTTTTTTTTTTTTTTTTTTTTTTTTTTTTACAAAAATTATATAATTAATCATACAGTAACTGTAAAAACAATGCTACAATGACCTTTTAAAGAATGAATCTGACTATAAAACAATGAAATTTATGACTTTGCAAATTTTGCATTTGAATTATTATTTCTACTAATTATAAATACTTTATGAGTTCAATCTTTTTACGAATGTGTGAACTATAATATTTTTCTGCAGTACATAAAAAGTTTCAAGTCTTTCATACGAGTAAGTTCAAATGATTTCTTATTTCTTTGCGTTTGTATGCAATTTGATATTTTTACCCGAGTGCTTTAATTTTAAAACTTCTTTATACGCAGAATTCGTAATTTTGTTGATAATAACAATTAAACTTTTTAAAAAAATTATGTAATTTTTTCATTTGTATTTTTGCATTCAGTAATACATACAGTAGAGCACCGATTATTACGCCTCATATATTACGTACGACATGGATTAAACATTAATATTCCTGGGCCCAACATAAACAAGGTTTAAATGAAATTTCAGTTTTACAATTTTCGGAACTGCGAATTTTTAAACTTCTAAATATCGCACATTTTAAATTTTTACACAGTGACATAGAGAAAAAAATGCTCTTTTAAATGAAATTTGTTTGCAAACTTTATCACAATTTGTTTTATTAATATTTTAAAAGTTTTTATTACTTTTTTTGTCATCGTGTCAACAGAAGAATTCCATTTTTGGACATTAAATATGGACCAATCACAAAACAAATAAAATAAAGTAAGTTCCGGAATTCAACCAATAAAAAGATTCAGATCTGCTTCAGATTTTCCAGTTCTTCACCGAGATCAACAACTATTTTCGAAATAGTTAAAAAAAAAAAAAAAAAAAAAAAAGATTAATTCTTTTTGACCAGAACTCTTCGTGTAAAACAGTTTATAACCATATCGAAGTAAAATTTCATATTTTGTAGAAATAGAGTCAAGTCGGGTCGAGATTTTAACTTTTTTTTGGGGGGGGGGGGAGGGGGAAGGGGCTAATATATATAATACTTGCTAGACCATATAAGCAGGACAACTTTTTAAATTTTAAGCCGACAGGAACATTAATTTATTTTGTATGAACTGGGTCCTTGAAATTTTTGCCCACGCAATTTTTAGGACCTGGCCCAGCACGCGGGGACCTCTAATATATGTTATGAACTTGGCCCCCCTGTCGGGGATACAGTGCCCCCACGTCGAGCAAATTCTGGCGCCGCCCTTGGTCATTCATTCATTCATTTTAACATTTTCGCAATGGAAATGCTCTGCGCCGGAAAGTGTTAAAACGTCTTAGTACTTAGCGCTTTAGATTTTCAAATAGTTAAAATTAAGCATAGGATATGAATTATCCGTTGGAATAATATTTTAAAGAAATGCTCAAAATATTAAATAAATGTATGAAAAAGGGCCCTAGGGCCAGGGGTGTAGTCGGAAAAAATAAATAAATAAATAATAAAATAAAACACAGGATATACACTCAAAGCAGACGGTATATCCTAGAGCGTGTAGACTATAACTTTCTTGAGAAATAGAGGATATACGGTGTTCATTTAAAAAATCCAAAAAGGGATACGGCACATCACTGCCTAGGGCCCCAACTTTCCTGGTGTTGGTCCAGGAAGAATTGTAAAAACTCAACTTTAAAATTATGTGCTGAAATGGTGACAAAATTAAAGGCTTGAGACACAAAAAGTTTAAGGGGCCTTGGACAGGGTCCTACGGTTCCGTTGGGATCCCCAGTGTCTTACATGGAATGTAGAAACCTGAGAATGACTTTCGAAAAAGGATCCCAAAAATGAAGATTCGATTAAATGGAAGCATTTTATCAACAATTTATTTGCACAAAAATTTAAAGGAACACCAAGGGTCCAGGGCCATAACTGGAAAGTAGAAAGGCGAGAATAACTAAATGGAGATGTGTGTGTTTTAATTTATATTCTATGTCGATGGAATAGTAAAATCTAATCATCGTTCTTCCATCATCCAAGGCTGCCTTACAGATAGCTGATGACTTTTCCCAACTCGTTTATTATAATAAACCCAATTAAAATTGGAAACCCACATATCGGCAGGAATGGCTCAGTAATTAGAGCAACAGCCTTGTATGCTATGGTCTCAGGTTCGATTCCTAGCTCTAGCTAAGTTTTCACTCCAGTTGGGTTTATTTTATTTATTGCATGCATGCCTTTTTAATATTTGTGTGTACTTTTAAATAAAGAAAAGCTCTCCAAAGTGAAGAAGTTTGGATAAAAAGGAGACAAGTTATTAAGAATATTGTGCATAAAAACTTAAAGGAGTGCATGGGACTCCGGCTTTTAAAAATTAAAAATCTGAGCCTCAGGTGCATTAGGACCTGTCTTGGACTATCCTTATTTAAATTTTCAGACCTCTACGAGCGGTAGATTACACTAACTACACTCAAGCAAGCAGAGCGATGTGTTTTTACTTACCCATCATACGTAGTATAGGGTAAGTCTTGCAATCGTTTTGAAAATCGAAATTTTTTTTTTGACGGATTTACACATTTTAGATAGTAGAGATTCCGAAAAACATATTTTTAGAAAAAAAAATTGCCGTCCGTCTGTCTGTCTGTAAACGCTCTATCTTCCGAACAAATTGAGATTGAGACTTGAAATTTTGTATGTAGTTAGTATGTAAGAATGGGAGGAACCCTATTTAATATCAGCAACCTCGATTATCCGGAACTAGTTTTTTCGGACTCTCGAAAAATTCGTTCTGATGAAAGGTACGTAAAAATTTTAGAATTTTTTTGTTCTAAGAAATGGACGTAAAAGGCAATAAAATAACACACATTTTGCATATAGAACGAAGTCGATCGGATTATTAGTTGCCGAGATATTTGTAATCCTGCTTTTCACATTCTTCGAATTTTCATGACCCTGTATTTCATTCAAATTTCAATTCAGAGGTATATTTCAATTGAAAATGAGACGCTTAATCCGACGCAGTTAATTGTTAGTTAATAGAATTATTATTTTTGAAGTTATAAGGATGTTTCTTTCACGCAGTTCGGTACTACTTGAGTAGTTTGGCGTTTTATATAATTTGTCGAAACTGGTACATCAGCAGCTCTTTAATATAGCATTACTATGTATATTAACAATATTTAAATTTTATTTATGAATTGCAATCCATTGTATAAATAGTTTTCACATGTTTTATTTTCATATACATATCCATGATGGGTAAGTATTTACGGTGGCCCCCAACGACTAGTTTTTTTTTTTTTTTTTTTTTTTTTTTTTTTTTTTTTTTTTAAATAGAGATTTTTTTAATTAAATTAGTAAAGCTGTTGCTTCAGATAGGGAACATCAACTTCAACTTCAAAAAACGCATTTTTATTTTGATCTCGCTTTATCAGGATTCACAGGCTTCAAGGACTTGTAAGAACCTTTTACAAGAATTTTCGTAATATAATATTTTCCTTTTTAAATGAAAAGAAAATTCTATCTTGAGAGTTTGAGATATAGCAACCTGTATTTTAAGAAATGTATGGTACTAGAACAATTAAAATCTAAATCCATTGATAAGTTGCCCGCACCCTATTAGTATATATATATAAAAAAATTACAATCCTCAGCTTTTTGGGGGTACGTTCGTAATTATATAAATACATAGCACCTAGTCGTCGCAGGCCCGTAGCCAGGATTTTCTTTCGGGAGGGGCTCAATCTTGGAATTTTTTTTTTATCTGATAGTAGTAATGGGCATAGTTTAGAGCGTAAATAAAACAATAAACAAGCCTTAACCTATGATATAATCTGCATAATATACTTGCCCATTCCAAAAATTCTTATTTTTTCGATTTCTATTATAATTTTTGGATTCAAAGAGTTCTGTCAGTAACGTTCGAAAACAAAAAATGTTTTTAAGAAAATCTGCAAAAAAGCACAAACTGACAATTTTTGTGATGAACTTATATACCCTTATAAGAATTTTTTTTTAAATATCCAAAAGCAAGCTAGTAATTTTAATGGATTTAAAATGCAGGATTAATAATAGCGTATTGCATTGCAGGTGCGGGGTCTTAAAATGATTCATCTGTAGATAAAATGAATTATGCGTATTACCTTTTTCCAAGAAAAAAATATTTCAAATTACAGCTGATCGTAAAAATTATATTTATATTTCACATTCTTTGATTACAAAAGTTATAAATGCAGTATTCTTGATATAATACATTTACTTGTGCACAGAAGTAATCTTCGTGATTTCTTCGCAGCCAGTAAGCTGATTACTTTATCAGGATCTACTGTAATGTCCCAACGAATGCTCGGTTTCTCATCAGTTGTTGGTAGGTGTTGGATTTGAACCCAGCCTAATCGTTCGGAGTTTGCCATAATTTTCTCCGAACCTGGGATTTAATTGCATAGTTACGGCTAGGTTCTCTTTCCACGACTCCAATGGAAGGCACCCTACATCTCTTCGAACCTGTATTCCACGTGTAAATAACTGGCCGTCATAAACAACGCCAACAGTAGTCTCTTATCAGCCATAGTGCTTAGAGGCAAAATTTTAATTTTCTAATTGTTGAAAAAGACCTTTCAGCCTTGGCTATTTTTACCAGAATGATAGCCAAAATTGTCAGCAAGTGTTTCATCATATTGCAATGCATTGTATTACAGTACTCTAAAATTTTTAGGACCTCTGTATTTCTATCAACATTACGAGCTCTCTCGCACCATACTTCATATTCTATTTTCACTTATAAAATTATCACCTTATTTTTGAAATATTGAGAGCGATTCTCTAATTTGTTTGCTTATTCTGGAAAAGCACATCCTGAAAGGAAAGTGTTTGAAAATCTGTTAAAATGTCGTCATTTGAAATGAATCTGTCATTCAAATTTTTAAGAGACTCTCAACACAGGGAATGCAGACTGCGGCCTTATAATTCTCAGTGGATGTAATTTCGTGGTTTGTGTGTATAGTCTGTCTAAATTTTGATCTTGGGTTTTTTATTTCAGTTTGAAAGATGTTTTTCTAAATTTTGATGTAGAATTAAATGTCTCACAAAAGATTTCCATCATATTTTATTTTCTCTATGTTTTCTAAAATAATTAGGACATCTTTAGCATGATTTACAGCCGAAATTGAGTCACAAGATTTTTCATGAAAGATGAGCTGACAATGGCTTTGTCAAACCGAAAAGCTAGTCACAAACAAATAGGCTTGTGAAAAAAGCACTCTTTTCCGTTCCATGACTGCCGAGAAAGGTTCATAGCTGGGTGAACAAATATTTTATGTGTTTTCCGAAATATTTTTTAAGCTGATGCAAATTCATTCAAACAGCTTGGCAAAGTTACCATATTTTCATAACTTTCTATAAATCAAAGGCAAAGAATTAATTTTCTTTTGTTTTCTGGAGCATAAGATGAAATTGGTTGCTGAAGGATCAAATTTACTTTATGGTGATTTTTAAAAAAATTGTCAGTTCGTTAACTGTTCCATGAGAGATTTGGATAGCAGAAATCATCATGTGTTTTTGGACAATGTATGGTTTAAATAGTGTCTTGCAAATTGGAGGTATCTGATTTCGAGACACTTCTGATGTAGAATCTGATACTTTCTGAATTGTAGATTGGATCCCACTAATTTGTCCAACCATATTAGTTTCTCTGCCATACGCCTCTGTGACGCATTTAGACATATCATTGCGTAGTTCATTACAACGTTGTGCTATTCCCCCTGTTATATTTTCGGCGGACAAATAATTTACTTGAATGAACCTAAAATAATTTTCCGAATTATTCGGTTTGTGCATTTTATAAATGCTAGTCCACATGCTAGCTCCAAAGGCAAAAGCTATTCTGTGCTTGAAATGTCTATAGTTTCATCAGTATTCAACGTAAAACTGATCGCTTTATTTATTTTGGTAATCAATTCTTCAGTGCCTATATCCCAGCAGATTTGAATGATTTCATTCTGAATGTCTGGACTGAAGTAAGAAGTAGTAATTCTATAGGCGTTTATAACGTTTCATTTCATCATCTCCAAGCTTTGCTATAAATCTTAAAAGAATTCTTTACCTACGGACTTTTTTGTTTGTTCTCTAACGTTAGAGGACCGGTAGTATGATTATCTGTTATCAGCATTTCTTGCTCGACACATAATAAGATTCTTAGAATATTAAATATTGCCTCCTAGAAAACTCTTTAGGAGACACTGCAAAACCGCCAAATAAATCCCTACTCAAGAGTATCCATTCTTCAGTTGATAATTCTACAAAAGACAAAGAAACTTTCCCACACAGACTACTCTTAGTCCAAGCCCGACAGCACAAAAATCTATGTTATCGAGGACATGAAAAAAAAAAAAAAAAAAAAAAAAAAAAAAAACTTTACTTTATGGAAGAGTATAGGAGAATCTAATGGCCCATATCTGCCGGAAGTGAAGTGGTACATAAAACAAAAATTAATACCACTAGTGTTTTATTCGCTGGTTTAATATTGCGTTTTCCTTACAATCAAAGATATGAAAGCATGGAAAACTGGGAGAAGGAAAAGATAATGATAAACCTACGACAGAGCCACTAATGGTATTTGGTATTCATTTTTGGCTCATGCACCCCTTCACTTCCGGCAGACAGGGATCATGAGATTCCCCCATTACTACTTTTCCATAAAATAAAGAGATTTTTTTTCTTATGCTCTATAACATAAGTTTTTTATGCTGGCGGCTTTTGGACTATCTGTGAACATTTTCTTTCTGATAAAGATTCGTATGCAAACAATTTAACTCAAATTTATCCAGTGAAGAGCCGGGAAACACACGCCGTTAAAACACCTTTGAAAGTTTGTTGATACCCTATCGTCTTTCTTCGCACCATTTTCGAAATTTCCTGTTACTAGTTTTCTTTTTTTAATAAAAGTTATATTTATAGTTAAAAGTTTTTTTAAATCATTATTTTTCACATCATTTTACATTACAGGGATTTATTACAGTTTTTGGCTTCTTTTTCTACAGAACTTTTTATAACTGATCGCTCTAAATATTTATTATATCACAATATAATGAGTATAGAGGAAATTAAGAAAGATCATAATACAAAAGTAAATTATCTTAATTTGACTCCTAAAGTTAAACTAGACGCCAAACATGTATAAAAAAATATTTTTTCAAAATCAAATTAATGACATGATACATGCATGACACTTATCGAATTTTAATGTGTATAAAGCGAAACTTCCGTTTATAACTTTAGCTGAATATATTTATATTTTACAGCTAAAAAACATATGTAGTTCTAATGTAATGGAAGAAAAAAAAAGAAAATTTTGACACTTTTTACTATTATTAGACGTAATTTAATTTTTTTAGCTTTCGGGGGGGGGCTTCAGCCCCCTTAGCCCCCTCCCTGGCTACGTGCCTGAGTCGTCGTTCAATCCGTCTTTCTGTTTGTATATAACAGAACAAAAACTACTCAACCGAATCGTTTGAAATTTAATTGTTGCATATAATAATTGTTGCATAATTCTGTCGAGTCGTTTGAAATTTTATGAAAATCGGATGTATAGTTTAATTTTAGGGACAATCAAAAGCATCCTGCTACATGGCAGTCAATAGGAAAAAAATAGTATCAAGTGAATATTAATAATGTTATATTCTTTCGAACATAATAGAATTGATATACAACTAAGTATATACTAAGAAATACATTCTGCACAATCTGTGGTAGAAAGACTATTTGTTATTAATTTACAGGACCACACAAAAGTATTCCATTACACAATGATATAGGGGGGAACACTATTTGGAGCGCGTTTTAATTATATTAAATTATCGCTCATTTTATGAAAATGATATACGTTTCTGAGGTTTACTACAAATCACTTCCTGTATAATAGAAGGCAGATAGTATTTACAGGGACATACAAAGGATTTCGGCCACTCTACTGTATCCGATGTACTATATACACTATATGGCGAAGGGTGACCGGCCACTTGCAATTTTAGATATTTTGTTGAATGTCTAGTAAAATACATGAGGAAATATCCTGAAACTCTAATTGTGTAAATATAATAGTACAGGTCATACATTTCCGTGAAGATTTTTTTCCGAAACTCCATAGGGGACCGCCAACAAATTGGAATAGAAGGAATATCTTTTGGATAACCCTGTCATAACTAATGTAGCAAAAGCGTTCAAACTGTACATTATGATTAAGTGGCTTATTGTAATAATCTCTGTTCATTTTTATGTAGATAGCACGTATATTCGTAAAGAAATTAAGGTTTTTTATAAAAGCAGTCCCAAATTTTTCCAAGTTGTTTTGCTTATAATTTGCAAAGCTCTTAACAGAAAATAGTTATTTTCTGAAAATATGACAAAGAACATTGTACGCAATACCCTGTAATCAGAATAAAAAAATAATAAAAATTGTATTAAAATTAGCAGGTTTACCAAATAATTTTTCACTGCACATACGTCAAAGATATCAAAATTTCATTTGCATATTGTATTAGCTAAATGTATAAAGCAACTTTTTAAAAGTCTCAAAAATATAGCTTGAAAATTCTGAAAATATTCGTCCATAGAATAAGCTCAAAATCCGTTGTTCCCAAAATAAACCCCCCCCCCCCCAAAAAAAAAAAAAAAAGAGAGAGAGAGAGAGAGAGAGAGAGAGAGAGAGAGAGAGAGAGAGAGAGGTTTTATCCAAATATAGTAGTACGCAGTAATGACAATCTCCCCCCCCCCCCCCAAAAAAAAATCTTCATTCTTTAACATTGACCCCCCCCCCCCCTAAACAGAATATCAATTGTAAAATATATTCTACTTATAATCTACTGAACATTCAAAAGATTGTGAGTTGAGCATAGCGGAAGGAGTTCTTATTGCCCTTATCTAGAATTTAAAGAAAGAAAACACAGGGACATTTCTGGAAATTCAATGTTGAAAAATTTAAAAGTGATATTTAAAAAAATCAAGATTGTTTGAACAGTAAAAAAAAAAAAAAAAAAAAAAAATTATTACGAATTCACCCCCCCCCCCAAAAAAAAATGTACTTTTTCTCAAATCCCCCCACCCCAAAAAAAAAAAAACTAAATTGTATGACGCATTTTGCGTCGCCAAACCCCTCTCTGGGCACCCCTGGTAGTACGTGCCATATTGTGTATTCTATATTGATACTAATCAATGAATATATGGATACAACCCCTCATCTTTTTGCTTCATTTTGGGAATAACGGATTTTGGCTTTATTCTATGGACGATCCCTTTCATAATTTTCAAGCTATGTTCTTGAGACTTTTACAAAAGTTGCTCTATACATTTAGTAACATAATATGCAAATGAAATTTTTGATATTTTTGACGCATGTGCAGTGAAAATTTATTTAGTAAATCTGCTCATTTTTTATAAAAGTTTGATTATTTTTTAATTCTGATTACAGGGTATTGTGCACAACGTTGCTTATCATATTTTCAGAAAATAATATTTTATATTAAGAACTCTGCAAATCATAAGCAAAAAACTTGGAAAAATTTAAGACTATTTTTATAAAAACGTTAATTTCGCTATGAGTATACATGTTATCTATATAAAAATGACCAACAGTTTATTACAATAGGCCACTTAATCATAATCTACAGTTTGAACGCTTAAGCTACATTAGTTCTTACAGGGTTATGAAAAAGATATTCGTTCTTTTTCAATTTGTTGACGGTCCCCTATGGTGTTTCAGAAAAAATATTCACGGAAATCTGACCTGCATCATTATATTTATACACTGAGAGTTTAAGGATAATTTTTCAGGACAGAGATCTTATAATGGTTCTGTTTTCACTTTTTAAGTACAAAACCCGAAAAACGCTAAAAATTGCATAAAAAAAAAATAAAATGTCTAATGAAAAAATTTCAAAATTGGGCTTCAAGTTGCAAAGCCACATATATAGTGGTATAATATTTCCAATCAAATTATGTAGTTGCACATTCAGCGGTCTCTTCAGAGCACCGTCGACACACTCAGAAAAAATTTTCTTTCTTTATTATTATAGAAGATCGCATTGAAAGTCGCAATAAAAATCGCTAAAACTCAAAAATAATAGGACAGAAAATTTACTATGTTAGGTTAAATGTTTGATATCAAAACGCTTTTATGAATTTAAAAAAAAAAAAAAAAAAAAAAAAAAAAAAAAAAATCAGCTAAAAATGAAAAAAACTTTTTTGAAAGTTGCATTAAAAATCCTGTTTAAAGTAGTTAGTTAAAAATTGCTAAATAATCAAGGGTCAATCCATTTCAAGTGGTCCAGCACTGGTCGCTCGACTATTTTTAAAAAATCTGAAATTTTTTGTGCAACAACCCTAACATGATGGAAGTTCAAAATGATTTTTTTATTTGTGCATGGCGGCCATCTTTGTTTCATCGTGTGCAGCGATTTTCTCAGATACTAGGATACACAAAATTGTAAATATCTCGTCTTCTATTTTCCCAATTGAAATGGCGTTTGCAGCATTTTGTTCAGAATACAATAGGCTAAATATACAGTGTAAGAAAATTTTTGAAAAATAAATTTTTACAGGTGAAATTTTAGCACAAAATCTACGATTTTTTCCAAAATCTATCCGTTTGCAAGAGGAAAATTTTCATGCAAGGGAAACTGTCAACTTTACACAATTTTTTCTACAAATAAGTCAAAGTGCGTGTACTCATACACCAAATCCCAGATCTGGGAGTTAATTTCTCTTTGCGAAAAAAATTCCGAAGTTCGTCAAAAATTTCAAAAATCGCACTTTTTAGGCTTTGATATCTCTGATGGGGCACGAGATAAAAATCTGAAATTTTGGCCTATGATAGTATCGTGTAGTAGCGTTATGTACAAAAAATTTCAAGAAGGAGATTTGACTACAAGCTGAGCTATGACATGGAAAATATGTGAAAACAATACTACCAAACTATTGTAAACCTACTATGTAATTGTTCAACAAGACTGTCAACCTTGCACAATTTTTTCTACAAATAGGTCAGAAGTGTGTGTACTCATACACCAAGTCCCAGATCTGGGAAATGATTTCTCTTTGCGAAAAAAATTCCGAAATTCGTCTAAAATTTCAAAAATCGCATTTTTTAGGCTTTGATACCTCTGGTGGAGCACGAGATAAAAATCTGAAATTCTGGCCTTTGATAGTATTGTGTAGTAGTGTTATGTACAAAAAATTTCAAGAAGGAGATTTGACTACAAGCTGAGATATGACATGGACAATATGTGAAAACAATACTGCCAAACTATTGTAACATACTATTTAATTGTTCATACCTCCAAAATTTTAAATTAATTATTTATGGTACAAAGTTAAAAGTTAGTTACAAACATCTTTTTCCAATGCTTCTGTGTGATTTAAACAATTCAGAATGTATGCTAAGCCAATGCACTATTTGTCCAGATGAACAAATCTACTAGAAATGCTATTGCAACAATTTTACTCGGAACACATTTCAGGAAAAGTAAATTACAGACAATGAATTGCAACTGATCGAGTTGACATGGCTTCAATTATTAAACGTAGAGAATTTCATTCAAGTTAACAAGGGATGACAAGACTTGGGGGGCTTCAAATAAAATTTTTAGAAAGAACAGCTTGATGGACTGATAACAGTAACTGGTCGAACTCATAACATCTCTCGTAAATATTGTTAAGCTCTTTGTTGAGCATATATAGTATTTTGTAAATTAAATGCTTATTATTTAACTGTTTTCAACAAACGATATTTTCTGTGTAAATATTGTAATAAAAGAGACTAATCTCATTTCTCCTAATGTACTCGTAATAGCATTTCTTAACATTTTTTTAATCACCGTATCTCAGCTTGTAGTCAAATCTCTTTCTTGAAATTTTTTGTACATAACACTAATACATAATACTATCAAAGGCCAGAATTTCAGATTTTTATCTCGTGCTCCACCAGAGATATCAAAGCCTAAAAAGTGCGATTTTTGAAATTTTTGACGAATTTCGGAATTTTTTTCGCAAAGAGAAATCAGCTCCCAGATCTGGGACTTGGTGTATGAGTACACGCACTTTTAACCTATTTGTAGAAAAAATTGTGCAAGGTTGACAGTCTTGTTGAACAATTACATAGTAGGTTTACAATAGTTTGACAGTATTGTTTTCACATATTTTCCATGTCATATCTCAGCTTGTAGTCAAATCTCCTTCTTGAAATTTTTTGCACATAACGCTACTACACAATATTATCACAGGCCAAAATTTCAGATTTTTATCTCGTGCCCCACCAGAGATATCAAAGCCTAAAAAGTGCGATTTTTGAAATTTTTGACGAATTTCGGAATTTTTTTCGCAAAGAGAAATTAACTCCCAGATCTGGGACTTGGTGTATGAGTACACGCACTTTTGACCTATTTGTAGAAAAAATTGTGTAAGGTTGACAGTTGCTCTTGCATGAAAATTTTCCTCTTGCAAACGGATAGATTTTGGTAAAAATCGTAAATTTTGTGCTAAAATTTCACCAGTAAAAATTTCTTTTTCAAAAATTTTCTTACACTGTATATTTAGCCTATTTTATTCTGAACAAAATGCTGCAAACCCCATTTCAATTGGGAAAATAGAAGACGAGATATTTACAATTTTGTGTATCCTAGTATCTGAGAAAATCGCTGCACACGATGAAACAAAGATGGCCGCCATGCACAAACAAAAAATAGTAAAATTAAAAGAACGGTCATTTTGAACTTCCGTCATGTTAGGATTGTTGTACAAAAAATTTCAGATGTTTTAAAAATGGTCGAGCGACCAAAAAAATATTTTCTGGACCACTTGAAATGGATTGACCCTCAAAAATTGCTGGAATCAAAATTTACTAAGAATCGTATTAAAATTGTTAAATATTCAAAAATCTCTGGGGTCAAAATTTACTATGATGGACAAAACATTGTAATCGAGTTTCTTTCATAAATGACAGAAATTCGATGCAGAATGCAGTAATCTAAAAAAAATTACAGCGAAATTAAAAATCGTTAAAAATCGAAAATTGAAATAAACAAAATTTTCTACATTAGGCTAAAAATTTTAACTGAATTCCTTTTACTAATGTCAAAAAATCGCCATGGTACTGAAAAAAAAATGCTAAAAAGTCGCATTAAAATCGCTATAATTTAAATACCGCGGTGAACAAAATTTACTATATTAAGCAAAAGGTTTGAAACTAAATTTCTTTACCTAATGTCCAAAAATCCCCTTGATACTTCATACTCGAGAAAACGCTAAAAAACGCATTAAGATCGCTATAAACATTGCACAGCTTCAAATAGAGTACAACCTCGAAAATCCGGCATCATTGGGACCGAGACTAAGCCGGATTTCTGAAAGTATATGAAAGATACTAACGATATCTTTAATAGTGCATTTAGTAAAAATTTAATTCATAACCAACTGATATTTATGGGATAAAAAAAAAAAACTTAATATTACAAAAAAGATTATTTTAATTAAAATTTTCTATGTTACAAGGGAAAACAAATCTAATAAAGAGGGGAAATTTTTTCTTCATGAGGGCTTCTTCTTTTTAACCTTTTGGGACGTTACATTTTGTATAAAACTGCATGATTTTTAACTTCTGTGTTTTTTTTTTTTTTTTTTTTTTTTTTTTTTTTTTTTTTTTTATGTTATAAACTGTCAACGATCCGATTTTATACTCTCAATACAATATTTTCACAAAGCATTTCTCACTTTCTTATCAAGTTCACTTTTTATACGACAGAGAAAGTTAAATGCTTTATTTTAAAGGCAACATTCCCTGATTTAGGAATAATAATAATAAAAAATTCCTTTGCACTAGTTCTAATAAATAAAAATTTCCAAAACTTCAAAGAAGAAAAGTACGTGTATTTATCCTACTGCACTTTGAGAATTTTTTGAAAGAAATTTCACAAAGTTGCTCTATAGATTTAACTAGCACATTATATCTTGATTGCATTCGCGCATTTGCAGTTAAATAATATTTAGCAAACCTGTTCATGTTTTATACAATTTTTATTATTTTTTAATTCTGATTACAGGGTTATTGTGTTATATTTTCTGAAAATAATATATTTTTTTTATATTAAGAACTCTGCAAATTATAAGCAAAAAACCCTGGAAAAATTTGAGATTGTTTTTTGAAAACCTTAATTTTTCTACGAGTATACATGCTATCCTCATAAGAATAAACACAATTTGTTACCATGAACCATTTAATCATAACATACAGTTTGAATGTTTTTACTACATTAGTTTTGACAGGGTTATGCAAAAGAAATTAGATCTTTTTCAATTTATTGACGTTTCCCTAAGGGGTTTTGGGGAAAAAAATCTTCAAGGAAATATATGACCCGTACTATTAAGTTTTCTCACCTGGAGTTTCTGGATAATTCCTCATGTATTTTTCTAAATATTTAACAGAACGTCTAAAATCGCAAGTGACCGGTCACATTTGACCATATAGTTTAGGTATGTTCATTTTTCTATTTAAATAAAAAAATTAATTATAAATACAATTTTGGTCATATAATGTACATATGTATGTTCATTTATCTACTTAAAAATTGAAATTATAGATATAATTGTGGGCTACTTTTCATAATTCCTTCAAATATGGATTGATTTTGTTTTATTTCGGGTTGAAGGTGCGTTTTTGGGTCAAGTTAAGGTAGATCATTTTTTTAGCGGTAGCATTGAAATTGAATTAATAAATATAATCTGACCAAAGAAAAACTCTAATCCACATACATGTACTATATAGAAATTACCAATTTGGCCTCTCTGTCGGGGAGAGTAACCCTTGATCCGCGCGGCCCACACAAAGAAAAAAAAAATTATTATAACGAACTTAATTTGGTACTGACAATAAAAGTAGTGTATATTTAAACTTCTTTGGCATTTTAAAAAACTAAATTCAACTTAATAAAATATTTTCTTTTTACAATGCAACTAAAACTAAACCCTTGTTTAAAGTTTAAACTAGATATTGTGCTAAGCGCATTTTGAAAGGAGGTCGCAAACTTGCAACACCGCCTTAGTCCGTTCCGCGTTTTTTCAACTAAGTCTTTAATTAATTTTGAAAGACACGGGATGCATATTGAGAGGCCTGCAAACAATTCGCGAATTCGATAGTATTTATGTTATTAATTCTAATAAAATTAAGTTTTTAACAATGTAACGTTAATATCTTTTATACTGCTATTGGATATTCCACTACACAAATATATCCTTAAAGATTGTTATCTAGGCTTTAAAGGCCGATGATGGAACATAGAATGCTCCGCCCCTTTCATTATGTATGTCCAAACTGTCCGTGTTTTTCAGGGTCAATATCTCGACTAAATATCGACAATTTTTTTCGAAAATCATTATCGACAATCTTTTTATACTCTATATTGCCATTGATTATGGGACACTTGCGATTTTAGACATTTTACTAAATATCTAGAAAAATACATGAGGAATCATCTCGAAACTCTTAGTGTATAAATATAATAGTATACATCATATATCTCCGTGAAGATTTTTTACCGAAACTCCATAGGGGACCGTCAACAAATTATAAAAGAATGAACATCTTTTGAATAACCCTGTCAAAACTAATGTAGCAAAAGCGCTCAAACTCTAGATTATGATTGAATGCCTTATTGTAATACACTGTGTTCATTTTTATGCAAATAGCATGCATACTTGCAGAGTAATTAAGGTTTTTATAAAAATGGCCCCAAATTTTTCTAAGTTTTTCCCTTATAATTTTCAGAGTTCTTAATATAAAATAATATTTTTTTTTTCAGAAAATATGACAAACAATATTGCACACAATACCCTGTAATCAGAATTAAAAAATAATAAAAATTGTATGAAAAATGAGTAGGTTTACTAAATTTTTTACTGCGCATGCGTCAAAGATATCAAAATTCCATTTGCATATTATGTTAGCTAAATGTCTAGAGCAACTTTTGTAAAAGTCTCAAAATTATGGCTTGAAAATTCTGAAAATAATCGTATATAGAAAAAGGACAAAATCCGTTGTTTCCAAAATGAAGCAAAAAAATGAGGGATTTTATCCAAAAGTAGTCGTAACATCCCGTATTGTGTATTCTATATTGACACTAATCAATGAATATATGGATACAACCCCTCTTGTTTTTGCTTCATTTTGAGAATAACGGATATGAAATTTTGATATCGTTGACGCATGCGCAGTAAAAAATTTAGTAAACCAACTCATTTTGTATACAATTTTCATTATTTTTTAATTCTGATTACAGGGTACTGTGTGCAATGTTGTTTGTCATATTTTCTGAAAAAAATATTATTTTATATTAAGAACTCTGAAAATTATAAGGAAAAAACTTGGAAAAATGTGGGTCCATTTTTATAAAAACCTTAATTACTCTGCGAGTATGCATGCTATTTGCATAAAAATGAACACATTGTATTACAATAAGGCATTCAATCATAATCTAGAGTTTGAGCGCTTTTGCTACATTAGTTTTGACAGGGTTATTCAAAAGATATTCATTCTTTTTTAATTTGTTGACGGTCCCCTATGGAGTTTCGGTAACAAATCTTCACGGAGATGTATGACGTATACTATTATATTTATACGCTAAGAGTTTCGAGATGATTCCTCATGTATTTTTCTAGATATTTAGTAAAATGTCTAAAATCGCAAGTGTCCAATAATTAATGGCAATATAGTGTACTTCTCTACGATAGGTGAGGTGCCTCTTCGATCCAGAACATTTACAAACTGTCAACAGATGGCGCCACATGCGCATCTCACAAGGACTCTAGGCAAGCTGTAATAGACTGCTGGTTCGGTGAGTCAGTGACTGTACTGCCGCCGCTTATGTAGCACGCAAGGAAAATCACCTTGTTCCGAGAGACAAAACGTGTCTCAAGTTATTTAGAAATGTATTCTATTTCTTTATAAGTTTAATTAAATTTATGTTTGTTTAAGTACGTGCTATTAATATTTATCCATATACACCGTACTTTTGTAAAAAACATCGACAAGATGAAAGATTAATTCAGATTGAGCAGCCGTGATATCCCATAACCACATGGTTGCTTCAAGTGTTGACCGGACAATTTTGAAAGACGCCTTCTGATATATCGTTCCTGGACAACTACAGCGATGAAAAAAAACGGTATGTGCCATTTTCTATGTTTCTTTGTGGTATTCTCTGGCCCAATTGTTATATTTACCAGTTATTTTAATTAAAAAATTTTCGAGCCCAAGCGTTCTTATTCAAAATTTTACTAAATTGTATATTTATTTATTTATTGCTCTATCAATATATGTATTTTTAATTCTGCGCTCACAATGCCTGATGATATTCCTGCCGATAATCCGACAGAAACGCTTGCTAGGGTAGCTGTTAAAATTCCTCCCTTATGGAAAAGTAATATTTCTGTTTGGTTTGTACAAGTTGAGGCAAATTTTGCCGTGGCGCAAGTAACGAACGACACTACTAAGTACAATTATTTATTATCTGCTATAGACACAGATACATTAAGTGCGGTATCTGATTTAATTCTTACGCCGCCTCCAAATGACAAATATAATGCTTTGAAACAGAGACTAATTCAGGAGTTTTCAGATTCGCAATCGCAGCAGATACGTAAATTACTCTCTGAACTTGTGCTAGGTGATAAAAAACCTTCCGTTTTACTGCGGCAAATGAAAGAATTAGCGCAAAGTTCCGTTACCGAAGAATTTTTGAAAGCTATTTGGTTAGAACGTTTGCCGACGCATACGCAAGCAATTTTGTCGGTTTCAAGCTCCGGATTACAGGAATTAGCAACCCTAGCTGACAAAATTAATGAAATTAAATCGGAATCGGCAGTGTATGCAGTTTCCAAACCCACCGAATCGCCGCGGAACGACCAAAACGCGATCTTAAATCTTCAAACACAAATTGAGCAATTGACACTGCAGGTTTCAGAGTTATCCAAAAATGTGTTTAGGCGATCGATGTCTCGCGGCCGATCGCATTACAGGGAAAGACGATACAGTAAAAATAGAGATTCCCAAAAATCGAGTCGTAAACAAAACGAATCAGACTTATGTTATTACCATCAGAAATTTGGTAGTGATGCTCGAAAGTGCCGCGAACCTTGTTCTTTTGATGAAATTAAAAAAAACTAGTGGCTGCTGCTAGGTCAACAAGCGAAAATACAGTTGGCGTAGCAGCATTAGAACAATGTAGGTTGCATGTGTTTGATAAAAATTCAGGGTTCAAATTTTTAATAGATAGTGGTAGTGATATTTCTTGTATCCCTGTACCAAAACAAGTAAACAAAAAGAATCCTTCTAATTATCTTTATGCTGCAAATAATTCCAAAATTCCTGTTTATGGTAACAAACTACTTGACCTAAATATCGGCTTGAGAAGGAGTTTTCGCTGGTCATTTGTTATTGCAAATGTCTCTTGCCCTATAATTGGAGCAGACTTTTTAAGAAATTTTGCTTTGCTTGTAGATTTGCACAAATTTCGATTAATTGACTCTGTAACTGGATTGTCCACTAAGGGTGAGCTTACTTGCTCAAAACAGTCCCAAATTAAACTAATTTCTGAAGACATGTCTTTTAAAACTATATTTGAGGAATTCCCAGAGCTCTTAAATCCCATACCAAATTTTAAAAAACCAACTTGCCATGATACAGTTCATCATATCGAAACTACAGGACCACCACTTTATTCCAAACCTCGCCGATTACATCCAAAAATTTTAAAGGAAGTTCAAAAAGAATTCCAATATCTTATGGATGAAGGTATATGTCGTCCTTCCAAATCCCCTTGGGCATCCCCTATTCACGTTGTACCAAAACCGGATGGTTCTTACAGAGTTTGCGGTGATTATCGACGTCTAAATTCAGTAACTCTTCCTGACCGTTATCCAATACCCCACATCCATGATCTTACCAATATTCTACATGGAAAGAAAATTTTTACAAAATTAGATATAGTCCGCGCTTATTTTCATATTCCAGTGCATGAAAAAGATATTCCTAAAACAGCGGTAATAACCCCTTTTGGAAGCTTCGAATTTCTATATTTAAATTTTGGACTTAAATGTGCAGCAAACACTTTCCAAAGATTTATTAATGAGGTTCTCTATGGTCTTCCATTTGCTATAGCTTATTTGGATGACATTCTAATTTTTTCCGAAACGGAATCGGAACATATAGACCATGTACGAGCTGTTCTAAGCAGACTCTCTAAATACGGACTTAACATAAATATATCCAAAAGTGTTTTTAAACAAGACAGCGTATCATTTTTAGGACACGAAATTTCTCTTGCTGGAATTCGACCATTACAAACTAAAGTTGAAATTATTAAGCAATATCCACGACCAAAAACTCTTTCTGAACTTCGTACATATATTGGCTTATTCAATTATTTTCGACGTTTTTGTCGCAATGCTGCAACTATCCTTGCACCCTTAACAGATTTGTTGCGTGGAGCTAAAAAGAAAGATTCAACTCCTATCGATTGGTCTGAAAATGCAATAAATTCTTTTGAAGCTTCAAGAAAGGCATTAACGGATGCAACTCTTGCATTTCCTAGCCATGACGGTCAATTAGCACTTCATTCTGATGCTAGTGATTTTGCTATTGGTGCTACACTAAGCTTAGAAACAGAGGAGGGTCTCAAACCACTCTCATTTTTTTCCAAACGTCTAAATGAAACACAATTAAAGTATTCTACCTTTGACAGAGAATTGTTAGCAATTTATGAGTCCGTTAAGCATTTTAGACACTTTTTGGAAGCCCGTCAATGTACAATCTTTACCGATCACAAGCCAATTGTTTTTGCCTTTAAAAAAAGAACAGATAATTACACTAACAGACAAAGTCGGTGGTTATCTTTTATATCTGAATTCACCACTGATATGGTATTTTTAAAAGGAAACCAAAATGATGCAGCCGATGCACTTTCCCGAATTAACGTAATACAAATGCCTACTCCATTAGATTACGATAAATTAAGTATGGAGCAAAAAGAGGATTCAGAACTTAGAGAAATTATGCAAAGCGGTCAATCCAGCTTAGAACTCAAATTAATTACCCTTCCAAATTCCACAACAGAAATTTATTGTGACATTTCTAGTGGCAAAGCACGTCCATATTTAACTCCAACTTTTAGAAAACAGGCATTTTGGAATTTACATGCACTTGCTCATCCTGGAACTAAAGGTAGTGTGAATTTATTGCGACAACGATTTATCTGGCCTTCCCTAGCTAAAGATTGTCGAACTTGGGCACGTGAGTGTTTGGATTGTCAGCGCTCCAAAATTGTTAGACACACAAAAACAGAGTTAGGAAAATTTGATCTTCCAACAGATAGATTTGCACACATACATTTAGATTTAATTGGACCTTTACCGGAATCAAATGGTAAAAGGTATTGTTTAACCGTAATTGATAGAGCAACGCGTTGGCCAGAGGCATACCCACTTAGTGACATCACAGCAGAATCAGTGGCACGTGCACTACTTTCCGAATGGATTGCAAGATTTGGATGTCCTGAGAAAATTACCACGGACCAAGGACGCCAGTTCGAATCTGAACTTTTCCAGCAGTTAGCCAGATTGTTAGGTGCTAGAAAGTACCGATCGTCTCCGTACCACCCTCAGAGTAATGGGATTATCGAGAATTGGCACAGACCTCTAAAATGTGCACTAAAAGCCAGACGAACTGAAAAATGGACTGAAATACTTCCAACAGTGTTATTAGGGTTTCGTGCTGCACTAAAAACCGATATAAATGTTTCGCCAGCTGAACTTGTTTTTGGGTCTACTCTCAGACTACCAGGTGATTTCTTCGATGACAAATCCACCATTAAAAGTCCTGAAGAATTAGTGCAGCGATTAAGAAATACCTTCAACGAATTCAAACCACAACCAACTAAGTCCCATAACAGCACAAAAACATTTGTGTCTCAGCAGTTTAAAACATGTACGCATGTATTTGTGCGTCAAGAAGGTATTCGGCAAGCTTTACAACCGCCATATGATGGACCTTTTGAAGTTGTTGAGCGCAACGATAAACTTTTTAAAGTGGCCATAAAAGGCAAAATAGTAAATATATCGCTGGACAGACTGAAGCCAGCCTTTTTGGTGAATGATTCACTATCTTCGACTCCTGAAACAACCTCAACCCTGGAAACAACTGCTTCGACTCCCAGGACTGCCTCGAATTCTGGAAAAACAAAACCACCTCACGTCACACGATCCGGCAGAACTGTCAGATTTCCAGAACGTTTGGTGGAAAATTAAGTGTATCGTTTGCACTAGGAAGGGGGTACTGAGGTGCCTCTTCGATCCAGAACATTTACAAACTGTCAACAGATGGCGCCACATGCGCATCTCACAAGGACTCTAGGCAAGCTGTAATAGACTGCTGGTTCGGTGAGTCAGTGACTGTACTGCCGCCGCTTATGTAGCACGCAAGGAAAATCACCTTGTTCCGAGAGACAAAACGTGTCTCAAGTTATTTAGAAATGTATTCTATTTCTTTATAAGTTTAATTAAATTTATGTTTGTTTAAGTACGTGCTATTAATATTTATCCATATACACCGTACTTTTGTAAAAAACATCGACAAGATGAAAGATTAATTCAGATTGAGCAGCCGTGATATCCCATAACCACATGGTTGCTTCAATAGGTACCTCCAGCGCTTCTCAACCGAATGCCTACAAATGGAAATTTGTGTGAGCAAGAAAAATGCGCTTTTCTCAAAAATTATGTGACCTAGAGTAATCGCTATTGTTTTCCTAGGGGTTTAAATCAACGTCTATTACCTCGATTTTTTTCATAATTTTAGTTTCAGTAGATTCGGAAATAGATGCAAGGAAAAGGAAACATATTTTTACACTCCATTTTCGACGTTATCTCCGAAAATATATTACCTAAATTTAAAGGAAATGTATTTTTGAATTCAGCTTTACGAAAGCTTTCAAACGATACCCTACAGGATAAACAAAGAAAAAAAAATGTATTTTTTCAAGTTATTTAATTAGCTCCTCTATTCCTAAAATCCTAAATATATTTGTGACAGTTTAATATTCTGAGAATAAGTGGGTCAATAGTATTTGTAACTCCCCCTATTTCAGGGATGCCACTCGGAAAATAACAGAAAAAGAGGAGATTATGCGTAAAGTAAAACTTACGACATTTTTTACAACATTTATCCGTGAATTTTGTAAACTATATTGTTTATAATAAGTTAAATAAAAAATAAAACTTATAACAAAATATTTTTATCCTTTGTAAACCTTGTTTGAAATATGCTGCTAATTCATTGTGCATGAAAATTTATATGAGCATAAAAATGCTCTTTCTTTGGTTATATTTTATATCAATGACAGCACAGCAACAGATTCGATGATTATTCACAAGCGAATATTGAAAATTTGCAAGGTTTTTTTTTTTGTGATCGTTTGATGAAAATCGCTTTTTTATTTCACGATCGTTTGACAAAAATCGCTTTTTAACCCCTTCGCGACGGGAGCTTTTTAAGAAATTTTTAATGTTTGTCACTGGTTTTTAGAAACAGAAATTTGTGCCTTATTAAATCGAGAAAATGCTCCGATTAAATAAGGCAAATTTTACTGGCGGATATGAATGCGGATTTCTTAAGCCTTTTTGCGGCACGTATACCTGCCGCGGGTTAATTTCTTCTATCTTCAATAGAAGAAAGTATTGTAATCGAAATTTTTTTCGATGGATTTACACGTTTTATGGGTCAGAGAATAAAAAAAAAACATGTTTTTACAAAATATCTGTCTATTTGTCAGTATGTCACCATTGTACATCGAAAAATATATGAAGATATGCATAGAATTGAATCAAACTTTTTTTTTGCATATTTTTAGCTGTGGCAAGCAGATCCTCCTTCAATTTTGAAATATTCCGTCAAAAGGGGGCGCTATAACTGCGAGTTTTGTACCATTTTCAATATGTACCACCGAAAAGTGTATGAAGTTATGCATAGAATTGAACCAATTTTTTTGTGTATTAAGTGTGTTTGTGTATAAGTATTTGTGTTTAAGTATTTGGCTATAGCTAGTAGATTCTCCCTGAATCTGGAAAAAAAAAAAAAAAAAAAAAAAAAAAAAAAAATCCGCCTAAAGGGGGTGTTATAACAACGATTTTTGCGCCATTATTTCAATATTATACCATTGTATGAAGTTATGCACAGAATTGAACCAACATTTTTGTGTATGTTTTTGGTTATACCCAGCAGATCTTCCATTAAACTGGAAATATTCCGTGGGAAAGGAATATTGTTTTAGTGTGTTTTGTATCATTTTCTCGATTCTTTGTAGCTCTATTGTCATCGGCTCGTGCAGAGACGGGAACTCACGTCCTGTTCAGCCGGCTATTTGCGAACAGCTGATAATAACAGAATAAGGGAAAACTATTAATTTTAATAAATATCATGATCCAATGAACTTGTTTTTACTTCGATTAATTGACTGAAGCAGAAATTTAAGATGAAAATCAAAGTTGGTATTGTATTGAATTAATAATATTAAAATAATAACACGTGTACCTACTGCTTGAAATATTAAAATATAGTATGAGATAGAAATAAGTTTTGGAAATGGCACATCCAACTAATTTATTTCGCGATCGTTTGACGAAAATCGCTGTATGATTTCGCGATCGTTTGACGAAAATAGCTATTACTTACCCATCATACGTAGTATAGGATAAGTCTTGCAATCTTTTGAAAATCGAAAAATTTTGGCGGATTTACACGTTTCAGATACTGGAGATTCCGAAAAACATATTTTTAGGGGGAAAAAAATTGCCGTCCACCCGGCTGTGTGTCTGTAAACGCTCTGTCTCCCGAACAAATTGAGATAAGAGACTTGAAATTTTGTATGTACTTAGTATGTAAGAATGGGACGAAGCCTGTTTAATATCAATAACCTTGATTATTCGGAACTATTTTTTTTTTCGAACTCTCAAAAAATTCATTCTGATGAAAAGTATGTAAAAATTTTCGATTTTTTTTTAAATTTAAGAAGTGGACGTAAAAAGCAATAAAATAACACAAATTTTGCATAAAAAACGAAGTCGATCGGATTATTAGTTGTCGAGATATTTGTAATCATGTTTTCCACATTCTTCGACTTTTCATGACCCTGTATTTCATTCAAATTTCAATTCAAAAATATATATTTTAATTAAAAATTAGAGCTTAATCCGACGCAGTAAACTGTTAGTTAATATGATTGTTATTTTTGGAGTTATAAGGATGTTTCTTTTACGCAATTTGGTACTACTTGAGTAGTTTGTTATTTTATATAATTTGTTGAAATTGGTTCATCAGCAATTCATTATAATAGAGCATTACAATATATATTAAAAATATTTAAATATACGTTTTAATTTTGTTTTGGAATTGCGATGCATTTTATAAATAATTTACACGTTTTATTTTCATACATTTTATTATGCATATCCATTTCGCGATCGGTTTTAGTTTGCGATTTCGGCAAAAATGTTTTTTTTTTTTTTAAATAATCGTTCGTCGAAAATCGCTGTTTTATTTCGCGACCGTTTGACGAAAATCGCCGGTTTATTTTGCGATCATTCGGCAAAAATCGTTGTTTTATTTCCCGATCGCTTGACGAAAATTGCGGAGTTAAAAAGAAAAAAAAAAAAAAATGACAGACAGATAGAGAAATGATCTTAAAATGGTTCAGTTTTCACTTTTTAAGCACGAACACTAAAAAATAATGTTAAATTGTAGAACAATCGCGATTTAAAAACATATGACTTTTTTTGCAAAAAAAATTTGTGCTAAGCCAAATTTCACTGATTTTGAACAGATCAGGCCACACCGAAACAATGATTTTCATCGGTTGTTAAAACTGGGATTGAAAATTTTGACCTCCGAAGACTATGAATAATAAAACCAGTCCCGATTAGGTACGGGAAAAATAGGTTAGACCCGACCTAAAAAGGAAAAAATCACGGCCAGGAAAAAATAACACCCGGTATGGACCGGCCTGAATCTTCAGAAAAAAATAACAGGACGGTCGAAAAAGAGTGGAGAGCAGTCCCGCCCTGATGATTTTTAACAATGCATGAAAACATCTATATTATGCAAAAATTTACAATCTGCAAAATTTTTGGCCAAGGAATGCACAAAACAAATATTTTACTGTATACTTCACTGGTCAGGTTCTGTAAAAGAATCTTGAAACGAAATATAGCTAAAAAATATCCAATTAGAAAAAACATTTTCTTAACAACTAATCAAATATCCATAATTGTTGTCAAATTCGTATAACCTTACATTATCAAGTTCAAAGTAGATGTTGGCGATATAATAGAAATAAAATCACTGAAGTACTGTATTTAACTATTTTCATAGTAAATTAGGGGATACTCCTACTCCTTGCTCGCTACACTTACCACCCGACTCCCTCCCTTGTGTAATCGCTTCATGATACACATTTCCACAAACTTCCCTTTTTATTATTATAGAAGAAGATTAAGGAATATAAATTTATTCATTCTTGTATAAAAATATAAAAAAATGGTATTAGATATACAATTAAGATTTTTTTCATAATGACACTGAAACATGATTTACATTTCTTTCATTGCAGGTTCAGGTCAGATTGCCAAAAATATTGTTGCGAGTTCGGGTCAGGCAGAATTTCAATCCGAGCTGCACAAGGAGTCTACTCTAAATGTATTTTACAAGGTATGTTTAATGATGTATGAAATCTAATCTATATAGAACACAAAGTTTTATAATATACATATCATCTCGTTTCAAGATTTGCATTATACAGATTTACAGCAACAAAAGTATTATATCTATACAAATGAAATGCATAACTTTTTAATTAAAAATCATGGAATTCTCTTTCACAAAATTTTTTATTTACAAGGCTCTTTTTTTTTCATAGCTATATACATATATATATATAATACACAACAATATATTGATAAGCATACATACATTACCACTCAAACACAAAATAGGCACAATAGATGACAATGTCAACATTAAACATTGCCAATCAGTACAAAACACACTGAAATAATATCAATTTAAGCCTTCTTTCTATTTATATGCATATATATGTATATATTTATAAACATGTACATTTTACATCATGGCAGCAATAAAAAAGTATTTTCTATATAAATATGCTTATATTTATATGTAATTACAATATCTATAATTTTAATCAAGTACATTTAAAAGTGGCTGCAGAAAATAAATTTAAATCTGTGCATGGCCTAATATATTATGAATATTATAGACAAGGGGGAAAATATATTAAGCAACTGATTAAAGGTTTATATTCCAAAATGTTCATATTCATTAAAAGTTCAAATTCAAAAAGTCCTTTCACATATCAATAACACACAAATTTTGCTTCATTCCTTACAGTTGAAATTAGATTTATTCCACTTTCAAAGCAAATAGTCATTATGGAAAAAAAAAAAAAAAAAAAAAAAAAAAAAAAAAAAAAGAAGAAGGGCGGGGGGAGGAACCCTACAAAAATATAAGACTAAAATATAAACAAATGTCTAAGTTAATTTACTGTTCCTTGCATTTAAAATATGTATTTTATCTTACATTATTGACATCTTTATTACTATTAAATCATTTAATATATGGCCTTTCATATAAATCACGAATGATTTACAGCATTAGTTCCTTACACAATACAAATTAATCTACATTTTTTTGTTGACATTTCTAGAGGTATTCAGGTATGGAAAGATATATTATTGAATGGTTTCAAATTGGAGTGTATTTATGATCATGATCTAAATAGATTTTATTGACATATTAAAGAAATTATGTGTCACATTTAAGATAATGTTGAGAATAAACTACATTTAATAATAATTATTATAACATAGGCTGGTTCTTATGATTATCCTCATTTAATTTTTTTTAATAACTTATATTGACTGCAGGAAAAAATAATATTTGTATAAAAATTCTTTATAAATAAATATCTAGATGAAAGAAAAGAAAAAGAATTTCACCACCAAATTGCAAAAGAAACTATAAATATAAAAATGCAGGAAAACTCTTAGATCAGCTATAATCAATTTTTTTTTTTTTTTTTCAGACTCCAAACATGTAATTACTATCTTACTTAGGAAGCTAAACACTATATTTATATAATAACAAAAAAAAAAAAAAAAAAAAAAAAAACATCAAAATAATAAAAGCAGTGTTACAAAGCAATATAACAGTATTAATATAACCAGCAATAGACATGTGTATTAGGAATAAAACATAATAATATAATAATGCTAAGCTCTCAAGTTCTAAACATAAAAAAAGGAAATTTTTTTAATAAAAAAACAGAATTTTGCTTATTGCAATGCAAAACATTTTTATCTTTGTTTGATTTTATTTCTTCGATTTTAGCAATTTTGTCTTCAACATTGTCTATGAAGGGGCAGGGCCACAGTTAGAAGTGAATAAAAGGGGGGGGGGGCTCCAGAAAATGTAGGGGAGGCTCTATTTGCTCTTTCTACCTCTCTTTGATACAGAGATAAATTAGAGTATATTCACATTGTAGGTACTATGTTTCTCAATAAACTGTTGTAATAACTTCATTATGCTAAGAAAAGAATAGGAGGATGAAAAATTTGAATGTATAATTAGTGCAATATTAAACACCATGTTAGCTTCATATCTGAAAATAGGATGAGCGAGTGTTGAAATACTTATTTTACAAGGGGTGATCAAATGAAAAGGTACAAAATGACGTAAAATCGTAACAGTTAAATATTTGCATATTCCGCCATGGGAGAACGTAGCGAGACATCGGGATGAGATTAGAATCTCTGACTGGGATCGAAGCATGCGCGGGCGCCCTTATGCACAATAGAGAGCAGAGGCTCTTATCAAAAGCGCCGTCCAAATGATGCGGCAGTCCGTATGAGGACAGGATGGCATTCACATTGCAAAATTCGACAACTGAGGAGCAGCGAGGTGTTATCCGATTTCTGAGAGTGAAAGGTGAGAAACCGTCAGCTATTTATCGCTGGATGGTGACAGTTTAAGGGGAGAAATGTGTCTCTGACAAGTCTTTCAGAAAATGGAGTGCCCGTTTTTTTGCAGGCCAGGATATGGAACTGGCCAAGTTCAAGTGGGAGACGTTGAACCATCCGCCCTACAGTCCAGACATGTCACCCAGCGATTTCCATGTGTTTGGTCCACTGAAGAAACACCTGAAAGGGAAGTGCTTCAACTAGGATGACATACTCAAGGATGCTGTGAAGGACTGGGTCTCGTCACAGCCACAGGAATTCTGGGAACAAGGAATCCTGCGGCTTGTTCATCAGTGGAATCGTTGTGCTCAGGCCTATGGTGAAAATTTTGAATAAAGTGTACATTTGTACCCACCGTGTCGTTTCGTACCTTTTCATTATTTAATCACCCTTTGTAGTTACAATTTAGATTTTCTGTAAAACTGTGAAAGGGCGACAAAACTAAATTAGATTTTTGAACAGAATTCCACTTAGATTTTCGGAACAAATTCATTTAGTGACCTTTTAATCTTTTTCAGGGGAGGCTCAAAATGTTTTAGGGGGGCTGAGTTCCCCCCTCCCTAGCTAGTCTTCTGAAGGGGATAATGGAGGATTAGACAACTAACAGAAAGAGGACATGTGGTTGGGGGCATGGAAATTGATGGCCCTTTGTGCAATAGACGCTATCAGTGTGACCTCAGATATGACACTTAGCTTGGATATAGATTAAAAAAAAAATAGTTGCAATATTTCATTTCTTATTAAATATAAATCACAGAAAATGTTACCACTGCATATAAATTATTAAAACTCTTATCTGTAAGATGGCTATAATGTAAAAGAAAAATAGAAAATACAGCCTAGTAACCATTTGTTTGGAGTCAGTATCCAAGCAAAACAGCACATCTGATATCACGCCTGAAAGCGTCTATGATAGAGTATAGTTAGTAGATAAACATATCACAAATATAAAGCGCAATATGCAAAGGGGGTCTTAAAAAACAAGTCATAAAATTGATGATTCCCAACCCAATTTTGATGCTTTATTACATTCTCTGGTAAATTAAACATATTTCTGATCAGTCCTAGTGGTACATTTGGCAAAGCTTTTAAACTAGGCTTTTAAATTTTTACTTTCAGAACTTTGTGAGTTTGATACTTTTACAAGACTTTTTCTTTTCTTTTCTTTTTTTTTTTTTTCAGCAAACAAATAATGACTAGTTTTTAAGCTACAATATATATATATATATATATATATATATATATATATATATTATTATTATTATTATTTAAATTTAAGCTAAATATAAATTTTAAAAATGCTTCTGTGTGCACATATATATACTCATTTATTTATAGAGAAATTGCAATTTCATAAATCTAATAAAAAGTAAAAATAAAAAGTAATAAAAAGTAAAATATGAAATAAAAAATAGAAAAATAATAGAAATAATAAATAGAAATAATTTTAAAAATAAAATAAAAAATAAATACATAAATAAAGAAAATAAATACATAATTTGAATTCCTCAACATTTTATTCACATTTATTTATAGTTTTTTTTTTTTTTTTTTTTTTTTTTTTTTTTTTTTAACACAAATAAACCCCATTTCTTCCCAGCAAAATCAATTAAAATATGCAGCATAAATTTAAAATTTGGTATTTTAACTTCATCTATACTAATATTTAACAATTTTATTTATTTATTCTTTCTTTTTTTTTTTTTTTTTAACCTTGGCATTTTATGTTTGAAATTAGAAAAACTAACTTTGTCAATAAACCTTTTTTTCATGAGCATTAATAGTTATTATTTAGATTTACAGATGATTTTTAGCCAAACATATACACTACTGAAAATAAACAGGGTAGGTTTAGAATGTTTACTCTTGTTAGTGTTAATGTTTTAACAGCCATTTGCTGCAGACCGAATAAGTATTAGACACATTCTTTAGTGTAGTGTCATAATTAAAATGCCATGCGCATAGCCAGGGGGGGTGCCCGGGCACCCCCCCCCCCCCCGCTAACGCAGACACATGAAGATTTTAAAACCAAAGTAAAATAATCAGCATTCATAAAAAAAAAGAATAATTGAAAACGATGTAAGAAAAAACAATTAACTATTTTTATTTTTCATATATCACTTCTGTGGAACACAACAACAATTTCTCAAGTATCATGATGCAACAACTCATAACATTTGTACTCATTTATCAATATTTTATAAAGTAGAGTATTTTAGATTTCCAAATGTTCGGTAAGCTGCCGCCAGACACTACTGGTGCGTCGATAATCTAACGTTTGCAAGGTGCCATTTCATTGTATGTTCACTCTAATAATAGACACCCCCCCCCCCCCCACTGAGGATATTTGAGAAAAACATAAACATTTGCATCTAGATATAGAAGCTATGCTTAATAATTTTTATCTTTTAAATTATAATAATAATAGTAATAAATTAAAGCCTGTCAATCACATTATAGGGTTTTCTGAGAAGAGAAAAATGTTTTATTCAGTTTTCATTTGCTTGACTTGTATCATTCCAAAATGGGCCAAAAAAATTATATTTAATTTGTAAATATACTTCGAACTTTATCACGTGTATTTAAAAAATATGGAATGGTCAGAAAAAAAAAAAAAAAAAAAAAAAAAAAAAAAAAAAACTAGCTTTAGAAAAAACAGAAAAAAAAATGCAAGACAATTCAAGAAATTTTAAAATAAAAAGTAACTGTCCAACATGATGTCAAATCTCCAGAAGCCACAGTAACCAAAAAAAAAGTAAGAATAGTTTATTATATTCTCTTAAAGCAGTTCTGAAATCCGTGCTTAACAAACATGAAACTTTCTGACATATTTTATGACTTTTTTTACGTAAAGGCACAAGATTTGATTTCAATAAACTTAGCTATTGAAGAGATTTGGAATCGAACTGTGTATTCAATTTTTTGATAAATAAGAAGCTATCGAGTTTAAATGCCTTTTGTATTTACTTTGTTTACTTATAACTGACACCATCAATGGTACGCCTAATCTGACGTGGTACCTGGTTACGAAACACCAGCAGTAATATCTTTATTGTAGCACTGAGATCTGAGTTTATAATGAGGTTTTAGAGGGGGGAGAGCAATTGCCCATTTTGACCATTGAAAAGACAAAATCTCGTAATTTCCCGGGGGGGGGGGGATGTCCCCCCCCCCCGGGCTACCCCCTGAATTCAACACTGTACAATATTTTAGATCTCATACAACTTTCTTCTGCGCCTTTAAAAGTTTCTAGAATAATAAAAATCGTTTATTAATTTTTATTAGACATTAGATTGCCTAAAAGTTTCACACTTGTGTCCACACTGGAGATGAGACGGGCTCGGGCTCTACTTTTATTCTAACCTTCGGGCTCAGACTCATTTTTTTTTTAAACCGAAAAATTGTATTTATTCATGTGCAGAAAAGATTGAAAAACTTTTTTCCTTTTAAAATTGCGTACTTATTCCTTTTCAAATAATTTTGATCAAAATGATGGGAAAACGAAGTAGTGTTTATTTATTTTAGTATTTCATTGCCGTTTCAAATTAAAATTTGTGATAATTACAGATTTATGTCTACATAATTTCCGACGACAACCTACTGAATGGCGCCAATCAAAATAAACACAAGCTATGAATTTGCTTTTCGTTGGATTTTTGTTAGCAGATATTTTTTAATAGGATCGTTTATTTATTTATTATTTAGTTACATAACGTGAAGAGAATGCTTTTTTCTGTTATTAATAGATGAAACTTAGCTGAAGGTTTGCAAATTATTTAATCTTCAAACGTGCACAAGTCATAGTCATTTTTCATATGAAAATTGGTGATTGTTTTATCTATTTGTCAACATGAACTGTGTTTATGCTTAGGACGATATACATTTTTGAACTCACTTTCCTCCGTAAGTAAACATAATTACCATGTTATTCTGATAGAAAGCAATTTATCAGTGTTTCCTCTTTTCCTATAAAAGCATCGGACCTTTGATATAACATTTTATTTTTATTTGTTTTTTTATTTTTTAAATCTACGTTGATTTTTATGCACCTATCGAATCACGAAAGATTGTTATGACCAAGGGTTCGATTATAATTAAAGATGTACATTTTTTACAGAAAATTGAAAAAACTTGTTCGATTCGATAGATTACAAATAGTAGTTTCTGCAAATTTCATGCATTTATTCATTAAGTCACAAACATGTCCATGAAATTTTCTTTTTAAATTAAGGAAAATTTTGAGATTAATTTTATGTGTCAAGTATATTTTTATTTGATAAGGATTTTGATAAGATTGAATTTAAATTTTCATATAACAATTTTATCTATGTAAGAAATTTTTAATACCATAATAATACTTTTATAATACAATAACAATAAACATAAATAATTAACTTAAATAAATAATTAACATAATAATAATGTTTTAACACCATAAATACCATACAAATTTTTCTTTGTATAATTTTGGTATCGGGCTCGGGTTCTGGTAACAAAAAATCTTTCGGGCTCGGAAGGGTCCGGGGCCCTGAAAACAAGCCCGAACTCATCTGTAGTCCACACATAGTCTCTGTCTAATATCACTGCTTTAAGAAAATTTATATATCTTTTTTTTACCATTAGATTTAGTTTTGAACCTCTTTTAATACCTCTCACAAAAACAAGATTGTGTTTGGGCCCTTTTAAAAAAAAAATACCACACAATTATATCTTCTAAGATAAAAACTTGTTTAAAATGGAAATTCAAGCAGTCTCATGAGATTCCGTTTTAACAGGTTTTGTTATATAAAATATTTTTTGTACCCAACAGGTCGGTCCGGGTTAAAAAATCTGCCCCCCCCCCCCCCGGTCAAAAGGCTGGTTATGCCTATGAAAACATTCTAAATTTGCAAATATTGAAGAATCTATTTCAGAAGATGCAATTCATAGTTTTAAAAAAGTTTGGCTGGGGTATCGAACCTACAAAGTTCTGAAAGTTAAAATTCACAAGTAAGGCACTCTGCTAACTGTACAAGTTGGCCACTCAGAAATGTGCATATGTACTAAAGCATAAAAACTGGGTAACTTTAGGGCTTTTTTTTACAGACCTCCTTGCACACTGCGCTTTTTTCTTGTGATATGTTTACCTACTAACTGCACATTGCACAGAGGGCCATCAGATTCCACTCTTTATAAGATAACTGTTACTGATTTTTGATTCGATATTTTGCCCAAGACTTTTTCCGAGGAAAGGTTTTTATTTTGACTTCATATTTTATAAATTGTTTTTGTACTTCCAGGTTTTTAGCAATCAAACTTTAAAATTCATAGAAAATAGTTAACAAATTCATTAATTAAATTTATGATGTATGTAGGGAAATCTTTATCGACATGCTCTTATAATGTATGTGCATATAGTTTTTAATTTATTTATATTTTCTGTTTTCTTGTAAAATACACTTTGTGAGGTGAAGGTGAAGTCCAGACTTCCCCACTCCTCTTTAAATGACTGTCTAGCTGAACAAAGATTGGCTAGTTAAGCAATTATAAAAGAATATTATATTAATTTTAAATTATAAAAGAATTATATAAGCAATTCCTACACAAATAAGACAGCAGATAGGGTTGTCAGTCCAGTCGGCTCAATGAAGTGTAGAGATTTTAAGCATGTAATTAAAAACTTATTATATTTATTTTTTAGCAGGAGTTTAACTAAAAATATTAATTGAATGAATACAGCATTTGTTTTTGTTTACTACAGTCTTAATTAAAAAAATAATAATGAATAATAATGCGGTAGACCAGCGGTTCCCAAAATTTTATTGGCACGGAACCTACTTTTAAGTAAAAGAAAAATTTCACAGCCCACCTAATATAAGGGAATATATCAATAGGGTTTATGAAGTCCATAAGCTTTTAGCTACCCTAACCAAAAAAAAGGTAAATTTTTGTGTGAAGTATATATTGTCTATAAAAATAAGAATTAGTAATCCCAATGTGCGTAAGTGGAATGATAACAACATACAAACTACAAAGATAATTAAAAATATGTTTAGTTATTATCAAAACATAGCTCTGTAATCAATGAGATATTTGGCAATGATGTTTACTGATGAGGGTATCTATATTAGAGTTAAAACTGGTTAATTTTGATGTTAAGCCACTTTCTATATGAAGTTTGTTTCTGTACTTGTTTTTCAAAAACAGTAAAGTAGAAAAATCATGTTCACATCACAAGTATTCATACTTAATTACATGAAGAAATTCAAAGCTTATTTAAAATATTTCTGGATATTATGCTCGTATATTCACCCAGAAGGAAATTAAGGGTTTCCCTTGAATCATTATTAGCAGTTAAATCTATTATATTTTTTAAACGGATGAAATAATAAATATATTTTTGTACTATACCTCGATTGTTCTGAGATCCACCAAAACACCCACTGCAACCCACCTGTGGGTCATGACCTATAGTTTGGGAACCGCTGCAGTAGACTCTTTCACATCCGCACAGCTTGGAATCAGAGGTTGTGGAGATTTCTGGTCATGCAGGGATGTAGCGGAGGCAGTGTTTTTGCTTTCACTCGCCATTGTGCCAAACTGCGACTAAATTCTTCATTTGGCGAGTAAGCAAGCAATTAGATTTGCCAAATTGCTAGTGCTCAGTTTTTGCTTTACCTTTCTTTTCCTTTTCATTTATTATATATATGCATATGTATATATTTTTAATATATTTGTAGCGGATAGTTCAGATTAGATTAATAACAATCATTGTTGCAGTTATAAAAATTTTGGTTATTTTAGAACATATTGGAAAAAAAGGGGGGGGGGAGGTACAATAAAGGATTAAAGATTATTTTTTTAGTACTACACGCGAATCTATTTTGCTAATACTTTTTTCATTTGGCAAATGTTTTTTATTTTTAATTAGCCAAAATACTAACGTTGGTAAAATGTCAGCGAGAACACTGAGTGGAGGGTATACGGAGGTATACGCCGTATACCCTCTGGAATTTTATAAGGAACACTGTATATCCTCTGTTTCTCAAGAAAGGTATAATTTATACATTCTAGGGTACACTCTCTAGTTTGAGCGTATACCTTCAGCTTGGAGCATATACTGTCTGGTTTATTTACGACTTCACCACTGTGGTCATGTGTTTGTTTATATTTTTTAAATAATAATTTGATTGAAATTAACAATATAATCAAAATTATAATGAATGCTTACAATATAGTAAAACATTAAAATAATTAAATAAAGTAATAAATTAAAAGAGTAAAAATTTAAAATTATTAAAAAATCCAAAGCAAAGGTGAAGAAAATAATCAATAATGTATAATTAAATATTCATTATAACGATAAAGAGATATATTTTTCCTAAATTATTCAATGAAACTTGTCCCATAAATTTGCACGACTAATTTACATCAAAATCGTAAAATAAGGAAGTTTTATTTCAGGTTTAGCCAGTTTGATTAATGCATAACTACATTTGGCGAAAAGATTGTGATTACCAATGATCTCAAAAATATCTTGAATTTTTTCAGAAATAAAATAATTCTTCCTTCATAAAAAAGCATACATTTAGCAATATTAATGAAAATTACAGATTAAAGTATATATACAATTGAATTAAAAAGAAAAAAGTCAAAATTTGTCCCTACATCTGAATTAAAAGCTTCATTATTTACATCTGTAAATTATGTGTGGATTTGAAGGAGTCTATTGCATACAATTTAGTATTTTCTAAAATATCTAAAATAAAAAACTACACTTACAAATGATTCTTCAGACTTGGTATTAGCAGTCCTTATGGGAAAAAAATGTATATCTGTGCCACAAAAATAGATAATTTATACAAAAATAGTATTTATTTTTTATGTACAAAACATCTGGTTGATTAAATGTGTTTTATATTTGCTTCTAACTGCAATATAATAGCAGTGTGACAGTGATTAAAATATATCTCAAAACTCAGCAGTTATTTCAAAGCATTACCTAATTATCCCCACCCCATATACTAATTACATAGAATTTTTTTTTTTTCAAATATAAATGAACAACTCACAACAATCACATTTACATTTTATCCAGTTAAATGAAATAAAACAGTAAAAAAAAGATAAACATTTAAAAGTATATTGCATTAAAAAATGCTCACTGGATATGACTAGCAAACAAACTACATAATTTAAAAAAAGGAAAAAAAAATACTAAACATAAAAAAAAGTTATTAAACAGAAATGTAAAAATATTCATTTAACAAATTCTTTATAGACAAAATTTAAAAACAAACAGTGAAATACTAAGTGAATGTGAACAGAAATTACACCGAGTATATGTTTTAACAGGATCCGTAAACATATTTTTTCAATGAAATTAAACATAAAAGTCTAAATAATAACAATAATAATAATAATAATAACTTAAGTTTTGTGAAGTTGTTGCATATCAAATGATATTTAATGCACAGTTAATTTACACATACAAAAATAAATAAATAAATAAAATAAAATAATTTAAAAAAAAATTTCATACTTTAATTAAAAGATTCATTTTTCAATGTCAATTTAAATTTTATGGATAAATTTACAAATAACTTTTTCATGTAGAAATTAATCGCTTGGAATAGATGAGAAATAATAAATACAGGAAGTTAAATGAGACGACATTAATCCCCTGATTGCCAAACAAAAGGGCAAAATGTAATGTTTTTTTTTTTTCTGTATTGAAACATATTCCTATACATGATCTAAAAAAATTATGTTAGGTACCGTATTTTCGGGCGTAAGAGCCGCGGCGCATACGAGTTTAAAAGTTAAAATTATGCTTACTGCGGCGCTTCTGCCGGGGCGGCGGATACGATGTATTTTTTTTCCCTTGCAGCGATATTCATTACAGAGGTGATTCTAATCGGAATTTTTCTGAAAATTGTGAAAAGTCAATCACCAGGAAGAAGATTTCGAAAAAAATGTGAAGCATAAAAAATATCGCGAAATTCGACAAATGATAGCCTAATTTCTATCAATCATTCGCAGAAAAAGCAAGAATTTTATCAAAGGATCGGGAGGAAAAAACAGGAATTTTATCAAAGGATCGGGAGGAAAAAACAGGAATTTTATCAAAGGTTCGCGGGAAAAACGCGAATATGAAAACGAAAAAAATGTGTATTTCATGAAAGGATCACTTGAAAAACTACAATTTTATTATCGTAAAATCCGCCTTTCCCAATCAAACGCCAGTCCCCACTATAAAAAAATCGCTGAAAAAAAACCCGCTAATTTCGCCAAAGAATTACGAAAAATAACCGCAAATTTATTGAAAGGATCGGAAAAAAATCATGAACTTCGCGGAAGTATCGTTAAAAAAAACCAATATTTCGACGAAAGATTGCAGTAAAAACGCGAAATATGTCAAAAAATCTCTAAAAAACACAAATTACGTCAAAAGACTGAGGAAAAGTCGTGAATTTCTCAAAGGACGCCAAAAAGAACGCCCAAAAGAATTGTCAAAAAAATTGTTAGAAAAAATGCAAATATGTCGAATCAATAAAAAAACGGTAAAAAAAAGAAAAGAAACAAGATAAATTCAATCGAAAAAACGCAGAAAAAAGGAGAAATTTGAAATAAAAGCATGAAATCTATTAAAAAATCTCGAAAAAACGAACATTTCATCAAAGATTCATGATTCATTCATTTCATCATGCTTTATTACGTCCTCAAAAGCGAATGAGAACAGAATTGAATCATGATGAAATGAATGGTTCATGAATCTTTGATGAAGTGTGTTTTTTCAAGATTTTTAATAGATTTCATTCTTTTTATGCTTTTTTTTACAAATATCTCCTTTTTTCTGCGCTTTTTCGACAGAATTTACGTCTTTAAAAATAACTGCAATTCTTTTCAAGTATTGCGTCAAGTATCAAAATTCATGATTCATTATTCATTCAAATATTTATGATTCATTCAATTCATCATGATTAATCCCTTGATCATCCTCATAAAAAACGCCATTTTTTTCAAGTATCGCGGAAAAACTGCAAATTCGTCGAATATCGCGATAAAACCCTGCAAATTTCGTCAAATATCGCGATAAAACCTTTCAAACCTCGTTACAAACTATAAAAAAGTATTAAAAAATCGCGAAAAAAAGGAAGCGTGAATTCAGATATAATTTTATCATAAAAAATATACTAAATTTAAAATTGGATTTATATTAAAAATGTTAAAAAAACGCAAAAAAACACTGAATATGACGCAATTTTTAACATTTTGATGTATTTTCGTAAGTGCGGCGCATACGACGGTGCGGCGCTTCTGATGAATATTTGTTTTATTTTAATGCATTTTCGCAGGTGCGGCGCTTACGGTGTGTGCGGCGCATACGCCCGAAAATACGGTATATAATCTTTCAGAGTATTAATCACAACTTAATCTTTCAAGACAACAAATTATATTAATCTAAAAAATGCTTTTATTGCAGTGAAATCACCAGTTTAGTAAATGGATAAATCAGTTCACGACAATGAGAAGGTTTAGAAATCAGTCTTAATTTTTCTTTTAAATAAAATACACACAGAAAACTTTGTCTAAGGCAGAATTGAGAAAATTTTCCATAGTAGACAATATTTTGCCCTAGACAAATTTTACCCTATGTCTATGGATTCGTAGGGACTTTAAAATTTTCTGAGTTGACAGATTTTTGTTTCATACACAGTCTACCTAACAGAGAGTTTATTGTGTATACAATAGAACATTGATTAAGCTAGGTTTCTGTTACCTATTTATTTATTTATTTATTTTGTAACAATTTCATTTTTATTACTTTTGTACTACCGGTGGGGCATTGAACTAAACATACATATCATTAAAAGTTGTTATTTAGGCTTTAAAGGCAGCTGATGTCAGTACAAACCACCCATGGCTTTAAATGTTAACATATGATCTTTACTTTATCACAAATTGTTGTAAAGTTAGTAATTTAATAGCTTTTGTAAATTTAATAATTTTAGGCATAATATGGTTTTTATGCAAAAAATTAGCAGTGTATTTAACACAAAAATCACACAACTTTCAGATAAAACAAAACAAAAAAATTTTAGACTTTCTTTTTACCTAAAAACAACATTTTAATGAGTTAAAAAAAAAAAAAAAAAAAAAAAAAAAGAAGGGAGAGAGAATAATTTTATATTAATTTTTTTTGGCAGATATAGCTGCAGATTCACAACATTTTTAAGGAGCCAGTGGCTTCTAAACCTAAAAAATCCAGTCACCACATTCTGAAAAAATTGCACATGAGCAATAATGTTTATATAAGAACAAACTCTAAAAATTCAAAGCGAAAAATAATTTGTTAATGTATACACATGTACAACAAAACAGACTAAATGTATGAAATGTGTAAATTTAATTGAATCACAAAATTCTTTTAATTTGGGTATAAATTAAGTGTAATATGAATTTGAAACTATGTATAGATCTGAATATAAAGTTGAGCAAGATACAGGTAACGAAAGAAAAAAAAAAAAAGAAAAAAAATGCATAAGCTTAGCAATTACACTAATGGAAAATATCAGGAAAACAATACTTCTTATTTTCATTTTGTCCTACAAAAGCACACATAAGAAAAAAAAAAAAAAAAACTGAGAATGCATGAGTATTATTATTTTGAACTATAAAAATCAAAATACAATTCAAATACTTGTTTTTGAATAACACTCAAGAAAAATTATCTTTAAAAAAAATCTTATCATCTATTACATAGGTAATTCTGTTTTGAATTTGGACAGTAAGAAATAAAGAAAAACGGTAAATATCACAGGGTTATGGAGGAGACGTAAAATATTAAAATTGATTGATTAAAAAAAAAAAAAAAAAAAAAAAAATCTGAAAATCGTTTGGCAAAAAAAAGGCATTCGTATAAGATGCATGGTATTTAGATGTTGAAAGTTAGTCGCCAAAGCAAAATACTTAATTGCCACATAGCGACTGGTGATCGTGAATCTGCACCTATAATACAATAATTTTATGTTATGCATGAATTGAATTTTATTTTCCAAATTTTTAGGCTATCTCCTTTATGTGATGAGTAGATTATTTAAAATTATTAATCTATTTTTCAGCAAGAGTTCAAATTCTAATAAAATCATTTAGAGGGATAAGAAAGCAAAATAATCTATATGTTTAAGATTCACACAAGCTTCTGTTAATATACAGGGTGTTCATAATTACTGTAAAGTTGCCTACAGGTGAAACTATTGTTATTAATTGGGAAATTTTGTGAGAGACATAATAAAAGGATGGTAATTTGTTTAAGTGACAAAAAAAAAAAAAAAAAAAAAAAGTTCAAAATTTTACCAACATGTTATTTTTTAATGAATTATACATTCAGCATATATTTCTGATAGTTTAGAAATTTTACTTATTAATGTTACCTGACATAAGACAACATTTCATGACAAGTTCTTAGTACTTCTCAGAACATACTGACATTAACTGTGGAACATGCTCTCTTATAGTTCCAAATGGTATCTGAAAATGAAGATTGCCATGTGGAGCATGTTTGGTTAAAACAAAATTCGCAAACTTTCAACAAAAGTATGCAAAATATGTAATTTGTTAACAACACCCTCTGGTGGCAAAATTTTGAACTTTTTTCACATAAATTTTTATTTTTTTTTATGTCCTTCACAAAGTTTTAGAACATTCTAAACAATAGTTTCATCTGCAAACAACTTTAAAATAGGGATGTTTAATAATGGATTCTCTCTATATATGGTATATTAGGGTGTATAACATGCATTTTTTATTTTTAAAAAATTATCAAAATTCATAACTGTGCATTATATGATAGTTACTAAAATTGACATATTAAAAAAATAAGAAAACAGATAATTAGAAATGAAATTTTTATATTTAAAAAAAAGTTGTTTATCTAAAAGAAGTAAAACACTCCCTGTCAGATTATATGAAAAATACTATCATATTTTTAAATATTCTTTATTATTATTAATTCATTTTTTAGCTTTTTTTTTTCTCACGATTGTTCTTCACAAAGAAGGAAGTATATGTTACATGGCAAAAAATATCTAAATTTGGAAAATGTACTTTAAGTTAAGATGTGCGTTTTACACCAATATTTGTTATATGCCAGAATATACTATATATAACTTTTTGGTCAGTATTAAGCATGCCCTGAAACAGTAATACGTAATTGCAGTTATTAAAAAAGTAAAAAAAAAAATCATTACTTTGAGATTCACTATTAAGAAAATGACAATAATTTGATACAACAATTAATTATAATTAATAGTAATATGTTACAAATATACAGTAACTCGCAGTTTATGATATGATTCCTCACACATCTTTTTAATTATGATGCCCTCAAATACAAGAACTTAAACAATTTTTACACAGAAGTACCATTATAATCATTTGATAAATGCATAAATATACTTCAATTACATCACAACAGAAGCAATCAATGTTCTAATAAGAGCAACATTCAACATAATGAGACATTCAGCCCTCCAATTAGGTGCAATAGTACTGACTGCAACAAAGGCAAATTATCATAATTGCTTACTTAAAATTATTCATACTTTAGCAATTGTAACATTTTTATATTGACCAAACTCAATCAAAAAACAATTTAGAAAACTTGTCACTAAAATTCAGTAACAAAAATTTAATGTAAACTTTTCACTGAAAATTATGAAGATTTAAAAATTTGTACAGTCAACTTAGTAAAATAAAATTTTATAAGAAATTAAATGCTTCCTATGCAAAAAGCAGAAGGCAAAAATCATCTCCAAAACAAGGATTTTTAGTATTCCAGAATTGGTTAAAAAAGCCTGCTTCGATAAACAATTCTATAGAATTAAGAGTTCTGTTTGCAGTTATTTATATATTTATTTATTTCAGTAAAAATAGTTTATACAGAAATTAGATTTACTGGTTTGACAAAGTAATTCTATAAAAACTTATCTATCATTTCTTGGAAATGTTATAGGATGAATAACATTTCGAAAAGTGGGGTTCTGTGTTGCAGTAAAAGTTGTATTTTGGGACATTACTGATCCTGCACTTGCTACAAGAGAAACCTGACTATCAATTAAAGACTGGGAATTGTGGCTAAGAATTGGATTCAAAGCACCCCGTACCATGGGTGGATGAGGTGGATATAAAGATGGAGCACAAGACTGGTGGGAAACTATATGGGCAGAGTTAGTAATAGTTGCACTTGTCTGACACTGTGTTGAAGAAGATGACAAAGGATGGTTCATGGGAAATTTGGGAGGTGAAAATGACACTTGGTTACCAGAGCAACCCATATCTGGCAAGATGTTACTCAAATTAAAATTTGGAACAGGGTGAGGTGTCGAGGATGAGAAAGTGTGACTTATGATAGGAGTCGTAAGGCAGGAGCAAGAAAGAGGTTGAGTTGGGGGACGAGGCAATGGACTCATTGTAAAATTTGCATGCTGGAAATTAAGATTTAAAAAAGTATCACTTTGCTGGTGCAGCACAGGATTGAAAGGAGGATTTGCAGGTATCACAGCAGATGGCATAGTTTCAGATATTTTATTTTGTGAACACTGAATAGGACCAGGTGGAGGAAGAACAGGATTAGAAGAGGATTTGAAATAATCATTTGGAACATATGATATGTTTACCTTATTACAGGAATTATCTTGAGAAGTATTGTAATTGGATACACAGGTGGGAATTGCATTAACACTCTCATTAGATGAAATATTTTTAGGTTTTTTAGATTTAGTTCTGTTTGAGGGTGTGCTCTTACGGTTATTAAAAATTATATTAGTGTTCTGGTCATGAATACTTTGTCTAACTCCTTCAGGCACAAACATTTCCTGAGATGACCTAATAGTGGACGGTTTAATATTGATATCATTTCTCTCATTTCCATCATGACAGTTGGCAGGTGCATTGTAAAAAAAGTTGCCCATGAAGTTGGAGTTATTTTGAGAAAATGATGTTTGTAGCCCTGATCTGTTTGGTTGAAAATTATTTTTCTCATTATGAAAAGAAGGAACAACCCCAGAAACAGATAAATTGATATCAGAAGACATATCTGAGTTAGTTGGAACTGCCCGGTGAGTAAATTGACAACAGTTTGGTTTTTGTGAGTGTTGTGAGTAATTATTATTATAAGATGATGCTTGAAAACACTGCGATGCTTCAGATGATCTAGAATTTTCCAGAGCAGGCTTTACATGTGGTAAAAAATTGCAGTTGTTGTAAAGCGAGTTTGAGTTTTCAAATTGTAAAGTGACATTTGAATGAGGTTTAGGAACTGCAGAAGACACTTCATGTCTGTTGCTCAACATTTGTGAGTCTACATTTAAGTTTATGTGATTCAAAAAATTGTCACTAGAAAGAGATAAAGGAATGTCTGGGTTTCTAGAAACAGAGTTAAAAATAGTTGTAGATGGTGAACTGTCACATACTGAATAGGTGGATGAAAAATTGTGAAAAGATGTAACAGGTGGTAAAGGAACTAAAGGTGCATTTTGAATGTTGATGTCACAACTTGTCACAGGCATAAAAACATTAGTATCATGGATATTGTGCATGTGCGAAATGCCACTTCGATCGACTTTTTTATCTGTAGTTCTCAACTGAAATCTTCCATTTTTATTATTCTTATTTTTCTCACTATTGACGCAAGAAGTCTGCAACAGACTTTCTGCAGAATACGAAAGAGATGTTTTTGGATTTCTACTGCAGGATGAAACAGTAGATACATACTGTGTATCTGACACACTAGTTGTATGCACAGCTGAACTCTGGACGAAATGAGAGTGACAAGTTGTACTAGTAGCAGATTCTGAGTACGATGTTTGATCAGAAATAAGAGATAATGCAGAATATTTTGATTGTGTAACATTAGAGGAAGATGGAGTACTTTGTGAAGCTGTCTCACTAGTTCCAGTTCTATTTTCAACAATACTAGAATTTTCTTTGAGAAGAGAGCATAATGAATGACTTAGATTATCAGGTTTAGACATAGGTATCTGGGAATTAAATGAATTGTTCATATTTTCAGCAGCTCCAAATGATATGGAAGATTTTCCTATATTAGGTAAATTATTTGAAAAATTGTTATGTGATAATGAAGTAGTAGTACAAGGAAAATTCTGTGCATTTGAAGAACTAGATATAGTAGGATAGAATGTTAAACTGTGAGAGATGGGGGAGATAAAATTTTCTCTAGAATTGTACTGATTGCTAGGCTGAGAAGCAACTAAATTAGTAGAATGAACTGAACCACCATTTTGAATGTGATGAACAGCATGCTGGTTTTCAAACTGTGCAGAAGAATTTGTTACTTTGGCAGGTGTAGAATTAAAATGGGGCTCAGAATTATTTGTTTTCATTGCACAATCAGACTGCTTAGTTATGCTACCATCAGAAGTTAGATCAATGTTCAGAATATTATGATTGCCATGAAAAATAGGCAAATTTTCTTTCTTTTTAGAACTGGATTTATTTTGGGCCTCAGTTGAGGAATGAGTTTCAGTTACCTTTTGGGAATCACTTTGTGTGGAACATAAAGAAACACTATGAGCAAATGAGACAGAAGTCACATGAACAACAGGAGTTGAAGATATTTCAGGAATTATAGGGAAAGACATTCTAGGCAGATTCAAATAATCTTCATGAGAAGTATTTTGGTAGTTAAAGGAAAGGAAATTTTTTTCTGATGAAAAAGCAGGTTGATTTTCATGTCCCGTTGTAAATGTATTGCGTGAATCCAAATTAACATTGTGAGACACATCTTTCAAAATATCACCCAACATAGGTGTTAACGAGAAAATAGTATCTACTGAAGGAGTTTTGCAGTTATTCTCAGATATATGAATTTGGTTATTGTAATTTCCTACAGAATCTGCAACACTCTGATCATCAGGTGAAGTCTGAGATGAAGATGAAACTTGCTTTTCAAGAAATGTTAAGTTTGAATGAATAATTGAAATATTTTTTTCATTTGCTTTTTCATTTTGATTGGACATCTCATAATCAGAAGTATTAATCATTTTATCAGAAACTGATGTTTCTTTTAGTTTTTTATAAGGCGGCTCTGAATCATTATTAGATTTTTGTTTTCTTACTTTGCAAAATTTAACTTGTTTGGAATTTAATTCTTGAGAATTTTTAACTGTATTTTGGATAGAAGTAGAGATATCTGTATGTAGTACATTATTATTGTCTGAAATATTTTTTTTATTTTTTTCAACAGATGCATCTGGAATACTATGATCTTCTCTAATCCGATTATATTGCATTTTAAAATTGCTAGCAATCTTTTCTGATGTAGTAACAGTTTCATTTAAATTAGAAACATCATCAGAAAAGCATTCATTTCTTTTGGATGCTTGAGAATTTTCCAAAATATCATTGCAAAATATTGTTTCAGTTGCTCTAGCTAAAATGTCTGATGTATTTGATGCATAACTGAAACTGGGTTCAGCTTTAGAACAATTAGGCGAATCATTTTTTGAAAATGGGTTGATTATATCAACTGTGTGAAGATGAATTTTGCTATTTGTAGAGCTACTAGAACCTTCAGAATTAGGATTGTTTTTATCATTCAGATTTAATTTAGATTCCCTGTAAGTTAGCTTGTTTTTTCTTTTAGCAGCTAAAAATTCTTTTGTGCTATCATTTTCAGTAGGATTATCAATTTTGTGATTTTCAACATTATTTGGAGTGTTATTAACAACAGAATTTTCAGAAAAATGTAAACTTATTTCTGATGATCTTTTATTGGAATCATTTACTGAAGATAGTGTAGCCATGGAATCAGATAAAACAGAAAAAGCTTGAAAATCACCTTGCGAATAATGCAACAAGCACTGATTTAAATTTTGATTAGTTGTTTCATTAGATATATTTAGATTTTGTGGTAAAAGAACACCGCTAGAATTTTCGTTTCCTGTATGGCAAACTAAAACTTGGGAATTGAGACTGACAATTTGATTATTTGAAAATAATGAAGGCAGCAATGAATGATTAACAGATGATGAATTTACTGAATATGGCACATTTTCATTTAATGTATTTACAGAACTAGTTAAATCTGAACATGCACCAGAATGGCTTTGGTTATTTAGAACAACATCAGCAGCCTTTACAGAATTCTCTTTAGATGAAACAGTAGAAGCTTCAGAATTCTGTTCTGAAAGCACATTAGAGTCTGCAATTGAAGATGCATTAATAACAGAATTAGAATCCCCTGTGTTATTAAAACTAGGATGTGTATTACTTTCGACTACAGGTGACCTGACATTGTCAGATACATTAGTTAAAACTTCAGTATTAGAAAAATTATGATTATCAGATATGGATGTTTTAGAATTATTTAGCTTTTTAGTTTCCGAATTTGTCTCAGAACTATGGGTGTTAGAGGATATTTGAACAGATGATTCAAAGACACTTTCTTTGGCTACACTGAAAACAATTTCAGATTCAGAAATATTAGGAAATGAAACATTTTCCAAAGAGTTTTTAATACCTTCGACATTTTTAGCAGAGGATTTTGAAGTTTCTGAAGCAGATACAATATTATGCTCATGAGAAAAAGGATCATTTTCAGATTTTTTACTATTTTCAGGAAGATTTTTATCTGCCAAACATTTCCCCATCAGAACAGTTAATGAGAAATTAGATTTTACCGAAGACAGGTCTGAAGTGTTTTGAGGAGTTGTAATACCAGAATCAAGATTTTCAGCTTCCTTAATTGGATTAAATCCATTTCTTTCATTAAGTTCTTGTTGTTCAGAAGATGTATCCATTGGTGTACAAAGTTCATTTGGTTTACTTTCACTGAAAGTCACAGGTTTACACATTATCTTATCAGACACTTTTTTGTTTGATGTTTTGTTTCTAGAATTTTGAGTTTGGTTAGCAATAGCTATTATTTTATTAGCTGATAGGACTTGTAAAGAAGGAGGAACATTTGAACACAATGAACGACTATCTCGTTTAATTTTTTTCTTACTCACATCATCCATAGAAATTTGTGAAGGTTTAGATTCTACAGATGCATTTGAAGGCAGAGATGTTACATTAGGCATGTTCTTACTAGTTTCTAAGGCATTTTGAACAGATTTAGGTTCATTGCTAACAGTTTTAGATGATTCAGTGTTACATGAATTATCACTAGCATTTGTAGAATCTTGAACAAATTTACTAGTTGATGAAATAGGTAATTTTTGAACTAAAGGCACAGTTAAATCGTCACTATGAGAAACAGCAGTCACTAATGGAGAAATTATGTTATGCGCTAAATTTACATTACCAGAATTATTACTCAGTAATGTGGGTTGTGATGGTAAAACAATTCGAGCATTAGCTGATAAATTTGATGAAATAGGAACTATTGGATTTGGATTGAGAGTTAATAATGCACTGCCCAAGTTAGTTTTTTCAATGTGTTGTCCAGTATTTTCAACAAGACTAGGGCATATTATTGTAGGAGGCAACCCTACATTTCTTGCTACAGATGGCACATTAAGAACTTGTTGAGGCACAAGTATGGGTAAAGTACTAGGACATATAATAGATATTGTATTGGACAATTTTTCAGTTGCAAAACTTTGAAGAATATTACCACCAGTAGGAATAATAATAGTAGGTACATTTTTATTACACACATTTGTAAAAGATGAACCAAGTGTAGTAGACATTACTGGAAATTGTGATAAAACTGTAGTAACTCCACCAGCTTGAGCTGATGCTGAGTTTCTTGTAGAATCATTCCAGTCAATAACAGGAAAAACATTTTCCCGAGATGCATTACATGGCTGCTGACCTGCTTGTGTAGCTAATGGAGTTGCCACAGAATTATTGCTTTGAAGAGAATTAGAAAAAGTAGATGAATTAAATCCAGAATTAACTGTAGAAATAGGTACAATTTTTACTGGCTTTGAGATGGCCACAGTTGTTTTACATTTACTTTTATTATTTTTACCTTTAGACACTTTTGGACTTTCACAAGTTACAGTTGTGCTGGAATTTACTGAAATTGTATCAGGAATGTTGTTCATACACATGCTATTGCCAACTTGAACAGCACAATCGACGTACGTACGAGTCTCTGACTCTGAATTTTTTACAGTTAATACACCATTCTTATGCACAAATTTATTACTATACTTACATTGTTTTTTTAGTACAACTGAATGTATATTGGGAACATTAGACTGTTCTAATAATCTTTCATAAAGAATATTTTGTTCTGACAGCATGTGAAGATCTCTTTTAAGCTTTCTAATTTCTTCAGCTGAAATAGAAGAAGAGACAAATTAAAAATTTGAAATTTACACATTTATAAGAAATGTCGTTAGTTTTGAAAACATAGATAAATAGGGTTTCTACTCATACAGAAGAATGAATTTCACAGACTTTTCAAATTGTATTTTAAGAAAATTCCAGACTAAAAGTGTAGTACATACTGGAAAGACTAGAGATAAAATAAATATTGTATCACTAGAAGATTTCCTAGATACAAATAACATTGATTAAAAAATCCTTTTCTGAATTATCTAAAAAATGTGCTCTCAATAAGAATTGTTCTTATAATAACTATTTCATTACAAATTTTCTAATAAAGTTTTCAGCAAAAATTAGATTTTTTGTATAACATTTGCATACCATTCATTTCAGCAAAAGTATCACAAAATCAATAAATCCAGATAAACTTTACTTTTAACAACAATCTGAGGAGAAGAGGAAGCAATCATTTCAGTGGAAAGATAGAAGTTTGAGAAGATGATCAATTATTTATTATAGTAAAAATAATGAAAAAAAAAAAAAATAAATAAATAAAAGGTGTATTAACGAGTTCTAAAATTTATAAACTATTTGTTGCGATGATGATAGTAGGAAGTGGAAATAGTGAAAAAAGAATAATTTAGATGAATTAAAGGAATTAAATTTAGATGAATTAGATGAATTAAATGGAATGTGAGAAAATGTGAAAGATTGATTTATTACTTTTTTTTTCAGATTGCAAGAAAAAATTATCAAATTTAATTATTTTTCCATGCTTTCCAGCTAGATGAGCAAACTCGAATAAAAATAAGTAATAAAGTAAGGTATTTTCAGCTTAAAATTAAAGTATCTGACTAACAAAATACCATAAAATACCGTTAATCCGCCTCCCCAAACATGACAAAAAATCGTAAAATAATTAGAGGGGGGCACTTACACGGGATTTTTCCACGATCGTTTCACAAAATTTGCAGGGATGAATCATGATGAAATGAATAAATCGTGAATCTTTGAATGATTCATGAATTTTGATACTTGAAGCAAAACTTGAAAAAACTTGCATTTACAAAAAAAAAAAAAAAAAAACATAAATTCTGTACAAAAAAATGCAGAAAAAAGTAGAAATTTGTAAAAAGAAGAATGAAATCAATTATAAAATCTTGTAAAAACACACATTTCATCAGATTCATGATTCATTCATTTCATCATGATTCATCCCGTTCTCAAGCGATCCGGTTTCAGCGATTTTTTTGAGAAGGAGGGCGCTTTCTCGGGATTTTTTGAAAATTTCAAATTTTTTATAAAGTGGGGAAGGGGCGTTTGGTCGGGAAGGGCGGATTTGTTAGGAGTATGCACTCATATATATACTTGCCACTGTACACATATTTTTACTTTACCTGCCTCATGAATTAATATTTAAACTCACTTACCTTTATTACATATATTCTTCTTTTTATTTTATAATAGTTGATATTAATTTCATTAATCATCCCCTAAAATATCTTTTTCACTGGCAGTATTTTCTTTTCATTTCACGTTGAACGTCACTTATGTTTACACCGTTTCACGGTCTTTCCAGTATGATTTCTACATAGTTTCTTTTTACGCCACGAGATGGCGTCAGCTGTGTACAGGGAGGATTTGTGTATACAACTCCACTCTACTGTTTCAGTACATTCCAGAAGCAAGCTGACGTAACCGGTTGTGGGTGTAGTGTGAAGGATGAGTAGAAGACTGTTTCTTGACTAACCTTGACCTATATATGAGACGAGGATCTTGTCGTTCAATGTTCTTTCACCTATTTCCTCAGATGGCTGTTTGTATAAAGAAGCGTTTTTCCCCTAGTGGTTATTTTTCCCTTTTTCTGTGATGCCGTCTAAGTAATGTTGTCTTCATTTCATCTGCATTAGTTTACCTCATATTGAAATATAATGGAACAGTTTTTTTAATATGATGTTATAAAGTCAAACTCGGGAAAGTAGTGAAGCGGTATGATGGAACGAACGACAGTTCGTGTCTTTAAAGTTCTAGAGCTGCGTTTCCTAAGAAAGTTTGTTTGTCATCGGACATTGGCTGTACTTTTCAGTGTTATAGAGATGATCTTGGGATAACTAGTGTGGACGGTCACTTTCGAGACAGAATGATTTGGTTCCGGCTGATGTTATATAACATGTTTGATTCCTGGACATTTTTGCTTGAACTGTGGTGCCTTTTGTTTCTGTTCGTCACGGCTGTAATCTTTTAATCGTTTATCAAGGACTGTATAAGTTTGGGTCAAGTTGAAAAGGTTTTTTTTTTGGACAATCAGCAAAGGACATTTATGTATTGAAATATTGATTTTGACTTTAAATTATTTATATATATTTTTGGTAAAAGTAAATGAGTAATATTTGTTTAACGTCATGCAAGCAATAAGGTATGTGTTCTTGTTTTTGTTATGTTTGTTCTAAATATGAATTGAAGATAATCTGTGATTTATTTTGTTTTTAATATTTTTTTTAAATAAATATATGTTTGTCTTAAATAGTCGTTATCATTTAATTTGACTTGGTTCATAAATCTTGTTTAAACCAGTCAATGCTGCATCACTGCTTTAAATAACTCTGCTAATTTTTACTCAACCCCTGGGAGATACATTTGTCTCCCAACAGTAAAGGTTATGGGCAGTTCATAACAGAGTTGAATTTTTTTTTTATAAAGTTATAGTAAATATTTTAGAATAGTTTTGTAACTTTAATTTTTCAAGAAATGTAACAGTTTAAGTAAAAGTAACTTTTGAAAATAGTAAATTTAAAATTTTTATGATTAATTTTTTTTGCCGTATTTGACCTTGAATGGTTTGGCATTACGATGATAGTTAAACTTTGACCCCAATTAGATATCTTTGATAATTTTAGACGGGGTGGGGCCGTATATATATTTTTTGTTTATGGAATTTAAATTTAGAGTAATGGTAATGGATGAAATGAAATTTTTATGACTAAATTTTAGGATTAATTGATGAATATGGATGTTAATGTTAAGCAAACTAAGGTTTAAAAAAAATTAAATTTTTTTAAAAATATATTGTTAAAATTTAAGGGATTTTTGAGATTATAGAAGTTTTGAAATTTTTGAAATTTTGAATGGATTTTTTTTTCTTGAAAGTTCTTTTTGAAAATAGCATGACGTGAAATCTTATTTGAATTAGAGATTGATATATTTTTTTAATTATTTTGTAATAAATGGCATGCATCCAGGTTGTGGTGTTTTTTTTTAAGTAAAGATAATTTGTTAAAAAGTTTTTAAAATGGATTAGGAATGTTTTAAGGTCAATTTATCCGTTTTAAGATAGACATATTGTCTTGTTTTAAGTCTTTTAGAGTGGAGCGTGATGGCGCCCTCCATTTTTCAATAAGGATAGTTGACCAAATGTATCTCCTGAACTATAAATTGAGTTTATTTCGCCTGGATGTTTGTCTATAAAATTGTAGGACTATTTACTTAAATTTTTTTTTGGAATTGTTATGAATGAAAATAAATTTATATTTGAAATAAAAATTGTCCTAAATGAGGAAATTAAGTAGGAATCAAGTGATAAATTTCTGGGGGAATGCTGCTTTTAGGAGGAAAAGCTATGGTGTTAGAATATAATTATCAACTGGTTTATTATGATATTTTTACCCTTAGTGCTGCATTTTTATGTGAAAGATATCCCATCATATATATTACTGCTCCTATTGTTTCTGTGTCAAGATTGTTTAAGAAAATTGTGTTAATATGCAGGTTCTAATGCTCACTGGCTCTATTTTTGCTATATTTGGACTGTAAAAATATTTGAATTATTGATATACAGTAGAAGATCTATATAACGCAAACCTAAAAATGCAAGGTTGTGCGTTATATAGAATTTTGCGTTATATGGATCACATATCACGCGCCATCAAATTTACCTCATAAATATAGACAAATATGTCTGAAACACATCAAAATACATTAGAATTACCTTTATACTGCATTCCTTATCCAGATTATAAATTTTTCTATTATTGCAATCATTCAACATTTTGTTAAATATATGTTTTAAAAATGGTCCAGATACACCTGGACCCAATTTATTCATTATATTGCTCATTTTCAAAAACATTTATTGTAATAATAATTTTTTTCCTTTAAAAGTTCTAAATTAAGGAGGTAAAATTGTACTAATGCATTAAATACAGTTTTCAAACAGTAGCAGTTTTTTACAGTCTTAAAATTCAGGTGCTCCTTCATGGCAAAATTCATTGTTTACATCTGAAAGGTTGTGCGTTATATGGAGAATTGCGTTATATGGAATTGCGTTATAAAGATCTTCTACGTATTTGAATTTTGAAATATTTTAAGTTTTTTTTTTGAAATGCTTAAATTCTTATGCAGTTAACTTGTAATATTTAAACTTTTACAAATTTAGGGCTTATTTTAGTGTTTTATGAATTTAAGACTGTTTTTTTTTTAAAAGTTTTTCTTGGTTTAATTTGAGTGATGTGTCTGGCCTGACTGGAATACAGATATGGTTTTTGAATAGTAATTTGATATTTGGATATTAATCAAAGTTTAAGGTTTAATATTTTGATTTCATTAACTGATATTTTTAGGATTAAAGCTCTTCTTTCAAATAGTCCTTGATAGTTTTGGATGAAGTTAAATATATTTTTAATTAAATAGTTTAAAAATGAATTAAAATTAAACTGTAAAGATAATTTTTAAAATATAAAGTAAATGGACTCTCGAGGTTAAATATTTATTTTAGTGTTTTTGATTTAAATGTAGTTCTATTATTGATATTTTTTTTTTGGATTAAAATGATTGAGATAAATTCAAGGTTTAGGTTTTTTATAAAATTGTTGAATTTTGTTGAATTTATATATTTTTTTTGGAGGGGTGACATCACTTCAGATGTCTGTTTAAGTCGAGCCAGTTTCCGGGAGTGATGGTCACTCTTAATTAAAAAGATTTAAGTTTTTGGTTTTTATAAATTTAAATATGTAACTTTTGTTTAATTATTGATTTTCATTACTTGTTGTTATAATTACAATTAAGTTGGTAGTTTTTATGATTTAAAAGTTAGTTCTTTTAGATGATTTTGACATTAATGGTTATTTTTTTAATAGTTTTTAATAATCGTTTTGGTAATTAAGTAGAAGTGGCTGAAGAGGAAAGATGTGAGGAAATACTGGCATTAACTGTTTTTAGATTAACATATTAGAAAGGAGCTCCTCATAAAAGAATGCTGGGTGTTTTCCACTTGTTCCTTTTTGCCTGGATCTACTGATTCTTTTTGTTAGTCCCCATGTGAATGCTTGGAAGGTATGGTGTAAAAGTAATATTCCGGTTGCCATTGCCTAGAGCAGACAGAGATAGGGGAGCAATATTGAGTAAGGTTTGCTGTTTTCCCATAGTTTTCTCCAGTTTAGTATAGAATTTATTTTTAGAAATACTTGGATATTTAGGTCAGTGGCATTAATGTGATAGTAGATATTTTTGGAAGACTGTTTGAGAGTTGAGTTTCTTTTGGATCAAATTTGTTTCTCTTTGGGTTTCATCACTTCGTGGGGGGATTGTCATTCAGATGTTTGCTTTCTCCCCCATGGGGTGTTGGAACCATTTGGGAAAGTTTTTTTTGGTCCATTTGAATTTTTGGGCAATCTCATGAAAGAGTCATACCATTAAGTAATGTGTATGGAGCCTATGAATGAACTGAGGAGGCTATTGGCTAGTGTTGAGAAAGGACATCTTGTTTAGTGCTCTAAAAGCTTTTTTGAGGTGATAGTTATGCTATCATGAATTCCTTTAAATTTAATTTCGTTATTGATGCCTAAGTTAAATCTCATTTTGACAGTAGTCATTTTTTTGCCTATGTCCTATTTAGTATGAATGGGAGTGAAAAATCGTCTGGCCAGGCGTAAATGAGTAGCAGTTTTGAATGTTTAAAGAATGGAAGGTTTACTCAATTTTTTTTAGGATTGAGTCGTATGTGTGTGTAGTCCCCTTTAGATGTTTTTGTAGTCAGTCTGAATTCTTAGGCAGGATGGCAAATCTGGTTTTGATTTTTTTTAGTTGAAATGGCATAATTTATGACGGTTGTTTTTGAAGGAATATAAAGGGAAGAAGTTTTTGGAGATGGAGCACAGTTGATGTTTCTTTTCGCATATGTGGAGCGAGGTCTACATGAATTTCTAGCCTGATTCAAAGCCATGTAACAGTGTCATTTGGGTTCTAAGTCACATAATTTTTGGTGATTGTAATGTCTTGGTTTATGTATGATGCTGTCTAACAGGAAAATTGTGTTATTAGATCTTTAGTGGCGGATATGTTTTTTTAGATGGGTGTATATACCAGGGTTGGCAAGTTTTTGACACGCGACAGTTTTTGACGGTTTTAACCATGGTTTAAACCGTCATGTCAAAAACCTCCTTGTCAAAAATGTCAAAAACTGTCAAAAACCTATATTTATATGTAAATAAAAATATTTACTTACATATATATATCTACCTATATTTATATTTAATAAGTAAAATTTATTTGCTTTTAATAAAGAAAAAGTTTCTAAATATGCTGTAGAAAAAATAAATTTAAATTTTTGAAGTAACATATTTTGAACATTAAACAAAATCTTAGATATTGGAAAACTTATCTTTTGTAATATTATTTATTAAATTTTAATGTGTTATTCAAAATATACAGGGATATTATATTATGAAGAAATCTATTTATAACCAAATTTATCCATTGTTTAAAATACTATTAAAGATTAGGCAGGTTCTGTAATTGATTAGGAACAGAAAGATATTCAAAACTGGTTATGTGCTACCATGTGATACGTAGGGCAAATGAATTGGATTATTGAAGTAAATTTCTACTTTGATAATTTTCATTTGAATTGATTTCGATTATGTAATCAAATTAATTGGAAGTATTTCATGTATGTTTTATTTTTTAAAATTATGAATTTAATTAGATAATAATAAAATAAACTGCATGATGTTTTGTGTTTTAGAAGTATTTCATAGATCAGTGTCATTTTTTCTGTTTTGACTTTTACAATTCAGGGTTCGCACGGACCTTAAAAGTCCTTATAAACTCCTTATATTTCGATAGTCCTTAATAAGGATCCTTAAAGTCCTTATTTTTTATTGAAAGTCCTTATTTTTTAACATGAGCCTAATATTAACGCGATCCGTAAAATGTTTTTAAAAAATCGCCAAACATTTCAGTGGTGATTCCTGTCCGAAATTTCCGAAAATTTAAGGCATCCTCTTCCGAAAATTTGAAATTGGGTTATGAGTTCCGCATAGTTTTCAATTTGTACGGTTTAACGCGCGGAAAAAGCAATCGCGGAGAAATGCAAATTTCGTAAAAGGATCGCTGAAAAAGCACACGTTTCGTCAATATTTCGTGGGAAACGACGATTTCTTCGATGTTTTTGTCAACGAACTTTATCAAAAGATCGCTGAAAAACGCGAATTTCATATGTGGATCACGGAAAAAACGGCAATTTCACCAAATATCGCAGACAAACGCTGATTTCATCTGTAGACCGCGGGAAAACGTCACTTTTGTCTAAAGATTGCTGATATAACGCCAATTTCATTAAAAGATCGCGGGAAAAAACGCCGTTTTCGATAAAAGATCGCTTAGAAATATTTTGTCAAAAAATCATTGGAAAAAAAGACGCCGATTTCATTAAAAGATCGCGGGAAAAAACGCCGTTTTCGATAAAAGATCGCTTAGAAATATTTTGTCAAAAAATCATTGGAAAAAAAGACGCCGATTTCATCAAAAGATCACGCAAAAACGCCGATTTTGTCAAAAGATCGCGGGGATAAAACGCCTAGGGATGATTCTCATCCGAAATTTTTAAGGGATCTTCTTCCGAAAATTTGAAATTGGGTTATGAGTTCTGCATAGTTGCCAACTTGTACGGTTTTGCGCGCGGAAAAAACAATCGCGGTGCAATGCAAATTTCGTGAAAGGACGCCGCTTCGTCAATATTTCGTAGCAAAACGACGATTTCGTCATTTTTTTTAACGAAATTTGTCAAAATATCGCTGAAAAACGCGAATTTCCTGAGCGGATCGCGGAAAAACGGCAATTTCACCAAATATCGCAGATTTCGTCTGAAAGCCGCGGGAAAACGTCGATTTCGTCTAAAGATTGTGGATATAACGCCGATTTCGTTAAAAGATCGCTGAAAAAACGCCGTTTTCGATAAGATTGCGTAAAAATATTATGTCAAAAGATAAAGAAAAAAGAATCGCCGATTTCATCAAAAGATCACGGGAAAAACGCCGATTTCGTCAAGATCGCGGGGATAAAAGGACGTTTTCGAGAATAGACCGCGTAAAAATGCGAATTTTGTCTAAAGATCGTCGAAAAAACGGCGATTTCATTAAAAAGAAACACGAGAAAATGCGGATGTCGTCAAAAGATCGCGGAAAAACTGCCGATTTTGACAAAAGTTCGCAATAAATCGCCGATTTTGCTAAAATATCGCAGATAAATCGCTGAATTCGTCTGAAGATCGCGGTAAAACGCCGATTTCGTCTGAAGATTGCGGATTACCCCCCCCCCCCCGCGCCGATTTCCTAAAATGCGATGTGAATTTTCGAAAAAAAAAATTCACACAGAAACCCCTCCAAAAATGCCGTTTTTGAGAAAAGATCGTGTAAAAAATGGAAATTTTGCCCAAAAATCGTCGAAAAAAACGCCGATTTAGTAAAAAAAAAAAAAAAAAAAAACGGGAGAACGTTGATTTCGCCAAAAGATCGCGGAAAAACCGCCGATTTCGACAAAAGATCGCAATAAAACGGCGATTTTGCTAAATATCACAGATAAATTGCTGATTTCGTCTGATGATCTCGGATAACCTCCCCCCTTCTCAGGGGAGGGTGTAGCTCTCGGAATTGCCCCTCCCTCCGCGCCGCCGATTTCCGAAAATGCGATGTTAATTTCCGAAAAAAAATATCACCCAGAATCGCCCCTGAAACATTCAGAATTTGTCAAATATGGCAGCTGAAAAAAAAATCAAGTTTCTCTGTTATAATACTCTTATTTCTGATTGGACACCAATCGTAATCTGTATTCACCATCTAAAATTTCCTTTTCTTTGATATATAGAAATGAATAACAAAGAAGATATTTCGCCAAATAATTGTGCCAATCTGTTCTATAATCCGCTGATCTGTGTTTGATCACAGTCTTATTTCACTGGATATGTGTAGCATGGTTAACAGCAACAGTCTTCCTCTGCAGAAAATAAAAGGAAATTAATTGAAGATGACTTAGGTTTTACAAAGAAAAAAAATATGGCTTCTTGAAAAAGAAGTATTGGAGTTAGAAAATAAGCCCAATGAATTATAGCTGATGATAAAGCTGAATCTTATTTATAAAATTGAACAATTGTAGAAAATCTGCAACAGATAAAAGAAAGAAATTTCCTCCCTGACCAAAGAAATAGATGCTAAAAAACAGTTGCTAGCCAACTAATGTTATATATTTACGATTAAAATTTAATGTAAGTAATTATGTGTACTGTTCTTTTTTAACTTTAGAAAGTCCTTATTTTTCTTTAACGAAGCCCTTACAAAGTCCTTACAGAGTCCTTATTTTTCATTTAGCAAACTCTGTATGAACCCTGACAATTGTTATTTGGTTTTTCTGAAAAATCAGTAATTCTGAATTTTAAATCGTCAGTCATTTTTTGAATTTATAACTAACATAAAAATAATAAAAAATTAGCTCCTTTCTATAAATATCTGAGTATCTATTTACAATATTCAACCTATTTATTTACTATGCTGAAAAATTAGCTTATACACGTACTTATGAAATTTTTTTTCACTGAATACTATAAAATTTTGTTAAATATCTTAAATATTCAGTTGTTGAATAATTACTTATTGTCTTACCTTGCTATCAAAGCAAACATTATTTGTATTTTTAATACTATTAGCGTGTATGCTGTGGGGTAAGGAGGCAAAGGCGGGGAGGGGGAATAAAAATGATGTGTAATAATCATACATATAATAAATAATATGCATTATTTTTAAATTCAAATTAACCTGCTGGATATTGTGTATATAGCATAAAAAAAATTATTAAACATGTATATCAAATTCCACACTTTTGAAAATCCTGCATTTACGACACCTAATTCATTAATATTTATAAATATTAGCTATGTCAAAATGCATTCTAAATAACTTTATATTTTAAATATTATAATAATAATAATAAATAAAAAAGATATTTAAACATAAATAATTCTGCATGTCTATTTTGAGATAAATTTCTGAAATTTGAAATCTGATTTTTACCTTAATTTTTATCAATTAAAAATATTTAAAGACCTACTAATTACCCATAATATAATTAAATTTCAACATAATGTATGGCATCTGTTCTTAGTTTTAAAATTTAACAACAAACTTTAGTACACTGCAGCAGATTGCGACTATGGGTTTTTGACAGTTTGTGACAGGTTTTTGACGGTTTAATCCGGTTTAAACCTTTGTCATGTCAAAAACCCCTTTTTGACGTCAAAAACCCAACCCTGGTATATACATAGGTGTAAATTATTGTTTTAAATCTCAAATTTTTAATGTTTTATGAGATATTATGCAGTGCAGAAAGGGTTATTATGGACTTTTATGTAAATTTTTTAACTATAAGATTTTTAATTAAACCAGATTGGTAATGGTTTTATATTAAATGTCATCTTAAGGCATCTGATTTCCTTCGTTTTGAATGTAGTTGCGGATGTCGGTTGAGTGAATGACCGGTGTAATGTTAGATGATGAAAGCTTGGGAAGTGGCATCAGATGCAGGTGGTTTATTTTTGATAAGTTATAAGTTATTGAGAGTCCAGTTTTGATTAGTTTAAGCCTTAATTTTCAGAATTTGATTATTGAAATGTCTTGGGGTGTTCGACTATATTTTTTTGAATTGACTTTGTGTAATTAGCCTTGGTAATTGTCTGGCTATGTCAGTTGGGTTAATAGTTAACCAGGTAGTTGGATACCCATATGGACATTAATGTTTTAGGGATGTTCTTTTGTATTAAAGTTAAAAATAGTTTTGAATACTGTCTTCCAGTTTTTGGGTCAGGCATATTGATTTATAAAAGTAAAGATAGTTTAAATTCTAAGAAATATATTGTTTTTTTGTAATAAATTAGATTTTTTTTGAAATTTTCTTTTTAAATGTATGATTTTTAAGATTTTAATTTTTTATAATTGGATGTCATTTTGGGTAATTCTTTATATAGGCGTTTTTGAGAGTTAAATTTTTTTAAACTCTCTGTGTGTGATCTTTAATATTTGCCTTAAAGTGGTTTCATGTTAGTAAAGGTTAATACAAGATCGCTGAAGGTTATTATATATTATTGGATTCTTTATATCCATATAAGTTTATGCCCTGGAGAATGACTATGCAAATATTGATTGTAATAAAATTGACTTAATTTATATTCTTGTTGAATTTTTATATATATATTTTTTAAAGGAAATAATATTTTGTTATAAAATGTTAATAAAATATTTTTATTATAGATATAAAAGAAATAAATGGCATTTAATGAGGTAATTTAAAAGGGAATGCCGCTAGAGTTCAAGTTTATCAGAGTCTATCTCTAAATTTTTGAGTAATGCACTGCTAATTGCCATGTAAAATGGACTATTTTTAGGCAGATGTTATACTCAATTTGCTTTGATGGTTATACCTGTAATTATTTGAGTTTTTGAAGCATGTGTTTTTAGAGGACTCTTGGGGCTTGGACTTGGCAGCGTTTCTTTTGAATGGTATTTAAGATATTCAAATTTATGTATATTGCTTATAAAGTGCAGAAGAACGTATATTAATAGAGTTTATGGCTGTTTTATTAGGGACTCTTAAGATTTATGAATGTGTTAGTTAAATATATACTAATAATAAATAGAGTTAACAGAAAGTTTAATTTTTTTTTTTTTTTTATGAGCAATACATGAGAATTATTTTTTGATATGTATATATAATGTTATGGATAATTATTTAAATGAAATCTTTAAATATGTTAAGAGTTGTTTTTAAGTTGCATGTACTTTTGTAATGGTTAACTTGGTGTGGTAGAATTTTTAAAAATAGAGATTTTTTTTAGATGTGTAAACCTGGGCAGGACCTGTAAGATTTGTTTTAGACTTGATGCAGAAATTAAGATCTTGAAGTTTAAAATGCTGTTTTTTTTTTTGTTTTGTTTTATTGTAAATAGACTGGAGATTGTAGAAATTTTTAGATGGGAATTGGATGAGACAGCTATTAGTTTTTCAATTTGTTTGGAATTGGACTAAGTGGAAATTTGAAAAAAAAAAGATTGCCAAATTGTAGAATGAATAATTTCACTGTTTGATTTTGTAAGGTGAATGTTCGTAATCGTTTTGGTAATTAAGTAGAAGTGGCTGAAGAGGAAAGATGTGAGGAAATACTGGCATTAACTGTTTTTAGATTAACATATTAGAAAGGAGCTCCTCATAAAAGAATGCTGGGTGTTTTCCACTTGTTCCTTTTTGCCTGGATCTACTGATTCCTTTTGTTAGTCCCCATGTGAATGCTTGGAAGGTATGGTGTAAAAGTAATATTCCGGTTGCCATTGCCTAGAGCAGACAGAGATAGGGGAGCAATATTGAGTAAGGTTTGCTGTTTTCCCATAGTTTTCTCCAGTTTAGTATAGAATTTATTTTTAGAAATACTTGGATATTTAGGTCAGTGGCATTAATGTGATAGTAGATATTTTTGGAAGACTGTTTGAGAGTTGAGTTTCTTTTGGATCAAATTTGTTTCTCTTTGGGTTTCATCACTTCGTGGGGGGATTGTCATTCAGATGTTTGCTTTCTCCCCCATGGGGTGTTGGAACCATTTGGGAAAGTTTTTTTTGGTCCATTTGAATTTTTGGGCAATCTCATGAAAGAGTCATACCATTAAGTAATGTGTATGGAGCCTATGAATGAACTGAGGAGGCTATTGGCTAGTGTTGAGAAAGGACATCTTGTTTAGTGCTCTAAAAGCTTTTGTGAGGTGATAGTTATGCTATCATGAATTCCTTTAAATTTAATTTCGTTATTGATGCCTAAGTTAAATCTCATTTTGACAGTAGTCATTTTTTTGCCTACGTCCTATTTAGTATGAATGGGAGTGAAAAATCGTCTGGCCAGGCGTAAATGAGTAGCAGTTTTGAATGTTTAAAGAATGGAAGGTTTACTCAATTTTTTTTAGGATTGAGTTGTATGTGTGTGTAGTCCCCTTTAGATGTTTTTGTAGTCAGTCTGAATTCTTAGGCAGGATGGCAAATCTGGTTTTGATTTTTTTTAGCTGAAATGGCATAATTTATGACGGTTGTTTTTGAAGGAATATAAAGGGAAGAAGTTTTTGGAGATGGAGCACAGTTGATGTTTCTTTTCGCATATGTGGAGCGAGGTCTACTTGAATTTCTAGCCTGATTCAAAGCCATGTAACAGTGTCATTTGGGTTCTAAGTCACATAATTTTTGGTGATTGTAATGTCTTGGTTTATGTATGATGCTGTCTAACAGGAAAATTGTGTTATTAGATCTTTAGTGGCGGATATGTTTTTTTAGATGGGTGTATATACATAGGTGTAAATTATTGTTTTAAATCTCAAATTTTTAATGTTTTATGAGATATTATGCAGTGCAGAAAGGGTTATTATGGACTTTTATGTAAATTTTTTAACTATAAGATTTTTAATTAAACCAGATTGGTAATGGTTTTATATTAAATGTTGTGTATGTAAATGTGTATTTATTGTTGTTATATATTTTTTTATGTATAATTTTTTTTTTTTTTTTTTTTTTTTTTTGATATTGTATAGTTTTTTTTTTTTTTTTTGATATGTTAATATGTGAATATAATTTTTTTTAATGTTCCGGAGCTGGTTGTCCTGTTTTCCATTTCTAGTTAAATTTTTGGGAGAATATCTGAAGGATTTTTGCTAAGTTTTTTTTTTATATAAACTGATAAAGTTTTAGAATTGTGAGTTTACTTTTGGGGGTAGGTTTATGTTGTTTAAGATTTAAGATGCAGTATGGTTTTTGGCCATTGTGAAATTCCATTGGTATGTCATCGGATTCTAGATTTGTCTAGATGTGATGCCTTCTTTGGATGTTGTCCTTCATGGTGTACAGGTGTCAAGTGGGGGGGGGGGCATTGTTAGGAGTATGCACTCATATATATACTTGCCACTGTACACATATTTTTACTTTACCTGCCTCATGAATTAATATTTAAACTCACTTACCTTTATTACATATATTCTTCTTTTTATTTTATAATAGTTGATATTAATTTCATTAATCATCCCCTAAAATATCTTTTTCACCGGCAGTATTTTCTTTTCATTTCACGTTGAACGTCACTTATGTTTACACCGTTTCACGGTCTTTCCAGTATGATTTCTATGTAGTTTCTTTTTACGCCACGAGATGGCGTCAGCTGTGTACAGGGAGGATTTGTGTATACAACTCCACTCTACCGTTTCAGTACATTCCAGAAGCAAGCTGACGTAACCGGTAGGGGGCATAGTGTGAAGGATGCGTAGAAGACTGTTTCTTGACTAACCTTGACCTATATATGAGACGAGGATCTTGTCGTTCAATGTTCTTTCACCTATTTCCTCAGATGGCTGTTTGTATAAAGAAGCGTTTTTCCCCTAGTGGTTATTTTTCCCTTTTTCTGTGATGCCGTCTAAGTAATGTTGTCTTCTTTTCATCTGCATTAGTTTACCTCATATTGAAATATAATGGAACAGTTTTTTTTAATACGATGTTATAAAGTCAAACTCGGGAAAGTAGTGAAGCGGTATGATGGAACGAACGACAGTTCGTGTCTTTAAAGTTCTAGAGCTGCGTTTCCTAAGAAAGTTTGTTTGTCATCGGACATTGGCTGTACTTTTCAGTGTTATAGAGATGATCTTGGGATAACTAGTGTGGACGGTCACTTTCGAGACAGAATGATTTGGTTCCGGCTGATGTTATATAACATGTTTGATTCCTGGACATTTTTGCTTGAACTGTGGTGCCTTTTGTTTCTGTTCGTCACGGCTGTAATCTTTTAATCGTTTATCAAGGACTGTATAAGTTTGGGTCAAGTTGAAAAGGTTTTTTTTTTGGACAATCAGCAAAGGACATTTATGTATTGAAATATTGATTTTGACTTTAAATTATTTATATATATTTTTGGTAAAAGTAAATGAGTAATATTTGTTTAACGTCATGCAAGCAATAAGGTATGTGTTCTTGTTTTTGTTATGTTTGTTCTAAATATGAATTGAAGATAATCTGTGATTTATTTTGTTTTTAATATTTTTTAAAATAAATATGTGTTTGTCTTAAATAGTCGTTATCATTTAATTTGACTCGGTTCATAAATGGGGTTTAAACCAGTCAACGCTGCATCACTGCTTTAAATAACTCTGCTAATTTTTACTCAACCCCTGGGAGATACATTTGTCTCCCAACAGGATTAACAGGATTTTATGGTAAGTGTACAATTTGGGAAATACAGTGCGATATTGAATTTTGCATGACTAGCTTTTTATTGATAAGTTAAACTACATGAATATTAAAGCCCAATATACCTTGCTGATAACAAATAACCAAGTGGCAACAGAATAGCAGGCACAAGATTCGCAAGTTTTTTTTAAGTAGAAAAAAGAAGCAAGAAGAAATAGGTTAGCAGTGATAGTAAATTCAATCCCTGCATTTTCCTTCTCTCCATCAGCAAATATTTAGTACATTTCTTTGCATGCCTTTAGAAAATTTATAAATTTTATAACCATTATTATTACTTACGAAAGAAAAACTTAAAGCATTGTATTTTTACATTTAACTCTTTAATCAATCCTAAATGTTCAAACTTTTATGATAATAGTACACGGGCCTCCAAAAGTTAAGGTACAACTGGTTTTTTTTCAACTAATTTGCAAATGAATGAATATAGAAACAACAAATTTGGAGGAAATGTGCACTAAGCTGTTATTTATTAAATGCGACATAGAAATTTACTTAAGTTAAACATATAAATGAAATTACAACAAAAAAGCACTCATGGTGAAAAATTACATTATTGGAGAAATCAGTACACTGCAGTTTTATGCAGTACAATGTGACAGAAACATTAAAAAACTGGTTCTAATACGGAATATCCCCATTTTAGACTTGAACCCAATGTTCTCGCTATCGCTCGCCAATGCGCCAAATAGCGACTAAATTCTTCATTTGGTGAGTAAACAAGCGATTAGATTTGCCAAATTGCTAGTGCTCATTTTTTGCTTTTACTTTCTTTTCTTTTTCGCCTTTTTTGTGTGTGTTGCTTATCATGTTTAACTGCACCGTACCACATGAATTCATAACATTTTAATAAGTTAAATCTGTTTATTTTTTTTTTTCCTTGATTACGCATGATATTTAGAACATATATATTTTTAATATATTTGTAGCGAATAGTTGAATTTAGATTAATAACAATCATTGTCGCAGTTATAAAAATTTAGATTATTTCAGAACATATTGAAAAAAAAAGGGTATATTAGAATTAAAGATAATTCTTTTAGTACTATACGGTGAATCTATTTGGCTAATACTTTTTTCATTTGGTGAATGTTTTTTATTTTTAATTAGCCAAATTAATAATGTTGGTTAAATATCAGCGAGAACACTGCTTGAACCCATTGGTGGCATCAACTTTTCATGCTTTCAATTAAATTGTCGGACACCAAAATAGGTAGTGCTGATCAGACATGGAATAAGCCTTGTTCCAGCTCATTTAATGTCCTTAGTGGAGGACTTAAAACCGCAACCTGTCTTCTAAGATAGTCCCAAAGATTTTCTATTGGATTCAAGTCTGGAGAGTGAGCTGGCCATTCCATTCTCTCTAAACTATGATCTCAAGATAATCCTCAACAACCATAGTTCGGTGTGGTCTCACATTATCATCCATTAGAATGAAACCATTGCCAATAGCATTGGCATATGGGCATACATATGAATCAAGGATCTCATCCCGATATCTTGCACAAGTCAGAGTTCTTCCATGGAATACATGTAGGTCACTGCGGCCTCCTGCCCAAACCATGATTCCACCGTTTCTGTATCTGTGTGTTTCGACAGTGTTTGATTGATGGTATCGAGTGCATTGTTCTCTCCAGATCAGAAGACATCCTGAATCGCACTCCAGTGTGAATTTGCACTCGTCTATAAAGAGTATAGAAGCCCACTGTTGTCTGGTCTAAGAAATATGTTCTCTTGCCTAACATAAGCAGGCCCTTCCCTGTCATCTATTGAAGGGGACACACACAGCTGGTCGGCTTGTATAGAGCCCTGCATTGTGAAAATGTCTTCTCACCATAGTAGCGAAGATTCTTCACCCTGATGCTGCAAAGTAGTCTGCAATGTTTTGCGGCACAGTAGTGCATCTTCTCCTTTGGGCTGAAAGAGCTAGAAACCGGTCTTCTGCAAGTGTAACACATGGGCGGCCTGGAACATATCTAAAAGACGATCTGTGAGATGGTATCTCACAGTGTATGGTTAATCGTATCCTTTTTATTCCTTTCTTCATTAAACATAGAGATTTCCTTAAACTTAATTCTGTATTTTTAGTTTTACAATCACGCGCTGCGAGTTTAGCGCACTAGCATTTCTTTTTCACTGTATTTGTCAGAGTGCTGCTGACCGTTTGCTTCTGTGGTCGCAATGTATTATGATGACGTCACAGCGGGTTTTGACACTCCTTCGCTTCTTAGTCACTCCCAGGTTGTGCCAATTTCGTCGCGTGAAGGTGTTCCGCTGAGCGCGTAAAACAAATTAAAAATAAGCCTTTTAAAATGACTTTTTTGATTTGCTTTTAAGATAGTGACGAAATATTAATTCTCTAATCAATTTAAACTTTGCTTCTTTTTACTTTTGACTCCCCGTAGAATGCATTTAAATACTAAATGCTGTTAATTTTTAAATGAGAATTCAGTTTGATGGTACCTTAAAAAGGATATAAGTCGGAACCTTAGCCCGGCCGGCTTTGCCAGCCGTGCCATGTATGATCGGCGAATCGCAAGAAGAGTTTGTATTTTTTATTCCGCCTGATATGGAATCTATACAAGTTTCCCCATGTTCATTTTAAATTATAATGATGTGCTGTTTCTCTCTGAATGCGGATTAATCCATCAAGAGATTAAAATTTCTTCGAAGCATTTTTCGCGGATCTTAGGAATGGTGACCAAAGGCCTTTTTTCAATAATTCTCATTCACCAACAAAGATGAATAAAGCTGTTCAGATCAATAAAAGTTTTCATCATTCTTTTCCTCTACACCCCACAAGTATTTTCAAGTAAGATCTTTCCAATTTAATTTTATTAACCTACATTATGTTAATTTTAGCACTACAATCACGGTTAACAAATTTAATTAATGGCATAATGCATATAACGAAATTTTTAACACCACAATATGGTACCGTGACTCTAAAGAACATTTGCAGTTACTGCTTAACACAATGCATAAAAAAAAAAAAAAAAAAAAAGAAAACAATATTTTGCCGTATGGTAATTCAATATTTTTCGTTCTTCGAAGTCTGAGAAGCGTTCCTGACTGAATCCTATTGATGGAATTTTATAAAAAAGATCGATGTTTCTTGTGATTCTAAAGACTTCACAATTTTTTTTTTTTTTGCATCTTGCTGTTTCTAAATGCTAGATATTTAAAAAAAAAAAAAAAAAAAAAAAAAAAAAAAAAAATCAAGAAATTTGTTATTTAGATTGCATTACGATATTTAGAAAGTAAATTGAAGATTTATAATGAAGTTTTGAAGTTCTATAAAAAAAATAATTCCATACTTTTAAGAACAGATTTATTTAATAAGAAGCTATATTTTTAGTTATATATTGGGTTTTTTAAATCTAATTATGGTACTTGCATATAAAGATGAAATTTTTTTTCTTGAAATCTGTGATAAATATTGAAGTTTATATAACTGATTGAAGTTGTGTATTTCTTCTAAAAAATTTTTTCTTATGCATTAGATATGCAAAGAGGCTGAAATTCTTCATAAATATTTGTAGTTGTATAAAATCCTATATAATTTCTTTGAAGACTTCTCTCCTCTACCATATCATTTTAAGTTTATTTTTTTACTTTAAGAGGAAATAAAAAATTAACTTAAATTCAATATTTCATCCTAATAACTGAAGAATTTTATTCTGCATATCTCTTTTAAAGATGTCAATTAAGAAAACTTACCTTTCTTATTCATGTGTTTCCTGATGAAGTGGTCTTCAAGTATGTAGTTTTAATCCATTATTTGAGCTTCTTCAATGGTGTATACAGGTGTTATGAAGATAGTGCTAAAATTTTTTTTTAATGCATATCAACTGAAATTCTTTTGTTACTGATTTAAACAATTTAATTTAAAGATTTGTGCTCCTTTATCCACTTTGATGTCTGATGAAGAAGTTTTAGTGATTATGCAGTGAATTATCCATATATTACTGAGCTTCTCCTCAGGGTTGGCATGATTTAATCAAAATTTAAATCTAGATTTAAATCAACTGTTTTTTTTTAAATCATTTGATTTAAATCAACTTTTTGCAATGTCACATGAATGCACATATCAAAAGAAAATTTGGGGTAAAAAGTTAGAAAAGTATTACATAAAGATAGAATTACAAAATTTAAAGCAAGATATGAACAAGCTATTAATGGCTGTCATTTTGCTGGAGTTTTATTAAGTCCCTCTGTTCCAAATCGAAATGAAATTTCACTTAGTGTAGAGGAAAATAATGAAGGTTTGGCATTCATTAAAGAAAATTATCCACACTTTTATCACCACTGAAGCACATTTTCAAGCAAAAAATGGCCCATTCCAAAAATTATCATTACTTGAGAAAAAAGTTTATATTATGACAGATTATGATTGGTGGAAGGCCTTTTATGTAATGGGAGGTAAAGAGAGAATCAGCAATATTGAAATTGAATTTATTTACCAATTACCAATAGCTGTAAACAATCAAAACTTATTTGGGTTCAAAAATCTTCTAAATATTCTTGAATTTTCTTTTTAAAAATTTTATTACATACTTAGAATTATAGAATAAAGAAATATTGAATTCAAATTATTTACATACTATGTACAAAATGTATAATATGTACAAAATATAAATGCTTTTACCTTGATAATTTTTGATCATCATACTAAAAACTGGAAAGATGATCCTTTATGCATTTCTGCGTGCCTTTTCATAAAATTAACATAATTCTTCAATAAAACTCAAGACACGCACGACAAACAAAAAATATAAACATTCTCTCTAAAAAAATTCTTTTACATTCCATCAAAAATTGATGCCAACTTTTTTATCTAAACTTTTAACTCATCTCGTAAGATAAAAAATATAAAAAGCAAAGCAGACGAAAAAACAGCTTCGCTTCCATAGCAACGAGTCGCGTCTTATAAATAAATTAAATATCACAATTGCAAATATGCAAACGATTTTCTGTGAATAAACTGGGATAACTTAATTTATCAATTCCTAACATACTCCCACCTTTAATTTAGGCGGAAGCCAAATTAAACTTAAGATCACTTTTGATCAAATTAAGCCCTAATTCAAAATAAAAAATATGCAAATAAATAAAGATAATAACTAAACAATAATAAAATAATAATGAAACATTTAGAGTTCTAGAAAAGTCAATTCAGGGTTTTAGAAAAGTCATTTCAGAGTTCTAGAAAAAGTCATTTCAGAAGTCTCTGTACTACTCTACCACTTCTAGTTTTACTGTTACTCACAGTCTGGATTACAGGGTCATCAGGACTTGATATCTCTAATGAGTACAGCTTACGAAGTGGACGCACCAAGGTCCCTGAACTTGTTTTAACTTCAGCCACTCTAGCTGCTCCATCTCGACTTGGGAAAATCTTTACAATTTTTCCTATAGGCCAATAAAGTCTCTTTTGGTTTAGTTCTATCAAGACTACTTCACCTAGTCTGACAGCTTGTCCTTTCTGTTTTGATTTTTGGACCAATTCAGCTAAATATTCTTTTCTAAATCTATTTCTAAGTTGTTGCCGAATATTTTGACAGTGTTTATATCTAGATTGAAGTTTCTTTGAATCTATTGCATCTAAATCAGGAACACCTATTTCTTCAATGTCTTGCAAAAATGATGATGGAGTCAAAGGTATAAATTTATCTGTTTCTTCAAAAATATAGGTTAGAGGCCTTTTATTTACTGTTGCTTCGACATCACATAGAACAGTCATGAGTTCTTCAAAAGTTAAAGTTGAAGTGCCGAGTGTTCTGATCAAGGGAATTTTAACACATCTAATCAGACGCTCCCACCATCCACCCCACCAAGCTGCTGCTGGAGGGATGAACTTCCATTTAATAGGAGACAGTTCTTTTGAAGAAACTATTGCATTCCAATCCAATGATTTTAAAAGGTTATTGGTTCCTCTAAAATTTGAGCCATTATCAGAGTATATAGTAGTCGGCCTTCCTCTCCTGCATATAAATCTTCGAAGTGACTGAATGAATCCTTCCGCTGAGAGACTGGATACAAGTTCCAAATGTATTGCCCTATATACTGCACATGTAAAAAGTACAACCCAAACTTTGGATCTTTGCTTTACGAAAAGAGGGCCAAAAAGATCAGCTCCAACAACTTCAAAAACTTTGGAATCTCTGACTCGATCTAGAGGTAGGTGGATTGGAGGTGTAGTATATGGCTTTGTAGAGTATCTTTTGCATCTGTAACACTTAGACAATTGACTTCTAATGATGCGTCTAGAAGAAATTATCCAATATTTTTCTCTCAAAATGGATCCAACTGTTTGAAGTCCAGCATGACCATTCTTTAAATGACATTCTTGAATCAGACAATTCACTACATGATGTTTCGATGGTAATAAAATTGGATATCTGAAAGAAAACTCGTCATCCCGCTCTAATATCTTTGTTTTTACTCTCAACAATCCTTCTTGATCTTTCATAACCTTTAATCCTTTTATTGCATCAGTAGTATTACCAAAACTTTCAGATTGTATTATTGACCAGAACGACCTTTCCGCATCTTCCTTTTCTTCAATCGACAATTCTGATGGAAAACACATATTTCGATTTCTGCACTTCATTATGAATCTCTTCACCCAACATACGACATTAATAAATCTACCAAATTTTGAAATTCTACTATATATCATAAATTCATGTGAATTAGAACATGAAAGAGTAGGTACTGCAGTTTTCTTCTTTTCCATCATTACTAATTCTTCGTTGGGGCTTGTTTCTGAATGTGGCCAATTTTCTTCTGATAACTTCAACCATTCTGGTCCCTCCCACCATCTCATCTTCAGCAGCTGTTTAGGACTACATCCGCGAGAAGGTAGATCAGCAGGGTTGAGATGACCAGGTAAGAAGTTCCATTGTTGAGATTCGAAAAATTTACAAATTTCTCTAACTCTATTGCCTACAAACGTTCCCCATTGATCATTTCTTCGAATCCAAGCGAGAGCATTCGAAGAGTCGGTCCAATACTTTACTGGTATGGAAATACAATTAAAGGCTTTCAAAACAAATTTAGTCAACCTTATTCCTAAAATACAAGCAAGAAGCTCTAAACGTGGTATGGTTACATTTTTCTTTGGTGCAAGACGAGACTTAGCTCCTAAAAGTTGTACAAAGACTGCGTCTTTATCTTCACAACGTAAGAAAACTGCTGTTGCATAAGCTCTGGTACTTGCATCACAAAATGTATGAATAGACCATTTTTCTTTACAACCATAGCCTACACGTCTATTTATCTTCACGTCATTTAAATACTTGAGTTCGCTATACCATTTTTGAAAATTATTCCGGATTTCTTCTGGAAGTGGAGCATCCCAATCTAATTTCGTTGACCAGGCGTCTTGAATTATCAGTTTGGCTGGCAACAGTGCTGGGGCTAAAAATCCTATTGGATCGAAGATCCCCTGGGTTACAGCTAATATCTTTCTTTTTGACAGATTTTCTATCTCATCACTAAATTTATAAGCGATCTTCAAACTATCTTCCATTATGTCCCACTTCAACCCTAAAACCGGAACTATCGTTGTTACATTTTTGCTGAGCACCTTCTTTTAGTTAAGGAAACTGCTGTCTTCACTTTTAATTGGTCCGAATTCCCACATTCTTAATTCCATTTTCGCATCAGCCATGATTTCTGTAGATTTTGAAATAAAATTTTCTAGTTCAGGCACATTGTCGACTGAAGTAACGCAGTTATCTATATAGTATGATTTCATAAGCTTCTCAGCTATCTGTTTGTTTTCTTCATCAACATTACTCAAATGATATCTTATAACTGCACCTAGCAAAAATGGGCTACAAGTTGCTCCAAAAACTACTCTATTGTGTTGATAAACTTGAAATTCGTCAGGACTCTTCCACCATAAAAATCGCAAGAAATGCCGATCTGATTCTTTGACTTCAATTTGAAGAAATGCTCTTCTTATATCGGCTACTACCCCAATAGCTTTCTCACGAAATCTTATTAACACTGCAGGAATTTGTTCGATGAGGTTTGGTCCTTTGAAGAGGCAATCATTTAAAAAAGGAGACCTCCCTACCTTACACGATGCATCAAAAACTGGTCGAACACTTGTAGTAAGACTATCTGGTTTGATGACGGGATGATGAGGTAAAAAATGTCCTGGAATCTTGAGTGCTTCATCTGGTACTTTACTTATAACGCCTTCTTCTTCCCATTCATAGAAAACTTTAGCATATTCTTCAAACATTTTCATTGATTTTAATTTCTTTGTTGAATTTATCAATCTTCGTTCAGCTATGTGTCTATTTGAGGGAATCTCACGTTTGCCGTTAATCCAAGGAAGACCTACAATATAGCGACCTTCTATATTTCTATCAACTTCTTTTATAAAATTATCATGAGCGAGTTCTTCTTCTTCTGCTTTAGACAAAGTTTGACAGGGATCTGTTATACCAATTGTCTCTAACTTCCATAATTCTGGAATCTTCATATCTTTTAAAGCTAGGTTCGTGATAAACATATTTCCATAATTTAGGCAAGACTGTGATGTACTTTCTAAACGACCACAAAGTGTCCATCCAAACTTTGTCTCTATTGCTGTAAGACCGCTCTTTAACTGTTTTACTCGACCTGTAAGAAGTTGTCCGTAGTAATCGCTTCCAATCAAAATTTCAATTTTTGGACTTCCTGCTCCTAAATCTGTGATCCATAGTTTATTTTGTTTAAGCTCTTTAATTACTGATTCTTTTGGTATCCGAGGAATATAGTTACAAATTATATCTTGATCCAAAAGTTCTAAGACTTCTTTCGTTTGTTTCTGTCTATCAGAAGAACTTAACTCAACTTGGAATTTATTGTGAGATTTAGCTTCTGTTTGCGTACCACCAAACAAAGTGTGTACAATAGCTTCAGAAGAAATGGGATGTAAACCTAACTCTTCAGCTGTACCTTTTAAAATATAGCTCTTTTGCGACCCACAATCAAGTAACGCTCGTACTTTCTTTGTTATTCGACCTTTAATAACTATTTCTAAAGTCATAAGGGCTACTTCAGCAGAATACTGCTTACTTGCTATGGTGCTTTGAATAACTTCTGGGGTCTTAACTGTATTTTCTGGTTCTTTACACATTGAAATTTCAGGGCATAATAACTCGGTATGGGGTTTAGAGCAAACGTGGCAACGAATAAAAACCTTGCAAACTTTAGCGTGATGACCAAAACGAAGACATTTTAAACAGCAATTCTTATTCTTAATTTTGGCCTTCCGTTCATTAAAGGAAAGAGATCTAGCCCTAACACAGTCCTTGCTTTCATGAGATTTACTGCAAAATAAACAAAGGCATTCTTTTGCGCTAAATAGCCCTGCTGCAGTAGGTATTTTACTTTCTGCTTTTCTTAACTTTTCTTTAGGTTTGTCTTTAAAGCCCAGCTCTATAAAACTCGATTTGGCTAATTTGAATCTTTCCTCGTTTGCAACTTCTTGTTTCAGAAATTCCATCAAACTTACTATATTTGCTTTTGTTGACAATGCATTATTATTACTAACAACGTTTGATGTGATTGAAATATTATATCGCTGCCATGCTTTTAATACATCTTCCGATAAGCTAGATTCTATCATGGGATAGAGCCACGCCGAATTGCTTTCTAAACTTAAACCCATTGATTCTAACGATCTTAAATATGCCTCGACTTTCGTGAATAAATCTGATAAGGGAAGTTTATCTTTGCCGTGCGCCTGTACATTAGCTACAATCAATTTTAGGAATTCTCTAACGTACACTTCTATTAGTAAATCTTTATTTCCAAAACGCTCTTGAAATGCCTCGACAGCTTTGGGGTAATTAACTGCGGTCATTGGATAGCTCTCTAACAAGCGCCTGGCACTGGTTCCAGGTTCTACCGATTGGATAAGATACTGAAATTTGTCACTATTATCCAAATCTATGTCTTCATGAATTTTCTGAAACTGAGACCAAAATGAAAGATAATTTATTAACTGCGAATCGAATGGCTTAATATTTAGTTTAGGTAATTTATAATGCTTTGATTTGGAATAACCGTGATCTGTGCTTTTTTCACTATCATCTTGATTACGTTTATTTGTACCCAATGCTTCGCTAACTTTACGCTTAATGGTAATAAATTGATCTGAATAACTTTCATTTTCCACTACTTCATTTTCAATAGCCTCTTCATCGCATTTATCATCATCTAACATGAGTTCAATTATAGCTTCATCAATAGCTTTAATTTCATGAATCAAATTTTCTAATTTACTAAAACCGTCTAAAATTTTGTCCATATCTAATGACTCGCTGTTAATTTCTTCATTCAAAACATTTAAAGTTCTGGTAAATGACGAACGTAGTGGTGTACGCTTTTTCTTTAGCTTATTCATCTTAGAAAAATTAAGTAGTAATGCACAGCTTATGAAAACACTATACGCTATAAAAACAATTCAATATCTCAACAATATTATTCAAATGTCCCTGTTCGGGGCGCCAGCTTGTTTTGTAAACAATCAAAACTTATTTGGGTTCAAAAATCTTCTAAATATTCTTGAATTTTCTTTTTAAAAATTTTATTACATACTTAGAATTATAGAATAAAGAAATATTGAATTCAAATTATTTACATACTATGTACAAAATGTATAATATGTACAAAATATAAATGCTTTTACCTTGATAATTTTTGATCATCATACTAAAAACTGGAAAGATGATCCTTTATGCATTTCTGCGTGCCTTTTCATAAAATTAACATAATTCTTCAATAAAACTCAAGACACGCACGACAAACAAAAAATATAAACATTCTCTCTAAAAAAATTCTTTTACATTCCATCAAAAATTGATGCCAACTTTTTTATCTAAACTTTTAACTCATCTCGTAAGATAAAAAATATAAAAAGCAAAGCAGACGAAAAAACAGCTTCGCTTCCATAGCAACGAGTCGCGTCTTATAAATAAATTAAATATCACAATTGCAAATATGCAAACGATTTTCTGTGAACAAACTGGGATAACTTAATTTATCAATTCCTAACAATAGCTGTGGCTTCATTTGCTGGAGTAGAAAGACAATTTTCTTCTTTTGGACTAGTTCATTCAAGCCTTCGTAATAAATTAGGAGTAGACAAAGCTTCTAAATTAGTGTTTTTGTTCAAACAATTAAATCCCTGATTTATTCCTATGTGCTTAAAAATATAGAATTAATTGTGATTTTTATCCCTTAATAAATAGCTTGTATTAAATGAATATTTATTTTTTTTTTTTTAATTTTACCATTTTCTATTCATTTACAACATATTTAAATTTATTTCTTATTTAGGGTGCACAATTCAATTACAAAGTAATAGAATGGCTTTAGATTAAAACTTAGATGTTTAATTTTTAGTACCAATCAGTATCTAATATAGAGTGGATGTGCTAGTAATGAGCCACCTCATAGCTTTTAGTTTATAAAAAAACAATAAATGGTAGTTAACTTTTTATTATTTTTTTTCTTAGCTCTCCCTTGCATGCTCTATAATCTGGATTTTTTTTCTTACACTTTTCATCAAAGCAATTAGAAAGCAGAAAATAAAGTTTCACAGTTTTACTGAAAATCTTAATGAACATGCTATGAGTTGACTTTACTTACTTAATTTATATCTTCTTTATTTTCTTGTAAAAATTGAATGTTTTTGTCTGAATAGTAAATTAAAACTTTGATGTTCATATATCAATGGTCATTAACAAAATTTTATTTATTTTAAAGATTTTAGGAGGGGTGGTCCATTACTGGATTGCTTATTTTGTGATTTTTCAGTAATGGACCACCCAAGTGACCAATACTAAAAGTGTAATTTCAGTAGAGATAAAATATTTTGATTTAACTGAAAAGCTAAATAATCAAATTTAATACTTAAATTTTACCTACTAGAATTTAATAAATCAAATTTCTTTATATATAGTTGTTTTTAAGACATCCAAAATAGGTACAAAAAGTAAGCAGAACATTTGACAAAATCTAGATTTGCCTTAACAAATAAGTCGCTTTAAGTTGATTCAGAAATGTAGAATCATATTTGGAAGAAGATATTACTAATATCTTCTTCCAAATTCTAAAGCAGAGGTTCCCAAAGTGTGCTCCGCGGAGCCCTTGGGGCTCCGCCTGAAGTTTCCAGGGGCTCCGCGGCGTTCCAGGAAAATAAAAAAATAAAAAAACATGGAAGAAATTAGCATGTTGCAATTGAAAGATTTTCAAAAGTATTCAAAAGTAGGAATTTTTGTGTGTGTTTGTGTGTCAAAAATGAATATATCTCTAACTGAATTGAAAAATACAATAATACACTTCAAAAACATTTAAACATTTGCATTACACATTTATATAATTTCTGTATAATATTTTTGGTTAGAATTGCTTTATTTTATGTTTCTGCATTTAATATGTTTTAAAAAATCGATTTAAAATAAGCTACAAGGAATAGTATTTTGAATCGAATGCGCAGAGTGCATAGAAACAGAAGAGGCCCGCCAATTCTTGCCAAACAAAAGGGAGAACAGTTTTGTTCTTTGGAGCTTCACCTATTCATAAGTTTATACTTAATTCTTACGTTCATTGCTTTCTTTATGAAACCGCAAAATTTTAATTCCGATATGCAACAACGACGCAGGAATATTAATTTTAAAAAATCCACTTTAATATGCATGTGAAAAATCCCTTTTTCTTATTTATAAATATATTTGTTCGCAATTACCAATGTCATCCATCTATTTCAAACCGGCTATCAATGAAAATGCTTTTTCCGTTAAAGGGATAAAATATTATTTTAATTGGTCTTTGCCACATTTTCCAACCAGAAATAAGTCTGCAGCAATTTAAAAAATACATGTTGGTTTTTTACATTTGTCATCACACTAAGAATTTAAAAAATTACTCAGTCCATCCCTTGCTTAGGCTGCTTGTCAATGAATATCCGCCCTGATATAAATTAAATCCCACCCATCTATCCGTAAATTTTTTCAAATGTGTTAGTAAATTTTTTCTACTATTTACAATTCGTCTTACAGTTGTAGTTTTTTACTGCATATGTGTTTTGAGGCAAAAATAATGACGAAAGAAAGTTTCTTTCAAAACTATAATTAATAACCAAATACTTTAAATAAAATATCCCAAAAAAGAAACAATGCTACACTTAACAATATATCGCATATATTTTATTCATTTAAACACTAAAACGATGACCTGCTTCTAAATGTATTTTTTAAATTGATTTAAAAAAAGAAGCTGAGAGGCGATTTATTTTTATTTATTTATTTATTTATTGCATGTTTAAAAATAATAGAAACTTAAAGAAAAACGAAAAAATAATCCATAATAGCATCATTCTATTATGGATAAGTGGGACTAGCTAAAATGTGTTACATAATTACTCATGGTTGATTGGAACTACACATTTTCTATTTTTTCTTTCCAAGCAGCCTATTGGAATAATATAGAAGAATATCTCTGCAAACGAAAACTCTTAACTTTTATACTGTGTGTGTGTGATTTTCGCCATAAATAATAATAATTTTACACATGTATAATGCAAAAATGGTTCCATTTTGATTTTTAATTCCAAGTTCATACTAAAATTCCCCCCCCCCCCCCAAAAAAAAAAATCAAACTGGATGTCAATAATCCCTTAACAGTACTGCTTGAACATCGTTCGGGGGAAAAAGACTTTGTCTTCCTTGTTACTAAAAGCTTTCAGAAATTACAAATTTTTAACTTTAACTTTTGCTGTATTTGAAGGAACTATCTCGATTATACAAGGTAGATATTTTAATACAAAAAAAGAGGGTTTTAATACTTATTTTTATTTTATTGTATCCGATAACATTAATATTATATAAATCTGTTAAAGGGTTATACAGTGGTGGTCAAAATTATGAGGGCAACGTAAAAATCGCCAGATCTTGGCTACATTTGGCCGGACACTTATGCAAATTTAATGGCCGGAAACCAATGAAAAATGAAGAATATCTTTGCAAGCTTTTATGGAAATATGCGGAAAATTCATATTCATAAAATGTATTATGAATTTATACAGCTTTATTATATGACAAAATTATAAAAACAGCTGTATTTTTATGATCTAAAAAGTGAAATTTGCATGTTTTTTGCTCTGCGAATTGAACTTCTTGACGATATAAATGCCTATTAAGCTTTTGGGAACATCATATTCTGTTTTTCAGTCATGCCGCTAGATACAAAGCTTTCATAATTTGAGAAAGAGAAAGTGGATGCATTTAAAAGTTCGGAACGTTTTGTACGCCAAATCTCTACAAAGCTTAATAGATCTTGAACCGTTATTTACAATTATCTTTAAAATCTCGGTAAATATAAACGGCAAAGGCATACAGAAAGGCTATCTTCTGTTTCTGTACTCTAGAAAAGGATGATAATCAGGTGAGTTTGCTCCAAAACAACAACAGCAAAAACAACAAATAAATCAACAGAAATAAAATATGAATTGTAGTTAGAATGCAGTGCTCGAACTGTTCAACGTGTTTCACTAAAAGAACAAAAAGGTTCGCTCTGGGAAACATATGTCACGACCGCCTCTTACAAAAGTTCATGAAAGACTGAGGATGGAGCTTCTCCAAAAAATGCATTACTATTGGGAAAAGTGGGATGATGTTGTTTTTTCCCATGAGAAAAACTTAATTTGCATGGATCAAATGGTTTTCATTACTTCTGGTATGATCTGCGTAGAGAAAAAAAAACTCTTAAAGTATGCATTTGGAGGTGGTTCAGTAAGAGTGTGAGACTACTTAATTGGACGGCCAGAAAATCTGATCTGAATCCAATGGAAAATCTGTGAGACATCTGGCATACGAAATATATAAAAATGGTATACAATATGCATACATGCAACAGCTCATGCCCTCCATCAAAAAAGCTTAGTAACAAAATACCAAGAACGTTCCAACAACTCCATGGCGTCATGACTGATAAAACTGGTTAAGAAGAATGAGAATATTATTAATTATTTGTGTGTTTCAGGCAAAAACATTCATTGTCCTTACAATTTTGTCCAATTTTTACAATGACATATTTTTTTAATTATGACAAAACATTCATATTTTGCATTTTCCAATGTTTTGCATTCTATAATGGTTTTTAACATAAAAAACATTTTATGTATAAATTTCACTTGATTTAGTTCAGAAACAATTTTTTTCAGTGCAATTTTCAATTGTTTTTATAATTCTGACCGCCACTGTATAGTAGAAAATTTTATTTTTAAAAATTCTAGTATGAATTTAGAATTTCTATATCAGAAAAAGGCCAAACTGAGAACCCTGGTCCAATGTTGGAAATTACTGTTTCGGATTTTTATCCAACAGATTTTTTTCTGCTCCATATGCATAAAAAAAAACATTAATTTGTAAACCACAGAGTAGCGTTGGCTTCAGGGGCTCCGCCTTGGAAACTCTTCCCAAAAAGGGCTCCGCGAGCCAAAAAGTTTGGGAACCGCTGTTCTAAAGCATACAGAGAGAATTTTCAATGCAGTTAAAACTGGTTTTCTTTTGTGCTCTTAAAACAAGGAAAATTTTGGGGTCAAAATCAGTATGTGTATTATGTAGACCAAATAATGAAAAAGAACAAATCACTGTTATAGTATGTTTTTCAGCAAATAATGAGATTGTTCCATTGATGATAATATATAATTACATATAATATATATATAATACATAAACATTAATATATCCATATAAGAATCTCTGAAGGAAATAGTGGAATCAATCTGTGCCAAATTGTCGGGCTATAATTATCAGAAAATGGTTAGATAGTGCAAGAACATTTATCATTTTAAATGCATTCTGAAATTCTGTATTTGATAGTTTGGACAACCAGAAAATGATGATAAAATTGAAGATTTGTTATTTATATTTCATATTTGCACAGCACATCATTTAGATAATGATTTTTTTTTATTGCCTTATTTTATCTGAACTTGATTTCATTAAAACATTCTTTATCTTATAAATCTTTTAAATTTAAATATTTTGTTTTATGTCTTTACAATGTAAATCCTTAACTGTAATAAACTTTTAATAATATCATTAATATTTGTTTTTATATCTACATGATAAATCCCTGATTATAATAAATTCATAACTTAAATATTTTGTTTTATGTTTTTTCATTATAAATCCTTGTAATGAATCTCTAACTTAAGTTTTAATATTTTATTTTATTAGTATGCAGAGGTGCCAAGTTTCCATAAAAGTTATCAGTAACCAGATTTCGATGGAGGAAGGGGGAGACACAAATTTTCAAAAGTTAGTTCTTTTGCTTTTCCTGTCCTGCAAACTTTTGCAAAATTTGTGCATTTTTCGCGATTTTTTGGCAAAATTAGTGTCTTTTTCGACAAATTTTGACAAAAGCTGCACGTTTTTTGTGATCTTTTGACAAAATTTACGAGTTTTTTGCACGTTTATGGCAGTTTTTCGACAAATTTTGCATGCTTTTTGCAGTTTTTCAACAAAATTTGCACGTTTTTCGCGATCTTTCGACAAAATTTGCACGTTTTTCGCAATCTTTCGACAAAATGTACGCGTTTTTTGCAGTCTTTTGGTTTTTTTTTTTACACAAGTCTTGGATGAAATTCGCGTTTTTCACACGATCTTCTGGATTAATTTCGCGATTCTTTGACAAAATACTCTTATTTTACGAGATTTTTTTGTGTTTTTTTGCAATCCTATGTCGAAATTCACGTTTTTTCCAAGCGATCTTTTGACGAAATTCGCGATTTTTTAATCCGTAATTTTTATTTAATGTCCGTAACGCCGTAACTTTTGTTGTGTATCCGTAATAATTACGGACAAATCGTAATACTTGGCACCTCTGAGTATGCTTTCATTAAGTTCTGGAGCAAAATACAATCGAAAAAACAATTATCTGTAATTTTTTGTAGGGTGGCCCATTATTGGAACGTAGAGTGTCCATTACTGGAACGTAGGGTGTCCATTACTGAGCTTTTGGGTGTTTAGACATATTTCTATTATTTAAAATTAAATTTTTATTTCTATTGGGAAATGTAACTATGGGATTAGTTAAATATTGTTGAAAGATTAATATAATATGAAAAAAAAATGGAATATAATAATTATAACTATTAATAAAAAATTATTTTTTAAAGAATTTCCTTAAAGGGGTCCATTACTGGCACATCTACCCTATAGTATTTTCTTAACTGTATAATTATTTCTTATATTATTTTTATAAATTATAAACATTTTTTCTTTTTTAGCTTTTTATTATAAAAAACTGCTCCATGTGTCACAAAAACACAATAATAAAAAATAAGATTATAAAAAAATCAAATAAATCCGATTTAAATAAAAAAAATCTGATTTAAATCAAATAAATCCGATTTTTTTGATTAAAAAAAAAAAAATCATGATTTTTTTCCAACCCTGCTTCTCCTGTATTTCTCGAAGTTGGTTTGTGAAGCAAAATTAATATTATTCTTGCTCATAATCAATAGCTGTTGCAGAATGACTGATTGTAAAAATTTGTGGAACTATTTAGAAAGCTTATTGTTCTTTAGTAAAGAAAATGCAAAAGATGAAGAATATTTTGTTCATTTACTTAGTGCTAATTTTTTTTTTTTTTTTATGTGTGCCAGTTACTAATATAGTGCCCTTTTCTTTATGTAACCCAATTTCTACAAAGTTGAATATGCCTCAATTTTTTTATCGCTCTCTCTCAATTTTCTGCAAGAAATTGTTATTAATTGTGAAGATATTTTTTAATGAAGAAATTATTTTCTATAAGCACCATTTATAAAAAGTATTCGTAACTCAAGCTTGTTTTCAGAAATAATGTAGGGAAGTTTCTGCAGTTAAAGTTTGATCCTCTTCAAATGATTGTGTATTAGTGGTTCATCATGCATAATTACTTTGAAGACATTCCTGAAATTTAAGAAATGTTCCTATTTTTTGTAATTCAACTGGTGGTGTTGTAGAACTCACAACTTCAACATTTTCTATAATTAATTGCTTCAATATTTTTTTTTTTCTGTATTTTCACAAATTAGTCAACATGCGTGGCATTCCACATCATCATCATTCTTAATTCTCATGTTGCTTTCTCAGAAGGAATGAAGGCAACATTATTTTATTTTTATAAATTTCGAGTCATTTTTTTTTTGCTTGTGTGTAGCAATTCATCCTCACATTGCAAAATTTTTGCTCAACAACATGATTGGAATTTGTTGCAGGAATCCACGATTACTCAAGATTATTAAAAAAAGTTTTCCATATTTATTATTTTTTTCAGGCATAGTGTTTTTCATATTATTTCATGCGCAAAGGCATTTCAATTTAATCTGTCATATGCCTCATTTTTTGAACTTTATGCAAGAAATTATTTTTTTAAATTGATTATATCAAGATATATTTTTAATGAAGAAAATAATGTTTTTTCTTTTAATCATGCATACAAAACAACAAGCAGAATTCCGCAGTGAATATATTTAAGAGCACATTTTTTTCCCTTGAAATATTTCAGTTCACTGACAGTGTATTTCGCCAGATTTTGTCTTCAACTCATCATGGTGTGTGATATGTTTTAGTGCAGTGTCTTCAGTGTTTCTGCTAAGTGCACCACCATAGTTCATCATATTAGTGCCTGCAATGTGTACTGCCTTTATCTTCAGTGTGTTTTAATGTTCCTTAATTATGATAAATATGTTCCATTTTAGTAACAATACTTCCACTAACTATTATTTTTTTATAAACTATATGACTAATTCACCCAGTACTATTCTTTTACAAACGTTTGTTGTTTATAACAAGAGCTGCTTTACATCTGTACAATATACTATTTTTTTTTTATTTTCTGTCTTTGTTATTATTTAGTTAATTATCTTCTACATGGATCACAGAAATATCTTGGAGATTGTATCCATCTGTATTTTATGTTTTTATATTAATATGTTTGCAGTAGGGATGGGCATTATTTATCGTATTAGGATAAATAACAGTGTTACTATGCTGGAACCTAATATTGCATTAATATGTTACTGAAAAGTCCCTGTTAAATAAATAACACATAGTTCTAAATGATAGCATCATCCTTCACTTGTTTTAATTAAGATTTCATTTTTTGTACCTCTAAAATAAGAATATTCATTAAAAACGTCCTTAATCGTTTCTTTTGAGACGCTTGCCGAACAATGTTGAATTCAGACACTTTTCTCAAGAGGGATTTCTGTGCTCTGGAAGAGGAACATTATAGAGTTCCGGGAGGTAGGGAAGAAGCATTGCTTTTTCTGACCACTGAAAACCCAAAATCTCGAATCTTCCGAGGAAACATCTCATTGCTCACCGGCACCGCTCTCCCCCCATCCCCTGAATTCAACACTAGCACTCATCATGACTCTATCTTCACCCCTAGTTATGACCTGCTCGTTAGATATGTGATGCTAATTTTTTTACAGTTCATCAATCACTATGACTAGTAGTGAATACATGCATGAATAGTAATAACTTACACCATTAATTAAACACTCTTTCTGCTTGGTGCCTGATGGTCACCATCATAACACACTTTCTCCTATTTTAATAGTATAAAATACTACAGCACAATATCTAGAGCACAAAACACAGAAATTTTTAGATCAGGAAAATATCTGAAAATTTATTAGAAAAACTACATGCTTGAAATGTTTTCCTTGATAAACAATATGTTATAATCAATATATAAATATATTATATATAACACATAGATTAATGATTCAAAAATAATTAAATTCTGTTTAAAACATCCCAAAACATGTAAATCGATTAAAAGTTGGAAGTCTAAAATCATAAATCATTGCTTTTCATGAATCATTTCTTTTTAGTAAAAATATGAAAAAAAAATGTGCGCAGAAATGTATATTCGACATATCCTAAAAATTGCTTTAAATGCAATCTTATGTTGCAAATGCATTTTAAATTAATAAAGTTTTATAATCTAAAAAGAAAATCCTTTTTAAATGCTGCATAACCTAGTGCATATGATTGTTAGATTTTGTTAGTATATTTACCGTTACTTAAATAAAAAAAAGCAATTATTTCTACCTTTTTACCCCGAATATATAGCAAAATTTGAGTTCAGAGATTAATTTTATAAAAAGTACCTTTTTTTCTACATATAACTAAAATGCATTTATTTATAATTTAGTACCTTAAGAATTCAATTCTCGATTTTAATTGGAAATTCTATTTTAAAACTAACAAAACAATATTTTGTCACATTCAAATAAAATGCTTGAATCAATGCATTTTTAATTAATTAGCTCATTTAAAATGTCTACATTCAAACTTCAGATTGTTTTGAATTTAAAGCAGCAATTGGAAACCAACCAATGCGCGTAACCACGGGGGGTCTTTGCGTCCCCCCCCCCCTTATTAAAACACCCTTAAAAACTCTTATTTAAAAAAAATCGCACAATTATACACTCTAAGATAAAAACCTGTCTAAAACGGAATTTAAAACTATTTTATAGGCTTCCGTTTTAGAAGGTTTTACTATATAAAATAAGATATTGTTTGTATCCAGCAAGTTCAGGTTAAAAATTCTGAGCACCCACCCGTTCAAAAGGCTGGTTACGCCTATGCAACCACAGTAGAAATAGTTCCTTAATATTCACTAATTCAATATCTGTTAGATTTTCCACCAGTTCAATAAATGTAGTTCTTTTCTGCTAGATTTTCCATCAGATTTTCGATTGAATTCTAAATAAACTTTATTAAAAAAAGAGGGCAAAACTTATTATATTGGGCTAAAAGGTTAAATTTTTATTGCTTTTATGAGTGGCTCAAAGTCAATGGCAAATTTGGAAAATCAGGGGTTTATTAGCATCCGATGCTATTTCTTTCAGACAAGCTAAAAATGTCGTGTCATCAGCCCTGAATTTTCTAGTCAACCGATTTTGATAATTATTTTTTAAAATGAAATCTATTTATTTGTAGTTGTGCCCATTTTAATTATTTTTTAATTTATTTCCATTTTTATATTTTATTTTTAATTTTAAAAGCTTTTTCATGACATTTCTTCAAAATGGTGGCAACACAGTTTAGCTTTTCTCTCGATAATAAAAATTTATTTTCTAAAATGATTGAGTATAATTATGCACTAATTGAGTTAAAAATATATATATTTACTGAGAAATAATATTAATAATGTAAATAAACAATTTACAACAGAAAATAATTTATGATAAAAATTAATGTCTAAATCAAAATAAGAGAAATTTCAAATGAGGAAAATTATGTCATTCAGCAACCAGATAAAAAATTACAATATTATTATGGATGCCTTTTTCATAAACAGTAGCTTTTAAAGAACATTTGAAGAGAAAATGACGTCACTATTTAAAACATCATATTTTTACTCATAACGATATTAGGTACTACTCTGATATCCCGTCGACCAATTTCGCCGAATTATACAAATCGCCACATTAATAGCCAAATTATACATATTGACATAATTTTTATTTTAAATAACGAAAAAATAAATAATTAGTAGAATATTAATAAAAATATTAATAAAAAGTCGAAATAAAAATCACTTAATGACATTTTAAACACATGAATCGTATTTGATGTCATTGAATGTGACATTCACGATCATCCATTATTGGCATTTAATCTTATAGTTTGGCGATAATTTTTTGGTCGATGGGATAACCTAGTAGTACCCGATATTACTTTTTTTTCTTTTTTTTTTTTTTAAATAAAGCTATTTTTCTGTGAGTGCATATAAAATAAAATTTCTGGATTTCGCCGGCACTCATATTACAATTTTAACTGTAGATGTGCAAATATTTGAATGCAAAATTGTAACTGGCAAATTTGACATTTACTTTGTAAATATATTTATTATATATTGATTCAATAATGTAATTACTTTTGCTTTTTTTAAAACCAAATCGATCGGGTCTTTTAAACATTTCATTCGTCGAATTCGACGGGATTCCATTCTTTTTATTGTTAAATTGCATTTCCTTTTACTCAGAGTCTATAAAAAAGCGTTTAAATTAAAGAAAAAATCCGTTTTTGATGAATCTAGTCAATGAAGAAGTAGCACGTCAAATTGTATCTCTTTATTATTCCGCAATTCCAATGTCTCAGAGAGAAATTGCTATTCAATTGGGTATTTCACGCCGTTCTGTTTGCTATTATATTGATAAACACAAGAAAAATGAAGTTAGTTCATTGCAATCTAAACGGGGTCGCCCTTCTAAAAAACTTCTATCGATTTTTTTTTTATCTAATCGGAGGCGAAACTGAATTCTGCAATGGTAGAATCTACATTCATCTTGTGTCAGATCTTTTCTCCATAATTTAACAAATAACTCACTTAAAAAACTGTAAAAGAAGCTGATTCATCTGAAATAAATAACATTGATATAAGAACAGCAATGATATTGTTTTAATTTTGAAAGGTAAAAAATATATTTCAGGAAAATATAAGCTCAAAACAGACAGGAGAAAGCTGAATTCTAATTTCAGAGATACAGAAGATGCGATCTGAAGTGCAACAGTAAAAAACAGCTGAGGAATTCAATCTTCTGTTTTTTTTTTTTTTTAATTAGACATACATTTTTTGTGTTTCCTTTGACTGCATTTCAGGATAAAGAATATAGGCTGCTTCAGTTACTGAATTTCAATAAAATTCTATAAATTTATGAAAATGAACAATAATACAGGATCATTTACAGGAATCTTTTAAAAAAAGTATATATGAAATAAGATAATATATTTTGAAAAATGACTATTCATTATTCAATTTATTTATGCATTATGTTAGAAAAGTTAATCGATAAATTAATGAACAGAATTTTACAAATTTGTTAGAAATACTTGTTTTGTAACAGGTACTCATTTAGATTTTTTTTAAAAAGGCAAAGAAAATTTAGAAATATTTGAATTATATTTCAGTTACATTTTTAACTGTAAAGCAGTGAAAAGATTAAAATTTTGTCACAATATTTATTGATTTTATGACACATTTTAAGATTTCTTCGCATATTTGCTTTAATTTGCAATAAAGTAAAGAAAATCAATTGTTTTAAACAGATTCATGTCTCTTATATATAAAACTAGTCGTTGGAGGCCACCGTAATACTTACTCATCTTGGATATGTACATGAAAATAAAACATGTGAAACTATTTATACAATGCATTGCAATTCATAAACAAAATTTAAATATTGTTAATATACATAGTAATGCTATATTAAAGAACTGCTGATGTACCAATTTCGACAAATTATATAAAACGCCAAACTACTCAAGTAGTACCGAACTGCGCAAAAGAAACATCCTTATAACTCCAAAGATAATAATTCTATTAACTAACAATTAACTGCGTCGGATTAAGCATCTCATTTCCAATTAAAATATACTTCTGGATTGAAATTTGAATGAAATACAGAGTCATGAAAAATCGAAGAATGTAGAAAACAAGATTACAAATATCTCGGCAACTAATAATCCGATCGACTTCGTTCTTGATGCAAAATGTGCGTTATTTTATTGCCTTTTACGTCCATTCCTTAGAACAAAAAAATTCGAAAATTTTTATATACCTTTTATCAGAACGAATTTTTCGAGAGTCCGAAAAAAATAGTTCTGAATAATCGAGGTTGCTGATATTAAATAGGGTTCGTCCCATTCATACATACTAACTACATACAAAATTTCAAGTCTCTATCTCAATTTGTTCGGGAGATAGAGTGTTTACAGACAGACAGACTGACAGACAGACGGACGGCAAAATTTTTTTTCTAAAAATGTGTTTTTCGGAATCTCCACTATCTAAAACGTGTAAATCCGTCAAAAATTTTTTTTCGATTTTCAAAACGATTGCAAGACTTACCCTATACTACGTATGATGGGTAAGTAATATGTCTTATTCTTTAACAAAGAATCTTAAAAATAAGACAATAAGAAATAAAATCTTTTGCTAGATAATGTTAACAACATAAATTCTGAATAAAGACAAATTTAATCAACAAAAAGCCCATAATAAAATGAAATTGTGTTTGTCATTATCCCACAGGATTTAAGAAATTAGATAATAAAAAACAAGATCCTTTCTTATATAAAATTCATCATTTTAAAGTAATTTAATCAATCACATAGTCTACATTTTTTTTTTTGGGAAAATGCATAAGATAATAATGATAAAAAAAAGGACTTTTATTCAATGTTTTTTTATAGAGCATTTTTTTTTTTTTTTTTTCTAAACATAAAAGTTATTTACATTACTGATATTTGTAACAGATAAAAAATTGTTCTTATAAATTTTAATTTAAAACACATTCATTTCTAAATAATCTGCTCTACTCTTAATATTTATGAGAAAAATTGTTAAGAGGTCAAACAATTTTTAGTATATGATACTTGTTATAACAGGTTAATAACCTTTACACTGTGACAAATAACATCTTGTAAAGAAATTAGGGATATACATTTAGAAGGTGAGTAGGATATAAGTTTTGTTTCTCATTACCCCACAGCCTTTAAAAAATAGGATAAAAAGAAATACTTTTTTCCTTGATAACAGTGATAACAAAAATTCCAATTAAAAGATAATTTAATCAATCAAAAAGTCTATATAAATAAAAAGAAGTTGAGTTTTTCATACTTTACAACATTTAAAAAATATGTTATGGAAAAACAAGATACTTTGTCAGATAATGTTCATAGTCAAAATTCTATTTAAAAACCAATTTAATCAAAAAGACTATATTTTAAAGGAAAATGCATAAGATAATCACAATATAAAAATGTTTTGATAAAATTAAATAATTTTTAGCAAAACTCCACTGACATGTAAGATTTATTTTTTATTTTATTTATTTATATATATATTTTTTTGCAAGAAATGATAATTTATAAAGAAATTTGTGGTGCATTTTTAGTGTGTGTGCCTAAAAAGGGAGAGCATAAAAGTCAGAAAATCTAAAAAAAATAATTTTTCAGCAACAAAATATAAACAAAAGGTGAAATGAAGTTGACATTATTAGAATTATAAATTTATTGAATTCTCTATATATTTGTTAGTCAACACATGTTTAAAAACTATCAACACTAATATAAAAATTTGTGAAACAGATTAAAGACAAAAATGAATATGAATCTTAAATTTACCAAATAAAAGGAATAGAGATAACTAAAACCAATCACTTTATACTCAAATGTAAAATAACAACTACAATACTTCTGAAACTATTCATAAATGTAAAGAGTTAAAATTGATGGATCTCTGGAAGGCAAAAACAAAATATTATGTGATAAAACTAAACATTGGATTATCCTTGCTTTCTAGGATACTTGATCACTTATCCAATTTTCATCATCAGGTATTCAATTAAATAAATAACTGATTTTGTGTTGATGTAGGGCAACGGTTCTCAACATTGGAAGTAATTCTGTTGAGAATTCCATTCCGTCTAGAAATTTCTCTTTAGAATTACTGTCATAAAATGTAGAAATTGGCAGTTATGGCAATATATCACACGAAGTAACTTTTACAGATGAAACTGCTTAAAGATTCATGTTAAAAGCGACTATCTTGAGCACATTTAACACACACACACACAAAAAAAAAAAAAAAAAAAAAAATTACTTCAAATATTTAAATTAGCTATTACCAATTGTGTAAAATTAATCAAATCTAAATGGATATCAGAGAAGACAATAAGTTGACAGTTAATTTCTTATGTCTATGTTATTGCTTTCTTGAACAGAGATTTATAGAGTTATGTTAAAAGTATAAGTGACAAATTTATTACTGTTTGACAAGCTAAATAATGTTGAAGTGACTTTGTCATTATTAACCACTTTGTAATTAACACCAAAAATATGTTCTTTAAAAACTGCATAAAATCCTTGAATTTGAGTATAACTATTTTTCATGATTGTTTGATTTAAATAAGCTTGATTTAAATCGATTTCTTTGAAAAAAATTCTTTGATTTAAATCAGTTTCTTTTTAACATTGATATTTACAGGCTAAACAAAAATCAAACATAAATGTATGTAAATTAAACATACACCAAAGCATCAAACATGCATGTATGTAAATAAGTGCCCAAATAACATTGATTTAAAAAATCCAATTTAATTTTTTTTAATCTGATTTAAATCAAATACATCTGATTTAGTTGATTAAAAAGTAGTAATATGATTTTTATTATCCCTGAATTTAATAGCATTATAACTTAAGCAAATTTAAATAAAGTACACTTTTAGAGATAACCATTTATATTGATAATTTTATGTACTATTGGTCATCATATATTTCCACTCTCATGAGCCTATTTGATTGCCAGTAAGTATAGGAAATCATTCTAAAACTGGACCTAGACATTAGAATATTATACAATCAATAAGAATGACAGAGCATATAATATAATAATAAATTGTAAATGAAAATAAAAATACAAACATAATATTCTAGAATAGTTATCATTTTTAGTACATTTTCTTGAAAAGAAATTAAAAATCAAAAAATACCTTGAACTTCAGAACAGTTTTCTGAAAGTAGTTTATTACGTTCAGATACAAGAAGCTTGATGTAGTCAACTGTCTGTTCTAAAGTACTTATTTTACTCTGAAAGAATAAAAAACAAAAGTATTCATAAAAATGCTAATAAATTTGGTACTTTCATGTCAGCGGGATGCAAATCTCACCAATAGTTTTTCTTTTCTTTTTTTTTTCTTTTTTTTTTTTTTTTTTACACATATAAATTATAATCAATGCTTTAATATTGAAATGTTTTGGTTTGTGGTATTGATTATTAGAGTAGATACACAATTTAATGATCTTTATAGGATCTTGGGAAATATGATGTTAAATCAAAAGTTGTTAATATTGATTATTTTCATATTGCATTTCGAAAATATGTAACATTCTAATTCAATAAAAAAATTTGATTTATATAAAAAATGTATATTTGTAATAATTTGTTTTAATTTTTTGAACTAAAATATACATAAAAAATGCTTGGTACCTTAATGGTACCTTTGGTAATTTTATAAGTATTGAACATTTGACAATAATTAAAAAATGACTTACACTAGGTAATTAACATTTTTTGAAAAATGATGTTATATTTTACAGCTTCAAATGGCAGGTAGAAACTTCCAGAATGCCGCTTTCAAAACCACTGATCATCTGAAAATAGTTGTTAGAATTTTCTTCCCTTCTAAAAAAGTTACATATAATCTTCTTCATGGCATCCTTTGCTTCTTTTACTGTAGGAAGTGTTCCTGGAACACCACTAATTATCTCATCAGAGGAACTGTTTAGAATGTCCTGTTCAAGATTGAGAAGATTGTAGATTAAGTCATCTTCCAAAAATTCTTCTTCAGTTTCTAATTTATCTTTAATGACTACATAATTCTTAAATGTTATATTTTACAGCAAGACAACATCTTTTTGTAATTGTTGCATTAGGAGATTGAAATCCTCAATTTCAGTGCTCTGCATTTTGGTCTGCATGTTTAATTTCCCAAGATTCTTTCTTTAAAAATTTGGCATGATGGAAGCAGTTGGAAATTGTGCCGTGGGATACTGCTTGCCAAGCAGGATTCACTATAATCTGATTCCGACAAATTCATTGTATGAGTTTTGTTTACTTCTAAGGTAATTACAATGCCATTGACCAGTTTATTTCAGAACATTTTTTTAAAACATCATATAATACTTTGATTCATAGGCTGCAAAATGAATGTAACATTCGGGGGAAGGAAAATAAACAGTTATTGATAATTAAGAAACATTCTTTCTTAATATTTAATTTTTTTTCTTTTTGCCTAGCATCTTTACCCACTCTTTAAAATTTTCCAATGTTATCCATGCTTTCTCATTTGCTTTGTAAATTACTGTCAAACATTTTGATTACCTTGAAACAATGTGGTTTTACAATATTTTCTGTGGTGTACAGAGGATGATTTTTGGTTCCAGACATGTTAGTCGCTAGTAGAACAGTTAATCTTTTCTTTGCCTGGTTCGCTCCAGAGCAAATTTCAGCATTAAAAACTAAAGATTTTTCCAATAAGAATTTGTAAAAAATACTAGTTTTGTCAGCATTAAATACGTCACCTTCATTGCACTCATTTAAAAACTTTTTCAGTGTTGTATCTCTGATTTGCCTTATAGTTTTGAGATTTACAAAAGAACTTACTCTGCATAATTTTTTGAAAATAAATCCATTTCACATTTTGAAATTTTGCAACTATCCACATGAGGTTTTGAAATTTCGATAAATAATCAACTTTTCAGCAAATGTTTGAGTTTTAACCTTTAAGAGAACTCTACACTCATTTGAAAATACCTGCTTTATAATGTTAAACTAATCGGCAGGTTATTTTTGAATTTCTTGTTTAAATTTGAATATTTTTACAATTCTTTTTTTGCATAAGATAGCAGATTATTTTATTTTTTCAATTTTGGTTGCAGATTTTTTTTTTTTTTTTTTTTTTTTTTTTTAATTACTTTCAGTTTTGAAACTGAAAGTACCTTCATTAAAAAAGTGTACAGCAGAAAAAAAAGCAAAAAATAGTTATATTAAAGATTAATTGCTTAAAAATTTACAAATTTAAACTAGATGGTACCCATCAATATTTGACGGTAAACATGTTAAAAGATTAATCAGAATAATGTTTGATTTTCTTAGTTACCAGCAAATAAAGTTTTGAAAACTTGATTTATTTGAATGTTATCTATGTGATTCCAACAGATTAAAATGTTTCATGGTTCTGCCAGTTTAACCTACTCAAGTAATCATCTGAAAGAATTTTAAGTAGAATTTTAAGAATTCTATCAGCGCTTGCTTTTTAGTAAAAGAATAACTAAAATTAATTGAACTGATATTTATTTTGATGAATTTTCCCAGTGTTTTGAAAAAAATAACAATGTTTAGTATTTTCTAATTTTTAAAATCGCATTGAAAAGTTTATATTAATTTTATTTTTATCAGTCTCATTTTAAATCCCAAAACTTAAAATTTCATGCTACCAAGTAACTATTTATAATATATTTGAATTATTTGAATTTTTCATAATGTTTAATACATTATTTAATTATTAAACCATGAGTACCAAAGTATTAACCAAAGTAGTTCAATTCTAAGTCTTACATGACTATTTTTCTTTCCCTCTGTTTTCTCTTCTTTATTTTAATTTTTTCCCCTGGAAAATAATTAATACTTTTCCTGATATGCACACAAACATATATCTTTCTGGTAATGCTCATACAAAATATAACAAAAATTGTAGATTAGTTTAATATATTTAAAAGATAATTAAATGAAAAATACTTTTTCTTAAATATTTTAAGTAAAAATTGTTAAACTATTTCTAAAATATTTTAGCATACTTCACAATTTTAAAGATTCAGACATTACTACAAAACAACATTCGGAGATTTAGTTAAAAATCATTTAATATATAGTCTAAATGATGTATAACAATTATTTATTTATATAATTCACGTATATTACAGTTTAGAAATGGATTACTTTTTCTAAGCTTCCATGCACATGACAGGAAAGTGGAAAATTGCTGCTACTACCTACCGAAAAATAATGTTTAATTATTTACATTTTTTTAGAAAATTAGAATACATTTTTTAAAAATATTGCTAGATGTTTAATTAAATTTTATGACATTTTTACAATTTTTATTTGTGTGTGTTGTATTTATTGTTGTTTATTTTTTTTTAAGAATGCAATTTGTAAAGATTTTCAATAATTTTATTCTTACAAATGTATCACTAAAGCACTGAACTGGAAATTGTCTGTTCATATCTAATAATTACTTTGCTTTAATTACTTGAAATATTTTTAAAATAAAATTGTTACTTAAAAAAAAGTTAAGTATTAAATTTTATTTAATTATAAAGAATCAAAATAATAATAATAACAAAAGAATAAAAATCATATAACTTTCTCATTTAGTAAAAAGTATCATTATAAAAAAAAAAAAAAAAAAAATTATTTTGCCGAGTGTTGAGATCGAACCCTAGAACTCTACAAAAGCTCAGATCTATAAATTTGTGCCTTAAACCACTGAGCTAACTACACTTGCTTCGACTTTCCACCAACTGGAAGGACTAATAAGTTTAACTTCACGCATGCGCAAATGCCTGAATTTGTTGATCTTAAAGAAGTAGCCTACTGTTTTAATATATATGATGATAAATCCGAAAACAACTTGTCCATTGGTTTACCGTTATAGAGCAGGTGTTTTAAATGAGTGAAGAGTTTCCTTAACACATTACCATCGACTGGCATACTCTTTATCCAGTCAACAAAAGCCATCTCCAAAAATGAAAATTAGTCTTTTTATTATGCAGACAGTTTGGTGACATACATTCTATTGCTTTCATTATTGCATCTTGATTTTTTATGATAATGAAAAGAGTACTTTTTGGGATGTTAAACATTTTAGCAATTTCACATTTTGCTAGATGGTGTTTTGTCCACACTTTCAAGAATTTTCCCCTTTATATCAATGAATATCGATGAGCTTTCACTTAGAATAAGAGCAATTGAAAAATATGTTTAGACAAAATACAAATGATTTAAAGTTGACAAAATGGCGCTGAAAAGATTGCATATGTAGAGATTATTCCATCACCTGATGTGCACCTGATTTTTGAGATAATCACAAGCTAGCAAATTACTTAGCCTAATGGGCATGGGCTGCAAAACTACAGGTGAAAAGTAAGAGAAATTTCCAAGAAATTTAATGGAACTCTTATATGGTGTATTGATATTCTTAGAGTGTGGAGAAGAAGGAGGGGAAAGGGGGTAGTGGAACTGACCGACATATGTTAGGATAAAAAAAAATAAAAAAATGGAATGTTTGGTTAATTGCTTTTTCTTTAAACTTCTAAAAAAAAGTTTAATATATTAAGCAGTTTTTTCACGTACTGAAAAAGGTTGCTAATTGAAGATTCAGATTATTTGGGGTTCATTAAAACAAACAAAGAAGAACTTTTTAAGTATTGAAAAACTGTAGGGACTTCATCCAATGCTTGCTTAATCAGTGGTTGTAAAATCGTGAGTCTACTGTATTATTATTTATTTATATTCTTTTGGTATTTCAAATTAAATAGGTGAAGGCTGATCATTTTAAATGTACATGTATTAAATGAAAGTTATGTATTTAAAATGAAATGCATGAAAATTTTCTATGCTTAATGATATATGTGTAATATAATAACAACAATACTTAACAATTACCTGCAATTGACTAGTATTAAAGTATCAAAATATGTTACAGTTAAAGTTTACTAAGAAAAGTAAGAAGAAATATTGATTTCATTAAATTTTATACAATGAGTATGAAATTATGTTTATAATGCAAATTCAATCTTAGTTAATATAGATTATATAAATACTTTCCTGATAGCAAGGCACAAATCTCATCAATAGCAGCTTTTCCTCATTGCCAATAGCATCTATTTTTGTGTGTAAATGAGTAACTACAGTTTGTTGTTGAAATAAAATGTTCCTGCTTATGTTGTCATTTATTATTTAATTTTTTAAAATTTCATTTTAAAATAAATGAGATAATCCACATGCTTACACAGGCATTTTGAATAAAAATTATCTTGTTTTAAATGAAATAAATGAACAATTTATATTTTAAATGATATATATGCAATATGAATGATAGCAAAGGGAAGAATGTTTGGTAATTTATCTTCTGTACTCAGCTAACATAGGAGTACAATAAATTTCTCCATAAAACAAAAATATATGCTTACTTTAAAATTATTGATATTTGCTAGCAAGAAAAATGCTTAAAAAAAAAAAAAAAAAAAAAAAAAAAAAAGTCTAATGGATTGCAAAAGTAAAATTGCATTAAATTTAACCATACATTATTGGGTTTTCTTCATTAGTTTATAGCTATCCTTTCAGAAATTTTATATAGAAATCATAATAATAGAATTTGGTAATAACTTTTTATATGCAAAAAGTGATTTTAGAACAACTATATTTTCCCACTCACAAATCTCATTTGCCTATAAAAGTTTTTTTTTTTTTTTTTTTTTTTTTTACACTTGTTACACTGGTTTATTGGCTGTTTTGAAAGAATTTTAAAGGGCACATAATTTTTACTCCCATACCTTTGAAAATTTAGGGGTTTTTTTTCCTCATTTGTTTTTTAATATAATTAAATTTTTAATATAATATTAATTTTTTTTAAAATAAAGCAATGCAAAAGGATTTCTGCCAATGAAAAATCTTTCAGGTTATTTCTGTAACAGTCAAGTATCAGTCATTAAACATGCCTGTCTTTGTACTTTATATAATATTAAATTCACATCTTATAAGTCAGGAGTATGGAGATGAGCATAAGTCAAGGCTTATTATTACTTTCTAAATAAACTTTAACAATATATCTGATTTTCATGTTTTCTTATTATAAATTATAGGCAAGATTAAATATGGTTCCTTCCCCTACAAAAATTTTTGTGATAGGCTCCAAAAATATATAATTCAATATTTACAAAGCTTTATTATTATTATTTTCTTTTTTTAACATGGATTTTTTGAACCTCATGACCTTCAATATGAGATGCCTTTAACTGTAATGATGCATGTGTAATGTTTTTAACTATAATGATGCATGTACTACTATGTGAGGTCATTTTTTTGCATGTTTTGAATCATGCAAATGATAGTGTCTTTCATTGTTTACCGAGAGTTGAAGAATACCCCTGCTTAATGAAAGGTCGGAGAAGCCTTTATATGTTGGAGACAAAATAACTTCATACCAAGGATAATTTCTTTTTTTCTAATCTATATGTATTAACAAATACCTAATTTTTATTACCAGGTCTTTATACATTTATTAGGATTACTAGAAGATAGTCCGTCAAAATGACGTGTTTGCATTTTTAAAGGATGATAAAAAATTACAACAACTGTGGTCAATCATAGCCACTTTAGGCTGAAACAATTTTGATAAATACAGCGATTAAACTTGGAAAGGGAAAAATCTAACGAAAAAAAAAAAGAAAGAAAGAAAGAAAATTTCAACAGAAATCTGCATTTAAAACTATAGCAAAACTATCTGATAGATGGGGGTGGGGATTATAATGAAATTTAAAACGCATCCACGGTTTGCTTAAATAAAAAGTTTAAATTAAATAGTGTTTTTGAAATCGTGAAAAGATTTCAAAGCAAAGTAAAATGTAGTGACGTCATTTACAGCTGCCACTGTAAATCTGACCATTGAGAACGCTCCATTACGACTATGGAACGGTTTCATAGGTCAGAAAATAGACTGTCTTTAAAATCGGAGGTAACTTTTCATGATGTTTTTTATAGATTTGAAACTCTCAAGAGTTTCACGGCTGTAAAGAAAAAAAATTAAAGCAACCCGAATATAAAAATTTATCAATATTGCATTTAAAACGCACCTTCGCTTTCCTTTAATAAAAAGTTTTAATTTATACTGTAAAAAATTTGACTCATTTGCTACAGCGTCACTCCACCGCCTTTATAGAAAACGGTTACTTTACTGTGTTATGGAGCATTCTCATTGGTCATAAAAGAGATATTCTATAAAAGCTGTGGAGTGCCGCTGCAGCAAATGGGTCAAATTTTCAACAGTGTACTTTTTGAAATCGTGGAAAGATTTCAAAGCGAAGTAAAATGTAGTGACGTCATTTATAGCTCCCACTGTAAATCTGACCAATGAGAACGCTCCATTACGACTATGAAACGTTTTCATTGGTGAATGAGTTTCTTTTTCTCACGGATAGGTTGACCCCGGAATTGTTATACACGGATGGGTTTTATATATATAAATTTCACCAGTTTATATGCTTGTATTATTTACATGCAATTACTGTCAACTCTGTGAAATCTGCCAATGTATAACCAGCAAACATCTATTGTCACGTTAAAATGTAAACAATGAAAATTGAAATAAATAGTTAAACTCATAAATAAAGTTAAATTTGATATTTTTTGTTTTTATGAACTATCAATTTTCTAATGAATAAATATTTAAATATTAATATTTAAATTTCCTTAAACAACAAAATTTCATCTTGAAGCAAGAAATAATGTGTGTTCATAGACTAAAGAAAGAAATTATTTACAACAAACCAAAACTAAAACTACCATTGTGTTGTGTCACTGTTTAAAATAATGAATAACCAATAGAATTTGTATTGTATATAATTTTTATCTTTAAATCAACTTAGTCATTAAATATATTAAATCAATATTGCATCATGTTTTTCCTTTTCCGTTGCAATTATAATTTTTATGCAGTTGTTCCTCATTTATAATCAGACTTTAAAAAATAAAATGTAAATAGAAATGACTTACAATCCATAAAAATGTATAAACCATAAAACCCAGGCCCTTCAGAGTATGCATTTCACAGAGTTGACTGTATATATAACATACATTGCAATGTGTGGATAAATATATATAGTAGACTCTCTCAAATCTGCAACCAATCCATAATTCTCTAAAATCTGCACATAATTTACAGATGAAAAAAATGAAACTTCCCGTTCAGATATAGACAAAATTTGACATTTTAATTTTTTATCAATTCTATATACAAATTAATCTGCAATTTTCTCTAATAATATTAGATTCAGGCTGTTTCATGAAGGAAGAATTTATTTTTGAAAAAATTCAACATATTGCTGATATCAATACTAATAATCACAATCTTTTTGCCAAATGCATTTGTGCATTAATGAAGCTTTTTTTATTATTAAGTTTGGCTAAACCTGAAATAAAACATCCTTATATTATGATTTTGATGTGAATTAGTGGTGTACCTTTAAGGCAAGTTTCAATGAATAATTTAGGAAAAAATGGCATCTCATCCTTATAATCAATATTTAATTACACATTATTGATTGTTTATTTAACCTTTGCTTTTCATATTTTATTCATTTTTAAAAAAATATGTAAAATTTTATTATTTTAGCTTATTATTTAATTATCTTAATATTTTACTATATTGTAAGTATCCATTATAAATTTGATTGCATTGTTAATTACATTCAAATTACTGTTTAAAATTGTAAACAAAGCAATGACCAGAAATCTGCAAAATTCTAAAATCTGCACAACCTCTGGTCCAAAGCTATGCAAATTTGAGAGAGTCTACTGTATATAATTATTTAATCAATAAAAAAATGTAAATTAAAATTTCAAAATATTTGTCGGAAATCATACTTGTTTATCTTCCTTCCGAGGAAGAAGTTCTGCAATTTTAGAAATCCACCCATTGATTTTGTCTTTGCGCCTTCTCTCAACTTCATTGTGAACTTGTCTCTTACGGGAACTATGAGGTCTGTTACATTTTCCACTAGGCAAAATACAAAAGATAATATTTTTGAATAAGTATGTCAAACTCTCTTATCACCAAGAGCCAAATTAAGCATTATATATACAAAACCACAAGCCACATTAAAAAGATAGAAAAATGGATTTATATCATTACCATCACAGAGAATTAAATTTGTACATACATAATTCAATTATCTTAAAGAAATATTTATGAAGAGCTTAAAAATTATTATTACTCACAGTTTATTTGAATAATAATAAAAAGAAAACAAAAAAGAACTTGATAATATTTTTCATTCATCAAATCTACAAAATTTATTTGTATTTCCTGAATTGTAGCTATTTAAATAAATGATAGCTCATGCTGATCTGTTAATCATTGTTATTCCATGCTTTTTGTATTCAGTAAAATTGAAAATAGCAAAGGTATTTTAGAAAAATGTGCAGCCAAAAATAGCAAAAATATGGGTACTACTTGATTATCTCATCAGCCAATTTCGCAAAATTATACAAACTGTCAAACGAATAGCCAAATTATACACATTGACATAATTTTTATTTTAAATAAAAAATAACAAATAAATTAGTAAAACATTAATAAAAATACAAATAAAAAGTTAAAATAAAAATAATTTGATGATTTTTAAACATGTATTTTGTTTAATGTCACTGAATGAGACATTCACAATCATCCATTATTGGCATTTAATCCTGTATTTCGTGACAGCATTTTAAATCGACAGCATAATCAAGTAGTATCAAAATATGTTAAATGAAGATTGTTGATTCAGTTCATTCCTGAAATTCATTGCTATATAATCAATCTTTCTTGCAATGGTACTGTTTTAGAATAATTCCTTCCTACTTTGTAGGAAATCAGTTTGATTTGAGGATAACTAAATGCAAAAAGACAATTTTTAAATCATCTGCATTATCTTCAACAGACTAGATGCACTTTGCTATTTTCTGATTGATTATGTTTGCATCCACAATGTCTAGGAGCTGAAATTTAAAATTGACTTAGATTTGCTTACACCCACATCATTATGTAATAAGCTACAGTATATTTAGTAGAACCTTGTATATTAACTAAGATCAATATGAAGACATCAGTATAGTAATATTAATATTCTTAATTTAAGTTGAACTTGAATTCATTTGATAAATAAATTAAAAGGGTTAAAAAAAATGCTAGTCACACTCAATATAGATGAATTCAGGCTCCCTTTTCAGAGTCCAGACCTAACAAAGCCTGACAATTTTAAATTGGAACCTGACATAATTTGTGCCATCAGATCCATAGCCTGATACTGATTAATAAGTACAAAAAAATTACATAATGTTTAAAAGTTGTTCTATATGTAATGTCTCATTTTTTAGCAGTTTCTTTCATGAACATAATTTAATCACTAGCATATAATCAATTTTATAAAATTTATATTCAATCTTATCAAAAGTTTAGCATCAAATAAAAATATACATCCCTAAAAAAATTCTCATATTTTTTTCCTGCAGCAATCAAATTCAATGGACACATTAACAAAAAGCAATTTATGAATAAACAAAGGAAATTTGCAGCAATTACTACCTACATAATGAAAAATCAAACAATGTTTTACTATTTGCTATAAAAAGCGTACATCTTTACAGAAAAAGAAGAAAACTGGCTTGATTGTGTTCTATTGCAGATAACATTTAATACATGCCAATTTTATCTATTTACAAACAAAAGAGACTTCATGAGTGTAAAGAAAAGAACCACAGCATAAATAGTGTTCAAGAATAAAAATGGATAACATCAATAACATTATTTTCAAATAAAGAGTTTTTAGCATTGGCAGACAATAGAAGACTGAAAATCCGAAAACCATACGCTAATGTTAATTGATTTAAAAGAAAATATTTATTGCATATTAGATCTCTAAAATCATAATAATAATATTAAATAATCATTCCAATTGAAAACTATCCTAATGGTGCCATACTCTGATTGGCATCATATCTTCAGATTATCACTTGTCATCAATGCCAGACTTAAATCACAAGTTTCCTTTTGAGATTGTATTCTAATGCTAATAAAAAACAGGAAAAAATAAATTCTGTTGTCTCTCATTCTGATGAAAAGAGCATTAAAATAACTTGAAATGGAACATGTAATTTTTAAGGGAGTGGGGAGTTATTTTTTATTTCTATACGAGAATAAATGAAATTGTCGATTTCAGAAAAAAATGAGCTTGTGCCCAAAGGCTGGTATAAAAACTGATCCCAAGACCATATAGGGCTCTCATTTATCACATAGTCAAAGGTTCAGACTAAGACTAAAACAAACTAATGATTTATCTTGGTCAAAAATAAGTCATTAGTGAAACCCTGTCTGATCTATTGTTCATGTATCTATCATTATATTTCTATGATCCCAATACAAATTATTTTCAAATAATGTTAATGAAACCTGCATCCATCGTTCTTCAAAAAGGTGTTTTCCTACATTCATCGTTATAAAATTTTTCTTCTCACCAAAAAGAAATTGAAGGTCAAGCAGATCCATATGCCATACAAACTGGAATTACTTGTTTTATCCTAAATTGTATTTGTGCTATTTTAGGGGTGGAGAGAGTGTACTTTTTGCGTGGCATGAAGTAATCATGTAGGCCATCCAGAATTGTTACACAAAATGAAATTTTGAGCAAAAATTCAATGAAGGATGCTCAACAGAAGCTAAATAAATTAATGATGATGGTGATGATAATGCAGATGAAGCGTGGTTGCATGTAGCAGATGATGTATCTGGTGTGAAATTTAGCGATTATATTTCCATTGATCAAGATATTGCGACATGTGGTGTCCTAAGCATAGAAAAAAATGTGTGATAATGCAAAAAATATAAAAAATGATGAAGAAGCAGAGGATAATGTTCAAAACCATGAAGCTGAATCTACACCAGTACCAAGTCTGTCTGATTCAATTATTTCATTTAAAACTGAACAAACATTTATATATACACATGAAGTTACAAAAAATGACCAAAAACATGTTGTATATCTTGAAAATTAATTGTTTAATTTTTAAAATGAACAAAAAACCCAACATAAAATTGTTGATATTTTAAAATAAATATAAATTTTCTATAACTTTGACTTTGATTTAACAGTCTGGTAAGTCACAAATTAGTATTTATTAGTATACTGTATACACTATATGTATCAGTAATGCATAAACATTGTTTTTCTTTCATGTTTTGACACTAACCTGCATTCATCATTGTTTTTTGTGGACTCCTTGAAAAACGATAGCATAAGGTTCTAATGCATTTATGTTCAAGTCCCTTTAGCTTATTAAAGTACAGATAAAATAATTCAGCCCATGAGAGGTTCCCAAATTTTGAAGAATTAATAAAGCAGATGAAAAGCTACAAATTCAAAGATTTTAAGAATTTTGATTGAAGAAGACAACTTTGTAATAATTCTTGAGGCTTTGCCCATTCTCAACCACAATAAATAATTAACTTAATCTACCAAATTAATGCAGCAAAAAATCTGCTTCTGGATTGTGCATTCTCTTTTACCTGTATTGCACATGAATACAAGGCAAAGTTTAAAAAGTAGTACAGACCAGTTCCCCAGCTTATAAGTTTGTACGCAAAAGTGTTACCCAACAACATATAGGGAAAAAGTATAACTAGTGTAAAAAATGGTATGAAATATGTTGCAATCAGTATCAGGTATTGATATTTTTGATTTATTTTGTGTGTGTACAATAGAGTGGTCACAAGAAATAAATTTTCGAGTTTTTTCTGGAACATTCCGCCCCTCCTCCTGACCCCCCACACAAAACGAAATAAAAAAGTTGCCAATTGGCTAAAAAATGAGATTGGCAAAATTTCAGCTCATTAGGATAATATTAATTCACGCCTTATTAAGGTCAAAGTTTGGGGGAGGGGGGAAATTGAGTTTTCCCTGTTTTTTCTTTAAAAAGATAATACAATCAACCCTAGAAACATAACGCTGGTCTCTTTTCATAAAAACTGTTTCTGCCTTGAAAAACCACATCTATTTTGTAAAAATGTATAAATTTAAAGATATGCACATTTTTCAGGACCAGACTTGGTCTTAATCTTAAAAATTGATTTTTTACGAAAATGGGGGGAAAAAAAACCATTGAAACATACCATTTTATCTGCTTCCCACTTTCTTTTTTTTATTTTTCACATAACAAAAGGTTTAATTTAAAAAAATTCAATAATTTAAATTCAAGGAAAAAAATTTAAATTCAAACTGAAAAAATTAAAAGAATAGAAAAAAAAAAAAGAATAAAAAAGAGAACAAGTAATGATCAAGTACATTTTATTATTAAAATTACAAGAAAGAAAGCATTATAAAGAAGAGAAATTATTATATTTTACAATTGTCATGTTAAAGGAGTAATGGCCTAGACATAGTGGCTTTAGTCTTAAAAAGTGTTTCTAGATTCAGATACAATTGTTAGCAGAATCTCTTTTTGTTGTTTGTTAACAGGAATTGAAATTTTGGTTAATTTTATTCCACTCTCAGCTATGTCATTAACAACCTTAAAACCATTCACATTTTTTCCTTTTAAATAATGTTTACTTTTAAATCAAACATTGAAATCAGTTTTTAAAATAATCAATTGATAAAAAAATCAATTAATATAAAATATCTTAAAATTTTTTATAGTTTGAGATTAAACAAAAATATTGACTTTTTTGTTCAATAAATAATCAACTTCGTTGAAACTTATTATTGCATCTTCATTCCTATCATTATCATTTTTTTTCTTCTTCAAATGACATTAATTTTACAGCCATACTTATTTTGACTTTTTTCCTACTAAAGTATCATGTAAAAATGAAAATGCAACTCGATATGAGTTAAGATACCAAAAGACACTTTATCATTTTAGCAAGAACTTTCTCTGCAACCTATTTATCAATTTTTCTATAGTCAACAAGTGATTTCAATAACTTCAATATTATTAATTAGAGTCCAAGATGAAAGCAGGAACACTGAGTCACGCTTTTATATAAACAAGGTAGAACCCGTTGAATTTTGACAAAAGAAAATGTTTAAGTAGGAGCTGTTTCATTGATTTATAATAAATCAATGAAATTAGTTACAATAAAAAATACACCTTACATTGGTAAGTCTAACTTTTAAACAAATGATATTTAATCTAAAATTAACAAAATACTATTTCTATAAAACTCAACTGTAGAAATTAATAAAATTAATTTTTAATCAATATGTAAGCAGAAAAATATGATAAAGGTCAGTTATTATAATGCAGTTATCAATTTAAGCACATATGCTTGGAACGGAAAAACAGCAAAATTTATTTCACTTTGACTCAATCATGGATTTTTTTCCCCATGGAATTTAAACCCAACATTATTTTTGTCATTTTAAAATTTACGTACATTTTTAACAGAGTACGTATTTTAAATTTAAAAGTTTTTACTTTAAATGATAAAAGGGCAAAGAAGGGTACAGTAATTTCCGGCTTTTTTCATCTTTACTTTTAATAGAAATGGTGTGTTTCTGTTGCCACAATCACAAAAATGGTATTAAAAACTATAAAAAAAAATTAATATCTCAAAAACAAATTAAGATACAGTTTTCAAACAAATTGCATTTAAAAGTGCATTTTTTTTTCTCTATACGACGGTCTAAAAATTAAAAATGTGCGGTGTTTAAAAATTTAAAATTTTGTAGTAGCAAAAAATACAAAACCAAAGTTTCATTTCAAATTTCAAAGTGTTGCCATTTGCAAAATGATGTATGCGTTACGCACAGATATGTTTGGCCTTTATAATATAGATATTGATTATAAAAAAGCAAATTTCTCTAATGGCTTTTTCTTTTAAATAAACAAAATTGTTAAAGAGAGCTGACCCCTGATAAGATATACTTTGAAAGAATAAATGGCATGTGTCATCCATCTCACATGATGAGTACCAGAAGATTTGAAAAAAAAAAAAAGGTCTTTTGTAGGAAAATGGCCAGTAAAAATTAAACAAAGTTGGATAAATTATTTATAATCATCCTTGGACTGTTCATTTTTTAAATGTTCTATAAGAAAACTCGAAATTTCTTTTGGATTAAGTATTTTATGTCTAATATAGCATTTTTATACTTAGTCTGGTCCAACTCAGACAACTTAATCTGAATTTTTTTTTTTTTTTTTAGATATCTGCCTGACAGGTAGTGGTTGTGCCCACTTTACAATCAAAAACAATTTTTAGAATAATTTTTGGATTGGTAACGTGATCAATATAGAAGATTTTCCCTATAATATTTGCCATAGCAAAATGCAAATTCCTCTGAGGCGACCAGTGCTGTGGTATAAAAATCCATTGCCTGGATTTTACCAACTTCCTCTCACTCTTCAACTGCTGAAAATACAGACTTTGCCTGAATTATTCCAATACTGTTTTCAAGTTGAGGAATTCTTATTAACTATTATTTATCTTTACAACCAATTAAAACTGCTATTCTCTCTACATTTCCCGCGCTTAAAAAATGAGAAAGAAGTTTACCATCCCATTCAACAATAGCTCTTTCTGAATTTTAAAATCTGCTTTGAAGAACTCAGTTCAATTTTTTTCGATTAACTCTTTCTTGAGTCGTATTACACTTCTACTTAAAATTTATGTCTGTGGTTAACTGGTAGGTGTTTGTAAGTCTAGCAACTTTCCTGGCATTCAGTTTCATTTGATGACTATTATAAAATGAAATACATAAATCTTGACAGTTACTTGGTAGCTTACTCTTGTTCATTTGATAAGACATGTGGCTATTAAAAAGATCTTGTATTTCTGCTAGGACTGGGCGATGTAGAGATTTCTTAACATCTCAATTTAGTGCTACATTGCAATTCGACACGAATTTTATCGTCTATAATATGAAACCTATTATTTAATTTTTAGCTACAAAATACGGGCTTTATGCACCCCCCCTGTATTAATTTAGCATTTAATTGTTCAAATAACTAAAAAGAGGTATATTTTACACACACAAAAATAGTCTCTCTTTTTTTTTTAAGTTAGTGACCTATTTTAATATTTTTTATAAACTCATCCTTAAAGAAATAAAATAAAAAAAAGGATTTTTTTTATTGTGTCTGACTTGTTTTGGACACTACAATTTAAATTACTTAAGGAGTAGGGGAGCCTCGGGGCAACTTCCCCTAGCAAGCTCAAATAACATTTCATTGCTAACAACATACATACACTTGTTACTTTCTTCTATCTTCAATAGAAGAAAGTATTGTAATCGAAAAAATTTTCGACTTCGGTTTTTCGACGGATTTACACGTTATAGGGGTCAGAGATAAAAAAAAAAACCTGTTTTTACAAAATGTCTGTCTGTCCGTGTGTCTGTGTGTATGTTGCCATTCTACCATCAAAAAGTGTATGAAGTTATGCAGAGAAATGAACCAAATTTTTTGTGAATGTTTCTGGCTGTAGCAAGCAGGTCCTCCTTCAGTTTTGAAAGATTTCGCTGGAAGGGGGCGCTGCAATCGCGATTTTTCTGCCATTTTCAATATTGTACTGGCCAAAAGTATATGAAGTTATGCATCGAATTGAACCAAATTTTTTGTGTAAGTGTATGACAATGGCTAAGTGGTCCTCCCTGAATTTGAAAAAAATCCACCGGAAGGGGACGCTGCAATCGTGATTTTTCTGCCATTTTCAATATTGTAACGGCCAAAAGTATGTGAAGTTATGCATCGAATTGAACCAAATTTTTTGTGTAAGTGTATGACTATGGCTAAGTGGTCCTCCCTGAATTTGAAAAAAAATCCGCTGGAAAGGGGCGCTGCAATCGCACTTTTTGTGCCATTTTCAATATTGTACCGCCCAAAAGTATATGAAGTTATGCATCGAATCGAACCAAATTTTTTGTGTAAGTGTACGGATATGGCTAGTTGGTCCTCCCTGAATTTGAAAAAAATCCGCCAGAAGGGGGCGCTGCAATAGCCAATTTTATGCCATTTTCAATATTGCACCACCTAAAAGTGTATGAAGTTAGTCCTAGAACTGAATTAAAATTTTTGTGTATAATTATTGTTTGGTAAGGCAAATAGGTCCTCCCTGAATTAAAAAAAAAAATCTGCCTATCATTCTATTGTTCATCAGCTCGTGTAGAGACGGAAATTCGTTTTTACTCCAATTAATTGATTGAAGCAGAAATTTAAGATGAAAACCAAAGTTTGTATGGTATTGAATTAAAATTATTAAAACATTAAAATGAGTAACTATTTTTTAAAAATATTAAAATGTACATATGAGATAGAAGAAAGTTTTGGGATTGGCACATCCAACTAGTTTTTATAGACACTGAATTAAAAATTTATTAAAGTAAGACAGAAGCAGATTCAATGATAAATTTAGCTGTTCATTTACCTTCAGAAGAAAAGTAGTATAAAAAGGAGGGGGGGATATGAGAAAAAGGGTGCAATTTTGTTTCTTTTTAACTTTTAAACTATAATAAAATGTGTTTAATATAAATGCTGACATTTATATACTGAAGGGAGAAAGACTGAAAGGTCACATTACCAAAGTTGCTGATTTTTGAGACCATTGGCCCCTGGAAGATTAGTAATAAAACATAATCTTAAAATATATCTCTTTTTAATGATAAGTAAGTGACAAAAAAAAAAAAAAAAAAAAAAAAAAAAATTGCAAATCTGCAGAAAAATTTATTGAATGCTCCTCCGTTCTGCTGTAAAAATCAAGTTACCTGAAACATTACAGATAACCTTTTTAAAGTATTTTTTATTAATTAAAACTAAAGAATTCTAATATTACTCAAACATATGAAAATTAATTTTTCATCAAAACAATGCATAAAAATATAAACTAAAAATGGATTAATTTAGATTTTAACCTTAAGACTTTTTTTTTCTCTGATATAAATAGTGAATCAGTTATAAATAAAACACAATAAAATGTTATTTGGATTTTAATTAATAAATAAATGTGTTTTTAATGCACTACACACATCACATACATTTGGCATCTATACTGGCGAGTGTATTTCACATCATTAAACAGTATATCTTGGGAAAAAATAATCAAACTGCTAAGCATGCAACAGAAATTGAATATTGAAGATACTGAAATGTCCTTGGAATCCATTTGCATCCAGTGTGAAAAAAGGAACAAATTATTTGGAATGCATGTGTAATCAAAGTTGATTAATATACTTTCCAGAATAAAGGTATATTTCTTGAAAAAAAAAAATTGAACTGAATATACTAAAAGCACATGGCAACCCCCCCCCCCTCGCAATATTGAAAATACAAACAATTCATTGAAATCTCCATGCATCCAATAGAACTTAACCAGTTCTCTAATTACACGTAATCAATGTAGACATGCATATTTTGATGAAAAAAACTGTATTTCACTTGGCGATCAATAATTATTTTTTTAATCGTCACTTGGCGAGTGATGACTAGGTGGCGATGGATCATTGATGATCAATAAATTATTTGAAATGCATGTGAAATCAAAGCTGGTGAATTTATTTTGCAAAATAAAACTGTATTTCTTGAAAAAATGATCTAACTGAACACAATAAAAGAACTCAGAAAAAAAAAAAAAAACCGAAACATTGAAAATACAGCTGTGTCATTGAAATGTTTTTGTATACAGTTGGAAAAAGAAATAACCACTTTTCTAATTAGATGTAATCAATGTAGAGATGCATACTTCCATGAAAAAAAAAACTGCATTTCACTTGGCGATTGAAAATAGATTTTTTAATCGCCACTTGGTGAGTGGTGATCGATGTTCAATAAATTTACTTGAAATGCATGTGAAATCAAACCTGATGAATTAATATATTTTCCAAAAAAAACTTTATTTCTTGAAAAAAATAATCCAACTGAACACACTAAAAGAACATGACAAAAAACCAAAATATTGAAAATACTGCTAAATCATTGAAATCTGTTTGCATCCAATAGGAAAAAGAAATGACCACTTTTCTAATCAAATGTATAATCAATGTAGAGGCGTATTCCATGAAAAAAGCTGCATTTCACGCAGCGATCGAAAAAAGATTTTTTAATCGCCACTTGGCTAATTACTAGGTTGGGGTGGTAATCAAACACCGTTTTTTTAATAGCCAGTTTTATATCTTTAATAAGTGTCGGCCACTAATCGGGTTCCTGCCGGGGGGGGGGGGGGGAAAGAGAAATTGCACTTTTTGACCATTAAAAACACGAAATTTCTGTGGGGGGGGGGGGTACCCCAGAATAAATATGTTATTAATACACTACACACATCACATGTAGTAGGCATATATGCTAGCAGCAGTGTATCTAGACATCTATTTTCCCTAAATCGTCTTTCTCTTACATCGGCTACATCATGATTTAACTAACTTGCGACATCTGATGTATCTATTCAAAAACAATTGTTAAATCGGATTTCCGATGTAAGCATTAAATCGATTTAAGGCTCAGACCAGCAAATTTGAATTTTAACTAGTGAGGGATTTCTGTGGCTTTAGGGGGGGGGGGAGAGAAATTGCACTTTTTGACCATTAAAAACACAAAATTTCCTGGGGGGGGGGGACCCTGAATAAATGTGTTTACACTACACACATCACATGCAGTTGGCATTATTGCTAGCAGTAGCATGTCTAGACTTCTGTTTTCCCTAAATCGTCTTTCTGTTACATCAGCTACATAGTGATTTAACTAAATCGTGACGTCCGATGTATCTATTCAAAACCAATAATTAAATTGGATTTCCGATGTAAGCATTAAATCAATTTAAGGCTCAGAACTGCAAATTTGAATTTTAACTCCTTGAGGGATTTCTGTGGCTTGGGGGGGGGGGAGAAATTGCACTTTTTGACCATTAAAAACACAAAATTTCCGGGGGGGGGGGGGATCCTTGAATAAATGTGTTATTAATACACTACACACATCACATGCAGTTCGAATTATTGCTAGCAGTAGCGTATCTGACTTCTGTTTTCCCTAAATCATCTCTCTCTTACATCGGCTACATCGTGATTTAACTAAATCACGACATCCAATGTATCTATTCAAGACCAATAGTTAAATCGGATTTCCGATGTAAGCATAAAGTCGATTAAAGCCTCAGAACTGCAAATTTGAATTTTAACTTTAAGACTACTCTCCCCCCCCCCCCTTAGGCATAAATAGTGAATCATTAATAAACAAAGCATAATATAATGTTTTTTCCGATTTTAATTAATAAATAAATGCAGTGTTGAATTCAGACACTTTTTTGCAGGAGGGATTTCTGAAACTCTGGGAGGGGGTGGGGGAGGGACATCGCACTTTTTGACCATTAAAAACATAAAATTTCCATGGAGGCAAAAGCCCATCTCCTAAATACACCACTGCTGGTGAGTATAATTTAGCATGATTAAATTTGGGGATTAAATTTGAGAATTAAAATATTCTTGGGGGAAAAAATAATTCAACTGCTGAGCATGCAAGAGAATCCATTTGCATCCAGTGTGAAAAAAGAAATAAGTTATTTGAAATGCATGTGGAATCAAAGCTGATCAGGGGCGGATCCAGAGAATCGTTTTGGGAGGGGCGATTCCGAGATTTTCGTTTGACGATATAATAATCCATGCTTTTTTCGCTATCGTTTGACGAAATTCGCTCTTTTTTCGGGATACTTTGACAAAATTAGTGCTTCTTTTGCAGCCCTTTGACAAAAAACGCGCTTTTTCAGCAATCCTATGTCGAAATACGTACTTTTCAGCGATCCTACGTCAAAATTCGCGTTTTTTTTCTCAACCCTTTGATGAAACCCACGCTTTTTCCGTGATCATTTGATGAAATTCACGCTTTTTCGCGATACTTTAACAAAATTAGCGCTTTTTTCAGCAATCCTATGTCAAAGTTTACGGTTTTTCAGCGATCCTATGTCGAAATTCGCATTTTTCCGAGTTCCTTTGCCTTCCCTTTTCGCAACTTTTTGAAAAAAGTAGCTCTCTTTCCGCGAAATTTTCACGAAATTCGAGCTTTTTACATGACAGTTTGACAAATATCGCGCCTTTTCAGCAATCTATGTCGAAGTTCGCACTTTTTACGCGATCCTCTCTCAAAATTCGCATTTGTTTCCGCGACCCTTTGACGAAATTTGCCCTTTTCCGCGGTACTTTGACAAAATTAGCAGTTTTTTGCAAGCCTTTGAAAAGGTAGCGCTCTTTCCTCGACCTTTTGACGAAATTCAAATTTTTTGCGCAACACTTTGATGAAAATCGCGCCTTTTCAGCGATCCTATGTCGAAGTTCGCGTTTTTTACGCGATCCACTGTCAAAATTCACGTTTTGTCCGCGACCCTGTGATGAAATTCGCGCTTCTTCAGTGATCATTTGACGAAATTCGCGCTTTTTCACGATACTTTGACAAAATTAGTGCTTTTTCAGCGATCCTATGTCAAAGTTTGCGTTTTTTACACGAACTTCTGTTGAAATTCGCATTTTTTCTGCGACCCTATGGTGAAATTCGCGTATTAATGTTTCCGTATTAATTTCACGAAATTCGCGCTTTTTCACGATATTTTGACAAAACTAGCGCTTTTTCAGCAATCTTATGTCGAAGTTCGCGCTTTTTCAGCGATCCTATGTCAAAATTAGTACTTTTTCCGCTATACTTTGCCTTTCTTTTTTCCAACCCTTTGACAAAATTAGCGCTTTTTCCATGACCTTTTGGCGAAATTTGCTCTTTTTCCGCGATACTTTGAATTATCGTTTGTTTGCAAACATTTGACAAAATTCGTGCTTTTCCTCGACCTTTTCACGAAATTCGAGCTTTTTCCTCGACATTTTGACAAAACTCGCGTTTTCAGCGATCTTGTGTCAAAATTCGCGTTTTTTAGTGATCTTTTGTCAAAATTCTTTTTTTTTTTGCGCAACCTTCAACAAAATTCTTGATTTTTCCGCGATCTTTGACGAAATTCGCTCTTTTTTCGCGACACTTTGACTAAAATAGCGCTTTTTAGCGACATTTTAATGAAATTCACGTTTTTTCCGGAACAAAAGACTGTCTCCGACGGTGTCGCAGAAATCCCTTCCAGAAAAAGTCTTAATTCAACACTGGTTTGGGGGGGGCGATCACCTCGATCGCCCCCCCCCCCCCCCCCCCCCCCCCCGTGGATCCGCGCCTGAAGCTGATGAATATATTTTGCAAAGTAAAGCTATATTTCTTGCAAAAGTAATCAAACTGAATACACTAAAAGGACATGGCAAAAAAACGAAATATTGAAAATACAAATAAGACATTGAAATCTGTTTGCATCCAATAGGAAAAAGAATTAACCAGTTCCATAATTAGACATAATCAATTTAGAGATGCATATTTCGATGAAAAACGCTATATTTCACTTGGCGATCAATAATAGATTTTTTTTTAAATCGTCACTTGGCGAGTGATGACTAGCGTGGCAATCGATGATCAATAAATTACTTGAAATGCATGTGGAATCAAAATTGATAAATATATTTTGCAATAAATAAAAAAACTCGGGGGAAAAAAAAAAGAAATATTGAAAATACAGTTATGTTATTGAAATCTGTTTGCATTCTGTAGGAAAAAGAAATAACCACTTTTCTAATTAGGTGTAATTAAAGTAGAGATTATATTTCCATGAAAAAAACTGCATTTCACTTGGTGATTGAAAATAGATTTTTAAATCAATACTTGGCGAGTGGCGATCGATAGCTAACAAATTACTTGAAATGCATGTGGAATCAAAGCTGATGAATATATTTTGAAAAATGAAACTGTTTTTCTTGAAAAAACAGTTCAACTGAACATGGTAAAAGAACTCGACAAAAAATCCAAATATTGAAAATACAATTATGGCATTGAAATCTGTTTGCATCCAGTAGGAAAAAGAAGAAAACAGTTTTCTAATTAGATGTAATCAATGTAGATATACATATTTTGATGAAAAAAACTGTATTTCACTTGGCGATCAATAATTATTTTTTTGAATCGTCACTTGGCGAGTGATGACTAGGTGGCGATCGATCATCGATGATCAATAAATTCTTTGAAATGCATGTGGAATCAAAGCTGATGAAAATATTTTGCAAAATAAAACAGTATTTCTTGAAAAAATAATCCAACTGAACTCGATAAAAGAACTCGGCAAAAAAACCAAAATATTGAAAATACAACTATATTATTGAAATCTGTTTGCATCCAGTAGGAAAAAGAAATAACCGCTTTTCTAATTAGATGTAATCAATATAGAGAAGCATATTTCCATGAAAAAAAACTGCATTTCACTTGGCGACCGAAAATAGATTTTTTAATCGGCACTTGGCGAATGATGATTAGGATGGCAATCGAAGGTCAATTTTTTAATTGTCACTTTTACATCTTTAATAACCATATGGCAAGTGATCGCTGTTAATTTTCACCTGTATTAAATCATATCCTACTAAATCAATTCAACACCATCTAGCAATGTTTTTCTTAAATCAGAAAACATTGAGGCTTGTGATGAGTGTTTAAATCAGATCCTACTAAATCGATTTAATACCAACATGCTCTGTTTTCCCTAAATCATCTTTTTCTTACATCGCGTTTTTCCTAAATTGGAAAGCATTGCGCTTGCAAAGTTTTCTTAAATTGCTAAATCGATTTAACACTAGCTTGAAATGCAAGCAGTATATACACCAAAGTAGATAATTCAATTTTCTGATGTTAGCTCTGAATCATTACTTTATTTTAAATTGATTTAAAACCAATGGCTAAATCACGATTTAAGACCGACTAAATCACGATGTAAGGCGATGGCTAAATCGCGATTTCCGATGTAGCGATTTAAGAAGCTGTCTAAATCGCGATTTCCGATGTAAGCTTTAAATCGATTTAAGGCCCAGGCCTAATTTCTGCCATCATAAAAAAGAGGAGGGGGGGGGATAAGTTTTGTATTTTCTAAAAATAGATAATGATAGCAAGTAACAAGTTTATTTTATGTCGGCTGATTATCAACACGAGGGATATAGGCCCAAGGGGGGAGGGGAATGTCATATGTGGGGGGTCTTTCTGACAAGGAGAGGACTCGAGGCTTGTGTCACAGAATTCAGTGACCCTTTGTGCTTCGATAGAGTATTGTCAATAGCTAAACATATCGCAAGAATAAAGTGCAATATTCAGGGGTGCCATAAAAAATGGGCCCCAAATTCACCCATTATTGACTCTTTAGTATATAATCAGATAAATTACACAAGATTCCGAGTGGCCAGATAGTCCAGTTGGCAGTGCGCCAAGCCTTTTAATTTTCTCTTTCTGAATCTCCGCGAGTTCGGTTCCGAGTCTAGGTATTAATTTTCCCCAGACAAAATAATGATTATTATTTTAGAACCACTATTCATAAATATATATCCAATTAAGATCCAATAAATATAAATAAGAATATGCTTCTACGCATATTCCCACATACTTATTTATTTACAGAAAGAGAGAATTTTATTACAACGTTATTAATAAAATGAAAAGTAAAAAATGAAAAAATATCTTATGTGGTACATACGTATTTCTTTTGCATTCAACATTTTTGTATTTTGTAAATTTTATATTTAGTTTCATTTACAATTATTTATATTCATTTTACAGCTACTTATATATACTTATTTACATTTATATTACAATTATTAACATTTTTTTTACAGTTATGTATTTAAATAAGTGTGCGTTATTAAAATTGAGATTTCAATTACGGACATGAGAGTACTGGGGTATGTCATACTCTTTCATTCTGCAGCAGATGGCTGCTATAGATTCAACAAAAAAGGATAAACATATTGAACCCACTCTGTTTATTTTCTATAGTGTACTTGTACTGCTTAAAACCACCTGCAAATCTACATAATAAAAGGTCCCTGAAAATATATTTAACGGAAACAGTTATTCTAATTCCAAACATGAGATCCTATAACAAAAAAATAATTATATTTTCAAAATGGAAAAAAAAATAATATATAAAACATTTTAAATTGATAAGTGTTAGATAAGAAAAAAATAAAATAACATGTTTTAATTTTATGTAGCGTATTTTAATTTACTTTGCTGAGAAGAACAGAGATCTATTCATTGACAAATATATAAATAAATGTGAATAAAATTAAATTTTTTTTTTAATGAATAATTCAGTTTTTCTTTTAATTTTATTTAATTTTACTTTTTTTCCATTAGATCCATAAATCTGCAATTTCTCTGTAAAAAAAAAAAAAAAAAAAAAAAAAAATAGTATACATACTTGTGTGAGGGTGCATAAGCGTATTTTCATTTATATTTGCTTACATTTAAACAATTGGATATATATATTTGAGTAGTTGTTTCAAAATATAAATCATTATTTTGTCTGGAAAAAAAATACCTAGACTCGGAATCAAACTCGCGGAGATTCGGAAAGAGAAAATTCGAATCTCAGAAATTCAGCCAGATAGCCCAGATGAGCTGCCAACTGGGCTATCTGGCCACTTGGAATCTTATGTAATTTATCCAATTATACATTAAAGATTCAATAATGGATGACTTTGGGGCCCATTTTTTATGGCCCCCCTGAATATTGCACTTTATCCTTGTGATATGTTTATCTATTGACTATACTCTATCGAAGCACAAAGGGTCGCTCAATTCTGTGGCACAAGCCTCAGGTCCTCTCCTTGTAAGTTTGCCTAACCCATATTTAAGCAAGGAGTAGGCCGACGGTCGCGATTGGGTTCGAACCCAGCACCTGCCATCTACCAGTTTCGGAGGCAGAACCTCTCGGCCACTGGTGGGACAGTAGCAAGTAACAAAAATAGCCATGTAATGAAAAGAAAAATTTAGAAGTTTGTTTTAAATGCACTTCCAACTGCATTAATTTGTCATTTTTCAATTATTTTTCAACAATGCAGAGTTTAACAATTATAGTTCATGAGCAGACCTACTAAATACTAAATGTCATTGAATAGAAGTTTTGATGAGAGTAAAAGTTCAAGACAACACCATTTTCTATAAAATAAAACAAAAATCAGGTTTCTAAGACTTCAGGTTTTCACTTAATCAAAGTAAAACTACAATCTTTAGCTGAAAATATACAAATATTCAAGAATTCAATCTCAATAAGGCATGGATTAATATTATCCAATTGAACTGAAACTTTGCTATTATCTAATTAATTGAGAACTTTTAAGAGGGTCCCTCAGAAGGTAACATTAAAAAAAAAAAAAAAAAAAAAAAAAATCTATTTAGCTCGTGACTACTCTGGTGTACAGAATATGTGTACATACACATAAATATTACACCACATTTATGCATACATTACAATAGATGAGACTGCTATACAATAGAGCATCGACTATCCGAACTGTGGTTGATCCAGTTTATGAAAAATCCAGATAACTGGAGATAAAAAAAAAAAGGCTATGACAATGTTTTTTAGGTAATTTTATTTTGCATGTTTCCCAGGCTTAGGTTTGGCAATTGTAGTAACACACATTTACCATAGTACAAATGATGTATTTAGAAGTTATTTCTTTTAAATTTTTAAAAAAATTTATTTTCTACAAAACTGATACGAAATTGATAACTATAGATAGAAATAGATGAACAAATTATTACATGTATATGTGTGTTTACTGTATGAACAAACAAGAGCGAAGAGAGGGGAAGGGACCCTCATTCCAAGGACAGCAAGGGATAAGTAATATTTTGCCCATCTTTCAATGTATCCAAAAAAAGAGATGGATTTTTATTGGGAGGAAAAATATGCGTGAAATTTTTACGGGTTAAATGTAAAATTTCTTAAGTTCTAGAAGCAAGTGATTTTATGCATTGTTTTCTCTAATTGTTGCCAGTTTTATAATTTCAAGTTTAGGAAATGGTTATTTAACAAATAACTTTCGTGACATCTAGCCTAATTTACCTTACCGTGCCTAACAAAGTTTCACTTCAAAAAGTTTGGAGGAAGCAGAAAAAGAAATTATGGTCCTTGACAGATTTGGTTAATTTGACAATCTGATTAATCGGCATCTGGATAGTCTAATTTCTATTGTACTTTTGAAAATTTTCAAATCGACCCTTTATTATCAGATTTATTGCCACAAAGACTGATTGTTTTTGTACTTTATGCAATGGGATAACAAGAAATACAAATAAATAGTGCTAAGAGCTTTCCATCTAATTTAATCTCCAACTAGATATATAAAGATTTCATTTGGATTTTTATAATTCATAAATAAAATAATATTTCATTAGAAAAAGAATACAAGATATAAATTAATAGTAAATACATATATATTAATAGGTATGTGTAATAAAATATATGAAGTTCAAACATAAGATAAGAATAAGAAATTTTTACAGAAAATAAAGGAATGACCACTCACTCATTTTCAGAGCTAGGCTGACTTGTCTCTGACATTTTCATTCACAACATTCCATTATTTTTCCCATTATTTACAATTTATTTTTGCGAAAATCTGAAATGAATAAAAAAAAAACTGTTTTTTATTTATTTTTTTTTTCACTTACGTAAACTATATAAGCTCAAAACTAGCATCTGTTCATACAATTTAAGTAACATAAATGAAATACAAAAAAGATTTGCCAATAAAGTTAATACATTCCTTATTTCATCAAAATGGCTAGAATTAACATTTTTAATTTACCTTGCAAGATAATGCTTATTGAAAAAGTTATTTAAAGTAGATGCATTAAAAAAAAAAAAAAATCAAGTCATGTGTATGTATTTTACATAACAAATTACAGACAAAATGCAGTGGGGAGTATACAGAGGTACGGAGCCAAAACTAAGGGGGAAGGGAGGGGAGGGGGCCATGTGTCCTCGGCACCAGAATGAAAGACATAGAAGGTGCTAAATAAAGATATTGTTTGCCACTTGATACAAAATTGTATGCTATGTATATATCTGTGAAATTTGGATAAAAATGTCTCGTAGCCAGAAAACTAATAAAAAGTAAAAGTAACATTTAAGAAAATCTGCAACCAAAAAATAAATAAATAAATAAATAAATAAACACTAATCCGGTTAGAATTCAAACTCAGCTGTTCTATAAAAATAAGCAAAAAAAAAGTCATTTAAAACTATTAAAATACAAGCAAGAAATTGTAAAAAAGAATGCTCACATAGGTTCAACATTAGCTGGAAATACTGGAATTCCAGAATTTTATTTTGAGGGTAGGGGGTTACTTAAATTTCTATAATCTTACTAAACAATTGTATTGTAAACAAAAATCTTTTTTGACAATAAGGCTGTAGCCAATGGGAGGGGTGGTGAAAAGGTAACAGAAAGGGATTCTTTTCTAATTTTTTTCGAAAATTAGAAAAGAATAAGTCACCAGTCCAAAAATTTGGATTAAAAAACCCATGATTTCTGACAAATAATCAAACACACACAGAAAAAAAAAATATAAATTGCTTGCACAAAAATAATTCCAATTTCATTAAAAAATTGCAGAAAAAAATCCAAATTTTGTCAAAAAGTCATCGATATTATTTATTTTAATGTTTTATATTGTAAGCATTCATTATAGTTTTGATTATATTATTAATGACATTCAAATTACTGTTTAAAGAATGCAAACAAAACAATGACCAGAAAAAATTAATACTATTTTTTCATTTCATTTTTGATTATTTTGAGAAAAAGGGACTACGATTCTATCAGACCCTCTCTATTTTTGCTGTGATGTCAATATAAACAAGTATGGGGTTAACGAGAGTTACTATTTCACTGTATGACAGAAGAAATATATACAGGTTTATCTAAAAAGGTAAGAAAAAAACTCCACTTTTTTAATTCCAATTTTGACTATTTTGGGAGGGAAGGGGTTGTAATAGCATCAGAATCATCCTTCTCTTCTTTGATGCCAATGGGGACAAATAAGAATAATTAATCCGATGTACAATAGAAAAAAAATTAAAAAAGAATGTAACCATTTTTTTTATATCACTTTCGAAAATTTTAAAATGGGGAAAGGTTGGCCATGGTTCCAGTTTTTTCGCTTATCTTTTTAATCCTCAGTAGCAGAAAGTTCTGTAGCTGTCTGCGACTTTTAAAATTTCACAATCTCTCTGCAAATTTTGCATGTAATTTTAATGAATAAATACATTAAACTAGGAAATTTTCCTCATTTTATTTAAAACATGGTAAGCATGATGTATTCTCATTAGTTTTGCTGATAACTTCTGATGTTACACATTGTTCCTTCATCTCGCTTCTTATAAGATTTCTAGAATGCAAAGGATAAGCAGAACCATACACAGATAATAATAAAAAGTTAATTGAGAATGGTAGATATAAATAAAATTTGGCATTATTTGCTCTTGCGTTTTTGTTGTTTTCATCAGCTATCACTACTCCCACCACCATAAAAAATTTCACAAATTTTAAGGTAGGTTTTGTGTCTATCCAAGAGATGATAAAATTCAATGCTGAAAAAGTGGAATTCCGCAGAAACGTTGCATGTCTAAACCTTATCCCAGGTTGACATTCTGAGCATGTGTTTTTCAATGCAATGAGAGTTCTAATAATGGCTGCAGAATATAGAGCTTGAGCAGGAATGAACTGGGCACGAGTGTGATAAATGCTTTCTATGCATTTTATAGAAAAATAGTATCGTCTATGGCATCCCAATTAGAGATGGGAATGGTCGGAAAAAATCTGGAAAAATTGGGAAAAAACCCGTTTTTTTTCCGAAGGCTTATTTTTCAATTTTTCCGAACTGGAAAAATTGAAATTTCATTTATGAAATAATACAGTGAAAATTTTGTAATAGCTACATTCTCATACTTTTTATTTTATTTATTTTTATGTTGAGTGTCTCACATGAAAATTTAAATGTGGTAATCTGATCTCTGAGTAGAAATCTGTTTGGGAAGACTTGAAAGGATCCTTCACATTTTTTTCTTGTTTGAAACACAAGACCCTTTGCAAAATTTCTCTTGAAAATAAACATTTCAGAAAAAGTTTAATCAACAAATTGAATCTTTCGCAAGTGCAGTGATTGAAGAAAAAAAAATCTCATGTCATACAGCAGCTGAATCTGATTAAGTTGCATATATGTATGTAAATAACCTTATTAAAAATTTCTAAATAGGAACCTAAATATAGTAATAATTTCTTATTCAAAAATTCTGAATATATTTTGTACAAGTATATACAAAAAGTTCACAATTTCACAAAAACTTGATTACATGAAAAAAATCTAGATATGTAATTAAATGCAACTTCTCTTTTTAAAAATTAATTCATGTGTAAAATTATTGCAATAATATGTCGATTAATGGAAATGATAAAATTAAAAATTCAACATAAAATATTGAAGTATGCATTTATTACTTTAATCTACCTTTTCAAGAAGTAAGTATTGAATTCGTGAAAAATTTGACTTCCAGTTTTTGGTGTATTTAAATGTTTTAGAAGGTCCTGAACACATTTTGATGGTTTTCGGAAAATATCTGCCACTCTGTATGTGACAAATTTTATGGGCAGTCTATCTCAAGAACTGATGCACATAATTTCACAAAATTTTAGATTCAGTTACACCTTGATATAAACTCGAGATGTTTAGTTATTAGCGTATATCGCCTAACCGATGGCGCTGCTATGCTGCATTATTCATAATTTCCATAATAGTTCTATCTCAAACTAATGTTTGTATTTTTATGAAATTTCAGATTAAGTTAATCTTTGACATAACTTCGTGCTCATTACTTTTTGGTGTAAATTGCTCAACAGATGACGCTGCTATGCTGCATTATTATAGATTATCGCAATAGCTTTACCTCAAGGACGATTTTTCTTTTAAAATCAAACTACAGCTTCAGACAGTTTCTGATATACATTAATGTTGTTTAGTTTTTGGTGTAAATTGTCCTATAGGTGGCACTACTATGCTGCATTTTTCAAGATTTCGTTATAGCTGATTAATTGAATGTTTTCTCAAGGTGTTGAATCTAAAATTTTCCTCCATTTTACCTGCCATAATGTACAGTAATGTTGCAAAAACATGGGCAGTTTGCATTAGAAAAGTAGAACTGCAATGAAAAAAAAAGCTCCATATTTTATTACAAGTAACTATGTTCCAAATTATACTTTCCCTCTTGATTAAACTTTGAATTTTTGTAGTTTTCTAAAGCACAGTAGAAGTTTATCTCTGTATGTAACTGCTTTTGTTAATTCCTCAAATAGTGAGCATTTTCTATTTGTAGTGTTCTGTTTTCATAACTTTAGAGTTCCACTCTTAGAAATATAAAATTACCATGTGGTAACATTATTGAATATGGTTTCTTACTCAAGAATAAAATACCAGATTTCAGGGGAAAAAGAAAAAATATTACATTTAATTAAACTTAAAAAATAAAAATAAAATATTTTTCTGGTTTCAGTTAGTAAAAATCTAACAGTCAATAAATCCTACGCTATTTTTTAGTTGCAGACCTGAGTAAGCCAAAGTAAAACTTAGTTTTGTTTGAATTTAGATTATAAAAACAAATCAAAACTTTTTTGAGTTGAGATAGGAAAGCTATACCAAAACTAAACATATTTTATAAAGGAAATAAAATTATATTTCTAAGAAAAAAAAGTAATAATATAAAAATATACATTTTTTAAACAAACGATGGAATTTTTGAATACTGATATTCATAATAATGACAAAACTGCAATAATTTCTTTAAACTAATATCATTTACTTAAAAACTATACTTATGTAAATGGAATGCATAATTTATTTCATTCCAAACTGCAGACATATTGGCTCAGATTTTTACATAAGGTCAATTGGTAGTTAAACATGTAACTGAAAAATCATTTCAACAGAGATATGATATAACAAACAATAGCATTTAACAAAAATTCTTAGGCTGTTGAAAAAAAACTAAACTTTTAAAAGCAGGCTCTGCTACTTTCTTTTTATTTTGTAATATAAAGTAAAAATAATTTTCATTTAATACATATAAATGGGAAAAAATGTTTATTATTTAATATTCGCTAAGAAAATATAATTTATTTGGGAGAAACAGTCATGAAAAGTCAATTTTTCCAATTTTTCCGTTTTTTCCCGAAAAAAACCCGGTAAAAAACCGTTTTTTTTCCGCCACTTATATTTTTCCGGAAAATTTACATCTCTAATCCCAATAACAGAAAAACATGCATATAATGCTGTATACTGCCCCCAGAAGCAGAATTTTCTGTATCAGTCTGCAGCATACTAAAATGGGGAATCCCATTTATCCGTGACCCAACAGCAAGGTTAGGTTTCTTACAGAAGAAACTAGAAGAAATGAAAGAAACCAACAGATACTCAAAACTAAAGTACATTAACTATGTAAAAGAATTTAATTCACAGTATAATCAAAGGAAATCTAAATGGAAAAATTTAATTAGCACTTAAAATTTTATTTTTGTAAAAATAAATTATTTTAATGAAAAACTTCAGGTTCAGCAGACAATTACTGGTGATGGATTTTACAACTTTAGACGTAGAAGAATTTTTCTTAATTATTATTAATTATACCATTTATGCAAAAAAAAAAAAAAAAAAAAATCGCAGACAAAATATTTATTTTTTATATAAAAATACATTATTACTTTCTTCTATCTTCAATAGAAGAAAGTATTGTAATCAAAATTTTTTTCGGTTTTTAATGGATTTGCACATTTTAAGGGGTCAGAGATTTCAAAAAACATGCTTTTACAAAATGTCTGTCTGTGTGTGTCTGTCTGTATGTCACCATTCTATCATTAAAAGTGTATGAAGATATGCATAGAATTGAACCAAATTTTTTGCGAATGTTTTTGTCTGTGGCAAGCAGGTTCTCCATCAATTTTGAAATATTCTGCCAGAAGAGGATGCTGTGATAACAATTTTTTTACCATTTTCAATATTGTACTGACTAAAAGTGTATGAAGTTATGCATCAAACTGAACCAAATTTATTATGTAAGTGCATCATGGTTGCCAACTTTTAGCCGGGCCAAAAAATGCCGGCCGTTTTTTTTTTGTTTTTTTTTGGGGGGGGGGGGTTATCTACTTCAAGAAAGCTGGCTAAAATTGAAAAAAGCAGCCGGCTTTTATTTTTAAAGTGTTAATTTATATCGAATCCATATTAAATTTGGATTGATTTATTTTTTTCATTTTTAATTATTTACTACTAAAAAATTTATAAATTTCCATTTAATTTTTCAAATAAATAAGTCTTTTTAACCACTAGAAGTCAACTATGAAGGCATTATGTCTGAAAAAATACATAAATCTTGGAAAAAAAGAAAATATACTCAAAAAATATATTTTAAACTTCTATATTTCATAGTTCTACTTATATTACACATTCTTAAGAATTATATTTCATTGAATTATGACAAAATGTTATACATCAAAGCATTCATGGAAACATTCTTACAGGTCAATATGCAAAAATTAAATCAGAGAATAAACAATGTTGAAATGGAAATTAGGAAGGATTCAGTATTTGAGGCGAGTTTAATACGTAATTATATAAAATTAAACAACAACAAAAAATGTTCTAATAAAATTTGTTGAATTAAAATTTTGAATAGCTCTTTGTTATTTAAAAGTGCATATATGCCCTCTTTCATAAATATATTCCTGCATATGCTAATTCAAATTGAGAATACTGAAGTAAATTGTGAAATATAATATATTATGAAATATGCATAGTACTATTTTCAATACTGATAAATGGTGGGGTTTTATATATGTATGATTTTAAATGTTTATAGGGAATAAAACATGACATTTTAATAACTCTTAAAATTAGTTAAGTAATAAAACATGTAACTAAGTAACCATTGTCCTCTTTAATTTTATAAAGCAGTAAAAATGGAAAAACAAGGGTTGGATTAAAGGTCAATGTAAATCAGAAAAAGCACTTGGTATGGCCATTTTATAATTTAGCTGACATATTTGCAATTCTGATTATAAACCACTAGCAACTCCATCAATGTGTTATTCTAGTATTAATGTCTTCATTATTGAAAAATTGGGTTATAACCCAATTTCTCATAATGAATCATAATTAAAATCCCAATTTTTCATTTTAATAAATAAATTTATTAAACTCAAGGTAAATTAAACATCATTAAAACTAGTTAAAATAAACTTAAAAATGTGTAGCTTATAATTAAAATGCTTCACTGTATAAAAGCCAATTATGGCCAAAAAAGGCCAATTTTAGGCAAAAAAAGCCGGTTAAAATCAATAAAAACCACCAGTCTGGCTTTTTTTAATTTTAGCCAGCTTTTTTGCAACCCTGAAGTGTATGGCTATGGCTAGTTGGTCCTCCCTGAATTTGAAAAAAAATCTGCCAGAAGGGGACGCTGCAGTAGCGATTTTTGAGCCATTTTCAATATTTTAGCACAGAAAAGTGTATGGAGTTATGCATAGAACTGAATGAAATTTTTTATATAAGTGTTTGACTATGGTCAGCAGACCCTCCCTGAATTTGAAAAAAAATTGCTGGAAGGAGGTGCTATAATCGCGATGTCTGTTCCATTTTTATTACTTCACCACTAAAAAATGTTTGATGTTATGCATAGAACTGAATTACATTTTTTGTGTATGATTTTTTTTGGAGTATAGTGAGTAGACCATTCCTGAATTTGAAAAAAAATCTGAATATTGTTCTACTGTTCATCGACTTGTGCAGATACGGAAAATCATTTTTATTTTGATTAATTGACAGAAGCAGAAATTTAAGATGCAAATCATAGTTGGTATAGTATTGAATCAATAATATTAAAGCATTAACATGTGTAACTAAATTTTGAAATATTAAAATGTACGTATGAGATAGAAGTAAGTTTTGGAATTGGCACATCCAACTAGTTTTTATATAAAAATGCATTATTTTAAACCGTGCAACACAGTAAATAAACAAATTGAAAAATTATTTATATTAGCTGCTAGCATACATATCTCAACGCTGATTCTAAAAGACTAATGTTCTAAAAATATCTATGGGTATTTTAAAATGCTTTTAAACTCTTTAGAAGTTTTCTATAGAACCTCAATTTTTTACCATCTTTCGCATTCATTCATTCTAAGATCTGAAATGATTGCAGCCTATTACTGCTAAAAGATTTTATCGTTATAAGGATTTTAATGATCTTTTTAATACACTAATTATTGTACTATGTTACTTACCTTAATAAAATTGATGTAAATTAAAAGTACCCTCTTATTTTTAAATGAATTTCATTTTACCATTGGTAAATAATCCATAATATTTACTACTTGTTTCAAAATTTTAATTAATGAAAAAAAATTTGGTTAAATTGTATTGGATAACATTTAATTGATTTTGTGAATTTTGGATAAAATTTCTTTTTTTTATTCAGCCGATGGTTGGAGACCTAAAGACAGGTGTCACATGATTTTGACTAGAAAACTGATGTAATTATTAATTTAGCATATATAATTAATTAAATTTGTATATCGGATTTCCCCCAGGTTTAAAATGGGGCAGGGCGCTACTGTTCTAAAAAAGGCACTTTTTTTATTTTTAAGGGCACTTTTATGGAGTTGAATCTAGAATCTAGCGATTAAAAAAAATTTTGAAATCATGAAAAAACAGAAAATTTGTCGAAAAATCACGACAGAAACAAAAATTTTGCCAAAAAATTCAACAAAAAGAAAAAAAAGACAAATTTTGTTAAAAGATCACAAAAAAGCGGTCGATTTTGTTAAAAGATTGCAAAAACCAGTACATTTTGTTAAAAGATCGCAAAAAATGGCAGTTTTTACTAAAAAACCATGAAAAAACAACATATTTCGCAAAAGATTGTGAAAAAACAGCAAATTTTGTTAAAAGATCGCGAAAAAACGGCCAATTTTGTTAAAAGATTGCCTGTTTTTTTCAAGCCTGATTTATTGAAAAAGACATTTTTTTGAAAAAAAGAATACTTTTGTTGAATAAAGGGTTCTTTTTGTTTCATAAATTGGTGCTTTTAGGATTCACATTTAGAAAGTTTTAGACAGTCAAAAGAGGATTGTGAACAGGGGCAGGGGAGGAGGTCACCTTGGGCACAGAAATTTAGGGGTGTCAAATTTATACTACAAACGTCGTTTTTAGGCTGTCACAAGAAAAAGTTGGGAGGGGGGGAAGCCTCAAATTCTAACAGGGCTTGAATTTCAGGGCGGGATGGTGGGATTTGCACCCAAAATTTTGAAATCCCCCCCCCAAAAGAATTACGTGGACGGGAGGCTCCCGCCCAAACAATTTTGCATTTTGAAACTATAATCAACTCCCATGACCGTTTTGCGAATTTTATGATATTTTCGTGCAAGTAATCGACACATTTTGCGAGTTTTTTTACAGCGAAAAATCATTGAAAATCATGATTTTTTTCCACGACTGATTGACGAATTTCGCAATTTTTTTCTGCAATCGACAGACGAGTTTCATTCTATTTTCAGCGACGAAATAGATGTGATAGCGATTGTGTTCGAAATTTCGCCTTCCCCCCTCCCCACAAAAAAAAGTAACGCACTCAATTCCAAAAATTATGAAACAGTGATGCTGCAGACGCGATATTGAGCGTAAATTACATAAAAGATCGGAGATGACACACAAAAGAAACAGCTATTACATGTTTCACAAGACGCATGATTTCATAAAAGTTTACTAAAAAACGGCAAATATTGTTAAAAGATCGCGAAAAAATGACTAATTTCCGGCAAATTTCGTCAAAAGATTCACGAAAGAATACCCAATTTCATCACAGAATTCTGTAAAACGGCAGTTTTCGTCAAAAAGGTAGCGATAAAACGTCAAATTTCGTGCAAAAATCGCGACAAACGGCAATTTTCGTAAAAAAAAATCATGATAAAACATCAGACTTCATCAAAAGATCGCGAAAAATTGGCAAATTTCCTCAGAAAATTCATGAAAAAACGTCAAATTTCGTCCAAAACTCGTGAAAAACGATAAATTTCGACAAAAAATTCACTATAAATGACAATTTTCCCCACAATATCACGAAAAACGTCAATTTTCGTAAAAAAATCGCGATAAACATCAGATTTCATCAAAAGATCGCCAAAAAGCGGCAAATTTCCTCAGAAAATTCACGAAAAAACGTCAAATTTTGTCCAAAAATCGCGAAAAACGACAAATTTTGTCAAAAGATTCACTATAAACAACAAATTTCCCGAAAATATCGCGAAAAACAGCAATTTTCGTAAAAAAATTGCGATAAAACATCAGATTTATTAAAAGATCGCCAAAAAACGGCAAATTTATTCAGAAATTTCACGAAAAAACGGCAGATTTCATCAAAAGGTAGTGAAAAAACACAACTTTCGTCAAAGGGAACCCCCCCCCTTCCTCCCCCCAAAAATAATATTACGGGGAGTTTATTTTTCTGTTCAACGAACTAATTTTCCTGCTTCAATATATTATTTTTTTTTTCTTTGCTGCTCTAAAATCAGTTTCTGACAGTTCCAAATCTTTCTGAGTGAGTGCAATTCCTGAAAGCAGCATTCATTAAACATAAAGAATCCCTTTACTCAACAAAGTATTCATTTTTTAAGAAAGTCTTTTTCAATGAATTTGACTTTCCCCTTTTTTTAAAGAAATGCAAACAATAATGATATTTCTTATTTTCTACACTCAATTAAGTATTTATGATTAAATTTGTATCTTGCACATTTAACATACAGAAAAATAACATTGGTTATAACAATTAATTATAAATATAAATTTATTAAATTAGAACTTTTATTAATTATTATTAAAACAATAATTAGTCCTGTGACAAAAATAATTAGCACCGGGAGGGAATTTACCACCAGTAAAAACTAGACAATATAAAAGTTTTTTTACACATATCGCATAATTATTCTGAATTATTGATAAAAATTGCATCAGTGATATTTTTTTATGTCTGTATTCTGGTAATTCTTTAAATAGCACATAAAATAATGAGGGGTTTTAAACATTTTTTCTCCCTTCCAAACAGCCAAACTCCCCTCCATTTATAAATGTTGGTAGGGAGACTCCCCTCCTTCGAAAAATTGAATTTCAAGCCCTGTCTAATTATGCCCCGGGTGCAATTTTCTCTTCACAGCCTTTGATTGTGAATCCACTGATGAAAATCCACTTTTTGAGCATTAAAAACAATTTTGAAGCAAGAAAATTAGTTTTTAGAAAGAAAAATTAACTTTTGGCGTGTGTGTGTATTTTTTATGAAATTTGTATTTTTTAGCAACCTTTTGACGAAATCTGTCGTCTTTTCGGGATATTTTTGACAAATTTTGTGTTTGTTCATGAATTTTTGGCAAAATTAGCCATTTTTCGCAAATCTTTTGACAGAATTTTCCTTTTTATTGCGATTTTCAGACGAAAATTGCCGTCTTTTAAATTACATCACTGTAATGTTAAACATCTCAATTTTAATACTAATACTATTGTAAAAGCTTTGAAAATGAAATCTGACTATACTGGAATCCTGTCTTTAATGAATAAATTATATATTTTCATCATAAATTAATATCAACAATTATACCTACTAAGGTAGAAACTTACATGATGCAAAATATATTTCAGTTCCTTTCGATTGAGTTTTCAAGGTTTTTTTCGAATCAATATTTGACAAAGCTGATTATGTATTTCATGATTACATATTTAAAATTTTCAAATAACTTCCCTATTAGAAACTTAGCAAAATTGCTATGATAAATTTTCTTTGTATATGAGAGGAGGATGGAAAATCTACATTTGTGCCTGGTCCAAAAATGGCTTGTTTTGTTTCTGGAATTATAAGACGTATACCTTCTGGATAACACTGAGTACTTTATGGTGCAGGGGTGCCCAGAGAGAGGTTTGGTGACGCAAAATGCATCATACAATTTAGTTTTGGGGAGGAATTTGAGAAAAAGTACATTTTGGAGGAGATTTTTAAATTCTTAAAATTTCCCCTTTTTTTACTATTAAAAATATTTTTGATTTTTTTTTATATCACTTTTAATTTTTTTTCAACATTCAATTTCCAGAAATGATCCTGCATTTTCTTTCTTTAAATTCTAGATAAGAGCAATAAGAATTCATTCTGCTATGCTGAACCCGCTATCTTCTGAAAGTGCAATATATTATAAGTAGAATATATTTTACAATTGATATTTTGTTTAGGAGAAAGAGGGGGGGGGGGGTCAATGTTAAAGTATGCAGATTAAAATTCTTTTTTCAACTGTAGTTTGAGATGTCAGATACCTTAAGGGGGCTCAGGGGTTGAAAACTTTTCAAAAAATCGATTTTTTTTATTATCTAGTTTGATTATTCAATTAATTCTTAACTCAATGCAAAAAAACGCATAAAAATATTTGCATTTTTAACAGAGTTAGAAGCATTTATGTATCAACACTTCCACAGCCGCGCCCATATAATTTCAACTTTAAGTCGCGTTTTCTCAAAACTTGATTTTTGACAACTAACACCAAGATTAAAAAAAAACTATTTGATAGAATGGCTTAAATTTTTTTTTGCATGCATATGACACCATTATCTAGATAATGAATTAATATGTTTTAGATAGTTTAATATTTTGAGTATTTTTAATGAAAAAAAGTTGTATCTTTTAGGGTTTTTTTAAATTTTCAAATTTGAGAGATTTTTTAATAATTTTTTTTTAAGTGATAGTTATATCCTTAATTCCTTACCTAGATAATGATGCAAAAAAAAAATTAAACCATTCCATCAAATAGTTTTTTTTAAATCTTGGTGTTAGTCGTCAAAAATCAAGTTTTGAGAAAACGCGATTTAAAGTTGAAATTATATGGATGCGGCTATGAGAGTGTTGATACATAAATGCTTATAACTCCGTTACAAATGCAAATATTTTTATGTGGTTTTTTGCATTGAGTTAAGAATTAATAGAATAATCAAACTAGATTATAAAAAAATATCGATTTTTTGAAAAGTTTTCAACTCCTGAGTCCCCTTAAAGAGATGTCCTGTGCATCACATTAAAACTGCTGTAAGTTTAACTACCAGGGATGTAGTCATAAAGTAAACAGAGAGTATACTCTCTAAGCAGAGGATATACGCTCAAGGCAGAGGATATACCCTAGAGTGTATATACTACGGCTTTCTTGAAAAAATCCAGAAGGTATACGGCATATACCCTCTACTACACCCCTGTTCACAGAGCCGCCCTTATGGAGGACAGTTTAAAGTGAGGCCTGGTGCAAGAATTTTGCGAGGCCTTTTCCTTTCAGACTTTTAACATAATCTTATATACTATACTATCAATAAAAAAGAAAGGTTTTTACCTATATACTGTGTGCCGGGGAACCAGAATTCAATCCTCTAGCTATTATAAATCGTAGCATTTGTTTGTGTTTGTAGGGGGTAATTTCTGGAACTTCTGAACCAATTTCAAAAGTAATGGTGGCAAACTGATGATGAAATTTTCTCTCCCCATATAGACTATATTTTATGTAAAGAACACTATCTTTTCTTAACTAAAATCATAAATTTATACTAAAGATTTTCTATCATACTTTCTTCTTTTTATTAAAGTAAAAATATTTTGTGTCCAAGTGCGAGGCCTCTCTAGGCGAGAGACCCTGTGCAACCGCATCTGTCGCACACCCCTGAGGATGGCTCTGCCTGTTCACTACAAGTAGTAATGTTTTTTTTAGATGGAAGTCATTTCTAATTAACTTTATACTTTTAAAAAGAAAAATAGATACATTGTTAAAATAAATTTATATTAATAATTTTTCAAATTAAAAGCATTCTAAATTTGTCCCATGCATCACATACACCCTTGTCCTGCACTTCATTTATGTTGAAATAAATGTTGTAAAAAAAAAGAAAATTTTTAAAATTTAAAAGTTTGACAAATTTTTATTGTGCACGCATAAAGGAAAAGTGTTCCATCGCGTACAAAAGCAATAAAAGTGTCAACATGCCTTTCATTTCCAACCGTTCAATGGTTACAAACTACAAAAAAAAAAGTAGTATGGAAGGGTCATTATAGAAAAACTAACGAAACTTTTACTTTTTTAAAATTATGACATGATAATGATAAAAACAGGGATGTAGTGGAGGGTATACACCACATACCTTCTGGATTTTTTAAAGGAACAACATATGCTCTCTGTTTCTCAAGAAAGCTATAGTATACACACTCTAGGGTATACCTTCTGCCTTGAGCTTATACCCTCTGCTTAGACTGTATATCCTCTGTTTTTTTTACGACTACATCCCTGGTAAAAACAGATATCATTCCTAACTCATTTGCACTCAAGATGTGATTCTTATTTACCACCAATGTTGTTAGGTGTCATATGTAAATCAGAGCTCCATATGTTCTGGACACTACTAATTTCTTACGGTATATTTCATTGATAATTGGGATAATTCTGCCATTAGACAAGGCAAAGAAAATTACTTTAAAATACTGGTGTCCAGAATATTTTGAACTCTGATTCAAAAGACTGAGACTCACTAGTAGTGAGCGACAGTCACCTTTTGGGTGTAAAGTGTTAAATTACCTCACCCATCTGTTTCAGCAAGGGGTACATTTCAAGCCCCAAGTTCATTCTCCTTTGAGTTAAAACTAAACCAATATAACATCTGCTAAATGTCTATTCAATTTGATACTTTATTTTTCTTAACTTATGATGCATGAATCAATTACTTCTGAATGCATTAGGCATTGCATTATGTTCATGGCCACAACTAGAATATTTAAAACCAATAATTTCATATAAATTTAATACAAAATTTTAAGCTTATCTAGATGTCTCGTTGTGGTCCACAGATTGTCTCACAGTGGCTTAACCCTAGGCCACAATGAGACATTATTATTACTAAAATTAAAATATAGTGCTTGTTTTCATTTATATCAGATTAAAAATTGGTGGAATAAATAAGTATAATGAAATATTCTATCTAATATACTTTTTGTAACATAACTTTAATAAAATAATTACTACAATAAAATAGTGGATTACATTCCCCTATTTTAGCTTTTACTCTTTTTTATTTTATAAAATTTGTTTATGTAGTAAAAACTTCTCATTATGATCTTGTAAAAATTCCCTTAATTTTAAATATTAAAGGTGTCCTTTAAAAATAAAATGAAAAAAGTGCACTTTAGAATATAAAAAGTGCCCTTAACAATAAAAAAGTGCTATTTTTCCATCAGCACAAGTCTGCCTTTTTTTAAAACCTGGGGGAAGTTCTAGTAAATGTTCTATGAAACTGAAAACAATACACGTATTTATACAGCATATTTAAACTTCTGGTTATAAAAACATATGACTGCGTCTCAGCAAAATACATTTTTCTATACATTTTTTTTATCAGCTCCATCTCGAACAATAGTCGTACTTTTAAGATTTTAAGGAGCAGATTCGATAAATAAAATTAATATTATTTGAACATATAAAAAAAGCCCATACTTATCTAAATCCCAGTTCATTAGACTGATTTTCATAAGAATTTGAAAACACTTTCCAGCTGTCGAATATCGCTTTTTAACAAGTTATATGAAAGTGGTGGAAAAAGAAAAATAGAGTACAATAATTAACAAAATAAATTTTCATTTAAACTTCCGAGGAAGTAGGAAACACAATGAAACACATTGCTCAGTATTATGGAAGTTTTTCTTGCAATCTGCAGCAGTGAAATAAGTACAATTCCATTAACGTTTATTAAAAATCATCATTTAAAAAAAATGAAGAAAAGTCACTCCCAGAATATGCACTTATTTTTGTTATAAAATTTGCTACTATTTTATTTATATACTTAGGATAAACATAAAGAAAATAACAAGATATGCCAATCCTAATAATATGAATACAGTACCGATGATTTAAAATTACAAATACCATATCTAACTCATAAATAAACTATTATCGAAAAACAGTTTTTTTTTTTTTTTTTCACATAAAGCGAAAAAAGTTTAACTCCTCATCATCAAAGTGAACAATCATATGTCTACAGTCTACAATACATTTGCAGACGAAAAATTAAAAACAATCACATCGCTAGTTAATATCACAGTCGTGATATTTTATTCACAACTATTTTATAACTTTTATGACTGATCCTCATCATGGGTAATCGGATTGTATCCAATCACGAGAAATCGGCATGTGACTTTCTTTTAACAAGTTGTAGTAAAATTCACAAAGAAAATTTAGGCATTTAAAACATTTTCTAAAATTTAAAATTTTCATAACTGTCCCTTTTCTAAAATTGACCAATCAGTTGCGTGCATTTGACTACATATTTTAAAATGACATAAGGATCTCGAAGCGCTGCGACTGCGATCTCGACCTAAATTTGTTTTGGATTTTTCGATAGTTTTGTGTTGGTTGGTGGTCGAAACTCGAAACTGCCTTCTGATTCTTGAAATGTGTGCCATAAAAAATTAAAAGTAAAATTATTAATTATGTATTTAGAGTATTAGAAATTTTCATTTCTTCCGTAAACGTTTGATCTTTAATGTATTTTTTATTTTATGGGTTAGTATGAAAATGTTTATTGTGATTTGAAACTCGGTAGGCTGCATGCTGTAAAAATGAGTTTTGGTTCTGGATTTTATGTAAATGTGTTTTATGTTTGTATTTTCTACTAAAAAGATACATTATTATATGTATATTTTATTGTACAATACCAGAAATTTAAGCGATCTGATCTAATAAATTATAGTTATGTAATATAATCAGAGCTGGGTGACGTCATAAGATAGCTTGGCTGAAAGAATCGTAGCTTAGCATAATAAAAATTTCTCCTTCCATTTTTTGGGGAAAATGATTACTTTTTAATAAGCATTCAGTGTTTCTATATATATATATATACATATGTTTTTTTTTTTTTTTTAATCGTGAATTCAGTTTGAAAATAAATGTTTCGAAATGTTTGCTTAACAAGTGTTTGTAATTCTGTATTTTCAAGCGAAGAAAATTATAAATTATATTTTTTAGATGATGGAAATAAGATTATACAGATATATAGGTATAATAAAAATAAAATTGTTCATTGGATTTGGTTAGAAATAGGGTAGATGTGCCAGTAATGGACACCTTTCCAGTACTAGACGCACTTTGATGTTTTTGGTTCATAAAAATAACTAATAAATATTTAGCCATATTTATTTCTCTTTTCTTGTTTTATAAATCTGCGTTAATGTTAATTCTATTAATCAAACCAGTCAGTTTAAAAATTTACTATTTTTCTTTGAAAATTTTAATGAACTTGCTAAAAGCTGGCTTCATTTAATAAATTTATATATTCTTTATTTTCTTACAAAATTTGAGTGGTTTTTGTTTGTTTGAGTAGCAGTAGAAAACTTAATTTTATGAACTGATGACCAATTACAAAATTTGATTCTTTTTTAAGATTTTAAGAGGGGGATGTATCGATCCATTACTGGAATAATAATTAGTCATTTTTTAACAGGGTTGTACTGACATGACAAAAGGGGCAGTGGCAACTTGGATTAAAAAGGCACCAACTTCTAATCAAAAGGGTGCCAAATACTATTTAAAAAAGTATTATTAAAAAAAATTTCGAAGAATTAACATAATGACTAATGACTACAGATTTATCTATCTATATACCAGGGGTGCTGAATATTTCCGATCGGGGAAAATTTAACCATCTGGGGTAAATCAGATTGTCAATCTGAACATTCGAACATAAAAATATCTTGAATTTTGCCCAAGAATTATGGGGGGGGGGGAAATTTCGTCACAAGATTGCAAATTTTGTCAAGGGAACGTGAAAAAACGGCAAATTTTGTAAAAAAATCACCAGCAGACCTAGAAAAAACTGCAAATTTTGCCAAAAAATAACAAATTTCGTCAAGATGTTGCAAATTAACTGCAAATTTCGTTAAGAAAACATGAAACAGCTGTTAATTTTGTTTAAAAAAAAAAAAGGGCTGAAAAATCACAAATTTCATCCAAAGAAGACTAAACAACCGCAAATTTCATAAAAAGATCGCAAATTAACGTAAAGTTTGTCAAAAGATTGCAAAAGAACCACAAACATTGTCAAAAGATCATGAAAAACCTTGCATTTCATCAAGAAAACTCCCGCAAATTTCATCAAAAAATTGCAAACTGAATGCAAATTTCATCAAAAGATTATGAAACAAACACAAATTTCGTCAAAAAATTGTGAAGCAAATGCAAATTTCACCAAAAAAGTCATGAAACAACTATGAATTTCATCATAAGGGACGAAGTGACCTCAAATTTCATGAAAAGATTTCTAAAACACAAATTTCGCTAAAGCGCTGCGAAAAGAACATAGTTAGTGCTGAAAGGGGATTCCTTCCTTCACTTTGTTCTCTCTGCTGAAACCTTTCAGGAAATTTGCTGCGAGTTTCAGAATTTTTTTTTTTTATTCCCACTCAGAATTGCCTCTGCCCTATATACTCACTCAAAAGTTGAGAAATATGGAAAAAATAAATTTTCTATAGCTACGGTAATACATCATTTACCTATAACATACTGTAAAATTTTGGGGAAATCTTGGGTGTAAAAACATTTCTGCACCCCCGCATATACATATACAACAGTGTTTGTCCTGACTGATAATCAATGCACAGCCTAAACTACTGTACCTGTACCTAAAAGCATGAAAATTGGTGACAAAATACTTTTTATGAATAAGTGTACATTAAAAAGTGATTTTTGAAAATCCTCCCCCCCCCCCCCCCTCTAAGGAGATTTAAGTGAAAGTTGAAAACGATAGTTCATCTGACCATACCTCTACAATTGCTTTAGATAGCATGAAATTCCAAATAATAAATCTACTAAAAAATAATTAAACAAGTATTTCAGCGATTTTAGAAATTCTTAATCTAAGGGGAGGGCATTAAAAGTGGAGTGAGGTCAAAAATTTTAGAACATTTGCCATTTATCAGTTGCTATTTAGATAGGCACGTGGAATTTCGGAAAATAAATGTACTAAAAAAATTATACATATATTTCAGCGATTTTAGAAATTCATCCCTAATAGGGGAGTCAAAAATTTTAGAAAATTGAACATATCTTAACAATTGTTTTAAATACACAGGTGAAATTTTAGAAAATCTACTAAAAAAATAATTAAGCACATATTTCAGAAAATTTAGAAATCATCCTCTCCCCTTTTTACTTACCCATCATACGTAGTATAGGGTAAGTCTTGCAATCGTTTTGAAAATCGAAAAAATTTTTTTGACGGATTTACACGTTTTAGATAGTGGAGATTCCAAAAAACATATTTTTAGAAAAAAAATTTTTGCTGTCTGTCTGTAAACGCTCTATCTCCCGAATAAAATGAGATAGAGACTTGAATTTTTGTATGTAGTTAGTATGTGTAAATGGGACGAACCCTATTTAATATCAGCAACCTCGATTATCCGGAACTATTTTTTTCGGACTCTCGAAAAATTCGTTCTGATGAAAGGTATATAAAAATTTTTGAATTGTTTTGTTCTAAGGAATGGACGTAAAAGGCAATAAAATAACACACATTTTGCATATAGAACGAAGTCGATCGGATTATTAGTTGCCGAGATATTTGTAATCTTGTTTCCCACATTCTTTGATTTTTCATGACCCTGTATTTCATTCAAATTTCAATTCAGAAGTATATTTTAATTGGAAATGACACGCTTAATCTGACGCAGTTAATTGTTAGTTAATAGAATTATTATTTTTGGAGTTATAAGGATGTTTCTTTTTCGCAGTTCGGTACTACTTGAGTAGTTTGGCGTTTTATATAATTTGTCGAAATTGGTACATCAGCAGTTTTTTAATATAGCATTGCTATGTATATTAACAATATTTAAATTTTGTTTATGAATTGCAATGCATTGTATAAATAGTTTCACATGTTTTATTTTCATATACATATCCATGATGGGTAAGTATTACGGTGGCCCCCAACGACTAGTTTTTCTAAAGGGGTGAAAGAGAAACGGTCGAAAATTTGGTACGACAGTAGAACCCCAATAATTCGGATTAATTGGGACCGGGCCCATTCCGAATTACCCGGAGAATGTGAACAAATGAAATAAAATAAAACTTACTCAAAGAAAATCACCTTTATATTGAACATATTCAATATTTACAAAGAGTAAAAATGTTTACTTTGTAATTATAAAATTGCGATATTCTGCCAGTTTTGCAGGCCGCATGGTCACACATTCTCTTGCGCATTCTCCTTTATTCCTTCTTTTATTTTGATTTTCCGCATGTGATTTGTAGAAGGATTTTGGCACGAAGACGTTTCCAACAGGACCTATGGACTGGCTGACAAAGATCGGATTGGGACTCTTATCAGTCAGTATGTCTATACGGACTATTTCACTTTGTTTTCTTGCAATGCTCTGAGTAAAACTTTATTAAGTAGTGAGCATTTAATGACATTTCCAAATGGATTAAATAGAAAAGTGTGAAAATTGGAATTGGCAAAGCTTAAATCATGTATAGTTGTTCCTTTCATAGATATTATTAAAGAGTTTAAATAAGAAAGCTTGAGGTATTCTTCCGAAAAGATTTCAGAAAATACTTATTTATTCAGAATATGAGACTGAAATAAATTTATGTTATGAAAATTTGCCGATCACTTCTCAAACTTGACAAAAAAAAATCGACCAAACCGATCTGGATTATTCAAAGATTCAGATTAACGGGGTCCGAATTAGCGGGGTTCTATTGTACTTGGTTATCCCCTCGGCAAATTAATTTGGCAATTTTGCCAAACTAATAGTGAAATTGGTACTTCTAGGTTATCCCGTCGACCAAAAAATTGTCGCCAAACTATAAGATTAAATGCCAATAATGGATGATCGTAAATGTCACATTCAATGATATTAAATGCGATTCACGTGTTTAAAATGTCATTGAGTAATTTTTATTAATATTCTACTAATTTGTTTTTTTTGTTATTTAAAATAAAAATTATGTCAACATGTAAAATTTGGCTATTAGTTTGGCGATTTGTATAATTTGGCGAAATTGGTTGACAGGATAACCTAGAAGTACCGTCAAATTATACATATTGACATAATTTTTATTTTAAATAACAAAAAAACTAATAATTAGTAGAATACTAATAAAAATACAAATAAAAAGTTGGAATAAAAATCAGACGTTTTAATATCATTGAATGTGACATTCATGATCATTGATTATTTTCATTTAATCTCATTGTTTAGCCATTGTTTTTGGTCGATGGCATAACCAAATAGTACCGAAAATTTTATAACATTTGGCATATCTCAACAGCCGTTTTAAGGAGGAACGAGAAATTCAGGATAACACACTTATGTCACTGAGATGGACAACAACATATCTCTATAGAATATAGAGTAAATATCTATTATATTTTGTTTACAGAGACATGCAAAAGGTATTCTAACCTATCAACAATATTCTGATCTATGGGGAGAAATCGTTTGCATCACATTGTAATGATGTTACATTTTTTCAATGAAATTGATATAGATTACTGTAATGCATAACATCTTCTATAAGTAGATACAGTTTACCATTTATTTACAGTGACATTCCCCCCCTCCCAAAAAAAAAAAAAAAAAAAAAATTGCAGCATTGACTGTGATTTATATTTACTGGATGTGCTCTTTCATATGTGATATACATTTCAAAGCTTAACTAAATTTTAGTGTAATAGGAAATGTGGTGATCATATAGAGGGCTATGCACAGTAATTGCTGAAAATATTTTTTTTTTTTTTTTTCAATGATTATTTAGATCTCATTTCATTGTATGAACAGAAAAGAAATTTCTTAACAATATCCTGGAAAAGTGTTTCATATTCTATGTCTTGATGTATGATTTTTCGTTCTTGTATTTGTAAAAAATTGAAACCTTTTTCTTCTTCCTAATTAGTCAGTCCTTGTTTGGTTCAACAGTTTTCCATGCAGATGTGGTAAAACCCTGATGTGTGAAAATGTTCAGCCACACAGGAAAATCGCATATGGATCAACCATTTCTGAGTCCTTAGCTTTTCAATTATTTATTTCCAATAATGGAGTTAACTTTAGTAGTGTCGAGACTTGAGTAACATTTCATTGCACAAATTATATGCATTAACATATTTCTTATCTTAATAATTTTTAACCAGAAATAAAAACATTTCACCACACTCTGCTGGATTTGGGTATTATATGCATTTCATTTGTATATTTGTAATTGAAAGACATTATTTATAAAGGATATTTTTAAATTATTATTTTAAAAATTGTAGGATTTCCCAGTATGGAGGACAGTTTTCCTCAAGCAGTTTCAAAAAGATGCTGCATCCTGCCTGTTTTTTGTTTAAAAAACAAATGTTCTTTCTTCCACCTGAAATTTTTTTTTTTTTAAGTGGTGCTACTGCTTTTTTGTATTAAAAGAATTTCGGTACTATTCGGTTAACCGAACACCTGTGTTATATATGTCTATATACCATATTTTCCTGCGTATGTTCTGCAGCCGTAAATTTTAGTCTTAAAAAAAAAAAAAAAATCAGCAGATAACCCACACCAGCGTATAATTCGTGGATTATACGATGATTGTTCAGTGTTTTCAACATTCCAAAATACTAATAAATAAAGTTTCTATTGATTTAGTTGTCCTATTTAAATGATAATTGTAAATAAAATAAATAATTATAGGATAACTGCAAGTTAAAATAATACTCGATAGTATCAACAATATTTAACAATAGTTTAATAATTTTTTCCCTGTTCTCCTATAATCGAACATTCAATTATGGTGATCAATTATATTTGATCTATTACCAATAATATTTGACAATAGTTTAATAATTACACAGAGTAAGAGTCTCTTACAATAATTTTAAAAGACTCATAGAATAATAATTAATAATAGTAATTTTTTCCTTGTTCTTTCGCCGTAATTGAACATTCGATTATGGCAACTGATTATATTCGATCTATTAAAACTTCTTCTGTTTTTTCTATTACATCCAGCTTAAATTCAGCTGTGTAACTTACGCACTTTCTTTTAGACATGATTTTTTAACTCATATGTGTTCCTTTAACTCATATGTACACGTGACAAATAAAAGAAGTGTAAGTAAAAGAATCTAACAAATGATTAGATTGCAATTTTTGATCAAGATGAGTTGAGAATCTCTGTATTCTTCATAGAAGCATGTTGCTAAAAGACTAGACAAATATTCTTTAAAAATCGGAGGCCACTCCCACTAGAACGTATATGTCATATGTGAACCAATCACAAGCAGCTCTGTGAGCGGGCTTCCAAACAGACAAACATTTGATGTGTTTACATTTTATAATTGCTGGTAGAAATGGCTGCTTGAAAAGAATTTTATCAATCTGCACTTGAAATTTTCGAAATTTTTTAACAGATAATCCACAGATTATATATGCAGGAAAATACGGTACATGTGTATACATTGTGGTTCATAAATATCGAAACAATGGCTAGTTCCTGAAATAGTATTCCTAATCCTAGACCCATGCTTTCAATTGAAAAATATTAAAAAAGTGTCAAAATGTGATGATTTAAGTTGAAATTCCATGAAAGAGTAGGGTCTATTTGAAAAAATATGAAAATTAATTTTTTATACTGCACTCATAGGGTAATCTTCCCAGTTATAATATTTTTCCTTATTCATTCCTGAATTAAACAGAAAAAAAATTCTTCTCAATATCTACGAATTGCACAGAGGTATTAAAATCCAAAATTCATGATTTGTATTTGTACCACTTAATTATATCTCTGAATGAGGAGTTATTGACACAATTTCAATGCAAGATAGGAATCATTCACAAATCATGCTTTAATAAAAATCGATTTAAGATAGTACCTCTCCTTTGGTCATAAAATAGCAGCGTATAGATTTTACATCAAACATGTTTTGAAAATATGCTTATGATCTGCATGGATCGAAATATCTAGGTCCAGTCTAGAACAGATCCATAGAAAAAAAAAAGTAAAAATCATAGCTTGACCTGGCCTGACTGAATTTCTACATAGTGATATTACACTACATTAGACATACATTGATTTGGTTAAAAATTGTTTAATATGGGTGAATTCTAACCAAAAATGCTTATTATAGCATTTTCTTTTTTCATGTTTATAATCTTTATTTTTTAAAAAGCGCCAAAGACTGTGATATATGTGCTTCATTAATGAATCTTTATTTATATGTAAATGTTTCACTTTTCCTTTGATATCATTAATCCATGTTCCATGTATTGAAGACTTTGAAAAATGCTGAGTAAAATCTTTTAAAATGAAATCACATGAGAAAATAAAAAATGTGATAGACAAGTTCTCTTCTTAGCAGGTATAAATGTAGTCTATTTTTTTCTCAGGTATTATTATATTCATTTTGCATGTATCAATTTGGTGTGGATCTTTTCCGCTTAAGACAGAATTCTGCCATAGGCATGTACTATTGCAAAATACTGGCAATTTAAAAAATGTATGCATTTTTTATAAAACATTTTTGGACTGAGCCAAATTTTACTTATTTCACACATGGGTTGTATTGAGCCCGGAACTGAAAATTCAGCTCCATGCAGACCTACAAAGAAGGAACTGTAGTCTCAGTTCAGAATGAAAAAATATGTTAGAGTCTTCAGAAAAAAGTAAGATCCAGGCTTAGCTCATTACGGCCCCACCATACAGACTTTTTTAACGGCCTCACCAGGACAATAAAAAGCCTGAAGTTGTAATGGCTAAAATTATGGAAAAATTACTAGTAACTGACAGACATTCAAATAGTTCTAAAAGGAGATGAAAACTACTAAAGTTAAACTGAATCAGAAGTTTAAGCTACAGAAATGAGTTTTTTTTTTTTTTTTTTTTTCATGTGCAATTTTTAAAAAAGCATTTAAACTTTTTATTTGGAGCTAACCTTTTTGTCCAAAACTTTAAATACATTTTTCAGCATAATGTTTTTTTTTTTTTTTTTTTTCTCCTTACCATTTCTTATTGCTAAATTATTAACTCAATAATCTTTAAAGAAATAAGGTGCAAACTTGGAACATGTTTTTATTATTATTACATTAATTTTTTTTTGGCAAGTGTGAAAAAATATTTACTTTTAAACATATGTTTTTTTTTTTAAGTGACATTTTTTTTAAATTGATGTTTACAAAAATCCTGAAACAAAACTAAAATTATATTTTCCTCTTTAATTAAATGAAAATTTTTTTAAACTGATGGATAATGTTCCAAATTATAACAATTTTAAATTATCCCACTTAAAATAACACTTACTAATCAATTTTTAAAAAATTTTAACTTTGTGAGAATTTTTAGGGTGTGATTTTGTCTGCAAATTATATAGTTAATAAAGATGGAAATAAGCAGTCGCCACTCGGCGACTAAATATAAAAAACTGGCGACTAAAAATATGGAAAGTACCGTCCAAATGCAGGATTCTCCAAAAGATTTTTTGTGAAAAGAATCAGAGAAAAAAAAAACTGAATTTCGACAAAAAAAAAACATTGAAAAAACCCAAATTTTCAAAAACGATTGCGAAAACACATGAATTTTGTGTAAGTATCACGAAAAGACATCGTCTAAGGATCGCAAAAAGAATGCAAATATCGTCGTTATTATCAATATTAGTGTCAAAGAATCGCTAATATCGTAAAGAGACGTAAGAGCGACGAAAGAGCGAAAGAGACGTAAATATCATTAAAAAATTGGGAAAAAGAAAAAAAAAAGCAATTATTGTATAAAAAAAAACTGTATTTTGTCAAAAAATCAACAAAAACAAACGTGTTTTTTGTCAAAACAAACGGAAAAAATGCAAATTTTATCAAAGAAACACGAAAAAATGTGAATACCGTCAAAATATCGTGATAACGAATGTGAATACCTTCCAAAAATCGTGATAACAAACACGAATACCATCCAAAAAGTCGCAATAACGATCGCCAATACCGTCAAAAAGCCTTGATAACAAACACAATTTTCGTTAAAAAGTTTCGAAAACGAACGCAAATTTTATCAAAAGATCGCAAAAAAGGAAAAAAACACACATTATGTCAAAGGATTGTGGTAAAAACGTGTAATAATAATTTCACAAGAGCTCCCCCCCCCCCCCCCCCCTCAAATTTTAAATTGATGTTTACAAAAATCCTGAAACAAAACTAAAATTATATTTTCCTCTTTAATTAAATGAAAATTTTTTTAAACTGATGGATAATGTTCCAAATTATAACAATTTTAAATTATCCCACTTAAAATAACACTTACTAATCAATTTTTAAAAAATTTTAACTTTGTGAGAATTTTTAGGGTGTGATTTTGTCTGCAAATTATATAGTTAATAAAGATGGAAATAAGCAGTCGCCACTCGGCGACTAAATATAAAAAACTGGCGACTAAAAATATGGAAAGTACCGTCCAAATGCAGGATTCTCCAAAAGATTTTTTGTGAAAAGAATCAGAGAAAAAAAAAACTGAATTTCGACAAAAAAAAAACATTGAAAAAACCCAAATTTTCAAAAACGATTGCGAAAACACATGAATTTTGTGTAAGTATCACGAAAAGACATCGTCTAAGGATCGCAAAAAGAATGCAAATATCGTCGTTATTATCAATATTAGTGTCAAAGAATCGCTAATATCGTAAAGAGACGTAAGAGCGACGAAAGAGCGAAAGAGACGTAAATATCATTAAAAAATTGGGAAAAAGAAAAAAAAAAGCAATTATTGTATAAAAAAAAACTGTATTTTGTCAAAAAATCAACAAAAACAAACGTGTTTTTTGTCAAAACAAACGGAAAAAATGCAAATTTTATCAAAGAAACACGAAAAAATGTGAATACCGTCAAAATATCGTGATAACGAATGTGAATACCTTCCAAAAATCGTGATAACAAACACGAATACCATCCAAAAAGTCGCAATAACGATCGCCAATACCGTCAAAAAGCCTTGATAACAAACACAATTTTCGTTAAAAAGTTTCGAAAACGAACGCAAATTTTATCAAAAGATCGCAAAAAAGGAAAAAAACACACATTATGTCAAAGGATTGTGGTAAAAACGTGTAATAATAATTTCACAAGAGCTCCCCTCCCCCCCCCCCCCCCCCCCCCCCCCCGTTTTTTTTTTTTTTTTTTTTTTTTTTTTTTTTTTTTTTTTCAGTTTTTTTTTTTTAGTCAAATCTACTAGTTGGTGGATAAACTTTTTTTTGTTATATCTTAATTCTAGACAAATAATTACAAAAAAGAGGGTTGGAGTTTATTTCTGTCGTTAGCTACGGAAGTACCTAAGCATAGTTGGACTTGTGTAGCTAACTACATATGCATGTTACATATAACTTTGCTGTTAATTTAAAATAGATTTGAAGTTAGTATCTCAAGTTTATTTCCAAACAATATAAATTAAAATATTTTAACTAGTTCATATATTACTTATTTAGTCTAAGCTTGTATATATCTTACAATTAAATATTCAGTAACATAAATGTACTTACTGGCTACTAAAGAAATTATTCTCACTAGCCAATAACTGGCTACTAAAAAAAGACAACCTACCGGTCAGTGGCCACTTAGCAAAATTCCTTATTTTCATCTTTAATGGTTAACCATCACAAAACAAAACAAAAAAAAGAATCAAAAACTCAATGTTTTTTTTTTTTTTTCTTATTTAGTAGAATTCTTAAAGTAACACTGTTTCTTGAATTGATCGCATTTCAATTTGTGTCTAATCTTTTAAAACCTAACAACTTATTCAAATGACCATAACTCTGCAAGTTTTGCACATATGAAGATGCAATTTTTTTGTGTTTAATTCAAGTATGTATAAGGAAAGTTTTCCTAATTTGGAATTTTACTCTAAAGGGGCTGTATAAAAGTTTGTTTCATATATTTTCAAATAGACCCCTCATGGAGTTGCAACTTACATTATTATATTTGGCACCTCCTTTTTTTTAAATGAAACTTTGCAATTGGAAGTACGGATCTAAGGGCAATAGTTAAGGAAATAGTGTATTGATAATTGCCCTGTAGTGGATATATATATATACACACATTGTAAAAAAAAATTTCCATTAAATAACAGAAATAGTACTGGTAATCTAGACGCCAGTACTATTTCCGTTATTTAACGGGGAAAAATTTGTTTTTTCCAGAGATATTTCCGTTTTTTTACAAAATATTTCCTTTTTTTTATATATATATATATATATAAATTTTTGTTTGTACAAAAAAGAATTTTCAAGTGCAAACTGGCTTTTTTATTCTTTAGGCAAAGACACATCAGATTAGAACATATACATTTAATTTAAACAACAGTGAATAAATGTCACTTACCCTCGATGGGGGTCGAACCTAGCACCTGTCCCATGGCAGCTTGCAGTAGTGTGATACCATTACGCCATAGTTACGCATACAGTGTTTGCAAATATCTTTACTTATTTCGAATGATTTTATAAAGCAAAGGCCTTGTGTTGAATGCGGCATTAATTTTTGTTGAGAATTATTTTCTATATGAGTGTACAGTTCTAAATGTTTAACAGATTTTATTTCCATAATTTCGAATATTTAGTTTTTAATTTCAGTTCTATAAAAAATAAATTTTAGAATTTAAAATATTACATGTATTAAGAGTTGAATGCATTAAAAAGTTTTGTTTTTTTCATTTTAAGGAGATTTTTTAAAGTTTATTCAGGGTTCATACTGTGCTTGAAAGTGCTTAAAAGTCCTTGAATTTGTAGGAGAGAAAAAAGGTCCTTGAAAGTGCTTGAATTTATTTAAATTTTAATGCTGGTGCTTAATTTTCATTATTTTTTTTATGGGTGCTTAATTTTTCTGAGGTGTTCAAAATAAAATAAGAATTCCAAGAGTTAATTATTAAGGCGAAAATATTTGTTCTGAAATAGTTTTCTTTTTAGGAGATCAGACAGAATGCTCATATTCACATAACTTGACTTTGTAACAAACAGTTTTTCATTTGCATGCTGTAGATCTGTAGTAATAATTGTTTGGATATATGATGCGATGATAACTGGAAAGGGTATTTTCTATGAATATTGGCTGGAACAAGAAAAATACAATTATTGGTTAGAAACAGTATCAAAAAATGCATTCCACTCCCCATGCAAACTATGCTGTATTACTTGATAACTAGAGAATATGGGGGAATTTTATTTACATCAACAAGCCATATAAATAGGTGTTGTCCATAACAATAGATATGTTTTGTTATTGTAAAATGTAGGAGGATTAGAGGAAATACCATTGTTATTTTACATGTCATGAATCATGGCTACCAGCAAAAGAGAGCAGGAAAAGGTTATGACAGTTATTAGAATACACAAATTTTTAATTAAATAATTTAAGGGTTATTTCATTAGATGATTATTTGGATTTACTTTTATTCTGGCTTTAAAAAAGTTAAATATATTTTTCTGATAGGATTTTGTTTTTGATTAATCAAATAATTATTTATTAATAAAGCAATAATTGATTTCTCTCCCACCAAAAAGAAAGCACAAGTGTAAACATCCCATATCTAAATTTAGTTCTGACTGACAAACCCAGTAACTGGTATTGTACTGGGTAATTATCGTTGTTGTGACTGCATACTAGCTGTCTTGCTTGAGTTCTGATTGTACAATTTTATATATTTAAATGAAAATCCTTCAAAACAAAACTATGATAAAGTGCCCTACTGGCTTCGGCTGTATATTTCAATGTTGCTTGATTCTCGATGAAATTTGCACGATAAAAATCTTTCAAAATGAAACTTATTATTATTGTTCTTAATAATACACAGAAATTGGTTTTTACTTCAATTTTAAGCAATTATTTTTATTTCATACTCTATCTGCTAATTAATCGCCTTGTTTTTTTTTTTTTTTCCTTTTTTTAAACATATGAAATTTAAAAAAAACTTTACATATAATCTTGTACTTTTTTTTATTTTCATTTTTTACCGTTTTAATTTTATATTAAATTAAATTTGACTTTATTTTCAATAAATAATGTTGATAACGAAAAAGCTAAAAAATATATGATGTTAAATCTGAAATTCTTCTGTGAATTCAGTCTTACTTATTAGTCTTTGTTATTGAAAAAATGGATACTTTTTAGAGTTTAGAATTGTCCTTTTTGCTATGGTAAATGAGTGGTTAAATTCATCACTAAATCTATTATTAGGGTGAAATGGGATAAAATGTTTATAAAAGCAGCACATAGATTGTTCAAAGACTGTCCAGCAAGGTTTCATGATTCTGATGAAAAATCATCAACTGGTAAGACCATCGTGAAGTTTTGCAAACATAGATGGCATGATAAGCTACTAGCTATAAAAAGAGCCATTGAAATCTTAGAATATTTAAAGTCATTACATTTGTGTTTCAAAAAAAAGAAAAAAAAAAAAAAGATTCCCATTCTTAAGAAATGCATACGTGACTAGTAGTATCATTTTTAAACAATAAATGGATTATTAAATTGCATTTTCCTTCATAAGTTCCATCTTTGATCTTCTGCCTTTCGTAATTAAATATCAAACTGAAACATCAGAATTGCCAATTTTTTGCAGCTAATTTAACAAAATTGATTCAATCATGCTAATTGAATAACAGTATTCTTAAAGATGAGAGAAATAAAACATGTAACAGTTTTGAAACTTCCTCATCTTGAATTCAAAACTATTATGTTGAATTCTGTTGTTAAAATAGAGACACGACTCAGGATAAATTTTGCCCAAAAATCTAATAGAGTTGAAACTGACAGAAAGCGATGTTTTTTTTTTTTTTTTTTTTTTTTTTTTTTTTTTTGTAACAAGAAATAAGGGATTTCACTTAATGTTATAATATATGAACTTTCTTTTTGTGTGTGTTAATATACCTTTTTGAAAAATGATTTAATAGATGTTTTCAAATTAATGCAAGTTATGGAAAAAATTGTTTAGTTTTTGTAAAATTTAAATATGAGCATTATTATCATAACAGTGGTCTAGTGTTAGCACAAAGCTTTCAAAGTAAAATGCAAAAATATTTTCTTTATTTCTCGAAGACTTTCTCATAACATTTTACATTTAATGCTTTGTTACTTTATGTCACATATGGTGTTCGAATAAAAACATGTAAAATGGAAAGTAATTTTCTTTTCCTCTTGATATTTTTGCAGTGCAGTATTTTGTAATGTTAAAATTTTCATTTCTGAAATTCTGGGTAGGTGCTTGAAATTTGGATAAGGTGCTTGAATTTTATCATAGAAAGATAGTATGAACCCTGTTTATTGTAATATTATTCATATTTATTTACTTATGAAATATGTATTATTAAGTAATACACTTAATTTTTGAAAGGATATTTTTAAAGTAATATTAAAATATATTAACATTAAAATTATTTTATTAATATTTTATTATTACTTTTATTAAAATATATTAAAATTAAAAGTAGAACTTTTTTCCATTATCCTATGCACATTTTAAAAAATATGCTATAAATGTGTTAAACATTATTTAAAAATGATAATGGAAATAAACTAACTGAAAATAAACTGGCAAACTAATCTCAAACTTAAAAGGGATTAATAAAATTTTATAATTTTTATTATTTTTTCAGTATTGTAAAATTGTTAGCTTTATATTATTAAAACAGAAAGAAATAAAGAAAATTATTATAGAAAGTTGTTCATAAAACAATTTTAATGTTTTTCTATCCCAGATATAGATGGCGACACTGGAGTTATTAATGGAATTTATGCTGTTATAATACAGAACTCCTCTGTTTTCAGAAAATTTTACGGGGAAACTTACTGTTTTTATAATCTCAAAATATCAATAACGGAAATTCTGCTGTTTTTTTTTTTTTTTTTTTTTTTTTTCAGAAAAACTGAACTATTCCATAGAATTTTACGGAACAATTTCTGTATATTAACGGATATTTTTTACAATGTGTATATATATATATATATAATATTGGCCCCCTGCTAAAAGAAAAGTACCAAAATGTCTTTGCTTCCATAGTAAAAACTTATTGTTGTATTTTGAAAAAAATTCTTGACTTTTAATAATAATTAAAAGTTCTCTTAAGAATATAAAAAGTTTATTTCACTAACAACATCCTATCCCCCCCCCCCTTTTTTTTAATCTTTCAGGAAATTCTGTATACAGTGTGCTCCCCAAAAACATTGATACATGCTTTAATTTTTTACCAGTCTCATATTCATAGGGAATGTAAATTGCTAAAGTGTTCAAAATAAGATTTTGTAAATGAAACGTAAGTTTTGTAAACGTTGCTCACATTAATTTTCATAAAATTTACACTATAATTTTTATACCTCCCAAAAAATTAGTAAAATTCATTTTGAACAAGGTCATTACAAAGAAAATATTTGCATACCTGTACTATAATTATATTTCTTACACTTTTTTGCACTATTGCATCAATAAAAATAAGCATAATTCACAAATAAGCAGTAGTATAGATAAAAAATTTGTTTTCACTTCTAATATTAATGAAAGTTGTAAGCATTAGCTATGTTTAAAAAAAACCAACTACATATATATATATTCTTGCCAATCGTGCCCATCTTTTCTTTTTCTTGCAACATATCACAATTTTTAATGTAAAATATTTCTCCATTCAAATGTTTCAAAAAACTTTGAATGATGCAATAAGCAAATTCGTCTTCCCGAACGTTTCGGGCAAACCAGTTAACGGTTAAGCATAAATTGCTCATACATTGCACATACATTTCGTGCATTTTCACGTACAGGGTGATCCCAAATATTTCTGTTATTCTTTAATTTTTTGTCGGCCCTTTAATTGCCCTGCTTATTAAATGAATGTAGATAAATATGAGGTCAGACATAATCTTCTTAATCCTGAAGTTTCAGAAGAATCCGACAAGTATATTTTTAAATATTTGACAAAATGTCCAAAATTTAAAGTTTCTAAATACTTATTGGTAGATAGTGTATTTATAAATTGACAGTTAAAAATAGAAATTGTGGAAAGTTTTTAAAAATGTATTTTAAAAGGTTTATTAAGTATTGGATTCGGCCAAATACTTTGATATTCAAGTTTAGCCAGTCTTAATTACCAAAAAAGCTTGATTAACACATAAGTATATTTGATAAAGATATTGTAATTTCCAGTGATATCAGCAATTTCTTTTTTAAGAAATAATACTTCCTTTATGAAAAACCATGAGTTCAGTCATGTTATCAAGAATTACACATCAAAATACATATGGAGTGATATAAAACTAAAAAAATATGCAATTTTGCCCTTATATCTGATCTAAAAGTTTCATTGTTTACATCTGAAATGACGTGCAGATTTTAGATGTTTGCAGTATGAGGGAGTTCACTGTATAAAATATTTTGATGACTGTTCTTATGTCTGTTTTTTCTTTAATATGAATTTATGTTATCTGTAATTTCCTTGATAATACTATGCATTTATAATTTTTTTCAGGGTCTTTGGAGAGTCTGAAGACAGTTCACAAATATACTTAAAATATCTAATGTAAGATTTTGATAGGTAAACTTAAAAGTCTTTTCTCCATAAATATTTAATTTTTCATTAGACTTAACTTTTAGTAAAAATATGGATAACTTTTATAGTGATCTTGAAGAAGGTGAAATACTTGATGATTCACCTCCTTCTCCTGATCTAAATATCAATAGGAGAAAAGAGTTACCTCAACGTTACATTGTTAAAGGTAATAAAACCCCTTTACATAAACATAAAAGAGGGTGTAGGCATTCCACTCGCCATCATAATAAAAAGCTTCCAAATATGAAAAAAAAACCTGTTAGGAAAAAAAGTAGCCCTAAGTGGCATCATAAACCCCCTAACACTAATGAAAAGCATAAAATTGTAAGCAGGTATGATAGCTCAAACAAGCCAAAACATTCACTCCCAAAATGTTTTTCCGAAAATTCTTTAATAGCTGAGATGAAAGATTCCCTCAAAAATATTTCCCCTCTTAAAAAGCTGCGTACAAATTTTAGTAATTCTAGGTCGCAAAAAATTCCTTTTCCGAAACAAAATTCTAAGACTTCAAAAAGTGATTTTTCCACTTCTGAAATATCAAATACCAAAATACTACAAAATGCTGTTGAAAATTCTGGGGCAAGCAATGAGAGTGCAAATTCTGTATATGTAGAGGAAAAAACTGATTCAATCGAAGATTTAAGTAAAAATTCTGATGATGCATCAAGTGTCATTGAATTGAGTATTTGCGATTCCAAACCTGAACCTCCCTTAATAGACTTAAGTAGAAGTCCTGGTCCTGATGAATCATCAAGCACTATTGAACTGATTGATGTAAAAATTGAAGATAATACTATTTCTAATAAGTCTGTGCCAATTAAAGAAGAAGAAAGTGAAGATGAAGAAGAATTAAGAAGAATAGCGTTAGCAACTTGCGCCAAAAGGAAGGCACTTAGAGAATCTACAAATACGATTCAAAATGTAAATTATACTTGCAATGCACTAGTACCTGATCTAACATGTGTTAACGATGTGCCAATTTCTCACCAGAAAGTTAATAATCCTCCTACTATGGATAACTATGAAGTTGTTGATATGGAAATTGATGAAGACATGCAGGATTCATTGGAAAATCAACAAGTTTCCTTAATTAATCAGCAACAAAAATCTGCAGAAAATTTATTTGTCATTGATAGAAATCCTTCCAATGACTTCCTGAAAAATAAAAATACATTCTCCGAAACACAGGCAGTAACTAATAGTGATGATGAAGACTTTGAAGTCAATCTTTTAAGAGCACAATTATTAACTAATATGAATCGGAAGAAATTTCTTCAGGAACATTCTGATCAAGAGTCAAAGGTCATTGTTCATAAAAAGCCAGTCCCAAGGACACCTGTAGTGCCACAAAGGGTTAATAATTATCAGAAACTAAATTTGATGTTTTCTCATAAACGTTTGAAATCTGCTAAACATTTTTTGAGAAGAAGGTCTGTAAATAAATTGATAAACATCAATAGTAGTAGTAATAATAATAATAATGAAACTAAAAAAGTACTTCCTTTACCTGTACAAATAAGTAAACCACCTGAAAGGCTGATTATTACTGTAAATGGAGAGTCATCAGATGAATCCGATAATTCCGATGAGGAAACTAATACAGTTTCTGAAAATCCAGTTGATAGCATTGTAGCCTTAATTTCAGACTGTAGGCAGAAATCTGAATCTAGTGTGGAAACTGAAGAAAAAGAAATTGTGCCCAAAGCTGTTTCATGCCTGTCTAAGGCTCAGCAGGAAGAATATAACTCATTAATGAAAATTTTAGCTAAGAAGAAAAAATCACTTCCTGTTCAAGAAAATGTTTCCACTAAAAATGGCTCTGTTCATTCTCCATTGGAGGATTTGAAAAAGTTGGAAAAGAAATTGGTAACATTACAGAATACTCAAAAAACCAAAAAGGATTCAATTGCACTTTTATCAGAAGAAGTTAATTCAAAAAGACATCATTATATGAAAGCAAAGTTAACTGCACAGCATCTAAAAGAACAATGGGTTGCTGCTGAAAAAGTAAGAAAAGCCAAATTACTTGACTGGTCAAAGACTTGTGATAACTTTAAGTTAATGAAGAAATCTGTATCTGACTTGGAAAAGAAAATAAATGAAGTACAAAATTTGTGTTCTAAACTAGGCTCATCTGTGCATGGACAGACTTATAAGTTACCTTTGTTGTTAACAGGTAATGAACAATCCTGATGATTTTTAATTTAGAAACAGAAATTTTTAATGTGCCTTACAAACAAATAAAGATGAGCTTTTTGTCATTTTGGTATAATGTCTAAGATGTAAAAATAAATTAATGCAGTCTTTCCGTAATTTTGCTATTCCTCTTTTGACCATAATATGTTGAGGAAAAGCATTCCTAATTTATTATTTATCTGGCTACATATACCTCAAGCCCCTCCCCTTACCCCCTTTTTCCCAATGAAAATATGAAATAAGGTGAGGTCATATTGCCATTTACTTTGTTCTGTAAATTATTTGTACAGTCCTTCAAATGTATATTTCGTTATATATATTGTATATTTAAAATGTTTTCCAATAAATCTTGTTTTGTACTTAATGCGTCATTTCTTATTTCTGTGTGTATGTATTGCTTACATTTTAAAGTCTTTTTTTGTAAACTTTTTTTGGTATAGCAGACTTTCAGATCAGCAGTTTCTCTTAGCATTATATACACATTTTATAATGTAAAAAAAAAAAATTGAGGTAGGCGTCATTTAGATAAAAAATTTAAGGACTCCCAAGTATCTGATTTTAAATATTAACATTTTATTTTGATACTTTTGCAAATTTTACCCTTGGTCAAGTAGCTCAGGAGTTATGCACGGGGCTGAGGAAATACATAATTTTATTTGTCATAGGTAAGAGAATTTTCTGGCAGGACAGGTAAATTTTTAGGTAGTCTTTTTAAACTACAAACTGTAGAGGTATGCCCCCTCCCCTTTTTTTTTTTTTTTTTTTTTTTTTTTTTTTTTTTTTTTACTAGTTGGCAATGTAAACATGTTACAAAATTCTATCCTATATTAAACTTTGCTCTATTATACAGGGAAGCTACACCAACGTGAGAACTTGTAAAAGTCAAAGAATTTGGAAATCTACCTAATGAGTGAGGGAATTTTAGAAAATTTCATGGAAATCACTAAATAAGTAATACCATGGCCAACTAGATATATAAAGGCCTGCACATTTCGCTATAAACTGCTGAAAAAGTGGAGCTGAATTCAACTTCAAACCCTGAATCATTTCATATCATTGGACCACGTGATACAAACCCTGCCCAAATTAGCATTGAATAAGCTGTTTTCTGTTCTGTGCAAATAGTCATTGTTTTGGTTCAGGGTTTGCACAATTGGTCAGAATAACTTGGGCAAGGTATCAGAGTCCTCTGGCGGGAGGCTTCATACATTAATCTCAAATAGATGGGCCTATAGATCTACTTGGCCATGGTAATACAAGCTTCGTCCCGTGATGAATGAGAAAGGTCTTTTGCAGATTCTAGTTTTTGGAAGTTTCATATAAATCACCATCTTCTAAAATATTTTTTTCTTCCTTTTACCAATCCCATTGATACAAACAGTTTAATTAAAGGTTTTAATCTATTATACTTTTAAGAACCCCCCTCCCTCTTTATTTATTTAAGTGACCATTAATATAACCATTGAATCATTTTAAAACTCCTTAATTCCCACCATAAAATGTCTGCTTCTTAACCCCTCTGCCTAAGAGCTGGATTTTACAGTAAATTGCTGAAAATAAACTTTGCTTTAGTAGACAGAAAATACCAATGATTTTAAGGAAGGACTTATAATTGAAACTTTCGTGAGAAAGATAGAAAAATTGGGTGAGTGGGGGTAGGAGATATATTTGGAATTATTAAATTTCAAATGATTTATACAATTCACAAAATAAAAACAGATCAAATTAACATTATTTTGGTTTTTAAATTACCTCTCATAGAAGCTAAGTAGTTTCCGGTAATAAAAATAATTAATAACTGAAAAAAATTTACATAATTTGGATATGAAAGAAATATGAATAAAAAAAATTATATAACTCAGTATAAATAGCTATTAAATATTAGCACATAAAAATTTAGAACTATACTGCAGTAATATAAAGAACATATCCCACTGTGATAAAGTGATACATAAACAGATTAGATAAAAATAAATTGTATAAGATGTATTCCTTTAAGTGATATGGAGGGGAAAATCTTATGGAATTTCCTGGGGGGGGGGGGGGGGAGCATAGTAGGATTGGAAGCATCAGAAAACGAAACTTGAAAAGAAGGGCCTATAAGTAGTGCATTAAAAATGGGGGGGGGGGGGATCAACATTATGTGAGCGTTTTCTTTTATGGTAATGAGAGTGTGATAGTTGCTACAGCAAATTATGATTCAATACAAAAATCCTTGTACCTAATTGTTGAAAAAATTTCATATTTTTGGGTGGTACAGTAGACTTTCTCAAATCAGCAGAGCACGGCTTGGAACTAGAGGTTGTGCAAATTATAGATTTTGATCATTGCTTTGTTTACATTTTTATAAATAGTAATTTGAATGTACATAATGCAATTGAAATTGTAATGAATGCTTGCAATATAGTAAAGTATTAGATTAAGTAATATAAAAAACTAAAACAAAAAATAAGATAATTGTAAAAATGATTAAAACATTAAATGTAAAGGTCAAGTAAATAATTAATGATGTATAATTAAGTATGCATTTTTCTTAAGTTATTCAGTGAAACTTGTCTCGTAAAAGTACCTTACCAATTCACATCAAATTCATAAAATAAGGAAATTTTATTTTATATTTAGCCAGACTTAATACCCAAAAGGCTTGATTAATACATAATATTTGGTTAAAAGTTAGTGGTATCGGCAATATCTTGAATTTTTCAGAGATAAATTAATACATCTTTCATAAATGTTTTTGCAGCCATATAAATTTCAGTATAACATTTTTTAAGTGTACATTGCATTTTGCTAACTGATAAGATTTTCTGAAAATTCCCCATACCTATGCAGGTTTAAAGTTAAAGAGGCTACTTCATTCAAATGAAAAGACCCGTTCACTAGTACTAATCCTATGGAAGAAATTTATAATATCTCGGTTGCATTTTAGTATTTTTAAATGATTTTTTGCATTGGATAGCTGAGATTTATTTGTATTCAGGCCGTTTTTTAATTTTTGATTTTGTTCTCAGATATTTTATATGAGGACACTTTCATTTTTGGAACCAGTCTAAAAATGAAAGCACCCTCATAAAAAATATCTGTAACCAAAATCTAAAAAGTGAAAAGTGATTTGCATTCAGATCAATCTTAGGCTATCCAATGCAAAAAATAATAATTTAAAAATATTGAAATGCAACCGTGGTACCTTTATAAATTTCTTCCATAGGATTAGCATTAGCGAACGGTTCTTTTCATTTGATTGAAAGCCTAACATTAAAATAGTTTTTAATCATTACGATGGAAGTAATTAGAAAAAATGTTCAAAAAACAATTAGAACAAAGAATTATAATTTTGAATTCACATATTATTAAAAGTTCCTTAAAAATGAAATTATAATTTTTTTTTTTTTTTTTTTTTTTTTTTTTTTTTTTTTTTTTTTAGAAAATTTATTTTAAAATATAGATTTTAAATAATGAATTTTTTAACAGGAAAATAAACTTCAAATATACTTATCCAAAATTATATAACTCATTTCTTTGCACATTTTTTGAATTATCATAAAAAAGCTATCTGCATAATCATTTTTTCTTCTTTAGAAAATGGATTTCAAAATATAGTTTCGAAAATATGAATTGTAAATAATGAATTTTTTTAATAGAAAAATAGACTTTTTCAAATATACTTAATCAAAATTATAGCTTTTTTTTTTGGGGGGGGGGGGGGGGCACTTTTTTTTTTAATTACCATACAAAGCTTGACTGCATTGCATTATGATTTTTAATGATTACAAATTAATTTAACATTAGGAGCATGGGTGCAAGTTTTCCGTCCACAGACGGAATTCCGTCTTTTAAAAGTTCCCGAGGACGGAAGCGGGACGGAAAAATCTCCGACGATGAAAAATGTTTGCAAAAATGACGCATTTTTCGCCAAAAGATCGCGGAAAAAGACACGATTTTTCGTCAAAAGATGAATAAAAGTGACTTTTATCAAATGATCGTGGGAAAAAACGTTATTTCTGTCAAAAAAAATCACAGAAAACAGCGCTATTTCGTTTAAAAGATCGCAAAAGGACGCGTTTTTCGTAAAAAAAAATTGCGAAATAAAGCGATTCTTGTCGACGTATCTCAAGAAAAACGTCATTTCCGTCGTAGAATCGCGAAAATGATGCTGTCTCTGTCGAGGAATCGCGGAAAAGACGCTATTTTTGTCAAAAGATCGAGGAAAAGACGTTTTTTGTCAACAGATCGCGAAAAAAGACACGATTTTTTTTTTAAAGATTGCTGATAATACGGATTTTTGTCAAAAGATCGCAGAAAAATCACTAATTCTGTCAAAAGATCGCAAAAAAGACGCGTTTTTCGTCAAAGAATAGCAAAATAAACGCGATTCCTGTCGAAGGATCGCGAAAATGACGCAGTCTCTTTCAAAGAATCGCGAAAAATACGCGATTTTCGTGAAATTATAGCGGAAAAAACGTTATTTTTGTCAGAATTGCGGAGAAAACGCGATTTTTTGTCAAAAGAGCAAAGAAAAGACGCGATTTTTGTCAAAAGATCGCGAAAAAGACGCGAATTTTTGTCTAAGGATCGCGAAAAAGTTGTAAATTTTTGTCAAAAGATCGCGAATTTTTGTAAAAGGATCGCGGAAAGTCACGAATTTTCGTCAAAAGATCACAGAAAGGAGTTTTTTTGGTCATAGGATCGCGATAGAGACGCGATTTTTGTTAAAGAATCGCTAAATAGACGCAATTTCTGTCAAAAGATTGTGGGAAAAAGCGAATTTTTTCAAAGGTTGATGGAAAAAAACATGAATTAAAAAAATAAAAAAGTGGGGGGGGGGGGGGGGGGAGTGATTCAAAATATTTTCAGTCCTGGCAAAATTTTAAACTTGCACCCATGATTAGGAGCTCTAAAGTTTAAATCTACATAATTTCAAAATTGCTTGACCAAATGACTTCTCATTTAGTATCCTGAGATAAAAATTAAATGAAAGTATTGGACATTTTAGTGTGTGTGTGGGGGGGGGGGGCAGGAGGGGTAAGATAATTGATTATTTATTTGCTATAACAGTAAATAAACATGTTATTTTTTTTTCCTTTGTACAATACTAAAAATAAAAGCAGAACCTTTTTTTTGGGGGGGGGGAGTGGTAAAAGGAAGGGGAATTTAAAATATTCGGATGAAATATTCTCAGATAAAATGAAAGAGAATAAAGAAAAACAGCCCTTCTATTTGTAATTGGTGTCTGCTTAAGTATTTGAAAACTGGATTAAGTCCCATAACAAAGCATTTAACGCAGGGTTCAGAGTCATCAGGGGATAAATTTTGATCATAAAAATTGGGGGATAATGCAAAAAATTTTCAAACTCTGACAAAATGATTGACTACTGTGTGAAATTAATGTCAGTCGCTGCTATTTTCATGTTGCGTAATATCATAATAAAATAAAACTAAATCGAACATTCTAACATCGTGAAGCTAAAAAAAAACTAGTTGGATGTGCCGATCCCAAAACTTTCTTCTATCTCATACGTACATTTTAATATTTTTAAAAAATGGTTACTCGTTTTAATGCTTTAATAATTTTAATTCAATATCATACCAACTTTGATTTTCATCTTAAATTTCTGCTTCAGTCAATTAATAGGAGTAAAATCGAATTTCCATCTCTGCACGAGCCGATGGACAATAGAATGATAGGCAGATTTTTTTTTTTTTTTTTCAAATTCAGGCAGATACTACTTGCCTTACCTAAAAATAATTATATACAAAAAACTTAGTTCAGTTCTAGAACTAACTTCATACACTTACGTGGTGCAATATTGAAAATTGCATAAAATTCGCTATTGAAGCGCCCCCTTCTGGCGTATTCCTTTCAAATTCAGGAAGTACCAACTAGCCATAACCATCCACTTACACAATACTTTTGGTCGGTACAATATTGAAAATGGCACAAAAATTACGATTGCAGCGCCCCCATCCAGCGGATTTTTTTCAAATTCATGGCGGACCAACTAGCCATAGTCCATAAACTTACACAATAAATTTGGTATAATTCGATGCATAACTTCATATATTTTTGGTCGACACGATATTGAAAATGGCACAAACATCGTGATTGCAGCGCCCCCTTCCGGTGGAATATTTCAAAACTGAAGGAGGACCAACTAGCCATAGTCATACACTTACACAAAAAATTTGGTTCAATTCGATGCATAACTTCATATACTTTTGGTCGACACAATATTGAAAATGACACAAAAATCGCGATTGCAGCGCCCCCTTCCGGCGGAATATTTCAAAACTGAAGGAGGACCTGCTTGCCACAGCCAAAACCATTTACAAAAAATTTGGTTTAATTCTATGCATAACTTCATATACTTTTGGTCGGTTCAATATTGAAAATGGCACAAAAATTGATTGCAGCGCCCGCTTCCAGCGGATTTTTTTCAAATTCAGGGAGGACCAACTAGCCAGTCATACACTTACACAAAAAATTTGGTTCAGTTCGATGCATAACTTTATATACTTTTGGTCGGTACAATATTGAAAATGGCACAAACATCGCGATTGCAGCGCCCCCTTCCGGCGGAATATTTCAAAACTGAAGGAGGACCTGCTTGCCACAGCCAAAACCATTTACAAAAAATTTGGTTTAATTCTATGCATAACTTCATACACTTTTTGATGGTAGAATGGCGACAGACACACACACACAGACATTTTGTAAAAACATGTTTTTTGGAATCTCTGACCCTAAAACGTGTAAATCCGTCGAAAACCGGAAGTCGAAAAAAATTCGATTACAATACTTTCTTCTATTGAAGATAGAAGAAAGTAAAAATTATTTTAAAATATATATTTGCACCTGTAGCTTGTAGTCTTCATCATATTCATAATGCCTTTCAAAGGATTAAAAATCACAATCTGGCTATTAAATTTTTACAACAATCTATCAAATTTTTGAGTACAGCTCTACAAAATTAGGCAGACTTCATCTCTTTTGTACACAAAACTAAGAGGGTTGGGGGCATGTGTCCCAGGCACCAGAACGAAGGGGTGCCAAATAAAGATTTTGTTTGTTGATTTTTCTCACATCTATGTTTAATACAGTATTGTTTAAATTGTTCTGTCTGGAGTATCAGGGGCAGCTAGAGTGGGTGACACCCGTGGCGGATGAAAATGGTGTCACCCCCCTTCCGATCCGTCATATTTTTTTCAATCACAATTCTACATTATTATAACAAATGACCATACAATTCTTTATTAACATTTGCCCTCCTGCATAAAAAACCACAGGAGCGGCTCATCTCTCAAGCCATAGTCCGCATGGTGTCTATATGTACAAAAAAAATTCCTTCTTTTAAAACTTGCTTTTGCTACCCACCTGTTGGATAGGTAGGTTTTTGTTTACTGGTGCATGTATTATACACCATTCTGTATAAAATTTCACGTTCTCAAAGAAAAGAAAACTAACTCTATTGGGTAATGCGCTAAAAATTTCACTTTATTTCAGAATTCCTTTCCATATAAAGAATTCTTATAAGATTATCTTTTTTGTTTGCAAATAAAGATTGGGTGTCACCCCTTAGACGGTCACATCCGGGGCGGACCGCCCCCTGCTAGCTACGCCACTGTGGAGTATATGACAAAGCAGAAGCATCGAAGAATATGAGGATGATATGGAAATGAAGAGAAATTACAACTTAAACTAAACCTAAAGTGTTTTTTTTAACCTAAAAGTGCCCAGCGTCCCATTTTGGGACAGTTTCAAAAAATTCAAGTTAGCGCCTTTCACACCAGTAAAAAGGAGAATGAAGAAATACCTTCTTTCTCGAGACGAAGTCCTCGATAAATTAAGATAAAAGATATTCTTGCTTTAAAAGTGGTGGGAAAATGCAAAATTCGAATTTTAACGAAGAAAATAATTCAGGCACTAATGGGTTAAAATTCCTTTTTCAAGATTTTAACCCCTCGGGGATGAGCGATCGGTATGCATGCCACATAAAGTGCTCAGAATCCTTGACTATTCTCAGCAGGAAATTTTTATTGTAAATCTCGCCGACCTTATTTAATCCGATCATTTTCCCGATTAATCCCTTGGGGACGAGCCACATGTACGTGCCGCCAAAAGGCTTAAGAATCCTTGTTTATCCCAAGCTTTTACCGTAAAATCTGCCTTATTTAATCGCAGAATTTTCTGAATTTAATAAGACACAAATTTCTGTTTTGATAAACCGGTGACAAAACATTAAAAATTTCTTAAAAGGCTCCCATCGCGAAGGCGTTAAGGAAAAAAAAACCTGATGATAAAATATTAAAATTTCTGTAAAAGTTGCCTGTCCTAAAGGGTCTAATTAATCAATATTTGATAAAATCGGATTATGTAGTTCAGTATTAAATATATTATGATTACGTTTTAAATCCTTATATATATTATAAATGTGAAAGTGTGTCCGAAAATTGGAATGAACTTGGCCTCAAAACGGATGGATTAATGTCTTTGAATCTTTGTATATAGATAGATTATTGGCTTGAAATGAACATAGACTAATTTTTATTTATTTTATTCAAATATTTTTCTTAATAATTCAAAATTTCACTATTTTTCATACAGAATAAATTGAAAAATTTTCCATAATATTTAATCATCTTTCTTTTTTCGTTGCCAAAAAATAAAATAACCGGAATAATTATTTATCTTCTGTAATTAATTTTCAACTGAAAGATTTTCACGTGATAAAACAAAATGAATTAAATAAATGGACCCTATTCTGTTTTTCGGTTCGAGGTTAAAAACCGCAATTTTACCAATTGTGACGTCAGAGGAATACTGTTTTTCTTCTTATATCAGGCAGACGATTATGTAAAATTTCTTTTACACTTAGAAGACTTCACAAGAATATAACTTCATACTTTACAAGAAAATAAATATTTTAGTAGTTTTTCCAGATATTAATCCGTAATCAAAATGAACCTTTTTCTTTCTTTCGGTTTGAGGCTATACAATTCAATTTTTTACCAATTGTGACGTCACAGGACTACTTTCCATTAAGAATTTTAAACTTATTAATGTAAAGTCATATCTGAAACAAAGTATAAGATTTCAAGTTTTCATTTTAATAACACAATGTAATTTAGAGTAAGTGCTAAAAAGAGACAACTGTGACGTCACATATTAAAAATAAAATAAATATGCTCTGATGTTGTAATGAAATGAGATTGAATTATGATATCAAAAGTTATTATTTAAAGAAAATTAAGTTTATCGTCTGAGCGTGGTTAGTATAAATATTTAATTTTAAAATGAAATAAGTTTTTTAAAGATTAAGTATTAAATGATTAGAAAATGTTAATAATTTATACATATCGTAAATAACGTAATGATCAATGAAAAATACTTTTTACTATTCTTAGAAAGTAAGAAAAACTCAACTAATAATTAAAAAAAAATATTTTTGTGTGTTAATTCTTAAAATTGTTCAATTCTTCAAATATAAATAAAAATCACTTTAAAAATGTACTATCGGGCTTAAAATCTAAAGATTTAATGTAATTGTGAGAAAATACATTCCCTCAGTCAATATCTCAATTTCGCATAATGCGCTCGAAGTGTGCTGGAAACAGGTTTGTAAATGGATATTAATTCCACTTTTTTTTAGCTCTTAAAAAGTAAAAATATGTTGTCACTTTTAAGAATATTTTTTTACAATAAATTTCTATAAATTTTTATGGTATGCAAAACATATATGTACAAATTATACAAAAATGCCACCTAAAACACAGTTTTGAAGTAGATTTTTCCTAACACTGTTTTTTTTTTTTTTTTTTTTTTTTTTTTTTTCGTTTTACGGAAACTACCTCCATTTTGACACTTTCTAACATGGTCTAAAAGTGTTTACGACTCAGGGGCGTAGCTACCGTGGAGCAGTTGGAGCAAACTGCTCCAGGCGCACAAAACCTAAGGGCGCAAAATTGAAAAGAGCGAGATAAAGATTTGTACCAATATTTACGATTTTTTTGTCATTATTAATCACACAAAATAGATTAATCTTGTTGCAATCAGTATATTGCTATGATATTTTATCGTGTGTTTGTCCTCCATTAGTTCAATTTAAAACATTTTTTATACACAGTTAACCCTTTCGGGAACAAGGCATTTCTGCTCTAAGGATATTCAAGTAATTAATTCACACCAAAACTTACGATCAAATTCCTTTGAAAATAAACAAAAGCTTTCCTTCACATATACTAAGACATCGAATTCGTGCTGAAAATTTACTGGTGCCATCTGGCACTTTGGACATTAAAATTAGCCGTTTGCAGGCTGCAAACGGCGCCCCCGAAAGAATTAAAAGAAATTACTTTTAGTCGCGAAATTTTAATTCATGCTAGATTAGCAACCTTCACCTGCTACGCTGGTCAATTTTTTTTTAAATCTTGTATCAAACGAAATGCACCTTGTAAATAATAATAAAAAATAAATAAAAATAAATAGTAAAATCTAATCAAATAGCCTTAATTGTTGTACTATTCGTACAATCTAAAATTATCCGTTTCAAAATCGATGTTGACGACATAATAGACAAAATAGCTCTAAAAACACTATATTTAACTATTTTTTAGCAGATTTTCTATCTTGAATTTCACGCTTCTGCCGAAAACTGCAGCAGAGATATACCGATATTTTCTAAAAGTACGACAACTGTATTAAACACTTTTAGGTGGGAATTTATGAAATAGATAAAATACATGCTTAAATTTGTTTTAGTAAATTAATTATCCTCAAAGTTACGTTCCTACCTAAAACAGCTGCTGAGGTATGATGAAATGATCTAAAAGTTTCGTACCTACCGTTAATCCTTTTAGAGAGGGGGGGGGGGGCAGTTCCTAAAACCGATGAAATATTTTTAAGTTAATGTTTAATGTTTTTAATGCTGTAATTTTTTTAAGGTTTTGCATCATGAATTTCACACTTCTATCTAAAGTTGCTGCTGGGATATGGCTGGTGATGGATGATTCTCGAAAATTTAACAATCGAAAAAAAAAAAAATTCATCATAAAAAACACAACCGATAGTCATCGATTACTTCAAATCTACAATCGCTATTGAAAATCATTATTTTTACATGCTTATGAATTCGATTTTAGTAAATGCACCGAAACAAAAAACTGAGGGTATTAAAAACCAACAACAACAACAACAACAACAAAAAAAAATGGAAGTTATAAGGGATGGAAAAATCATGGTTGCAAAATGTAGAAAAAGTGCGAATAAGTATGAATAGATAAGGGAGTTATAAGTTTCAAATAATAGAATTTTTTGGCAATTAGCTACAAAATAGCCGAACAAGTAAAAATTACAAGCATCCCATGCGGCAAAAACGAGCACTATAAGAATGGTGAATGGGATCAATATTTTAAATTTATGTTTTCTGTGTCATTTAAGATTAGCCTCGTAATTTTACCATTGTTAGAATACATTTTATTAGAATACGTTAAACGTATCCCTCAGGAAGAGCAAAATGAGGGGAGCGGCAAGGGAAGTGTATAACATCAATACATGATCAAAGGGCTTACCAACCACTTACAACGAAGGGTGTTGGATAAATTTTGAAAAATGCCCCAGCGCGGGCAAAGTGAGGAGGAGGGCCTCGGGATGTGTATAACACGAAATAGAGGTCACAGAGCTTTGCAGTGATATGTCACGTGAAAGATGTTGGCAAAAGTTGAAAAAGTGAATCCCAAGGTTTCAACTATCGTATCCCCCTCCCTTCCAGTAAACATCCCCCTCTCCTCTTTTTAAAATTTTCATACATTTATCTATATATTTATATACATTCATTTATATATTAATCAGAGGGTTCCGTAAAAAGTCCGATTTAAAGTTATAAAAAACACTGCAATTTTATTAGAAGATCGAAAATTGGCGTCCCCACCCAGAGGGTAAAATTGTGGAGGAGGGAAGAAGGATCCATTATCTGAAAGAGTAGTCAAAGAGCTTTAAGATGATATATCGCACAATGGGTTCGAAAACAGTTTGAAAAATTTCGGCCCTCACTTTAGCTTTCCCTCCAACCACACTCTCCTTCAGAGGTGGAAATTTTAAAATCGCTTTAAAAAATGTTTAACCCATATGTTTTTTTTTTTTTTTTTTTTTTTCTGTTAGTTTTCTACAGTGCTTCGAAACCCTTGAAAAGAAAACCAGATATTAAGAGCTTCAGATTGTACTGTTCCTTAAGTGCATTTAAAACAAAAATTTCACACAGTTTGCAGAAAATGTTTGTACGTACCTTGTTTTTAAAGAATTATAATTAATTCTATTATTCAATATTAGTTTTTAACTTTTCACTGCACGACTTTTTCTATTTTTATGAAAAAAAAATATATTTTTTGAAATCTATATATCAGTATAATAATGGAAGGAACAGTATAAAGTAATTAAAAAATTTCAGCGAAAATTTTATATTTTATGGCATGTACCCTATACAAATAATCAATTTAAAAAAATATATATTATGTTACTATATTTTGCAATTAAATGGACCTAAGTTACTTAATTTTACCTGCTTAACACTCCGCAGTTTTCTTTATATTAATACTTTTAAGTATACAGTAAAAATAATAAAAGTAAATTTTGCTTTAATAGCTTAATCATGTTTTTTATCTTTTCTTTTTTTTTTATGAAAAAATTATAATCTTTTCTTAAATGCAGCCATCTTGCATGAACAAAATAAGTGTTATTTCATTCTTTAGATTATTTTTGATCAGTTACAGCGATCCTATTGGCCAAATTCATGCTGTATAAGGAAAATTATAGTTTTTTTAGCTCACAGGCTAGCATAGCCTGAGAGCTTATGTGCCCGTCCGTTCTCTATGTATGTTCGTACGTTCGTGCGTAACGCGATAACTCATGATAAAAATATCGGATCCACTTGAAATGTTGTATATAGGTATATCCTGATAAGGCGCTTCCCTGATTAGTTTTTGGAGTTCATTCGATATGTATAAGAGGGGGAACGGGGGGCTCATGCCCCTCCCCTTAATTGATATGAATGGGATTTTTATGCAGAATTAACAGTTTTCGTTCAAAATTTAGATATAGAATCATTCTGATGAGGCTATTCCGTGACTGTTATTAGGTGTTCATTGAATAAGCATAAACAGGGGGAACGGGGGGCTCATGCCCCTCCCCTTAATTGATATAAACGGGATTTTCATACAGAATTAACAGTTTTCGTTCAAAATTTAGATATAGGATCATTCTGATGAGGCGAGTCCGTGGCTGTTATTAGGTGTTCATTGAATAAGTATAAACAGGGGGAACGGGGGTTCTAATGCCCCTCCCCTTAACTTGTATAAATGGACTTTTCAAGCAGAATTGTCAGATTTCGTTCAAATCTCTGAATAGTTTTGGAAGTTTAATGGTTAAGTATAAAAGAGGGGAATAACTCCTCTTAAATTATATAAATGCTAAATGGGTTTTTATTAAGAATTATCCATTTTTTTTTAATTTTGTATATAGATTTTTTATATGATAAATCATGTCCTTGATAGTTTAGGAGGTATAATGATTAAGTATAAAAATGGAGAAATGGGAGGCTGTTTCCCCTTCTTAATTTTTTTTCGAACGGAATTAACGAAAATACAAGTCTGTAATGTACAATTAGTATTGTAGCCGGTGAGCTCGATGCCATCAGTTTAACTGGGCAATATTCTTTTTATTGGTATCTCTAGGTATGTGCCAGATGTTGCACATGGTGCAGTGAAGAGTTAATTACTTGCATTTAATACATAATTAAAGTACTTCGGCTTTCGAAAAAAGCATTGGTCGAATCATAGCATATAAATCGATCATAATTTATAAATTTTAAACTTAAAAAAATTTGCAGAATTTTTTCGAGTCACAAGGGCGCATAAACTTTACTTGCTCCAGGGCGCTGAATATGTAGCTACGCCACTGTTACGACTTTAGCTTAGCCTGTCTGTATACCGGATGCCGAGTGCCTGGGGTCTGCCGTCTGTTTGTCCGTGTTTCAACTTGAGTAAATATAGTAGGATTCATACGAAAATAACTTACGTTATTGAGTTTTGCCATAGCATGTGCGGCATTGAAAATGCGCCAGGTAGCAATTATAGCTGAATCACAGGAGCACTCACAAGGAGACTTTACATTATGGTTTAAGGAGGAAAAATCATTTCTGGTGTATTTTGATAATGTTACATAATTTTAAATGTAATGAAATTTACATGCATTTTTAAGGTTCACAAGAACATGGTTACCATTGAATATGTTAAGTGTAGTACCGTATTTTCGGGCGTATGAGCCGCGGCGCATACGAGTTTAAAAGTATAAAATATTGTAGGTGCGGCTCTTACGCCAGGGCGGCGGGTACGATGATTTTTTTTTTTTTTTTTTTTTTTTTTTTTTTTTTTATTTTGTCAAATGATTTTGACACTTTTTTTTCGTTTAATCAACAATTATATGCTCTCAAATTGGTATCAAAACATTTGAAAACGTCTCTCAACCGCAGGTGTCCGTGATGCGTTAGTTGTTTATTTTTAAACAATCAACATTATTCAAAAATAATGTTGGTCTCACCGGTTCTCATGTTAAAAATTATTATATTTTCCCCTCATCTATTAATGATTTTACCTGTAGGATATTGGAATGTACAGCTGTCACATTTTTTTCTTCTAATGATCCTCCTTCCAGTTAGAAAATAAAACTGCCCAAAGAGAGCTCAAATCCCGGTATAGAACTCTTTTGAAATAGACTTCCTATACATAGTAAAAACTTTAGAGAGCAAGATTTTTCTTTATTTTTTTCAATAACTCACTCTTTTTTTATCCGGCAAAAATAATCCAAACTTTGAAACCGGTCGAATCAGCAAGTTTTTTTTCCCCCAAATGAGTTAATTCAGGTGATAAACAACAAAAACGGGCCTTGCGAATAATAAAAAAATAATAAAAGGCCGACTTCCGTGATAAACATTTAAAAGAAGCCAATAGAATATAAACAATTTTCAATGCATATGACTTTGCAAGAATAAGTTTAAATGTGCTACACGAGTCGATGTTAACTTGGCAACTTTAAGGGCTATTTCACCCACGTGCAAACATCGGCTAACTAATGTTAATCTCAAAGAAAAAAAAAGTGTCATTCTCATTCCATTATTTTTAAATGATATTTTTTGCTTTGGATAACGGAAGTCAATCTCCACAAAGAGTCTTTACTTTTTCGATTTTGTTTACAGGTTTTTTTATTAGTATACTTTCACTTTCGAAACTGGTTCTAAAAGTCAAAGTATACCACTAAAAACATCTGTAAACGAAATCGAAAAGGTGTCTTCTTAGGGATCAACATCTCAGATATAAAATACAAAGAAATCATTTAAGCATATTGAAATGCAAACGCATTTGAAAAAAAAAAAAAAAAAAAAATCCATAGGATTAACATTAGCGAGTAGATGTTTTTACTTGAGTGAAGCAGTCCGATCTATAGGGGGGGGGGGGGATCAGCTCGGTCCGGCCCATATAAAATAATAATAATAATTAATAAATAAAAATAACAATCCGGCACCCGGAAAATTTAAAATATCCGCATCATCCAAGTGAATTTTTTCAATAGATTAATTTTTACTATGATATGGTTAAAAATTGTTTCGTACGAAAAGTTCTGAACAAAACTACTTATTTTATCCTTTTTTTTTCCTTTTACTATGTTTATTTTTAAAGAAGTGCCTAATAAAAGCACTCAAGTAAGTATTTATAACTATAAAGCAAACGTGCAATTTTGTTATCTCTTGTTTCTGCTAATAAAAAAAAAAAGAGAGAGAGACACTGGTTATTTAAAGTCACCTTTTCTCCTCATCCTCTTCATGACTCAATGTGCGGACATGTTGCCCTTTGACCTTGATGCGTAAGTCGGCTAATATCGCATTGCTTCTGTTTTGTTTCTTTGAATACAGTAGAAAAAAAAAGAACGAAAATAGTTTTTTTTTACGCTAAGTGGATTTGTGGATTTTTTTTTCTTTTCTTAATTTATATCTTCATAATATAATCATCGAAATAACTTAAGATGAATATAAAGTCTAAATTTGAGCAAGAAATATTTAAACTTACAAAATTTTTGTAAATGAACAAGGATAGATGCGTATGTACCAAATAAAAAATAAACTAATCTACCACAAAAGGAATCATTAAATCAATTATCAATAGTTAAAATATTAAATAAAGATATGCAGGTATATATTTATATAAAGGAATTTGTAGTGCTGTAAGCTATTTAAGAATCGATTTTTTGCCGCAGGCATGATAAACAATTGTGGATTGTATTCGCTGTGGATAATGATTTGTAGTATTATACAATGGTTATATATATATTTATTAATCAATTGTGGTTTAACATGTGTAATTTAATTTTAGCATATGTGCTGTGTTTCAATGTAATTCGTATTTTATTATTTACTTCACCAATTTACTTGATCGTCATTTCTTTACACTGAGGAAAAAGTTGCTTTTTTTTGGGGGGGGGGGGGGCATGATATTGTTTTAAAATTATTTTTTAACAGATCTCGAAAATACGGTATCGCCGTGATCCCGCTGATTCTAAAATGTTGAGGTTCAACTGTATCATATTTTCGTTAAGAGGCTACTTCAGTCAAGCGACCCGCTCGTTAATGCTAATTCTATGGGAAACATTTATAAAGATATTTCGTTTGAATTTAAATATTTTTAAATGATTTTTGCATTGATTAACTCTGATAGATTTGTAGAAAGAACATTTTTCGCTTTTTGCTTACAGGTATTTTTCAATGAGGGCACTTTCATTTTGGGAGTCGGTTTCGAAAGTGAAAACAATCTTCAAAATCGAAAAAGTATAAAACGATCTGCATATAGATGGACTTGAACTATCCAATGCCCAAAAATCATTTAAAAATATTGAAATGCAAACACGATATCTTTATAAATTTCATCCATAGGATTAGCATTAAGGAGGTCTTTGTGTGTGACTGAAATAATATCTTAACTTAAAAAAAAAAAAAAAAAAAAAAAAAAAAAAAATCCTACACTAAAATTAATTTGAAAAAGTCTTTGATCGAAAATCTGACGGATTTTTGCTGGAAAGAACTAGAACTTTGTGGTGTTAATAGTGTTATTTATGACGGCCGATTATCTGCAGGAGGGATATAGGCCCTAGGATAAGTGCCCTCCGTGGGGGGTCTTTCTAAGGGAACCTAAACCGCATTTACACAAGGATGACCAAGATTCGAAGAAAAGTTTAGAACTTTGTGGAAAGAACTAGAAGTCTGTGGAAAGAGCACTTAGAATTGAACGCTACTAGGAAAAGATGCTAGGGAGGAAGCTAGCATCCTGCTGCGCTCCTCTCATTGGCGCAAGTAATTGCGCCTATTTCCGATTGGATTTTAATTGCGTACTACAAACACGTTTTTTTTTTCTTTTTAGCTGAGAATTATTTTACGGTACTGTTCTGCTCTTTTTGTCTGACGCTCTTATTTAAGCAATTTATTTTTTTTTTTCAAGTGAAAATGGCTCCCAAAAAGTTAAAAAGTTACACCGCCGCTTTCAAGCTTGCTGTGGTTGATAAGGCAGAGCTAATAGGTAATCGTGCTGCAGGACGAGAATATGGAGTTGATGAGCGTTGCGTAAGGAGATGGAGAGCTGAAAAATCTATTTTGAAGGAAATGCCAAAATCTAAGAGGGCACGAAGAAGTGGCGTTGTTGTTTGGCCAAATCTGGAGAGAAATTTAGCCAAGTGGGTAAAGGAGCAAAGGGAAAAAGGAATGCCCGTTTCAACTGTTCAGATACGGTTTCAAGCGAGGATTATGGCATCGAACATGGGATTTACAAATTTTAAAGGTAGTCCCAACTGGTGCTTTAGGTTCATGTCGAGAAATAATTTGTCTGTAAGAACCAGGACAACTGTGGGACAAGAACTGCCTGCAGATTGGGAAAAGACAAAAGCATCTTTTTTAAAGTATGTCGCTGAAAAAATCAAGGAAAACAACTTTTCAACAGCACAGATTATTAATATGGATGAAGTTCCATTAACTTTTGATTGCCCCCCCAGTAGAACTGTTAACACCATTGGGGAAAAAACAATCGGCATCGTAACAACTGGTAATGAGCGAACCTCATTTACCTGTGTTTTAGCTTGCGCTGCGAATGGAGACAAATTAAAACCACTAATTATTTTCAAGCGCAAAACTATGCCTAAGGCAAATTTTCCTTCCGACGTCGTAATACGGTGTAACGAAAAGGGATGGATGTCGGAGGAAATCATGTATGAGTGGCTGGCGGAAGTGTGGAGGAAAAGAAAAAATTCTTTTTTTCAGCCTAGTGGGCTTCTTATTATGGACTCAATGAGTGCCCACAAAGGTGATTCCGTAAAAACTGCTTTGAAAAAAGTCTCAGCCGAGCCAGCAATAATCCCTGGCGGATTAACTAAAGTTTTACAGCCTCTTGACTTGGCTGTGAATAAATCTTTCAAGTCCAAAGTAAGAAAACTGTGGGAAAAATGGATGATGGAAGGGCTACATTCATTTACAAATTCTGGAAAAATGCGCAAAGCCACTTACGAAGAAGTAGCGTCGTGGGTTTCATCGGCATGGAAAGACATTAGTGCTAAAACTATTATGTCGGGCTTCAAAGCAGCCAATATCATGGAAAATACAGTTAGTGATGATTCATCTGAATCTGATGATAGTGAAGATGAAAATTGTGACGTATTAACTGATAAACAATTTTTAGAACTATTTAATTCCGACAGTGAAAATTCCGATTTTGATGGATTTGAAGATTTTTAAACATGTTGATAAAATCTTGTATATATTTTTTTCTATATTTTCACTTCATTCCAATAATAATTTTTCATATTTTAAAGATATTTTGAAGTAGTGTTCTCTTATTATATGTAATCCAATATTTTTTTAGAAAATTTTATAAATATTACAAAAAATTGAAATCTTAATATTAAAATTACATACCTGCTATTTATAACGGATCAGTGATAGGAAACGTTATTAAATTGAAAAACAAATACATAATAATAATAAATCAACAGTCAAGGGAAAAATGATTCTGCAATATTTACAGGTAAGATTATAATATTATAAATAAGTTTCTGATATTTATTATATTTTTCTCTGTTTGTTATTGATCCAGTGACAAAATGTTGCTTTTTTGCAGTAATCTGAGGAGTTAACATAAACTAGTATGCATTTAAAAAATATTTTCTTATAGCAATACGCTTTATTACATCACATTTTTCAGTAATATTTTTACTACAGTTTTTAAGGCATTTGCATACATTAAATCTAAGTGTCTTTCGTCCAATGATTTTTTTCTTCAACAGCTTATTTTATTTATTTTATTTTTTTCGTCAGTGTCTCTATACGATATTTCTTTACATTTTAAATATATTTTTTAGGCACTTAAGTGAAAAAAAATTTTTTTTTTTAACTGTTCAAGTGAAAATATTTTATATACTGTAACAGTCTCTAAAATCTGGAAACCTCAAATACAGATAGCATAAATGATCATCAAATGTTTTATATTTATATAGTTCAGTTATCCTATCTTATCGACAGATGGCAGCACCAAAAATGTACTTAACTTTTTAGTATAATCTAGATTATATTCTGCATTTTGCCGACAGATGGCCGTACCAATCATTTCTTCTAATTCATTTCCAAGTTTATTTATCTTGATATAGTAAAATAAGAAAACAAAGAAATATCAACAGAAAAATTCATAAACAGTTTATATAAAATATTAGGCCTGGAACAAAGGAATTTTATTACAGAGATTGAGCTAATATCATTGTAATTGGGGAAAAAGTAATGACCAGTAGGCCTAAATTAAAGCAACTAAATACTAACATATAAATAAAATCGTAATCGTGAAAATGCTCTGTGTATATTTAATTTTAATAAGATTAAATGCTTGGCTTTGCTGTTAAATAACTTAATGTGCCATTTATGATTTTTTTTTATAAATATGTGATTTTTTTTCTTTTTTAATGATGATTTTCAATAATTTTTACTTACATTTTAAAGTTGTTTTTTGAAGATCACTAAAATTCGGAAATAACTAAAAGCCGCGTCTACGAACGATTTCGGAATTTAGAGATTTATACTGTATAAATATCAGCAGCTTGGGTGCGGCGCTTACGATGGTGCGGCGCTTACGTCGATGTACTTTTTTTTTTTAACAGATTGTCATTGGTGCGGCGCTTACGGTGGGTGCGGCGGGTATTCCCGAAAATACGGTAGTTTCATATTTGTCTTAACCGAACAGTTTGACATTTGATAATATAGCCAAATAACGAATATTCGGTAAGAAGTACCTAGACTAAATAAAAAGTTTGTGGTTTAAACCAAATGTTTTTTAAAATATAGTATGGTTTAAAAAAAAAACATTTGGTTTAAACACTAAAAAACAGTGTGGCATGCTGTTTTTTATGTAGTTTTTTTCTTTATTTGTGATGTTTAATTTACTTTACACATTATTGAAAAATGCAAAATCTATGTTATGCAGAAGCTACAAGTAAAGCTTTAGATAAATGATGAATTAATAAATTTGTAAAGTGAGAGAGAATTTTAATCAATCCAACTTTTCTTATAAGCCATAAAGCTACATAGCAGGATAAATATTTTTTTGAAAATTAGCTAGGGAAGAAAAAACAAGTACTTAGTTTTCTTTCATCTTTTTGTAAGGTTTTTAGTTTTAAAAAAAAATCGCCCAAATGACAGATTTGAGCAAAAATTAATTTTTATTTCTTAAATTACTTGATTAATTATGAATAGAAAGTGGTAGCACAAAAAGACAATCACCTCATCAAGTTCATGGCTGAAATTCCAGAATTAGTTAAAACTTGATTTGAATGGAAAGTTCAGTATCAGTCTCTGATGACTAATGTGGCACTTAATGTGTTAAATACTCTATTGCAACGCTACCCAATCTTTTCTCAGGTCAAGTTCTCAGTATAAACATAAACAAACATGCTCTAACTGGAAGATATCAGCCGAGCTTCTGATTCAATGGAGGGCATTTGGATTTCTTCGTCATTATTAACAAATTTGAATCATTTTACATTATTTTTTTAATATATTTTTATGAATATTTCAAAATTAAAAGAAAGTGTGACAAGTATATGATTTTCAATGAAATTTTGTTTAAATAAAGGTATGTTTAAGTTGTTTCCCACTGCATGAGTGCCTTAAATGGCAGTTTATTGCTTTTTTTGACGATCATGAAAATGCTACATTAGCAATGTTTTTGCTTTGAAACTACGAAGGATAATGTAACATAAACGTTACTTATCTTATATATACTATAAATGTGAAAATGTGTCCAAAAATTGGAATGAATTTGGCATCAAAACAATTAGATTAAAGTCTTTGAATCTTTGCATACAGATTCAGAGCCCGGAAATGAACATAGGCTAATCTTTGATTTATTCAAATATTTTCCTTAATAATTCAAAATTTCATTATTTTTCATACAGAATCAATAGGCATTTTTTAATTAAAATTTAACCATTTTCCTTTCCTGTTGCCAATAAAATAGAAACCTAAAATGATAATTTCTCAGCGGCAATAAATTTTAAATTGAGCAATGTCCATGCAAAAAGATGAAAAAGAAATAAAATAAAATAAAATAAATATGACGTCATATTTGAAATAGAAATAAGAATATTTTCTGTTATATAATAAACATGTATATTTCATTAACAAGAATTTTTCTGTCTCAAATGGCGACACACTTAGAAGTAAAAAAAATGAAAAATAATATTTTCAATGAAATATTTCGTTTGGAAAAATGTAACGTCATAGTTGAAATAAAACGGGTACTTTATAATAGTCGTTAAAAATACAAGAGGCATGATTATCAGTAGCTAATCGATCTAAATAAATAATGACGTCATATTTAAAATGAATGAGAAATATTTTTTACTTATACTAATAAGTTATAAGTTACATACAAATGAAAATTTTTATTCAAAACTCATAATTATCAATGGAAGAAATTTTTTGTCTCAAAGACTGAAAATAAAACTACTGATTAATGTATTTTTGACTCTATTTTTAACACTTACCAACAAAGTAAGTCTAACTTTCGTAAATTTCATGGCAATCCGAGTAGCCATGAAATTTTTGGATTTTATTAACATTTACCTTAGCACGAATACCTAGTGAAAATAAAGTTTCTACCATGATTAGTTTATTTATAGGAATAGTCAAAATTTTTCTTTACATTACGGCATTATCGGAAAAAATCATTTCAATTGAATTTTAAAAATGTTACACCCTGTGAAACATATTCATATTTACATGCATCAACAAAATGCACTAAAATATGCATTTTGTAAAGTATGTAGTGAAAAGGACACTTATTATTCATTTAAACGGTCACACAGAAGAATGCCTTTATTTATAGGAATAGTCAAAATTTTTCTTTACATTACGGCATTATCGGAAAAAATCGTTTCAATTGAATTTTAAAAATGTTACACCCTGTGAAACATATTCATATTTACATGCATCAACAAAATGCACTAAAATATGCATTTTGTAAAGTATGTAGTGAAAAGGACACTTATTATTCATTTAAACGGTCACACAGAAGAATGCCATTGCATAAGAATAAAGACACGAACAGTTTGCGACACATTTTAATTATGGTAAACGATTTCATGTATAATCAAATTGATATACATTTCTGAGGCTTAATATGAGTTATTTCATGCATAATACGAAGTGTATAGCATTTAGAGGGACACACAAAAGATTTTAAATAGTATATATTCAATCCGAAGTATTGTATATGATGAATGATGACTGTTGTATGGATGAAATGTATTTTGAATTATGATATGTGCTTTTAAGTTTCACTAAATGAATGCATATTAAATGGTGTGTATAAATGCTGATATTTACATAATTTAGATATACAGGGTTACACAAAAGATCTTGGAAAGTTTATTGAATATGAGCATAATTTATTTAAAAGTGGTTTTTAAATAAAATATGCATTTTTATTTTGAACTGCATTCAGTAAACTAAGAAATGTTTGTAGTAAATTGCTAAAATGATATACAGGGTCACGCAAAGAACTGGATACATGATTGTCTTTGGATGATAATTTCTGAAAATGTAATTTAAGTAGCAATAAGGAATATTTTTGTTTGAATTGAAGTTTAGAAAACTACTTTTGTATATTAAAGGTACTAGGTAAACTACAGGGCTGAACAAAAGTATTCAAGAATGTTTCTATCTATTAATATAAATAGCTGAAAGAAAAATTTAAACCAACAAAGAAATCAGCAAAAAAGGATCATCAGAAGATTTTTACTGTAAATTGTAATAAAAAGTGAATTACACATGCTTTTAACCAACGAATTCTTTTGTTTGATAAAATAATTAAATTCTTCTTTAAATATTTGTGAACGAATTTACGCATATCAGCTAGTCTATACATAAGTGTAAATCTAATCTATCAGTTATTGTATTTTTTATTCATAACATATTAAATCTGTTTTCCATTTCATTTTTACACTTAAAAGTTACACAGATTTTGGAAGTTGATGATTGTTATCAAATTATTAAGCATAAAATTGTTATGAAAAATAGTACAATGATTAATAAACTTAAACTGTAAACTTACATTTATTATATTAAGCTTAATGATTGATATTAAACTTTTGTATTATAATATTGGTACATTTATTAAATCATTTGAATACAAAATTTTTGTAAATTTTAAATTAGTAAGTCAAAATATATTTTAAAGATTTCAATAGCAAAATATGTGGTAATAAGTATTTTATTTCCAATATTTTAGCAATAAATTATAAAACATCTAGACTAATGAAAAATGGAAAAATAAATTCATTCATCTACATGAAACTATTCCTTTGTTCTTCAATGATATCAAATTAAAGGTAAACTTAAAGATTCTAAGAATAAGGTTATACACCATTGTACATGCTCCAGTTAATCAGTTACATGTGTCCCTGAATTTGAAAATGGTAAATGTTTACTATGTTGAAACAAAATGTAGTTACAAGTTTCTTACTGCATCTTTATATACATCTTTAAGGGGGCTCAGGGGTTGAAAACTTTTCAAAAAATCGATTTTTTTATGATCTAGTTTGATTATTCAATTAATTCTTAACTCAATGCAAAAAAACGTATAAAAATATTAGCATTTTTAATGGAGTTATATGCATTTATGTATCAATACTTACATAGCCGCATCCATATAATTTCAACTTTAAGTCGTGTTTTCTCAAAACTTGATTTTTGACGACTAACACCAAGATTTAAAAAAAACTATTTGATGGAATGGCTTAATTTTTTTTTTTTTTTTTTTTTTTTGCATGCATATAACATCATAATCTAGATTATGAATTAAGGATATAACCATCACTTAATAAAAACAGTATTAAAAAATCTCTCGAAGTTGAAAATTTAAAAAAACTCTAAAAAATACAACATTTTTTCCATTAAAAATACTCAAAATATTAAACTATCTAAAATATATTAATTCATAATCTAGATAATGATGTTATATGCATGCAAAAAAAAATTAAGCCATTCCATCAAATAGTTTTTTTTTAAATCTTGGTGTTAGTCGTCAAAAACAAAGTTTTGAGAAAACGCGATTTAAAGATGAAATTATATCGATGCGGCTATGAAAGTGTTGATACATAAATGCTTATAACTCCGTTAAAAATGCAAATATTTTTATGCGGTTTTTTGCATTGAGTTAAGAATTAAATGATTAATCAAATTAGATCATAAAAAAAAATCTATTTTTTGAAAAGTTTTCAATCCCTGAGCCCCCTGAAGTCCTTTTATTCCATAAAACTATGTTTTAAATTTTTAATTGGACATAATGATGTTTTAAGATATGTTTATAATTCAAAGTTTTGTGAAATTATTTAGAAAAAGCAGAGTTTTTCACATAAATAAAATTAACTAGATCCTAAAGTTTGTAAGGCTATTTTCACAGTCTATTAACTATTGGTTCTGACAGATGTATATGCCACCACAATTTTTCAGGAGCAAGGTTAAGTGAAATTTTAAAATGGAGGGCCAAAATCACAGTCCAATGAAATCCAAACACTCATTGGTCATTGAGTCGCGTCCTTTTCAGAGAACAATCTCTTAACGGTAGGCGAAATGTCCCTTACTCCCTTTTTTCGAAAAAAAAATCGTAGCGTCAACTTTGATGTAAATCTTATCTGTTTGCATTTATAATCTATTTTTCACTCTCATTTTATATGTCATCAAAATATCTTAATTGAGTTAATTTCGATGGTCTATCGTAAATAAATACAGATGGTAACAATTGCTTCAAAATTACTTTACCCCTTACTCTTTTTCAAATGGAGAAACACTTTCGTGATTTTCACCTATACCACCCGACCAATGAGGTCGCTGGATCATACCTGACTGTGATTTTGGCCCTCCATTTTAGAATTTCGCCAAGGGTAAGACTTCTTGTTGATCCAGTTTTTTACTCACAGGCTATCAAAGCCTAAGATCTTATGTGACCAAACATTCTGTATGTGCGTAATGTGATAACTCAAGATAAAAATATCAGATAAACTTGAAATTTTGGATATATGTATATTTTGATAAGGCACTTCCCCGATTAGTTTATGTTCACTCAATATGTATCAGAAACGGAACGGGGCTAATGCCCCTCCACTTAATTTATATAAATGGGTTTTTCATACAGAATTATCAGTTTTCGTTCAAAAGTTAGATATAAAATCATTCCAATGAGCCACCTCAATGATTAGTATTAGGTGTTCATTGGATTAGAACAAAGAGGGAGAATGGGAGGGTCTCATGCCCCTCCCCTTAATTGATATAAATGGGTTTTTCTTGCAGAATTATCAGTTTTTGTTCAAAATTTAGATATAGGATCATTCTGATGAGGTGCCTCTTTGATTAGTATTAAGTGTTCATTGGATATGTATAACGAGAAGCAGGAGGGAGTCTAATGCCTCTCTCCTTAAAAGATATAAATGGGTTTTTCATGCAGATTTATCAGATTTTGTTGAAAATTTAGATATAGCATCATTCTGATGAGGCACCTCCATAACTAGTATTGAGTGTTCCTTGGATAAGTATAAAGAATGGGGGGGAGGGGGGCTAATGCCACTCCGCTTGATTTATATAAAATTTTTTTTTTTTACAGAATTTATCAGATTTCATTGAAATTTTGTACATAGCATCATTCTGATGAGAACAACTCTATGATTTGTTTTGAGAGTTCATTGGCAAGTCTAACAAGGAAAAAATGGGAGGTAACTGTCCTTAATTTAGGTTAATGCGTTTTTCACACAGAATTTATTGATTGGCTTCAAATTTTGGATGTAGGTTCATTCTGATAAGGCACTTCCTCGATTGGTTTTGGGAATTCATTGGATAAGTATAAATGGGAAATCAGTGGGATTACTCCTCTAAATTTAGATAGTTTTTTTTTTTGCAGAAAAGTTTCCAAGCATTATTAATACATTCAATTGATGCTGGTTTTATTTGAGTTTCGTGTTTGCCTCATGTTGGTGGCTCGTTGAAAATATTCCATCATGTGCTGCATTTGTAGCCTAACTTATAGTGAGAACACAGGGTAAGGAATTTCTTGCATTTTTTTTTAAAATCTCCTTACTCTGAGTGAGAAATTCTAGGCTGAGTATCGTTCTATGTAGTTTAGTCAGTAGAACATCAGTTGCTATGCTGACCTGGTTCAAGAAACTGCATGGGGACTTTTTCAATTGGTTGGCATTTGTGCCACTTAAAATAAAATTTGATTTTTTTTTTCTTTTCATACATATTACATGAAATTTAGATAAAATAGTCTTACAGTGAGAAAATCCAAGTGTCAAACTAACAAAAAGGTTAAAGAACTTTAATCTACAATCAAAATAGAAAATGTAAATACAATACCAACGCTGTTAGAATTCAACATTAGTTCTATGCAAATTATTAAAATGTAAATAAGAAACTTAAAAAAAAAATGCTCACATAGGTTTAACAATTATGTTTTAGTTTCTTCATGTGATGACTACTGTAGTCTCACACTCTAATGTTAAACATACAGAAGCATTTTTTTTTTTTTTTTCAGAATTCTTGTTTAAATTATTTATATATATATACATACATGATACTTGAGGTTGATGTCTAACTTGTGCATTTTGGATTTTTTAAACTTTGGTTGTATTGCTTTAATATGAGCATACTTTAAATTTCAGAATCATTTCGAAACTATTTTCCAAAAATGAAAGCATCTGGATATAAAAGAGAAAAATGTTTCCAAACTCAAAAAAGTATAAATATAGAACATTAAATATCGATCACAAGCACCTCATGAATATATATATATTTGTGAAGAACGCTCTCATATTTTTACCACAAAGTGACTAATGTAGTAACTTAATTCATAGCTCTGTAATTTTAAATGCTTCAGTTGTAATAAAACTGTTGCCATAAAATCTTTAAAAAGGAAATTTGTCTAATATAACTCAGTCTTGAATGAAAAAATTCTATATTTTTGTCAGAGAAAATATCAACAATTATACCTGTTACTGCTAAGATGGAAACCTGTATAAAGCTGAATATTTTAAATTTCTTTTTTTTATTCCATTTTCAAGATTTTATGAATCAATATTTAGAAAAGTATTTTAAATTTCAAAATAGTTCACTATTAGAAACTTAGTAAATTGTTCTTTGTAAAGGAGAAGAGGGAGAGGCAGAACTATGTTCACCTTAGGTGCAAATTATTATCACTGTTTAAAAATCTTTATATCAACTGACATTTTAAAGAAATAGTTATTTAAAAAGTAACAAATTATTTTGATATTTTCACTCAACTTCAATTCACAGACATCAAAAATTGCACAAAACAGCATCTATCTTCAACTCTATATGTTTTTGTGAATTCTTTCATTTAAAAGTATAAATTTAGACCAAATGGAATTAAAAATATAAAATCATTCTAATTTGAGGTTCATACATCACAGATCTGGGTTATGCTGCATGGGTCAGCTAGTTATTTTATATCTTAGCCATTTTGTTATTAAAAGTAAATAAATAATTAAAAACAATTCTTGCACTATGGTTTACATGATAAACAGGTAAATATTTGAAATGACATTTATAATAAAAATATATTCACATGAAAACAGCAAATTTTTAATAAATTTCTTTTATTTGAAAGTACAAATTACAGAAACAAAATTTCTTTAAGTTATAAATATTATTACAGAACAAATTTGTTATTGAATACTATAATGATTACTACATATTAAATAAAACAATCTGTATTACAATAGCATGATGATGACACTATGCTTTGCAGAAAATTTTATTGATCTGCAGAAACAGGTATTTAAATTTTAATCTGAAAGAAATATCTGTAAAAATAAACTATGTAAATTATGAACTATTAAGGCAGTATTTTGTAAAGAAGCAGGATAATGTTCAGTTGGTATGATCAAGAAGTACTAACATCAAGTCTGAAAAGAATGTTTCTTGATATACCTATTTAAAAAAAAAAAAAGAAAAAAAAAATCAGTCCATTAATAGAATTAAACTGTACATAAATTAAAAAATCAAAATATATTAAATTTATATATAAATATTTAGTGAGACAAAAAGAAAAATGTCCCATTCAAACTGAAAGAATATATTAGCAGATTTGAAGACATCAGAAGTACAACAACTTACATTCATGTTCTATTAAAAAGAAAATCTTTATTGCTTATGCATCAAAATTTCTGAAAGCTTTGTAATGTATTTAGAGTACTGTATTTACTATTTAGAAATAAGAAAAACTTATTGTGTGGGCAGAATATAGGCAAGCAGAATAGCTTTCAGGAAAGTCAAAACTGATATTACAGTCTAACTTGTCTATGTTGAAAATCTGCATATGTTGAATTTTTCCAAACCTGCTTATCTTGAATTTTTGGAATAAATACTACTTTTCAATTCAAGATCTGATCTTTTTTATTTTTAAAAAACAATCCCATTACAACCACAATAAATGTTTGTAACTCACTAGTTCTCATTTCCGGGCATTTTTAGGAGACATATACCCCTCTCAGCATGGTAGGTGTTGCTGAGGGATTGTGCAGGAACTAAATGTTAAACCAACGACAGTGTTCTCTTCAAAATTCTTATTTGCATTTCGGTACTTTAGGCTTTTTTTCGGCATTTGTTACTTGAGGCTGATGTAACCAAAATTCCCCCCCCCCCCTTCAGATTTTTTCCCTTTGAAAGCTTTTTTAATTTTGGAACAAGTTCTAAAACAAAATTTTTTTCTGAAAAACCATCTTAAAACAAAATAGTACAACAATATCCAATTCGACATTGATCTCAAATAACCTATGCAAAACAGATAAAAATAAATAAAAATATACAAATGCAAATGAGAAATTTGTAAAAAGAAAACTGTCATTGATTTAATGTTATTTTGAAACCATTTTTGTGTAAGAGTTAAAGTACTCTAAGTTTATTATACAGTGTTATGAAACAGAATTCCTTTAAGAAGGGAAATAAATTTAAATAATAACATTTACTTTACAAGTTTTCAAAAAAAGAAAAGGAAATTATTTCTGTTTATCATTAATTATTTAAATAGGTTCATAAATTTAGAGTATAATTTAAAAACACCTGTGTTACAAAGATAATATTGCAACAATAACATTATTTTTGTGTAAACAAATTATTACAAAAAAAAAAAAAAAAAAAAAAAAAAAAAAATGCTTTTAACTGTAGGATTAAGAGGCTACTTCATTCAAATGAAAAAAGACTTTATAATACTAATCCTGTGGAAGAAATCATAAATATTCCACACTATATCTTTTTTCATAACTCAATCCACCCTCTTAAAAGTGAACTTGTATCTCCAGTGATAATTATAGCATGTCATACAATTTAAATTAATATTTTGATATTAACCTTTCGCTGGGCACACAAATTTTCATCACATGAGCCGGCACCCATTGCAAATTGTACAACAGGTGAAAAAGAATAAATCATTGCTGTTTTATTTTAATTTTACAAATCATTTAACTTACAAATATCATAAGTTATCTCTGATCACAATTTATGAAACTATTCCACAAAACACTTATTTTAATATAAATATTAAAGCAGACGTTTAGATATATAAAAAGTTTCTTACTACTACAATCACAAAGAATAAAAACTAATAAGGAATTGCTAAACAATAATTAAAGGTGTTCTTAACTGCTTTGCTCAATAAGTGCAAAACGTTTTGACACAAACTCATTTTTTAACAGAAAGTTATAAAATTGGAATACCTAACTATGGAAGCGATTTTGAATGGAACTTAGTTTTCTATTTTATGATAATTAAACTATCTATCCAGTTTTAAGCTATTTTGATCACATGATCACCCGCTTTTCGACCGTTTTTTCTGCTTTCGTTGGGAAATGGGCTCAAAAATGTCAACTTTAAAGGCTTGTTATGAAAGGTCTATTGTGAATTTAAAAAAAAAAAAAAAAAAGTTGATTGCAACTAGACAGTTTCTGAATAACAACACCTGTTAGTATCATGCATTTCTGAATAAAAATAAATTAAAGCATGTCACAAAGTTGCCCTTTTTGATTTAAGAAAACCCTTAAATAATTTCGGATTTACAGAATTAGTCATATTTCATCTATATTAGTTGCTTCACGTATCAAGCATAAGATTTGCTTATTTGAAGGCTGTTTGCAGATAAACCTTGCACATTTCATGCACTGTTAACAGATTGAAATGACAGTTGCAACTAATTGCGCAATCTGAAATAGAAAAAAATTTCAGAAAGTGGAAAAAGAGAATCCAATAAATGAATATAAATGGTTATTAACATCCTCTACTGCTTGAATTTTGTTTTAAAGAAGAAAGTGAACGTTATACTTTTTACAACGGGTGCCCAACGGAAGATTAAGCTCATTTGAGATTAGGAAAGTTATATTGAATGTACAATTTTAGATACCCTTATTAAATTGTTTTTGTTTTTCAGTAAATAGCTTAATGTTATGCTGGTGTCTGAAAAATTTCATCCATTAGAAATATTTGCATGTAACTGTAAAAGTCTTTGCAATATTTTAAATGCCACATTAGAATTGATTGCTTAAAAAAGTTAACACACTTAACTGATGAATAACAATGCATATGATATACATTCAGGCACATTTAAACAAATCTAGTCATTTAGTTCATCAAACATTTAGTCAATAGTCATACCAAGAAATTTCAATTTTCCAAAAAACTAAATTATGTTTTAAAAGTTTTGATGCTTTAGAAATTATATACTGAAACTTTAAGCAAAAAATTGACAGAAAAATAAAAATAAACATCAAATGATAAAAGAATACTTGCAGTTTTAAGTTATACATTACTAAGTGGTTTAAAAATAGTAGTTTAATTAGTTTCAACAGAACTTTTATTTGAAAAGTTATCGTTAATAACAATGTACATGATTTCATGAGCATTTTACATAACAATTAGAATTATTTCATTACCACAAATATAATTATCTGTTCATAAAACAAAGAAAAATTAATTTCTTGTAAACACTAACTTTACGTGTTTGTGCCTATGTTTGAAACATTAAACAAGAAATTTTAAATATGTACATAATTCAATTTTATACGTCTTATAATTGAATGATAAATTTTTTTGTCTTTCTTTTTTCATATAATTATTCTTAAATTTATAAGAATAAAATAATAAATAAATAACATTGTCAGCAAAACCTTGCATTTTAAAAGTACAAATTTCACAGCTTTTATACTTTCAAATTTGTAAACAAACCAATGCCACCAAGACCAAGCATAAGAGCCAAAAGTAAGGGTTAACATAATGCATTTTGCTCTTATTAAAATATATATGCAGATTTATTTTGATATATATGTACTAATATATATAAGTATTTGCATTTTAATGACTTACCAAAAAAGAAATATAAATTGAAGAGCAAGTAATTCCTTGCCAATTTTCACAACAAATGGCGATTTCTCATTGAGGGTTCTTTATTCAGGACTCTGGAAATTTAAAAAGTTTGATTAGTAAAAGAAGGTATTATTCTCTACTTTATATTGTATTCAACAACAGCAGCTTCTGCTCTTTTTTTAAATGAATTAACAGCTCATATTCAATTTCCACTAAAGAACTAAATCTACTCATGTAAACAGAGTATGGCTGAAAGTACAAGTACAGCCCACTACTACTTGGCATGACTTTTACAGAGAATTTGATCTGTAAACAGATACTTTTCTATGGGAGGGATTTCTAGTTTCGGCACTGGGGATTTCTGTGGCTCTGGGGGGGGGGGGAGGCACATTATACATTTTTGAAAGGAAATGGCACCTTTTTCACTATTGAAAGCACAAAATCTAAAATCTTCCAGGAGAGGGGGAGAGGGTTACTCCATTGCTCTGACCATCCTCTGAATTCAATGCTGTACAACACAATTGTCTAATTTTAAATACAAATTTTTTTAATTAAAAAACATTTAATAAAGGAATTTTTAAAATGAAAATAAATTTTTATTGAATTTAATAGAAATAAACCTGCAGCTACTTTGAAAATCCAAAAATTGAATAAAAGCACAGTATTTTTATTTGTAGAGATTACGTATTTTCGGGTGTATGCGCCGCACACACCGTAAGCGCCGCACCTCCGAAAATGCATTAAAATAAAACAAATATTCACCAGAAGCGCCGCACCGCCGTATGCGCCGCACTTACGAAAATACAGTTTTAAATTTAGTATATTTTGCATATTTTTTATGATAAAATGAAATTAAATTCGTGCAGCCTTTTTTGGCTATTTTTTAATACGTTTTTATAGTTTGTAACAAAATTGGCAGGGTTTTATAACGATATTTGACGAATTTGCAGAGTTTTTTCGCGATACTTGAAAAAAATTGCGTTTTTTATGGGGATGAGCAAGGACTGAATCATGAATATTTGAAGGAATAATGAATCATGAATTTTGATATTTGAAGCAATACTTAAAAAATTTTACGTTCTTTTAAAAAAAACTTAAATTCTGTCGAAAAAGTGAAGAAAAAACGAGAAAAAAAGCATAAAAAGAATGAAATCTATTAAAAAAATCTCGAAAAAACACACATTTCATCAAAGATTCATGAACCATTCATTTGATCATGATTCAGGTCGTTCTCATTCGCCTGTGAGAAAGGTATGACACATGATTAAATGAATGAATCGTGAATCTTTGATGATATGTTCGTTATTTGGAGATTTTTTAATAGATTTCATGCTTTTTTTTCAAATTTCTTCTTTTTTCTGCGTTTTTTCGCCTGAATTCACGTTTTTTCTCGTTTTTTTACTATTTATTTATAAATACGACATATTTGCGTTTTTTCTAAAAAAAATTTGACAATTCTTTTTGGCGTTCTTTTACCGTTCCTTTGAGAAATTCACGATTTTTCTGCGATCTTTTGATGTAATTTGTGTTTTTTACAGATTTTTTGAAATATTTTTTTTACTGCAATCTTTCGTCGAAATGTGGGTTTTTTAGTGATACTTCGGCGAAATTCATGATTTTTTAGCGATCCTTTCAATAAATTTGCGGTTATTTTTCGTGATTCTTTGGCGAAATTAGCCTTTTTTTTCAGCGATTTTTTTTTATAGTGGGAACTAGCGTTTGATTGGGAAAGGCGGATTATCGGGATCTTATGATAATAAAATTGTATTTTTTCAAGTGATCCTTTCATGAAATACACATTTTTTTCTTTTTACATATTCGCGCTTTTACCCCGAACCTTTGATAAAATTCTTGCTTTTTCTGCGAATGATTGACAGAAATTAGGCTATCATTTGTCGAAATTCGCGATATTTTTTTATGCTTCGCATTTTCTTCCTGATGATTGACTTTTCACAATTTTCAGAAAAATTCCGATCAGAATCACCTCTGTAATGAATATCGTTGCAAGGGAAAAAAATATATCGTATCCGCCGCCCCGGCAGAAGCGCCGCAGTAAGCATAATTTTAACTTTTAAACTCGTATGCGCCGCGGCGCATACGCCCGAAAATACGGTAATGTTCTACAAATGATTAAAGATTAAGATTAAAATTAAAGATTGATACCACTGCTCATCAAATTGAGTATCAAGTATTTTTTGTTTTTTAATATTTAAAGTATTTTTGCAATTTCACAGTCAGTTGGCACATTTTATCACATAATAAACAAAATTATTGTTTATATTTGTAAATAACTCATACAAATGTAATGCTAAGAATTTTTGACGACCAAATATCTTCAAAAGGATAATGAAAAAATGCCTTACTAATTTATTAATTTGTAATTAAGTTCTGCAAATATTAAAATGCAGGTTGTAGTGCTGACGTCAGAAATACATCTATGTACATAATTTTTATAACTTTCGCCTATCAGGAAATGAGGAAAAAATAGATTACAAAAATAAATTTTTGCATACATGAACCAAGTTCAATGAAAGAATAATAAATAACAATTCATTTAGTTAAAAGAAAAAAAAAAACTTGCATTTTAACAAGTTTTAAACAGTTCATTTTTAAAACAATCATTAAATTTAAATCTACAAATATTCTATTGGATAATATTGAGATTTAATTTATAATTAAAGCAATTTTATGACAAACCGAAACAATATAAGACTGCATTAACTCCAATCAGTTCCTATGAAACAAATGATTTGCTACCTTTGATTTAACAGTTCATTAAACTAACGTCCGTTTAAATTAAATGTTTGGCACATAAAAACTTGGTTTAAGCAACTGATTCTAATAGATAGCAATTTTATGAACTACAATTTCATCTTGTTTCAAGTTTGACAAACAAAAATAATAGGTAGAGAAGTTTAGTTTAACGGTAGCAACTGTAACATAATAAAATAATTTACAAAATATTAAATAACTTTTTAAAAAATCTACTTTTTTTTAAAGAATATAATTTTTATGCAAAAAGGTAACAAAAAAAAAGCATATTAACAAAAGTAACACTATATTTTTATAATTGAAAAATGTTTTTTTATAACACTCACTTGCTTTACAAAAAAATAAAAAAACTTATGAAAAATAAAGTATTCTTTTGAAAAAAGGACTTAAATGAAACAGGGAAGAATAATACTTAATGATCCGCAATGAAAATTATACTAATAAAGGCATTTTCTTAGGTAAATTAAAATATAAAACATATACGAAACTCCATTATAAACTTACTTTTTTCCGTACGTCAGCTGTAATCAAAAATCCTCAGTTAAGCTGACAGTTTTTCATGTCTACCTATAAAATGTCTTTGAAGGGTATTGATAGAGGTTGATCAGAAATGTATAATTGAAAGATATTAAAACGGGGTGTTTACAATCGTCATGGGCGGAGTTTCGCCCTTTCCGAGCGTGCAACAGTACAGAGTTGTAACTAGGGAACTGCTTGATTTCTCCCATACAATTAAACTGATATGGTTTATTGTAAGCTTCTTCGAAAGCTTTCGGAATGGACCAAATTTTATAACATTTTCCTTGATGTAGGTAGAGTTGCATTTTTGGAATTAACGATTAACTATTTTGCTAAATATTTGATTTTGTATTTTTTCACTGTTTCAGAGCTTGTAACTCGCCATTAATTCTCAATATTCTAAAACAACTTATGTCATTTCGTAGGATTTTTTTTGCTCTTTCTAAATATGTGCTTCGTTTTTATGTAGCATTATCGATAGTTTAGCAATGAGGGTTTTTTTACAAATTTCCGATTTTTCATTCTATTTGCTGTAACTTGAAAATTATTGAGATCCGGCCAGGCATTATATACTGATTTATGCTCCGTGTGATCTCCTCTATTACCCCTATTAATATTGGACACCTTTAACGGAACACCCTGTATATATATATATATATATAACTTTTTTTAATGTTATTTTTTAGATTTTCACCAAATGTTTTTCATATTTTCAGTGTTTTAGGTCTTAATACCTTGCCTCCCCACCTTAAAGCCGGACCTGAAATCAAAACCATCCTTTATGAAAATAATTTGAGAAAAGAAAGACATGAATATCAGAAGCAGGGCTATTTACTTTTAAACTAGTTATACACTCAAAATTTTCATCATCATATACTTTTCTTAGTATAAAATGAAGTTATTACAACAGCTTAGAAAGAAACATGTGAATATGTACTAATTTATCTTTCTTCGGCAGAGAGAGAGAATTATGAGTCCCCCCCCCCCCCCCGCCTATTGTTCACTTCTAGCTACTGCCCTGGTCGGAAGGTAAAAAGCATTTTGTTAGTGATCGGAAAACATGATCTTTGTTAACGAGGAAAACAAACCTGATGATACCTCTGGATTACAATCCTGAAAACTGTGAAATTCAACAAGCAGCGATTTTTTTTTTTTTTTTTTTTTTTTTTTTTTTTTTTTTTTTTTTGATATTTTCATAGCTGCCAACTTTTACGCATTTTTCCTAGCACAAAAATCTTATAATAAATATTGTCTTATTTAATCGTCGAAATCTTATGGTTAAACAAATGGAAAATCTCTGTACAATTTTAGTGGTAGCAAAAATGCGTAAAAGTCGGTAGCTGTGTATTCATAAATCAATGACATAATTTTCGGTTACTAATATTCACTCTATTTAATGACAAACTTCCCATGGTTATATAACTATAAATAAATTCTAGTATTTATTTCAAATTAAAAAATGTTTAATTGAATCATGGATAGATCTATTATTTAATGAAGCGATGATTATATTGAGAAATAGTAATAGGTTTTTTAAATAATAATAATAAAAACCCTACGCTTTCCACAAAATCCTGCAACTTCCAGGAATAATTCAGGGCTGTAGCTAGAAGTGAATAATGGGGGGGGGGGGGATCATACTTTCTCTGATGCAGAAAGATAAATTAGAGTATATTCACACTGTAGTTACTAAGTTTCCCATTAAACTGTTGTAATAACATCATTTTATGCTAAGAAAAGAATAGGCTGATGAAAAATTCAAGTGTATAACTAGTGCAATATAAAACATCAAGTTAGCTTCCTATGTGCAAGTAGGATGAGTAAGTGTTGACATACTTATTTTAGTAACAATTTAGTAGTTTTGCAAAACTGCGAAAGGTCCTCAAAACTAAATTGAATTTTTGAGTTTCATTTGGATTTCCGGAACATAAATTCATTTAGTGACCTGGAATCTTTTCCATGGGGGTTTCAAAATGTTTTAAGGTGTAGGGGGGGGGGCACAGTCGCCCATAGCACCGCCTTAAATACGGCCCTGAATAAAATCCCTGGGACATCTCTCTCAATTGTCGAAATTTAAATATGTCCTTTGATCTTTAATTATGATAAGAATTTTGCAAATCATGGGAACAGTGTTCTCTAAAGAGTAAATTTAGTAAATTATTTTAGTGATTTTAGTCTAATAAAGTGAATCTTTTGGTGCGCTTTTTTCTTTGTAGAAATCTCGTAATTGTGAAATAAAATTTTAGCATTTTGTGGATAGATAAAGTCATAGTTAGTTTAAGGATAAAAAACGCCTGTTGTTACAAGATATCTGACTCGCAAAGTATTTGTAGTCAGATTGTAACAGAAGTTAAATTTATCTCATTTTTAACTGACTGATAACTAATTCTTATTACGCTAAATATATATGTACTTTTTAAACTAGGTTGAATTTTCATAGCACCTCAGCAATTCTATTTTGCACCTAGTGAAAAAAAAACCTAATTTTTTTTTCCCTCCAACTACCAGTGCATCAATGATGATAAGTAGAATGAAAGTGGCTACCCAGAACTAATTACTCTAAAAATAATCATAAAAAATTCTAGGAATCAGACTAACAAGGAAGGTCTCCATACAGGGCATACTCAGAATTTTATGAAAAAAAAAACACTAATTAAAGTACTAATGTATGTAATAAGGGATCAGTCAAAATTAGCGGCAGAATCACAGAAAAAAGTGTGTAAAAAAAAAAAAAAAAAAATATTGAATATCTGGCGTGAAAAGACGAAAGCGTCACGCAATTTGGAGAGCAGCACTTTTCCTCGCCAAAAGCAAACTGTTGTAATGCAACTCAAAACTGTAGGATATTTAGAATGTGTGTAAATAATATTTAATGAATTTAAATATAAACAATGAGAGACTTTAATATAGTATATATACATGTAAATATATGTATATTGTACTACATATATATATTGCTTGTTGAAGTAGTTAATTAATCACTGGAAAAAATATTTTCATATATAAAAAAATTCATATTGAAAAAAAATTATCTTCATACATTTAAGCGTGTTCAAAAATAAACGCCAGATGTTTCCATAGCAACAAAATCTAATCAACAATGTTCAATTGGACTTTGAGCTTGAAACAAATTTAATTAATTTAAATTATGAATTTCGTTTTAAATCTCAAATTTTGATGGTTAAATTTGAATATAAATACATATAATTATAGAAATAACAAAATAACATTTAAAACAAACTAAAACTTACAAAACTAAAGTTATTTAAATTAAATTTATCAAAACAAGTTCAACATGAAACTTTTTTTCTTCTTGAGATGTATTTGACATAAAGTATTTTTTTTTAAATTACATTCCATCGTCAACCAGCGGTAAATCGCCAAATAACGAAATTTTTATTATTTTTTTACGGATACTGAATGGAGGTTCCACCGAAATTTTTTCTTATAAACGTATATATCCTCATGAGAAGAACATTCTGTAATTTTTTCAAATTTTTCGGAGTATGCCCGTATAGAGACCTTCCTTGTAAGTATAATGTTTATTAATTATTGTAATTATAAATTATGTCTCCGATGTTATCTACATTTTAAAAAAATTGTACCAACTTCGAATTTTCAAATTGTAACATCCATTTTTGGCATTTTATTTGAGTTTTTTGGATCCAAAGCGCCAAGAAATTGCATTGTTTATCCATATTATCTTACATCTTGATAGAGTTGGACGAGCATGAATTTGAGGATAATATAATTATACCCACTTGGAAAACATTAATTTATATCTTCAAAAAAGTTATCTGATTTTTACACAGAATAGACTTAAACATATTACAAGCATCTTAACTCTATTCAGAAAAGTTTCTTTAATTATTTAAGCTATTAATAAACTCATATTAAAATGTTATGAATTATGACTTACATTAATATTTGATTATAACGAACAAAATTCGTGAAAAACATCGATGTGTAAGTTAACAGCTCATTTGAATAATTATTTTTTGAGATACAGAGAAATTTTGCCTTTCCATAATTTAAGGGGACCGTTTTCTTTTATCAAAAGAGTCACAGAAGAAACAATTATGAAAAATCATGTGTTAAGCATAGATTATGAAGCACTTTCCAACACTTAATGAAATCTTTCACAAAACTTCGTTATTTAGGGAAATAAGATTGCTGTATATAGCCAAATATGTATTCCATTACTTTTGAACAGCCCTGTATTTGATCTGTTAGTTGATATAGTTACTATATAATGGAAAATTTTAGTTTAGTCAGAAAATGCCTAGCAAGTTCAAATTTCTCTTTCAGCAATTTACACTAATAGATGGAAACATACTTGAATACCTTTTTGTTCAGCCTTGCAGTTTACCTTGTACCTTTATTACATGTCAGTATTAAGCTAAAATTTATTTTAAACTAAAACACTCTTAAAATTACTGAAATCACATTCTCAGAAATTATCATCCATGTCCATGTGTCAATTCTTTGTGTGGCCTTGTATATCATTTTATCTATATCCTGGAAATATTTCTTAGTAAAATAAATGTAGTTAGCGTAAAAAAGCATAATTATTTTAAAACCACATTTAATTAACTTACGCTCATATGCAGTAACGTTTGCGAGCTCTTTTGGGTTGCCCTGTGTACCAACTTTAGCATCTATACACATCATATAATGTGCCTAGATTTAGTGAAACTTAAACGGATGCATTTCACCCATTCATCATTCATCATCGGATAATATATGAAACCAATAATTAAATATTTCAATAAAATTTACAAAGAATATATTTCTTGTTGCATTCCATTTTCTTCCACTAAACTCTTCATTTATAAGCTATGTGCAACTATGAGTTTTGTAGTGTATTTTTTTCATCACCTATTCTAGTGTATTCGTTCAGGTGTGCTCATTTTTTTCGCAACCTGGGAAAAAAAAATTTCCCAGGTTGCGAAATTAAAAATTATATAGAATCCAAAATTATAAACTAAATAAATAGCTTCTTGATTTTTCTGTAAATAAATAGCTTTCTTGATTTTTTTTTAATCATAAAAAAGTGAATACGTTTGAAATAAATTACGATATAGCACAAGAGGCCTAGATATATTCTGTGGCCTAGATATATTCTGTGTTTCTACTGTCTATAACAAATAATGTCAACTACACTACTGGCCATTAAAATTGCTACACCAGGAAGAAATGCAGATAACAAAATGATATTTATTGGACAAATATATTATGATAGAAATAATAAGTGATTAAGTTTTCAAGAAATTTGGGTGCATAGATCCTGAGAAATCAGTAATCATAACAACCACCTCGGGCAGTAATAAAAGCACTTACACGCCTGGGAATTGAGTCAAACAGAGATTGGATGGCATGTACAGTAGGGTGGATTGAAAAATTTTTTTTCACAGTGTCAAAACCTACCTATGCGGAAAAGATGTTCTCTTGGACGGAGATTAAGGGAAAAATAATTGAAAAAATTAATTTCAAATTTTACTACTGCCACAATGAGATTGAATTTCGAAAAAAAGTGAAAAAAGACCTAATTTTGGCTCAATGATTTTTGATTCAAAATAATAGTTTAAAAAATTATCCAAAACCTGCCTATGCTTAAAAGATGTTATATTATATGCTGAGTATGAGAAAAATAATTTAATAAATTAATTTCAAAATTTAAATCTGCTGCAATGTGGCTCAAATTTATGTATTTAAACACTTTTACGGTAAAAAATCTTTTTTTTTTTTTTTTTTTTTTGTAAAATAAAATATGAATTTTAGAATTTTTAACATTTATTGCAATGTGGGGATATTTAATTGATTACAAAATAAAAACTTTAGTTTCTTATTTAACAGCTTTATTAGTATTAAATCAAGGAAAAATCGTCAACATTGCAATTGGCGATAGTGACGTTCGGTATTGATAAACTTTTCTACCAAAAATTGAACCGACTTCAAAAGCTACTGCAAAGTGAAAAATAATTTTTTTTACAGAATAGTATTAAGAAATTAAATTAAGAGCGTAGTATTTATCATGCGTATTATTATATTTATGTAGATTAATTTGATTTTTTGAAGTCGGTGCCAGCCAAGCCAAGTTACATGTAATTTTCCAATAGACACGCATCCAAGTATCTACGAGTTTTTTTACGATTTAATATTTAGTTAAAATTTTAACTTTATTCTTTTACGATTTGCATTGGATAATTAATTTTAATTTTGAACTTGGCTTGGCTGGCACCGACTTCAAAAAATCAAATTAATCTACATAAATATAATAATACGCATGATAAATACTACGCTCTTAATTTAATTTCTTAATACTATTCTGTAAAAAAATTATTTTTCACTTTGCAGTAGCTTTTGAAGTCGGTTCAATTTTTGGTAGAAAAGTTTATTTTTCTCTTTTTAGTTAAAAGTTAACGATTTTTTTATGTCAGTTAATAAAAATTATAATACGGGAAAAATTACTGTAAACCATACACGTATGTCAGGAATAGGGTTCGAACCCACGATCTCTTTCAAGAACCAGAAATCAAATCTGCTATCTTACACCGCTCACCCATCTGGCAGCACTCCATTCGGCGAGCTTAGTCATCGTCCATGTTACTTTTAGTTTGCCAGAAATCACCAATTTTATTAGTTTTTACTTAATTAGTAAAAAAGTACTGAACCAATTTCAATGAAATGGAAGAACTACCAAAGGAAGAGTAGCCTCTTTCATTTAACACAAAAAACAAATTAATCGGTTGGATAGTTTCGGATTAATCGTGAACGTACATAAAAAAAAAAAAAATACATTCGCGCCGAATTGATAACATCCTCTCCTTTTTTGAAGTCACTTAAAAAAATATGTAAAGCGGAATTTTTTTTTATATACTATACACATATGTCAGGATTGAGGTTCGAACCGACACTCTCTTTCAAAACCAGAGATTAAATCTGGTGCCTTAGACCGCTCGGCTGTCCTGACTTCATTCTCTTCAGAGAACTTATTCAATGTCATGTTACTTTTCGCAAGTCTATTCTCTTTTTGAGTACTCTTTCACTGATAAAGTATTGAATTAATAAAAAATCTCTGATACTCTGTGGTAACGGTTAAATACAAAATTATTTATCATAATTAGTATTTAACTTGTTAAATATATATTTAAAAATTATAATACGGAAAAGATTATTGTATACATGTACGTCAGGAGTGGGGTTCGAACCCACGTTGCTTTTCGAAAACCAAACCTTAAATCAAGCGCCTTAGACCGCTCGGCCATCCTGGCATCGGTAAATTTGTTCGACATCCATATTACTACTGATTTGCGAGAAATCACTAATTTTATTAGTTTTTACCTAATTATTAAAAAAGTACTGAACATATTTCAATGAAACGGAAGTGGTACCAATTCGAGAGCAAGCTCTCTCATTTAACACCAAAATCAAGTTAATTGGTTGGATAGTTTCGGAGTAATCGGTGAACATACATAAAAAAAAAAAAAAAATACATACGCGTCGAATTGATAACCTCCTCTCCTTTTTGGAAGTCGGTTAAAAATTGACATGAGATTTTGTAATTCAATTCGATTTTTATAAAACTGTCTCTTATGTATGGACCATACACAGCAGAAATACTTCCGTGACTCTTTTGATTATTAGTTTTGTAGAATGAGCGTTGCGTGAATAGATATTATTGATAGTAGATGTTATTGCCACTGAAATGATTGCTGGATTTACCTATTGCTTCTGAAATCATGTCATTACTAAATCTGTCAGTTAGTGGAGGTTCCACACATTTTCAATTTAATTAAATCAATGTCATCCGTCGCAAAAGGGCAAAAAGCTGGTAAATGGAAAATATAGATATTTTATAATGTAATGATTAGGATTACAGCAGATCATTTGATTTCACTTGCGCACTTTTAGAATTCATATACTGACATAAATGAAAATACAAAAAGCTTCTAAAATGCTGCGAATAATCTTTCTATTTCACCAGTGAAACATTTGTGCCCAACCGCGGTTCCATCCACGCTGCAAAAAGATGTCATAGTGGAATCTCATTGGTGTGTAATTAGCACAAAAATCATTGTAGTGGACGCTTGAAGATCAGTTCCACATTTCGAATAACACATCCTTTAACATCTATGTTAACAGATATTCCATCAAAATCGATCGCAACCAACTTTGTTACATGTATGTTACTGTTAACACATGACAAAAAAAATGTGCATCGTGTTTTCAAATTGTTTGGTACTCTCCCAGAATTTACATATATGTGGCCAATGTATTCGGAACCAAGTTCTTTTTTCAAGCTCAAGTCTGCTTCTATTATGATTTTTCTTCTGTTGGGCAATTCCATGCGAATTTGTTTGTCTGTTACGCAGCTAAAAATTGCTATGATTGTTGGCCTCCGGTATTTTCGTAAAGTTTGATTCGTTTTATTTAATTGATGAGATATCTTCAACAAAATAAGTCACACTTTTCCGACATCAAAAACTGGTAGCCAAAAACCGTAGTACGTAACAGACAAACAAGTTCGCATGGAAATAGCCTGTTGTTTTCTAGTGATGTAGTCTGTCTTTACACCCATCAAAGTTTAAAGAAAATGACCATGATCATAATCTTATACAAATGACTAAAGAGAATGACTAAAACGATGGAGTGGTCTTTTTTTTTTTTTTTTTTTTTTTTTTTTGTCATAGGGAGCATATTTACTGGCATATCAAAGCCAGACCCAGATATGGTGTAATTCATATCTCTCTCTCTCTCTCTCTCTTTTAATTTTAATTTTATTTTTACTCTTTTTAACAAAGCCATGGTACAGTAATATTCAAGGTACACTAAACTGCACAATACACAAGCAGACAAATCCTAACTGAAAAAACTGGAACTGCCAGTTTTTCGAAACATCAAATCACTTGCAGCAGAATTAAATTTCGAAATTAGTTTATTTATTATTATTTATTTATTTTACTTTATCCATGCAATATAATATTTCTTACACAAAGATAGGTTTTGATTAGAATTAAAATGATTATTTTGCATCAATAATAAATCTAACCAAAATTGGATCTTTTTCCATTTTTTCCATATTTTATCGAATTTTCAACTTTTTTGTGGCAGTATTAAATTTCGAATTACTTATTATTGTTTTTTACTTAACCTCCATACGATATAACATCTTTTCCGCATTGTTGGATTTTAAAAATTATTAAAATAATTAGTTTTTGACAAAAATAACCTAACCAAAATTCGGTCTTTTTTCAATTTTTTTCGAAAATTCAACCCTTTTGTGGCAGCATTAAATTTTAAAATTAATTTTTTTATTATTTTTCCATTAATCTCCATACAATAGAACATCTTTTCCGCATAGGTAGATTTTGATGAATGGTAATTTTTTTTTCGCCATAGACAATCGATCCACCCTAATGTACAGGTACAGATGCCCAAGCAGCTTCAACATGATGCCACAGTTCATCAACCGTAGTGACTGGCGTATGGTTATGAGCCAGTCACTCGGCAACCATTGACAATACTTTTTCTATTGGTGAGAGATCTGGGGAATGTGCTGGCGAGGGCAACAGCCGAATATTTTCCGTATCAAGGAAGGTCTTTACAATTCCGGAAACATGCGGTCGGGCATTATCCTGCTGAAATGTAGGGTTTCACAGGCCTCGAATAAAGGGTAGAGCCACGGTTCATAAAATATGATAAATGTAACTTGCACAGTTCAGAGTGCCGTCAGTGCGAACAAGAGATGACCGAGACGTGTATTCAATGGCACCCCATACCATCAAGCAAGGTGATGGGCCAGGGCCAGTATGACAATGACGAATGTACACTGCCAATGTGCGTTCACCACGATGCCGCCAAACACGGATGCGACCATCATGATGTTGTTGATGATGTGTTGTAACCTGGATTCATCTAAAAAAATGATGCCTCGCCGTTCGTGCACCTATATTTGTCGTTGATCACACGATTGAACGTGCTACAGTCTATGATGCAGCGTCAAGGGAAAGCCATAGTAAAATAGCAAATAAAGCCTTTGTGCACAAATGTTTTAAGATAGAAAACCAACGATTATAAATGCACAAATAAAGTATGAGAAGGTAGCAGCAAATAGCTATTTCGAATCTACTATCGAGATTCATCATCAGTGCAAAACTCAGCGAGCTCAGTTTTGCTATTTTTTAGCTCGCTGAGTTTTGCACTGATGAAGAATCTCGATAGTAGATTCGAAATAGCTATTTGCTGCTACCTTCTCATACTTTATTTGCGCATTTATAATCGTTGGTTTTCTATCTTTAAACACAGCCATAGTCTCCAAGCTGAGAGTCCATGCTGCTGCAAACATTGTCGAACTGTTCGTTCAAACACTTTTTGTCTTGCAAATGACCCCATTTCTTGACTCAGAGTTCGTGACGTAGTTGCACGATCCATTACGGCCTTACGGATAATATGCCTGTCTTCTCTGCTGCTAGTGATAGGGAGCTGTGGAGATCCCGTATGACGTCCCGTATGCATTTTCAGAAAGAATCACGTTTTGAGCACCTCATCGCCAGAGCAACGATTGGCGCGGAGATGAAGTCAATGCCTTTCTTGTTTGTGACGTCAAACGCCTAGGGAATAGCAACCCTTCCTTCTGCAAAGAATTCGCGTTTATTGTTCATTTATTTTTCCGTAAATGTTATCAAGCAAAGACTATAATAAGAGGAAATGTTATTCACCGTTGTTTACGATTAAAACATAGTTTAAAACAAAGAGCTTTTTCAGATTAAAATGCTTTAAGTTTCCCAAAACATCTATACATAGGGGTTTTTTTTTCTTTTATTCTCAATTCATAAATATTATTTCCTTAACCGCTATGTTCGAAGAAATTGAGAAGTTAATTAAAAACAGCAGTAAAGATTCTCTTGTAATAAATATAATTCTATTAATCATATGTTTTATGACACATTTGAACTTACAAGGAAGGTCTCCATACTGGGCATACTCAGAATTTTATGGAAAAAAAATACTAATTAAAGTACTTATGTGTGTAATAAAGGATCAGTCAAAATTAGCGGCGGAATCCCATTAGAAAATATGTAAAAAAATAAAATATTTTCGAATATTTGGCGTGAAAAGACGAAAGAGTCACTCGATTTGGCGAGCTGCCCTTTTCCACGCCAAAAGCAAACGATTATAATGCAACCCAAAACTGTTGGATATTTAGAATGCTTGTAAATGGTATTTAATGAATTAACATCAATGAGAGACTTTAATCTATATATATAAAAGAAAGTATGGATATCGTATTAATCACAGCACAAAAAAATCTGCCGAACCTTAAATCTTGAAAACTGGGGTAAAAATACTTCTGATAACATCGAGAGCCGCTAAGAAGGGATTTTCGAAAATTCCACCCCTAAGGGGGTTAAAAAAAGGAACGAACTTTTAAGAAATTCCTTAAAAATCGGCTTTTGTAGTTATTTCTCAACTGATAGCATATTTTGGTGTATTTTTTCAAGCTGAATCGAATGGTATCAAGCAAATTCTTTTAAGTTCAGTAGTTCGTGAGATATTTCAGATTTTCCTGATTTGGCATTGTCTTCGGTGAAAAAATCTGAAGTTTTCAATCCTTATCTATCTATATTATAAAGGCCAAACGTATCTGTGCGTAACGCATACGTCATTTCGCGAATGGCAACACTTTCAAAGTTTAATTTCGGTTTTGCTATTTTTGATACTACAAATTTTTAAAGTTCTAAATTTAGCACATTTTAAATTTTTGCACCATCGTGTAGGGATAAAAATGTACTTTTGAATGAAATTTGTTTAAAAGCTGTATCTTAATTTCTTTTTGAATTATTAATTTTTCTTTAGTTTTTAATACCGCTTTTCTAATCGTGGCAACATAACTACTCCATTTCTATTAAAAGCTAAGGAAAAAAAGGGAAAAAATGATTACTGTGTCTTTATGTTGCCATTTTCACATTCAAAGGAAAAAAATTGAAATTTAAATATCTTCTATTATAAAACCCGGTGAATTTTGATTTCATTTACAAAATTTGATTTACACGGAAAAGAATATCAACAGTTTAATATATGTTTCAGCTAATGGCATTGAGACTTCAAAAGAATCAAAATGATGAAATTTAAATGCCAATTTTTTTTGAAAAGGTGAGTACAGATACAAAATGTGCATTTGTAAATTTGATATGGGAAAATAATGCCTCGTTTAAATTTCACGGGGGAAAAACTCTATGATTGAGTCAAAGCTTAATAAACTGTGGGGTTTTTTCATTTTGTATTACTAGCATAAGCAATACAATTAAATATTCATTTTAAAGATTAAATGTGTTTTTCCTAAATTATTCAATGAAACTTGCCTCATAAAGGTACATTACTAATTCACATCAGGATCATTAAATAAAGAAGCTTTATTTCAGGTTAGCTAGACTTAACTAAAAAAGCTTGATTAATACATAAATATATTTGGTAAGATTGTGATTATCAATGATATCAGGAATATCTTGATTTTTTTCAGAAATAAATTATTCTTTCTTCATGAAGAAACATGAATTTAATAACATTAACTAAAATTACAAATTAAAAAATGTATTTAATATATATAAAACTAAAGTCAAATTTTGCACTTACATCTGAACTGAATATTTCATTGTTTACATCCGTAAATTATGTGCAGATTTTAGAGATTTGCAGATTTGAGGGAGTCTACTGTATTTATAAATTGACAGTTAATAGTAGAAATTGTGAATAGTTTTTAAAAATGTTTTTTAAGAGGTTTTGTCTGATTACTTAAAAAACCTCTGATATACTGAATACTTTGATATTCAACCAAACCGAATATTCTGCAGGCCATATACCGTATTTTCGGGCGTATGAGTGCGGCGCATACGAGTTTAAAAGTATAAAATATTGTAGGTGCGGCTCTTACGCCAGGGCGGCGGGTACGATGATTTTTTTTTTTTTTTTTTTTTTTTATTTTGTCAAATGATTTTGACACTTTTTTTTCGTTTAATCAACAATTATATGCTCTCAAATTGGTATCAAAACATTTGAAAACGTCTCTCAACCGCAGGTGTCCGTGATGCGTTAGTTGTTTATTTTTAAACAATCAACATTATTCAAAAATAATGTTGGTCTCACCGGTTCTCATGTTAAAAATTATTATATTTTCCCCTCATCTATTAATGATTTTACCTGTAGGATATTGGAATGTACAGCTGTTCACATTTTTTTCTTCTAATGATCCTCCTTCCAGTTAGAAAATAAAACTGCCCAAAGAGAGCTCAAATCCCGGTATAGAACTCTTTTGAAATAGACTTCCTATACATAGTAAAAACTTTAGAGAGCAAGATTTTTCTTTATTTTTTTCAATAACTCACTCTTTTTTTATCCGGCAAAAATAATCCAAACTTTGAAACCGGTCGAATCAGCAAGTTTTTTTTCCCCCAAATGAGTTAATTCAGGTGATAAACAACAAAAACGGGCCTTGCGAATAATAAAAAAATAATAAAAGGCCGACTTCCGTGATAAACATTTAAAAGAAGCCAATAGAATATAAACAATTTTCAATGCATATGACTTTGCAAGAATAAGTTTAAATGTGCTACACGAGTCGATGTTAACTTGGCAACTTTAAGGGCTATTTCACCCACGTGCAAACATCGGCTAACTAATGTTAATCTCAAAGAAAAAAAAAGTGTCATTCTCATTCCATTATTTTTAAATGATATTTTTTGCTTTGGATAACGGAAGTCAATCTCCACAAAGAGTCTTTACTTTTTCGATTTTGTTTACAGGTTTTTTTATTAGTATACTTTCACTTTCGAAACTGGTTCTAAAAGTCAAAGTATACCACTAAAAACATCTGTAAACGAAATCGAAAAGGTGTCTTCTTAGGGATCAACATCTCAGATATAAAATACAAAGAAATCATTTAAGCATATTGAAATGCAAACGCATTTGAAAAAAAAAAAAAAAAAAAAAAATCCATAGGATTAACATTAGCGAGTAGATGTTTTTACTTGAGTGAAGCAGTCCGATCTATAGGGGGGGGGGGGGGATCAGCTCGGTCCGGCCCATATAAAATAATAATAATAATTAATAAATAAAAATAACAATCCGGCACCCGGAAAATTTAAAATATCCGCATCATCCAAGTGAATTTTTTCAATAGATTAATTTTTACTATGATATGGTTAAAAATTGTTTCGTACGAAAAGTTCTGAACAAAACTACTTATTTTATCCTTTTTTTTTCCTTTTACTATGTTTATTTTTAAAGAAGTGCCTAATAAAAGCACTCAAGTAAGTATTTATAACTATAAAGCAAACGTGCAATTTTGTTATCTCTTGTTTCTGCTAATAAAAAAAAAAAGAGAGAGAGACACTGGTTATTTAAAGTCACCTTTTCTCCTCATCCTCTTCATGACTCAATGTGCGGACATGTTGCCCTTTGACCTTGATGCGTAAGTCGGCTAATATCGCATTGCTTCTGTTTTGTTTCTTTGAATACAGTAGGAAAAAAAAGAACGAAAATAGTTTTTTTTTACGCTAAGTGGATTTGTGGATTTTTTTTTCTTTTCTTAATTTATATCTTCATAATATAATCATCGAAATAACTTAAGATGAATATAAAGTCTAAATTTGAGCAAGAAATATTTAAACTTACAAAATTTTTGTAAATGAACAAGGATAGATGCGTATGTACCAAATAAAAAATAAACTAATCTACCACAAAAGGAATCATTAAATCAATTATCAATAGTTAAAATATTAAATAAAGATATGCAGGTATATATTTATATAAAGGAATTTGTAGTGCTGTAAGCTATTTAAGAATCGATTTTTTGCCGCAGGCATGATAAACAATTGTGGATTGTATTCGCTGTGGATAATGATTTGTAGTATTATACAATGGTTATATATATATTTATTAATCAATTGTGGTTTAACATGTGTAATTTAATTTTAGCATATGTGCTGTGTTTCAATGTAATTCGTATTTTATTATTTACTTCACCAATTTACTTGATCGTCATTTCTTTACACTGAGGAAAAAGTTGCTTTTTTTTGGGGGGGGGGGGGGCATGATATTGTTTTAAAATTATTTTTTAACAGATCTCGAAAATACGGTATCGCCGTGATCCCGCTGATTCTAAAATGTTGAGGTTCAACTGTATCATATTTTCGTTAAGAGGCTACTTCAGTCAAGCGACCCGCTCGTTAATGCTAATCCTATGGGAAACATTTATAAAGATATTTCGTTTGAATTTAAATATTTTTAAATGATTTTTGCATTGATTAACTCTGATAGATTTGTAGAAAGAACATTTTTCGCTTTTTGCTTACAGGTATTTTTCAATGAGGGCACTTTCATTTTGGGAGTCGGTTTCGAAAGTGAAAACAATCTTCAAAATCGAAAAAGTATAAAACGATCTGCATATAGATGGACTTGAACTATCCAATGCCCAAAAATCATTTAAAAATATTGAAATGCAAACACGATATCTTTATAAATTTCATCCATAGGATTAGCATTAAGGAGGTCTTTGTGTGTGACTGAAATAATATCTTAACTTAAAAAAAAAAAAAAAAAAAAAAAAAAATCCTACACTAAAATTAATTTGAAAAAGTCTTTGATCGAAAATCTGACGGATTTTTGCTGGAAAGAACTAGAACTTTGTGGTGTTAATAGTGTTATTTATGACGGCCGATTATCTGCAGGAGGGATATAGGCCCTAGGATAAGTGCCCTCCGTGGGGGGTCTTTCTAAGGGAACCTAAACCGCATTTACACAAGGATGACCAAGATTCGAAGAAAAGTTTAGAACTTTGTGGAAAGAACTAGAAGTCTGTGGAAAGAGCACTTAGAATTGAACGCTACTAGGAAAAGATGCTAGGGAGGAAGCTAGCATCCTGCTGCGCTCCTCTCATTGGCGCAAGTAATTGCGCCTATTTCCGATTGGATTTTAATTGCGTACTACAAACACGTTTTTTTTTTCTTTTTAGCTGAGAATTATTTTACGGTACTGTTCTGCTCTTTTTGTCTGACGCTCTTATTTAAGCAATTTATTTTTTTTTTCAAGTGAAAATGGCTCCCAAAAAGTTAAAAAGTTACACCGCCGCTTTCAAGCTTGCTGTGGTTGATAAGGCAGAGCTAATAGGTAATCGTGCTGCAGGACGAGAATATGGAGTTGATGAGCGTTGCGTAAGGAGATGGAGAGCTGAAAAATCTATTTTGAAGGAAATGCCAAAATCTAAGAGGGCACGAAGAAGTGGCGTTGTTGTTTGGCCAAATCTGGAGAGAAATTTAGCCAAGTGGGTAAAGGAGCAAAGGGAAAAAGGAATGCCCGTTTCAACTGTTCAGATACGGTTTCAAGCGAGGATTATGGCATCGAACATGGGATTTACAAATTTTAAAGGTAGTCCCAACTGGTGCTTTAGGTTCATGTCGAGAAATAATTTGTCTGTAAGAACCAGGACAACTGTGGGACAAGAACTGCCTGCAGATTGGGAAAAGACAAAAGCATCTTTTTTAAAGTATGTCGCTGAAAAAATCAAGGAAAACAACTTTTCAACAGCACAGATTATTAATATGGATGAAGTTCCATTAACTTTTGATTGCCCCCCCAGTAGAACTGTTAACACCATTGGGGAAAAAACAATCGGCATCGTAACAACTGGTAATGAGCGAACCTCATTTACCTGTGTTTTAGCTTGCGCTGCGAATGGAGACAAATTAAAACCACTAATTATTTTCAAGCGCAAAACTATGCCTAAGGCAAATTTTCCTTCCGACGTCGTAATACGGTGTAACGAAAAGGGATGGATGTCGGAGGAAATCATGTATGAGTGGCTGGCGGAAGTGTGGAGGAAAAGAAAAAATTCTTTTTTTCAGCCTAGTGGGCTTCTTATTATGGACTCAATGAGTGCCCACAAAGGTGATTCCGTAAAAACTGCTTTGAAAAAAGTCTCAGCCGAGCCAGCAATAATCCCTGGCGGATTAACTAAAGTTTTACAGCCTCTTGACTTGGCTGTGAATAAATCTTTCAAGTCCAAAGTAAGAAAACTGTGGGAAAAATGGATGATGGAAGGGCTACATTCATTTACAAATTCTGGAAAAATGCGCAAAGCCACTTACGAAGAAGTAGCGTCGTGGGTTTCATCGGCATGGAAAGACATTAGTGCTAAAACTATTATGTCGGGCTTCAAAGCAGCCAATATCATGGAAAATACAGTTAGTGATGATTCATCTGAATCTGATGATAGTGAAGATGAAAATTGTGACGTATTAACTGATAAACAATTTTTAGAACTATTTAATTCCGACAGTGAAAATTCCGATTTTGATGGATTTGAAGATTTTTAAACATGTTGATAAAATCTTGTATATATTTTTTTCTATATTTTCACTTCATTCCAATAATAATTTTTCATATTTTAAAGATATTTTGAAGTAGTGTTCTCTTATTATATGTAATCCAATATTTTTTTAGAAAATTTTATAAATATTACAAAAAATTGAAATCTTAATATTAAAATTACATACCTGCTATTTATAACGGATCAGTGATAGGAAACGTTATTAAATTGAAAAACAAATACATAATAATAATAAATCAACAGTCAAGGGAAAAATGATTCTGCAATATTTACAGGTAAGATTATAATATTATAAATAAGTTTCTGATATTTATTATATTTTTCTCTGTTTGTTATTGATCCAGTGACAAAATGTTGCTTTTTTGCAGTAATCTGAGGAGTTAACATAAACTAGTATGCATTTAAAAAATATTTTCTTATAGCAATACGCTTTATTACATCACATTTTTCAGTAATATTTTTACTACAGTTTTTAAGGCATTTGCATACATTAAATCTAAGTGTCTTTCGTCCAATGATTTTTTTCTTCAACAGCTTATTTTATTTATTTTATTTTTTTCGTCAGTGTCTCTATACGATATTTCTTTACATTTTAAATATATTTTTTAGGCACTTAAGTGAAAAAAAATTTTTTTTTTTAACTGTTCAAGTGAAAATATTTTATATACTGTAACAGTCTCTAAAATCTGGAAACCTCAAATACAGATAGCATAAATGATCATCAAATGTTTTATATTTATATAGTTCAGTTATCCTATCTTATCGACAGATGGCAGCACCAAAAATGTACTTAACTTTTTAGTATAATCTAGATTATATTCTGCATTTTGCCGACAGATGGCCGTACCAATCATTTCTTCTAATTCATTTCCAAGTTTATTTATCTTGATATAGTAAAATAAGAAAACAAAGAAATATCAACAGAAAAATTCATAAACAGTTTATATAAAATATTAGGCCTGGAACAAAGGAATTTTATTACAGAGATTGAGCTAATATCATTGTAATTGGGGAAAAAGTAATGACCAGTAGGCCTAAATTAAAGCAACTAAATACTAACATATAAATAAAATCGTAATCGTGAAAATGCTCTGTGTATATTTAATTTTAATAAGATTAAATGCTTGGCTTTGCTGTTAAATAACTTAATGTGCCATTTATGATTTTTTTTTATAAATATGTGATTTTTTTTCTTTTTTAATGATGATTTTCAATAATTTTTACTTACATTTTAAAGTTGTTTTTTGAAGATCACTAAAATTCGGAAATAACTAAAAGCCGCGTCTACGAACGATTTCGGAATTTAGAGATTTATACTGTATAAATATCAGCAGCTTGGGTGCGGCGCTTACGATGGTGCGGCGCTTACGTCGATGTACTTTTTTTTTTTAACAGATTGTCATTGGTGCGGCGCTTACGGTGGGTGCGGCGGGTATTCCCGAAAATACGGTAGTTTCATATTTGTCTTAACCGAACAGTTTGACATTTGATAATATAGCCAAATAACGAATATTCGGTAAGAAGTACCTAGACTAAATAAAAAGTTTGTGGTTTAAACCAAATGTTTTTTAAAATATAGTATGGTTTAAAAAAAAAACATTTGGTTTAAACACTAAAAAACAGTGTGGCATGCTGTTTTTTATGTAGTTTTTTTCTTTATTTGTGATGTTTAATTTACTTTACACATTATTGAAAAATGCAAAATCTATGTTATGCAGAAGCTACAAGTAAAGCTTTAGATAAATGATGAATTAATAAATTTGTAAAGTGAGAGAGAATTTTAATCAATCCAACTTTTCTTATAAGCCATAAAGCTACATAGCAGGATAAATATTTTTTTGAAAATTAGCTAGGGAAGAAAAAACAAGTACTTAGTTTTCTTTCATCTTTTTGTAAGGTTTTTAGTTTTAAAAAAAAATCGCCCAAATGACAGATTTGAGCAAAAATTAATTTTTATTTCTTAAATTACTTGATTAATTATGAATAGAAAGTGGTAGCACAAAAAGACAATCACCTCATCAAGTTCATGGCTGAAATTCCAGAATTAGTTAAAACTTGATTTGAATGGAAAGTTCAGTATCAGTCTCTGATGACTAATGTGGCACTTAATGTGTTAAATACTCTATTGCAACGCTACCCAATCTTTTCTCAGGTCAAGTTCTCAGTATAAACATAAACAAACATGCTCTAACTGGAAGATATCAGCCGAGCTTCTGATTCAATGGAGGGCATTTGGATTTCTTCGTCATTATTAACAAATTTGAATCATTTTACATTATTTTTTTAATATATTTTTATGAATATTTCAAAATTAAAAGAAAGTGTGACAAGTATATGATTTTCAATGAAATTTTGTTTAAATAAAGGTATGTTTAAGTTGTTTCCCACTGCATGAGTGCCTTAAATGGCAGTTTATTGCTTTTTTTGACGATCATGAAAATGCTACATTAGCAATGTTTTTGCTTTGAAACTACGAAGGATAATGTAACATAAACGTTACTTATCTTATATATACTATAAATGTGAAAATGTGTCCAAAAATTGGAATGAATTTGGCATCAAAACAATTAGATTAAAGTCTTTGAATCTTTGCATACAGATTCAGAGCCCGGAAATGAACATAGGCTAATCTTTGATTTATTCAAATATTTTCCTTAATAATTCAAAATTTCATTATTTTTCATACAGAATCAATAGGCATTTTTTAATTAAAATTTAACCATTTTCCTTTCCTGTTGCCAATAAAATAGAAACCTAAAATGATAATTTCTCAGCGGCAATAAATTTTAAATTGAGCAATGTCCATGCAAAAAGATGAAAAAGAAATAAAATAAAATAAAATAAATATGACGTCATATTTGAAATAGAAATAAGAATATTTTCTGTTATATAATAAACATGTATATTTCATTAACAAGAATTTTTCTGTCTCAAATGGCGACACACTTAGAAGTAAAAAAAATGAAAAATAATATTTTCAATGAAATATTTCGTTTGGAAAAATGTAACGTCATAGTTGAAATAAAACGGGTACTTTATAATAGTCGTTAAAAATACAAGAGGCATGATTATCAGTAGCTAATCGATCTAAATAAATAATGACGTCATATTTAAAATGAATGAGAAATATTTTTTACTTATACTAATAAGTTATAAGTTACATACAAATGAAAATTTTTATTCAAAACTCATAATTATCAATGGAAGAAATTTTTTGTCTCAAAGACTGAAAATAAAACTACTGATTAATGTATTTTTGACTCTATTTTTAACACTTACCAACAAAGTAAGTCTAACTTTCGTAAATTTCATGGCAATCCGAGTAGCCATGAAATTTTTGGATTTTATTAACATTTACCTTAGCACGAATACCTAGTGAAAATAAAGTTTCTACCATGATTAGTTTATTTATAGGAATAGTCAAAATTTTTCTTTACATTACGGCATTATCGGAAAAAATCATTTCAATTGAATTTTAAAAATGTTACACCCTGTGAAACATATTCATATTTACATGCATCAACAAAATGCACTAAAATATGCATTTTGTAAAGTATGTAGTGAAAAGGACACTTATTATTCATTTAAACGGTCACACAGAAGAATGCCTTTATTTATAGGAATAGTCAAAATTTTTCTTTACATTACGGCATTATCGGAAAAAATCGTTTCAATTGAATTTTAAAAATGTTACACCCTGTGAAACATATTCATATTTACATGCATCAACAAAATGCACTAAAATATGCATTTTGTAAAGTATGTAGTGAAAAGGACACTTATTATTCATTTAAACGGTCACACAGAAGAATGCCATTGCATAAGAATAAAGACACGAACAGTTTGCGACACATTTTAATTATGGTAAACGATTTCATGTATAATCAAATTGATATACATTTCTGAGGCTTAATATGAGTTATTTCATGCATAATACGAAGTGTATAGCATTTAGAGGGACACACAAAAGATTTTAAATAGTATATATTCAATCCGAAGTATTGTATATGATGAATGATGACTGTTGTATGGATGAAATGTATTTTGAATTATGATATGTGCTTTTAAGTTTCACTAAATGAATGCATATTAAATGGTGTGTATAAATGCTGATATTTACATAATTTAGATATACAGGGTTACACAAAAGATCTTGGAAAGTTTATTGAATATGAGCATAATTTATTTAAAAGTGGTTTTTAAATAAAATATGCATTTTTATTTTGAACTGCATTCAGTAAACTAAGAAATGTTTGTAGTAAATTGCTAAAATGATATACAGGGTCACGCAAAGAACTGGATACATGATTGTCTTTGGATGATAATTTCTGAAAATGTAATTTAAGTAGCAATAAGGAATATTTTTGTTTGAATTGAAGTTTAGAAAACTACTTTTGTATATTAAAGGTACTAGGTAAACTACAGGGCTGAACAAAAGTATTCAAGAATGTTTCTATCTATTAATATAAATAGCTGAAAGAAAAATTTAAACCAACAAAGAAATCAGCAAAAAAGGATCATCAGAAGATTTTTACTGTAAATTGTAATAAAAAGTGAATTACACATGCTTTTAACCAACGAATTCTTTTGTTTGATAAAATAATTAAATTCTTCTTTAAATATTTGTGAACGAATTTACGCATATCAGCTAGTCTATACATAAGTGTAAATCTAATCTATCAGTTATTGTATTTTTTATTCATAACATATTAAATCTGTTTTCCATTTCATTTTTACACTTAAAAGTTACACAGATTTTGGAAGTTGATGATTGTTATCAAATTATTAAGCATAAAATTGTTATGAAAAATAGTACAATGATTAATAAACTTAAACTGTAAACTTACATTTATTATATTAAGCTTAATGATTGATATTAAACTTTTGTATTATAATATTGGTACATTTATTAAATCATTTGAATACAAAATTTTTGTAAATTTTAAATTAGTAAGTCAAAATATATTTTAAAGATTTCAATAGCAAAATATGTGGTAATAAGTATTTTATTTCCAATATTTTAGCAATAAATTATAAAACATCTAGACTAATGAAAAATGGAAAAATAAATTCATTCATCTACATGAAACTATTCCTTTGTTCTTGTTTGTTTGTTTGTTTGTTTATTGAACAACATACATCTGACTTGTGTGCTCGACATGAAGCCTGCTTATAAGCCATCGTCAATATACAGGGACGAGATAGCACACAAGGAAATATTACAACACACGAGAAGTACAACCAGGAGCTCCACACAAAGTGTGTGTGCAATGGAGCCAGTGGGATTCGAACCCACAACCTCACAATTAGCGGCGTGATGTCTTAACCACTCAGCCACGGAGGCCCTCCTTTGTTCTTCAATGATATCAAATTAAAGGTAAACTTAAAGATTCTAAGAATAAGGTTATACACCATTGTACATGCTCCAGTTAATCAGTTACATGTGTCCCTGAATTTGAAAATGGTAAATGTTTACTATGTTGAAACAAAATGTAGTTACAAGTTTCTTACTGCATCTTTATATACATCTTTAAGGGGGCTCAGGGGTTGAAAACTTTTCAAAAAATCGATTTTTTTATGATCTAGTTTGATTATTCAATTAATTCTTAACTCAATGCAAAAAAACGTATAAAAATATTAGCATTTTTAATGGAGTTATATGCATTTATGTATCAATACTTACATAGCCGCATCCATATAATTTCAACTTTAAGTCGTGTTTTCTCAAAACTTGATTTTTGACGACTAACACCAAGATTTAAAAAAAACTATTTGATGGAATGGCTTAATTTTTTTTTTTTTTTTTTTTTTTTTTTTTTTTTTTTGCATGCATATAACATCATAATCTAGATTATGAATTAAGGATATAACCATCACTTAATAAAAACAGTATTAAAAAATCTCTCGAAGTTGAAAATTTAAAAAAACTCTAAAAAATACAACATTTTTTCCATTAAAAATACTCAAAATATTAAACTATCTAAAATATATTAATTCATAATCTAGATAATGATGTTATATGCATGCAAAAAAAAATTAAGCCATTCCATCAAATAGTTTTTTTTTAAATCTTGGTGTTAGTCGTCAAAAACAAAGTTTTGAGAAAACGCGATTTAAAGTTGAAATTATATCGATGCGGCTATGAAAGTGTTGATACATAAATGCTTATAACTCCGTTAAAAATGCAAATATTTTTATGCGGTTTTTTGCATTGAGTTAAGAATTAAATGATTAATCAAATTAGATCATAAAAAAAAATCTATTTTTTGAAAAGTTTTCAATCCCTGAGCCCCCTGAAGTCCTTTTATTCCATAAAACTATGTTTTAAATTTTTAATTGGACATAATGATGTTTTAAGATATGTTTATAATTCAAAGTTTTGTGAAATTATTTAGAAAAAGCAGAGTTTTTCACATAAATAAAATTAACTAGATCCTAAAGTTTGTAAGGCTATTTTCACAGTCTATTAACTATTGGTTCTGACAGATGTATATGCCACCACAATTTTTCAGGAGCAAGGTTAAGTGAAATTTTAAAATGGAGGGCCAAAATCACAGTCCAATGAAATCCAAACACTCATTGGTCATTGAGTCGCGTCCTTTTCAGAGAACAATCTCTTAACGGTAGGCGAAATGTCCCTTACTCCCTTTTTTCGAAAAAAAAATCGTAGCGTCAACTTTGATGTAAATCTTATCTGTTTGCATTTATAATCTATTTTTCACTCTCATTTTATATGTCATCAAAATATCTTAATTGAGTTAATTTCGATGGTCTATCGTAAATAAATACAGATGGTAACAATTGCTTCAAAATTACTTTACCCCTTACTCTTTTTCAAATGGAGAAACACTTTCGTGATTTTCACCTATACCACCCGACCAATGAGGTCGCTGGATCATACCTGACTGTGATTTTGGCCCTCCATTTTAGAATTTCGCCAAGGGTAAGACTTCTTGTTGATCCAGTTTTTTACTCACAGGCTATCAAAGCCTGGCTATCAATGTAATTCGTATTTTATTATTTACTTCACCAATTTACTTGATCGTCATTTCTTTACACTGAGGAAAAAGTTGCTTTTTTTTTGGGGGGGGGGGGGGGCATGATATTGTTTTAAAATTATTTTTTAACAGATCTCGAAAATACGGTATCGCCGTGATCCCGCTGATTCTAAAATGTTGAGGTTCAACTGTATCATATTTTCGTTAAGAGGCTACTTCAGTCAAGCGACCCGCTCGTTAATGCTAATCCTATGGGAAACATTTATAAAGATATTTCGTTTGAATTTAAATATTTTTAAATGATTTTTGCATTGATTAACTCTGATAGATTTGTAGAAAGAACATTTTTCGCTTTTTGCTTACAGGTATTTTTCAATGAGGGCACTTTCATTTTGGGAGTCGGTTTCGAAAGTGAAAACAATCTTCAAAATCGAAAAAGTATAAAACGATCTGCATATAGATGGACTTGAACTATCCAATGCCCAAAAATCATTTAAAAATATTGAAATGCAAACACGATATCTTTATAAATTTCATCCATAGGATTAGCATTAAGGAGGTCTTTGTGTGTGACTGAAATAATATCTTAACTTAAAAAAAAAAAAAAAAAAAAAAAAAAAATCCTACACTAAAATTAATTTGAAAAAGTCTTTGATCGAAAATCTGACGGATTTTTGCTGGAAAGAACTAGAACTTTGTGGTGTTAATAGTGTTATTTATGACGGCCGATTATCTGCAGGAGGGATATAGGCCCTAGGATAAGTGCCCTCCGTGGGGGGTCTTTCTAAGGGAACCTAAACCGCATTTACACAAGGATGACCAAGATTCGAAGAAAAGTTTAGAACTTTGTGGAAAGAACTAGAAGTCTGTGGAAAGAGCACTTAGAATTGAACGCTACTAGGAAAAGATGCTAGGGAGGAAGCTAGCATCCTGCTGCGCTCCTCTCATTGGCGCAAGTAATTGCGCCTATTTCCGATTGGATTTTAATTGCGTACTACAAACACGTTTTTTTTTTCTTTTTAGCTGAGAATTATTTTACGGTACTGTTCTGCTCTTTTTGTCTGACGCTCTTATTTAAGCAATTTATTTTTTTTTTCAAGTGAAAATGGCTCCCAAAAAGTTAAAAAGTTACACCGCCGCTTTCAAGCTTGCTGTGGTTGATAAGGCAGAGCTAATAGGTAATCGTGCTGCAGGACGAGAATATGGAGTTGATGAGCGTTGCGTAAGGAGATGGAGTGCTGAAAAATCTATTTTGAAGGAAATGCCAAAATCTAAGAGGGCACGAAGAAGTGGCGTTGTTGTTTGGCCAAATCTGGAGAGAAATTTAGCCAAGTGGGTAAAGGAGCAAAGGGAAAAAGGAATGCCCGTTTCAACTGTTCAGATACGGTTTCAAGCGAGGATTATGGCATCGAACATGGGATTTACAAATTTTAAAGGTAGTCCCAACTGGTGCTTTAGGTTCATGTCGAGAAATAATTTGTCTGTAAGAACCAGGACAACTGTGGGACAAGAACTGCCTGCAGATTGGGAAAAGACAAAAGCATCTTTTTTAAAGTATGTCGCTGAAAAAATCAAGGAAAACAACTTTTCAACAGCACAGATTATTAATATGGATGAAGTTCCATTAACTTTTGATTGCCCCCCCAGTAGAACTGTTAACACCATTGGGGAAAAAACAATCGGCATCGTAACAACTGGTAATGAGCGAACCTCATTTACCTGTGTTTTAGCTTGCGCTGCGAATGGAGACAAATTAAAACCACTAATTATTTTCAAGCGCAAAACTATGCCTAAGGCAAATTTTCCTTCCGACGTCGTAATACGGTGTAACGAAAAGGGATGGATGTCGGAGGAAATCATGTATGAGTGGCTGGCGGAAGTGTGGAGGAAAAGAAAAAATTCTTTTTTTCAGCCTAGTGGGCTTCTTATTATGGACTCAATGAGTGCCCACAAAGGTGATTCCGTAAAAACTGCTTTGAAAAAAGTCTCAGCCGAGCCAGCAATAATCCCTGGCGGATTAACTAAAGTTTTACAGCCTCTTGACTTGGCTGTGAATAAATCTTTCAAGTCCAAAGTAAGAAAACTGTGGGAAAAATGGATGATGGAAGGGCTACATTCATTTACAAATTCTGGAAAAATGCGCAAAGCCACTTACGAAGAAGTAGCGTCGTGGGTTTCATCGGCATGGAAAGACATTAGTGCTAAAACTATTATGTCGGGCTTCAAAGCAGCCAATATCATGGAAAATACAGTTAGTGATGATTCATCTGAATCTGATGATAGTGAAGATGAAAATTGTGACGTATTAACTGATAAACAATTTTTAGAACTATTTAATTCCGACAGTGAAAATTCCGATTTTGATGGATTTGAAGATTTTTAAACATGTTGATAAAATCTTGTATATATTTTTTTCTATATTTTCACTTCATTCCAATAATAATTTTTCATATTTTAAAGATATTTTGAAGTAGTGTTCTCTTATTATATGTAATCCAATATTTTTTTAGAAAATTTTATAAATATTACAAAAAATTGAAATCTTAATATTAAAATTACATACCTGCTATTTATAACGGATCAGTGATAGGAAACGTTATTAAATTGAAAAACAAATACATAATAATAATAAATCAACAGTCAAGGGAAAAATGATTCTGCAATATTTACAGGTAAGATTATAATATTATAAATAAGTTTCTGATATTTATTATATTTTTCTCTGTTTGTTATTGATCCAGTGACAAAATGTTGCTTTTTTGCAGTAATCTGAGGAGTTAACATAAACTAGTATGCATTTAAAAAATATTTTCTTATAGCAATACGCTTTATTACATCACATTTTTCAGTAATATTTTTACTACAGTTTTTAAGGCATTTGCATACATTAAATCTAAGTGTCTTTCGTCCAATGATTTTTTTCTTCAACAGCTTATTTTATTTATTTTATTTTTTTCGTCAGTGTCTCTATACGATATTTCTTTACATTTTAAATATATTTTTTAGGCACTTAAGTGAAAAAAAATTTTTTTTTTTAACTGTTCAAGTGAAAATATTTTATATACTGTAACAGTCTCTAAAATCTGGAAACCTCAAATACAGATAGCATAAATGATCATCAAATGTTTTATATTTATATAGTTCAGTTATCCTATCTTATCGACAGATGGCAGCACCAAAAATGTACTTAACTTTTTAGTATAATCTAGATTATATTCTGCATTTTGCCGACAGATGGCCGTACCAATCATTTCTTCTAATTCATTTCCAAGTTTATTTATCTTGATATAGTAAAATAAGAAAACAAAGAAATATCAACAGAAAAATTCATAAACAGTTTATATAAAATATTAGGCCTGGAACAAAGGAATTTTATTACAGAGATTGAGCTAATATCATTGTAATTGGGGAAAAAGTAATGACCAGTAGGCCTAAATTAAAGCAACTAAATACTAACATATAAATAAAATCGTAATCGTGAAAATGCTCTGTGTATATTTAATTTTAATAAGATTAAATGCTTGGCTTTGCTGTTAAATAACTTAATGTGCCATTTATGATTTTTTTTTATAAATATGTGATTTTTTTTCTTTTTTAATGATGATTTTCAATAATTTTTACTTACATTTTAAAGTTGTTTTTTGAAGATCACTAAAATTCGGAAATAACTAAAAGCCGCGTCTACGAACGATTTCGGAATTTAGAGATTTATACTGTATAAATATCAGCAGCTTGGGTGCGGCGCTTACGATGGTGCGGCGCTTACGTCGATGTACTTTTTTTTTTTAACAGATTGTCATTGGTGCGGCGCTTACGGTGGGTGCGGCGGGTATTCCCGAAAATACGGTAGTTTCATATTTGTCTTAACCGAACAGTTTGACATTTGATAATATAGCCAAATAACGAATATTCGGTAAGAAGTACCTAGACTAAATAAAAAGTTTGTGGTTTAAACCAAATGTTTTTTAAAATATAGTATGGTTTAAAAAAAAAACATTTGGTTTAAACACTAAAAAACAGTGTGGCATGCTGTTTTTTATGTAGTTTTTTTCTTTATTTGTGATGTTTAATTTACTTTACACATTATTGAAAAATGCAAAATCTATGTTATGCAGAAGCTACAAGTAAAGCTTTAGATAAATGATGAATTAATAAATTTGTAAAGTGAGAGAGAATTTTAATCAATCCAACTTTTCTTATAAGCCATAAAGCTACATAGCAGGATAAATATTTTTTTGAAAATTAGCTAGGGAAGAAAAAACAAGTACTTAGTTTTCTTTCATCTTTTTGTAAGGTTTTTAGTTTTAAAAAAAAATCGCCCAAATGACAGATTTGAGCAAAAATTAATTTTTATTTCTTAAATTACTTGATTAATTATGAATAGAAAGTGGTAGCACAAAAAGACAATCACCTCATCAAGTTCATGGCTGAAATTCCAGAATTAGTTAAAACTTGATTTGAATGGAAAGTTCAGTATCAGTCTCTGATGACTAATGTGGCACTTAATGTGTTAAATACTCTATTGCAACGCTACCCAATCTTTTCTCAGGTCAAGTTCTCAGTATAAACATAAACAAACATGCTCTAACTGGAAGATATCAGCCGAGCTTCTGATTCAATGGAGGGCATTTGGATTTCTTCGTCATTATTAACAAATTTGAATCATTTTACATTATTTTTTTAATATATTTTTATGAATATTTCAAAATTAAAAGAAAGTGTGACAAGTATATGATTTTCAATGAAATTTTGTTTAAATAAAGGTATGTTTAAGTTGTTTCCCACTGCATGAGTGCCTTAAATGGCAGTTTATTGCTTTTTTTGACGATCATGAAAATGCTACATTAGCAATGTTTTTGCTTTGAAACTACGAAGGATAATGTAACATAAACGTTACTTATCTTATATATACTATAAATGTGAAAATGTGTCCAAAAATTGGAATGAATTTGGCATCAAAACAATTAGATTAAAGTCTTTGAATCTTTGCATACAGATTCAGAGCCCGGAAATGAACATAGGCTAATCTTTGATTTATTCAAATATTTTCCTTAATAATTCAAAATTTCATTATTTTTCATACAGAATCAATAGGCATTTTTTAATTAAAATTTAACCATTTTCCTTTCCTGTTGCCAATAAAATAGAAACCTAAAATGATAATTTCTCAGCGGCAATAAATTTTAAATTGAGCAATGTCCATGCAAAAAGATGAAAAAGAAATAAAATAAAATAAAATAAATATGACGTCATATTTGAAATAGAAATAAGAATATTTTCTGTTATATAATAAACATGTATATTTCATTAACAAGAATTTTTCTGTCTCAAATGGCGACACACTTAGAAGTAAAAAAAATGAAAAATAATATTTTCAATGAAATATTTCGTTTGGAAAAATGTAACGTCATAGTTGAAATAAAACGGGTACTTTATAATAGTCGTTAAAAATACAAGAGGCATGATTATCAGTAGCTAATCGATCTAAATAAATAATGACGTCATATTTAAAATGAATGAGAAATATTTTTTACTTATACTAATAAGTTATAAGTTACATACAAATGAAAATTTTTATTCAAAACTCATAATTATCAATGGAAGAAATTTTTTGTCTCAAAGACTGAAAATAAAACTACTGATTAATGTATTTTTGACTCTATTTTTAACACTTACCAACAAAGTAAGTCTAACTTTCGTAAATTTCATGGCAATCCGAGTAGCCATGAAATTTTTGGATTTTATTAACATTTACCTTAGCACGAATACCTAGTGAAAATAAAGTTTCTACCATGATTAGTTTATTTATAGGAATAGTCAAAATTTTTCTTTACATTACGGCATTATCGGAAAAAATCATTTCAATTGAATTTTAAAAATGTTACACCCTGTGAAACATATTCATATTTACATGCATCAACAAAATGCACTAAAATATGCATTTTGTAAAGTATGTAGTGAAAAGGACACTTATTATTCATTTAAACGGTCACACAGAAGAATGCCTTTATTTATAGGAATAGTCAAAATTTTTCTTTACATTACGGCATTATCGGAAAAAATCGTTTCAATTGAATTTTAAAAATGTTACACCCTGTGAAACATATTCATATTTACATGCATCAACAAAATGCACTAAAATATGCATTTTGTAAAGTATGTAGTGAAAAGGACACTTATTATTCATTTAAACGGTCACACAGAAGAATGCCATTGCATAAGAATAAAGACACGAACAGTTTGCGACACATTTTAATTATGGTAAACGATTTCATGTATAATCAAATTGATATACATTTCTGAGGCTTAATATGAGTTATTTCATGCATAATACGAAGTGTATAGCATTTAGAGGGACACACAAAAGATTTTAAATAGTATATATTCAATCCGAAGTATTGTATATGATGAATGATGACTGTTGTATGGATGAAATGTATTTTGAATTATGATATGTGCTTTTAAGTTTCACTAAATGAATGCATATTAAATGGTGTGTATAAATGCTGATATTTACATAATTTAGATATACAGGGTTACACAAAAGATCTTGGAAAGTTTATTGAATATGAGCATAATTTATTTAAAAGTGGTTTTTAAATAAAATATGCATTTTTATTTTGAACTGCATTCAGTAAACTAAGAAATGTTTGTAGTAAATTGCTAAAATGATATACAGGGTCACGCAAAGAACTGGATACATGATTGTCTTTGGATGATAATTTCTGAAAATGTAATTTAAGTAGCAATAAGGAATATTTTTGTTTGAATTGAAGTTTAGAAAACTACTTTTGTATATTAAAGGTACTAGGTAAACTACAGGGCTGAACAAAAGTATTCAAGAATGTTTCTATCTATTAATATAAATAGCTGAAAGAAAAATTTAAACCAACAAAGAAATCAGCAAAAAAGGATCATCAGAAGATTTTTACTGTAAATTGTAATAAAAAGTGAATTACACATGCTTTTAACCAACGAATTCTTTTGTTTGATAAAATAATTAAATTCTTCTTTAAATATTTGTGAACGAATTTACGCATATCAGCTAGTCTATACATAAGTGTAAATCTAATCTATCAGTTATTGTATTTTTTATTCATAACATATTAAATCTGTTTTCCATTTCATTTTTACACTTAAAAGTTACACAGATTTTGGAAGTTGATGATTGTTATCAAATTATTAAGCATAAAATTGTTATGAAAAATAGTACAATGATTAATAAACTTAAACTGTAAACTTACATTTATTATATTAAGCTTAATGATTGATATTAAACTTTTGTATTATAATATTGGTACATTTATTAAATCATTTGAATACAAAATTTTTGTAAATTTTAAATTAGTAAGTCAAAATATATTTTAAAGATTTCAATAGCAAAATATGTGGTAATAAGTATTTTATTTCCAATATTTTAGCAATAAATTATAAAACATCTAGACTAATGAAAAATGGAAAAATAAATTCATTCATCTACATGAAACTATTCCTTTGTTCTTCAATGATATCAAATTAAAGGTAAACTTAAAGATTCTAAGAATAAGGTTATACACCATTGTACATGCTCCAGTTAATCAGTTACATGTGTCCCTGAATTTGAAAATGGTAAATGTTTACTATGTTGAAACAAAATGTAGTTACAAGTTTCTTACTGCATCTTTATATACATCTTTAAGGGGGCTCAGGGGTTGAAAACTTTTCAAAAAATCGATTTTTTTATGATCTAGTTTGATTATTCAATTAATTCTTAACTCAATGCAAAAAAACGTATAAAAATATTAGCATTTTTAATGGAGTTATATGCATTTATGTATCAATACTTACATAGCCGCATCCATATAATTTCAACTTTAAGTCGTGTTTTCTCAAAACTTGATTTTTGACGACTAACACCAAGATTTAAAAAAAACTATTTGATGGAATGGCTTAATTTTTTTTTTTTTTTTTTTTTTTTGCATGCATATAACATCATAATCTAGATTATGAATTAAGGATATAACCATCACTTAATAAAAACAGTATTAAAAAATCTCTCGAAGTTGAAAATTTAAAAAAACTCTAAAAAATACAACATTTTTTCCATTAAAAATACTCAAAATATTAAACTATCTAAAATATATTAATTCATAATCTAGATAATGATGTTATATGCATGCAAAAAAAAATTAAGCCATTCCATCAAATAGTTTTTTTTTAAATCTTGGTGTTAGTCGTCAAAAACAAAGTTTTGAGAAAACGCGATTTAAAGATGAAATTATATCGATGCGGCTATGAAAGTGTTGATACATAAATGCTTATAACTCCGTTAAAAATGCAAATATTTTTATGCGGTTTTTTGCATTGAGTTAAGAATTAAATGATTAATCAAATTAGATCATAAAAAAAAATCTATTTTTTGAAAAGTTTTCAATCCCTGAGCCCCCTGAAGTCCTTTTATTCCATAAAACTATGTTTTAAATTTTTAATTGGACATAATGATGTTTTAAGATATGTTTATAATTCAAAGTTTTGTGAAATTATTTAGAAAAAGCAGAGTTTTTCACATAAATAAAATTAACTAGATCCTAAAGTTTGTAAGGCTATTTTCACAGTCTATTAACTATTGGTTCTGACAGATGTATATGCCACCACAATTTTTCAGGAGCAAGGTTAAGTGAAATTTTAAAATGGAGGGCCAAAATCACAGTCCAATGAAATCCAAACACTCATTGGTCATTGAGTCGCGTCCTTTTCAGAGAACAATCTCTTAACGGTAGGCGAAATGTCCCTTACTCCCTTTTTTCGAAAAAAAAATCGTAGCGTCAACTTTGATGTAAATCTTATCTGTTTGCATTTATAATCTATTTTTCACTCTCATTTTATATGTCATCAAAATATCTTAATTGAGTTAATTTCGATGGTCTATCGTAAATAAATACAGATGGTAACAATTGCTTCAAAATTACTTTACCCCTTACTCTTTTTCAAATGGAGAAACACTTTCGTGATTTTCACCTATACCACCCGACCAATGAGGTCGCTGGATCATACCTGACTGTGATTTTGGCCCTCCATTTTAGAATTTCGCCAAGGGTAAGACTTCTTGTTGATCCAGTTTTTTACTCACAGGCTATCAAAGCCTAAGATCTTATGTGACCAAACATTCTGTATGTGCGTAATGTGATAACTCAAGATAAAAATATCAGATAAACTTGAAATTTTGGATATATGTATATTTTGATAAGGCACTTCCCCGATTAGTTTATGTTCACTCAATATGTATCAGAAACGGAACGGGGCTAATGCCCCTCCACTTAATTTATATAAATGGGTTTTTCATACAGAATTATCAGTTTTCGTTCAAAAGTTAGATATAAAATCATTCCAATGAGCCACCTCAATGATTAGTATTAGGTGTTCATTGGATTAGAACAAAGAGGGAGAATGGGAGGGTCTCATGCCCCTCCCCTTAATTGATATAAATGGGTTTTTCTTGCAGAATTATCAGTTTTTGTTCAAAATTTAGATATAGGATCATTCTGATGAGGTGCCTCTTTGATTAGTATTAAGTGTTCATTGGATATGTATAACGAGAAGCAGGAGGGAGTCTAATGCCTCTCTCCTTAAAAGATATAAATGGGTTTTTCATGCAGATTTATCAGATTTTGTTGAAAATTTAGATATAGCATCATTCTGATGAGGCACCTCCATAACTAGTATTGAGTGTTCCTTGGATAAGTATAAAGAATGGGGGGGAGGGGGGCTAATGCCACTCCGCTTGATTTATATAAAATTTTTTTTTTTTACAGAATTTATCAGATTTCATTGAAATTTTGTACATAGCATCATTCTGATGAGAACAACTCTATGATTTGTTTTGAGAGTTCATTGGCAAGTCTAACAAGGAAAAAATGGGAGGTAACTGTCCTTAATTTAGGTTAATGCGTTTTTCACACAGAATTTATTGATTGGCTTCAAATTTTGGATGTAGGTTCATTCTGATAAGGCACTTCCTCGATTGGTTTTGGGAATTCATTGGATAAGTATAAATGGGAAATCAGTGGGATTACTCCTCTAAATTTAGATAGTTTTTTTTTTTGCAGAAAAGTTTCCAAGCATTATTAATACATTCAATTGATGCTGGTTTTATTTGAGTTTCGTGTTTGCCTCATGTTGGTGGCTCGTTGAAAATATTCCATCATGTGCTGCATTTGTAGCCTAACTTATAGTGAGAACACAGGGTAAGGAATTTCTTGCATTTTTTTTTAAAATCTCCTTACTCTGAGTGAGAAATTCTAGGCTGAGTATCGTTCTATGTAGTTTAGTCAGTAGAACATCAGTTGCTATGCTGACCTGGTTCAAGAAACTGCATGGGGACTTTTTCAATTGGTTGGCATTTGTGCCACTTAAAATAAAATTTGATTTTTTTTTTCTTTTCATACATATTACATGAAATTTAGATAAAATAGTCTTACAGTGAGAAAATCCAAGTGTCAAACTAACAAAAAGGTTAAAGAACTTTAATCTACAATCAAAATAGAAAATGTAAATACAATACCAACGCTGTTAGAATTCAACATTAGTTCTATGCAAATTATTAAAATGTAAATAAGAAACTTAAAAAAAAAATGCTCACATAGGTTTAACAATTATGTTTTAGTTTCTTCATGTGATGACTACTGTAGTCTCACACTCTAATGTTAAACATACAGAAGCATTTTTTTTTTTTTTTTCAGAATTCTTGTTTAAATTATTTATATATATATACATACATGATACTTGAGGTTGATGTCTAACTTGTGCATTTTGGATTTTTTAAACTTTGGTTGTATTGCTTTAATATGAGCATACTTTAAATTTCAGAATCATTTCGAAACTATTTTCCAAAAATGAAAGCATCTGGATATAAAAGAGAAAAATGTTTCCAAACTCAAAAAAGTATAAATATAGAACATTAAATATCGATCACAAGCACCTCATGAATATATATATATTTGTGAAGAACGCTCTCATATTTTTACCACAAAGTGACTAATGTAGTAACTTAATTCATAGCTCTGTAATTTTAAATGCTTCAGTTGTAATAAAACTGTTGCCATAAAATCTTTAAAAAGGAAATTTGTCTAATATAACTCAGTCTTGAATGAAAAAATTCTATATTTTTGTCAGAGAAAATATCAACAATTATACCTGTTACTGCTAAGATGGAAACCTGTATAAAGCTGAATATTTTAAATTTCTTTTTTTTATTCCATTTTCAAGATTTTATGAATCAATATTTAGAAAAGTATTTTAAATTTCAAAATAGTTCACTATTAGAAACTTAGTAAATTGTTCTTTGTAAAGGAGAAGAGGGAGAGGCAGAACTATGTTCACCTTAGGTGCAAATTATTATCACTGTTTAAAAATCTTTATATCAACTGACATTTTAAAGAAATAGTTATTTAAAAAGTAACAAATTATTTTGATATTTTCACTCAACTTCAATTCACAGACATCAAAAATTGCACAAAACAGCATCTATCTTCAACTCTATATGTTTTTGTGAATTCTTTCATTTAAAAGTATAAATTTAGACCAAATGGAATTAAAAATATAAAATCATTCTAATTTGAGGTTCATACATCACAGATCTGGGTTATGCTGCATGGGTCAGCTAGTTATTTTATATCTTAGCCATTTTGTTATTAAAAGTAAATAAATAATTAAAAACAATTCTTGCACTATGGTTTACATGATAAACAGGTAAATATTTGAAATGACATTTATAATAAAAATATATTCACATGAAAACAGCAAATTTTTAATAAATTTCTTTTATTTGAAAGTACAAATTACAGAAACAAAATTTCTTTAAGTTATAAATATTATTACAGAACAAATTTGTTATTGAATACTATAATGATTACTACATATTAAATAAAACAATCTGTATTACAATAGCATGATGATGACACTATGCTTTGCAGAAAATTTTATTGATCTGCAGAAACAGGTATTTAAATTTTAATCTGAAAGAAATATCTGTAAAAATAAACTATGTAAATTATGAACTATTAAGGCAGTATTTTGTAAAGAAGCAGGATAATGTTCAGTTGGTATGATCAAGAAGTACTAACATCAAGTCTGAAAAGAATGTTTCTTGATATACCTATTTAAAAAAAAAAAAAGAAAAAAAAAATCAGTCCATTAATAGAATTAAACTGTACATAAATTAAAAAATCAAAATATATTAAATTTATATATAAATATTTAGTGAGACAAAAAGAAAAATGTCCCATTCAAACTGAAAGAATATATTAGCAGATTTGAAGACATCAGAAGTACAACAACTTACATTCATGTTCTATTAAAAAGAAAATCTTTATTGCTTATGCATCAAAATTTCTGAAAGCTTTGTAATGTATTTAGAGTACTGTATTTACTATTTAGAAATAAGAAAAACTTATTGTGTGGGCAGAATATAGGCAAGCAGAATAGCTTTCAGGAAAGTCAAAACTGATATTACAGTCTAACTTGTCTATGTTGAAAATCTGCATATGTTGAATTTTTCCAAACCTGCTTATCTTGAATTTTTGGAATAAATACTACTTTTCAATTCAAGATCTGATCTTTTTTATTTTTAAAAAACAATCCCATTACAACCACAATAAATGTTTGTAACTCACTAGTTCTCATTTCCGGGCATTTTTAGGAGACATATACCCCTCTCAGCATGGTAGGTGTTGCTGAGGGATTGTGCAGGAACTAAATGTTAAACCAACGACAGTGTTCTCTTCAAAATTCTTATTTGCATTTCGGTACTTTAGGCTTTTTTTCGGCATTTGTTACTTGAGGCTGATGTAACCAAAATTCCCCCCCCCCCCTTCAGATTTTTTCCCTTTGAAAGCTTTTTTAATTTTGGAACAAGTTCTAAAACAAAATTTTTTTCTGAAAAACCATCTTAAAACAAAATAGTACAACAATATCCAATTCGACATTGATCTCAAATAACCTATGCAAAACAGATAAAAATAAATAAAAATATACAAATGCAAATGAGAAATTTGTAAAAAGAAAACTGTCATTGATTTAATGTTATTTTGAAACCATTTTTGTGTAAGAGTTAAAGTACTCTAAGTTTATTATACAGTGTTATGAAACAGAATTCCTTTAAGAAGGGAAATAAATTTAAATAATAACATTTACTTTACAAGTTTTCAAAAAAAGAAAAGGAAATTATTTCTGTTTATCATTAATTATTTAAATAGGTTCATAAATTTAGAGTATAATTTAAAAACACCTGTGTTACAAAGATAATATTGCAACAATAACATTATTTTTGTGTAAACAAATTATTACAAAAAAAAAAAAAAAAAAAAAAAAAAAAAAATGCTTTTAACTGTAGGATTAAGAGGCTACTTCATTCAAATGAAAAAAGACTTTATAATACTAATCCTGTGGAAGAAATCATAAATATTCCACACTATATCTTTTTTCATAACTCAATCCACCCTCTTAAAAGTGAACTTGTATCTCCAGTGATAATTATAGCATGTCATACAATTTAAATTAATATTTTGATATTAACCTTTCGCTGGGCACACAAATTTTCATCACATGAGCCGGCACCCATTGCAAATTGTACAACAGGTGAAAAAGAATAAATCATTGCTGTTTTATTTTAATTTTACAAATCATTTAACTTACAAATATCATAAGTTATCTCTGATCACAATTTATGAAACTATTCCACAAAACACTTATTTTAATATAAATATTAAAGCAGACGTTTAGATATATAAAAAGTTTCTTACTACTACAATCACAAAGAATAAAAACTAATAAGGAATTGCTAAACAATAATTAAAGGTGTTCTTAACTGCTTTGCTCAATAAGTGCAAAACGTTTTGACACAAACTCATTTTTTAACAGAAAGTTATAAAATTGGAATACCTAACTATGGAAGCGATTTTGAATGGAACTTAGTTTTCTATTTTATGATAATTAAACTATCTATCCAGTTTTAAGCTATTTTGATCACATGATCACCCGCTTTTCGACCGTTTTTTCTGCTTTCGTTGGGAAATGGGCTCAAAAATGTCAACTTTAAAGGCTTGTTATGAAAGGTCTATTGTGAATTTAAAAAAAAAAAAAAAAAAGTTGATTGCAACTAGACAGTTTCTGAATAACAACACCTGTTAGTATCATGCATTTCTGAATAAAAATAAATTAAAGCATGTCACAAAGTTGCCCTTTTTGATTTAAGAAAACCCTTAAATAATTTCGGATTTACAGAATTAGTCATATTTCATCTATATTAGTTGCTTCACGTATCAAGCATAAGATTTGCTTATTTGAAGGCTGTTTGCAGATAAACCTTGCACATTTCATGCACTGTTAACAGATTGAAATGACAGTTGCAACTAATTGCGCAATCTGAAATAGAAAAAAATTTCAGAAAGTGGAAAAAGAGAATCCAATAAATGAATATAAATGGTTATTAACATCCTCTACTGCTTGAATTTTGTTTTAAAGAAGAAAGTGAACGTTATACTTTTTACAACGGGTGCCCAACGGAAGATTAAGCTCATTTGAGATTAGGAAAGTTATATTGAATGTACAATTTTAGATACCCTTATTAAATTGTTTTTGTTTTTCAGTAAATAGCTTAATGTTATGCTGGTGTCTGAAAAATTTCATCCATTAGAAATATTTGCATGTAACTGTAAAAGTCTTTGCAATATTTTAAATGCCACATTAGAATTGATTGCTTAAAAAAGTTAACACACTTAACTGATGAATAACAATGCATATGATATACATTCAGGCACATTTAAACAAATCTAGTCATTTAGTTCATCAAACATTTAGTCAATAGTCATACCAAGAAATTTCAATTTTCCAAAAAACTAAATTATGTTTTAAAAGTTTTGATGCTTTAGAAATTATATACTGAAACTTTAAGCAAAAAATTGACAGAAAAATAAAAATAAACATCAAATGATAAAAGAATACTTGCAGTTTTAAGTTATACATTACTAAGTGGTTTAAAAATAGTAGTTTAATTAGTTTCAACAGAACTTTTATTTGAAAAGTTATCGTTAATAACAATGTACATGATTTCATGAGCATTTTACATAACAATTAGAATTATTTCATTACCACAAATATAATTATCTGTTCATAAAACAAAGAAAAATTAATTTCTTGTAAACACTAACTTTACGTGTTTGTGCCTATGTTTGAAACATTAAACAAGAAATTTTAAATATGTACATAATTCAATTTTATACGTCTTATAATTGAATGATAAATTTTTTTGTCTTTCTTTTTTCATATAATTATTCTTAAATTTATAAGAATAAAATAATAAATAAATAACATTGTCAGCAAAACCTTGCATTTTAAAAGTACAAATTTCACAGCTTTTATACTTTCAAATTTGTAAACAAACCAATGCCACCAAGACCAAGCATAAGAGCCAAAAGTAAGGGTTAACATAATGCATTTTGCTCTTATTAAAATATATATGCAGATTTATTTTGATATATATGTACTAATATATATAAGTATTTGCATTTTAATGACTTACCAAAAAAGAAATATAAATTGAAGAGCAAGTAATTCCTTGCCAATTTTCACAACAAATGGCGATTTCTCATTGAGGGTTCTTTATTCAGGACTCTGGAAATTTAAAAAGTTTGATTAGTAAAAGAAGGTATTATTCTCTACTTTATATTGTATTCAACAACAGCAGCTTCTGCTCTTTTTTTAAATGAATTAACAGCTCATATTCAATTTCCACTAAAGAACTAAATCTACTCATGTAAACAGAGTATGGCTGAAAGTACAAGTACAGCCCACTACTACTTGGCATGACTTTTACAGAGAATTTGATCTGTAAACAGATACTTTTCTATGGGAGGGATTTCTAGTTTCGGCACTGGGGATTTCTGTGGCTCTGGGGGGGGGGGGAGGCACATTATACATTTTTGAAAGGAAATGGCACCTTTTTCACTATTGAAAGCACAAAATCTAAAATCTTCCAGGAGAGGGGGAGAGGGTTACTCCATTGCTCTGACCATCCTCTGAATTCAATGCTGTACAACACAATTGTCTAATTTTAAATACAAATTTTTTTAATTAAAAAACATTTAATAAAGGAATTTTTAAAATGAAAATAAATTTTTATTGAATTTAATAGAAATAAACCTGCAGCTACTTTGAAAATCCAAAAATTGAATAAAAGCACAGTATTTTTATTTGTAGAGATTACGTATTTTCGGGTGTATGCGCCGCACACACCGTAAGCGCCGCACCTCCGAAAATGCATTAAAATAAAACAAATATTCACCAGAAGCGCCGCACCGCCGTATGCGCCGCACTTACGAAAATACAGTTTTAAATTTAGTATATTTTGCATATTTTTTATGATAAAATGAAATTAAATTCGTGCAGCCTTTTTTGGCTATTTTTTAATACGTTTTTATAGTTTGTAACAAAATTGGCAGGGTTTTATAACGATATTTGACGAATTTGCAGAGTTTTTTCGCGATACTTGAAAAAAATTGCGTTTTTTATGGGGATGAGCAAGGACTGAATCATGAATATTTGAAGGAATAATGAATCATGAATTTTGATATTTGAAGCAATACTTAAAAAATTTTACGTTCTTTTAAAAAAAACTTAAATTCTGTCGAAAAAGTGAAGAAAAAACGAGAAAAAAAGCATAAAAAGAATGAAATCTATTAAAAAAATCTCGAAAAAACACACATTTCATCAAAGATTCATGAACCATTCATTTGATCATGATTCAGGTCGTTCTCATTCGCCTGTGAGAAAGGTATGACACATGATTAAATGAATGAATCGTGAATCTTTGATGATATGTTCGTTATTTGGAGATTTTTTAATAGATTTCATGCTTTTTTTTCAAATTTCTTCTTTTTTCTGCGTTTTTTCGCCTGAATTCACGTTTTTTCTCGTTTTTTTACTATTTATTTATAAATACGACATATTTGCGTTTTTTCTAAAAAAAATTTGACAATTCTTTTTGGCGTTCTTTTACCGTTCCTTTGAGAAATTCACGATTTTTCTGCGATCTTTTGATGTAATTTGTGTTTTTTACAGATTTTTTGAAATATTTTTTTTACTGCAATCTTTCGTCGAAATGTGGGTTTTTTAGTGATACTTCGGCGAAATTCATGATTTTTTAGCGATCCTTTCAATAAATTTGCGGTTATTTTTCGTGATTCTTTGGCGAAATTAGCCTTTTTTTTCAGCGATTTTTTTTTATAGTGGGAACTAGCGTTTGATTGGGAAAGGCGGATTATCGGGATCTTATGATAATAAAATTGTATTTTTTCAAGTGATCCTTTCATGAAATACACATTTTTTTCTTTTTACATATTCGCGCTTTTACCCCGAACCTTTGATAAAATTCTTGCTTTTTCTGCGAATGATTGACAGAAATTAGGCTATCATTTGTCGAAATTCGCGATATTTTTTTATGCTTCGCATTTTCTTCCTGATGATTGACTTTTCACAATTTTCAGAAAAATTCCGATCAGAATCACCTCTGTAATGAATATCGTTGCAAGGGAAAAAAATATATCGTATCCGCCGCCCCGGCAGAAGCGCCGCAGTAAGCATAATTTTAACTTTTAAACTCGTATGCGCCGCGGCGCATACGCCCGAAAATACGGTAATGTTCTACAAATGATTAAAGATTAAGATTAAAATTAAAGATTGATACCACTGCTCATCAAATTGAGTATCAAGTATTTTTTGTTTTTTAATATTTAAAGTATTTTTGCAATTTCACAGTCAGTTGGCACATTTTATCACATAATAAACAAAATTATTGTTTATATTTGTAAATAACTCATACAAATGTAATGCTAAGAATTTTTGACGACCAAATATCTTCAAAAGGATAATGAAAAAATGCCTTACTAATTTATTAATTTGTAATTAAGTTCTGCAAATATTAAAATGCAGGTTGTAGTGCTGACGTCAGAAATACATCTATGTACATAATTTTTATAACTTTCGCCTATCAGGAAATGAGGAAAAAATAGATTACAAAAATAAATTTTTGCATACATGAACCAAGTTCAATGAAAGAATAATAAATAACAATTCATTTAGTTAAAAGAAAAAAAAAAACTTGCATTTTAACAAGTTTTAAACAGTTCATTTTTAAAACAATCATTAAATTTAAATCTACAAATATTCTATTGGATAATATTGAGATTTAATTTATAATTAAAGCAATTTTATGACAAACCGAAACAATATAAGACTGCATTAACTCCAATCAGTTCCTATGAAACAAATGATTTGCTACCTTTGATTTAACAGTTCATTAAACTAACGTCCGTTTAAATTAAATGTTTGGCACATAAAAACTTGGTTTAAGCAACTGATTCTAATAGATAGCAATTTTATGAACTACAATTTCATCTTGTTTCAAGTTTGACAAACAAAAATAATAGGTAGAGAAGTTTAGTTTAACGGTAGCAACTGTAACATAATAAAATAATTTACAAAATATTAAATAACTTTTTAAAAAATCTACTTTTTTTTAAAGAATATAATTTTTATGCAAAAAGGTAACAAAAAAAAAGCATATTAACAAAAGTAACACTATATTTTTATAATTGAAAAATGTTTTTTTATAACACTCACTTGCTTTACAAAAAAATAAAAAAACTTATGAAAAATAAAGTATTCTTTTGAAAAAAGGACTTAAATGAAACAGGGAAGAATAATACTTAATGATCCGCAATGAAAATTATACTAATAAAGGCATTTTCTTAGGTAAATTAAAATATAAAACATATACGAAACTCCATTATAAACTTACTTTTTTCCGTACGTCAGCTGTAATCAAAAATCCTCAGTTAAGCTGACAGTTTTTCATGTCTACCTATAAAATGTCTTTGAAGGGTATTGATAGAGGTTGATCAGAAATGTATAATTGAAAGATATTAAAACGGGGTGTTTACAATCGTCATGGGCGGAGTTTCGCCCTTTCCGAGCGTGCAACAGTACAGAGTTGTAACTAGGGAACTGCTTGATTTCTCCCATACAATTAAACTGATATGGTTTATTGTAAGCTTCTTCGAAAGCTTTCGGAATGGACCAAATTTTATAACATTTTCCTTGATGTAGGTAGAGTTGCATTTTTGGAATTAACGATTAACTATTTTGCTAAATATTTGATTTTGTATTTTTTCACTGTTTCAGAGCTTGTAACTCGCCATTAATTCTCAATATTCTAAAACAACTTATGTCATTTCGTAGGATTTTTTTTGCTCTTTCTAAATATGTGCTTCGTTTTTATGTAGCATTATCGATAGTTTAGCAATGAGGGTTTTTTTACAAATTTCCGATTTTTCATTCTATTTGCTGTAACTTGAAAATTATTGAGATCCGGCCAGGCATTATATACTGATTTATGCTCCGTGTGATCTCCTCTATTACCCCTATTAATATTGGACACCTTTAACGGAACACCCTGTATATATATATATATATATAACTTTTTTTAATGTTATTTTTTAGATTTTCACCAAATGTTTTTCATATTTTCAGTGTTTTAGGTCTTAATACCTTGCCTCCCCACCTTAAAGCCGGACCTGAAATCAAAACCATCCTTTATGAAAATAATTTGAGAAAAGAAAGACATGAATATCAGAAGCAGGGCTATTTACTTTTAAACTAGTTATACACTCAAAATTTTCATCATCATATACTTTTCTTAGTATAAAATGAAGTTATTACAACAGCTTAGAAAGAAACATGTGAATATGTACTAATTTATCTTTCTTCGGCAGAGAGAGAGAATTATGAGTCCCCCCCCCCCCCCCGCCTATTGTTCACTTCTAGCTACTGCCCTGGTCGGAAGGTAAAAAGCATTTTGTTAGTGATCGGAAAACATGATCTTTGTTAACGAGGAAAACAAACCTGATGATACCTCTGGATTACAATCCTGAAAACTGTGAAATTCAACAAGCAGCGATTTTTTTTTTTTTTTTTTTTTTTTTTTTTTTTTTTTTTTTTTTGATATTTTCATAGCTGCCAACTTTTACGCATTTTTCCTAGCACAAAAATCTTATAATAAATATTGTCTTATTTAATCGTCGAAATCTTATGGTTAAACAAATGGAAAATCTCTGTACAATTTTAGTGGTAGCAAAAATGCGTAAAAGTCGGTAGCTGTGTATTCATAAATCAATGACATAATTTTCGGTTACTAATATTCACTCTATTTAATGACAAACTTCCCATGGTTATATAACTATAAATAAATTCTAGTATTTATTTCAAATTAAAAAATGTTTAATTGAATCATGGATAGATCTATTATTTAATGAAGCGATGATTATATTGAGAAATAGTAATAGGTTTTTTAAATAATAATAATAAAAACCCTACGCTTTCCACAAAATCCTGCAACTTCCAGGAATAATTCAGGGCTGTAGCTAGAAGTGAATAATGGGGGGGGGGGGGATCATACTTTCTCTGATGCAGAAAGATAAATTAGAGTATATTCACACTGTAGTTACTAAGTTTCCCATTAAACTGTTGTAATAACATCATTTTATGCTAAGAAAAGAATAGGCTGATGAAAAATTCAAGTGTATAACTAGTGCAATATAAAACATCAAGTTAGCTTCCTATGTGCAAGTAGGATGAGTAAGTGTTGACATACTTATTTTAGTAACAATTTAGTAGTTTTGCAAAACTGCGAAAGGTCCTCAAAACTAAATTGAATTTTTGAGTTTCATTTGGATTTCCGGAACATAAATTCATTTAGTGACCTGGAATCTTTTCCATGGGGGTTTCAAAATGTTTTAAGGTGTAGGGGGGGGGGCACAGTCGCCCATAGCACCGCCTTAAATACGGCCCTGAATAAAATCCCTGGGACATCTCTCTCAATTGTCGAAATTTAAATATGTCCTTTGATCTTTAATTATGATAAGAATTTTGCAAATCATGGGAACAGTGTTCTCTAAAGAGTAAATTTAGTAAATTATTTTAGTGATTTTAGTCTAATAAAGTGAATCTTTTGGTGCGCTTTTTTCTTTGTAGAAATCTCGTAATTGTGAAATAAAATTTTAGCATTTTGTGGATAGATAAAGTCATAGTTAGTTTAAGGATAAAAAACGCCTGTTGTTACAAGATATCTGACTCGCAAAGTATTTGTAGTCAGATTGTAACAGAAGTTAAATTTATCTCATTTTTAACTGACTGATAACTAATTCTTATTACGCTAAATATATATGTACTTTTTAAACTAGGTTGAATTTTCATAGCACCTCAGCAATTCTATTTTGCACCTAGTGAAAAAAAAACCTAATTTTTTTTTCCCTCCAACTACCAGTGCATCAATGATGATAAGTAGAATGAAAGTGGCTACCCAGAACTAATTACTCTAAAAATAATCATAAAAAATTCTAGGAATCAGACTAACAAGGAAGGTCTCCATACAGGGCATACTCAGAATTTTATGAAAAAAAAAACACTAATTAAAGTACTAATGTATGTAATAAGGGATCAGTCAAAATTAGCGGCAGAATCACAGAAAAAAGTGTGTAAAAAAAAAAAAAAAAAAATATTGAATATCTGGCGTGAAAAGACGAAAGCGTCACGCAATTTGGAGAGCAGCACTTTTCCTCGCCAAAAGCAAACTGTTGTAATGCAACTCAAAACTGTAGGATATTTAGAATGTGTGTAAATAATATTTAATGAATTTAAATATAAACAATGAGAGACTTTAATATAGTATATATACATGTAAATATATGTATATTGTACTACATATATATATTGCTTGTTGAAGTAGTTAATTAATCACTGGAAAAAATATTTTCATATATAAAAAAATTCATATTGAAAAAAAATTATCTTCATACATTTAAGCGTGTTCAAAAATAAACGCCAGATGTTTCCATAGCAACAAAATCTAATCAACAATGTTCAATTGGACTTTGAGCTTGAAACAAATTTAATTAATTTAAATTATGAATTTCGTTTTAAATCTCAAATTTTGATGGTTAAATTTGAATATAAATACATATAATTATAGAAATAACAAAATAACATTTAAAACAAACTAAAACTTACAAAACTAAAGTTATTTAAATTAAATTTATCAAAACAAGTTCAACATGAAACTTTTTTTCTTCTTGAGATGTATTTGACATAAAGTATTTTTTTTTAAATTACATTCCATCGTCAACCAGCGGTAAATCGCCAAATAACGAAATTTTTATTATTTTTTTACGGATACTGAATGGAGGTTCCACCGAAATTTTTTCTTATAAACGTATATATCCTCATGAGAAGAACATTCTGTAATTTTTTCAAATTTTTCGGAGTATGCCCGTATAGAGACCTTCCTTGTAAGTATAATGTTTATTAATTATTGTAATTATAAATTATGTCTCCGATGTTATCTACATTTTAAAAAAATTGTACCAACTTCGAATTTTCAAATTGTAACATCCATTTTTGGCATTTTATTTGAGTTTTTTGGATCCAAAGCGCCAAGAAATTGCATTGTTTATCCATATTATCTTACATCTTGATAGAGTTGGACGAGCATGAATTTGAGGATAATATAATTATACCCACTTGGAAAACATTAATTTATATCTTCAAAAAAGTTATCTGATTTTTACACAGAATAGACTTAAACATATTACAAGCATCTTAACTCTATTCAGAAAAGTTTCTTTAATTATTTAAGCTATTAATAAACTCATATTAAAATGTTATGAATTATGACTTACATTAATATTTGATTATAACGAACAAAATTCGTGAAAAACATCGATGTGTAAGTTAACAGCTCATTTGAATAATTATTTTTTGAGATACAGAGAAATTTTGCCTTTCCATAATTTAAGGGGACCGTTTTCTTTTATCAAAAGAGTCACAGAAGAAACAATTATGAAAAATCATGTGTTAAGCATAGATTATGAAGCACTTTCCAACACTTAATGAAATCTTTCACAAAACTTCGTTATTTAGGGAAATAAGATTGCTGTATATAGCCAAATATGTATTCCATTACTTTTGAACAGCCCTGTATTTGATCTGTTAGTTGATATAGTTACTATATAATGGAAAATTTTAGTTTAGTCAGAAAATGCCTAGCAAGTTCAAATTTCTCTTTCAGCAATTTACACTAATAGATGGAAACATACTTGAATACCTTTTTGTTCAGCCTTGCAGTTTACCTTGTACCTTTATTACATGTCAGTATTAAGCTAAAATTTATTTTAAACTAAAACACTCTTAAAATTACTGAAATCACATTCTCAGAAATTATCATCCATGTCCATGTGTCAATTCTTTGTGTGGCCTTGTATATCATTTTATCTATATCCTGGAAATATTTCTTAGTAAAATAAATGTAGTTAGCGTAAAAAAGCATAATTATTTTAAAACCACATTTAATTAACTTACGCTCATATGCAGTAACGTTTGCGAGCTCTTTTGGGTTGCCCTGTGTACCAACTTTAGCATCTATACACATCATATAATGTGCCTAGATTTAGTGAAACTTAAACGGATGCATTTCACCCATTCATCATTCATCATCGGATAATATATGAAACCAATAATTAAATATTTCAATAAAATTTACAAAGAATATATTTCTTGTTGCATTCCATTTTCTTCCACTAAACTCTTCATTTATAAGCTATGTGCAACTATGAGTTTTGTAGTGTATTTTTTTCATCACCTATTCTAGTGTATTCGTTCAGGTGTGCTCATTTTTTTCGCAACCTGGGAAAAAAAAATTTCCCAGGTTGCGAAATTAAAAATTATATAGAATCCAAAATTATAAACTAAATAAATAGCTTCTTGATTTTTCTGTAAATAAATAGCTTTCTTGATTTTTTTTTAATCATAAAAAAGTGAATACGTTTGAAATAAATTACGATATAGCACAAGAGGCCTAGATATATTCTGTGGCCTAGATATATTCTGTGTTTCTACTGTCTATAACAAATAATGTCAACTACACTACTGGCCATTAAAATTGCTACACCAGGAAGAAATGCAGATAACAAAATGATATTTATTGGACAAATATATTATGATAGAAATAATAAGTGATTAAGTTTTCAAGAAATTTGGGTGCATAGATCCTGAGAAATCAGTAATCATAACAACCACCTCGGGCAGTAATAAAAGCACTTACACGCCTGGGAATTGAGTCAAACAGAGATTGGATGGCATGTACAGTAGGGTGGATTGAAAAATTTTTTTTCACAGTGTCAAAACCTACCTATGCGGAAAAGATGTTCTCTTGGACGGAGATTAAGGGAAAAATAATTGAAAAAATTAATTTCAAATTTTACTACTGCCACAATGAGATTGAATTTCGAAAAAAAGTGAAAAAAGACCTAATTTTGGCTCAATGATTTTTGATTCAAAATAATAGTTTAAAAAATTATCCAAAACCTGCCTATGCTTAAAAGATGTTATATTATATGCTGAGTATGAGAAAAATAATTTAATAAATTAATTTCAAAATTTAAATCTGCTGCAATGTGGCTCAAATTTATGTATTTAAACACTTTTACGGTAAAAAATCTTTTTTTTTTTTTTTTTTTTTTGTAAAATAAAATATGAATTTTAGAATTTTTAACATTTATTGCAATGTGGGGATATTTAATTGATTACAAAATAAAAACTTTAGTTTCTTATTTAACAGCTTTATTAGTATTAAATCAAGGAAAAATCGTCAACATTGCAATTGGCGATAGTGACGTTCGGTATTGATAAACTTTTCTACCAAAAATTGAACCGACTTCAAAAGCTACTGCAAAGTGAAAAATAATTTTTTTTACAGAATAGTATTAAGAAATTAAATTAAGAGCGTAGTATTTATCATGCGTATTATTATATTTATGTAGATTAATTTGATTTTTTGAAGTCGGTGCCAGCCAAGCCAAGTTACATGTAATTTTCCAATAGACACGCATCCAAGTATCTACGAGTTTTTTTACGATTTAATATTTAGTTAAAATTTTAACTTTATTCTTTTACGATTTGCATTGGATAATTAATTTTAATTTTGAACTTGGCTTGGCTGGCACCGACTTCAAAAAATCAAATTAATCTACATAAATATAATAATACGCATGATAAATACTACGCTCTTAATTTAATTTCTTAATACTATTCTGTAAAAAAATTATTTTTCACTTTGCAGTAGCTTTTGAAGTCGGTTCAATTTTTGGTAGAAAAGTTTATTTTTCTCTTTTTAGTTAAAAGTTAACGATTTTTTTATGTCAGTTAATAAAAATTATAATACGGGAAAAATTACTGTAAACCATACACGTATGTCAGGAATAGGGTTCGAACCCACGATCTCTTTCAAGAACCAGAAATCAAATCTGCTATCTTACACCGCTCACCCATCTGGCAGCACTCCATTCGGCGAGCTTAGTCATCGTCCATGTTACTTTTAGTTTGCCAGAAATCACCAATTTTATTAGTTTTTACTTAATTAGTAAAAAAGTACTGAACCAATTTCAATGAAATGGAAGAACTACCAAAGGAAGAGTAGCCTCTTTCATTTAACACAAAAAACAAATTAATCGGTTGGATAGTTTCGGATTAATCGTGAACGTACATAAAAAAAAAAAAAATACATTCGCGCCGAATTGATAACATCCTCTCCTTTTTTGAAGTCACTTAAAAAAATATGTAAAGCGGAATTTTTTTTTATATACTATACACATATGTCAGGATTGAGGTTCGAACCGACACTCTCTTTCAAAACCAGAGATTAAATCTGGTGCCTTAGACCGCTCGGCTGTCCTGACTTCATTCTCTTCAGAGAACTTATTCAATGTCATGTTACTTTTCGCAAGTCTATTCTCTTTTTGAGTACTCTTTCACTGATAAAGTATTGAATTAATAAAAAATCTCTGATACTCTGTGGTAACGGTTAAATACAAAATTATTTATCATAATTAGTATTTAACTTGTTAAATATATATTTAAAAATTATAATACGGAAAAGATTATTGTATACATGTACGTCAGGAGTGGGGTTCGAACCCACGTTGCTTTTCGAAAACCAAACCTTAAATCAAGCGCCTTAGACCGCTCGGCCATCCTGGCATCGGTAAATTTGTTCGACATCCATATTACTACTGATTTGCGAGAAATCACTAATTTTATTAGTTTTTACCTAATTATTAAAAAAGTACTGAACATATTTCAATGAAACGGAAGTGGTACCAATTCGAGAGCAAGCTCTCTCATTTAACACCAAAATCAAGTTAATTGGTTGGATAGTTTCGGAGTAATCGGTGAACATACATAAAAAAAAAAAAAAAATACATACGCGTCGAATTGATAACCTCCTCTCCTTTTTGGAAGTCGGTTAAAAATTGACATGAGATTTTGTAATTCAATTCGATTTTTATAAAACTGTCTCTTATGTATGGACCATACACAGCAGAAATACTTCCGTGACTCTTTTGATTATTAGTTTTGTAGAATGAGCGTTGCGTGAATAGATATTATTGATAGTAGATGTTATTGCCACTGAAATGATTGCTGGATTTACCTATTGCTTCTGAAATCATGTCATTACTAAATCTGTCAGTTAGTGGAGGTTCCACACATTTTCAATTTAATTAAATCAATGTCATCCGTCGCAAAAGGGCAAAAAGCTGGTAAATGGAAAATATAGATATTTTATAATGTAATGATTAGGATTACAGCAGATCATTTGATTTCACTTGCGCACTTTTAGAATTCATATACTGACATAAATGAAAATACAAAAAGCTTCTAAAATGCTGCGAATAATCTTTCTATTTCACCAGTGAAACATTTGTGCCCAACCGCGGTTCCATCCACGCTGCAAAAAGATGTCATAGTGGAATCTCATTGGTGTGTAATTAGCACAAAAATCATTGTAGTGGACGCTTGAAGATCAGTTCCACATTTCGAATAACACATCCTTTAACATCTATGTTAACAGATATTCCATCAAAATCGATCGCAACCAACTTTGTTACATGTATGTTACTGTTAACACATGACAAAAAAAATGTGCATCGTGTTTTCAAATTGTTTGGTACTCTCCCAGAATTTACATATATGTGGCCAATGTATTCGGAACCAAGTTCTTTTTTCAAGCTCAAGTCTGCTTCTATTATGATTTTTCTTCTGTTGGGCAATTCCATGCGAATTTGTTTGTCTGTTACGCAGCTAAAAATTGCTATGATTGTTGGCCTCCGGTATTTTCGTAAAGTTTGATTCGTTTTATTTAATTGATGAGATATCTTCAACAAAATAAGTCACACTTTTCCGACATCAAAAACTGGTAGCCAAAAACCGTAGTACGTAACAGACAAACAAGTTCGCATGGAAATAGCCTGTTGTTTTCTAGTGATGTAGTCTGTCTTTACACCCATCAAAGTTTAAAGAAAATGACCATGATCATAATCTTATACAAATGACTAAAGAGAATGACTAAAACGATGGAGTGGTCTTTTTTTTTTTTTTTTTTTTTTTTTTTTGTCATAGGGAGCATATTTACTGGCATATCAAAGCCAGACCCAGATATGGTGTAATTCATATCTCTCTCTCTCTCTCTCTCTTTTAATTTTAATTTTATTTTTACTCTTTTTAACAAAGCCATGGTACAGTAATATTCAAGGTACACTAAACTGCACAATACACAAGCAGACAAATCCTAACTGAAAAAACTGGAACTGCCAGTTTTTCGAAACATCAAATCACTTGCAGCAGAATTAAATTTCGAAATTAGTTTATTTATTATTATTTATTTATTTTACTTTATCCATGCAATATAATATTTCTTACACAAAGATAGGTTTTGATTAGAATTAAAATGATTATTTTGCATCAATAATAAATCTAACCAAAATTGGATCTTTTTCCATTTTTTCCATATTTTATCGAATTTTCAACTTTTTTGTGGCAGTATTAAATTTCGAATTACTTATTATTGTTTTTTACTTAACCTCCATACGATATAACATCTTTTCCGCATTGTTGGATTTTAAAAATTATTAAAATAATTAGTTTTTGACAAAAATAACCTAACCAAAATTCGGTCTTTTTTCAATTTTTTTCGAAAATTCAACCCTTTTGTGGCAGCATTAAATTTTAAAATTAATTTTTTTATTATTTTTCCATTAATCTCCATACAATAGAACATCTTTTCCGCATAGGTAGATTTTGATGAATGGTAATTTTTTTTTCGCCATAGACAATCGATCCACCCTAATGTACAGGTACAGATGCCCAAGCAGCTTCAACATGATGCCACAGTTCATCAACCGTAGTGACTGGCGTATGGTTATGAGCCAGTCACTCGGCAACCATTGACAATACTTTTTCTATTGGTGAGAGATCTGGGGAATGTGCTGGCGAGGGCAACAGCCGAATATTTTCCGTATCAAGGAAGGTCTTTACAATTCCGGAAACATGCGGTCGGGCATTATCCTGCTGAAATGTAGGGTTTCACAGGCCTCGAATAAAGGGTAGAGCCACGGTTCATAAAATATGATAAATGTAACTTGCACAGTTCAGAGTGCCGTCAGTGCGAACAAGAGATGACCGAGACGTGTATTCAATGGCACCCCATACCATCAAGCAAGGTGATGGGCCAGGGCCAGTATGACAATGACGAATGTACACTGCCAATGTGCGTTCACCACGATGCCGCCAAACACGGATGCGACCATCATGATGTTGTTGATGATGTGTTGTAACCTGGATTCATCTAAAAAAATGATGCCTCGCCGTTCGTGCACCTATATTTGTCGTTGATCACACGATTGAACGTGCTACAGTCTATGATGCAGCGTCAAGGGAAAGCCATAGTAAAATAGCAAATAAAGCCTTTGTGCACAAATGTTTTAAGATAGAAAACCAACGATTATAAATGCACAAATAAAGTATGAGAAGGTAGCAGCAAATAGCTATTTCGAATCTACTATCGAGATTCATCATCAGTGCAAAACTCAGCGAGCTCAGTTTTGCTATTTTTTAGCTCGCTGAGTTTTGCACTGATGAAGAATCTCGATAGTAGATTCGAAATAGCTATTTGCTGCTACCTTCTCATACTTTATTTGCGCATTTATAATCGTTGGTTTTCTATCTTTAAACACAGCCATAGTCTCCAAGCTGAGAGTCCATGCTGCTGCAAACATTGTCGAACTGTTCGTTCAAACACTTTTTGTCTTGCAAATGACCCCATTTCTTGACTCAGAGTTCGTGACGTAGTTGCACGATCCATTACGGCCTTACGGATAATATGCCTGTCTTCTCTGCTGCTAGTGATAGGGAGCTGTGGAGATCCCGTATGACGTCCCGTATGCATTTTCAGAAAGAATCACGTTTTGAGCACCTCATCGCCAGAGCAACGATTGGCGCGGAGATGAAGTCAATGCCTTTCTTGTTTGTGACGTCAAACGCCTAGGGAATAGCAACCCTTCCTTCTGCAAAGAATTCGCGTTTATTGTTCATTTATTTTTCCGTAAATGTTATCAAGCAAAGACTATAATAAGAGGAAATGTTATTCACCGTTGTTTACGATTAAAACATAGTTTAAAACAAAGAGCTTTTTCAGATTAAAATGCTTTAAGTTTCCCAAAACATCTATACATAGGGGTTTTTTTTTCTTTTATTCTCAATTCATAAATATTATTTCCTTAACCGCTATGTTCGAAGAAATTGAGAAGTTAATTAAAAACAGCAGTAAAGATTCTCTTGTAATAAATATAATTCTATTAATCATATGTTTTATGACACATTTGAACTTACAAGGAAGGTCTCCATACTGGGCATACTCAGAATTTTATGGAAAAAAAATACTAATTAAAGTACTTATGTGTGTAATAAAGGATCAGTCAAAATTAGCGGCGGAATCCCATTAGAAAATATGTAAAAAAATAAAATATTTTCGAATATTTGGCGTGAAAAGACGAAAGAGTCACTCGATTTGGCGAGCTGCCCTTTTCCACGCCAAAAGCAAACGATTATAATGCAACCCAAAACTGTTGGATATTTAGAATGCTTGTAAATGGTATTTAATGAATTAACATCAATGAGAGACTTTAATCTATATATATAAAAGAAAGTATGGATATCGTATTAATCACAGCACAAAAAAATCTGCCGAACCTTAAATCTTGAAAACTGGGGTAAAAATACTTCTGATAACATCGAGAGCCGCTAAGAAGGGATTTTCGAAAATTCCACCCCTAAGGGGGTTAAAAAAAGGAACGAACTTTTAAGAAATTCCTTAAAAATCGGCTTTTGTAGTTATTTCTCAACTGATAGCATATTTTGGTGTATTTTTTCAAGCTGAATCGAATGGTATCAAGCAAATTCTTTTAAGTTCAGTAGTTCGTGAGATATTTCAGATTTTCCTGATTTGGCATTGTCTTCGGTGAAAAAATCTGAAGTTTTCAATCCTTATCTATCTATATTATAAAGGCCAAACGTATCTGTGCGTAACGCATACGTCATTTCGCGAATGGCAACACTTTCAAAGTTTAATTTCGGTTTTGCTATTTTTGATACTACAAATTTTTAAAGTTCTAAATTTAGCACATTTTAAATTTTTGCACCATCGTGTAGGGATAAAAATGTACTTTTGAATGAAATTTGTTTAAAAGCTGTATCTTAATTTCTTTTTGAATTATTAATTTTTCTTTAGTTTTTAATACCGCTTTTCTAATCGTGGCAACATAACTACTCCATTTCTATTAAAAGCTAAGGAAAAAAAGGGAAAAAATGATTACTGTGTCTTTATGTTGCCATTTTCACATTCAAAGGAAAAAAATTGAAATTTAAATATCTTCTATTATAAAACCCGGTGAATTTTGATTTCATTTACAAAATTTGATTTACACGGAAAAGAATATCAACAGTTTAATATATGTTTCAGCTAATGGCATTGAGACTTCAAAAGAATCAAAATGATGAAATTTAAATGCCAATTTTTTTTGAAAAGGTGAGTACAGATACAAAATGTGCATTTGTAAATTTGATATGGGAAAATAATGCCTCGTTTAAATTTCACGGGGGAAAAACTCTATGATTGAGTCAAAGCTTAATAAACTGTGGGGTTTTTTCATTTTGTATTACTAGCATAAGCAATACAATTAAATATTCATTTTAAAGATTAAATGTGTTTTTCCTAAATTATTCAATGAAACTTGCCTCATAAAGGTACATTACTAATTCACATCAGGATCATTAAATAAAGAAGCTTTATTTCAGGTTAGCTAGACTTAACTAAAAAAGCTTGATTAATACATAAATATATTTGGTAAGATTGTGATTATCAATGATATCAGGAATATCTTGATTTTTTTCAGAAATAAATTATTCTTTCTTCATGAAGAAACATGAATTTAATAACATTAACTAAAATTACAAATTAAAAAATGTATTTAATATATATAAAACTAAAGTCAAATTTTGCACTTACATCTGAACTGAATATTTCATTGTTTACATCCGTAAATTATGTGCAGATTTTAGAGATTTGCAGATTTGAGGGAGTCTACTGTATTTATAAATTGACAGTTAATAGTAGAAATTGTGAATAGTTTTTAAAAATGTTTTTTAAGAGGTTTTGTCTGATTACTTAAAAAACCTCTGATATACTGAATACTTTGATATTCAACCAAACCGAATATTCTGCAGGCCATATACCGTATTTTCGGGCGTATGAGTGCGGCGCATACGAGTTTAAAAGTATAAAATATTGTAGGTGCGGCTCTTACGCCAGGGCGGCGGGTACGATGATTTTTTTTTTTTTTTTTTTTTTTTTTTTTGTCAAATGATTTTGACACTTTTTTTTCGTTTAATCAACAATTATATGCTCTCAAATTGGTATCAAAACATTTGAAAACGTCTCTCAACCGCAGGTGTCCGTGATGCGTTAGTTGTTTATTTTTAAACAATCAACATTATTCAAAAATAATGTTGGTCTCACCGGTTCTCATGTTAAAAATTATTATATTTTCCCCTCATCTATTAATGATTTTACCTGTAGGATATTGGAATGTACAGCTGTTCACATTTTTTTCTTCTAATGATCCTCCTTCCAGTTAGAAAATAAAACTGCCCAAAGAGAGCTCAAATCCCGGTATAGAACTCTTTTGAAATAGACTTCCTATACATAGTAAAAACTTTAGAGAGCAAGATTTTTCTTTATTTTTTTCAATAACTCACTCTTTTTTTATCCGGCAAAAATAATCCAAACTTTGAAACCGGTCGAATCAGCAAGTTTTTTTTCCCCCAAATGAGTTAATTCAGGTGATAAACAACAAAAACGGGCCTTGCGAATAATAAAAAAATAATAAAAGGCCGACTTCCGTGATAAACATTTAAAAGAAGCCAATAGAATATAAACAATTTTCAATGCATATGACTTTGCAAGAATAAGTTTAAATGTGCTACACGAGTCGATGTTAACTTGGCAACTTTAAGGGCTATTTCACCCACGTGCAAACATCGGCTAACTAATGTTAATCTCAAAGAAAAAAAAAGTGTCATTCTCATTCCATTATTTTTAAATGATATTTTTTGCTTTGGATAACGGAAGTCAATCTCCACAAAGAGTCTTTACTTTTTCGATTTTGTTTACAGGTTTTTTTATTAGTATACTTTCACTTTCGAAACTGGTTCTAAAAGTCAAAGTATACCACTAAAAACATCTGTAAACGAAATCGAAAAGGTGTCTTCTTAGGGATCAACATCTCAGATATAAAATACAAAGAAATCATTTAAGCATATTGAAATGCAAACGCATTTGAAAAAAAAAAAAAAAAAAAAAAATCCATAGGATTAACATTAGCGAGTAGATGTTTTTACTTGAGTGAAGCAGTCCGATCTATAGGGGGGGGGGGGGATCAGCTCGGTCCGGCCCATATAAAATAATAATAATAATTAATAAATAAAAATAACAATCCGGCACCCGGAAAATTTAAAATATCCGCATCATCCAAGTGAATTTTTTCAATAGATTAATTTTTACTATGATATGGTTAAAAATTGTTTCGTACGAAAAGTTCTGAACAAAACTACTTATTTTATCCTTTTTTTTTCCTTTTACTATGTTTATTTTTAAAGAAGTGCCTAATAAAAGCACTCAAGTAAGTATTTATAACTATAAAGCAAACGTGCAATTTTGTTATCTCTTGTTTCTGCTAATAAAAAAAAAAAGAGAGAGAGACACTGGTTATTTAAAGTCACCTTTTCTCCTCATCCTCTTCATGACTCAATGTGCGGACATGTTGCCCTTTGACCTTGATGCGTAAGTCGGCTAATATCGCATTGCTTCTGTTTTGTTTCTTTGAATACAGTAGGAAAAAAAAGAACGAAAATAGTTTTTTTTTACGCTAAGTGGATTTGTGGATTTTTTTTTCTTTTCTTAATTTATATCTTCATAATATAATCATCGAAATAACTTAAGATGAATATAAAGTCTAAATTTGAGCAAGAAATATTTAAACTTACAAAATTTTTGTAAATGAACAAGGATAGATGCGTATGTACCAAATAAAAAATAAACTAATCTACCACAAAAGGAATCATTAAATCAATTATCAATAGTTAAAATATTAAATAAAGATATGCAGGTATATATTTATATAAAGGAATTTGTAGTGCTGTAAGCTATTTAAGAATCGATTTTTTGCCGCAGGCATGATAAACAATTGTGGATTGTATTCGCTGTGGATAATGATTTGTAGTATTATACAATGGTTATATATATATTTATTAATCAATTGTGGTTTAACATGTGTAATTTAATTTTAGCATATGTGCTGTGTTTCAATGTAATTCGTATTTTATTATTTACTTCACCAATTTACTTGATCGTCATTTCTTTACACTGAGGAAAAAGTTGCTTTTTTTTGGGGGGGGGGGGGGCATGATATTGTTTTAAAATTATTTTTTAACAGATCTCGAAAATACGGTATCGCCGTGATCCCGCTGATTCTAAAATGTTGAGGTTCAACTGTATCATATTTTCGTTAAGAGGCTACTTCAGTCAAGCGACCCGCTCGTTAATGCTAATCCTATGGGAAACATTTATAAAGATATTTCGTTTGAATTTAAATATTTTTAAATGATTTTTGCATTGATTAACTCTGATAGATTTGTAGAAAGAACATTTTTCGCTTTTTGCTTACAGGTATTTTTCAATGAGGGCACTTTCATTTTGGGAGTCGGTTTCGAAAGTGAAAACAATCTTCAAAATCGAAAAAGTATAAAACGATCTGCATATAGATGGACTTGAACTATCCAATGCCCAAAAATCATTTAAAAATATTGAAATGCAAACACGATATCTTTATAAATTTCATCCATAGGATTAGCATTAAGGAGGTCTTTGTGTGTGACTGAAATAATATCTTAACTTAAAAAAAAAAAAAAAAAAAAAAAAAAATCCTACACTAAAATTAATTTGAAAAAGTCTTTGATCGAAAATCTGACGGATTTTTGCTGGAAAGAACTAGAACTTTGTGGTGTTAATAGTGTTATTTATGACGGCCGATTATCTGCAGGAGGGATATAGGCCCTAGGATAAGTGCCCTCCGTGGGGGGTCTTTCTAAGGGAACCTAAACCGCATTTACACAAGGATGACCAAGATTCGAAGAAAAGTTTAGAACTTTGTGGAAAGAACTAGAAGTCTGTGGAAAGAGCACTTAGAATTGAACGCTACTAGGAAAAGATGCTAGGGAGGAAGCTAGCATCCTGCTGCGCTCCTCTCATTGGCGCAAGTAATTGCGCCTATTTCCGATTGGATTTTAATTGCGTACTACAAACACGTTTTTTTTTTCTTTTTAGCTGAGAATTATTTTACGGTACTGTTCTGCTCTTTTTGTCTGACGCTCTTATTTAAGCAATTTATTTTTTTTTTCAAGTGAAAATGGCTCCCAAAAAGTTAAAAAGTTACACCGCCGCTTTCAAGCTTGCTGTGGTTGATAAGGCAGAGCTAATAGGTAATCGTGCTGCAGGACGAGAATATGGAGTTGATGAGCGTTGCGTAAGGAGATGGAGAGCTGAAAAATCTATTTTGAAGGAAATGCCAAAATCTAAGAGGGCACGAAGAAGTGGCGTTGTTGTTTGGCCAAATCTGGAGAGAAAATAATGCCTCGTTTAAATTTCACGGGGGAAAAACTCTATGATTGAGTCAAAGCTTAATAAACTGTGGGGTTTTTTCATTTTGTATTACTAGCATAAGAATCTTAATTGATAACTTTATCATAATAACAGATCTGTATTATTTTTTGCTTCTTACATGTACGATAAAAGGTTAATTTTTACAATTTCTACAACTGAGTTTTATAGAAAAATTATTTTGTTAATTTGACGTTAAATATAATTTGTTTAAGAGTTAGAGTTACCAATATAAAATGCATTTTTTACTAAACTAATTTTGTAGGTTTATTATAAGTCAATGAAACAGTTCCTTCTTAAACATTTTCTTTCGTCAAAATTTGACGGGTTCTACCTTGTATATATAAAAGAAAGTCTATATTTCGCATTAATCACAGCACAAAAAAATCTGCCGAACCTAAAATCTTGAAAATTGGGGTAAAAATACTTCTGATAACATCGAGTGCCGCTAAGAAGGGATTTTCGAAAATTCCACCCCTAAGGGGGTTAAAAAAAGGAACTAACTTTTAAGAAATTCCTTAAAAATCGGCTTTTGTAGTTATTTTTCAACTGATAACATATTTTGGTGTACCTTTTCATGCTGAATCGAATTGTACCAAGCAAATTCTTTTAAGTTCAGTAGTTCGCGAGATACTTCACATTTTCCTGATTTTGCGGTGTCATCGGCGCAAAAATCTGAAATTTTCAATCCTTATCTATATATATAAAAGAAAGTCTGGATTTCGTATTAATCACAGCACAAAAAAATCTGCCGAACCTAAAATCTTGAAAATTGGGGTAAAAATACTTCTGATAACATGGAGTGCCGCTAAGAAGGGATTTTCGAAAATTCCACCCCTAAGGGGGTTAAAAAAAGGAACGAACTTTAAAAAAATTCCTTAAAAATCGGCTTTTGTAGTTATTTTTCAACTGATAGCATATTTTGGTGTATTTTTTCATGCTGAATCGAATGGTATCAAGCAAATTCTTTTAAGTTCAGTAGTTCGTGAGATACTTCAGATTTTCCTGATTTGGCGGTGTCTTCGGCGCAAAAATCTGAAATTTTCGATCCTTATCTATCTATATAATAAAGGCCAAACGTATCTGTGCGTAACGCATACGTCATGTTTTGAATGGCAACACTTTCCGATGAAATTTCGGTTTTGCAATTATCGCTATTGTAATTTTTTTAACTTTTAGACATTGCACGTTTTCAATCTTTATACCATCGTTTAGAGGAAAAAATGCACTTTTAAATGCCGTTTGTTAGAAAACTGTATCTCAATTTGTTTTTGAAATATTAATTTTTTTGTAGTTTTTGGTTCAATTTCTCAAATGGTGGCAACTTGAGTATCGCATTTATGTGGGAAAGAGAAGAAAAATAGCCATAGAGTAAAAAAGAAAAAAAATAGAGGTACAGTTTAGTGGCTAGAGATGAAGCCAAAAATGCAACCCTAAAATTCGCTGCATTGCATCAAACACAACCGCGTGCTTTCACAAAAAATTAAAAGTTTTAGCGATGCAATTTTAATTGATAACACAATGAAATGCTATTTTATAATGCTAAAATATAATCAGATCTTTTTCATTTAGAGAAAAAATGATGTTAAAAAATTCGGTCTCTATTCCACGAGATTGTTTTGCTTGGGCCGAATGAGAGACTTAAATTGGTAAATTAACGCCCATCAAACCGTTTTAATTGAATACTGCACCTCCATCTATCTCTTTTAGCCATGAAAAATAACAGATCACTGTATATTTTAGTTGTCTTTTTTTCATAGCAACTGAAAAAAATAGTAATTAAAAACCTTTACTTTGTGACCCGGGAACCCCGGGTTCGGTGTACTAGTATATATAAAAGAAAGTCTGGATTTCGTATTAATCACAGTACAAAAAAATCTGCCGAACCTAAAATCTTGAAAATTGGGGTAAAAATACTTCTGATAACATGGAGTGCCGCTAAGAAGGGATTTTCGAAAATTCCACCCCTAAGGGGGTTAAAAAAAAGGAACGAACTTTAAAAAAATTCCTTAAAAATCGGCTTTTGTAGTTATTTTTCAACTGATAGCATATTTTGGTGTATTTTTTCATGCTGAATCGAATGGTACCAAGCAAATTCTTTTAAGTTCAGTAGTTCGTGAGATACTTCAGATTTTCCTGATTTGGCGGTGTCCGGCGCAAAAATCTGAAATTTTCAATCCTTATCTATATATATAAAAGAAAGTCTGGATTTCGTATTAATCACAGCACAAAAAAAATCTGCCGAACCTAAAATCTTGAAAATTGGGGTAAAAATACTTCTGATAACATCGAGTGCCGTTAAGAAGGGATTTTCGGAAATTCCACCCCTAAGGGGGTTAAAAAAAGGAACGAACTTTAAAAAAATTCCTTAAAAATCGGCTTTTGTAGTTATTTTTCAACTGATAGCATATTTTGGTGTATTTTTTTATGCTGAATCGAATGGTACCAAGCAAATTCTTTTAAGTTCAGTAGTTCGCGAGATATTTCAAATTTTCCTGATTTGGCGGTGTCTTCGATTCAAAAACCTGAAATTTTCAATCCTTATATATAAGAAAGTCTGGATTTCGTATTAATCACTGCACAAAAAATCTATTGAACCTATAATTTTGAAAGAGAGTTCTATAATCAGGTTAACATGATTATGTAAGCTATATTTAATTATCTCAATATATATAAAACGCAAAGTGAAATTTCATTGCGGCCGCTTATAACTTAAGTTCTACAAGATAGATTTTAATGGATTTTACATTGTTAGTTGGATAATTTTTCAGAAATTTTGTAACAAATGAAATATAGCATTCTACGTTGTTTAACTGAATACTTAGGAAATGTTTTTTTTTTTTTATCAGATGAACCCAATTACAAAAGTTTGGCTTTATTTTAAAAGTTCCGCTGAATGAATTTTTATGTGATTAAAATTGTTAACATGTTGAGCGCTACGTCATTCATTGGTGACTAACATTGAAATTTCCGTTTAGATGACTGATTTTTCACCGATGACAGACAGTCTAAAGTACGATATAAAACTAAAAATTACTATGATATAAAAATTTCGTTTGATTCAAAGTTTCTTAAAAAAAAAAAAAAAAAAAAAAAACTGACCAGCTTAGCGGACGAAGGCTGCTAGTATATTATATACATATATATGCATATTGTATTACATATATGTATTACTTGTTGAAGTAGTATTTAATTAATCACTGGAAAAAAAGTTTTAATGTATTAAAAAAATCATATTGAGAAAAAAATCTTCATACATTGAAACTTTTTTCATTCATGTATTCAAAAATAAAAGGGAGATGTTTCCATAGCAACAAAGTCTAATCGGCAATTCTCAGTTGAACTTTGAGCTTGAAACAAATTTAATTAATTTAAACTAGCATACCCAGCCCGCTTCGCCGGGCTTAATTTGAAGGTTTATTTAATAATTTATGTGTATGGTACACTTCTCTCTCAGCTGGCGACGGATCCCCCGGTGACTCTCCCCGGACCATCGGCACTCCACGTGCGTCGGGTGAGCGTCAGAACAAACTTTCAGCATATACATATGGGTGGTTGTACTTGAATGCACAGACCTGCGCGTTTTTTTCTATCTTGCTTTTATACCTCTGGACCGAGTTGGCGCATTGCCAAGATTTGCTTCCTCTGGACCGAGTTGGCGCATTGCCAAGATTTGCTTTCCCCTGTGCCTCAATTAATTAATTAATTATCCTCTTTATTCCTTTTATTTATAGAGATTATGAATTTCGTTTTAAATCTCAAATTTTGAAGATTAAGTTTGAATATAAATGCATATAAATATTGATATAACAAAATTATACTTAAAACTAGTCGTTGGAGGCCACCGTAATACTTACCCATCACTTATATGTGTTAAGTTTAATGTTTTAATTCTTACTTGTCCTACTATTTTAATAATCAAGAATATTATTTGTTTGTACATTATCCATAGTTTTTTTTTTCTCATAACTAAAGATGACTTGTGCATCTGGCAACACTGTAGAGTTGCTGTTAGTTGTTCGTTCGTACTGTGTGTACAACGATGCATGGCTACTGCGCTAATAAATAAATTAATGTTACACTTTGAGTAAGTTTAATATTGAGTATTTTTATTAGGTTATGGGCCCAGGATTTACGTCCATGTAATCGATTTTAATTAGAAACTAAAAATAAGTTTGATTTAAAAGCATTTGTTGCTATAGCGCGTAAACGAACTGACGCCGGTTGTTAAGCCTAACGGGATTGCAAAGTTAGAGTGACATCGTATTCAGTAAAAAAAAAAAAAAAAAAACTATGGCTGGATTTGATTTTTCTTCAATGAATAAATTTGACGGGAAAAACTATTTCCAGTGGCGTTTTCAAATGAACTGTGCACTGAAAGCTAAAGGTGTGTTTGCCGTTGCTAGTGGATCGAAAGTTAAGCCTGATGCCGATGCTGAAATCGAGAAGTGGGAAAAAGAAGATGCCATTGCAATGTTTACAATTACCGCAGCGATGGAGATGAAACAAATAAGCCTGATTGAGAGCTGTACTACATCGTTTGGCATGTTGACAAAGCTAGACTCTGTATTTCAGCAAAAGTCTGATTTCAACAAAATGTTATTACTTGACAAATTCCACCAACTCAAAATGGATTCTAATGAGACAGCAGTAGAGTACATTTCAAGAGCAGAAAACCTAGCACATCAAATTAAAAACTCCGGTGAAGAGATCAATGATATCACCCTCCTAACGAAAATTTTGGGAACTTTGCCATCAAAATATCGCAACTTTCGACAAGCATGGTTGTCAATGGATGAAAGTAGACAGAATCTGTCAAATTTAACAGCCAGGTTAATTGATGAGGAAGCAAGTTTAAATGAAAATGACAAAGATGAAACTGCATTTGTTGCAAACTGGAGAACTGCAAAGCCATCAACAAACTACAAGCAAAAGTTCAATCAACCAAAAGCCAAGCTGGATAAATCAAAAGTAACATGTTACTCATGTCGGAAAAAGGGGCATTTTGCCAGAGACTGTCGATCCCGACCAAGAAGTGATAGAAATAACAAAAGTGAGCCTAATGATACCATAGGTTACAATGCCTTTAGTGCTGAAGTGAAGGAGTTGGAGAACTGTAAAGAAAATAAATGGATACTTGACAGTGGAGCATCAGCACATATGACGTACGATTTCCACTCACTAAGTGACTTTCGGAAATTAGATGGAAGCGATAAAATCCGCCTAGGAGATAACACAGAACTCCCAATTGAAGGAAGTGGGGAGGTAAGAATTTTGAAATTCATAAACAATACCTGGATTGAAGGTTTAATGACAAATGTACTGTATGTGCCAGGTTTAAAGAAAAATTTATTTTCTGAAGGAACTGTAGCAAATAAGGGAATGAAAATTATCAAAACTGGTGATAGTGCTAAAATTTATAATTGTGATGATAACCTTATTGCCTCAGCTGTTCGTACTTCAAACAACTTATATGAGATGCTATTCAAAACGTTAAAACCCATTGAAGCTAATGCAGCTGCTACAGATAGTATTAAGTTATGGCACGAGCGAATGGGTCATATTAATCTCAAGGCCCTAAGAGAGTTAAGCGAAAAAGGAATTATTGATAACATTGATTTTTCAGGTGCTGATAAATTTCTTTGCGAAGGCTGCCAATATGGCAAACAACATAAACTTTCGTTTAGCAATAGAAAATACAAATCCAGCAAGCCTGGTGAATTAATTTACAGTGATTTGTGTGGTCCAATGTCAACGTCATCACTAGGTGGTACCAATTATTTTGCCATCTTCAAAGATGATTTTAGTGGTTATGTTTCTGTTGCATTTTTGAAACATAAGTGTGATACCTTTGAACAATTCAAGAAGTTTGTGTCTCTGTGTGAAAACAAACATTCAACAACAGTGAAAGCCCTTAGAGTGGATAATGGCAGAGAATTCATAAATCATGATTTAAAAGACTTTCTGTATAGAAAAGGTATTGAACTTCAGCCTACAGCTTCTTATACTCCTGAACAGAATGGAAAAGCGGAGAGAAACATAAGAACAATTATGGAAAGTGCTCGATCAATGCTGTACAGCAAGAATTTACCATTGTTTTTATGGGCTGAAGCAGTTAACACAGCTGTGCATATCCTAAATAATGTACCGACAAGTCAGTCATCTGGATCTACTCCATACGAATTGTGGACAGGAAAGCAGAAATCACTTAAATACTTGAGAACTTTTGGCTCAGAAGCTTATATGCATGTGCCTGACCAATTGCGAAAGAAATTGCAGCCCAAAAGTATAAAAACAATTTTTGTTGGCTATGAAAGAGATTCAACAAATTACCGGCTGTTTGATCCTGCATCAAAAACAATAAAAATTTCCAGAAATGTTACATTTAATGAAAGCTCATATGCACCAGAAATTCACTCGCAAAAGAAACAGTCAATTTCAATAAGTAGCTCTGAATACCAAGATATTACCAGTGAGTCAGAAACTGAAACCGACCAAATGATGAGTGAAAATGATACACTTAATGCTTCGCAGAACCCAGATGATGAAACTTCCTCTTACAGTCTTAGACCAAGAGAAAATATAAAAATTCCTAGACGTTATGATGTAAATGTTGCTGAAATTCCAAAAACATATGAAGAGGCAATTAACTCCCATCAATCGAAGGAATGGAGAGATGCAATAAGAGATGAACTTGAATCATTACAGAAAAACAACACCTGGCAGTTGGTAGAATGTCCAGAAGGGAAAAATGTAATTGGATCAAAGTGGGTGTTCAACATAAAGTATTTACCAAATGGAAATATTGAGCGTTTTAAGGCTCGCCTGTGTGCAAAAGGATACGCACGAGTGGAGGGAGTTGATTTCAATGAAACATTCTCACCAACAACTAGATATGATACCATACGAGTGATCTTGGCAATTGCTGCTCAAAAGAAGTTAAAAATATTGCAGTGTGACATAAAAACAGCTTTTCTGCATGGTGACATTGAAGAAGAAATATATATGCAACCTCCTCCAGGTCTACCTATTGATCCAGACCTTGTATGTAAGTTAAAAAAATCCTTATATGGCCTAAAACAGTCGTCAAGATGTTGGAACCAGAAGTTTTCAGATTTCTTATTAAATTATGGATTCAATCAAAGTGTGGCTGACCCTTGTTTATTCCATGGCGTTTTCCAAGGTAGGAAAGTTCTTCTTATTTTGTATGTTGATGATGTTCTCTTACTATGTGAAGATGAAGAAATTTTAAATGATATCATGAAAAATATGAACAAGAACTTAGAAGCCACTATTTGTAAATCAAATTGTTTTGTTGGAATTGAGATTAACCAAAATACAGATGGTTCAATTTTCATCCATTCACAAGCTTACATTAAGAAAATTTTAAGACAATTCAACCTTGAAGATTGTAATCCAGTTAGTGTTCCAGCAGATCCCTACGTAATTCTGTCATCTGAGCCAGACATAAATTTAGAAGAAAATAGTGTACCATATCGTGAAGCTGTTGGATCATTACTATTTCTTTCTTCTACCACCCGTCCGGATATCACATATGCTGTAAACCTTGTAAGTAGGTTCCAAAACAACTACAGTCAAGTACATTGGAATGCCGTCAAAAGAATAATGAAGTACTTGAAAGGAACTCAATGTCATGGTATCCAGTATGTGGCCGAATCAGAAAATTCTTATCTTGTGGCTTATTCTGATGCAGATTTTGCTGGTGACTTGGACACCAGAAGGTCCACCACTGGATATGTTTTCATGTTGTCAAGTGGTGCCATTACATGGAACACTAGTAGGCAAACTTCAGTGTCAACATCAACCACAGAATCTGAATATATTGCAGCATCTACAGCAGTGAAAGAAGTGATATGGCTCCGCCAGCTGTTATGTGATATAGATGAAGTATCATTTTGTGAAAATAATGTCACTTTGCATATTGATAATCAGAGTGCCATAAAATTAATCAAAAATGCAGTGTATCATAAACGTACAAAGCACATTGACATTCGGTACCACTTCATCCGTGAAAAGTACCAGGATAAAACTGTGAACATTGATTATGTAAATAGTAATGAACAATTGGCTGATATGTTTACAAAGGCTTTGCCCAGAGACAAATTTGAAAAACTAAGAACTCTGATAAACTGTCTTGCTAAGTGTTAATTTTTTTTAATCTGCCTTGCTAAGTGTTAATTATTTTTTTTATTTTTATTGACAAGTAAGAATTGGAGGGAGTGTTAAGTTTAATGTTTTAATTCTTACTTGTCCTACTATTTTAATAATCAAGAATATTATTTGTTTGTACATTATCCATGGTTTTTTTTCTCATAACTAAAGATGACTTGTGCATCTGGCAACACTGTAGAGTTGCTGTTAGTTGTTCGTTCGTACTGTGTGTACAACGATGCATGGCTACTGCGCTAATAAATAAATTAATGTTACACTTTGAGTAAGTTTAATATTGAGTATTTTTATTAATATGCATATGAAAATAAAACGTGTGAAAACTATTTATACAATGTATTTCAATTCCAAAACTAAATTTAAATATTGTTAATACACATAGTAATACTCTATTAATGAATTGCTGATGCACCAATTTCAACAAATCTATATAATAAAGGCCAAACGTATCTGTGCGTAACGCATACGTCATTTTTTGAATGGCAACACTTTCCGATGAAATTTCGGTTTTGCAATTTTCGCTATTGTAAATTTTTAAACTTCTAGACATTGCACGTTTTCAATCTTTATACCATCGTTTAGAGAAAAAAATGCACTTTTAAATGCCGTTTGTTAGAAAACTGTATCTCAATTTGTTTTTGAGATATTAATTTTTTTGTAGTTTTTGGTTCAATTTCTCTAATGGTGGCAACTTGAGTATCGCATTTATGAGGAAAAAAGAGAAAAAATAGCCATAGAGTAAGAAAGAAAAAAAAAAATAGAGATGCAGTTTAGTGGCTGGAGGTGACGGCAAAAATTTAACTCTAAAATTCGCTGCATTGCATCAAACACAACGGCGTGCTTTCACAAAAAAGAAAAACTTTTAGCGATGCAATTTTAATTCATAATACAATGAAATGCTATTTTATAATGCTAAAATATATTCAGATCTTTTTCATTTAGAGAAAAAATGATGTTAAAAAATTCGGTCTCTGTTCCATGTGATTGTTTTGTTTGGGTCGAATGAGAGACTTATATCGGAAGAATAACGCCAATCAAACCGTTTTAATCGCATACGGCACCTTCATCTATCTGTTTTCTCCATGGAAAATAACAGATCACTGTAGTTGTCATTTTTTCATAGCAATTGAAAAAAATAGTAATTAAAAACCTGTTATGTCAATATATCGTCGGTTATAAAACCCGATGAATGTTGTTGGTTTTATTTCGTTTTTATTTATGAATTTAGTGACTTTTAGTTCGTTGTAAACTTACTTTACAAAAGATACACTAATTAACCTTTACAAAAATGTATTTTAAAGAATATCTGGCTGTCATATTTTCTTAGTTGTTTTTAAAAACTGAGAATGCAGTTTTATTCTTTGGCGAAATCTTTGGCTAATAACTGCTATCTTGCGTCTAATACGCAGGGCCGTAGTGAACAATAGGGAGGGCTCAAGAGAATGTAGGGGGGCTCATAGTTTTTTTTTCTCTCTCTCTCTGACGCAGAAAGATAAATTAGTGCATATTCATATTGTAGGTACTCTGTTTCTTATTAAACTGTTAAAATAACTTCATTTTATGCTTAGAAAAGTATATGATGATGGAGTTTTGAGTGTATAACTGGTGCAAAATAGCCCATCATGTTAGCTTCATATGTACAAATAGGATGAGGGAGTGTTGAAACACTTATTTTAGATACAATTTAGTAACTCTGCAAAACTGTGAAAAGGTTTCAAAACTAAATTAGATTTTTAAACAATATTTCATTTGAATTTTCGGAACAGAAATTCATTGAGTGACCTTGGAATCTTTTCCAGGGGGGGGCTCAAAATATTTTAGGGGAAGGGCTGAGCCGCCCATAGCACCCCCTTAGCTACGGCCCCGCTAATACGGAAGTACCGATAATTTTTAAAGCTGTATATGATTACATAAATAATATGTTTCATATAAAATTGCTATTTGGAATTAGTTGGCAGTTTAAAAAGCCTATTACGCAGAAAAATATTATTAGACTTTCCAATTTTAAATTTTAAAAAAGTTTTTCATCTTTACTTTGTGACCCGGGAACCCCGGGTTCGGTGTACTAGTTACATAAAACGCCAAACTACTCAAGAAGTACCAAACTGCGTAAAAGAAACATCCTTATAACTCCAAAAATAATAATCATATTAACTAACAGTTTACTGCGTCGTATTAAGCGTCTCATTTTCAATTAAAATATACCTCTGAATTGAAATTTGAATGAAATACAGGGTCATGAAAAATCGAAGAATGTGGTAAACAGGATTACAAATATCTCGACAACTAATTATCCGATTGACTTCGTTTTTTATGTAAAATTTGTGTTTTTTTATTGCCTTTTACATGCATTCCTTAAAATAAAAAAAAATCGAAAATTTTTATATACCTTTCATCAGAACGAATTTTTTGAGAATCCGGAAAAAACAGTACCGGATAATCGAGGTTGCTGATATTCAATAGGTTTCGTCCCATTCTTACATATTAAGTACATACAAAATTTCAAGTCTCTATCTCAATTTGTTAGTGAGATAGAACGTTTACAGACAGACAGACGGACGGCAATTTTTTTTTTCTAAAAATATGTTTTTCGAAATCTCCAGTGTCGAAAACGTGTAAATCCGTCAAAATTTTTTTTTCGATTTTCAAAACGATTGCAAGACTTACCCTATACTACGTATGATGGGTAAGTAATACTCTATTAATGAATTGCTGATGCACCAATTTCAACAAATTATATAAAACGCCTAACTACTCAAGAAGTACCAAACTTCGTAAAAGAAACATCCTTATAACTCCAAAAATAATAATCATATTAACTAACAGTTTGCTGCGTCGGATTAAGTGTCTCATTTTCAATTAAAATATACCTCTGAACTGAAATTTGAATGAAATACAGGATCATGAAAAATCGAAGAATGTGGAAAACAGGATTGCAAATATCTCGACAACTAATAATCCGATCGACTTCGTTCTTTATGCAAAATTTGTGTTTTTTTATTGCTTTTTACATGCATTCCTTAAAATAAAAAAATTCGAAAATTTTTATATACCTTTCATCAGAACGAATTTTTCGAGAATCCGAAAAAAATAGTTCCGGATAATCGAGGTTGCTGATATTCAATAGGCTTCGTCCCATTCTTACATACTAAGTACATACAAAATTTCAAGTCTCTATCTCAATTTGTTCGTGAGATAGAGCGTTTACAGACAGACAGACAGACGGACGGCAATTTTTTTTTCTAAAAATATGTTTTTCGAAATCTCCAATTTTTTTTTCGATTTTCAAAACGATTGCAAGAGTTACCCTATACTACGTATGATGGGTAAGTAACAACCTAAAACTTACAAAATTTAAATTATTTAAATTAAATTTATCAAAACAAGTTCAACATGAAACTTTTTTTTTCTTGAAGTGTATATTTGACACAAAGTATTTTTTGAAATTACATTCCATCGCCAATCAGCGATAAATCGCCAAATAACGAAATTTTCACTATTTTTTTGCGGATACTGAAATGAGGTTCCACCGAAATTTTTTTATAAACGTATATATCCTCAGGAGAAGAACATTCTGTAATTTTTTCAGTTTTTTCGGGGTATGCCCGAATGGAGACCTTACTTGTTAGTTTATTTTGTGTTTGGCGTAGTGATGGGCGATTCTCAAAAATTTCCTATTCGATAAAAATCGTAATCGTAAAAAAGCGCATTCGATAAGGTCATCGATTAATTTCGAGAATCTACAATCGAGATGTTTTTACAATCGATTATTAAAATCTTTGTTATTACATGCTTAAAAAGAATAATTTAATAAATACATGGAAACTGAAAAGAAATGAATTTAAAAAACAACAACAAACCAAAAGGATGTTATAATGGAGCCGTAATAGTAGAAAAGTCATGTAACGGCGTTCCTTGGTTTCAAAAAGTTGTAAAGTCGCGAGTAGCAAAATGGCCAAAGAAAAAATAATCAAAAGCACTCCTAGTAAAAGAACATGAACTAAAAGGATATTAAAAGTGATCAAAATCTTTTATTGATTTTTGTACATATATTGAGATACGATCTACAATTCTCCCATAATTAGAAGCCTCTCTATTGAAATTCATTAAATGGACCACTCGGGGGGGGGGGGGCAGTGTAGTGCAGAAGCAATGAAAATGCATAATATGAGTAAATGGTCATTAAGCTTTCCAACAATACTTCGCATGATGGGTGTCGGTTAAATTTATTAGAGTTTCCCGCGGGGGGCAAAGTGAGGCGGGATGAGCGCGGGAGGTATATAAAATAAAGTGGTAATTACAGAGCTTTCTAATGATATATCACGAAAGAGGAGTCAACAAAAGATATAAAAACACTACCCTTAGAATTCCAACTATTGCAACACCTGGAATACAGCCTGTCCTCACAGTTTGTGAATTTTTCATACATTATAAATTATATATTGGAAGTCTCGATAAAAAAAATCAGATCTGAATTCACAAAAACGAAATGATTCCAAAAAAGTTTGAAAAGCGCTTCTGTAAGGAGGCCAAATTGAGGAAAAGTTTCATAATATGAAAGAGCGGTTTGAAAACTTCCGTTGATTTATCATATGACGGGTCCATAAAAAGCTTCATATTTACTCCTCACTAGGTTCGAAAAAATTCCGATGATATATATAACATGACGGGTCCAAAAAAGAGGTTGAAATTTACATGTCACCTGTGGGTTCACTCATTTTCCCCAGAACACACCTAAAAATGACGTACCCCCCACTTTAAAATCTTTATATTTAATAAGTTATATTTACCGAAGAGTTCCATAAAAGAAACCTCCACATCTAAAATGATATTTATTGTCGAAATAGCAACGGTTTAAAAAATTCACCCTCTTATCGGTCCCCCCCCCCCTTCCTTCTGAAATTCAACTCCAGGAGGAGAAAGATTCGTAAAATGAAAGGGAGGTGCCAAAACATTCCGATGATGTACATATAACATGACGGGTTAAAAAAAAAGGTATGAAATTTACATGTCACCCGTGGGTTCACTTATTTTTCCTAGACTACACCTAAAAATGATGCAGCCCGCACTTTAAGATCTTTATATTTAATAAATAATATTTACCGGAGAGTTCCATAAAAAAAGTCCACACCAAAAATATCATTTATTGTCGAAATAGCCAAGATTTAAAAAATTCGCCCCCTCATCGCTCCCCCCCTCCCCTCCCCTTAAAATTCAACTCCAAAAGTAGAAAGATTCATAATATGAAAGAATGATTAAAAAAGCTTTCGTATATGCCTCTCATTTCAGCAAATTTCATCCCGATAAAGTCAGGCATAACGAGAAAATCATTTCATCGCGATGAAAATTAACCTCGATTGAAATAGGTTTATCGAAGGACTTGTAACTTCCAGATGAAATTTAACCTTGATAAAAGCGGCACTCCGAGAATCTTGTGGTTTGCTGATAAATGCCTTTTTCAATAAGGATGATTTTCGTTCTCGCTGAGAATAGAGATGACGAGCTTTATTGAGGCGTTTTGTCAATGAAGCTTTGTGAAATGAAAGTTTTATCGAAAAACGAACTACAGAAAGAAGCATGAGAATATGACAATAACTTGTGAAATGAAGACCTAATTTTCAAAGTTTCTGGTATTTAAGTCTTACCATGCTGTCACGTACGTGGTACCCCCCCCCCCCCCAATAAATATTATTTATTTAAAAAAATTCAAAGAGGGTGCTGGAGAGGGGACGAACATATGTTTAAAACTGTAGCGATTTCTACAATACCTATCAATTTAAGTGTGGTTTTTTTTTTCATCGAATCATTCGGTAAATATTATTTATCAAATGTAAAAAAAAATTAAATGTCTGCTGCAGGTAATTGGGGGCGAAAGGGTTGGACTGACGGGGGGCAGGGGAGGGGGACAATTTTCACTTTTTAAATCCGTCATATTGTATATCATCTTGAAAATCTCGAATTACTCTTTCATATTATGATGCTTTCTTACCCCCCCCCCCCTTCCGAATTTGGTTCCCACGGCGGGAGGGGGGTAAGGGTTGGCATTTTTCGAAGCTTTTTGTGTTTTTATCATTTTAGATCGAATTTTTTAATTGAAAACGTCCTTAGGCGTATTGGAAATTTTTTTGAGATGGAAAAAAACCATTGAACTAGCCACATTGTTACTGTAACCTAGGCACATTGATTTAAAGTTCCCTCTTTGAGGACCTCTTCCAAAGGTGAGGGACTTGACCCCCCCCCCCCCAACATACACTTTAAAATATTGCTCATTTTTTTCTCTACCAATTTTAACTTAAAAGTTTAAGCTATATGGCACAAGCGGGGCTATTGACCCGTCCCTCCCTGTTGGTTATTCACCAACATAATTTTGCTCATTTCTTCACTTCATTTCAATTTTTAAAAGGCTATAACTTTGCTTGTATGGGAGCTACAGCGGCGAGAAAAATTATAGCATAGCTAACTTTTCGTCGCCGCTCTTTTTGCAGTTTTACGGTTTTCCCCATAGCACCGGGTTTTTTTTTTGGGGGGGGGGGGGGAGGAGGCCAGGGAAGGGGGTATTTTTCATTTTTTGATGTAATATGTTTATTGAAAGCTTATGCTTCATACATTACCAATTTAGCATAAAAAAGTTTCTCCCGTCATTCTGGGTTTCTCAAACTTCTTCGAAGTTTTTGCTAAATCGGCATCTGGAAAACATCGTGCCAATGTGGTGCGTGTATGACATCTGTATCATATAAATATTGTTCACCACTGCTGGGACTCTGGCCTCCTCTCGCGTGTAGGCGTTAATTTACCGCGGTTACTTGGTCCTTGTATTTCCTGCACAATAAAATATTTCCTGACGATTAAAAAAATACACACGTAATTGTTCAAGTTTTGACTTCTGTCGGCAATTCCAATTTTTTTTTTTTTTTTTTTTTTTTTTTTTTACGGATTTTGCAATAAATAATATTTATAATATACATGGAATCTAGAAAAGCAGGAATTGTTTGTTTGGCATGTGACCACTTATTGATCTTATGCACCTCCATTTTATATATTCACCCCCCCCCACACACACACACTCCGTTACCTTGGGGGGGGGGGCGGTTTTCAAAATTTAATGTTCAGTTCGAGATTACGTTCGGTTGTTCGTTCAATTCGAGATTTTTTTTTGTTGTTGTTGTTTGCAAGATTTTGCTGTGCGTGCACACTGCGTTTGGTATATGATGCCTTATACAGCGAGGACCCAGTTCGAGATTTCATATTACAAGATTACGTATAAGTTAGAGACATTAATGAAAGGAGGGGCTCACTAGCGAGTGAATCCGTCGTGTCTTTATTAACACCGTCTCATTTACCTGTAGTAGACTCTTGATAAAATTGAATCCTGTATGATATAAAAGCAATTGCAAACTGGAGTCATCGAGAAAAATTTTACACAATCGAAAGTTATCGAGATGTTCATACAATCGAGAAAAACTTCTCGTTAACGCCCATCACTAGTTTGGCGATGCAGCTAGCTCTAGCTGAACGTGCTCTTTTTCGCCAACTCGCCAAGGCTGGTGCTCAAAACGTGATTCTTTCTGAAAATGCGTCCCGCATTACCATCCTGAATCCATCGATTCCATATTCTGCGAACAGTCATTGGATCTCGACCAACGCGAGCAGCAATACTGCGATGCGATAAACCGTAATCCCGGTAGGCTGCAATTCAGCCTTTATCAAAGTCGGAAACATGCTGGTACGCATTTCTCCTTACACGAGGCATAACAACAATTTTTCAGCAGGCAACAACACTCAAATGCAATTTCTGCGTGAGAAACCGGCTGAACATTTTCCTCATTTAAACCCACTGTAGGTGTCGTTACCGGCACCTGCTTTCTCAGAATGTGCTGAAAAGCTAATCATTTGCATATCACAGCATCTTCTTCCTGTCGTTCAAATTTCACGTCTGTAGCATGTCATCTTCATGGTGTAGCAATTTTAATGGCCAGTAGTGTCTCATCAAATCTAATTCAGATATTGTAGATTGTAAGAATCTTTTCCCACCTTTTTTTATCAAATACTATCACAGGGTTTATATTCACTTTCCAATAAAAAATCTCCTGATGTATTTTCTAGGATGCATGTCTTTTCCATGCAAAAATCCCTGTCGGCTTAGCTTATTGGCGGAGATAGATTTCGAAATTAAGTGCTCATTTCAACAACAAAAAATAAAATATGATTAGAGGTAAACCCAGTTTAACAGCTTTATTTGGCCACTTTTGAAGAATTTTTATTTTCGTTTTCTGTAAGAGCTGTTTTTATCAGTATCATCTTAAGCGAAATTCGGCTCAAATGCTTCCTTTGACGGTATTTTTTGAAATATAGTCTGACTTAATGAAAAAATGAGAGAAACTGTCAATTGAATGCGTTTGAGAGCAAAATTAAATTTAAAAATGAGTCATAAAATAAGCAATTTGTTATTTGAATATATCCCCAATTTTTCAATCACGACTGCTTCGGGAAATTCTGTTCAAAATGCCCAATTTCACAGAATTTTTTGAAATATATTGTGCCTTTATCAAAAAACTGACCAATACGTCACATTATATAGTTCGTAAATAAGATACCTGCCAATTGGATGTATTCGAGAGCAAAATGAATTTAAAAATGTACCAAGCAGTTTAGATTTGAATACATCCTTAAGAGCGTTCTTAAATCAAAAAGGGCAACATTGTGACCCATGCTTTAATTTATTTTTGTTCGGAAATGCATGAAAATAGTAGGTGTTGAGAAACTGTTTAATTGCACTCAATTTTCTGTTTTTTATAAAACACAATAGATTTTTCATAATAAGCCTTCAAACTTGACACTTTTTAGCACTTTTCCCGACGAAAGCAGAAAAACCGGTCGAAAAGCTGGAGGAAAACGGTTGATCACGTGATTGAAATAGCTTAGAACTGGATAAATAATTTAATTATCATAAAATGGAAAAATAAGTTTGATTCGAAATCGCTTCCATAGTCAGGCATTCCAATTTTATATATTTCTGTTAAAAAATGAATTTGAAAATGTGTCAAAACCTTTTGCGCTTGTTCAGCGGAGCAGTTAAGAACACCCTTAATACGATTTTTCCCGCAACTACTATTTTTGTTTAATTTATTTTTGCTATAAGTATTGGTCTTATAAAAAACTTGTCAATATAAAAGTTGTAGATATTATTGAAAAGATGTATAATAAATTTAATTGGATTTGGTATCTTAAATTGTTGAAGTTATGGATTTTTTTTCTTTTTCCAACACCCCCCCCCCCCTTTTTGTGATAAGAATTGTTCCATCAAAAACTTGTAAATACAAAAGTTTTGGATAATATTAAAATAATTTATAATAAATTTAATTGTATTTGATATCTTGAGAATTGACGAAGTTATAAATTTTTTTCTCCCAAAAATCTTTTTTTTTTTCGCTTCTTGAGCCCATTTTTAATTTTATCAAAAATATGTCATGCATAAACTTTTGGCCCATTTTTTAGAAGTTATATAAACTTTAAACTGATTCAATATCTATTTTAATTAAGAAGTTGTGGCGTTTTTTCGCTTTTCACAAAAACCCTCCCTATTTCCTATTCTTAAATATATATATATATATACCGGGTGTCCCAAAAATGACTGGATTTTAAAATTCAATAACTTGCAAATGGTGACAGCTATTTAAAAAATTTTTGCAGGAGGGTTATGTATAATGTCAGGAGTTTTTTTACAGTATTTTTTTATTTTAGTTCGCATATCAAACAATAGGTGGCGCTGACGGCGATTGAAGGTCAGGTGATCAGTGCTGAGTGAAGCGTTAACCTGGCCTTCAATCGACGTCATCGCCACCTGTTGGTTGAGATGCGAACTAAAATAAAAAATTACGGTAAAAAAAAACTCCTGGCATTATACATAACTCTCCTGCAAAAATTTTTTAAATAGCTGTCACCGTTGGCAAGTTATTGAATTTTAAAATCCATCAGTCATTTTTGGGACACCCGGTACACATATATATATATATATATATACATATAGCAATGCATGTCTTTAAAATGAGTTCCTTTATGAATTTTATAATGTTTTTGATATTTTTCTCTCATCAAAACAATCTTTATAATGGCCATAACTGCTATATTATTCAACAACGTGAATATATTCATATCTATACATATAATAAAACAGTAGGACCCGGTGTGTCTGTACATTGAAGATAATTGACAAAAATGGAGTCAGGGCGATAAAAGAAAACCAATGAAACACAAAAAAAAATTTTTTGAATTTTTTGTCTGTCTGTCTGTCTGTCTGTCTGTCTGTTTGTTCGAGGTTATCTTCGTAACTACTGAATGGATTTTTATGCGGTTTTCACTAATGAAGAATGCACACTCCCGGGCAGTGTATAGGCTTTGTTTCATCAAAATCGGACAACAGACAAAAAAGTAACAAAAAGAAACAAAAGAAACTATTAGGTGCGCTGCTCACGTTTTTTAGTACATAACGTTTTTTAGTACATAAAAAATCCAATAGATGTCACTGTGCGATTTTAACCCTTTGCGGCGCAGGGCAAATTCATTGCTTAAGTATTGAAAATAATGACTCACACCGGAATTTGAAAACAACTTTATTTGTAAATAAGAAAACGCTATATCTCACGCATTCAATAACCAGCAATTTTTTTAAACAAAATTCCGGTGTCAATGTGGCGTTTGGGAATTAAAATTAAGTGGTTTATCTACGAAACCACTGCGCTACAAGGGGTTAAAACGCGCTATCGTTATGTTTTCGCCAGTCTACTTAAGTATGAGAAAGTTTCAAGCTGGCTGTCGTTCCATGTGGTTTAGTCGGTAGAACGTCAGTGCGCCATACTGATGGCCCGGGTTCGATTCCCAGCATGGAATTTTTTTTCACTATGTTGGCATTAACGCCTATAAGCAATTAAAAGAATTTGAAATATTGTATTCAAGGCGAATTTTCTCTCTAGGAAAATTTCCTTGCATTAATATGTCAGTGTAATTTTTTTTTCGATTTAATTTTTTTTTTCGAAACTTTGTTTTTCTTAAAAAATTACAGTAAATATTTGATATTTCCCAACGTTTTTTGAATGATCGACTTGCTTTTTTTTTTTTTTACTGTATGTCTGAACCTTATCTAACTACTTCTTCAAGATTTCTTTAGATAAACCGACCAGCGTAGCGGGCGAAGGCCGCTAGTTGTTGAATAATATAGTACTTCTAAAAGATGTATAAACGTTGTTTATGAGTTGCATAAAAGATTGGCTTACATGGGGCACTTGTTCTAATGAATAAAAAATTGTATGTTGATTGCAAATCATTTTACAGTTTACATTTTCAAAAGTTGGCAGAACTTTAAAGGAAAAACATGAATTTGTTCATTATTTTTTATTACAGCACAACATTGTGTACTTGTTGTTGTCATGACCAAAACTAGCCTTTTTCTTCACCCGAGGTAAACGGATTTTAGCACTTCCTTTCCTCTGCTATTTATATTTACAAAGAGAATTTCAATTACAGTCAAACCCCGTTAATACGCGCCCTGCTTAATACGCGAAACCGCTTAATACTCGAATTTCCTTTGGTCCCTTGAAATACTCCTATCTTACGCATATAAAAAACCCTCTTTCATACGCGAATGGTTAATACGCGAAATTTTATCAGTCCCTAGAAAGAAAAACCTACTTTTAATACGCGAATGAGCTTAGTTATAAACATACGAGTTTTTAGATGAAGTATTTTCCCAAGCATTTTATACAACAATTATTTAACTTAATTTTTATACAACAACATTTAAACCCAATTAAATTCAGCATTTTCCCACTCAAAACCATACACTGACTAGATTTGGATCCCGATCCGAGTCTAGCACAAGACTGTCCAATCAAAACTGTCTTAATGAAATCTCATAAGCGAGGCTAGACCAGCGTTTAAAGAACTAGATTGGCATACTGCCAAAATAATGGAATATTCCGAAGGTAGGGAAACATTAGGAAGGGACGAAATTCAGGTTTCTCCCAACCCGTCTGACCTGACCGCATGTCATTCCTGTTTTGGCTGTACTATTATTAACGTTATTTCTTACTCGCTGTATTCCTAGAAAACCAGTATTAGGGGAAACCTCTTTTCTCTGCCTTCATCCTATTATCAAGAATAGACTCGTCTTACTCGGACCTTTAACTCACGTGACAGGTTTTTAATCTCTGGCTAAGCAGTATATCTGCTTTAAAAAACACTTGTTTTCATTTAGAGAGTATATAAAACCATAGTGGAAAATTAATGGAATTAATGGAAATTCAAAATTTTAAAAATCACAGCATTTAGAGAATTTTAACTTATTCATTTCGGCCTATCATGCGACGCTAATTAAGAATATGTAAATTAAAAAATAATTGTTACAAAACTTTTTGAAATCAGCAGAAATCTGAGTGTTTTGACGTGTTTTCGCTCGCTTTCTGTATGCATAGGTTCAAAAAATCAAATTACGCAAAGCAAAATGTACCTTCGATTCAATACTTTTCTTGCATTTTTCGGCATTTAAAAATATAAATGTAGACAAAAAGGGAATTAAATTTATAAAATCATACAAATTTGAAGTTCATGTAAGGTTCATTCATTGCGGGTGCGGGTCGACTCAGCTAGTTGTTTATAAAAAACAAAAATGACAAGAACTTTTCCTCATAATTAAGAAATTATGTGATTCCCCCCCCCCCTTTTCTAAATTAGAGCGGTATAATTGATAGATTGAGCATGTGCTACAATCGCAGATTAATCACGTGAGTCTTTCCAATCGCTATTTCATCAATGCTGTGATATTTTTAAAAGAAGAAAGTCGCTTGTTGCTCCCTATATTATCTAGTATACGATATTCATCTATGTTTTTATAATCTAGTCTAAACTATGACTGAAAAAGCAAAACATATTAAACGAAAGGCCCTCTCGATCACTGAGAAGTTACAAATTATAATTCAATACGATGCCCAAGCTGTCTCAAATAAGTCTGCGTTTGCCAAAGAAAAAGTCTACCTGAGTCAACTTTAAGGACTTTGTTAAAGAATAGGAATGCCATCGTTAACAAAACTGTGGTTGGAGGAACAAAGAGCAAGAAAATAAAAACCGCCAAGTTTGAGGACATGGAAAAGGTCCTTCACGAGTGGTTTGTTCAAGCGCGTTCTACAAATATCCCAATAAACGGCTTGCTAATACAAGAAAAAGCTTATGAAATCATAGCGAAAATGGGATTGCTTAATTTCAATACCTCAAATGGGTGGCTTGGTCGATTTAAAACTCAGTACGGCATAAAATTCAAGCAAGTGTGCAGTGAATCAGCTGTAGTCAACATTGAAGATGTTCACTGCAGTGCTGGAAAAAAATATTTGTGGGAACTCATTTTTCCACAGAGTCCATGTTGGTATTACTGGATTTCCACTAAGTAGAAAACCAATTTAAAACATTTAATGCAAAATCAACTTTAAGTTAACAGATTTATTTATTGTACTCCAGTTTTTAGGTATTGTATTTGTGTAGTACTCTCTAAATTAATTTTATAAATAATGCAGTAACATTTTCAATCATGAAGGAAAATTTAATTGAAATACCAGAAGTTTTCACAAAGAAAGATAATTTTTTGATTTACAACAAACTGTCTCCTCTCCTCTGCCAATCTGCTTCCTAATGACAACCAAGAATAATGACCATATATTCCACAACCATGGTTCAGGACAAAATTCTTTTAAGGAAAATTATAAATAAAAGTGAACTGGCTTTTTTAATAAATATTTAAATTTTCGCATCGGTCATGGTGTTATTCATGCAGCTGAATTTGCCTTTCGCTTTTCGACATTGAATTGGATACAGTTTTCATACACTCTAAAAGAGGACTTAGCTCCTATAAACTTGATAATTATTGTTATAATACATATTAATCATTATCATTTCGATTGATTTGGAAAAAGAAAAGAAAAATTTGTGCTCGTGTGCGATACTTACCCATCATTTACGTAGTATAGGGTAAGTCTTGCAATCGTTTTGAAAATCGAAAAAAAAATTTTGACGGATTTACACGTTTTAGATAGTGGAGATTCCGAAAAACATATTTTTAGAAAAAAAAATTTGCCGTCCGTCTGTCTGTCTGTCTGTCTGTAAACGCTCTATCTCCCGAACGAATTAAGATAGAGACTTGAAATTTTGTATGTAGTTAGTATGTAAGAATGGGACGAACCCTATTTAATAACAGCAACCTCGATTATCCAGAACTATTTTTTTCGGACTCTCGAAAAATTCGTTCTGATGAAAGGTACATAAAAATTTTCGAATTTTTTTGTTCTAAGGAATGGACGTAAAAGGCAATAAAATAACACACATTTTGCATATAGAACGAAGTCAATCGGATTATTAGTTGCCGAGATATTTGTAATCCTGTTTTCCACATTCTTCGATTTTTATGACCCTGTATTTCATTCAAATTTCAATTCACAGGTATATTTTAATTGGAAATGAGACGCTTAATCCGATGCAGTTAATTGTTAGTTAATAGAGTTATTATTTTTGGAGTTATAAGGATGTTTCCTTTACGCAGTTCGGTACTACTTGAGTAGTTTGGCGTTTTATATAATTTGTCGATATCGGTAATCAGCAGTTCTTTAATAGAGCATTACTATGTATATTAACAATATGTACATTTTGTTTATGAATTGCAATGCATTGTATAAATATTTTTCACATGTTTCATTTTCATATACATATCCATGATGGGTAAGTATTACGGTGGCCCCCAACGACTAGTTTTATTTTTGCAGTAGCAAATCAAATATTTCTGGGAACGGCGTTCCCACGCGTTCCCGCCCAATTACAGCACTGGTTCACTGTTCGAAAATTAATGTGCTTCCGTAGCTTCTAAAAAACTACTCAAGTCGGGATCGTTATAACGTGGACGAATTTGGATTTTTTACAAACTGACACCCCATAAAACAATGGCCATGAAAGGAGAAACATGTCATAGAGGCAAACTGAGCAAAGAGCATCTTAATATTTTGTTATGTACCAACTCTGATGGATCAGATAAATAAAAGGTGCTGGTCATAGCGAAATCACGCAACCTGCGATGTTTTAAAAATGTCAAGAATTTCGCCAGCCTGTACGAAAGCCAGCGTAGAGTATGGTTGACGGACAACATTTTTACAACATGGCTTTGTAATTTTGATCGGCGTATAAGAAAAGAGTTGCGCCATGTGTTATTACTTGTGGACAACTGCCCTGCGCATCAAAAAGATAACGAAGACCTGAATAATGTCTAAATAGAATTTTTACCTCCAAACTCGACTAATGTCACCCAGCCAAATGGACTACGGAATAATTAACAGCGCAAAAGTAAATTACAAGACTCGCGTCGTACAGCGATACCTTCACCAAATGAAACAATCCTTCTTGCTACGAGCGTCGTCTAATTACAGTCTTCGACGCTATGCGTATGCTTACTGTAGCATGAGAGAGTGTCACACCAACAACAATTACAAATTGCTTTCACAAAAGGGGTTTCGGAAGTAGCAAGGAGATCATTTACACAAATCCAACCTCGCACTCTAATGTTGAAAAAGATTGGCTGGTCGCACAAGAAGTTGTAGGAGAAAACTTTGTCGATTTAGACACGTTCATTAATATCGACAAAGATCAAGTTACCTCCGAACATAGAAGTCTTGATGATATCATCCTCATCTCCGATGTAACACGACTGACAAAACGGATAAGAAGGAAGAAGATGATGAACCTGCGCTTCCGGCCCCATCTCCATTCTCCAAAGTTACAGAGGAATTCAATTTCCTAAGACAATATGCGTCGTCACTGGACGAAGGACCCTCAACAAGCGAACGTTACCGCTACCTAAATAAGGCGGAAAACATCATAATGATGCCGCGACCGCATGTCAAACAGGCTAAAATTAACAGCTGTTTTTCCAAAAAATAATTTTTATGACATTATTGTCTTCAGTAAGTTTTTTCCTAATTGACTTTTTATTATTATCAACACTATTTATTATGGCATCTATCTGTTCTGTATAGCTAACAAAGATTTCAATTTTGTTAACATTAGTTTTGGTTAATATGGTTAGTAGAAATTTTTGTGTTCGTCTTTAGATTTTATGTGTCATACATAATAAATCTAAATTTGAAAAGACATGGGATTTTTATTTGAGAAAATAACTATTATTTGAATTTTCAGCTTTCAAACCTTCCTGCTAATTAGCACATAATGATTATAATAATTAAAATGTCATTTAACGTCTTAAAAACGCTAAAATTTGACAAAAAAATGTGTTTTTTCCGCATAAATTGTTATTGGATAGACCACTCGACAAAAATTCGTAACCTTCGGTTAATACGCGAACCCGTTTAATACGCGAATTTTGATCGGACCCCTGATTCGCGTATTAACGAGGTTCGACTGTATTTCCTAATAACAGATTTATCTTAAAACTAGCTGTTACCCGTGACGTCGTTCACGTAGCATTAAAAAAAAAAAAAAGAAACGTTTTAGTTAAACAAAACGTTTCATTAATAATAATTTAAAACATATATAACACATATCTTATAGGAGGCTATGCAGTAGTTTTTTTTATAGAGGACTTAAAGAACTCGGTCAAATAAAATGGAAATGTGTTAGATAATATGAGCAATCGCGAAAATGAAATTGCAACCACTTATACTGTAGAACAACTGTAACGCACTCCAATTGTACACAAATCATGTTGTAGTGTATTTCAGAATTCCATATCAAAGAAAGAAAAATCATATGTTAAACCTAGGTAATAAAAAAAATCCAACATTTCCTTAATACATAACTTCGCTGGCCCATTCTTTTCTGCAGCTGTGTATATGATCTATGTGTTTGTAAATATTCTAAATACAATGTTAAAATTTTGCTTAGTTAGAAAAAGTGTAACGAAGATTAAAATTCACCTTTAGCAATTTCTAATAATAGACAGAAATTTACTTGGATTCTTTTTTACAGTCCTGTATACTACGTGCAAATATTTATACGACCGCATATTTAGCTTAAATTATTCAAGCAAAAAACCCGATTAAAATTATTGAATTCATATTTCCGGGAATCGCTATTGCACAGGTGACCATATATCCAGTTTATTGTATAGTCCGATACCTGATTTATTCAAATTCTACAAACATCTCTTATTATACTAAATGTAGGTGAACTTCAGGATGCATTAGTTTTCCTTAAAATAATACGATAATTGTAAAAGCTCTTCAGCATTATTTTCTAATAGACCAGGGCTGTCCAACGCGGTGCCCGCGGGCACCATGGCGCCCTTTGCAGGTTTTCTTGGCGCCCTTTTGAAGGTTTCTCGTTACAAGTCTTTTTTGTTAATAATTTTTAGATAAAGTTCCCTTGTAAAGGATACTTTATTTAAAATTCTTGATCTTGTCATGAGAGATGTTTTATATGACTATGTTTTATATCTTTTAAAAATCTCTACAAGTGTATTTCATGTATCGATAATTATAACGTACGCAGCGTATTAAAAAAGAAGACAATAGTACAATATACTTTTTCCATATAAAAGAAATTTGCGTAAAACTTCCAGTCTTTCTTTTTAGTAAAATTTTCAATCCTGCTTTACATGTGTCTGCACTGTTGACTCTGCATTGCAACTGTACTAAAAATCAGTTTTTTGTGCAGTTCTACTCTGCGGGCTGCTTGGTGGCACTGCAATGAGTATGATACTGTGCAGGAACTAAGGTTTATGGTATTTTAGCTATTATTGTTTATGATACTTTTTCACCTTACATTCATGTTTCATTACGCTGCGTTTCTTCTGGCTACGTCTTTGCACTTACACATTTTTATCGTAATTGTGACTAATTTCTTTTATATGGGAAAAGCGCAAATATGATTTTTTCAAATTTGGCATTGACAGTGAGCTGCATCCAAGAAGGGACCCCCTTGTCTTTTCTCATGCTCAATTAGAAGCACTTTTCAAACACTTTTTCGTACTTAAAAACATATTAACCTTTTTTGTTGCTCACCAGAGCATTTTTTAATACTTGTTACAATTTACTGCTATTTTGATTTTTTTTTACATGGCAATTTAGATCTATAGGGACATTATGACTCATTTGCTTATACACTATATTGCCATTGATTATGGGACACTTGCGATTTTAGACATTTTACTAAATATCTAGAAAAATACATTAGGAATCATCTCGAAACTCTTAGTGTATAAATATAATAGTATACGTCATACATCTTCGTGAAGATTTTTTACCGAAACTCCATAGGGGACCGTCAACAAATTAAAAAAGAATGAATATCTTTTGAATAACCCTGTCAAAACTAATGTAGCAAAAGCGCTCAAACTCTAGATTATGATTGAATGCCTTATTGTAATACACTGTGTTCATTTTTATGCAAATAGCATGCATACTCGCAGAGTAATTAAGGTCTTTATAAAAATTGCCCCAAATTTTTCTAAGTTTTTCCCTTATAATTTTCAGAGTTCTTAATATAAAATAATATTTTTTTCAGAAAATATGACAAACAACATTGCACATAGTACCCTGTAATCAGAATTAAAAAATAATAAAAATTGTATGAAAAATGAGTAGGTTTACTAAATAATTTTTTACTGCGCATGCGTCAAAGTTATCAAAATTTCATTTGCATATTATGTTAGCTAAATGTATAGAGCAGCTTTTGTAAAAGTCTCAAAATTATAGCTTGAGAATTCTGAAAGTAATCGTCTATAGAAAAAGGACAAAATCCGTTGTTTCCAAAATGAAGCAAAAAAATGAGGGATTTTATCCAAAAGTAGTCGTAACATCCGGTATTGTGTATTCTATATTGACACTAATCAATGAATATATGGATACAACCCCTCTTGTTTTTGCTTCATTTTGAGAATAACGGATTTTCAACTTATTCAATTGACGATTATTTTCAGAATTTTCAAGTTATGATTTTGTAACTTTCACAGTAGTTGCTCTATACATTTAGCTAACATAATAAGCAAAAGCAAGAGGGGTTGTATCCATATATTCATTGATTAGTATCAATACAGAATACACAATACGGGATGTACTACTACATTTGGATAAAATCCCTCATTTTTTTGCTTCATTTTGGAAACAACGGATTTTGTCCTTTTTCTATAGACGATTACTTTCAGAATTTTCAAGCTATGATTTTGAGACTTTTACAAAAGTTACTCTATACGTTTAGCTAACATAATATGCAAATGAAATTTTGATATCGTTGACGCATGCGCAGTAAAAAATTATTTAGTAAACCAACTCATTTTGTATACAATTTTCATTATTTTTTAATTCTGATTACAGGTTACTGTGTGCAATGTTGTTTGTCATATTTTCTGAAAAAAATATTATTTTATATTAAGAACTCTGAAAATTATAAGGAAAAAACTTAAAAAAATTTGGGGCAATTTTTATAAAAACCTTAATTACTCTGCGAGTATGCATGCTATTTGCATAAAAATGAACACAGTGTATTACAATAAGGCATTCAATCATAATCTAGAGTTTGAGCGCTTTTGCTACATTAGTTTTGACAGGGTTATTCAAAAGATATTCATTCTTTTTTAATTTGTTGACGGTCCCCTATGGAGTTTCGGTAAAAAATCTTCACGGAGATGTATGACGTATACTATTATATTTATACACTAAGAGTTTTGAGGTGATTCCTAATGTATTTTTCTAGATATTTAGTAAAATGTCTAAAATCGCAAGTGTCCCATAATCAATGGCAATATAGTGTATATGTATATTGCTACTAATATTAAAAGATAATTTTCTTGCATGTTTTGAGCCATGATAATAATGGCGCCCTTCATTGCTTGCCAAAAACTGAGTTGGGCCCCTGCTTAGTAAAAGGTTGGACAGGCCTGTAATAGACCATACTTTGGATACAATATCTGAGATCTGGACACAGGTCCAAAATCTTTTATGCATCTGTGTAAATGAACAACAAATGTGATGCAAATCATACTTAACTGCAAGCATTATTGTAGTAAATTTCGGTATTTATCATTGTAGGTAATCTCAGTATATTAATTTCATCATGTTTGAAATAGTGCAACGCAATTAAAATACGCTGAGAATATTTTTCCCCGTGGACTATTATATTACCGAACATTTTTCTGTGATCTTGTAAATGAATGTTAAATCTTTTCACCCCATTTTCTATAGACATCCTGTTTTAGTGCAAATCAGAAACTGATATCAATTTCAATATTATTAAAATAACCTTAATAAAATAACATTATTAAAATGCGCTGCAAATGGTTTTTCTTCACAGACCATTATATATTGAAATACTTTTGAGCTACCTGTATGCACACTATAAGTACCGTATTTTCGGGAATACCCGCCGCACCCACCGTAAGCGCCGCACCAATGACAATCTGTTAAAAAAAAAAGTACATCGACGTAAGCGCCGCACCATCGTAAGCGCCGCACCCAAGCTGCTGATATTTATACAGTATAAATCTCTAAATTCCGAAATCGTTCGTAGACGCGGCTTTTAGTTATTTCCGAATTTTAGTGATCTTCAAAAAACAACTTTAAAATGTAAGTAAAAATTATTGAAAATCATCATTAAAAAAGAAAAAAAATCACATATTTATAAAAAAAAATCATAAATGGCACATTAAGTTATTTAACAGCAAAGCCAAGCATTTAATCTTATTAAAATTAAATATACACAGAGCATTTTCACGATTACGATTTTATTTATATGTTAGTATTTAGTTGCTTTAATTTAGGCCTACTGGTCATTACTTTTTCCCCAATTACAATGATATTAGCTCAATCTCTGTAATAAAATTCCTTTGTTCCAGGCCTAATATTTTATATAAACTGTTTATGAATTTTTCTGTTGATATTTCTTTGTTTTCTTATTTTACTATATCAAGATAAATAAACTTGGAAATGAATTAGAAGAAATGATTGGTACGGCCATCTGTCGGCAAAATGCAGAATATAATCTAGATTATACTAAAAAGTTAAATACATTTTTGGTGCTGCCATCTGTCGATAAGATAGGATAACTGAACTATATAAATATAAAACATTTGATGATCATTTATGCTATCTGTATTTGAGGTTTCCAGATTTTAGAGACTGTTACAGTATATAAAATATTTTCACTTGAACAGTTAAAAAAAAATTTTTTTTTTCACTTAAGTGCCTAAAAAATATATTTAAAATGTAAAGAAATATCGTATAGAGACACTGACGAAAAAAATAAAATAAATAAAATAAGCTGTTGAAGAAAAAAATCATTGGACGAAAGACACTTAGATTTAATGTATGCAAATGCCTTAAAAACTGTAGTAAAAATATTACTGAAAAATGTGATGTAATAAAGCGTATTGCTATAAGAAAATATTTTTTAAATGCATACTAGTTTATGTTAACTCCTCAGATTACTGCAAAAAAGCAACATTTTGTCACTGGATCAATAACAAACAGAGAAAAATATAATAAATATCAGAAACTTATTTATAATATTATAATCTTACCTGTAAATATTGCAGAATCATTTTTCCCTTGACTGTTGATTTATTATTATTATGTATTTGTTTTTCAATTTAATAACGTTTCCTATCACTGATCCGTTATAAATAGCAGGTATGTAATTTTAATATTAAGATTTCAATTTTTTGTAATATTTATAAAATTTTCTAAAAAAATATTGGATTACATATAATAAGAGAACACTACTTCAAAATATCTTTAAAATATGAAAAATTATTATTGGAATGAAGTGAAAATATAGAAAAAAATATATACAAGATTTTATCAACATGTTTAAAAATCTTCAAATCCATCAAAATCGGAATTTTCACTGTCGGAATTAAATAGTTCTAAAAATTGTTTATCAGTTAATACGTCACAATTTTCATCTTCACTATCATCAGATTCAGATGAATCATCACTAACTGTATTTTCCATGATATTGGCTGCTTTGAAGCCCGACATAATAGTTTTAGCACTAATGTCTTTCCATGCCGATGAAACCCACGACGCTACTTCTTCGTAAGTGGCTTTGCGCATTTTTCCAGAATTTGTAAATGAATGTAGCCCTTCCATCATCCATTTTTCCCACAGTTTTCTTACTTTGGACTTGAAAGATTTATTCACAGCCAAGTCAAGAGGCTGTAAAACTTTAGTTAATCCGCCAGGGATTATTGCTGGCTCGGCTGAGACTTTTTTCAAAGCAGTTTTTACGGAATCACCTTTGTGGGCACTCATTGAGTCCATAATAAGAAGCCCACTAGGCTGAAAAAAAGAATTTTTTCTTTTCCTCCACACTTCCGCCAGCCACTCATACATGATTTCCTCCGACATCCATCCCTTTTCGTTACACCGTATTACGACGTCGGAAGGAAAATTTGCCTTAGGCATAGTTTTGCGCTTGAAAATAATTAGTGGTTTTAATTTGTCTCCATTCGCAGCGCAAGCTAAAACACAGGTAAATGAGGTTCGCTCATTACCAGTTGTTACGATGCCGATTGTTTTTTCCCCAATGGTGTTAACAGTTCTACTGGGGGGGCAATCAAAAGTTAATGGAACTTCATCCATATTAATAATCTGTGCTGTTGAAAAGTTGTTTTCCTTGATTTTTTCAGCGACATACTTTAAAAAAGATGCTTTTGTCTTTTCCCAATCTGCAGGCAGTTCTTGTCCCACAGTTGTCCTGGTTCTTACAGACAAATTATTTCTCGACATGAACCTAAAGCACCAGTTGGGACTACCTTTAAAATTTGTAAATCCCATGTTCGATGCCATAATCCTCGCTTGAAACCGTATCTGAACAGTTGAAACGGGCATTCCTTTTTCCCTTTGCTCCTTTACCCACTTGGCTAAATTTCTCTCCAGATTTGGCCAAACAACAACGCCACTTCTTCGTGCCCTCTTAGATTTTGGCATTTCCTTCAAAATAGATTTTTCAGCTCTCCATCTCCTTACGCAACGCTCATCAACTCCATATTCTCGTCCTGCAGCACGATTACCTATTAGCTCTGCCTTATCAACCACAGCAAGCTTGAAAGCGGCGGTGTAACTTTTTAACTTTTTGGGAGCCATTTTCACTTGAAAAAAAAAAAATAAATTGCTTAAATAAGAGCGTCAGACAAAAAGAGCAGAACAGTACCGTAAAATAATTCTCAGCTAAAAAGAAAAAAAAAACGTGTTTGTAGTACGCAATTAAAATCCAATCGGAAATAGGCGCAATTACTTGCGCCAATGAGAGGAGCGCAGCAGGATGCTAGCTTCCTCCCTAGCATCTTTTCCTAGTAGCGTTCAATTCTAAGTGCTCTTTCCACAGACTTCTAGTTCTTTCCACAAAGTTCTAAACTTTTCTTCGAATCTTGGTCATCCTTGTGTAAATGCGGTTTAGGTTCCCTTAGAAAGACCCCCCACGGAGGGCACTTATCCTAGGGCCTATATCCCTCCTGCAGATAATCGGCCGTCATAAATAACACTATTAACACCACAAAGTTCTAGTTCTTTCCAGCAAAAATCCGTCAGATTTTCGATCAAAGACTTTTTCAAATTAATTTTAGTGTAGGATTTTTTTTTTTTTTTTTTTTTTTTTTTTTTTTAAGTTAAGATATTATTTCAGTCACACACAAAGACCTCCTTAATGCTAATCCTATGGATGAAATTTATAAAGATATCGTGTTTGCATTTCAATATTTTTAAATGATTTTTGGGCATTGGATAGTTCAAGTCCATCTATATGCAGATCGTTTTATACTTTTTCGATTTTGAAGATTGTTTTCACTTTCGAAACCGACTCCCAAAATGAAAGTGCCCTCATTGAAAAATACCTGTAAGCAAAAAGCGAAAAATGTTCTTTCTACAAATCTATCAGAGTTAATCAATGCAAAAATCATTTAAAAATATTTAAATTCAAACGAAATATCTTTATAAATGTTTCCCATAGAATTAGCATTAACGAGCGGGTCGCTTGACTGAAGTAGCCTCTTAACGAAAATATGATACAGTTGAACCTCAACATTTTAGAATCAGCGGGATCACGGCGATACCGTATTTTCGAGATCTGTTAAAAAATAATTTTAAAACAATATCATGCCCCCCCCCCCCCAAAAAAAAAGCAACTTTTTCCTCAGTGTAAAGAAATGACGATCAAGTAAATTGGTGAAGTAAATAATAAAATACGAATTACATTGAAACACAGCACATATGCTAAAATTAAATTACACATGTTAAACCACAATTGATTAATAAATATATATATAACCATTGTATAATACTACAAATCATTATCCACAGCGAATACAATCCACAATTGTTTATCATGCCTGCGGCAAAAAATCGATTCTTAAATAGCTTACAGCACTACAAATTCCTTTATATAAATATATACCTGCATATCTTTATTTAATATTTTAACTATTGATAATTGATTTAATGATTCCTTTTGTGGTAGATTAGTTTATTTTTTATTTGGTACATACGCATCTATCCTTGTTCATTTACAAAAATTTTGTAAGTTTAAATATTTCTTGCTCAAATTTAGACTTTATATTCATCTTAAGTTATTTCGATGATTATATTATGAAGATATAAATTAAGAAAAGAAAAAAAAATCCACAAATCCACTTAGCGTAAAAAAAAACTATTTTCGTTCTTTTTTTTTCTACTGTATTCAAAGAAACAAAACAGAAGCAATGCGATATTAGCCGACTTACGCATCAAGGTCAAAGGGCAACATGTCCGCACATTGAGTCATGAAGAGGATGAGGAGAAAAGGTGACTTTAAATAACCAGTGTCTCTCTCTCTTTTTTTTTTTATTAGCAGAAACAAGAGATAACAAAATTGCACGTTTGCTTTATAGTTATAAATACTTACTTGAGTGCTTTTATTAGGCACTTCTTTAAAAATAAACATAGTAAAAGGAAAAAAAAAGGATAAAATAAGTAGTTTTGTTCAGAACTTTTCGTACGAAACAATTTTTAACCATATCATAGTAAAAATTAATCTATTGAAAAAATTCACTTGGATGATGCGGATATTTTAAATTTTCCGGGTGCCGGATTGTTATTTTTATTTATTAATTATTATTATTATTTTATATGGGCCGGACCGAGCTGATCCCCCCCCCCCCTATAGATCGGACTGCTTCACTCAAGTAAAAACATCTACTCGCTAATGTTAATCCTATGGATTTTTTTTTTTTTTTTTTTTTCAAATGCGTTTGCATTTCAATATGCTTAAATGATTTCTTTGTATTTTATATCTGAGATGTTGATCCCTAAGAAGACACCTTTTCGATTTCGTTTACAGATGTTTTTAGTGGTATACTTTGACTTTTAGAACCAGTTTCGAAAGTGAAAGTATACTAATAAAAAAACCTGTAAACAAAATCGAAAAAGTAAAGACTCTTTGTGGAGATTGACTTCCGTTATCCAAAGCAAAAAATATCATTTAAAAATAATGGAATGAGAATGACACTTTTTTTTTCTTTGAGATTAACATTAGTTAGCCGATGTTTGCACGTGGGTGAAATAGCCCTTAAAGTTGCCAAGTTAACATCGACTCGTGTAGCACATTTAAACTTATTCTTGCAAAGTCATATGCATTGAAAATTGTTTATATTCTATTGGCTTCTTTTAAATGTTTATCACGGAAGTCGGCCTTTTATTATTTTTTTATTATTCGCAAGGCCCGTTTTTGTTGTTTATCACCTGAATTAACTCATTTGGGGGAAAAAAAACTTGCTGATTCGACCGGTTTCAAAGTTTGGATTATTTTTGCCGGATAAAAAAAGAGTGAGTTATTGAAAAAAATAAAGAAAAATCTTGCTCTCTAAAGTTTTTACTATGTATAGGAAGTCTATTTCAAAAGAGTTCTATACCGGGATTTGAGCTCTCTTTGGGCAGTTTTATTTTCTAACTGGAAGGAGGATCATTAGAAGAAAAAAATGTGACAGCTGTACATTCCAATATCCTACAGGTAAAATCATTAATAGATGAGGGGAAAATATAATAATTTTTAACATGAGAACCGGTGAGACCAACATTATTTTTGAATAATGTTGATTGTTTAAAAATAAACAACTAACGCATCACGGACACCTGCGGTTGAGAGACGTTTTCAAATGTTTTGATACCAATTTGAGAGCATATAATTGTTGATTAAACGAAAAAAAAGTGTCAAAATCATTTGACAAAATAAAAAAAAAAAAAAAAAAAAAAAATCATCGTACCCGCCGCCCTGGCGTAAGAGCCGCACCTACAATATTTTATACTTTTAAACTCGTATGCGCCGCACTCATACGCCCGAAAATACGGTATATGGCCTGCAGAATATTCGGTTTGGTTGAATATCAAAGTATTCAGTATATCAGAGGTTTTTTAAGTAATCAGACAAAACCTCTTAAAAAACATTTTTAAAAACTATTCACAATTTCTACTATTAACTGTCAATTTATAAATACAGTAGACTCCCTCAAATCTGCAAATCTCTAAAATCTGCACATAATTTACGGATGTAAACAATGAAATATTCAGTTCAGATGTAAGTGCAAAATTTGACTTTAGTTTTATATATATTAAATACATTTTTTAATTTGTAATTTTAGTTAATGTTATTAAATTCATGTTTCTTCATGAAGAAAGAATAATTTATTTCTGAAAAAAATCAAGATATTCCTGATATCATTGATAATCACAATCTTACCAAATATATTTATGTATTAATCAAGCTTTTTTAGTTAAGTCTAGCTAACCTGAAATAAAGCTTCTTTATTTAATGATCCTGATGTGAATTAGTAATGTACCTTTATGAGGCAAGTTTCATTGAATAATTTAGGAAAAACACATTTAATCTTTAAAATGAATATTTAATTGTATTATTGATTATTAACTTGACCTTTGTTTTTAGTATTTTAATCACTTAAAAAATTATTTAAATTTGTATTAATTTAGTTTATTACTTATTTTAATATTTTAGTATATTGTAAGCATTCATTATACTTTTGATTTTATAATGAATTACATTCAAATTATTTTTTAAAAAATATGAACAAAGCAATGACCAGAAATCCGCACAACCTCTGGTCCCAAGCTGTGCGGATTTGAAGGAGTCTACTGTATATTTTAAATAATCTGAAATAAAATCATATTTAAATAAAACAATGTTTTTACATTATTTATTTGCTGTTTGTAATGCATAAATTAAGAAAATTAACCATGAGAAGGATTAAAATGATGATTAATTAGAATTCTCATGGAAATAAATGATTTTCAAATGCAAGCTTCTAAATTTTGTTTAGTTTAATAAATAATCTGTTGTTTTTTCCAGTGTTCAGCCATGGGGGTGATTTTGGGGTTAAAACCCCTCACAGAGATGAGAATGTTCACTATAATTGTCGCTTATATGAATCAAAACCAAACATAATATTTAAATGTTTTGGCGCATTTCGAATCTGCTGCTTTATTGAATCAGATTTCATTTAATTACGTGATTCAATTAAATGGTGAAAATTCTAATTAAAATTATGAAAGTGTCTATGACATGGATTAGTTAAGTTAATATTGGTTATTTGAACTAAATCACTTTTCTGAGACATATTATGCTAAAAAAAATGATGATTTCCTGCCATACAGATGCTCCTTGAGTTTAAATATTATACGGTGAATATTCTAATCAGTATTGATTCCATTAACCAGCAATCATCTTTAACAGAAACTCAACCCCACCCCCTAGAACTGAATTTTGGCTGCGCCACTGGCTTTTTCCCAAATAACAATGTTTAAAAAAGTAGAAAAACTTTTGGGGTTGATAAAAGATATCAAGACAGACAATTTTTTTTGTTTAAGAAAACATATTCGTGTTCAACTTATTGAGTTACAAGTAAATTTATATCTCATCTTATTTGAGGTGAAACTATATTTTTGTTACTTTAACAATAATGAAGATATCATAACTATATTTTCAACTGACATGATTTGATTTCAGTGAAATATGATAAGACGACAAGAGCTGGAAAATGACATCATTCATAGGAAAAAACTATGAGCTAGACATTACTTTATTAAATTTCAGTTGATGCTATTTGTAATGTGTTACTGATCAAAATTCAGCCATTTTGGATATCATAATTAATATAAACAAAATTAATATAAAACAAATGTTGCTAAAATATCCTCAATATTGATAAAGTTGTGAATAATTATTCAGTTTTGGCTTATTTCGCACTGTGTAATATATTTGATTGAATATATTGTAATATGAATGGAATAGATTGAGATTTTCTCATTAAAAACTGTTTGTCTTGACCATATTTTCGCCACTGAAAGTTTCTTGCCAGATTTTAAGAACATCCTGAATGTTTATAATCTCTGAGAATGATCGTTTACTCCAGATCCAGATATTAATGTAGGATGCTTTAAACTTCTATGCTAAATCGAAAGAAGTAGAAAAGTTATTTTTATTGAATTGCTGTCATTTGATTTTACTTCAGTTTCTTTAGGACAAACAGTAATACAAGAAACTTACATTTTGATAAACAAGAGCTTTTTATACGTAAACTTTATACTGAAAAAAAAAAATGTACCTTGAGCTATTTAAAAAAAAAAATAATTATGAGACCGGATTTTTTCTCTCTCATTTTTTTTATATTTCTCTTTTACTTTAAAATGCTTGTTTTAATTTGTAGTGAAGAAAATGAAATTTATAATTTTATTAATTAAAAGAGTCTCATAATTCTCTTTCTTAAATAACTTAAGGCAGTTTTTTTCAGTATTAAGTTTACTTATAAAAAGTTCTTGTTTATTAAAATATAAATCTCTATTATGAAATATTATATATGATTGTTTTAAAAAATAACATTTTAATAGCTTTCAACTTTGAAATATAAAAAGTATTCAGCAGCCAAATATTCAGTATTCAACTAAATACTTACTATTTGGCTGGACGAATATATGGTATTCGGCATAACAGTTACTATTCAGCTAGCCGAATATTCGATTCACCTGTTTTCCAAACATTCAGCCAAAATCACTATTCAGTGTGTCTTAGTCAAAAAACATAGATGTATATTAATATAAAATGTATGTAAACAATAAATATAGACTTGAAAGCAAAAAAAAAAAAAAAAAAAAAAACGCTTGGAAGTAATTTTAAATAATGGACAAACAAATAAATTAGTAAAACATTAATAAAAAATACAAATAAAATATTGAATTAAAAAGACCTGATGACGTTACAAATGCGTTTAACATTTTAATGGCAAGTAAATTTGACATTTATGATAATTCATTATTGGATTTAATGTTGCAGATTAGCTGCAGTTTTTGGGTCGAAAGGTTAATCAAGTATGTGTAGCAATATTTTTAATAACTGTATGAAATCATACAAAATATCAAGTGGGAGAAAAATATGTATTATGAAAATCTAAGTTTTTTTTTTTTTTTTAATAAGAAGGAAAATATACACAAATAAAAATAAATGTAGAATGAGCTTTTCTTCTTTGAAATACTTGGATCTTTCACTGTTAAACAATATATCACATATTATGAAAAAGACAACTTTTTTCTCAATTTGTGCTACAAATAATTTTAAAAAGCATACATTAAACGCCAGTAAAATTGATAATTCAACATCAATTCTCACAGAGCAGAATCTAGTGAGAGGCAGGATTTAAAAAAAGGGATTTTTAATAGAGAATATGAACATGAAATAAACCAAGCAAAGAGTGTTTTCTCAAAAACTAGCACACAAAAGAATTTAGGTATCAGTATAAAAGACATACTATGAAAACAAAAATTAGCATTTATCCTTATTTTTCTCTTTCAAATGAAGATTCAGAACAATATATTTTTTCTTCATGAAAGGGAGGTGGTGGCCTGGCTAAGCCGCTATGGGATATCCATAATAATAATGTTAAACATGAATGTAAATAAAAAGAATCTAACAATTATTTTCTTGGATCAGGAAAGTTGAGGGCAGGGAAAATAAGTCATTTTAATGCAATTTATTCTTTCCTGATACTGTTATTTTAAATGGTATTTACAATCATTTTCTTATTTAAAAATTCATTATGAAAAATTTTATGTTTTTTTATTCAATATGATTACAGAAATAAAAAATTGCGTGAATTAAATTTGAAATCCCATGACTCCCCCCCCCCCCTCTCACTCATGGGTACTCAACAAAATGTTTTTCCTCATCTCTTTTCTCAATGAATGCAATAAACGTAAATAAACAACAATTGTAAAATGAACAAAATCTCAAAATAATCTCAAAATAGCTTTTATTTAAATTTAATTACAAATAAATCTGACATATTAACAACTTAATAAATCGCACACAAATAAATTCTACAACGGTAATTAAATAAATCCGCATTAAATTTAATGCTTCAAATAAGATAAGCTAACTGTAGCAAATAAATTACTTTATACATTGTTTGAATCAAACGCTTTCTATGCAATAATTATGAATATTACATTTCTAGAGATCGTATAATCTTTAACAATTCTGTTTCAATACAAATTTCGCCTTTTTTTCGATTTATAAGGCATGTTAAAATTAGATACTATGTTTCAAACATACCTCTATAAAATTATTAATAAATCGCTTTGTTTAACTGTATTTCTGAAAATTTAACATTTATAACGTAAAATTAGATATAAAAATCAGTATGGTAGAAAAAAATATGGCGTAAACCTCGTGTTTTTTGATAAAAAATATTTTCTTTACGCTCTACCTGGCCATAGCACTTAATCTATACATATAATAAAACAGTAGGACCCGGTGTGTCTGTACATTGAAGATAATTGACAAAAATGGAGTCAGGGCGATAAAAGAAAACCAATGAAACACAAAAAAAATTTTTTTGAATTTTTTGTCTGTCTGTTTGTTCGAGGTTATCTTCGTAACTACTGAATGGATTTTTATGCGGTTTTCACTAATGAAGAATGCACACTCCCGGGCAGTGTATAGGCTTTGTTTCATCAAAATCGGACAACAGACAAAAAAGTAACAAAAAGAAACAAAAGAAACTATTAGGTGCGCTGCTCACGTTTTTTAGTACATAACGTTTTTTAGTACATATAAAATCCAATAGATGTCACTGTGCGATTTTAAAACGCGCTATCGTTATGTTTTCGCCAGTCTACTTAAGTATGAGAAAGTTTCAAGCTGGCTGTCGTTCCATGTGGTTTAGTCGGTAGAACGTCAGTGCGCCATACTGATGGCCCGGGTTCGATTCCCAGCATTTAATTTTTTTTCACTATGTTGGCATTAACGCCTATAAGCAATTAAAAGAATTTGAAATATTGTATTCAAGGCGAATTTTCTCTCTGGGAAAATTTCCTTGCATTAATATGTCAGTGTAATTTTTTTTTCGATTTAATTTTTTTTTTCGAAACTTTGTTTTTCTTAAAAAATTACAGTAAATATTTGATATTTCCCAACGTTTTTTGAATGATCGACTTGCTTTTTTTTTTTTTAATGTATGTCTGAACCTTATCTAACTACTTCTTCAAGATTTCTTTAGATAAACCGACCAGCGTAGCGGGCGAAGGCCGCTAGTGGTAAATAATTCACAGTTGCCGTACTCACCTCGCGGTTGAGGTGTTTCAAGTTACTTCAGATGGCTGCCATGATATCCCATGCATTTGAATAGGGATTTCAGGTCTATTACTTAAACGTCTTTGATACCCTTTCATTATTCAGTCTGGTCAAGTGAATGACATATTGTGCAGCTCTCGCCTTGTCTTAAAGCAAACTCCGTGACTGCTGCGTTTCCTCCATGAACTTTCAGGATGATGAAGAAGAAGTACTTTTTATGCAAATTTTCTATGTGTATAGGAAGAAAAGTGTAATAAAACAGCAGTCATCAGTGGGCGTTATGTTAAAGGGAGGCTGTTGTAAGTGAGATTGTAGTAAGTTGATGTATAATAATTATGCCGGAATACTCTAACGAAGAATATGCGGACATGCATCTGATGTACGGGCAAGCTCATGGAAATGCATGTCTAGCACAGCGCTTGTACCGTGAGCAATTTCCAAGGAGACGTTGCCCAAGTTCGAAACTCTTCATAAAAATCGATAGACGATTACGGGAGACTGGATCGTTTAATACAGCAAGCATTGATGCAGGGAAACCTCGACATGTACGAACACCTGCAATGGAAGAAGATGTACTGAATATTTTTAAAGATAACCCCTCCACGAGTACACGAGCTGCTGCGTCTGAAGTCGGTGTTTCTCACCAAAGTGTGTGGCGTGTTCTGCGTGCAGAAAACATGCACCCCTTTCATGTGCAGCAGGCAGCAGGTACAACTGTTATCAGTAACAGATTGTGCTCAGCGGACAGATTTCGTACGCTGGTTGCTTAATGTAACAGAAAATAATCCACAATTTCTGGAAAATATTTTTTTTACTGATGAAGCAACATTTACGAGAGAGGGCGTGGTAAACACGCACAATATGCACACATGGTCATATACAAATCCGCACACTGTTTTCCCGTCGAACGCAGAACAAAAGTTCAGTGTGAACATATGGGCAGGTGTCCTCGGCGATTATCTCATAGGACCATATTTACTCCCAGATGTACTCAATGGCAGTACGTACTGGGTTTTCCTACGGGATATCTTACCGCAGTTACTGCAAAATGTGCCAGCAACATTGCGCCACAATATGTGGTTTATGCACGATGGCGCACCGGCACATTTTTTCATAGGTGTTCGCAATTACCTCAATTCAACATATCCTGGGAAATGGATTGGACGCAGTGGACCTGTTGCTTGGCCTGCACGCTCTCCAGACCTCAATCCGTTAGACCTTTTTTGTTTGGGGACACCTTAAATCGCTGGTATATGAAACGCCTGTGGATACACCGGAGGATTTACTAATGCGAATCGTTGTCGCTGCAGGAGACATTCCCAACTCCGTCGGAGTTTTTCGGCGTGTTCGCCAATCTTTACGACGTCGCTGTCGGCTGTGCGATTCTGTTAATGGGCGCAACTTCGAACACCTATTATAATAATGTCCGTTCGTCTGCCTTCCGACATTAACTGTGCAGCGCGGGCCAGAAGACTATGCTTCACATATGTCATAAAGTACGTGGAATGTACTTCTTTATTTGTCATTTTTCTTTTATTTTCAACACTTTTTGGCACAGTATTTTGTAAGTCACAGACTGTGGTGTACTCAAATTGTAAATTACAAAGTTTGTATGAATTAATTTAAAATTTAGTGTCTTTTTTAAATTTATAATTAATAAAATTATTATGCTATTTGTTATTATTATTTCCTATCATAAATTATGATGCACATATACATACAATAATTGTCCATGTAAAACATGTACTGAAACTTCTTGCATAGTTACAAATCGCAATATTGTTAATTATTTCCGAATTTTCACCACCAGTTTAATTTTAAAGAATTTAATTTAAGCTTTATAGCAATAAAAGACCACTTTAAAATGTAGACTATTATTGTAAAGTTATTCTGGTTTATTCAACTCTTGAATAATTAAAAATGTTGCATCTCAGAAGAAGCATGATCGAAAATGTATAGTTGAGAGTAATTAAAAAGGCGGTGTTTCCAATCGTGATGGGCGGAGTTTAACCTTTGCTAGTGTCAAAGAAAGCGGAGTTGTAACTAAGAAACTGATTAATTTCTCTCACACAATTAAACCGATATGGTTCATTGTAAGCTTTTTCGAAAGCTTTCGGAATGGACCAAATTTTACTACATTTTCCTTGTTGTAGCTAGAGTTGTCTTTTTGGAATTAGCGATTAACTATTTTGATGTATATTGGATTTCGTACTTTTTTCACTGTTTCAGGGCTTGTAACTCGTCAATAAATATTGCTATTTTAATACAATTGATGTCATTTTGTAGGTTTTTTTCTGCTCTTTCTAAATATGTGCTTCGTTTTTATGTAGCATTATCGATAGTTTAGCAATGAGGGTTCTTTTACAATTTTCCGAATTTTCATTCTATTTGCTGTAACTTGAAAACTATTGAGATCCGACCAGGCTTTATATACTGATTTATGCTTCATGTGATCTCCTCTATTACCCGTATTAATATTGAACCCCTTTAACGGAACACCCTGTATATATATATATATATATATAATATCATTAAAAGTAGACAAGATTCACCAATGGATTTTGTCAATAAAACAATAAACCAAAAACGAAGAATTTGAATTGAATTGAATTATAAAAAAGAGAAAAAAAAATAAAAAATAGTGAAACAAGTATATCTGAATAAATGAATAAATAAAATGAATTCAAATGTAATTTGTAGTCCTCAGAGCAGAATCATCAGGCCCCAAATGCTCTGGAACTACAAATGAAGTGTGCGGTTTCATCCACGTATTAGCCATGATAGCAAAATAATATGTATTTGGGGCTACCAGCACACAAAAACCAGATTATTAAACTAGGAACAGATAAATAAATAGTTGAAAAAATGAAAAAAATATATATATTAAAACAATAGCGTGCAGCAATTAGTGTCAGTATAATGAGCAAAAATTAACCCTATTTTTGCACGTGGAAATAATAAACTTTACATTCAAATATAATTTGGATAAAAAGTGAGAAAACAAAATATTGAGAACAAAAAAACTTATCTGGTTATATCCATTAAAGTAGAGGACGGTGCAATAAAAATATTAATAAATTATAAAATATAAATACAGGAGCAATAGATAATTATACGAGCTGAAATAGTAACACTGTTGAAAAACACGCAATGGATCTTCGCAAGATCAGTAGCATTGTTCTTTTTAAATTAAAAATGCCAAGCGCGCCAAATAACGAGATAAATGATTTGAAAAAAGAAAAAACTTGCATGATTTAAATTGATACAATATGTTGAAAACAATAAAGAAACTAAATAATAGTAGCAGTATATATATTGTTATTTTATAAAAAGGAGTTGAAAGTAAGTAATAATAATAGTTAAATCCTCATGTAGATTAAGTAGTATCCATAACAAACAAAAAAGATAAAGCTGAATGGAAATATAATTGAACCGCAGAAATATAATTAATGATCGATATTAACATAGAATTAAATTAATAAAATAATGAAAATTAGAATTAAGTGATAACATTCATATTAACTTATAACTTAAAATACCATTTTGTTACTTTAATCAGTAACATTTATTGTGACTTTACATGGTAAAAACTCATTATCTTAATATAGGATAATGAAAATTAAAATAAAAAAATATAAAAAAATAAAATAAACATTAATTAATTAATTAATATATATATATACTAGGGGGGCCCCGCCCCCCTGCTCGCTATGCTCGCCAACCCCCCGCGTAATCGCTTCGCGATTCCAAATTATTGGCTACCCTTGCTTGCTGCGCTCGCCAATACCCCATGGTATGAATAAGCAGTTGCAGACCTTTCAAATGATGTGTCACACGATTGGTGTAAAGAAATTAAAAATGTGCCCCCCTGGGGGGCAGAGTGGGAGGCGACACAAAATACATCCATAATATGAATAAGCAGCTGCAGACCTCTCAAATGATGTGTCACACGACTGGTGTTGTAAAGAAATTAAAAATGTGCCCCCCTGGGGGGGCAGAGTGGGGGTGACACACAAGACACCCATAAAATGAATAAACAGTTGCAGACCTTTCAAATGATGTGTCACACAATTTGTGTTGTAAAGAAATTACAAAATGCGCCCCCTCTGAGGGCAGAGGGGGGGGGGGTACACACAAGATATCCATAATATGAATAAGCAGCTGCAGACCTCTCAAATGGTGTGTCACACAATTGGTGTTGTAAAGAAATAAAAATGTGCGCCCCCGGGGGGTAGAGTGAGGGATGACACACAACACATCCATAATATGAATAAGCAGTTGCAGACCTTTCAAATGATGTGTCACACAACTGGTGTTGTAAAGAAATTAAAAATGTGACCCCCCGCCTGGGGAGAGCAGAGTGTGGGGGTGACACACAAGACATCCATAATATGAATAAGCAGTTGCAGACCTTTCAAATCTTGTGTAACACGACTGGTGTTGTAAAGAAATTAAAAATGTGTCCCCCCTGGGGAGCAGAATGGGGGATAACACACAAGACATCCATTATATGAATAAGCAGTTGCAAACCTCTCAAATGATGTATCAAACGACTGGTGTTGTAAAGAAATTAAAAATTTGGCGAAATATTACAGTTAATGCCAAGTTGGCGTCACTTTTGACAACTAATTTTGGTCGCCAAATTTGGCGATATATCGCCAAGTTGGCGACAAACTTGGCGATTGTTGGCGATGGTAACCTTTCCTCTCTTTATGGTAACCCATACGGCGATGCATAAACGGAGTCCTTTCCTGATTGGTCTATTCGACTCATGGAAGGAGTGGACAACCCGGATTCGTTAGTTCCGGAAATCTTCCACATCAGCATCATTCCAGGAGTCATTCCTTTTAAGGCTAGTTTTTTTTTACTATAGAAGGATATAAATCCAATCGAGGGCGTAGTAGCTACTAAAGTTTTCCCTGGGGTGCATGTTTTCTCCCTCCACCGTATGCAGAAATGCCTACTTTGGTTTCCGATTCTAAAATTATTTCGATCTTTAATTTCTTTGTTATAAAACAATTAAACCTCTGTGCTGTCTACAGTGGTGCACCCAAGATTGAGCTTTGGGGGGAGCTAACATATGTTAGATGTCTATATTTTCCTGATCTAGCCCGGAATGTCGGACGATCTAGGCCAGTTTTTTTTTTTTTTTTTTTTTTTTTTTTTTTTTTTTTTTTTTTTTTTTTTTACATTTTGCTAAAAATGGACAAGATTTGTCGGACATAATTTTTTTTTCCATTTACTCTTTTTCTGTTGACCATTATCTATATAGAACGGTGATTGAGAGATATAAAAAGAAATTTTTGTAGATGGGGCTCATTCTAAAAGCTTAAACCTCTTTAAAAATAAAAATAAAATATTATTTTAAGTGCTGAATAGTAAAAATGTTGATAATTCAAATTTCAAAAGAAAATTTATAAATAAGAAAAAAAAAAATTGAACAGATTACTATTTTTCAAAATTTCTATTCTGCCAAATCCGTTAGAAATAATAAATGTAAATTTTCGTAATTTTAGAAAACTTTAAATAATTAGTTTAATCTTGAGGTCTGGCAGGGGCTTCAGCCCCCTTAGCTCCTCCCATGGGTGCGCCAATGTCTGCCTGTCTGTTGACTTTGTTAACCCTTTGAGGGGCAAGCAATTTCGTTCGTGTAATTCTGAACTCCCACCGGAAATTTGTAAAAAAGTTATATCAAAAAGAGAATAAGCATTTTCACGACTGTGTTCGACCAAAGTTAGAAAAGGGAAATTCAGTGAAATTTTTCTGGTGTAAATCTTGATCAATCGTAGGTGGTATATAATATATACCACCGCCCTTCAAGGGGTTAATAGTACATTGTAAAATTGCTGTTCGCTACTGAAGAGTGAACACTCGCATAACAAAATATCTTTTTCTAAGAAAAAGTACAAATTGTTTACAAAAGTTTCTAAAGCTCTGAATTATTTTCTTTTACTATGTATTTCCCTTGAAAAATGCACTATTTTTTAAATGTTAAAAAGCTTAGAAGAGGAAGAGAGATATTGTAGGAAGTAACATCCTTAGAACTTTTCCCAACAGAGGGCAGCACCGGAGATTTGATAGTGAAGCATGGAGATAGAATATTAGAACTATATTATTACTACTATATCTATCTTCCTGCAGTGAGGGGAATAAATATAACGTTATCATTTTAGGGGGAGGGGGATTGTCGTTTGATATCGATATCATTTTTTATCCAACCATTTTTTTTCTAACATTATTGTTATTCTTTCTTCCTTTTTTTTTTTTTTTTTTTTCAATTTTTAAAATAGTATGTTATTGTTTTTTAGTCTGTTATCTATTTTTATGGAAAAACAAAATTTTATTAAAATCTCTAAAATATTATAAAAATATTTAATTCTAAAATATGGAATACCCCAATATTAGACTTTCTTTTTCTTCTTCATATGTGCAGTGGCGCAGCCAAAGGGGGCGGAGTTGGGGTTAAAACCCCTCCAAGAAAGATCGCTATTATTGCCGCTTATATGAATCAAAACTAAACTTAATATTTAAACGTTTTGGCGTATTTCGGAATCCTCCGCTTTATCGAATCAGATTTCATTTAATAAAGTGATTCAATTAAAGTGCGAAAATTCTACTTAAACCGTGAAAGTGCACATTACATGGATTAGGATTAGTTAAATAAATATTTGGTTACTTGAACTAAATCTCTTTTCTGAGACATATTGCGGTAAAAGAATGATTCCCTGCCCAGCGGCGTAGCAACACTTTTTGGCGCCCGGGGCCAGAAAAAGTTTTGCGCCCCCCTCTCCAAAAAAAGCTAAAAACAACAACAACAACAACAAAAAAAAAAAAAAATTCTCAATTAAAAAATAACCACATTATTTTCTTCAAAGCGATAAAAAAAGTATTTTTGGCTTGTACAGAGAGGACACTTGTACTCTCTTCCTTGTTTAAAATTCAGCTCATACTCAAACACACGAAACTAAAATGCATGGAATTTGATAATAAAAAATTTCTAGTTTTCATCAATGCTGAATTTGTATGGAATTTTCAAAAACTTAGCGAAACGTTCACGGAATTCTTTCACGGATACTTTCAAAAGTTACAAATTCATTGCAAAAAAGAATTTTTATAAAATTACCAATTAGAACAGAAGTTATGGCTAAAAACATCTTGCAGAACACCATCTGCTGTAATGTTATAAGCCAACTTTGAATCCTTTTTTTTTAAATGATTGTTTTGGTATTGCATGCATTCTCATTTAAAAACTAACTATCATAGAACCCGGAAATTATGTTTATTCTTAGTTTGCATGTGTTAGTTTATGCTGAACGTAAATTTTGTCTTTATTCACAAAAAAAAAAAAATAAATAAATAAATAAAAAAAAAAAAATAAATAAATAAAAAAAAATAATAAAATAAATAAATAAATAAAAATATTGATTGAAAAAAAATATACATTATTTGGTGAAATTTAAAGAATATGGTTAGAAAAGTCTAAATTATGCTGAATAATTTTAATATACTTCTAAATTCCGTTTCGCTGTGAATATAATATTATAAGTAACAAAATATGAAACATTAAAGATATACCTGCAGTAAAATTTGTATTTAAAAAAAAATCGTGCGCAAAAAAGGCATATTTTAATGTTTATGTTTTCAAAATCTACTTTTCTCGTTATGATTTAATTAATTAATATTATTAAATATATGTGTATTTGAATATTTTATCAAATCATAAGAATGTGTGAAAGTAAAGAAAAAAAATTGTTGCATTCTATTCATTGGTTAAGAAACTACAGAATTTTTCGTGCTGTTTTAAATACGGTTATTTTTTGGCTGGTCAGTGTGATTTGCTTCCTTAATGCACACAAAAAAAAGAATATCGCCTGCATCCATCTGTTAAAAGTATATACAAATATTATACAGACACGCATACAAAAATATATACTAAATCCAACTGGAGTGAAAAATTTTAGCCATAGCCAGTAATCGAGCCTGTATCCACAGCGTATTAGGCTCTTGGTCTAAACACTTAGAACCAGAGTAGCAGTGATTAGAGCAATAGCCCAGTACGCTGTGGATCCAGGTTCAATTTCTGGCTCTGGCTAATTTTTCACTCCAGTTGGATTTATTGCATACATGTCGCTAAAATATTTCTACATACCTTGAACATTTATTACGTTCACCATTAAATTCAGAGAGTAACTTATGATAAAAAAAATGCTAACATTTGTAGAATTCTCGTTAATTAGTGATTAAAGACTTGTACATCATGTGATCCCGGGAATTTTTTGGATCTTGGCCGAGTCTTCATCAAGATCTAATTTACCAATCAAACTAATTGTTCCTCTCAAATTGATACCTTCAGCCCCTGTTGGAAAATATGGTCAACATATTAGCAAGAAAGTGCATGAAAAATTTTAGATTTTGCCCCTTTGAGATGCTTGCACAACCTATAGGTTGATCAATAGGTATAGGATGATCTTAGTATACTAAGATCATATAGGTCCCGAAATTTACGTAAATGAGTTGTGAAACATCCAATCTAATTCACGGACATGATTGTAAGATGCAGCGGTTCAGCACCCAAAGAGGTTCCCGAGAATTCATTTCTCCCATTATTCTCCCAGTTATTACTTTCATAAATATAGATGTGGTTTTCTCTAATGCATATGCATTAAATTTAAGTATATGTCAGACAAAAAAAAAAAAAAAAAAAAAAAAAAAGTTTACAGTCATTTAAACTAGTTCTAGACAAAAAGTCAAAAGTCCTAGTTGGTTTTTTATTAATCATATGATAATAAATAATGATTTTCACTAATCAGCAAAAATTAAGAAAACTAATTAAGATATCTATTTGAAAATGTGAGAGTAAATGCAGAAAAAAATGTTAGACGTGTGTAAAAATTTTTTGATAATTGGTCGGTAATTTTTCGCAATATTCTTTAAAAAACTAACAGCGACAGTTACAAAAGCTCGGAAAAAGCTGATTCATTTAAAACTGAACTAAAAATATATCTTTTTAAAGCGGATCCCTCCATTTAATTTCCGAAAATCGATGGGTCAGAACTTATATGACATGTGGACAGTCCACTTAATTATTAAACGCTGCCAAATGCTAAAAACATAATTTAATCTTTGCCAATTTTATCGAAGATTTTTAGTGTGTTCTGAGGCAAGAGTTTCGTGATATGAGTTAAGAGTTTGTCTACATGGTTTTACTTCTGATTATATACTTTTAAATGTATGTCTTTCAAAATATAGATTTCTTTTAACACAATTATTAAACATTAACGGTGCATTATTTTTTCGGAATCTATGAACCAGATTTCAACACAATTGATTCATTTAATTTAGCTTACTCGTTGACGTTGTTAGTTCCAGCTTTCAGTGCAGGTAACGCATTCTTACCTTGGGTTATATGTATTCAATTTCAACTGAGTTCTATTCATTCTACTTGGTTTAGAATTGTCTTACAGGTTTTTTTTTTTTATTTTTTACTACCAGGGAGCATTTTTGTCTGTAGTTTCATGAAGCGGATTTCTAAGGAATTTTTTCTTTCCATTCATTTTACGATTTTCATCTGCGCAGCACGCTTGCTAGGGGATGTAGGCATCGGGCCTTTTAAAAAGATAAATTTGAATGGATGTTTTTCGTAGTTAGCACTCGCGGTCTACGCTGCCGCAAACAGTGATAAAGGGACCCATCCCAACAGCGGTGACCATCCCCCCCAAATCCAATGACGCAAATCCCCCCCCCCCCAAAAATCTCCATACTTAAACATTGACCCTCCTCCCCTCCTAAACAATATATCAATTGTAAAATATATATATTTTACTTATAATCTATTGCATCTTCAAAAGATAGCGAATTCAGCATGACAGAATGAATTCTTACTGCCCTTATCTAGAATTTAAAGAAAAAAAAATACAGGAACATTTTCTGGAAATTAAATGTTGAAAAAATTTAAAAGTGATGTGAAAAAATCAAGAATATTTTTAATGCTAAAAAAGGGGGAAGTATTAATAATTTAAAAATCCCCCCCCCCCAAAAAATGTACTTTTTCTCAAATTCCCCCCCCCCCAAAACTAAATTGTATAACGCATTTTGCGTCACCAAACCCCTCTCTGGGCACCCCTGCATCCCAAAGGTTCTTTTTGAGTAATTCACAAACACACATGTATGGCTATATGTATATATACATATGCAGGTGACGATGCCCGGGCAGGGTTCGAACTGGAGATCCCACGGTCAGAAAGTGAGCGTCTTATCCGCCGAGCAAAAGGGTACCTCTGTCGCTTCCTGCGAGAAACTCGTTTTACTGACAGCGCAAGATGGTCGCCACAGTACTCCACCCCCAGTGAGAAGAACGTCGCGTTGACGTTGGACGAGCGTTATGCACTCGTGTTGCGCTGGCGCGTGCCAGATGCGTTGTCGTTGTCGTGCTGCCACCGATTGCACGTGTGAACCATCGATGATGCGCGGCGTGGCAGGCTTTGCTGCTGTGAGCGTTACACAGGCTTTGGTCGTGTGCTCTGAGTGTTACAGAGGCTTTCGTGCTGCGAGCGTTTCGCAGGCTTTGGATGCTGGGGGTGTTTTCAGTGCTGCCATCTGTTGAACTAGAGCGAAGGTGGTGAAGTGTGTTCGTTTGTCCAAGGTCACCAATGCAGGTGACGGTGCCCGGGCAGGGTTCGAACTGGAGATCCCACGGTCAGTAACCGAGCGTCTTATCCGCCGAGCAAAAGGGTACCTCTGTCGCTTCCTGCGAGAAACTCGTTTTACTGACCGCGCAAGATGGTCGCCACACATATATATTATGAATAGAGGTTTTAAACTTTCGCGGTTTTGGGGGAAAATCGACAAATGAGATCTAGTATACAAATGAAAAATGTTCTTTTGATACCATAAATGTCATTCCAAATCGCATACAGGCCTTTTTATTTATAAAATTGTGGCTAGACAGTTGAAATCTCCAACCTCCCCCTCCCCCCGCCCAACTTCACCGAAAAAAGTCTAAAATTCTCATTTACTATCAAAATTTGTGAAATAAATCTGGTTTAAAACTCTACGCAATTACTCAATTCCTCTCTTTAATCTTTCTGCACCATAGTTCAGGTATATAATTATTTTAGGTATCAAGTATGATTCCTAGAAACATTTACAGAAGCTTTTTTCTTTCTTCATCATTTGGATATGACAAAATATCTTACTAAAGAAAATATTCACAGACACAAAATATACAAATAAATGAAATGTTTTATTTATGGTCAAAATATGTGAAATAATTTCGGTTTCAATCTACTCTCAATTTGACGCCCCCCCCCCCCCCTTCTATTTAATCTTTTTGCGCCTCATTTCAGGTACATAATTATCTTTCTAACCAAGTGTGTTGAATCAGCCCTCAATACATTTCAAGAAGCTTTTTCTTTCTTCATTATTTGGATGGAACAAAATATATCACTGAGGAAAACATTCACACTCACACATACAAATCAAAAATTTTATTTATTGTCAAAATATGTGAAATAATTTAGATTTAAACCTCTCAATTTGGCGCCCCTACTTAATCTTTTTGTGCCTCGGTTCAGATACATAATTATCTTTGTAACCATGTGTGTTGAGCCATCTCTAGTAACATTTACAGAAGCTTTTTCTTTTTTCGTATTTTGATAGAACGAAATACCTTATTAAAGAAAATATTCACACACACACAAAAAAAAGGAAAAAATCAAGAATTTTTGTTTATTGTTAAAATATGTGGGAATTTCACGGTTTAAATCTTTCTGAATTTGGCGCCCCTTTGCCTCGGCGCCCGGGGCGTCCGCCCCCCTTGCCCCCCCTTAGCTATGCCACTATCCCTGCCACACACATACTCTTTGAGTTTAAGTATTATACAGTGAATATTATAATTAATACTGATTCTATTGATCGGCGATTCAAATAACCGGCAAACACCTTTATCAGAAACTCAAAACCCTCCCCCAGAACCGAATTCTGGCTGCGCCACTGCATATATGTGCATACATATACACTCACTGTTCGAGAAACCATATGTGAAGTACATTTGAAATGAAGTTTGTGTTTGCTAATAAATAATAATAAAGAACGAGAAAGAATGTTGCCCACTTGTTTTGTTGATAAGCCTTTCTGTCTCTCCACCCACCCCCTTCCTTCGTGCGGGGCAGGTGCAACAAGACATTATTACTATTGAATGTATTATCTTCGAAAAAGCTATTGTAAAATACTTTTAAATAATAACAATTTCTTTTACGCATTATATGATACAAAGTGACATTTTATTGGCTTCTCTTTATTAGAATTAATAAAGTATGTGAAAAATAAGTGCAACCAGTTTTGTATATCGTTCCCAACAAAAGAGATAAATTTTAAAGATGGAAAAAAATACATTGTTAATAATATAATTACCGGGGGGAGTCCAAATGAGGGGGTCCGGAATTACCAAAAAAAATTGATAACGTTATACATCCACAGCCCTTGATGGGGTTATTATCACTGTACCTGTATATTATAATAAAGAATACTGCCCAGTTAAACTGATGGCATTGAGCTCACAGGCTACAAATACTAATTGTACATTAAAGCCTTATATTTTCAAGGGTTAATTCCGTTCGGAAAAAAATTAAGAAGGGGAAACAGCTCTCCCCTTTCCTCTTTTTATATACTTAATCATTGAACCTCCTATACTATCCAAGACATGCTTTATCATATAAAAAATCTATATCCAAAATTCAGAGCAAATGAGATAATTCTTAATAAAAACCCATTTAGCATTTATATAATTTAAAAGGAGTTATCCCCCTCTTTTATGCTTAACCATTAAACTTCCAAAACTAGTCAGAGATTTGAACGAAATCTGAAAATTCTGCTTGAAAAACCCATTTATATAAATTAAGGGGGGGGGGGCATTAGAACCCCTGTTCCCCCTAATTATACTTATTCAATGAACACCTAATAACAGTCACGGAATCGCCTCATCAGAATGATCCTAATCTAAATTTTGAGCGAAAACTTAATTCTGCATGAAAATCCCATTTATATCAACTAAGGGGAGGGGCATGAGACCCCCGTTCCCCCTCTTATACATGTCGAATGAACTCCAAAACCTAATCAGGGAAGCGCCTTGTCAGGATATACCTACATACAAAATTTCATGCGGATCGGATATTTTTATCATGAGTTATCGCGTTACGCACGAACGTACGAACGAACGTACATACAGAACGGACGGGCACATAAGCTCTCAGGCTATGATAGCCTGTGAGTTAAAAAGGAATGGGCAAGAGTAACAACACCATAATCAACGACAACAAAAAACTGAACGTTATGCGCGAAGGGGGAAAGCTTATTTTTTTACATTTCACATCTTAACACAATAAAAAAGTTATGTTTTAATTTAGTGAAAAAAGCGCAGTAACACATGATTCACTGTTTTAATCCTTTATCTACCGTATGATGAATTCATGAAAATTTTACACTCTAAAGCATTTTTCGTAAATTGTTTAAACTAAATTAAAAGATTTACATAATCATTTAATAAATTTTTGAAGGATTGAAGAATTTAGAAGGATTAATTAAATTTGAATTGACAGGGATTTTGTGCAATATTTATAACCCCGAGCATCTTTCATTTTAAATTGTTTTCTTGGTATTTTGTAGAATTATAAAATGTACAAATAGGATGTTCTTACGATATAAATATAGAAATATTTCCGAATTAAAAAATCCCCATCCCCCTCCCTCAGCGCCAAGAAAGCTGAAAAGATACAAAGACAAAAGAAATCATCCTTTAAAAATATTTTTGTTTTGTCTAACCAATGATGCATTTAGAACAAAATAAAGTAATGTATCTGTAACTCATTCTAAACAGTATTACAACTAACTGACGTATTAAAAGAATTTTATAATAAGTAATTTTAATGATACTTATAAGTACCGTTGGTGGATAAAGGTTAAAGTACATTTTCATTTCTGATGCGTGAAATATACTTACAAAAATTTAAAAATGCTTGTAATAGGAAACCTTCAAAAGGGCGCATTGGAGACCGCGGGCGCCGCATTTGACAGCCCTATGATCTACATATTTCATGAGATACTAAAAGAAAAAAATTTAAAACTTAATTTTCTCTTTTTCTCACATAAATATGACTTACTAGGGAACTGGAAGAAGTGTAAGTCACCGATTTTGACGAAAGTGGTATCGTTGGAAAGATCTCATCGTGAGCAGTAAAAAACTCAATGGAACTACCCGTCGCAAATGATTCATTTTCGAGATATCCGACAATTTATGTCACGTAGCTAGTGCACTCTTAATGGGGGACCGCAAAAAATTTTAGTCTCGATTTTAACGAAAGTGGTATCGTTCAAAAGATATCATCGTTATGATTAAAAAACTCGATGGAACTACCCGTCGGAATTGAGCCGTTTTCGAAATATCTGATAATTTATGTCACGTAGCTAGTGCTAACTGTTCTAATGCACACTTAATGTGAAAAAAATAAATAAATAAATAAATAAATAAATAAAATAATTGTTTTTTTCGATTTTGATGAAAATGGTATCGTTGCAAAGATATCGTTGTTAGAAGTAAAAAATTCAATGGAATTAACCATCTGAAATGAGCCGTTTTCCAGATATCCGAGAATTTATGTCACTTAATGCAGTTTCCCAGCAGTGTGCATTAGAAATGTGACACAAATTGTCGGATATCTCGAAAACGTCCGATTTCCAAAGCGTGATTCCATTGAGCTTTTTAATCCTCACGATGATATCTTTAGAACGATACCACTTTCGTTAAAATCGAGACTAAAATTTTTTGCGGTCCCCCGTTAAGTGTACACTAGCTACATGACATAAATTGTCGGATATCTCGAAAATGAATCATTTGCGACGGATAGTTCCATTAAGTTTTTTACTGCTCACGATGAGATCTTTCCAACGATGCCACTTTCGCCAAAATCGGTGACTTACACTTTTTGCAGTTCCCTAGTTATATTCAAAATTTAATTATAACTAAATATAAAAAATACTTTCGACTTTCTTTTAGAATGCCAGAAATTTCCAAAATCCGTCTTAGCCTCAAGCATGATCAAGCGGGATTTTCGAGGTTATCATACTGTATATAGATACATTTGCATCAGGTGCTATTCACATCTGTATACAGGGTATCACAAGAAAAAAATGTAACAACTTTAAGAAAAATACTAGTTGGGAAATTAGTAGGAAACTAGAAGAAATAACAAAGGATTGGTTGACAGAGATATGTTTGCAAATATTTCCTTTAATTATTTACGTATTTCACGAGGAATCTAAAAGAAGAATGCTCCAAATCGGTCACCATAAATAATCACCATAAATGGTCACCACATTTTAACTTTTCCCTCGATAAGAAGAAAAAGTCAATAATGAATTTCTCTTGGAAAATGTGGGATACTAAGTTGTTATAATGGAATTTTAATCAGGGGCTATACATATATAATGTTATCAATCTTTTTCTAATTTTAGACACCCCCCCCCCTTACGATATCAGACATTATTATTCGTCATCCCCCCCCCCCTACTGGCGTTCGATATCGTCATCAATGTCTAAGAATTCTTTTACTTTTTTATTTATTTTTCATTCTTTTTATATGCTTACATTGATATACACATATGATTTTACACCTGTTAGTCGTATATTTTATAGATTCAAGAAATCAATAAAATATCAATACATGAAATAAATTCATAAGAAATAACTTTAAACAGAGTTAGTTACTATTTAAAAGTATTTATTAATAATTTATTGTTACATAATGTGTTCAAAATTGTCTTTTTGCACTTACCCCCTACCCGGGACGATAAAACGAGAAATTATCAACAAAAAAATTAGCAACATTCTTTGTCTTTCTTTTACTGGCAAACGTAAGTGTAATGTTATACACTATAAATGAATTATATGCGCATATGGAGGAAGAAAAGGAATGCCAAACATTAGGGTATTCAAAAATTTTAACCGAAACGATTTTATGAATGGCTTTAATAATAGCTTAGTATTTTCATAAAAACATTAAAAAAAAATCAGGTAACAGATTATTTGAATAACAATTCATTGAAAAAAGAAATGTTTGATTAGATCAAAAATTGATAAGGATATCAAAAAGCTATCACCCCCATTTCACCCCAGAGATATGTTATAATATCAAGTACCAAAACCCCACCTCCCTCCCTAAAGGGATAATGTTATATATGCACAGTCCCTCATTAGTTTTCTGGTGATGTAGTTCTTTCTTATATTTTTAAGAGGGAAGGGGAGGGGGGCATTCGATAAGGCAAGCAGAGTAGGGGGGGGGGAGAAAAAAAAGCACTTATTTCCTAAATCTTTAAAAATATTTTTGGTCACTTTTTGCCAATTTTAACCATTTTGCAACACGTTAACGTAAATACCCATTACTCCCATAGAGTCCCTCATAAACGGGGGAGCCCGGGGCAGCTGCTCCACGTACCCATACATTAGTCGAGGCCTGCAAACAGACAGAACGCAGGAAAACATCTTTTATTAATGGAATGTTTCTTCTTCTAAAATGGGAAGATTTCACTTTTAAAAAGAAATATATAAACGTCCTTGAATATGTAAATGCGTATAACTGCAATCAGACAGAATTTGCAGAATAAAAGTTATCAACACGATAAAGTTTCAAAATTACTTGAAAATAAAGAAAATCTAATATATGCAAGAAAATGTAACGCATACTTAAATCTAGAAGGAAAAAAAAAAAAAAACGCGCTGGAATATAGAATTTGAAATTAAATATGGCTTTTTATTTTAATTTTTATAAACTGGAAAACCAAGTAACAATAGACTGAAAAAAATTCTATATCGTTCATACTCGTACATCGTCTTCATCATCGCTATTTATGTATTATTCGGAGGAAAAAAAAATTCATATATATTATTTCTGTTATCAACATCCTTTTTTCTCAACTAATACGTAGCGTACAAAGATGAATGTGGTATTATTGGATAGGATTTTTTGCCCACATCTTATACTGAATGCTGAATTTTCGTGATACTTTTAGGTTAAGTGTCATCATGCATACTATTTCAATTATCAACATACTTTTTTCTCAACTGGTATGTAACATACACAGATGAATAAGGTACCATTGGATAAGATTTTTTGTCTACATCTGACATCGCGTACTGAATTCAACAAATTATGCAGCGTACAATGATGAATGCGGTATCATTGGATAGGGTTTTTTTGCCTTCATTTTTTACTTTCTTCTATCTTTACAAGAAGAAAGTATTGGATTCATGAAAATTTTCGACTTCCGGTTTTCGACGGATTTATACGTTTTAGAAGGTCCTGAACACGTTTTGACTATTTTTAGAAAATGTCTGTCTGTGAGTCTGTCAGTCTGTCAGTGAGTCTGTCTGTATGTGACAAAAAATTTGTGGGCGAAATTTAATAAAATTTTATATTCAGTTAAACCTTGATATGAATTAGTGCCTATTGGTTTTTGGTGGAAATTGGCCTGCAGGTGGCGCTGCTATACTACGTTTTTCATGATTTTCAAGATTGCTATATCTCAAGAACTAATGCACAGAATTTCACCAAACTTCAGATTCTGTGACCCCTTGATATACATAGCTGTTGATTAAGCTTTGGTGTAAATTGGCCGGCAGGTGGCGCTGCTATGCCACTTTTATCACGATTTTCATGATAGCTATATCTCAAGAACTAATGCACAGAATTTCACCAAACTTCAGATTCCGCGATACCTTGAGATACATAGCCGCTGATAAGGTTTTGGTGTGAACTGCCCTATAGGTGGCGCTGCTACGCTACATTTTGCACGATTTTTGCGATAGCTATATCTCAAGAACTAATGCAGAGAACTTCATCAAATTTTAGATTCTGTTACACTAGAATATATAACATAATTAGACGCTGATTACATTTTGGTATTAACCTTGCAACAGGTGGTGCAGCTATGCTGCATTTTGCACGATTTTTGCAATATCTATATCTCAAGAACTAATGCAGAGAACTTCATCAAATTTTAGATGGCGCAATGGATAATCTCAACAACCAACGCACAGAATTTCATCAAACTTCAGATTTTGTTACAAAATGACATATAACATAATTACACGATGATTACGTTTTGTTATAAATCCTTCAACTGATGGTGCTGCTGTGCTATATTTTACATTTTTTTAAAACTAGCTATATCTCAAGAACTAATGCATAGAATTTCATCAAACTTCAAATTCTTTTACACCATAACATAATTAGACGCTTTTTTACGTTTTGGCATAAATTGTCCAAGATATGGTGTTGCTGTGCTACGTTTTGCAAATTCTTTGTTATAACTACATCTCAAGAACTAATGGACGAAATTCTATCAAGTTTCAGATTCTGTTAGGTCTTGACATCAATAGATGCTTATTAGGTTTTAGTGTAAATTACCAAACATGCAACACTACTAAGCTCATTTTCTCAGAATATTAATTAAATTTTGCGTTTTGGGCTTTTTGGATACCAGAATCTCATTAGGCTAGGTCAAATGTTCGAGGAAATTCGATAGTGGGTAACTTTGGGGTCACCACGTTTTTTTTTTTTTTTTTTTTTTTTTTTTTTTTTTTAATATTAAAATGTACTTATGAGATAGAAGAAAGTTTCGGGATTGACACATCCAACTAGTTTTAATACTGAATTTTGTATACCGCTGTACGATTCATTTGCATTACATTAAGACGTGCGTGTATACTAATGCTATGCGATAATATTGTCACATGTTTTGATTCACGTAAATAATGGCGCCCTTCATTGAGTGCCAAGATGCGCCCCTGGTGAAAGATTGGACAGGCCTGTTATATAAGAAAATAAACTCAAAGATTGCAATGCGAAAACCTCGCATGAGGCTACGGCAGGTCCCGATTACCGAATAGGTACGAGACGCTCGTGATTCCCTTGGAAAATTTTGAATGGCCCTAAATTGAGAAAGCAGGAGCCCCCAAATTTTATATTGATTTTATTGATATGCAATTGTAATATTAGATTGATGTCTACTTGAGATATTGAATTTGAATATCATTGAAAGCGGCTGGTATGCACAATATAAAATATTAATAATTTAAACTGGTGTCAAAATTGAGAGAAATATTTAAAAATATTCAAAATTTATGTTGCTTAAACCTTTTTGTCCTATTTACCTTTTTATTATTAAATCATTTTTGCTTGTTTTTCTTGATTGTATACAATTATTGTATAAAAGAAGAACTTAAAAGAACCATTTAATTAAATGTAGCTGATTCTGAACTGAGCCAGACTTTGGAATAATAATTGTAGCATTGTTAAGTTTCCTGATATGTTGAATTTAGAAAACACTTCCCGATTGAAAGGGGGGGGTCCTCGAAATGACACTGTGCTTTCGATAGCTTCAGAGGTTAATCGGCCCCTGGGCTACTGATTTTATAGTACTTATAACAATAAATATAAATATATAACAGATCGTGCATAGCATTTTTTCATGAAAATAGCGCTAAGTTATTAGTTGCAAAAAATGTGACCTGAACATGAGGGTGCTGGCGGCTATTTTTCAAAAGTGAAAACCTTTACTAAGGTTCTGATAGACGTGTCATTCAAAGATTCAAATGTTTGCATCTTTTTTGTGGTCACGCAGTGCTTTACATCTTTAATAGCTTTAGAACGACATGAACGGACATTGTTCAGTTGAATTTTCTTTTTTCAAGTCGATCTAATTTTCTTTCCATTGTTGAATCTCCCCATCTTTTTGTGAATAACAGGAAAATGGTTGGAAAAGATTAAGTATTAAAAGTTTTATTTTAGGATTTGTATTCGCAAATGCTGCTAACACACACAAAAAAAGGCTACAAAAAAGTTCGCTAGCTGTGCTTTGTTATGAAAAAATTAATATATTTACAGAAATAAATATTTATAGGGGAGAGTAGCCATATTTGGTCTGCTGGTTTAACTGGACCGCTGCATTTCTGACGTTAATTACAGAAAGAAATGCCACCTACCGCTGAAATCCAAATCATCAGAATGACATCACTTATGATTAAAAGAAGCACCTGCCTTCCACGTGCTGTCTTCAAATAATTTTTAAAAACCTAAAATTAGCTGTTTTGATTTATTTTTTCCTTTTAAACGTAACATTATATTTTAATACTGGGGATAAGTTGTTATATTTTCATATACATATCTAAATGCATGTGCTTATTACGCATATTTTTTTGTGAGGATATGTTTGCTTTTGTTTTTGTTCTTGTTCTTGATATTATCTGTTTTTAAAAACGGAGCAGTTGACTTAATTGTATCAATTTGGATTGCTTAAATTAGACCCAGGGGCGGATCCATAGACTCGTTTGGGGGAGGGGGGCGATATTCAACGGCGTATAACCAACACAGTCATAGTTTCTGTTGGTTAAATCATACATTTTAGTTAATTATTAAATGAATATGAAATTATTAACCCGATTTAAAAATAATAAAGACTCTCAATTATTCGACGTTGTTTAACCAATCCTCTTATATAATCTCTCCTCTCCACAAAATTGCAGTTAATTATTGGCTTGATGTTACTTATTTTGTTGAATAATCAAAAACGTTACAGTGAAATTTATTTATTAAATGTCTTTTATTCTTTCCATTTTTACTCTTTTACTAGAGTAATTATTTATCTTAACAGTTTATTCTGAGAAGTAGCTGAATAAATATCTCAAAGGGGCTTAACCCTCTTCGGAATGAGTGTCTTTTACAAAAATTTTAATCTTTTTTTACTGTTTTTTTTTTTTTTTTTTTACGGAAATTTTCGCCTAATTAAATCGGGAAAATGATCGGATTAAATAAGGCAAAATTTTTAATAAAAATTGACCGGTGAAAAAAATCCAAGATTCTGAGTCCCTTATGCGGCATGTATACCGTTCATTCTTCCCCAAGGGATTAACATTCTTGAAAAATCAAAGTGTGTCATCTAATCCGTGCATATACCTCTTTATAATCGGACTCATTATTACACTGTTAAAAATCTTGTCCTAGTTTGAACCAAAATTTTGTGCTCAATAGCTGCCACTGTAAGATGGTGAAATCTTGGATCATAATTTGGAACTCCTGATGAAGCATGAGGTTAGTTGAAATAAGGAAAGGGCAGCTGACGTCACTGTGGACGAATTACTGTGGATCAGCGAGAAAAACCTGTTGGTTCTTTAAAGACTGATACTGTACGGATGAACTCCGGGAATTTAATTGGTCTATGTTTGGCAGCTCTGTGGTAGGCGATGATACGATGTGGTAGGCGATGATTGGCTTACGTTGCCAAGACAATTCCTGCAATGATCGCTTTGACAAAAAATGTAATGGTAGATTTGTTGACCAAAGTGTTTGTTTGTAAACATGCCCTTTCCTTATAGGAGAATCCCGGTTGGTAGGGACCACAGACAGTGGCGCAGCCAGAATTCGGTTCTAGGGGGGGTTTTGAGTTTCTGATAAAGGTTTTTGTCGGTTAATTGAATCGCCGGTTAATAGAATCAGTACTAATTAGAATATTCACTGTATAATACATAAACTCGAAGAGCATCTGTGTGGCAGGAAATCATCATTCTTTTAGTATAATACGTCTTAGAAAAGTGATTTAGTTCAAATAACCAATTTTTATGTAACTAATCATGTAATATGCACTTTCAGACTTTTAAATAGAATTATCACCATTTAATTGAATCACTTTTTTTTAATAAAATCTGATTTAATAAAGCGGCAAATTCCGAAATACGTCAAAATGTTTGAATATTAAGATTGGTTTTGATTCATATAAGCGGCAATTATAGCGTTCTTTATTAGCTCTGGGAGGGGTTTTAACCCCCAAACCCCCCCTCTGGCTGCGCCACTGGCCACAGACTTCTAATATACTTAGACGCCACATTCCATTGTTCTCTCGGCATGGTTTCAAATCCAACATCTTTGGCGGAAAGATGGCGTTTTTTGGCGGTGATCGCTTTATTGGCAACTTTCAGATTTCACAAAGAGAGAAGCAGAAGTGCGGTCAACTCAAAACAAACATAACAATATGAGTTTCGGCGGGAGAAAAACCGGTTTGACGCGCTAAATCTGCCCTTCGTCACGTGACGGAAGGCAAAGATGTCGGCGTAGTTAAAGGTTACCGATGTGGTGTCTACGTATCAGAGGTCATTGGTAGGGGCCTAATCAGTCGTTTCCGAGTCTCCGAGGTTGAACTATGAAGCTCCAAATGTTGGTACGAGATTTCACCATCCTATGATGGCAGCTACCGAGCACCAAAGTTTGGTTCAAACTAGAGCACATTTTTTAACAGTGTAGTTCAAAAAAGTTAACAATTGACCCTCAGGCGCAGGTCTCTTTCCCCAGCTTCTTTCCAATTGGTAGAAAGACAACAAAAAATGATAAAGCAAACAATAAACGGCGAGTGACCATAGTGCAGCATTTTCTATTCAAACCACCTAGAACAACAGGCCACAAACATAAGTTTCAGACTTTAGGTGGGCCCTAAACAGAAGTTTTCGACTTTAAGCAGGCCACAAATACACTTATTAAAAGGTTTAGAAAAATTCAAATGACATAAGTAAAGTAGTCTAACAATGTAATATAACAAATTAATACATATTCCACTAGGAGGGCATTTGTTGCGGAAAAAATATCACTAGAAACTTAACATCACTCTTTCTAAATAATAAACTTTGTTGTTTGAAATTAGAACTGTAAAAAACTGTAAAACTTTTCCGCGGCAAATATTTAACCATAAAAAGTAGTATTAATTATACAATAGATATGAAGGGTACAATAACAATGCAATGTTTTCAATGAGATTTTCTCTAATAATAAATCCATACTTTGTTCAATGAAAAAAAAATTGTAGAAGTATGTAGCGCAAATTTAATTGGAAATGATCTTTTATTATTGTATAAGCTTAAGGAATGTTTACATCTGTAGGACAAATATGACTACATAGAAAAAGAATTTTTGACTAAGGAAACGGCTTTTAATACAATTTTTAGTTAAAATCTGTCTTGTTATGTTAAATTATATTCGCATGAAATTATGTAAAATAACATTGAAGATCATAAATACTTTTCTATGCGCAACTCAAGTATTTGTATAAATATGGATTAATGATTATGTGCTTCGGGCCGCGGCCGCACATAAAATGTCGCCGGGGAACATGCGGTCCACGAGCCGCAAGTTGACTATGGTTCACCTAGAAGGCTCTTCATTAAGCAAATGCATTAGGGAAGAACAAATTTACCAAGTTGGCTGTAAAGAAATTAACGCACCGTATGCATTTTTGCTATTGGCTGACTAGGACATAATCCTTTATTCGTCAAATACCCCTTGAAATTCTCCAATGCGGGTGGCAGCATCAATTGGAATAAAATATATAAAACAAATAGCACTATCTGTCTTGTGTACAACGATCAAATTAGCATGTTGAGCAGTAATCAATTTGGTATTGCTTTCAATAAAGCTAATTTTATGAGTTTTGCAAAATGGATAAAACTGAAACGCGGGCTGTTATAAAATAGTTTGTGAAAAAAGTTGGAAGGTATCAAAAATTCATAAAGATATACAGGATAATTTAGAACCCGTCATTTACAATTGTGCTTAAATGGGGACAGAATTTGACTGTGGAAGCCTAGAAAATGACCCGCGCAGTGAACGATCAAAAAATGCCACAATGTCTGAAATCGTGGAAAAAATAACGATATGTTTATGCAGAGTTATCGATAAAAGGTCTCTAAAAATGTTGAGGATATAGGCATCTCAGATGAAAAAACATTTAATATCCTTATTATAAAATTTGGGGTAAAAAAGCTTTCGGCAAGCCGATTGCCTCGCATATTGATAATGATCAAAAGCGTTAGAGAATAACAATTTGTCAAGAGAGTTTTAACGCAAAAATATTGCTTTCATCAATTACGATTTGTTATAAGAAGTAAAACTAGGGTTCCCTGTTTGAGCCCAACCAGTAATGGACCACAAGCATTTCTGACGTCAAAGAACGTCAGATGGATTATAGCTAATCAGCTTTCCAGTTTATACCACAAGCGTTCACCACAAGCCAATCAAATTCAAATACTGCAGTGCTCATGGGAAACATTGTGAATTCCGCCCAGTGCTAGTGATCAATTACAATGTTAGAGACAAGTTGTTCTCCACCAACGAAGAAAGCCTATTCGTTTCCATGGCGTCAATCTTTTGGGATTCTAACAGAATATTACTAATCGACTGTTTTCATAAAGATAAAAAATAAATTGTGAATACTATACTAAGTTTCTAGACTAATTATATAAAAAAATGTCATGAAAAAAGACACCTGGTTTGCGTAAGGAGATAATTTTCCTTCAGAAAAATGCAGGCCACCATACTACAGTGGTTGCAATATGAAAGTTGAATGAACTGAAGTGCGATTTGAGAGTGCGAAGTGAAGTGCGAGATACACGTCCGTGCTGCCCTTCACGGACAGCCCAGTCCTCAGACTTCGCACTGCCCAGCGCACATCAAGCAGTCCTGATTCCTAAAATAGGGACGCATCCAGAGAATCGTTGAAACCGAGTAACATATAATCAACACAACACAGCCATATTTTATGTTGGGGAAATCATCCCTTGCAGTTAATTATCAAATGAATGTGAAACACTTCCAATTTGAAATGTTAAACTCTCAATTATCCAACGTTTACTTATCCGATACACTCGGTTAACCATCCTTCTTATTCTATAATTCCTTCTCTCTTCAAAACGTGGCTTACTGTTATTTATTGTGCCGAAAAATTAAAAACGTTATAATAGAATTTATTTATTAAATGCCTTATTTTTATTCTTATTGATTCAAAGAAGGGGTTGAAGTATCAAAGGGGTTTAGCGTCCTTGAAAAAAATCAAAATATGCCATCTAAGCGGTGTGTATACCTATTCCTAATCTACTCATTATTAGTCCATAAAGGTTATTATTTGTCAATGACGCTCAGGTCTGTTTTCACAGCATCTCTGCAAGAGGCGGAAAGCCAGCGAAAAATGATAAACCAAATAATAAACTGTGAGTGACAGTAGAAAGACATTTTCAATTCAAATCATCTAGAAGACCTTTCATTAAATAAATACGTAAGGGAAAAACAAACTTACCAAGTTGGCTTTTAAGAAATTAACATATCATATGTATTTTAGCTTTTAATGACTAGGACATAATTCTTTTTTATTCATTCATCAAGCTTCCCTTGAAATTCACCAATATAGATGGTAATTGCAGTGCATTTAAAAAAAAAATAAGGTAGATTTCGTAAAAAATACTCCCTATTTAGGTAAATTTCGTAAGGAATGCTATTTAGGTAGATTTCCTAAGAAATACTATTTAGGTAGATTTCTTAAGAAATACTACCGATTGCAGTCCTTACCATGACACAGCTTTTGAAAAAAATTTTCATAACTTTTAATTATATGATCCCAGGAACCCAAAACCAGGCCCCACTTAAAAAGTTTATACATATATATATGTATGTATGTATGTATTTATGTGCTAAATTTTGTCCGCACAATAAAAGTCGCAATTATGCACGAATCGTCTTCAAACTCGCCAAATATTTTGAGATGGTTAATATCTCGGCAGGGATTAAAAATGGGCAAAATCGGCCCAAGATCGTGGTAATGGGGAGGGTTCCAAAATTTGAATACCGTCTTAACATGGCTCTGACAAAACTAGATCTTGCAAAATAGTTGCAGGAAAAAATAAGCATTTTTCGTTATAGCAGTTGCCAACAATTAAAAAAAAATCTTACCACAACAATAACTTTACTATTGCAAGATTTGCGCGTAAAAATTGAAAAAAAAAAAAGTCTGACGAATTTAAGAAAATTTCAATATTACGTCATAACTTTTTTCTAGAAAGATTTCCATATTAAAACGTAAAATAAAATACAGTAAAGCATCGTTTATACGAGGATCATTTATATGACGTTTACATTTATACGACGTTTTAGTGTGGTCCCAATTCATTCCTATTTGTTTTAATGTAAAAATGGATCGTTTATGCGACGCATAAAATCGTTTATGCGTTGGTTTTTCGATTTTTACACATTTTTCCTTTTTGTTTATTTTTCTTGTGTATTTTAAGAACGGATGGAATTCACCAGTTATGAATGACACCAAAGAATGTATTTAAATGTACCTCATCCATATGATAACAACATGGGCTTGTGTGGGAATTGTCACAAAAAATAGGAGGGATCATTCTTTTTCCCAGGATCGGTGATGGTAGCTTTTCCGACCTGTTTTATTTTTACACGGCACGGCATATTCTTTTCTTATCAGTGCGCTAACAGTACATATCAATGTTTCTTTTAATTCTTCACTTTTCCTAATGTTTCGGTCACAGCTTTTTCGGACATGTTTAAAAAAAAAAGCAAGTTCATCTTGGTAAAAGAAAAAAAAAATAACATTTTGAAAGAAGTCGAATTGAAAAGTTGTGATAATAAAAAATTTCGCGAATTGCATCGAAACATTAAGAACTTATTTTGTTTGCTACAATACCAGCGGAAATATTTTTCGAACCCTTCACCCATTGCACAAATCATTAATTACAACTTAATATCAATCAGTTACGCCAAACAACCACAGGCATTTTTTTTCTCTACGTAAAATTATCAAAAGAAAAAAAAATACCTTTGTGTACCGTAAAGTATCGGAAGTAAGCCCCCCTTTAGCAAACAGGAAATTCTAATAATTTTAAGGAAGGCTTATAATTCGAACTTTTGTGGAATAGAGAGGCAAGAATAAGACGGTGATGGGCTATAGTTGGAATTTATATATTTTCCATGGTTTATATTCTTTGTAAAATATGTCAGAGAAGGGAGCATATATCCAGAATGAGCTTAATTTCAGTACTTTTTGATGTTAAATTGAAATTGCTTACTATTTTCCCTTCCCTTTCACCATTTTTTGGTTATTTGTTTGTTTAGTTTATAAATGTATGTAAATCAACACGCTAACCATTAAAATTAAGGGAAAAGAAAATTAATTTGAGTTTTAGAAGTGAAAATCTGTTATACGACGTTATCGTTTATACGATGTTTTTCGGTAGTCCTTTCGGCGTCGTATAAACGATGCTCCACTGTAAATAATTTAACGGATTTTTTTTAACGCAAATATTACATCATATTGGAAATATAATGGAAAAGCAGGTGAATATATAAAGTTACGTGAGTTTGTAAAAATGTATTGAAACTTGATAAAAACCAGACTATAAAAACATTCGCATATTTTAACATTTTGAAGTTTTCTGATTTTGTTTTCGACATTTTAAAATCTATTCCATATATATATGCGTGTGTGTATGCGTATATATTAAAATTTTCACAAAAGGTTTAAGTCTCTGGAGCTCATTCTTAGTGATGAAACTGGGTTTATTTCTAATCTTGATTTAGATTTTGCTGGGGAAATTTGTACCTAAAATCGAAATCTATCTCCATCTGTAGGCCGAGCTAGCGGTTTTTTTTTAAACACATTAGTGGCTTTTTTTTTAGAAAACATTAAGATGCTTGAACTTTTGAAAGAACCTTTATTTCTCTTCCTTTCTACGAAAATTGCAACGAATCCCTCTTTTTTCTTTTCTTTTTTTTTTTTTTTTTTTTTTTTTCTAAAACAAAAGAGCACTTTTCAGAAATATCATTATACAAAAATTAGAACTACAGCTTCTTTGAAATGATAAAAAAAATTTCCCAGTTTAATGGGATTTGAATAATTTCAATTTTCTGTCGTAAAGATTAAATTAAACACAAAAGCGACATCGTCCATTAAACTCAAAGTGTGTGTCAGAAGGAAATTTTATGGTTTCTGTTTGTATGTCTGTTCCTCAAAAATTGCCATTAAAAAAAAAAAAAAAAACATAGGATTGAATTGATATTTGGTAGAAATTCTCGGATTTTGCTATACAGTTTTTGGTTTAGTTTGATTCAATTATTCGAAAATACAGAACATTTCTTTTCTTGTAATAAAGCTTTCCTAGGGCAATTCAAAAATTTTTCCATTCGTTTAAAAGAGAATGCTGAATTAGATTAATAGATTTAAATGGTAAGTTATGAATGATAAACTTTTCCAATGAGGGTCTTAAATTTCTCCAATTAACTTGAAATTTTGTTAATATGTTTCCAGATTTATTTTAAATTAAGTGTCGAACATTTGAGAGAATTTTATTCATTTTTTGAAAAGACATCTATACAACCGTATTCATAAACACTTTTAGCTAGGTTGGAAAACGCGCGAATTTTACGATGATGTGCGAAAAAAATGAAAATTTCGCTGATCGGCTGCGAAACAATCGTGAGTTTCATCTTGCCGCGTAAAAAAAAAAAAAAAAAAAAAAAAAAAAAAAATGTAAATTTCGTGTAAGTTAGTTAAAAAGCGCCAGATTCAATTGATTGGGCGCGGAAGAATGCGCATTTTGCCAATTAAATGCGGAAAAAGCGCAAATTTCGTTCTTCGGACACGGGAATATCGCGATTTTTGTCGATCACACGCGGAAAAAATCCAAATTTCATTCAAGCTAAAAAAAAAAAAAAAAAATGGAGAATTTCGTCGATCGGCTTCGTAAAAATCTCAAATTTCATCGATTGCTTTCGTAAAAATCGCGAGTTTTGGCAATCGGCTTTGTAAAATAATCGAATTTAGTTGATCAGATGCGGAAAGATCGGAAATTTTCTTGATCGGCTGGGTAAAAATCGTGAATTGTGTCAATCAGGCTCGGAAAAATTGTGAATTTTGCCGAATTTGAGAATTCGGCGATGATGCGAAGAAAAATTCCGAATTTCGTCGATTGGCTTAGAAAAATTTGCGAATTTCGGCGATGATGCGAAGAAAAATTCCGAATTTCGTCGATTGGATTAGAAAAATTTGCGAATTTCGCCGATCAGCATCGTAAAAATCGCTGATTTTGTTGATGAATCGCAGGAAAATAGTGAATTTTTTCAATTAGCTTCGTAAAAATCTCAAATTTCGTCGATCAGACATTAAAAAATCGTGATATTTGATCATGCGTAGAAAAATTGCGAATTTCGACGATCATCGTTGCAAAAGTCGCGAATTTATTGATCATGCGTAGAAAAATTGCGAATTTTGACGATCATCATTGCAAAAGTCGCGAATTTATCAATCGGCTTCTTAAAAATCACGAATTTCGTTGATCGGCTTTGTAAAAATCGCGAATTTTGTTCATCAGGCACGAAAAAATCCATAATTTCGTCGATCAAACTGGGAAAATACGAAAATTTCGTCTACCGGGCGCGGAAAAAGCTCGAATTTTCTTGACCATGTGAAGAAAAATTCCCAATTTCATCGATTGGCTTTGTAAAAATCGCGATTTTCGTCGGTAAGTTTTTAAAAATCGCGAAATCATAAAAATTCGTAAAAATCGTAAATTTTATTGATCGGGTGCGAAAAAATCGTGAATTTTTTCGATCGATTTCGTAAGAATCACGAATTTTGTTGATCAGGCAAGGAAAGATAGTGAATTTTCTCGATCGGCTTCGTAAAAATTGCGAATTTGATTAATCAGGCGTGGAAAAATCGCAAATTTCGTTGATCAGGCTCAGAAAAATCGGGAATTTCAATGATCAGGCACGGAAAAATCTTGTTGATTGGCTCATTCTTTTTCCTTCGTTCATAAAGTTCACTTTTTTTCTGGGGGGGGGGGGGGGTACCAGCCACTTATGTTTGTTTTTTAGCACTTTTAATAAAACAAAATTTACTCTCCTGAAAAAAATTAAATATTATTACATCTCGAAAATAATTCTTGCTATATCTGTTATACATACAAGCGCTAAAACTGCTGATATATTCTTACCAGCTGAATTGGATATTTTGAGTTGGTAAGTGAACTTCCCCTCCCCCTCCCCATTCTCCTCTGAAACCATATTTTTTACCCGATTATAGGCCACAAATCACCTCCTCGAAATCGAACTCCTTCCGTGTTATTGATATGGCCCTCGACCACCCAGGCATATTTGTAAGTGGACCTTTTTTTGAAAAGGTTGTTCAAAGAGATTATGTAGAAGAATAAAACATATTTTTATAAAAATCTCATTTTTCCTTTCATTTAGCAAAAATTTCAAATCTCTTTCGATTTTTTTTTTTTTTTTTTGGGGGGGGGGCGTGACAGAGTTGGGCAGAATACATCGAAAAACTATTTTCGATACAAAATACATTGATTAGAATCTAAAATACAAGCTACAAAATATTTTTCAAAATTAAAAAATTACAAATACAAAATACTTTTAAAATACAAAATACATTTTTTAATTTCAATTTTTTATTAATGCAAACTGTCTTTAGGGAGGTAATTTGTTAGTTTAAAAGAGAAGGAGGGGGAGGACATTATCAATTTTATAAGGAATTTTCACTCGTTTGATTATAATGTGTTTGGTAACTAGACGAAATTCCTTCTTATTTTCATCAGAGAGGTTTTTTTTATTAAAGTTCATATACATACATATCAGGTCCGGCGTGGAACCTGTCTAAAGTCTCAGTTGCATTATTCCGTAATTCAGGTCCCTCAACGGGTAGGTGTGCCAGCCACTTTCGCTGTCTGCAACCCCGCTCCAGAGTACCTTCTCTCTCTCCATCTCAACCTGCTTCCTCTCAAGCTCCACACCGAAAACCTCCATTGGACGCTGTGATCCTCTCTCAGACGCCAGCGTTGCCATCCTCTTGTCTCGGGAAGCCGAAACTTTTCCTCCTTGAAGTCGCTAGGGTGATTTAGAGTATCTATCAAGGCCGGACGTGTGGAATTTCTAACGTCAAGCAACAAAAAATGGTTTCAGACGTTCGGCGCCTAGGCTAAAAGTTCTATAAACTGCTCTCGTGGGAAAATTTGTCCGTTGAATTGGTCTGACTTACAAGGGAGGTCTCCATACTGGGCATACTCAGATTTTTCTGAAAAACAAAAATACTAATTAAACTACCCATGTATGTAAGTATCAGTGAAAATTAATGGCGGAAATGCAGTAGAAAACATGTAAAAAAATAAAATGCTTTCGAATATTTGGCGTGAAAAAACGAAAGTGTCACACGATTTGGCGAGCAGCAGTTTTCCCTGCCCCCCCCCCCCAAAAAAAACGATTTTAATGCAACTGAAAACTTATGGATTTTTAGAATTCGTGTAAATAGTATTTAATGAATTTAAACATAAACAATTAGAGAGCTTAATATATTATATACATACATACATACATACATATAGATATATATATTAAATTGCATACATATATATATTATTTGTTGCTGCAGTAATTTCATTTACTTCTGGAAAAAATATTTTCATATATAAAAAATTCTTATTCAATAAAAATATTTTTATACATTTAAGCGTATTCAAAATAAAAGCCAGATGTTTCCATAGCAACAAAATTGAACTGACAATGCTCAACTGGACTTTGAACTTGAAAAAAATTTAATTAATTTTTTTAATTTGAATTTCGTTTTAAATCTCAAATTTTGATGGTTAAATTTCAATATAAATACATATAAATATCAATATAACGAAATTATTCTTAAAAGCTGACAAAACCAAAGTTATTTAATTTATCTAAACACGTTGAACATGAAACTCTTTTCCTTTAAAATGCATTTGACATAAAAAAAAAACATTTTTTGAAATTGCTTTTCATCGCCAACCGGTGATAAATCGCCAAATAACGAAATTTTCATTATTTTTTTTACGGACAAGGTACGGAGGTTCCGCCGAATTTTTTTATAAACGTATATATTCACATGAGAAGAACATTCTGTAATTTTTTCAGATTTTTACGAGTATGCCTGTATGGAGAGCTTCCTTGTTAGACAGACATTAATTTAAAAGTTCGCTGATTAAGTCTAATTAGGTTAAGACCTCACAATATCCTGTAAGAGAATAAACGTCCTTGATTATTACTTATAAAACCATGCAAAATAATGTTTTAATAATGTTTTCATTTTTATTTTAAACAAACACATACACAGCAAATATTTACATATACATTAATGTGTGTTTTCATGATAAGACACACAAGATTGCCATTTAATTAAATTAGTAACATAGTTGGTGTGTACATATGGATACTGAATTAATTGGTTAAAATTTCTATTTTTGTTTAAACAGAATCGAAATACGATTTTGGGCTGAGAAACTTGCTCAGCCAATTTATATTATCAATGCGTTAATTATTTCATGAATAATATATATTTTAAAGCAAAAAAATGTTCGTGGATCTAAAATATAAAGCAAAAACAATGTCTGTGAATCTATATTATAAAAGAAAGAAGATGTTGATGTCATATAACGATATGAAAACGATTTGAGTAATAAATTTCTCTTTTTATCCAATCTATTAAAATCTAATCATCGTAAAATTTCAAGTTTTACATGCCGTCGACGTAGAGAAAAACTGTACTTTCAAACGCAATTTCTTTTGAAAACTATCTTAATTTACAGATTTACTGCTTTTTATTTTTTAATTGAGCTATTAATTTTAATTAATGCCACTATTTACGAATAGTAATTTTTGTAAAAATCTTAATTCTTGCTTTAAAGCGTCCCCTCCTCGAGGCACATCCGGAAGTACGTGCGCAGCACGACTGCTATACGCTGCCAAGGGCAGTAGGGATACGGTTCGAAGTTCGTTCGCTTCGACATTCGTCCGTTTCCAGATTTTATAAAAAAGGAGGAGGCCTCTAGCGGGCGAAGCCAGCTAGTCTAAATTGTTATTCATACTTACAATTATCGTCCGGCGGCGCGTGCGCAGTACTGTTGCTATACGCTGCTATAGGCAGCGGGAACACGATTCAAACTTCGTTCGAAAGGAAGTACATTAGGCAGCGCGTGCGTAGCACGCCGCTATACGCTGCCGGGAGCAGCAGGGATACGGTTTGAGGTTCATTCGCTTCGACATTCGTCCGTTTCGAGACTTTATAAAAAAGGAGGGGCCCACTAGCGGGTGAACTAGCTAATCTAAATTATTATTTATACTTACCAATTATCGTCACTTTTATCATGGGTCAAGTCACATTACTTGCTACTTTTATTTCTAAACATTTAAGTTAGCTTTTCTTTTAAAACCTAGTATGTAATATAATATAATTATAACAGAACTGTATTGGTGTCTGTTTACTAAACTGCATCAGAAATTAATTATGACTCCACCTACTTAAAATGTAGCAACTAGTTTGGGACAAAATTTTCTACCTAAATGTAGCAACTAATTGGGGACGGAGAGAGCATTTTAAAAAAGCATCAGCTGCCTATGCAACAATTTTCACACAACAATTTTTTTTAATTCTCATTGAATGTTATTAATTATAAAAACTGTTTTTGTGAATAATTAGCAAAAAAATTTCTGAAGAAGTAAACATTCGATTCATTAAAGAGATTATCCTACCAAGTTTTAAACAATGTGTAAGATATAAACTTCCATAAACGAATTCGAAAAATATTCAAAACAGATAGGCATGTTTCCCTTTCGGAAAGTGCAGGATCTGCGGTTTTGACGCGACAGATTGAAATCCTGAGGCATGTATTTTGAGTATTTTAAAAATACAAAATACACTGTTATAAATTTCAAACTTTTGCTGCACCGTCACTCCACTGCTTTTATAGTAAACGATTACTTTGCTGAATTATGGAGCATCCTCATTGGTCAAAATAGAGATATTCTACAAAAGCGGTGGACTGACGATGCAGCAAAAGTTTCACATTTTTAACAATGTACTTTGAAAGAGCATTTCAAAATACACTAGCAAAATACATTTGTTTTGAAGGTTTAAAATACAAAATATAAATTACAAATGTATTTTGAAAATGTATTTCAAATACATGCATTTTCGATACTGCCCTACTCTAGGGGGCGGTCACCCAAACTGTCCCCCTCCCCCCTTAGTTTCGCGCCTGATTAAATCAGATATACGACCATAAATTTGAAAAGAAAAATAATAATAATGAATTTCGAGGCTGTTTGTTCTCTTTGACAGGCAGCATTTAGCCTCCTAACAGGCATGTTTTTAAAAGTCAACATTTTTAGCTGCACTTATTCCTGACGAATAGATAGGCACTGCAAATAGAGCCGTTTATTCTCCTGCTAGTGACATTTCAGAGTCAGAGTCAGTAACCAGAAACCTACTAAAACTAAGTGGGTAAAAAAAATGCTGAAAATGGCACAGACAAAGAGTCTGTAAGGAGAATATAGGACAGCAAAAGTTGTTAAAACATAGGAAACGAAAAAGAAAGAGGAAGTTATGAAAAGATTGACCCGCAAAAACGCTGCAGCTACAAAATCCCCCCAAAACCAAAAGGTCATTAAAAATGTTATCTTTCTTGTGAAAATCTGTTATGTAAAAGAATGAAGAAAGGCAGGGTCATAGCTAGAAGTGAATAATAGCGGGGGGGGGGGGACTCATATTTTCTCTCTCTCTATGACGCAGAAAAATAAATTAGTGCATATTCACACTGTAATTATTTATGTTTCTCATTAAACTGTTGCAAAAAACTTCATTTTAAGCTAATAAAGTAATAGGATGATGACAAATTCGAGTCTTTAACTGGTGCAAAATTGAACATCATGTTAGCTTCGTATGTGCAAATAGGACGAGTAAGTGTTGAAACACTTATTTTAGTTAGAATTTAGTATCTCTGCAAAACTGTGAAAGGTCTTCAAAACTAAATTAGATTTTTGAAGAATTTCATTCGGATTTTCGGAACAGAAATTCATTTAGTGACATTGGAATCTTTTCCAGGGGAGGCTCAAAATGTTTTAGGGGGGCTAAGCCACCCGTAGCACCTCCTAGCTACAGCCCTGGCGAAAGGGGAAAAAACAAACAGATGTGTTTATACCTTCGTCATGTAAAGACAACCGAAAAAAAAGGAAACTTTTAAAACACAAAAACAATTGGAACCATCAAGTTTTAAAAAGTAGACACTGTTCAATGGGGAATATAGTAATGGAAGGGAAGAAATACAACCATAAAAAAAAAAAAAAAACTTCTGTTGCCGAAAAAAGTTTTAAGGTTTTAGAATCTAAAAAAAAAAATGAAGATGGCGATGATTGGTTTTGCCTAATTTGTAAGAAAAATAAAATACCAGAAATGATTCAGTATTCAGATAGCCAAATATGGTTTCATGTTGTGTACGCTGGAATAAAAAAATGAACAAAAGAAATCCATATCTTGCATCACTTTTTCTATGATATTCAAATTACTGTCCAAGAGCTAACAGCACAAAAACCTTAGGTATCGAGCACAAGAAAAAAAAATATTTTTTGGAAGAGTAGTAATAGGGGATTCTTATAATCCATCCCTTAGCAAAAAATGTATAGGATTTTTATGAAAATACATGGTTTTATATGGAAAATCATAAAATTTTTATATCGTTATAAGTAAACATATTGTATTTATATGGTAAACATTTTTCTTCCTATGGTATTCCAGAGCATTAAGTATGGTAAAGTTATAGGATAATGATATGTACCATACATTATGTGGTATTCCAGACAAATGGCCAAAGTGAAGTTTTAGGATAATGATATGTGTTTAGGCGCAAGCCTTAAATAAAGAAATAAAATTTATTGATATTAATGGATTTGGCCTTGACAAAATTAATTACTGTCAAATAAAAGTTCTTGATTAATATTTATGAGTAAAATAATAATTTAAAACTACTTAATATTGATTTATTATTAAATTAATGTTTATTTCTTGACAAGTTGACAGCTTAATTGAATTCCAAATCATTTAAAGATATTATTGGTCTTATAATTATTTTATGTCAAAATTAATGTTTTGTTTATTGATAAGTTGTCAACTTGAGTAGTTTTTTAAATCATTATTAGAGATTTATTGATTTTTTAATTAATTTATGTCAAGTTAATGATAAATTTTTAAATTTATGATCATGTAATTTTATCTCTATGCTTTTTCTATTTCCCCAAAAGGGGGTTCAGTCTTGAATCTGCAACCAAGCGGATAATATGTATGTGTTGGCTCTGAACTACAATGTGTAAGTTCAGAAACTTGAAATAGATTCATGGCTCTCTATGAGAGAAACCAATGAGAGTACAATATAGTACCTTGATTAGTAATGCTCATATTCTGTTGTGAACTTTATTATTTTAATAAACTATTGTTAATCTTAATTGCTCTCCCACTTGACTTCAATGAACACATTGTGATTGATACACCCATTTTTTATGGTGCCGAAACTCGGGAGTGTTAAATAGTGACTAAATTTGGATTATTGTGCATGAACATAGTTGGATTTTTCTCCTTGTAATTGAATTACTGTGAGTGAACACTTGGATTGCATATGGATTACCTGAAATAAACAGGTAAGAAGCTTTATTATTATCAATTAGAAATCAAGATTTTATTATTTGTTATGGAAAATTTAGAAAAACTTAAAGCAAAGCGTTCTGTTGAACGCTTTGCTTTAACACAATAAAGCTTTAACACAATAAAGAACAAGTTTCACTAAACTAATCACAAAATTATAAACCTTATTAACAGACGATATTGAAAATACCAAAACTGATGAATTATTAGAGCTTCACGAAACATTGTCTTTAAAAGAATCTACCTTTCAAAAATTAAATCATGAAATTGAAGCTCAAATATCAGACTTAAAAGAATATGAAAAGGACATAGCTAGCAGTGAAATGTATAATGATCAGTTGATAAGTGCTAAATTTAAAATTAAAAATAGATTGAGTAAATGCAATAAAGGCAATATTTCTGCTATATCAGGTAGTTCTGTGAATGCATTGAATAGTTCTGTCAGTGGAACAGAAGCAAGTTCTTATTCGGCCATGAAATTACCCAAATTAAATGTTCCAAAATTTTCTGGTGAAATCGAAGAATGAGTAGAATTTTTTAATTGTTTTGAAACATCGATACGCCAGAATAAATCACTGTCCAAGATAGAAAAATTTTCATATTTAAAATCTTTGTTATGTAATCGTGCATACAATGTGGTAGAAGGATTTCCATTGACAGAACAAAATTATGATACCTGTATTGATTTATCAAAGGACCGATTTGGTAAAGTTGATGTAATTATAAATAAACATATGTCTAATTTGTTAAACATGGAACCCGTGAAAAATTGCTCAAATTTAAATGCATTAAGAAGATTGCATGACGTTTGTGAAATAAATATTAGAAGTTTTAAAAATTTAGGAGTAACATCTAATTCCTATGGGCATTTATTAAATCCTGTTTTGATTAAGTATTATTCCCATGAACTTGTAGCTGAATATCACAGAAGACGTGATACTAGTAAAGACCTTGATGTAACAGATCTAATTGCCTTTCTTAAATCCGAAATAGAATGTAGAGAAAAAGCTTTGCTTATGACTAGTTCTAAAAATGATACAACTTCTTCGTTTGTATATAAAAATAAAACTGAACATCGTGAAAGAAAACAATCAAATAAAAATCAACATGCAAATACTTTAAATGCTAATATTAAAGTTTTTTGTGTATTCTGTAAAAGTAATGAACATTTATCGTCTGAGTGTAAAAATGTAGCCGACGAAAAGAAAAGATTAATGTTAAAAAAAAGAAGGTAAATGCTATCGGTGTTTTTTCAAATCCCATTTATCTTCGCATTGCCGCATAAAATTGCAGCCATGTATAAACTGTAAAAGTACTGAACATAACAAATTATTTTGTTTTAAGAAAAACTTGAAACCAGAAATATCCGAAAATCAAACAAAATTGTATCTAATTCTCATTGTAATTTGAAAAATTCTAATCATGCTATTTTATTGCAAACATGTTGTGTAACTGCTCAAGGTAACTCGAAATCAAAATTAGTTTGTTTACTGCTTGATTCTGCAAGCGAGAAAAGCTTCATAACAAAAAGATTAGCTCGTGAATTAGATTTGCCTGTTTTACGAAAAGAGCATTTAACTGTATTTGCCTTTGGTATTGATCAAGGTCGGGAAGAAGAATATGACGTTTTCAAAATTAAATTAAGAAGTAAATTGAATTACCACCGTTTCATAAATGTTGAGGTATTAGCTACGGATTTAATAAGCGTAACAACTTTGAAAGTTCCAAATTCTGATCCTTTAATTACGAAATACGTTGAGAGTAAAGGATGGAAATTAGCAGATCCTACCCCTCAGGAATCAGCAGTGAAAATCCTTCTTGGAGCCGATTATTTTTGGAATGTGCAGAAAGGCATTGTAGAAGAAATTAATGAGCATTTATATGTAGCTAATACACTTTTTGGTTACACGATAGTGGGAAAAATTAACTCTGAAAGCAACAAAACAATTAACGCTCATCATGTATCGCTGAATGAAAGGGAAAATTTTGATTTGCAAAGGTTTTGGGATCTAGAATCATTGGGTATTTCTGATAGTAAAAGTGAACTATTTTCACAAAGGGATTTAGACGCAATGGATTTATTTAAAGATAATTTAAATATTGTTAAAGGAAGATATGAAACGAAACTTTTGTGGAAGGTAAACAAAAATGAATTGGAATCCAATTTTGATGTAGCTAAACAGAGACTTTGGGGATTGAAATCAAAATTATGCAAAAGTGAATGGTTATTAAATGAATATAAGAAAATATTACATGAGCAGTCTGATTTGGGTATAATTGAAGAATGTAAATTTGATAAAAACGAAGTGAACACATATTATATGCCTCACAGACCAGTAATAAGGGAATTCAAATTGACAACTAAAGTAAGAATCTATACTAATAAAATCCGTGCGCCTCTGTCTCTCTGTCTGTCTGCTTGAAGCCGATTACAGTTCGCAACGCGGGCGAGTTGGAAGTCGCGAGAGGTGTCTTTCGATTGGAAAAATTCCGGGGAAGTCATTTCGGGCATTTTCGAGACCGTGGGACCAAAATTAAACAAGTTATGAATTAAAACCCCCTTGGGAATCGGAACGAAAAATGTCTCAATTTGCAAACGGAGCTCCGAAGCAGAACACTGCGCCACCTTGCGGTGAAGGACATGAATTTTCCCCTTTGGCTAAAAGAAGAAACAGCCGAAAACTTCTTTTTCTACCGGCGCTAATTGCGTTTTTTTCCGCATCAATTTTTTTGACTTGCCGTAGAATATTTACCGTAGTTTTCGCTAAAATATTGAACTTAGAAATAAAACAGGACTATCGAAACTTTTTTTGCGCGTTTCTTCTTAAACCATCATGCAGGTAGTTTTTAAAGTAGAAAAAACTGATTACATATTCAGAATCTGCGTAAAAATCTGCTTCTGATGAACTAAAAAATACGAAAAAATGTCTTATGGGCGCGTAGTGCCCACCGTGCAAAACCAAATATTTTTAACGGTACTATGAGCGCGAAGCGCCCATAGTTCCGATCGGCTCCGATATAGCTCCGATCCACAATCTTTTTTTTTCAAGTGCACGTGGCCCACAGTGCGAAATCACATATTTTTAACGGGACCATGGCTCTTTAATTACTTTTTTTGTGCTTGAGGATTCGAACACCAAGACTTGCTTATTAAATGAATTTTTTTGCTTATTATATGCTGCTTAATACCGAGGTTCGTTTGGAAAAAGTGGCCCAGCTAGCGGGCGTAGCTCGCTAGTCTATACTAATAAAATCCGTGCGCCTCTGTCTGTCTGTCTGTCTGTCTGCTTGAAGCCGATTACAGTTCGCAACGCGGGCGAGTTGGAAGTCGCGAGAGGTGTCTTTCGATTGGAAATATTCCGGGGAAGTCCTTTCGGGCATTTTCGAGACCGTGGGACCAAAATTAAAAAAGTTATGAATTAAAAACCCCTTGGGAATCGGAACGAAAAGTGTCTCAAATCCGAAACGGCGCTCAAACGGAGCTCCGAGGCAGAACACTGCGCTACCTTGCGGTGAAGAACCTAACTTTTCCCCTTTGGCTAAAAGAAGAAACAGCCGAAAACCGCTTTTTCTACCGGCGCTAATTGCGTTTTTTTGCGCGTTTTTTCTTAAACCATCATGCAGACAGTTTTTAAAGTAGAAAAAACTGATTACATATTCAGAATCTGCGTAAAAATCTGCTTCTGATGAACTAAAAAATACGAAAAAATGTCTTAAGGGCGCGTAGTGCCCACCGTGCAAAACCAAATATTTTTAACGGGATTATGGGCGCGAAGCGACCATAGTTCCGATCCACAATCTTTTTTTTTTCAAGTGCACGTGGCCCACAGTGCGAAATCACATATTTTTAACGGGACCATAGCTCTTTAATTTACTTTTTTTGTGCTTGAGGATTCGAACACCAAGACTTGCTTATTAAATGAATTTTTTTGCTTATTATATACTGCTTAATACCGAGGTTCGTTTGGAAAAAGTGGCCCAGCTAGCGGGCGTAGCTCGCTAGTCTATACTAATAAAATCCGTGCGCCTCTGTCTGTCTGTCTGCTTGAAGCCGATTACAGTTCGCAACGCGGGCGAGTTGGAAGTCGCGAAAGGTGTCTTTCGATTGGAAAAATTCCGGGGAAGTCATTTCGGGCATTTTCGAGACCGTGGGACCAAAATTAAAAAAGTTATGAATTAAAAATCCCTTGGGAATCGGAACGAAAAATGTTTCAATTCCCAAACGGAGCTCCGAAGCAGAACACTGCGCCACCTTGCGGTGAAGGACATGAATTTTTCCCCTTTGGCTAAAAGAAGAAACAGCCGAAAACCTCTTTTTCTACCGGCGCTAATTGCGTTTTTTTCCGCATCAATTTTTTTGACTTGCCGTAGAATATTTACCGTAGTTTCGCTAAAATATTGAACTTAGAAATAAAACAGGACTGTCGAAACTTTTTTTGCGCGTTTTTTCTTAAACCATCATGCAGACAGTTTTTAAAGTAGAAAAAACTGATTACATATTCAGAAACTGCGTAAAAGTCTGCTTCTGATGAACGAAAAAATACGAGAAAATGTCTTATGGGCGCGCAGCGCCAACCGTGCAAAACCAAATATTTTTAACGGGACGACGGCGACCATGGCGCGTAGCGCCGGTAGGGCGGTAGGCCGGTACGCGCCACTGTGCCGATTCGCACAGTGGCGCGTAGCCCCCACTGTGCGAAATCACATATTTTTAACGGGATAATGGGCGCATAACAACCATAGCTCTTTAATTTACTTTTTTGTGCTTGAGGATTCGAACACCAAGACTTGCTTATTAAATGAATTTTTTTGCTTATTATATACTGCTTAATATCGAGGTTCGTTTGGAAAAAGTGGCCCAGCTAGCGGGCGTAGCTCGCTAGTAGTATATGACGCGTCGTCTAAAGATAAAGGAGCAAAATCCTTAAATGACTGCTTATTTTCTGGTCCCAATTTAAATCCCAATATTTTGGATATTATTTTAAGATTCCATCTTCACAAGATTGCCTTCTCAGCAGACATAGAGAAGGCATTTTTATAAATTCAGATAGAAGATGAAGATAGAAATTTTTTGAGGTTCTTGTGGTTTGATAATATCACTAGTAATAATCCCATTTTGAAGGTCTTCCGCATGACTCGTGTAACTTTTGGTGTAACAACCTCACCATTTCTCCTTTCTGCAACCATCAAACATCACATTGAGGGATATAAAGATCTTTTTGAGAAAATAGTTAATATATTAAATACTTCATTGTATGTTGACTTGTTCCATGGCGCGGATTCAGTAAATGAAGCTTTTGTTTTATCGAAAGGTGTAGAGAAGATATTGAGTGAGGCCAATATGAAATTAAGAAAATTCAAAACCAATTCAATGGAATTAAAAGATTTATGGAAAGAACATGGGATAAACTTTGAGGAAGACACCCTTGAACAAAACCTTTCAAAGGTATTAGAAATCAAATGGATGACAGAAAGGGATACATTAAAATTAGATTTACAACCACTTTTGGTAGAATTTGATAGTCAAATTATCACTAAGCGTATTGTTTTACAAACTATGGCGAAAATTTATGATCCCCTTGGACTCATTTCTAACTTTGTAATAAGAATGAAGTTTTTGATGCAAGAAGTCTGGGAACATGGAATGGACTGGGATTCTATGTTGCCAGATCCTTTAAGTGAAAATTTCAGAAAATGGTTTCGTGAGGTTAAGGAGTTAGTAAATTTTGAAATGCATAGAAAATATTTTGTAAATAATGTAAAACTAAATCCGGAAACTGCTCAGCTTTTTATTTTTTCTGATCCTAGTAAAAAGGGATATGGGTCAGTAGCCTATATTCGTGATCCCCTTTCTTGTGAAACTTCAATTGTTATTGCAAAATCCAGAGTGGCACCTCTAAAAAAAGTTGCGTTACCTCGCTTTGAACTTCTTGGAGCACTTACAGCTGCAAGATTAGCAAATTATTTAAGGGGGATACTTGAAATTGATAATGAAAATATAGTTTGTCTTTGCGAGTCACAAATTGTTTTGCACTGGATAAAGGGCAGTGCCAGTAAATGGAAACCCTTTGTCGCAAATCGCGTACGTGAAATTCAAGAACTTGTTGCTCCTGTGCAATGGAAATTTTGTAAGGGAAAAGAAAATCCTGCAGATGTTCTCTCTCGTGGTTGGTCTGCATCTGAATTGATTAATAACTCTGTGTGGTTAAATGGTCCCTGCTTGTTGAAGAAAAATTCTTTACCAATATTTACACATGAAATTCCAATAAATCTGTCTGATGAAGAGGTCCTGCAGGAAAAACGTAAAATGCTTGTTTGCTCCGTATCCCAAAAATATTCCTGAATTCGAACTTTTGTATAAATTTTCATCCTGGACCAAATTGAGACGAATTATGGCTTGGTGTCTCAGATTTAGCAAAAATAGTAAATGTCCATCTGAAAAAATCAGTGGTTTCTTAATTGTTCAAGAACTTGAAGGGGCAACAAACGCTATTGTGAAATTGATTCAAGGCCATGAATTCGGAGAAGAACTGAAAACGCTAAATTCAAAAAAGAACCTGAATTCTAAAAGTAAATTACTTCCTTTACACCTTTTTCTTGACGAAAATGGTATTCTTCGTGTTGGAGGTAGGTTAAAAAACGCAAACCTCTCTGAATACCAAAAACACCAAATTATTCTACCTAAAAGACATCATGTTACAGATTTGATCATAAAATACTTTCATGAGAAACATCTTCATAGTGACACTCAATTAACCCATTAGTGCCTGAATTATTTTCTTCGTTAAAATTCAAATTTTGCATTTTCCCACCACTTTTAAAGCAAGGAAAACTTTTATCTTAATTTATCGAGGACTTTGTCTCGAGAAAGAAAGTATTTATTTATCCTCTTTTTTACTGGTGTGAAATGCGCTTACTTGAATTTTTTAAAACTGTCCTAAAAATGGGACGCTAGGCACTAATGGGTTAACAATTTCGGCCATTCGACAAAAATTTTGGATAGTTAGTGCTAAAGAAGCTGTAAAAAGAGAAATAAGGAAATGTATTAAATGCTTCCGAAATATGCCACACCTTTCATCTCAATTAATGGAAAATCTTCCATCATCACGTGTAACACAAGCTCGAGTTTTTTCGAAGGTAGGAGTGGACTTAGCTGGTCCTTTTTTGATCAAACCTCGTAAGGGGCGTGGTGTGAAACCCTTTAAGCATTATATTTGCCTTTACATTTGTTTTGCAACAAAGGCTATCAATCTTGAACTTGCCACAGATCTTACCACTGAAACATTTCTAGCCTCGTTGAAAAGGTTTGTAGCTCGACGTGGAAAGCCTCAAGAAATATATTCAGACAGAGTAACAAACTTTGTAGGAGCTGACCGAGAAATTAAGAAAATGTTGGCTCGAATTGTTTCTGATGAAAATTTTCACAAATATCTGACTAACGAAATGATAATATGGAAGTTTAATCCACCTTCTGCCCCTCACTTTGGAGGCCTTTGGGAAGCGGGAATAAAACAAATGAAAAATCATTTAAAAAAAAAAAACAATTGGTGAACAAATTTTGACTTATGAAGAGTTCTTAACATTGATTGCACAGATTAAATCATGTTTAAATTCAAGACCGCTCGTGCCTGAATCTTCTGACCCCAATGACTTCACTGCTTTGACACCAGGACACTTCATTATAGGAGCACCAATGACATCCTTGCCTGAGAATGACATCTCCTCTACATATGTTACTCCCTTGGAACGTTGGAAATTGCTGCAAAAGATTTTCCAGAGCTTTTGGAAAAGGTGGTCTTCAGACTACCTCTCACCATTGCAACAACGAACAAAGTGGTTGAAGAGTAACCCAAACTTAAAAATCAATGACTTAGTACTGATAAAGAAAGAAAACCAGCCCCCATTAAGGTGAAATTGGGCCAAATAATTGAACTTTTTCCTGGTGAAGATAGTCATGTTTGGGTTGTTAAGGTGAAAATTTTGCACGGGGAACTAAAACGCCCCATACAAAAACTTTCTCCTTTACCCATTGAAAATAATTCTAATTGATTTGTGATTTCCTTTTATGTTTAATTTTTGTGATTTATTGAATTATAATGTATATTAATTTTTCTTTCTCTATTTTTAGTTATACAACTTTTAACTCCTGAGGAGAAGTAAAATTCATATTGAAATTGTTTTATTTTATTTAAATACTTAAAAAAACAACTTTACAGGTAAAATGTTTTCATTTTATTGTTTTAAGGGGACAAGGGACCTTGAAATCCTTAAAAATATTTTTTTTTATTTTTTGTAAATTTTACCTAAATATTATTCAAGGGTACATTATATGCATTATAACATGCATTTATCACAAAAAAAATGCAAAAAAAAATTATTTTTGACAAAAAAATGGCATTTTACGCAGCATCTTCGAAATCTTCGAAATGCGGACTGCGCATTCCATATCAATGAAAATCCCCAATATTTTTTATGAAAGTTTGTTTTATATATATAAACAAAATTGTGCATCGAATTTTGAATATTTGAATTTAAAAGTTTAAAAAAAAATTGAAATTTTGAAATTTTTTCGAAAATTTTTTCAAAATTTTCAATTTTTTTTTTTTTACTTCTTAAAATTCAAATATGTAAAAATCGATGCTTTATTTTGTTTATATATATAAAACATACTTTCCAAAAAAATATTGGGGATTTTCATAGATGTGGAAAGCGCAGGGGGCATTTCGAAGATTTCGAAGACGCTGCGTAAAATTCCATTTTTTTCTCAAAAATAATATATTTTTTAAAATATTTTTGTGATAAATGCATGCCATAATGCATATAATGCACCCTTGAATAATATTTAAGATGAAATTTACAAATAAAAAAAAAAAATAGAAAAAATTTGAAAATTTTGAAAAAAATTTCAAAAAAATTTCAAAATTTCATTTTTTTTTTTAAACTTTTAAATTCAAATATTCAAAATTGGATGCACAATTTTGTTTATATATATAAAACAAACTTTCATAAAAAATATTGGGGATTTTCATTGATATGGAATGCGCAGTCCGCATTTCGAAGATTTCGAAGACGCTGCGTAAAATGCCATTTTTTTGTCAAAAATAATTTTTTTTTTTGCATTTTTTTTGTGATAAATGCATGTTATAATGCATATAATGTACCCTTGAATAATATTTAGGTGAAATATACAAAAAATAAAAAAAATTATTTTTAAGGATTTCAAGGTCCCTTGTCCCCTTAATATTTGATTAATCAATATTTTATTAAGAAAACTGGTAAGATTAATTTATATTAATTTTAAATTTGATGAACTCCGTTCATGGAGGCGGAGAATGTTTAGGCGCAAGCCTTAAATAAAGAAATAAAATTTATTGATATTAATGGATTTGGCCTTGACAAAATTAATTACTGTCAAATAAAAGTTCTTCATTAATATTTATGAGTAAAATAATAATTTAAAACTACTTAATATTGATTTATTATTAAATTAATGTTTATTTCTTGACAAGTTGACAGCTTAATTGAATTCCAAATCATTTAAAGATATTATTGGTCTTATAATTATTTTATGTCAAAATTAATGTTTTATTTATTGATAAGTTGTCAACTTGAGTAGTTTTTTAAATCATTATTAGAGATTTATTGATTTTTTAATTAATTTATGTCAAGTTAATGATAAATTTTTAAATTTATGATCATGTAATTTTATCTCTATGCTTTTTCTATTTCCCCAAAAGGGGGTTCAGTCTTGAATCTGCAACCAAGCGGATAATATGTATGTGTTGGCTCTGAACTACAATGTGTAAGTTCAGAAACTTGAAATAGATTCATGGCTCTCTATGAGAGAAACCAATGAGAGTACAATATAGTACCTTGATTAGTAATGCTCATATTCTGTTGTGAACTTTATTATTTTAATAAACTATTGTTAATCTTAATTGCTCTCCCATTTGACTTCAATGAACACATTGTGATTGATACACCCATTTGTATAATATATTATATGATATTCCAGAGCAAGGTGCATGGTAAAATTATAGGGAGATGAAATTTACCATATATTCAATGGTGTCCCATAGCAAGATGCATCGTAAAATCATACGACAATTGTTTGTACCATTAATTGTATGATATTTCAAAGCATGGTGCATGGTAAAATCTTAAAATATACAATACCTTTTCAAAGTTTATAATATATTGATTTTTTGTAACTGTAATATAAAACTAGTCATATGTGATAATCCCAAAACTTTATCCTATCTTATGCACTCCTAAAAAATAGAATCACAGCAGCGCCGCCGGTTAGATGGTTTAAACCAAAATCTAGTTAGCAAAAAATTATGCTAACTCATAACTGAATGTAAAATTTGATGAAAATCCCTCGATCTCAAATTAAGATAACATAAAATAATAGTATCATTATTTTATTCTTACGTATTTCATATATGTGAAAGTGTAATGCGTTATAAATAAAAAAAAAATCTTATGAGAGAAATAAAATGATTTAATAAAAATACATGTTTGACATATTTCCTATAAAATTCTAACAGCAATTTAAAAAGTCCAAGACACATTAAAAAAAAAAAAGAAAAAAAAAACTTTATTAAAAATTTTGCTGTTGTTTTATGCTTATAATGACATATAAATCATGTTCTTATCATAATTAGAAGATTTTTTTTTTTTTTCATTTTGGTTTGTTTTCAAAATCTAACTTTTAAGCAATGATTGTCTTGGATAAGACTTCTTGTAAAAATGAGCTTTTCTTCATGATGGGTTTTCACAATTTCTCAGATTTAAATTGTTCTAATTCAAGAACCGTTAAACATAAATACTTTAAACTCAGAACATACCTTTTTTAATTGTTTTACTTCAATTTTGATTCAGCAAATTTGAAAAAAAAAAAATATTTACTTTTGAAAATATTATTTTTAAAAAATAAGTTACATCATTTTTTTTTCAAACTTTTATTTTAAATATTTTTTTAATTTTTTAAAAATTAATATTTTTGAAAAGGCTGAATCAAAATTAAAACTTAGGTGTTTCTGTTTATTTAACTATTAAAAAAAAAAAAAAAAAAAAAAAAAATTGAAATTCTACAAGTAATATTTTGAATTATAGTAATTTTCCATTCCCTCCACTTTTTTAATAAACTTTAAATTTTAAATTAAAAAAATTGAGAAATTTTATCATGTGATTTTGTTTACAAATAATATGTTTAATCACCACAAAATGTTTCAAAATTTTAATTCAATGAATGATTTTTTTTTAATGTGGACCCCCTTAATGTAGTCCCGAACCCCTTTAATAAAAAAATTGTCAAAAGTAACCTATATTTATTTTTTTAAAAATCTTTTTGAATTTAATTTAAAAAGGACCTAGAAATATTTGAATCACCAAAAGAATTTTTCAAATAGCTTTTTAAAATATAAACTTAATCATAAAAAAAAAAAAAAAAAAAAAAAAAAAAAAAAAAAAAACGTATTATAAATTAATTTAACTTATTTTAAAATTTTATATTCATTTTATATGTTACAACAAAGTTTTTTATTTTATTTAAAAGTTAATAATTATTGAAAAGACTAAAAATTATTTTACAGTCTATAAAAATATCAAAAAATCTACCAATTTTTATAGCATTAACATTTAAAAGAAAAATTCAAAAATTTCGTAAAAAATTATCTAAAAAAATTGATACATTTTTTAAATTTTAAAAATTTAATTAAAAAAATGCTGATAAGTAATGAATTAATATGCTGCATTAATATAATCATTAAAAATATATTGTACATTAAATTATCAAGATTTCTTATTTATTCTAATTAAATGTTATTTATTATCGATTGTCTATTTATTAAAATTAATTTTAATAAATAAAAACTAGTTTTTCTTTTAATTTATAATCAACATTATAATTTTACATTTATTAACATTATTAATTTTATAAAGGCTTTTATAACTAAATAATATTTGGTAAGATATTTATCCTATTCATTAAAATATTAAATTAACTTCTAAATACACGTCTATATTAAAATAGTAATGATAATCTAAAATAAAAACACTTCAAAATTCCGTTTTTTTTTTTTTTTTTTTTAAATCATACTCTTATTTAGAACGACAAATAAGGATGGCTTACTGAAATGTTTTTTTCATATAACTTCTTATAAGCTGTTATCAACGACTGTTTATGGCCGATTGGTTAAGACACCCGCCTGCAACCCTTAGGTCCCAGGTTCGAATCTCAGCCCTTCCCAAGATCGCAATGTATTAGTAAGTTTACTTCCCCATATTCCTCGTAGATGGCGCCACCAAAATTTTTATTATTTTTACCATTTTTAAAAATTGCCATATACTTAATCTTTATATGATTTTCCATATGATATTTTTTACCATAGGCAAAAAATCATATTATTGCACTTATGGTTTTTTTATTGTAATTCAATGCCATTTTTTGCTAAGGGATGTTTGCCGAAAGTGAAGTGGTGCATAAGCCAAAAATTAATTTTATTAGAGGTTTACTCGTAGGTAGGTTTATCATTGTGTTTGTCCTATAATCAAAGGTATTAAATGATTGTAGAACAAACATAATGCCATCTCTGACGCCATCACGACCGAAAGCGTCGATTGACATTTTTGCATTTCAATGTTTCTTTTAATTTCGCGGACACTGAGTTTCAGACTCTTCTTTCAGACGGATTCAGATGGTGAAAATGGTGTTATAGTGAAAATCAATGTGGTTTTTTCTTCGATAAAAATATTTTCCTGCGAGTGCATCTAAAAGAAAATTTCTGGATTTTCTCGGTACTCATATTACAGCTTTAAATAAAGAGCGTGAATGTTTCCATACAAAACTATAACTGGCAAGCTTGGCATCAAGTTGCAAGAAAACTATTGTATATACACTCTAGGGTATACTCTCTGCCTTGAGCGCATACCCTCTGCTTAGAGCGTATATATCCTCTGTTATTTTTACTACTACACCCCTAAATGGGAAGAAGCCTATCAATATCAGTAACCTCGATTATTCATAACTTTTTTTTCGGACTCTCGAAAATGATAAAAAGGCATGCAAAATTTTTCGAAATTTTTTTTTTTTTTTTTTTTTTTTTTTTTTTTTTTTTTTTTTTTTTGTAGGGAGTGAATATAAAAGACAAAAACATAAATTTTGCGTAAAGAATGAAGTCAATTGGATAATTAGTTGCCGAGATAATTGTAACCATATTTTCCACACTCATTTTTTCTTTCGTTATTTAAAATGAAAATTATGCCAATTTGTATAATTTTACGAATAGTTTGTCGATTTATATATTTTGTCGAAAATAGTAGGCGGGATAGTCAAGTAGTACCTGCTATTCAGTAATAGAGCATTATTATGAATTAAAAATACACTGCTGACCATTAAGAGGCCACTCGACTCGCTCAAAAAGACCCAGATGATAATGTATTATTTAAAAAAAGTCTTTACTTTCAGAACCGGGTTCAACCGATTTTGAAATTGAAATTATCATAATATTAAAAAAATAAAACCAAGATCGAAAAAGTAAAAACTAGTCTGGTTGTAGATCGTCCTCAGCTTATCCTGTATAAAAAAAAATCATGTAAAAATATTAATATTTGAGCGAGATATTTGAAAATACTGCCCTCGTAGACTTAACATTATCATCAGCATTATCATAGAAACAGCTGTCCTCCCTCCCTGTTAGCTAAAATGGCCCATACATGGCACTAGCCCTTCAATGACAAACACCCTCTCTATGAGGCAGGATCATTCCATTTTTTAGCAGGTGGGAAAAGGTATGAGGGAGTGATCGCGGCCGTGTCATCCGGTTGCGGTACGAAGGGAATTAATGTAGTAGGATTTGTTTTGATCTATAGATGTGGAAAAAAAATCACAGTTTGATTACATAGCTTCTGAACAATAGCATCTGCTAATTTCATACATTTCTGAACAAAAATAAATTAAAACTTATGACATAAAGTTGCCCTTTCGGATATGAAAACAGCCTTAAAAATGAAAAAGAAACTCAAAATATGAAATCGAATATGGAGACATTGAAAAATTGGGTGCTAGCGAAGCACCTGTTTACTTTTAACTAACATATACAGTACGATATATTTAAATCGTCTATTGCATAATCGAATCCACTATTTAGATTTGACAAAAAATGGGGGGGGGATCAAGATAAGGCTCATTTGAGACATAATAGAAAAATGTCTCATTAAAATGCCTAAAAAGATATAGCATTAATTTTTAGTTTAGACATTTAAAAATAATATGTATTATAAGATAACTTAGAAAGAAAGCCTGTGTATTGAGTCTGATGGCTGTTTAAATGTTTTAGTGCAGGACAACTTTTGTAAATCTGCTTTCCATTTAAAGAAGAATATTTTCAGTAGTCTAAAAAGCTGATAAATATGTTTTGGTTTATTTTGTGTCAGTTGATTATTTACTCTAGGGATATAGGCCCTGGAGAGAGGCCCTTCGTGGGGCTCTTTCTAAGGGAACCTAACCCGTATTTACGCAAGGTTCGAAGAAAATCACGGAAACTCCGAACGGTTAGGCCGACGACCGCGACTGGGTTCGAACGCAGCACCTGCCGTCTACCAATTGAGAGGTCAGAACCTCTCGGCCACGCTAATAAATATGTATTTTACTGTCGCCTTTTTTTTTTTTTTTTTTTTTAATCTGGCAGTTACAGAGGAGAAGTGTCAAATGAAAATACATAATACTTCTTGAAACATGTAAAGACTCTACTGCTAAATTAAAATCATTCCAGGAATTCTTTGTAAAAAACTTTATTTCAGAAAAAGATAATTGTTCGTGCAGTGTTCTAACAGAAAAATTAGATATTTCAGATTGCAAATTTTTCAAATTATTTTGAATAGCCATCTGAAAGCCTATTATATTTATGAAACTAAACCATATATTTATTTATAGTACTAGTAATCAAAAGATTGCTTATTAAGATTTTCAAGGTATCATTGTTTCACTAAGTGGATAATTTTATTAATGGTTCATAAAACGTAGCTTTTAATAAAAATGTTTACATTTTACATGATCTCAATTTTCCATATAACTGATTGTAATAATTTAATTTAAATTATTTTTAAAAGAAGTTATAATACTTAGATATCAAACAATGTTTACTTTTTTCAATATATATGCATGTATGTGCAATAGGAAAATATATCTAAAAAAAAACCTGGTTTAAACAAAAAAGGTTTTAAGGGGGTTTTACCAACCCTGTTGTAAAGATAGAAAAAAGTGAAAAATCCTGAAGGGGATGGGAAGTCTAGTTTTTTTTTTTTTTTTTTTTTTTTTTTCCATAAATTAGTACTTCATAATTATTACTCAGGATGCATCTGCTTACAAAATAAAATCAAAACAATTCGAAAGCTCGTAAATAAAGTTGGACGATTATTAATTTATCTACTTTTTTTAGAGGGGAGGCACAAATGACACAATTTTAAGGTAGTTTAAAGTTAAAGAATTATGAAATCTAATACAAAAAATTTCAGTAATATGGCTTTAGATATGTTACTTACTTTTATTTTTCGCCAATTTTAAGATTGTTTAAAGTTAAAGAATTATGAAACCGAATACGAAAAAATTTTAGTAATTTGCGTTACGTTACTTTTACTATACATTACTTTTATTAAAAAAAAAAAAAAAAAATCTTGCTCCAGTTTCATTTCTGCAATTTTGATAAGGAAATGCTATCACTGCAGTTAAACTAGATAAAATTAGTGAGATTTAAATTTTAAAAATTCGATTTCAATTTAACAACAACAAAAGAAGACTTTATCTTCTTTTATTTAATAACCAAATAACAAATAAAACATAAAACAAAAATGACATCTTCAATGTTCCGCTAATGTATTTTAATTTCAAGTTGTACTGTTCAGAAACTATGTAATCAAACTGGTGGTTTTTTTTCCACATCAATAGATCAAAACAAATCCTACTACATTCATTCCCTTCGTACCGCATGCCGCGATCACACCCTCTTACCTTTCCCCACCTGCTAAAAAATGGAATGATCCTGCCTCATAGAGAGGGTGTTTGTCATTGAAGGGCTAGTATACATGGCTAGGCATGGACTCGAACTGGTCTTGGATAACAGAAACGGGCAACTCACAGTCTCTCGCAATCCACGCCCTGATGTATTCAATGTGTCACAGATTACGAGACCGTGCAATGCACGACAGCAATCAAATACTTCAAGTACCGAGGGAGGTCAAAACACGACGTGCAACACGTGTTGGTCTTGCGGTGTCTTGTTGGAAGATGGCGTTTAGCGGTCAAGGCACAAACACTCAGGGATGCAGTGGTGGGTATACGCGGGTATACTCCGTATACCTTCTGGATTTTTTTAAGGAGCACCATATACCCTCTGTTTCTCAAGGAAGCTAATGTATGTACACTCTAGGTATACGCTCTGCTTACAGCGTATACCGTCTGTTATTTTTACGACTGCATCACTGACTGGATGTAAGATGTCAAAAATGTTCAAATTACCATCGATCCGAACTAGAGATGTGCATGTCGTATACCCAATGGCTGCCCAAACCATCACACCAGGTGCAGGGCCTTTTATGCCTATATCGAGTGCAAGCAGGAGACGAGCGTTCACGTCGGAGCCTCCAGATACGTATTTGCATGGATGTAGTGGAGAGTCTACGCCATAGGCGTAGCGTCGGGGGGGCCAGGGGGGGCACGTGCCCCCCCAATCATCTGTGCCCGGGCGCCAGAACAGAAAGCGTAGGGGCGCCAAATAAAGGCCTTTTTTTTCTTTACATGCAGAAATGTATATATATGTATATTAGGGTGGAGCGAAAAAAAATTTTTTTTGAAAATCAAAAACGGGTAGGTGCCAAAAGTTGCCTTTATACTAGTACATCAACTGTGTGAAATTTTACCGCTGAAAAAAAATGGCTTGAGTCTGCGCTTTTGCTCCAAAAATCGAAATTTTGGGTAAAATTTGTCATTTTTTGACAATTTTTCAAAAAAATTAAAAAATTCCTACAGAGTTGGTTAGCATTTAAAAGTGTTGCTTAGATATTTATATTTATCTGCTTAACATATTTAAACTATAAAACAATATCTGTAGTCTGTATAATTGGAGCAAATCTGACAACTTTTTGTGAAGAATCAGCGTTAACCTCTCTATTGGAGCATACAACGAAATGTTGTTTTGAATGCATTTCTTACCTAGTTGCTTTCAAAACTACTGTGTATATAACTCATAGAGGTGGTTGCATTATCCCACCCGTCAACCATCCAATCATCTAGGCCCAGTGTTTTATTTATGTATTGAATGTTATTTTTTCCCCGAAGACGAGTATAAGTTTTCTATATATCAAAGTAATTTATCTCTTCTTTATATTCACTGACTTTGGGTGATTTGGATCATGCTAGTTTGACCTACTGCACGTATATTTTTATACCATGTATAACAGAAGAGAAGCTGAGCAATGTATTGGGTATGTCCTTAATTGAACCTATTCAGCAGTCTATTATCTTCATTAAAATTTCGTGCAATTAGTACATTATGATTGGAAGTTTTGTTATCACAGCATTTTTTCAATCAATTACATTTTATATGCAATGATTTGCCTAAAAATTGATTGTATGAATTTAATTTCTAGTATGTCATCATTTATTGAACCTATTACATTGAATATATGCTGAGAAGCAAGCTGTTTAATATTATAACGATTGTCACAGAGGATTGCAAACAAAATTTGCAAAAACTACTTGTTGTAAAACAACAATATTTCTAAGGAAGTTTTAGTATGCTTTATGCTCTGTATGTCGTTTCCTGTGTTGTTCCGTAGTCTAGTAATTTCTAATAAGATTTTAGATCTATTATTTAGGTGTGTAGTACATTTGGTATAAAACATCCCGCGGTATAAACTTGTATTATACATTTTGTGAGTGAACATATAAACGCTGATTGACAATCTGTGCTTATATAAAGCGGAAAATTTTATTAACTTTATGAGCTGTCTTTTGTGTGAGATATTTTCTAAATTCTTATTCTCCATTCTTTCTGAGAAATAGCTTTTCTTATGAATTAGCTTTGCAATCTCCGACAGAAATTTCTAGTCCGTTCTGAGTATCTTTTTCTCAATTTGAGAAAATAATTTTTCAACATTATTCTCTATTTTATAAAAAAAAAAATTACAATAGGAAGTGAATAGTACGCAGACAAAGATTTTCCTAATTGATCCGGTGAATCCATGTAGCTTAGAACGTTTTATATCGACTTCTCAAATAACTGACGCAGAGGAAATTCACTGGAGTTGAAGTAGCGAATGATTCAATATTATACGCAATTCTAAGCTTACACCATGCAAAATGGTTCACAGTGACAAATAAAATTCTCCTAATTTTAAATGAGCACTTATATTCGATTAGAATCCATACATTCCCTCATAAAGTACTAAGCATTATAAGTTTATGCCCAGGACATTTCACCATCAAATGTTGTCCGCTCATAAAAAGGGGGTCTAAAAGTTAATAGGAAATTACCTAGATACGAAAACACTTAGAAAACGGCATAAAACTAATGCAAAAGAAAAAGTTATTTACAACAGCGGTTGCTTTACACATGGAGAACAAATTTTCATTGCAATTCTCTCTGACGATCACCATCACATGAAACAGCTCGCTTCTCAACATATAAAAAATGCAAAAGTAGAATAAATGATGGCATACTTATAGTTGAAATATCTGAAATCATCTTTGAAGCAAATCATTACGTAAAAAAAATACAATTGACTGAAAACATGTTGTGGTAACAGAACTTCCAATCACTATTCATCAACTGAATGTAAGTTAGATAAATATAATAGATGGCCGAATAGATCCCTTTAATAATATTCCCGTGCATTACTCAGCTTGTCATTTTTTGTATAAACTGTAAAAATATACATGAAGATAGTTACAGCAGCATGTGGATGGAAAGAACAGATAAACAAGGTGGAAGCATCGAAAACATGCCAAATTTTTATAAAGAAAATCACAAATCAATGTATAAATAAAACACTGTACTAAGATGATCGAATAGTTGGGCCGGGTGGTATAGGAAATATAGCCACCTCCACGACGCATATTCAAGGTAGTTTTGAAAACAAGAGCTGTATTAAAAACAATAATTCGTTATATGACCCAATAGAGTGGTAATGCAGTTTTCTTACTAAAAGTTGTCTGTTTTGCTCCAGCTATAGGGAATAAATATATTGTTTTATAGTTTAAATATGTTAAGCAGATAAATATAAAGGTCTAAGCAACACTTTTAAATACTAACCAGCTCTGTAGGAATTTTTTAATTTTTTTGAAAAAATGTCAAAAAATGACAAATTTTACCCAAAATTTCGATTTTTGGAGCAAAAGCGCAGACTCAAGCCATTTTTTTTCAGCGGTAAAATTTCACACAGTTGATGTACTAGTATAAAGGCAACTTTTGGCACCTACCCGTTTTTGATTAAAAAAAAAATTTTTTTTTCGCTCCACCCTAATGTATATGTATCGAATTTGAATAAAAAGATCTCACAAACGGGAAATTCAAAAGCAAATCTAAAACAATTGTATCGTTATGCATTCTGTCATTTAAATAAATCAGGTTCTACTTAAAAAACCTCTTCTGTGTGAAACTGTACCTCACTGACAATTGCCAAAAACCAAGCGATTTCCCTAGGGGTTGCAGAGATGGCATGTGTCTCGGACTCCAAAACTAAAGGCGAAAGGGGCGCGAAATAAAGATTTGTTTCTCTTTAACCCCTTGAAGGGCGGTGGTATATATTATATACCACCTACGATTGATCAAGATTTACACCAGAAAAATTTCACTGAATTTCCCTTTTCTAACTTTGGTCGAACACAGTCGTGAAAATGCTTATTCTCTTTTTGATATAACTTTTTTACAAATTTCTGGTGGGAGTTCAGAATTACACGAACGAAATTGCTTGCCCCTCAAAGGGTTAAATACCAAAATGTATAAGTGTATATATTGAATTTGCATAAAAATGTCTTCACAGACAGAAACCAAGCGATTTCCCTAGGGGTTGCAGAGGGGGGGGGGGGGATGTGTTTCGGACGCCAAAACGAAAGGCGAAAGTGAAGATTTTATTTGTCTTTACATACAAAAATGTATATGTATGAAATTCGCATAAAAATGTCTCACAGCCTGAAACCAAGCGATTTTCCAAGGGGTTGCAGAGGGGGCGCCAAATGAAGATTTTCTATCCTTATATACAAAAATGCATATGTACGGAATTTCCATAAAAATGTCTCACAGCCTGAAACCAAGTGATTTCCCTTGGGGTTGCAGAGAGGGCGCCGAATGAAGATTTTGAATCTTTACATACAAAAATATATATGTATGGAATTTGCATAAAAATGTCTCACAGCCTGAAACCAAGCGATTTCCCTAGGGGTTGCAGAGGGGGCGCCAAATGAAGATTTTCTATCTTTACATACAAAAATGTATATGTATGGAATTTGCATAAAAATGTCTCACAGCCTGAAACCAAGCAATTTTCCAAGGGGTTGCAAAGGGGGTGCCAAATGAAGATTTTCTATCTTTTTATACAAAAATGCATATGTACGGAATTTGCATAAAAATGTCTCACAGCCTGAAACCAAGCGATTTCCCTAGGGGTTGCAGAGGGGGCGCCAAATAAAAATTTTCTATCTTTATATACAAAAATGTATATGTATGGAGTTTGCATAAAAATGTCTCACAGCCTGAAACCAAGCGATTTCCCAAGGGGTTGCAGAGGGGGTGCCAAATAAAGATTTTCTATCTTTATATACAAAAATGTATATGTATGGATTTTGCATAAAAATGTCTCACAGCCTGAAACCAAGTGATTTCCCTTGGGGTTGCAGAGAGGGCTCCAAATGAAGATTTTGTATCATTATATACAAAAATGTATATGTATGGAATTTGCATAAAAATGTCTCACAGCCTGAAACCAAGCGATTTCGCAAGGGGTTGAAGAGGGGGCGCCAAATGAAGATTTTCTATCTTTATATACAAAAATGCATATGTACGGAATTTGCATAAAAATGTCTCACAGCCTGAAACCAAGTGATTTCCCTTGGGGTTGCAAAGAGGGCGCCAATTGAAGATTTTGTATCTTTATATACACAAATGTATATGTATGGAATTTGCATAAAAATGTCTCACAGCCTAAAACCAAGCGATTTCCTAAGGGGTTGCAAAGGGGGTGCCAAATGAAGATTTTCTATCTTTTTATACAAAAATGCATATGTACGGAATTTGCATAAAAATGTCTCATAGCCTGAAACCAAGCGATTTCCCTAGGGTTTGCAGAGGGGGCGCCAAATGAAGATTTTGTGTTTACAAACAAAAATATATGTGTATGGAATTTGCATAAAAATGTCTCACACCCTGAAACCAAGCGATTTCCCTTGGGGTTGCAGAGGGGGCGTCAAATGAAGATTTTGTTTGTCTTCGATAAGGGCTTTGTTTGATTTCCATAAGGGCTGAAGAGGGGGCATGTGTCTCAGGCGCCAAAATGAAAGGCGAAGAGGGCGCCAAATGAAGATTTTGTTTGTCTTTTTACATATAAAAATGTATATGTATGGAATTTGCATAAGAATGCCATAACATTCGAAAGGAAAACTGTATCAAAGCATCTTTATGCCTTTTGTCATTTAAACAGCTTAGTCTCTGTTCCAAAACCCTTATTTTATGTGAAGCTGAACCTCATAGGTAATTACCAAAAGCCAAGCAGTTCCCTGGGGATTACAGAGGGGGCATATGCCTCCTACGCCAAAACAAAAGACAAAGGGGGTGCCAAATGAATATTTTGTTTTTCTTTGCATATAAAAAATGTATGTGTAGAATATATATTGAATTTGCATAAAAATGTCTCACAGTTTGAAAATTCAAATTAAAATTGAACCAAATCATCTGTATGCCGTCTATCTTTAAATAGGTCAATCTCTACTCAAAAATCCTCTTCTATGTGAAACTGTACCTCACCGACAATTGCCAAAAACCAAGCGGTTTACCTAGGGGTTGCGGGGGGGGGGGGATTTGTCTTGGACGAACTTTGATGTGTCTCTCTCGCCAAAACGAAAGGCGAAGGTGGCGACAAATGAAGATTTCTTTTTTTTTCTTTTACATACAAAAATATTTAAGTATGGAATTTGGTAAAAATGTCTCATAGCCGGAAAATTCAAAAGGAACACTAAACCAAATGCATCTCTATGCTTTCTGCCAATTAAAGAAGTCGGTCTCTACTCAAAACTCTCTTCTATGTGAAACTGTACCTCACCGATAATTTTTAAATGCCAAACGATTTCCGTAGAGGTGCAGAGGGAGCATGTGCCTTAAACACGAGAAAGAAAGGCAAAAGGCGTTACCAAATGAAGATTTTGTTTGTCTTTACATACAAAAATGTATATGTATGCATATTGAATTTGCATAAAAATGGCGCTCAACCGGAAAATTCAAAAAGAAAACTTTACCAAATGCATCTTTGTGCCTTGTGTCATTTAAAATCTCTTCAATGTGAAACTGTACCATCGCCGATAATTGCAAACGGCAACCAATTTCCCTAGGAATTGCTAAGGGGACATGCGCCTCGGATGCCAGAACGAAAGGCAAAGGGGGCGCCAATTAAAATTTTGTTTGTTTTTATATATACTATAAAAAAAGAATTTGAAACTAAGTGTACGATGACGACCCGGATCCATATAAATTTAGCTTTTGTAACTATTAACAATTACTAAATATATAAGTTAAACTAGAAGTTTTACAGAATTTCATGTTAGCAATGTAATGAAGGAGCGAATAAAACAAGTAAATTGATTTTGTATATCAATTTCATAAAATCTAAAATAATGATTAAAATCAGTGTATGCTATGTATTAAGATGTTGAAGCAAAAGTTAGAAAGAAACTATTATAATGTCAAAGTAATCTTCCATGTTGGGAAGTATAAAATTGCAGCTAAAGGGTGTATTCGAAAAAACGCTTTTCCATCTTCAACAGCTCGAAATTTTCCGATACAATTTCAGGCACATTTTTAAAAGTAGAATCATAAAACTTGCTGAGAGGATTCTTGAAGAGATGTATGAGGTGCCTTGTGATGTCTTTTTACGCACAATGCATTAGAATTTTATTTATAAACAATTACCTTATCAGTATGACCCTTTTTTTCGTTTCCAGATCTCTCCCTTCGGAAAAATCGGTTCGACATGCAGTTTTTGATTGCTTTTTTTTACAATATTTTCTGCATTTATCAAAGAATCGACAATCACAGCACCTTGTGTACTTTCCAAATAAGAGATTTTGAAAGTTTGGTGCATTTGAGAGCAAAAATGAATTCGAAAATAAATCGGAAAATAAGCAGTTTGAATCGAAACACACCCTTAAGTCTGCTTGTTTCTTAATTTAATTAATTTTATAAATATGGTTTTCTTTTATTAATAACATGTAAATAAATATGATTAATCGAGACATTATCTCAGTCTGTTTTATTTAGTGATAAGTTTGTGTGTCATCTTTTCTAGAAATAATTTCCTTGTAGCATATTTGTTACATTTTTCTTTTAGGGTTACAATTGATTTACAAGGAAAAACTTCTTATAGGCCTATTATAAATATTTCTAATAGATTTTTTTTTGGAGGGGGGGCAATGCAGTGGCGTAGCCACCTACTGTCATGTTTTTTGGCGCCCGGGGCCAGCAAGAAATTTTGCGCCCCCACCCCAATATAGATATATAACAATTTCTCTCAATTTCGCGCCCCTAGGCCTCGGCGCCCGGGGCGGACGCCCCCCTTGCCCCCCCTTAGCTACGCCACTGGGGCAATGTTATTTTAAATCGAAATTTTGCGAAAAATGTATAAGTTATAAGGGCCCTTGTATAATATAATTTATAAGAGCCCTTGTAAATAATCACAATGCAAACTTATATATTCATTTTAATTAACATTAAATAATTAACCTATTTAGAGAGAGGGTTGTTTTTAATTATTTTTATCTCGCGATGTCTTATTACTAGAATTTCTTTTGATGTACGATCACAATGATTCACAATGATTAAATATAAACGGGCCGGGCTCGGGTAAAACTTTTAATATTCACGCCGGGCCGTGCTGAGCCCGTATCTGGAAATTCCTGTCCATGTAGACTTCTAGCATGTCCTACTAGAGGAAGAGGGTAAAGAGACGGTCACCACATGCGCGAAATTTATTCTGCGAGCCACGATTTTATTCATTTTTTGACCGGCAATCATTTTAAGAGAATTTCTTTATCTCTCTTGATCTTTTTCTCCCCTGTTTTAAAACATTGTGAACTCTTTGACAAAAAAATGCAAATTTCTGTATGTTATTTAGTCTGAATTTCTAAATTAAAATTAAATCTTTTTAAAGTTCCAAAATAAACGCGAAATAATTATTTAATAGAATTATTTTATGTTTATTAGTTTTCTGACGACAACTAAAAGAAAGAGATATTTTGTTATTTTTTTGCGGCTAGAGGGGGGGGGGCGCCAAATTGAAAATCTGCCAAGGGGCGCAGTTTTTACTTCGCTGGTGCCCCCCCCCAAAAGTTTTGGTCACGCTACGCCTATGGTCTACGCCGTATACATTCTGGATTTTTATAAGGAACACTATATACCCTAGAAAAGAAAGAAAAGCCTTGAAGAAAGCTATAGTCTGTATACTGTAGGGCAGGGCTGTCCAACGCGGCGTCCGCGGGCGCCATGGTGCCCGTGCCCTCTGAAGATTTTGTTGGCGCCCTTTTGAATATTTGCTGTTATTAAACATTTTACAAGTAAACTTCCATTATAAAATATGATTTCTTGAAAATCATTAATATTTTATAATAGATATTTTTAAAACTTGTGTTTGGCATGCTGTTGGCTTCCCGTTATACATTTAAAATCAGAAACTTACTTTGAAAATTTAATCATGCCTATTTTGTCAATTTTTAGTTCTTGTTTATGTAGTGCAATTATGGTAATTAAATTTCTTAATAGTAGGAAATAGCTCTTTAATACCCAAGAAGTAAGAGAAAAATAAAAGTTTTCACCTGCTCCCCCCCCCCCCCCACTCCTTTTTGAAGATACATGTGGGTGAAATAACATGATTAAAGTTTCTGTTTCCTTACCCTACAAACTTTTCATTAAAAAAAGTTAATAATTTGAAATTTAATACGTGTAATTCCAGAACTGTAGGGGTCTTTTGTTTACCGCTATATGATTCATTTGCATTATGTTAAGACGCGCATGTGTGTTAATACTATGCTTTCGATCGCTTAAATAATGGCGTCCTTCATTGAGTGCCAAGAGCCAAGGTGCGCCCCTGGTTACTGAAAAGTTGGACAAGCCTGCTCTAGGGTATACCCTTTTAGAGGTCTGCACGGGCCCGGGCCTGGCCCCTGGCCCGTGGCCCGGCAAAATCGTTTCGAGTTTTTTAACGGGCCGGGCCGGCAGATTTAGAATAGTTTTTTCAACGGGCCGGGCCGACAAACAACATAAACGGGCCGGGCCGGGCCGACAAACAACATAAACGGGCCGGGCCGGGCCGGCAAAAAAATTGAACGGGCCAGACGGGCCGGGCCGGACCGATAAAAAAATTTTTCGGGCCTGACGGCCCGTTCTGAAGATTTAGTCAGAAACGATAGAATATGAGCTATTTTCAACGAAAATGGTTTTAACGAGAATAAGTATAAATGTGGCCATACTAGTTTGCCAGCATCAATATAAAAATGCACAGTGTATCGGAGAATTACATTATAAGTAACCCGTTTTAATATTTTTTTTAGCTGACTCATACTGGTCCCAGATCACGCTTGCATTATTTTTCTACATACAGACTGGCCGGACCGGTACTAAACTTAATTATTGGCAGAAAACATGATTTGTAAAATTATTAACAGCGATAAAGAACTTATGTTAGCTTAGTCTTCGGATATATACTTCTTGATGGTTTTTAAATTAATTTCTCACTAATGCGAAAGTTTGACACATTTTCTGTTTAATTTTTAATTGTAAAAGTATAAAAGTGATAAGCCTAACTATTGAAGGGATTTGGAATCGAATAGCGTTTTTCATTTTTGGTAAAATACTTGTATAACTTTGTTGAGATATAATAGTTTTTCAAATGATTGCAGGTTTTTCTCCCTTCCCTTGCTATTGCTTCCGGAAATTCTATTCAAAACGCTAATTATGACAGTATTTTATTTGTTTGCAGTATTCTTAAATTGCTTGTATCAAAAAATGGATTTCGCCATTCGATTATATAGTTTCTGAATAAAGATATCTGCTAATCTTATGCGTTTCTGAAAAAAAAAATGAATTTAGAAATGTACCAGAAAGGAGCTTCTTTGAATTTAAGAATGAATTTGGATTTGAAATCTATAATAAAATGATATAGAAATATATTTATAAATCTTCTTTTATGAAACAGCTTCAAAATTAACGATGTTTTTAGCTTTCTTTCTTTTTTCTTTTATTCTAAGTCATATTAATTTTTTAATGAATCTTTATTCGAATGTTGAAAGCCTAAGAAAAGTAATCATTAATATTGTTAATGTGTATTTGCTGTAAAATATACTGTAAAATCATTCCATAGATATGTATGCAGTATTCTTTAAAAGAATCTTAGTTATTTGATAAAAATCTGAATTTTTTAGAAATCGTAGAAATTGTAACGGGCCAAAACGGGCCGGGCCGGGCCTAAAACATAAAAATTTAAACGGGCCGGGCCGGGCCCGGGCCGAACTTTTGAGTTTTACAACGGGCCGGGCCGAAATAACTTTCCTACGGGCCGGGCCGGGCCGGGCCTGGAAATTCCGGCCCGTGCAGACCTCTATACCCTTTGCCTTGAACGTATACCCTCTGTTTTTTCTACGACTACATCACTGCGTATACGGGTATCAAAATACTGCATACAGAGCTGGGACTCGTTCAAAGTACGACATGGACTTTGCCCATCTTACGTCAGCCGCGGGTAAACGGAAGAAAAACCCTCATAAGCGTGAAGAGAATTTTAGCACAGTTCTGCTGCGTCCAATGCACTCTTTGTTGAAGTGTATTTGCCTGCAGAGAAGTGGCTGTTGCCATTCGTGGGTAAAGTCCCTTGTGCTACTTTCTGTAACCATCTTTGTTATTCGGCACATCATAACACAGCCAACTTTATTAGAGGCCTAGGAAGCTCTTGGTTGTTAGGTCGGAGTTCCAGACATCATATCACGTAATTTAACATCGACCCGATTGGCAGAGACATGTCTTGTTTGTAACGCCCCTTGCTAGGACAACTTTATCGCAAGATTGGGTCGACGGAGATCACATGATCTGTCGTCATGAACTACGTCCTAAATCCCGCCTTAACAATCAAAAGCTTCTGTGGTCTCTAATTAAGTTGGCCATGATCACAGTCACCATCACTCTGTATGTTGCATTCTCAAAGAAAGCCGCAGTAAGTGTCGCCGTGCTAACAGTCCACGCTGCTGCAAATGTCTTCGCACCATAGGCGTAGGAACCGGGGGAGCTGGGGGAAACTCTGGCTCCCCCTGGGATTTTTCAGACGGGCTCAGCTCCCTCGAGAGAAATTGAAAAATAAAGTTCACTTTTTCTATAAAATTTATGGGGAAAGTACGAGTGTCTTCAAACAAAAGATAGTTTTAATAAGATAAGAACAGACAAGGTATCCTTCTGCTCTAGCACAATAAGAAAAAATGAGTTTTTAGCGAAGCAGTTGACCTTATTAATGCTTAAAAAAACGATTGAATCTTAACTTTGATTGAACTTTTGGTAAATGGGAGTGGGAGAAGCCTGAAATTTGAATATTTTATTCGGTATCATCCATAAAGTAAGTGTCATCAAGTATACCGAATATAAATTATTTAAACTGGATTAAAAAGTCGATGATCTTTTGATATGCTTCTATTTTATACTCTTGTATGTGAAAAGTGCAACACAAGAAACCCTCCGAAATGAATGAAATGATCCTCGGCACTAGCTTTTAACAATATGCTCCGCAGGGGCGTGCAAAGAGAAAACTGTGTTTAGAGCAAAGTTTCAATTTGGAGCTGTTTTTTTTCTGACAGGCCAAAAAATGGCGTTGATAGTAAAAATGTGAGGCCTTTTTAAATTTTCACGCCGGGGCGACCGCCTAATTCGCCCCCCTACTTTCGCATGGCGCTGATGCTCCAGCTCCCCCTGTTTTTTCAAAGTTCCTACGCCACTGCTTGTACAGTATCGGCCGACCTCACATTTTGTACAATATGTCTGTACTCTAGGGCATTAGTCATGGTAGGGCATTGAGATCAATCCTGCATATGGTTCAGTATACTGAACGGTTATATATGACTCTCAGCAACCCATTGGTTCCATATTCGCATGAAAGTGTTTGAATTTCAACCAATGCGACGGAAGATATCACGGAACGATAATCCACACTCTCGATAAGCAGCGATCCTGCCTCTATCAAATTCCGATACTTGCTGGTAGGATTTCTTCTTATTATTCGTGGCATAACACGGTATTCTGAGTAAACGCCGACCTTACAAAGCGCTTTCCTAATATGAAATCCACTGCTTAACTTTTTCTTTTATGCATTGCTTCAGATATCGCCTGCGTCAATTAAATGCGCTGAAACACTAATCATCTGCATATTCGGATATGCAAATGACTATCCAACCTCTTCTTTTTTTTTCGTATAATTTTGATCAGTTCGTCAGATCCTTCCTTCCTGGCGTTGCGATTTTAAAGGACAACAGTGAATTTAAAAATACGTTTAAATTTTATTTTGGAATTGCAATCATTTTATAAATGTTTTCGTGTTTCATTTTCATATTTTATAATATGCATATGCATAATAGGTTAGTATACTTATATACGTAATGTATTACGCGTGACCTACAACAACTAATTTGTGTTGCTTTTGTAACAGTTTTATCTATCCATATATGAATATTTCTTTTGTTCTGTTTATTTATTTTATTTCATTTTTTATGAATAAAAAATAATATTTCGATGATTTGAGCCTATCAAAGTCAAACTTCAAAACTCGGGCATCACTTGGCCTTAAAACATCGGAAGTTTGTCGTAAAGAAAAAAAGTGTTTACGATTAATCAATCGCGACGCCGCAATTGCTTTAATAAATGTACATTTATAAAATAAAAAAGGCACAAAACAAAGTCAATTTCAGATTCAAAGCGTGGCAAATTCTTTACGAAATCAAAAAGATAAAGAATGTGAAGATAAAGAATATTTAGCCTTTGGAAAATCTTTATACGTCGTTGATGTCGAGGTTAGTTTCGCTTTCGGATCTGGATGCTTTCCAGAAATGTGAAATATAAACATTCTAAAATTAAACGTTATGTGAATTCAAATAACTGTTTATGTAATCTATGTAATCATTATGTAAATTTCTATTAATATTAATTAATAAGGCAAATTAAATGCCTTTATTCTACCTTTCGGGGGGAAAAAAAGAAAGGTGTGAATTAAATAGTTTTTGTTTTGTTTTCTCATTCTAGTATCATATGTTGATAAAATGAGTTTGAAATCTTAAAACAGAAATATTTTTATACTGATTATAATTTTTTAATCTGCAAAACGACTACAGTTCAAATTTTATCCTAAGTCGTTAGTTTTTGTTTAAAATACTAGGGGGGCCCCGCCCCCCTGCTCGCTATGCTCGCCAACCCCCCGCGTAATCGCTTCGCGATTCCAAATTATTGGCTACCCCTGCTTGCTGCGCTCGCCAATACCCCATGGTATGAATAAGCAGTTGCAGACCTTTTAAATGATGTGTCACACGACTGGTGTTGTAAAGAAATTAAAAATGTGCCCCCCTGGGGGGCAGAGTGGGGGTGACAGACATCCATAAAATGAATAAACAGTTGCAGACCTTTCAAAGGAGGTGTCACACAATTGGTGTTGTAAAGAAATTACAAAATGCGTCCCCTCTGAGGGCAGAGGGGGGGAGGTTACACACAAGATATCCATAATATGAATAAGCAGTTACAGACCTTTCAAATGATGTGTCACACAACTGGTGTTGTAAAGAAATTAAAAATGTGACCCCCCTGGGGAGAGCAGAGTGTGGGGGTGACACATAAGACATCCATAATATGAATAAGCAGTTGCAGACCTTTCAAATCTTGTGTAACACGATTGGTGTTGTAAAGAAATTAAAAATGTGTCCCCCCTGGGGAGCAGAATGGGGGATAACACACAAGACATCCATTATATGAATAAGCAGTTGCAAACCTCTCAAATGATGTATCAAACGACTGGTTTTGTAAAGAAATTAATAATTTGGCGAAATATTACAGTTATCGCCAAGTTGGCGTCACTTTTGACAACTAATTTTGGTCGCCAAATTTGGCGATATATCGCCAAGTTGGCGACAAACTTGGCGATTGTTGGCGATGGTAACCTTTCCTCTCTTTATGGTAACCCATACGGCGATGTATAGACGGAGCCCTTTCCTGATTGGTCTATTCGACTCATGGAAGGAGTGGACAACCCGGATTCGTTAGTTCCGGAAATCTTCCACATCAGCATCATTCCAGGAGTCATTCCTTTTAAGGCTAGTTTTTTTTTACTATAGAAGGATATTTTTTATGCATTCATTTGTTTTCTAGATGCATTTGTTCGAATGATTGGTTTTAGGGCATAATTTAAATTTGGAAAAGTCATTAAAAAAAAATAAAGGATAATTGTATTTTGATATGAAGAAGAGGTTTTATTAATTTATTTATTATTATTATTTAATAAAAATACATTTTGATTTTTAATATTTTATTTAGCACTTTTTTTTAAAGAATTTTATTTTTTGAAGAATGGGCAAAAAATAAGTAAAATATACGTTTATCATCTTCAAAGAAAAAGAAAAGAAGGAAGGAAGAAAGAAGAAAAAAAAAATTAAAGAAAATTAAAAGACTCACAGTTTGTTGATAATGATAATATGCTGCTTTTAAATAATTTGTTACGTGAAGAACTGAAGGATTACTGAAATATTTTTTTGCAAAATGAGGTATATTTTGATATCCATTTTTTTTCATTCATGTTTGTGTAATGGAATAGCCAAATTTCATTGGCACAACAACGGTAGAAGAAGACCAACAGTAGATATTTTTCTCTACATGAGTTGGGGAGCGTCTTGACCGTCTGCTCCATAACGATTGATCAAGCGAGAATTTCTGACGTCATTTTGTGAATGTTCGTCAAACCGTGACAGAAACGTGTTTTCTTGCAAACTGGATGACTAATCCAGTGTTGATTTAGAACTCTTTGGCTCTGACTCATAAGATATAAACCCCATTTGTCTGATTTGTCCAGCCAATAATAGCCCAAAGAAATGGAAGAAAACGCATCATTATTCAGTAACAAAGGCGATTCGCATTTAACTGCAGATTTATTAGGAAATGATAACTCTCTTATGGATATGGAAGGCTTTGAAACGTTAGAATCAAGTTCTAAAATAACTAGTGACATGAATATGGATAGTAATACTGGACATGATTTATTAGATGATTTTACCGGCAATTACTCTGGCTTAATGTCTACGACACGCCCTCTTAGTACTAGCAAAGAAGATATTAAAGTTGATGACAGAAGTGTTTCACCCTCTGTACCTACCTCAAATTTATCTGAATTTGAGTTTGATAAGGATTCCCTGCTGATTGATACGATGGCCGATACTCGCGTGGAAGATTCTTTCCGCGATCCGACTCCGGAGCTCATGCAACGCAGCGACGACGACCGGTTATTGATCGATCAAGGCAGTCACCACGCCGACGAAACAGAGCTAATCTCTAGCTCAAACCGAACTGGAGGCAATTCGCCGATTTCTTTTAAAAAAGTGCTTGAAACAGAGACAGAGGAACACTTGCCAAAAGTTAAAGATCCGAAAATAGGATCTCAAGTTAAAGAAGAAAAGGATAATTACGAATTTGAGGTTTGTGCGTATGAGACAGCTGCGCAACCTGCTGTAAAACGCGAGGTCGCCATGGAGGCCGAAACGGTTGGAAACGCCAAGAATTCTGAAAATGAATGCCCATTTTCTGGAGGTATATTCTATTATTTTTAAACGAAGAATTCATAAAAAGATAACATTTTAAGTAAACATTTATTTAAACTGTGAATATTCTGAATATTTATAAAGTATATGTTCAATGTTATTAATCCGGAGTGTAAGATGGGCTTACCTGTGTGATTGTTATACCTTTTATGGTTTTTGCCACGTATATTGAATATTCTTTATGAAATATTATATCTTAAAAGTTTTAATATATGATTACATTTAAAATTATACTTAATATTATGTGATTTTATTTTAAACATTTCTTGAACACCTATTAGCGAGCGACTTCCGTCAGCAATTTTTTTAAATTATTTTTGTTTAGATAATATATATATTTTCTATTTTATTAAACTTTGTGTCTTGGGAATTAAAGTTAAGCGATTTATGTTTCTATTAAAACATTTTCAATGCTATTCTTTGTCATTACTTTTAGTTGATATTCTGCATCCTTTTTCCCGGTTTTCCCCGGTAAAGCTCTTTCCATTGATTGTTTTTATGCTATGTAAATCAGCTTACTCAGTGTTTCTTTTCTGCTTGAGTAAGTGCAGGAATTTTAATAACTTTAAATAATCGATTTTGCATTTTAAACGCTCTACCGAAAAAATATTGCAAGATAAATATCATAAAATTACGTTTAACATAATAGACTATCGTGCTGTTTGATGAATACTTCTAAACTATTTAAGAATTAAGCTATATGTGCTCAAAAATACTTACTATATTTGCTTCTTTTTATATTTCTTCACACGTACTACTTTAATGTAAAAGTGATATCTTTAGTTATATACACATGATAAAGCAATATTCTAATTGTATTGACAATTATGCTTTCAAATAAGTTATATTATCTTTATCCTTTTATCATTTGACTCATCTTCTATTGTTGATACTTAAATTGATTTGTCTGCAGCATTACCCTTTTCATCCAAACTGTATTTATCTGAAGCATACGCATGAAAACATTTACCATAATATTATAATAAGAATTATCTCTATCAAATGTGATTTCTGTTCACCAATTTATTTTTGCTGAAACATCCTTGATTGATATCAGTGTAAAAGTTGCCTAAAAACAACAGCGAAAGTGTTATTGATATAAATTTGTACATTGTTTTCATAAAGGATTTCAGTGGATATAAAGCAAACTGTTTAGCACAAGTCGTCAATATACATAAGTTTTTGGTTAATCTTTTTCTTTAAAAAAATTCCATACTATTATTAAAGTTTATTTATGTGTAATAATGATTATGTTAAAAGTACTTTTTCTTTTGTTTAGCCGCCTGGTTTAATCCTGAAAAGCTACATCCAGTTGGTATGAACTTATTTTAATATTACTTTTATTGCACAATATTTATAAAATATATTTTGTAGGGTTTTTGTTCTATATAATTTGTATTTATATCTACATAATTGTAATAGAGGGTAGATGTGCCTGTAATGGGCTACCTCACAGTTTTTAGTTTATAAAATAAATAAATATATTAGTTAAGCTTTTATTATTAACTCTTCCTTGCATGCTTTACAATTTGGATTATTTTTTTACTTTTCATCAAAGCAATTAAAAAGCAGAAAATAAAGTTTTGCTGTTTTTCATTGAAATTTTTAATGAACATGCTAAGAGCTGACTTTACTTATTTAATCTTCAGTATTGTCTTGTAAAAAATGAATATTTGTTTGGATAGTAATATAAAAATTTGCATTTCATATACCAATAATCATTTACGAAATTTTATTTACTATTTTTAAAATATTAGGAGAAGTTTCCATTACTGGACTTTTGGGTGTTTTGACATATGTCTATTTAAAATTAAATTTTTATTTCAATTGAGAAATATAACTATGGGATTAGTTAAATTTTGTTGAAAGATTAATACAGTAGACTCCCTCAAATCTGCACAGCTTTGAATCAGAGGTTGTGTGGCTTTTAGAATTTTGCAAATTTCTGGTCATTGCTTTGTTTACATTTTTTAAACAGTAATTTGAATGTAAAGCAGTCAAAGCTAAAATAATTTTTTACAGTATAATAAAAATTTTGATAATTTTTCAAAATAATTAAAATATTAAAAGCAAAGGTCAAGTTAATAATCAATAAAGTATGATAAAATATTTATTATAAAGATAATTTTTTTTTTCCTGAATTATTTAATGAAAATGCCTCATAAAGATATAGTATTAATTCACATCAAAATCATAAAATAAGGAAGTTTTATTTCAGGTTTAGGCAGACTTAATAAGCAAGCAGGGTTGGGTTTTTGACGTCAAAAAGGGGTTTTTGACATGACAAAGGTTTAAACCGGATTAAACCGTCAAAAACCTGTCAAAAACCCATAGAGTCGCAATCTGCTGTGGTGCACTAGAGTTTGTTATTAAATTTTAAAACTAGCAACAGTTGCCATACATTATGTTGAAATTTAATTATATTATGGGTAATTAGCAGGTTTTTAAATATTTTTAATTAATAAAAATTAAGATTTCAAATCTCAGAAATTTATCTTGAAATTGACATGCAGAAATATTCACACAAAAATTGTTTAAATATCTTGTTTATTTATTATTATTATTTTAATATTTTAAAAAATCTAAAGTTATTTAGTATGCATTTTGACATAGCTAATATAAATGTTTACGAATTAAGTGTTGTAAGTGCAGGATTTTCAAAAGTGTTGAACTTGATACACATGTTTAATAATTTTTTTGTGCTATACACATTATATACATAATATCCAGTAGGTTAATTTGAATTTAAATCATATTATTTATTATATTTTCGATTATTACACATCATTATAAAACATTTTTATCCCCCCCCCCCCCCACCTTACACACTAATAGCATTAAAAATATGAATAATGTTTACTTTGACAGCAAGGTAAGACAAGAAGTAATTATTCAACAACTGAATACTTATGATATTTAACAGAATTTTATAGTATTCAGCGGGGGGGGGGGGGGGGGGGGAATCATAAGCATTTGTATAAGTTATTTTTTCAGCATAGTATACAAATAGGCTGAATAATGTAAAACACAAAATATAATGTAGTTTCTTTTATTATCTAATTAAATACCTTGAAAATAAAACATTTATAAAATACTTCCAATTAATTTGATTACATAATCAAAATCGATCCAAATGAAAATTATCAAAGTAAAAATTTAGTTCAATAATCCAATTCATTTGCCCCACGTAACACATAACCAGTTTTGAACATCTTTCTGTTCCTAATCGATTACGAACATGTCTAATCTTTAATATTATTTTAAACTGTACACTAAATTTAGTTATAAAATAAGTTTCTTCATAATATATTATCCCTGCATATTTTGAATAACACATTAACATTAAATAAATAATGTTACAAAATATAAGATTTTCCAAAATTTAAGGTTTTGTCAAAATCTAAAGTTTGTATTCAAAATATGTTTCTTCAAAAATTTAAATTTATTTCTTCTACAACATATTTAGAAACATTTTCTTTATATTAAAAGCAAATAAATTTCACTTATTAAATATAAATATAGGTAGATTATATATGTGCAAATAAATATTTTTATTTACATATAAATATAGGTTTTTGACAGTTTTTGCCATTTTTGACAAGGAGGTTTTTGACATGACGGTTTAAACCATGGTTAAAACCGTCAAAAACTGTCGCGTGTCAAAAACCTGCCAACCCTGTAAGCAAGAAAAGCTTGATTAATACATAAATATATTTGGTAAAATATATTTATTCTTCCTTCTGACAAAACATGAAATCAGTAATATTAGCAAAAATTACAAATTAAAATAGATATGGAATTGGTATAAAACTAAAAAAAAGTCAAATTTTGTTAGTATATCTGAACTGAATGTTTCATTGTTTATATTTGTAAATTATGTGTGGATTTTAGGATTGCGAATTTGAGGGAATCTACTGTATAATAAGAAATAATTAGGAATATAATAACTGTAACTATTAATAAAAAATTACTTTTTAAACAAATTACTGGGGTCCATTGCTGGCACATCTACCTTTTGTACTAATACTCTTTTGTCTTTAAAATTTTGCTGTGTAGGTATGAAGAAAAATCTTTATTGCAAGCAATCTACAGAATAGAAATGCCAATAGTGGATACCCCTCAATTTTTTGGTTTAATAAATAAATAATAAAAATTTAGCTTTTATTATTATTATTGTAACTTCCCTTTGCATATTTTATAATTTTGCAACATTGTTTTCCTCTTAATCAAACTAATCAGGAAGCAGAAAATATTTCGAAGTTCCACTGTCTTACATTGAAAATCTTATTAAACATGTTAAGAGCTGGCTTCATCTTAATAAATTTATATATACTTTATTTTCTTTCAAAATTTTCTACCTTTTTTGTTTTGACTGTAATAGAAAACTGAATTTTATATACTAATAGCCATTTATAAATTTCATTTTATTTTTAAGGCTTTAAAAGGAGTGTCCATTACTAGAGCCGTACTGAGTACTCGGTATTCGGCCAAATTTTGGCCGAGTACTTGGCCAATACCGAGTAGTTGTAAGAATTTCATTTTTGAAGCATATGAATTTATAACTGATCTATAAAAAGTTATTCGAATATCAATGTATAATATGTGTAGTAATTCATAAAACTATTTACTCTGTATTTAACAATGTCTGCAAAATATAGAAAAAATTAAGAACAAAAACCCTCATAAAATTTCACATTTATACAAATAAAAATAATTTTATATTGGTTAATAATTGTACTTGTTATGTATCAATTCTTCTTTTTTATTAGTTTTGAACTGTCAAAAATTGTCTTTAAAAGGTGCCCAAATAAATTTCAAATTTAATGATTTAATTTATTTATACTATATATGTATATTATATGCATGCACACAGGTATATTTATATATATGTACACCTAAGCTCATTATGCTCACATCAGTGTTTTATTTTCTTTTACACAACTACTCGGCATTCGGTAGTACTCTGTACTCGGCCAAAGTACTACTCGGTACACTACTATCCATTACTAGGATGCATAAATAGTCATTTTCCAATAATGGACGTCACCCCATGTAGACATTGCTAAAAAAGTGATTTCAGTAATGGTTTTCTAGTGCATAAAATATCTTGACTTAATTGAAAACCAAAATAATCAAATTTAATTTTTAACTTATATTTACCAAAATGTAATATCACCAAACCTTTTATAAATAGCTGATTTAATTTTTTTTTTTTTTTTAATGTGACTAATAAAATTTCAATATTTTATTCATTTTTTATATTATTATTAAATAAGTATATCCCTGCCTTGCATATTTTTCGATCTAGCAGCTGTACCAGCCAAAAAGCTGAAAATATTATTTAAGGTTCCTATCCCTGGCCGATGAAGCACTCGCAAGCTAATACTATTCCTATGGGGATGTTATCTGGTTTGCATTTCGACATTTTAATATATATATTTTGCATTGCATAGTTGAGGTGCATGCCAACATCGCTCCTTTTTTACTTTTTAGATCTTCATTGCAGTTAGCTTTTTATAAAGCTAGTTTCACTTTTAAAACCAGTTTCCAAAGTAAAGAATAAAAAATATCTGCAACCAAAATAAAAAAGGAGCGATGTTGGCCTTCACCTCAGTTATCGAATGCAAAAATAATTATTTAAAAATAACAAAATGCAAACCAGATATTAGCAAATAACCTCCCCATACAAATAGCATTAGCTCGGGAGACCTTCGTCAGCCAGGAACAGAAGCCTTAAAGGCACAGTCAAAAGGAGCGCATATAAGGCTTAACCTCCTCAGTCCTGAAACAAATGTTACGTTTGACCACAAAAACCAGTTTAACATTACTATAAAACATCCCCAAACATGTATCAGTCAATATATCGATTATTATACATAATGTGCATGCATTTATTAATTAGGTTTAAAAGTAATTTTAACAATTCTAGAATGACTTAAATTAACTTAAAGGGTGTACTTTAGTGTCTCCTACTGGAGACATCAGGACTGAGGAGGGACTGACCTGGATCTTCCATTTTTAAATAAAAAACAAGTTACAAAAGTTGTTAAAAATCTATTTTTCATCTAAGATGTTTTCTTATTGAATTTTGGCAAGAGGGGGGGATGTAATATTAATGAAAGTTATAGTAATCATGAAATTAGTAAGTTCAGATCTTTAGCCTCAGACATGAGTTCTACAGTTTTATTTTGAATTATTTTATTTAGTATTTAATATGTCCAACTCACAATATCATTTCTGTCATATTTGCAATATTATTAAAAGTAATACTATATCAAGGACAAGGAGTCTCTGGAAGTATACTTTAAAAGTTTTTGAGTAATACTCAAAAACTTTTATCGTTTTAAATCTGATGCTCTTAATAACTTAATAGCTGTAATTGCTTGATATTTACTATCTTAAACTATCCATGTAAAAAAAATATCAGTCTTCTGGTAATTAAAATAATTGATGCAAAAGTGAATGATTATTACAATTTTATTCATTACTAATGTAATATAATTGTTAAATTTATTTAAAAATAACTATTTTGTTTCTTTAGTATATTTTCATTAAATTCTGCTTCTAAATAAATATTAAAACTAAATGGGGTGTTTTACTGGCATTTACGTTGGTTTTAATGTATTTCTCTTATTTACAAAATTCATATTAAGAAATGAGGCTATGAGAATGGTTAAATATTGTTATATTAATAAAGAATCATTTTTTTAAGAAATTTCTTAAAAGAAGATTTTAGAAATTTCTCTTATCTCTTCACTCACTTGAAAACGCCTGCTTTGTAATGTTAAATCTATGGGCAGGTTGTTTTGGATTTTCTCTTAAAATTTAAATATTTGTAATTTTTTTTAAAAATCTGCATAGGATAGCTGAGCTCAATCTTTTAGTATGACTATTTTTTACTTTTTTGATTTAAATTGCAGATTTTTTCACTTTCAGAACCAGTCTCAACACTGAAATTATCTTAAAATTTGCAACGCAAGTCAAGAAAGTAAAAAATAGCGATAATAAAAATTAAGCTAAAATATCGTATGGCAAAAAAAAAAAATAAATAAGTAAATAAAATAAATTAAAAAAAATAATAATCCATATAAAAAATATTTAAATTTTAACAAGAAATTTAAAAACAACTTACTTATAGACTTAACATGGAGTAGGTGTTTTCAAGTGAGTGAAAAGTGCTCTTAAGGGTGTCCATTATTGGTACATCTACCTTATATTAGTTTTCTTTTTTATTAATATGGTAGACTCTCTCAAATCTGCAACCCAAAAACTGCAACTCTCTAAAAATCTGCACATAATTTACAGATATAAACAATGAAACTTTCAGTTAAAATGTAAGAACAAAATTTGACTTTTTTTATTTTTATATCAATTCCATATATTTTTTAATATGTAATTTTTTTTTTATAATATGACTAAATTCATACTTTTTCCATTAAAAAAAAAAAAAAAAAAAAAAAAAATTCTGAAAAAAAAAAAAAATTATCACTGGTAAACATAATCTTTTTGCCAAATGTGTTTATGCATTAATCAAGTTTTTTTTTATTAGAGGGGGGAGAGAGCCTTAAATTGCCAAGTCAAAATTCCGTGTTTGTCAACTCTGTGAAAAGCAAACATGAATAGTTCTGAACGTTTGCAAACTAGTTTTATAATTTTACCAAGATATCACAATTAGAAAATGTAATATAGTTTTTATTTGTAAAAAAAGCTTAGTAATATTTTTTATTGTATTGATAACTTTCACCAAAACTATTAGAAATAGAAAGTGTATTATAGTTTTTTATTAAAGCTTTGGAACTAATTTGCCAACTAAGGTTGTAAATTTGATAACTGTAACAGCATGTACAAATGTTTGTGGGAGAGGCTCTTCCCATGCCCCCTTCCCTTTAGCAAGGCCCCTGACCTAACCCTCATGAATGTTCAGGGATTGTTGTAGTTTAAATTATGAAAAAGACTGTTTATTTCAAGGGTTGAGTTAAACTATGGTATAGATGAACTTAGCAGCTAAATTTACATGTAGTAAAGATAATTTCAGGCAATTTAATATTCAATTCAAATATGTGTCTAAAGTCTTTTTTTTTTTTTTTTTTTTTCTCTGCAGTTGCTGAATATGTTTATTGGCGAGATCCCAAGAAAAGTGGAATTGTGTTTGGTGCATCACTTGTTCTTCTTTTGTCTCTCAAATATTTCTCATTCATAAGTGTCGTTGCTTACATTACATTGGCTCTCCTATGTGTCACAGTCTCCTTCCGCATTTATAAAAATGTCCTTCAAGCTGTCCAGAAGTCCAATGAAGGGCATCCTTTCAAGTAGATAATTTTTCTTACTTATACATTTTCTTTTAATTTTTCATTCAAGATTTAAATAATGCTTCTATTGAAGTGAAAACTAGAGCTTGGTGAACAGATCAATTCACGACAGCGAGGAGGTTAATTCTTATGAATCTACAGTCACTGCAAAAAAAAAATCTTGACATTTGCGATTTCAGATGTTTTGTTAAATATCTAGAAATATACATGAGGAATGACTTTGAAACACCACATGTATAAACAAAATAGTACAGGTCATATATTTTCGAGACTTTTTTTTTTCCAAAATCTAATAAGGGGCAGTCAACAAACTGAAAAAGAACAAATCTTTTGAATAACCCTGTGAAAACTAATGTAGCAAAATCGTTCAAACTGCAGATTATGGTTAAGTGGCTTATGGTAATAAACTGTGTTCATTTTTATGCAGATAGCATGTATACTCGTAGAGAAATTTAAGTTTTTATAAAAACGGTCCCAAATTTTGCCAAGTGTTTTGCTTATAATTTGCAGAGTTCTTAATAAAAAAACAATATTCTTTTCAGAAAATATGAGAAACGACATTGTACATAATACCCTGTAATCAAATTAAAAAATATTAATATACTAAATAAATTTTCACTGCGCATGCGTCAACTCTATAAAAATTTCATTTACATATTGTGTTAGCTAAATGTATAGAGCGACTTTTGTTAAAGTTTCAAAACCATAGCTTGAAAATTATCGTCTAAAGAATAAGATCAAAATCCGATATTCCCAAAATGAAACAAAAAAAAGGGAGGCTGTATCCATATTCCATCGATTAATGTCTACACAGTATTGCACATACTACTATATTTGAATACAGCTCCTAATCTTTTTGCTTCATTTTGGAAATAACAGATTTTGATCGTCTATTGACGATAACTTTCAGAATTTTGAAACTTTAACAAAAGTTGCTTTATATATTTAGCTAACACAATATGCAAATGAAATTTTTTATCATTGACGCATGCACAATAAAAAATTATTTAGTAAACCTACTCATTTTTCATACAGTTATTAATATTTTTAAATTTTGATTAGATATGATTACACTGTGACTGTGTACAATGTCGTTTCTCATATTTTCTGAAAAGAACATTGTTTTTTATTAAGAACTCTGCAAATTATAAGCAAAAAACTTGGTAAAATTTGGGACCGTTTTTATAAAAACCTTAATTTGTCTGCAAGTATACATGCTATCTGCATAAAACTGAACACAGTTTATTATCATAAACCACTTAATCATAATCTACAGTTTGAATGTTTTTACTACATTAGTTTTGACAGGGTTATTCAAAAGATATTCGTTATTTTTCAATTTGACGGTCCCCTATTGGATTTTGGAAAAAAAAATCTTCTCGAAAATATGACTTGTACTATTTTGTTTATACATCTGGAGTTTCAGAGTTATTCCTTATGTATATTTTTAGATATTTAACAAAATGTCTAAAATTGCAAATGTCAAGATTTTTTTTTTGCTGTGACTGTATTGTTAAATCTACACAATTAATTTATTAATTTTTCACACCATGCTTAAATTTACCTGATTAAAAGATGTATGAAAAAGAAAATGTATCTTTTTAATTTACCAGACCAAAAAAATTTTGGTAAAGCTAATGGGAGGTTGCAGTTGTGCTGTTAACTTTTAAAATGGATTAATTAATCTTATCTAAATGAATAAGGCTTGCAAAAAACATACATGTTATACATAGTCCAGTTGCATAATAACTGTAAGTTTAGAATGAATATTCTTTAAATTTAGGTTTGTCCAAAGCTAAACTAAACATCGGTTATATTTGATAAGGCTGCCAAACGTGCAACTATTTCTAAAGCATTTTAAATTAGTTAAGTTTGACATTTCTTGTTTTTGTTTAGTGAAAATTTTTTGGCCACCAGTAGGGATTTGATTATTGCAGGGCTCCCAAATGGTCCCCTTTTTCCCGCGAAAGTCCGCTTTTTAGAAAAAGGTCCGCTTCGGTCCGCTTTTATGTGTTTTGGTCCGCTTAGTCCGCTTTCAATGACTAAAAAACGAAGAAATTGTTCATTTAGAAGACAAAAAAATATATTTTTTTTTTTTCCCTAGAAAATGGCAAAATTGTGGTGCATGCTGATGTTTCATGCTCTTTCAATGTCTAAATTCACACATTCTATAAGGCATGAAAATAAAGTAAAGAACACTTCCACCCCCTCCCTATTACAGGGCTCCCAAATGGTCCCCTTTTTCCCACAAAAGTCCACTTTTTAGAAAAAGGTCCCCTTTAGTCCCCTTTTTTGTATTTTGGTCCCCCAAGTCCCCTTTTCTGTGTCTGAAAAAAATCGCTGCAAAATAAAAAAAACCTAAAGTCACTGAAAGCTTAAAAATCCAAGTCAAAGATTATTACTGTGGGTGTAAAAAAGCATCATAATGGGTATAAAAAAACATTGTAAGTGAATTTTTTTCATGAATCTAAAGGTTAAAAAATTACCACAGAATATAGGCAAATTTTAAGAATATCATTAAAATTCTTAAAAATTGAAAAATTGCAGAACACGAAGTTACTATATTAAGCTACTGCTTGACCAGTCTTTAATAACAGGCTTTGGCATGCTTCAGCCCCCCCCCCCCCCCCCCCCCAACCAAAAAAATGAATGGAAAGAATCATTAAATTGCGGGGAAACAGACTATTAAATTAAGAAAAATGAATTTAAAGTTCACAACTCTCAATCATATTAAAGAAAATGGTTGGAGTAAAATATCTTTTCAGATATTTTTACTTTTTTTCTATCGTTACAAGAAAATGATGTTGAATTCATGAAATAATTTTGACTTCCAATTTTCGATGGATTTATACGTTTTGAAAATCCTGAACACGATTTATTGGTTATCAGAAATTGTCTGTATGTGGCAAAATTTCTGTGGGCAGTGCATCTCAAGAACTAATGCACAGATAATGCATAAAACTTTAGATTCACTTAGACCTTGATACAAACAATAGCTGATTAGTTTTTAGTGTATATCACTCAACAAGTGACACTGTTATGCTGCATTATTCACAATTTCATTAATAGCTCTATCTCAAGAGCTAATGCACAGATTTTCATAAAACTTCAGATTCTGTTAGTCCTTAATATAATTTGGTGTTGATTATCCTTCGATGTAAATTGCTTAACAGGTGGCATTGCCATGCTGCATTATTCATGAGCATCGCAATAGGTTTATCTCAAAAGCTAATACATGAAATTTCATCAACCTTCCGATTTCAATACTCCCTGATATAGATTAGTGTTGCTTAGTTTTTCGTGTAAATCACCCAACAAGTGGCATTGCTATGCAACATTTTTCACGATATCATAATAACTGTATTCCAGAACAAATGTATGGATTTTCATCAAACTTCAGATTCCGTTATTACCTGATTAAAATTGATCCTGATTAGTTTTTGGATACATCACCCATCAGGTGACGTTTTTATGCAGAATTTTTTAATATTTTGCAATAGTTGTATTTCAGAAACTAATGCACAGATTCTCATCAAATTTCTGATTCAATTAGAAGTGGACATAAATTGTTGCTGACTAGATTTTGGTGTAAACCATCTAATCAGTGGTACTGCTAAGCCTCATTTTTCAGGAATTATTAAAATGTATGATATAGATAAAAGTTTTGAGATTGCCACACATGACTAGTTAATTATTGGAATGCAATTTCTTTTAAATAAGAAGGTATATTCTACAGAAAACTTTCTGTTGAATCAAGAATTAGAAATATATTTTCCATTCTCATTATTTATTTTTCATACCATTTTAAAATTGTTTAATGATGTCAATTTATAAATAAAAATAATACTGCATTACATATTTAAACATCCAAACTATTATAACATGTTTCTTTAGTTTAAGGTATTAAAGGTATTCTTTTAATTGAAGTAAAAGCTAAAATTTTTATGTACTGTTACACAGAGCCAGTGCAACAATCAGGCCCAAAAGAAAAAAAAAAAAAAAATGTCCAATATTATTTTCTGTCTGCAAAAACATTAAAAGCAAGACATCTTTCCTTCTATCTTTACAAGAAAAAAGTATTAGATTCATGAAATGTTTTAATTCAGGTTTTCAACAGACTTGCATGTTTTGGGAATCGAAGATCATGGAAAACGCTTTTACAAAATGTCTGTATGTGACACAAATTTTGTCGGCACTTTATCTCAATAACTAATGATAAAAATAAAATAAAATAAATATTAATAAAAATTTATATTAATTTAATCTTTGATATACAGTGGCAGTAAAAATTTCTGGTCAGTTAGTTTTTTTAATTGTTTTCCAGAACATTTCAGCGAAGAAGCATAATTGCCCCAAAATTTAGGAATATACAACAGACCTCTAACCACATGATCATTTTGATACAGTATTGAAGACACTTGGTTCAAAGGGGTGGTATACAAAATTTTGTGTGTGCAACTTTCCGGCCATGCATCATTTTTTTATTTTTGCTATTGGAAAATGCTTTTTTGTCCATGTTTGTTAATTAATCAACAAGAATAACACAATCTAAAGTTAAAAATAAAAGTTCAACAATTATTGTTTGTAAAGAGTGAGTTGTTTGTCGCTAAAGGACCAATTCTCTCGGGAGATTTTGGCAAAGTTATCAATCGGTAAACCTACTGTGAACAATGTATTTTTTTATGATACAGATGGCCATGGCCTCCAGGACTTGCCACGGTCTGGGAGATCTAGAAAACGAATATTCTTGAGCACAGAATTGTCACGAGAGAAGCAGTTGACGACTCTCATAAAAATGCTGCTGCAATCATCCACACCGAGTGATAGTACACCTGGAATAATTCGGTCTACCATGTCAAAACACATATAAAGGACTTTATGGAAGAATCTGTTAAAAGAACTTTTATAAGTAAAAAAAAGTCAGAGGATCCGATGGGCGTTTGCCAAAGAACACATATTGTGGTCTCGCAAAACTGGAATAAAGTAGAATTTTCTGATGAATCAAAGTTCAATTTTTTTTAAAGAGTGATGGCAGGCTGTACGCCCAATAATGACTTAACAACAAAAGACGTGATTCCAGATGTGTTTTTCTTACAACTGAGCATGGCAGAAGATTATGTGGAGCATTTTATGGAAAAGATGCCAGTCCATCTGTTAAAATCTGCGGCAAGATGAATGATGCAATGTATAAGAATGCATTGAAAGATAATTTGCCCCTTCCCCCCCCCCCCTCATAAATTTTCTAAAAAATTAAAAAAAAAAAAAAAAAATCTGCTCAACATATGTCAACAATTAGCATCTTTTTATTCCTTTCTGTCACCAGGGAATGCTATCGAAAAAAATTCTCAAAAAATTTAATCTACAATATGTCATGTAATATCTTAAATGAAAGGCTAGGTTATGAATAATGTTATTCTTCACTTTCTCTCTACCTCCATTCTCACTGCTTTATATCATCCCCATCTATGTAAGGATTTAATCATTATAAACAATTATTAATTTTTAACAAATTTAATTTTTAACAAATTTATTTATTAACAATTTTGGTTTATTAATTAAAGGTTAGAATGTTCTGAAAGGAATATTAAATAAAACCCTCTGCGTGATCTGTGATCATACTTACCCACTTACTTGTTTTTATTATCTGATCACTATTATTTTTTACCTGTAACGAGAATTATCAAGGTGAATGATGAAATATTGAATGCTTTATATACTTTTTCAGTTGGATATTTAAATGTGCTTAGATAAAATTGTGTACATTGTTGTTGAAATCTTATAAAGATAACCATCTAACATAATTTCTGGGGTAATTTTAAAAATTTACTTTGTTATTTAGTAAATTTTGTGCTATATTTTTACACATATATGATCCTTTTTTTGGTTTCTGTTTTCAAGAAAAAATGGTCCTCCAAAGTCCCCTTTTTAAGCAAAAATAGTCCTCCAAAGTCCCCTTTTTAAGCAAAAATGGTCCCCCAAAGTCCCCTTTTTAAATAAAAATGGTCCCCCAAAGTCCCCTTTTTAAATAAAAATGGTCCCCTTTCCCCCTTTTTGAAGACTAAAATGTGTTGGGAGCCCTGCTATTAAGCAATCAATTAGCGTTTTGAAGTCAAATGGAACCAGCCACTCATCATATTGTGATTTCATTAATCCCCCTTTTCTTGTGATTGGAATCGTTACCGTTTCATCCCAATGTGTTCACGTGACTCGTTAGCAGGTGCTTTTACTTTTTAAAAGTACTTTATTTCAGTAACAATAGGCTGCTATTGAATTAATTAGTCTCATGGATTCTTATTGCTGATGAAAAAGAAAAAAAAAATGTGAAAGAGGGAAAAAAAAAAAACAGAAGAAAAAGTAAGTATATACTAAATATTGTAATTTGACAAGCATGTTTCTTACATTAACAAAATAAACTATGCCGATCGCACTTTCTTTTTCCATATTTGCATCGTAAGATGTAGACACCCCTCTGGAGAGAGACAAAGGGATACCTTATTAATTTTTGCGAAATAACTTTTTTACTTTAGCGAAATTCCGTTTTCATTCTTTTAAAATTATAATCAAGATTTATTAATTTCATGATTTAAAAATATATATTATTTTCTAACTATAATAATTCCATAAGAGTAGGAAATTAAACTTTTAAAGATACATTGCTTTCAGATTTATTTTTTCACCTATCTGAAAAAAAAAAAAAAAACATTGGAGTTGCGTTCATCTGTTTTTCTTTAGGGGGTGTGGAAAAACATTCACATTTTCTCCCAAAAAATGGTATGTTCGCTAAGTTATAGCTGTCTGCTATTAGGTTTTAAACTCAACAACCAATCAAAAAGATAACTCTTAAAAATAATAAAACAAAAGTAAGTATTTTAGGGTTTATATATAAAGTAAATAAAAACTAGCCAATGCCTCAAATTTTAGATAACAAACTTAAGGACCAGACACATAGCACTAACTTCTTGCGGTCAGGCGTCGCTTTTTTTTTATCTTTCGTGTCGGCGCTTTGATGTATAAATTGCTTTTTCAGTGAACTTTTTGAACTTCAAGAGAGAACTCGAAATCAGTTGACAGCTTTACGACTGAAGATGGGGTAGATAAAACTTTCCCTTCCTTTCTCAATTTGGTAGGGTCAGTTCCTCAAAAATCCTTTAAAGAGGTTTCACCTTTGTTCCGTTCAGAAACAAAGATAGATTTATTGCTCTCTTAGTGTAATAAAAAGTAGTGCTGTTCGCTCGCAGCCTTAATTTTTCTTTGTGCATTTTACACTGAACGTGTCAGTTATTTTGCGCTGCTTCATCGATTTCGATTTTTCGGTGATAACCTTTCTCTTTTATTCTATAAACGAACTTCAGTTCCTGCCCTGTAGTTTTTTCCCTCCCTAAATCGTTAGCTAAAAAGAAATAATAAATCTATCAATAATTACTTTGCATGGCAAAACATATTATCCACCTAAAGAAAATTATCTGATTACGTTAACATTAGACTTCGGATGTCACTTAATAAAGTGTGGAAAAAAAAAAAAAAAAAAAAAAGAAAACAAACTACAGATGGTTATTTTTTTCTTGGCAGCTTCTGTTAATTGGGCATTTTCAGCAGGCGTCGTTATTAACTTGTTATATTTTAATAAAAATTTGTTAAACTGCCTAATTTACTATTATTACAACTTATTGAAAATTTGAAAATCTGTCAATTTACATTAGAAAGTATAATTTTTTTTTTTTTTTTTTTTTTTTTCCCCAAGCTGTAAGGGGGAAAAAAGTTGGTTTTTCATTCCATTTCTTGTTTTGTTTGCTTTCAACTATCTTAACAGATTTTTTTTTCTGCACCTTTAAGCAATGTAAATTTGCTAACACATTAACGGAGTCTTTTATATATTTAAAAGAATAAAATTTGAATAGTTAAATAAGAAAAAAAAATAATAGTTATGAATCGTCACAGCCGCATTGATGCGCGTGTCGCGCAGTGTTGAATTCAGACTTTTTTGTAGGAATTTCTGCGACCATGGGAGGGGGGGGGGGTTGTATTTTTTCTTTATTCAAAACATAAACTCAAATCTGTCAGTAGGGGAAATTTCATTGCTCTGAGCAGGAATACCCCCCCATGAATTCAACACTGGATCGCGGGCATTACTGAAGAACAGATCGTAATATCATTTTACCGAACCCAGACATGTGGTATGAAAAAAGTATATCTTTATTGTTTAAAAATAATTTTAAGAGTAGAGAGGTTTTAGATCCGGTTTTAAAAATTTCTAATTTAAAATGTTTTTTTAAATGTATATTTAAAAAAAAATAAAAATAGTTAGCAAAACGTCCGGACTGTGTTTGATTTCCGAATTTTGGATATCGGATTTTTAAGACTTTGTTCTGTGCATTTGAACCTCAAAACTCCGGGTATTCAAATTCCGGACATTTTGTCAATTTCAATTTTATTAACTTTAAATTTTATCAAATGCAGTTAAATTCTTTTAACTAACTAGACATTATGTATAGCGATATATTCTGGTGTAATTTTACATGATTGACGGTTAATTAGAGATTTTAATTGTTACAAAAACTGAAAAGTTAAAAAACGGCATTAAAAAAAAAAAAAAAAAAAAGTTGACGTGATATGTTTATTTGAAGCTTCATATATTCTAATTCTAATAAAATCACTCAAGTACATATTTATAATAACAAAAGAAGCAAACATGAAACTTGGTTTTCTTTTGATTGAAGTAAAAGATAAACATACTTGATAATGACTCTATTAACACCTGCTCTTTATCCAACAGAATGATCAATCCCGTGGCGGGGAGGGCGATTATTTATCGAAATTTTTGATGTTTTTTTTTCGTGACAGACTGACAAAACACACTATTTTTTTCTCCCTCTTTCTGTATATATATATCTATTGTCAGAAGAATCATAGTTTTTCAGTAACATTTTGGAATTGCTTGTTGTTTTGTATATAGTTATTTTTTAAACGCTTCTTCTTTTTTTTTTCTTTTAAGTATTTGATATTTACATAATTGTGACATTTTTGAACAGATTGTTTTTTATTTCAAGAAATTTTTGCCTTAAATACTTAATGGCTAAATATATTCCGATAATAAATTTGTTAGATACATTTTAGCTAAGATTACTTTTTATTTTAATGAAAAACAGTTTGCTATTGTAAATATTAAAAAAATCAAGATTTTGAATTTACAGGCTCTTTTAAAAGAAAATTTTCAAGGTAAATGTTATACTACTTTTTCACTTCTTGCAGTAGAATATTTAATTGTATTCAAATATAATTATACAATTTCTGCAACAATATTTGAAATTGTTTAATGATATCCTTATAAAGTTAACTAACATGTTTACTGTAATGTTAAAAAAAAAATGCTAACATATTTAGTAAAAATAAATGGTCCCCCAAGGTCCCCTTTTAAAAAAATGGTCCCCCAAAGCCCCCCTTTTTTTTAAAAAAAAAAGGTCCTCCAAAGTTCCCTTTTTTAAAAAAAATGGTCCCCCAAAGTCCCCTTTTTAAAAAAAATGGTCCCCCAAAGTCCCCTTTTTAAAGAAAAATGGTCCCCAAAAGTCCTCTTTTTAAAGAAAAATGGTCCCCTTTCCCCCTTTTTGCGACATAAAATGTGTTGGGAGCCCTGTTATTGCATTTATAAAGCCTCCATTCTATGATTTATGGAATAAGAGCTACAAAATCAATGTTTTTGAAATTTTACGAATAATTAGCTTCAAAATTATGAACAGTTTGTTCAGTTACAAATGTTTGAGATAATCTTGTTTCTACTTACAATTGTATTAATTTTAGTGGTCCTACACTTCCTAATACTCATTCTAGTTAATTTTTCTTCGTATTGTTTTCTTATTAATTATTACAAATCACCTTGTTACATTTTATTTAAACTCAAAAATTACAGACAATACATATAGTAATTATTTTTTTAGAGAATACTTGGAAATGGATATTGCACTGTCACAGGACAAAGTCGGTGAGACTGTTGAAGTACTCATTCACCATGTGAATTGTGTGACTGGCAAAATGCGTAGTTTAGTTCTTGTTGAAGACCTCTTTGACACGATAAAGGTTTGCAAAATCTTATCTATTTGAAATTGTTGTCTCTTAAAAGAATGGTATTTTTAATGTATATCTTTTAAATAGCTCGCTGTTCTGGCTTGGTGCTTGACATATGTTGGAGCCTGGTTCAATGGCCTGACACTTATCATTCTTGGTAAGTTGAATGTTATATTAATTATTTCTAAATTTGTAGTGTAATATCATTCCACATGCAAACATAAGTAGTGTATTCTTTCTAGGGTACTTTTATGTTAGCTTGGCACAGCATAAAAAGTTTTTCTAGTGTCATCATTTATATTGCATTTATTCACTTAAAATATAAACAGTTAATTCTTTTATTTAAAATGTATTACTTTCGTTTAAAATGTAAAATAATGCAATAACAATATAATAAAAAAGACTGTAAACCAAAACATTTTATTTCAACTTCAGAGCACTGTATCTAATTCATAAAATGAAAAAATGAAAACCGCAGTTGGCAAGATTTGCAGCCAGCTAATGTAAATGTGCCAAATTAAATTGAGTTAGCTTACAGGTTACATGTTATCAAAGACTGCACAGCACATTAAAAACAAAATAGTTTAATTCTAGTCAATAAGTTAAATACATATTCAAAGTGTTTTGCAATTCATTATGGTTAATTTTTGCATAGCTGTCATCTATCTATCATAATGAATATCTTATTCTCTTATCTGTGTTTTAAATTAAACTAAAAGCAATGCCCTGATTCTATATTTATAAATATATATAGTGAAATCAGAGCATGTATAAAACAATTTGTAAACAATTGTTATTTACAAATTTTTAAATGCCCGTATATTACAATCTTAAACAGAAAAATTTCATGCTGTTGGCAAATAAAATGCCATATAATTTTATTAATGTATTATATTCATAGGAAAATAGATGAATAAATATTTTCTGTATTTTCAAATTTAAAAATACACTATTCTGATGAAAACAAAAAAAATAAAATTATCATTTATTTTACTTATGAAGATTAGAACATCCATTTTATCAGACATCTGCTAGAATGTATATTTGGAAAGATAATTTATAAATAAATAAAATTTGTCATTATTTTTTTCCCATATTCAGGAAGCAAAAAATAAAATCTCAAATAAAAAAATTGCTTTTACTTTTAAGTGTCACACGCATACAAATTTACAAATGTTTTTATGTTAAATATTTATCTATTTATCCAACACTAAATATTAATTATTAAGAGCTGATGAAACTTCTGTTGTCAAGTTATTTTAAAATTAGTTATTAATAATTTAGTTATTTTAGAATTTATTTTCCTCTTCAGTTGTAGAGAGAATTTTTTGTAGAGTACTTTTACTTTTTTTAATCCTTTATAAATAATATAAAACCAGTCTAAGTTTGATGCTTATATTTAAGTAATTTTTTAAATCATGTTGTAATCGAATATATATTTGTGCAGCTTCATTTTATTAAAATGTAATGAAAAAAAAAGAAATTGTGTTTAAATCTGAAATAAATAGCTGCAAAAGATATATTTTTATACTCCTATTTTTTTTTTTTTTTTTTTTTTTTTTTTTTTTTTTCTTCTTTAATGAGAGTTTGATAAAGCAATAATTTGCATCCCTTCAGGATGAACTGAATTACTTAAAAACTGTTACAGCCAAAAGGGGTTTCAATCCTTCTATTACTAATACTGCTGTGAATAAATTTGATAAACTGCTTATTAAATCTACTCTTTCTAATTCTGTTAAAAATAAACCTGATAATTTGGTCGTCCTCCCTTTTTATCCACCTTTTTATGTTTCAAATTAGCTAAAGTTTTAAGGCCTTTCAATTTTAACGTTATCTTTAAATCTGTCAATAAATTTAAATTTCCTTCCATTTAAATTCACTGTTCCTGACCTTCAAAAATGGGGAAATTATAATGTTCCTTGTAATGGCTGTGATTTATCTTATATTAGTCAAACCAGTAGTAATCTCGATATCTGCCTAAAAGAACACTCTTTTTGTCATTAATCAAGAAATTTCTAAATCTTCTGTTGCCTAGCACTCTTGGGATTCTGGCCATAATTTTAATTTTCAAACTGCTAAAATTATCTTTAACCTTTTACACGCCAATGTTCCATAAGTGGAACATCAACTTCAAAATTCTGCAAAAAATTCATTTTTATTCCTATTGCCGTGTAAAAATTAGTATTTGCAAAGAAAGTATGACTTGATTTTTTGGCGTTGATTTTACGTTGATAAAATAAATCATGTCTTAGGGGAAAAATCGTAAATTAGGACTTTTTTTTACTTTTTGTTGGGCAAAATTCAAAAATTCATAGAAAATTCAAAATTTAACAAATATTTTTATAACTAAGTGAGATCAAGTAAAAGTAATCATTTTATTAGTAGAACACAAGTTATTAAAAAAAAGATTGATTTTTATTGTTTATTTTAGATAAGAAATGTGCATGTTCCATAAGTGGAACATTGGCGTGTAAAGGTATATTTTTTAACATGATAAAGTCTTTTGGTTGCAATGCATATAAGTTTTGATAAAAAGTTTCTGGATACGAGGTGGTTTAGTAAGTGTCGGCAAAAGATGGTTATGACATTGATATACTTTATTTCCCCCCTCCATACCCTGTCCCTTACCCTCCCCCTCCCCCCTTCTCTCTCTTCCATACTCGTCCTCCCATCTGAAGTGGATTACTCATAACTGACAGGGAAAACATGTTTGTTTGTTGATAGTTAGACATTGTTTATGACTCAAACAAGCTATAATGTAAGAAGTGACTTTGGAAAAAAGCGTGAGAAGTAATTCATATGATTTTACTTTACTCTGCGATTTCCTTCATTTCGAATACCTCATACAGACCAGATGTCTCTTTCAATCCATTTCGAACAATAGAAGAGGCACTAGAATATTTTTATGAATTAGCAGATGTTTCTGAAGAGGAATTCACTGACATTTGTTAATTACATTATCTGTATCATCAACACAAAGAAAATGTGTTGTATGCTAGAAGAACACAAAAAAATGTTTTGAATGTGAAAAAAAGACTACATGGAAATGCTTATCTAACTATCATGGATAATAGATCAAATGTAGGACACAAAAATTAAGGGCAATCTATCTATCTATCTATCTCTATATATATTTAATTTTTGGTAATTTTTTTTCTCTGTTGTATTTTTTTAGATTTTGATTTATTTGATTATTTTGCTGTAAATTGTAGTACAGACATTATTATTATTATTATTTTCCATTACATTTTTTGTATATATTTCTTTTTTTAATTTTCATAAATAATTGTAAAGATGCTTTCCTACAGTGAGTACTGCCCTTCATCTATATAATATATTATTTAAGCAAGTGGGAAAGTTATTTTCTAAAAGCTTTGTGGGATCTTGAGCATTTTTGCTGGAATAGTTGCTGAAATCGCAAGTAAAATGAAGGCTCGATGGGCGAAGCCCGGTTTTTTACCTGCTTAAATTGTGTTATTACTAAAAAATGCCTATACATTATCTATAATTATGAAAAAAATGTGCACAGAAATAGAGATTTTAGTTTAAATATTGTTAATCATACTTTATAAAAACATGTGAAAAAACTAAGTGTTTCCCGCCAATGTTCCATTTGTGGAACATGCTATAAATCATACGCAAAAATTTTTTTTCGAGAAAAAAAATTACTCATAGTGCTTATGTTTGAGTTTTAATGGGATTTTTACCAATAAATAATTTGTGTTACCTTTCGATCATAGTGCGGCGTTTAAAAGGTTAATGCCAATAGTACCTCTGAATTAGATTTTCTTGAAAAGTTAGCTATTTACTTTAATCATGAAGTTTTTGTTAATGATAAATCTGATTCTAAAAAGCTCTCTCCGTAGCTTGGAATAAAACTTTTTCAGCACTGCCTTGTAATTAGCTTTTTGTATTAATTATGTATATACTTTTTTAGATATATATATATATGCGTGTGTGTGTCTTTATAATAATATACATATAACTTTTTACTTTTTTTACATTCTTTTATTTTATTTATTTTTTATTGAGCCCTTATATTTATGTGTATTCACTTTAAATGTAATCTGTTTTTGTTACCATTTTGCTTCTTCCTTCCCCTTCTTCACTGTATCCATTAAGCATTTTGATTACTCTTTCGTGATTGGCTGTTACCTTCTACATTCCTATTGGCTGTTCCTTCAGCTTGCTGCCTTTCCTGCCATTTCATTTCAGTCATGCCACTATGTTCATAGTAGACGTACATCTTTTTTGCACCTGACGAAGAAAGACTCGGTTCTTTCGAAAGGCCTAGTGCATTTTAGTATATTTTATGGTGTTTTTTCACTTCACTTCAATAATTTATGTACCCAAATGTGATAAATAAGTTTCCCCAGGTTTAAAAAAGGGCAGGGCACTACTGTTTTGAAAAGGGTGCTTTTTATATTCTTCAGGGCATTTTTTTTATTTTTAAGGGCACTTTTAAAGAGTGGAATCTAGAATCCAGTGGTTCAAAAAGTCGTGGAAAAACAAAAATTTCATCAAAAAATTGAAAAAAAGAAGAAAAAGGTAAATTTTGTTAAAAGATTGAGAGAAAACAGCACATATTGTTGAAAGATTGCGAAAAAACAGCCGATTTTTTTTTTAAAGATCGCAAAAATGGCAGATTTTGCTAAACGTCAAATTTTGTTAATAGATCACAAAATGGCTAATTTTGTTTTTTCGGGATATTTTGATGAATTTTGTGGGTTTTTTTCGCGAAATTTGCCATTTTTTTGTGAATTTTTTTTTTTTTTTTTTTTTATGGAAGTTGTTGTTTTTCATGATCTTTTAGCAAAATTTGCCTTCTGCGAATGGTTTGACAAAATTTTCCGTTTTATTGCTATTTTTGGACGAAATCTGTCGTTTTTTTCATGACTTTTTGAAGAAATCTGCTTTTTTTTTTGGGGGGGGGGGATTTTGTGAAGAAATAGCCCTATTTTTGTAATTTTTAATGAAATTTGTTGTTTTTTAGCAATCCTTTGACGAAATTACACATTTTGTGGGACACTTAAGAACTATTTTTTGTGCAATTTACGTGCTATAGTGCATCCGCATCATCGGTAAACGGCTGCATTTTTTCATATATGTGGGGCAAGAACGGGGCTATTTTTTTTTTGATTGAGCGACAAGAGGGGCGTAATTTTTTTAACTAAAGGGCAGGAGGGGCGAAGCACCCCCCTGAAACTCTCTAGGGGAAATTCTGTAAATAGTAATTTGCAAATGTAGATATCATATCTTGTTCTGTGAGAATAGTTCACATTAACTAGCATGCAATTTATTGCCTGTATTTATGCAATTATACACTGGTGTCCAAAATTTAAGCATAATTGGTAATTAAGTAATTATTTTTAAGTAATGAAAGAAATATGAATCGGAATGTGCTGAAACTCCAGGTGTGTAAACAAAATAGTACGCGTCACATATTTTCGCGAAGAGTTTTCCCCGAAATCGAACAGGGGACCGTCAACAAATTGAAAAAGAACGAAGATCTTTTGGATAACCCTGTCAAAACTAATGTAGTAAAAGCGTTCAAACTGCACATTATGATTAATTGGCTTATTGTAATGTACTGTGTTAATTTTTACAAGGATAGCATGTATACTCGTAGAGAAATAAAGGTTTTTATAAAAACAGTCCTAAGTTTTTTGCTTTAATTTGCAGAGTTCTTAATATAAAATAGTGTTTTTTTTTTTTTTTTTTTTTTTGAAAAAATGACAAACATCATTGTACACAACACCCTGTCATCAGAATTAAAAAATAATAAAAATTGTATGACAAATGAGCAGGTTTACTAAATAATTTTTTACTGTGCATGCGTGAACGCTATTAAAATTTCATTTGCATATTATGTTAGTTAGATGTATAGAGCAACTTTTGTGAAAGTCTCAAAAACATAGCTTAAAAATTCTGAAAATTATCGTTGATAGAATGAGATCAAAATCCTTTATTCCCTAAATGAAGCCAAAAGATGAGGGGCTGTATCCATATTCCATTGTTTAGTGCCTACACAATATGGCACGTACAACTATATTTAGATAAAACCCCTGATTTTTTTGCTTCCTTTAGGAATAACGGATTTTGAGTTGATTCTATAGGCTCCCATTTTCAGAATTTTCAAGCTACGTTTTTGAAACTTTTACAAAAGTTGCTCTATACATTTAGCTAACACAATATGCAAATGACATTTTGATATCGTTGACGCATGCGCAATGAAAAATTATTTACTAAACATACTAATTTTTCATACAATTTTTATTATTTTAAAATTCTGATGACAGGGTATTGTGTACAATTATGTTTGTCATATTTTCAGAAAAGAACATTATTTTATAATAAGAACTCTGCAAATTATAAGCAAAAAACTTGGAAAAATTTAGGACTGTTTTTATAAAAACTTTAATTTCTCTACGAGTATACATGCTATCCTTGTAAAAATTAACACAGTACATTACAATAAGCCAATTAAGCATAATGTGCAGTTTGAACGCTTTTACTACATTAGTTTTGACAGGGTTATCCAAAAGATCTTCGTTCTTTTTCAATTTGTTGACGGTCCCCTGTTTGATTTCGGGGAAAACTCTTCACGAAAATATGTGACGCGTACTATTTTGTTTACACACCTGGAGTTTCAGCACATTCCGATTCATATTTCTTTCATTACTTAAAAATAATTACTTAATTACCGATTATGCTTAAATTTTGGACACGAGTGTATATTTGCATGTGCTAAAATTACAATTATATACTATTATTTATATAATCTTGTCTTGTTTAAGTTTGTTTTATATTGGGTTATTCTATATTCATTGTAGATATTGAATAGTATATTTGTATAGTTGTATAGTATAGTATAGTTGTATTGTATAATGGTAATATATATACATACACACACTATAGTTATTTTTTTTTTATGTACTAAAATTATAATTTTTAGTCTTTTAATCAAAGTTTGAAATTAAGGTTTTATTATAACTGGATTCTAAAAACAAAATTCTAATTTTCATTAGTAAACAGTTTTATATGCACACTTGTTTTATTTAAAAGGGCTTAAACAATAAACTTTTTTTTAAAAAATCTGTTAGTATTAACTTAAAATTACATAACAAAAATAAATCTTGTGTTATAATACATGTTGTAACCAGCAAATGTTGAATTGTTTATGAAATAAAAAAAAAGTTACTCTCTCCTTGTAGGAAATGTGGTTGATGCTTGGCATTAATTTTGCTCTTTACTAAATTCTGGCTCTTTTTTCTTTTTAATAAGTTATTTAATGAATAAAATTTTTTTATACAGTGTTGATCTTTTTAATGTCAAACTTAAGATACTGCAGAAATGTTCAACTCTTACAGTGCATACATATCTATCAAATTAATTCAGTCAAATGAGTTTTGGTAAGTGTGTCTGCAGCTTTAACTGATATCAAATTAAATCATAGGCCATAGGTAAAACTTTCTATTTTTCAGATATCTTTTTCAATTGAAAACGTATTTCACCTTATATTCTCACGATAAGCATTGCTAATATCTTGAGAATAAATAAGATTTATAAAATATATTGCCTAACTTGAAGGTAATTGTTCTTAAAATCTGATTTCTTATTTTTACAGCATTAGTTGCAGCTTTCACCTTGCCAAAGGTGTATGAGACCAACAAGGTAAAATTAGTTTTATTCATTCAAATTTTTATATAATATGTATTTTTTTTTCCATTCCTTTGAAAAAGTTTTATGCTTGCTTATAAATGTAATTTTACTTTCAATTAAAGAAAATAAATGAGTATTTATGCTTGAATAGAGTCAATAGATTTGTTTAATATTTTACACTGAATAAATGGTTTGTTTAACATTTTATATCATTTTTATTGAGTAGGAGGGGATATTATAGGAACTTAGAGTTGTATATGTGGTACATTCTGATTCATACTAAGTGGTTTAAAGGTTTTACCCAAAAGATGCAATTTTCTTCTTAAGACATCAAGGTTTTGGTTTTTATGAAATCACTAGACATGCTAAGGAGATTTTCTTAGTGAGAAAATAGCTCAACACGTGGCTCTGCTATACGGCATTTTTCACGATTTTTGATATAGCTCTATCTCTAGAACTAATGCATAGATTTTCATCAAACTTTAGATTCAACTAGCTGACCCGCCCGGCGTTGCCCGGGTCCGTAATAATAATGTTAAACGAACTTGAAATTTTTATGATTTATCTTTAACTCGAAATATGTGTAAATACACTGTTAAAAATTTGACCCTTTTGCTGCATCGTCACTCCACCGCTTTTATAGAAAATGATTACTTCAGCCTATTATGAAGCATTCACATAGGTCAAAAGAGAGATATTCTATAAAAGCGGGGGAGTGATGATGCAGCAAAAGGGTCAAATTTTTTACAGTGTACATTATATTAAATACGCGCCCCCTGACTGTGTCAAAAATCGGTTTAAAAAAACTTATATTTAGCTGCAAAAATACCCAAAATGACTGCAATGGGAAATGCAGGAGGGAATATGTGTCCAACGATTGCGTGATTTTCGTGTTAAAGTGTTGATATTTATCCTTAAAATTACTGCTAAGTGACTTAACTAAATACTTTTTTCACATAGATATACCAAGTGAAATATTTTGAATTTCAAACTAATTATATCACTCTTAAATCCGACTATTCTGTGAATGAAATCGATTCTCGATGATTAGCTAAAAGGTTAGTATATAGTATTATAATTTCAGAGCCATTTTACAAAAATAGGTATATATTGTTTATCAAACATGCGTAATGTTCATTCTATGAAAAAAATCCTAACCGTAACCTAATTGTACTGTAATCATAACTTGTCTGTAACCTAGCTGTATCTTAACAGTAACCTAACTGTAACTTAAATATACCATAAGTGTAACCTGGCCGTCACCTTATCATAACCTACCCATAATCTAATCACAACGTAACCGCAACTTAACCTTAACCTAACTGTAACTTAATCATGAACCTAACTGTAACCTAACCGGAAATTAAATATAACATAGGGCTCACCGGAACGTAATTGCAACCTAACTGTTACCTAACCGTAACAAAGTTCTAATTTAACACTAATTATAAACGAAATATCTTAACCATCTTGTGCTAAGTACTTAGTTTCACTTTCCACCGCTACGGAGCGCATTATGTTTTGTAGAACATCCGAATTTTAGGTTCGAATTGGAATTATTTTTGTCCATGGAAATTATTTTGTCTTCTTCGGACACGGTTATGGTTGTTTGTAATATTTTTGTTCAGTTTAGATGCGGTTTAATTCAGATTTTGTGGGTTTTTTTTCCCCTTCAAATAGGATTTTTAGGTTTGGGTCAGGTTGTACTTCCATGGAAATTATTTTACCTAGTTCAATGAGGTTATACTTCACTGAAATATTTTTGTTATGTTCAGATTAGGTTTGGTTCAAATTTCGGGATTTTTTACAAATTTTTTGGTTCGGATTGGGTTTATGTCCATGGGAATTATATTGTCTTGTTTGTATCTGGTTATAGTTATTTGGAATATTTTTGTCGGATTCAGATTTGGATCGATTCAGATTTCAGGTATTTTTTCAAATTGATTTTTAAGGTTCTGGTCGGATTCATGTCTAGGGAATTTATTTTGTCTTGCTTGGATCCGGTTTTGGGTCTTTGGAATATTTGTTTCGGGTTCAGATGTTGTTCAATTCAGATTTTGGTTTTTTTAATGCAATTTTTAGGTTCAGGTTGGGTTGCGCATCAACGGAAATTATTCTGCATTGTTCGAATAAGGATATGCTTCTCTGGAATATTTTTGTCAGATTCAGATTTAGTTCAGTTTTTTAGGATCAGATCCGGGTATGGTTCTGTGGCATATTTTTGCCAGGTTCATATTTGGTTCGATTCAAATTTCATGTATTTTTTTCAAATGGAATTTTAGGTTCGGATCGGGTTCATGTCCACGGAAATTATTTTCTCTTATTCGAATCCGGTTATAGTTCTTTCGAATATTTTGATCGGATTCAGATGTAGTTTGCATAAAATTTCAGGTTTTTTTTTTTTAATGGAATTTTTTAGGTTTGAGTCAGGTTTATGTTCACGGAAATTATTTTGTCTAGCTCTTATCGGGTTATAGTTCTTTGGAATATTTTTATAGATTTCAGGTTTCGTTCTGGTCATTTTTCGGGTTTTTTCAAAGAAAATTTTTAGGTTCAGGTCGGGTTGCATATATACAAACATTATTTTCCTTGATCGGATTGGGGTATGTTTCATTTGAATATTTTTGTGGGATTCAGATTTGATTCGGGTCGGATATCAAATCCATAGATTTTTTTCAAATGGAATTTTTAGGTTCGGGTCGGGTTTATGCTCATGGAATTTTTGTCTTGTTTGGATCGAAGTATGGACTGTTTTTTTTCTGGTTGGGATCGGGTTATGTGTTGGGATCGGGTTATGACGCCTAAACATTATGTTTTGCTACTATTCTTTTAGTGACTATTTTTGATACATAATTTATTTTGCTATTTGATAATTTATTACTGTGTATGAATCGTTTGCCGATTCGAACGATTGTACGTCAAAGAGCCATTTCATTTTTGTTTTAAAATTAAATCAAAATCTTAATAAAATTTTAACTTAAATGAAATGCATTCAAATTTAACAATGATTTAAAAAAAACTGCTAAAAAGGCCTCTTATATACATATACATATATTTACTGCAACATAGCTAACCACACATACATTCTAATGTACGAAGTACCATCGATCTGACTTAACAGCTGTGTTCAAAAATCCAAAGTTAAACTGACATTTTGCCAGTCTATGAATTTTAAAGGTCTTTGGGAAAAAAAAAGTCACTTTTGAAATGTCAAAATCTCAAATTGGTTTCTTTCACAGAGTAAAAAGAAATTAAGAGTGGAAGTATTATGCTAAAAATGTAACTCTACATTAAGTCCAATTAAGTACCAACAAACGCACGTGCTTTGACACGCCAATCACTTGAAACAGGTTTAAATCCGTATTTTTTTGCTCTTGTTTCTTAAAAGAACTAATCTATCGCTTCACCGGTAAAAATGTATTAATTATTTTATCATACGTGTTTTAAATATCAATATAGAAAATTATTTTAACGTTTTGCTTGAAAATATAACATCCTTTTGTTAGTACATTAAAATCGTCTGCAGTCTATATTTTAGATTAATATTTATTACTTAAGTTTTCATACATGATTTTAAAAGAATGTTTTCATCATTATATTTTAAATATTTATTTACATGCAATTATTAAGTCATAAACATTTTTCATCTACGTTATAAAGTATTTAAAATTACATTAATAAAGGAAACTTTTAGTTATACATTTTTTAGTTTGTATCAAATATTTTTAATATCTTATTTAATTTTAATTTGATATTTAATTATGTCTAATTTTCCAATTTCCTTCATTTTAAAAGTGAACATTTATTCTAATAAATAATAATAGAACAAAGACCATTTTAAAAATTTGCTATTTCCTCTTGAAATATGCTTCAATTGTAATTCATTTCTTTCAATAATACAAAATCCCTTCCATGTTCTTTTGTTTGGCACATTAAAATTTGAGCGATAAATGGTTTCATATCGCAAACCTTTTTTGAGGCTTACTTCACCTCCACTTATCTTATTCCTCCATGGGTTTCTTTAATTCTGTCTCAGCTTTCTTATTACTTCTGCGGAAATTTTTACACAACCAACCAACCATAAACAAACGAAAGAGAAAAAATTGGGAAAAAGATGATTTTTTATGAGAGTGACCTCTCGATTTTAATTAATTACTCAGTTAATAATTGGAATTTCGGAATTCTGAAATTCAGGTGCATCAGGAGAGATTTGGGGCTACTCTCAAAAAAATTTTGAGCTTCGTACATGCTGCAGATTTTGCTAGCCATCGCAGACACACACAGACAGAGCGTTTTGTTCTTTTATTAGTATAAGATTAGTCCATAACATGAATTTACATTTTGTACATTTTGATCTAAATCATTCAACAGGTGTTGCTGTTATGTAGCATTTATCAAGATTTCTGCAATAGTTCTTTCTCAAGAACTAATGTACGGATTTTCATTAAACTTCAGTTTCAGTTAGTTAATGATATAAATTGACATTTTCTACATTATGTGTAAATCTCTCCACAGGTGGTGTTGCTATGCAGCATTTTATGCAATTTCTGCAATTAACTGTATGTCTAGACATAATGCATGGATTTTCATAAAACTTCAGATTCAGTTATTCTTTAATGACTTGGTGTTTACATTTTGTAAATTACCCGACAGGTTGCACTGCTATGTTGCATTTTTCACGATTTCTATTGTAGCCTTATCTCAAGTACTAATAAATGTATTTTCATTAAACTTCAGATCTTTTTGGATGTTGACATAAGGACTTGCAAATCAGATATCCGTGTAAATCACCCAAGGGGCTGTCCATAAATGTCACATTTTTTTTTTCGATATTTTTGACTCCCCTCCCTCCGTTTGTCACAAAGTTTCACACTTCACTATATCTTCCTCCTCATTCTTGTTACTTGTCACGTTATCTATACATATATAAAATACTTTGTCCTGACAGACCCACAGACCAAACTACTTAACATAGAAACATGAAAATTGTAGAAAATATACTTCTTATGATGCAAGTGTGCACTAAGATGGGATTTTCGAAAATTCTCCCTCTAAGGGTGGCAAATGGGGGGGAGGGTAAAAAATTCTGGAACATCTTCCTATATCTCAGCGGTTGTTTAGGGTAGCAGCGTGAAAATGCTGAAAATAATTAAATACTTATTTCAGCGTTTTTAGAAATTGTCTCCTTGTGGGGGTTAAAAGGGGGGGGGACGAACATTTGGCGCATCTCAGCAGTCATTTTTAAGTAAAAGCGTGAAATGGCAGAAAATAAATCCATTAAAAAAATAAAGACATATTTCAGCGATTTTAAAATGTCCACCCATGAGAGGGTTAAAGGGGGATAAAAAATTTCAAACTTTTTTTGGACCCGTTTTGTGACATATCATCGGAAAGCTCTCACACTACTTTCATATTATGAACTTTTCTTCACGCACCCCATTTCCCCCTCCCCCCTGGGGGGGATTTTTTGAATCTTTTTGAAATTATAGAGTTTTGTCATTAAAAATCAAATACTTTTATGGGTTCCTGTGATAAACATTATTTGTAATATTTTAAAATTTCTAAAAGAGAAGGTTTTTATAACAGGGAAATTGTAATAATTTGAATTCTTGGGGGGGGGGGGGGTGTTCTAAATTTGGTCTAAACCCCTCATGTGATATATCATTAGAAAGATCTCTGACCATTATTTCATCATATACACCTCTAGTGCCTCTGGAATATTTTGACATATCTCAGCAGCAGATTTACGTAGAAGTGAGAAATTCTAGATAACACATCTACTAAAAAAAATAGTTAAACATACATACTTCAGTCATTTTAGAACTATTTTGTCTATGTTGTGAACATCAACTTTGAACAGGATAATGTAAGATTATATAAACATATCACATAGATAAGACAACAATTATAGATGTTTAATTAGATGTTAAGTTTTTTTCTTTTTTTAAAAAAATCTTTACTTAATGCACTGTTTTATCCAAGATTCCTTTAGAGAAACCATCCAGCGTAGTGGGCGAAGACTGCTAGTATTACATGTACTTACAGTTCAGAAACAAAGCTCTATGTTATAGATCATGTTCCAAATTTTATATTTAATCTTTTACTGTGTGTTATAATGATTTTGAGAGAATAACAATAGAAATGATTTGTGTACTTATTTTTAATGAAATAAGATTCAAGTTTACAACAAAAATTATAATATACAACATTAATATGAAAGAGAAATTGAAAACAGTATTTTGAAATTTGAAATGGAATTCAATAGTATACCTGGCTTTAATTTTTATCTTCACTTTATGAACATAAAATACTTTAATTTCAAAATAACTTCAAAATTTAATCTGCTGATTTTTAATGTTTTTATTTAATAAAAATGTCTGTCACATTTCTTCTTGCCCCTTCTCTCCTCTTGTCTCAATTTCATGAACCTCCTCCCCACCTCCAAACGTGACTTTTATGGACGGCCACCTACAAATGTCGCTGCTTTACTGGATTTTGCATGATTTACATTATCTTCGCAATAATCATATTTAAAGAACTAATTCACAGGATTTCTTATTAGAATTTCCATGATGGGCATAGACTGCCATTTAATTTTGGTACTCTGATTACAAATGTAATATTAACATGGATGAAATAGAAAAGTTTTGGGATTGCCTTATCTGACTAGTTTTAAGTTGTATTTTTGAATTTCTGCAAATATTATTAATGTATGAGCAAGTTTCTTATAAATTTTTGAAGATAATTTCTTTAGACCAAAAGTAAATTAAATAAAAATGTATTTTATATTATCTATTTCTATTCTGATTGACATATTTTTTAATTTTTTAATCCCATGCATAGTATGTGCTATATACACTATTGTAAACTCATATATATAAATATTTTATTTATTCTGTTTTGCTTCTAAATAAATATTTAAATATTGCTGATCATTAGCATTTTCATCTTGTAAAATTTAGTTTCTTGCATTAAATATAATGCATCCAAAAATGAAATTGCTTCTAAATTGTACAAATCGGGGAAATTGTTTCACTGGACATGAAATTCTCTGAAAAAAGTTGATAGTGTTGAAGATATAGGTGTTGAGATAGTGTTGAAGATATAGGTGTACAAAAGTAAAATAGGCAATAATCATTGGAAAGTAAATTAATCTTTTCTGACTTTATCAGTAAGGTTTGAAAAATATATCCTCAGATGTTAAAATACATCATTTATATTCATTATATTTTTTAAGAATATAGAAATAAAAAAAAATAATTTAGATTCTTTTTTTCATATCTTAAAAAAATAGAATAATTTTCATTATTATTATGAATGTTACAGTACAAAATTGTTAAGTATATAAACTTATCTTTGTTTAAAAAAAAAAATCAATTTTTGGAAATTTCCAGCTTTTTTAAGTTTACAAAATTTTAGGAAGTTCATTTTCACAATAATGATATGAAAATTCTCCAATAAATAAAACTTTGGCATGGAAATGAACTCGGTATCACTGTCTGTTGAGAATTTAATGAACAATTCATATGAACGGCTGTAATGGGATATAGTAGCCCATTTTATAAGTAACATTGACAATAAGAAATTGAATTTTTTTATATTCATTCATTTCTATTTCAGACTCAAATTGATATGTATGCTGAACTTGTTCGCACAAAATCAAAGGAAGTTATTGAGATGTAAGTAAATTGTTGCATCTTTATTTTCTTCTTTTTATATTGAAACTTATTAATTGTATATTTCTTGCATTTTAAAAGTGACTGGTTTCATTCATCATTTTCAGTATTTTAAAATTTTCTATTTTTCAATATTTTATAAAATGTCTAAATATGTTTAATATTAAGCATAGTTTTCTGTTTTCTTTAGCTGTGTCTCAAATTTTCTAGCCTTCTTTGGTGGTATAGAGATCATTATGTTATTAATAATTTGAAAAATGTTTTATCTTTTCAGATATTTTCAAATCATAAATATATATATATATAAAAAAGATTAGTGACTACAAAATGTTATTCCAATACCCTGCTAAAAACATTTTCATGTAATGGATCTCACTTTCTGTGTATAAATTAACTACCTTAAACTGTGATTTAATTGCTTTATTATTTTCTTTTATTTATTTTCTAAGCTTTAAGGAAGAGCAATAGTAAAAAGAAGCTAGTATATTTTTACTTTAAAAGATTTTGTTTCCTTTCCTTTTTTTGGTAACTAAAAGACATTATCCAAAAAAATATGCAAAAAGTTAATTAGCTCTTGAAAATTCATTTCTTTTGATTTATATATCGGCTGTAATATGTGCTAGTACTTCTTTTTAAAAATCTATTTTAAAGTAAAATACAATGTTAATTTTAAAATAAAATGCAATGATGTTAAATATTTTGCAAAAATGCTTTATTTTACTAATTGAGATGTTCCATGTGTCCTTAGTTTGATTATCATTAACGTACTGCTATGTTATCTTATTCCATCTATATTATATTAGGTGTTATAGTTATGGTCAAGATGAGGTTTACTGAAAAACACATGATAGTGCATATTAAATGCCCCCCCCCTTTTTTTTTTTTTTTTTTCTTATGCAGTAGCCATTTTTCAACATCTTCTACATTCATAATTGTTTAATAGGTTGGAGAAAAAAAAATGAACTTGCTTTTACAAAAAACAGGTAGGTGCCAAAAGCTGTCTTTATTCTAAGTACATCAACTGCATGAAATTTTAACGCTGAAAAAATATGGTTTAGATCTGCGCTTTTGCTGCAAAAATCAAAATTTTGGATAAAATCCGATATTTTTTCAAAAAAATTAAATTTTTATAGAGCTGGCTATTATTTAAAATTTTATCATTAAATTTGTTTAAAGAATAAAATGATATCTTTATTCTCTATAATTGGAGCTAAACTCACAACTTTCAGTGAAACAAGGCACTATTGGGAGGTACAACGAATTTGTTTCAATACAGCTCTTACCTAGTTGCTTTCAAAACTACCCAGGACATACCACATGTAGGTTGTTGCATTTAATGTCTCAACCGACCATCTGGGCACAGTGTTTATATTATACAGTGAATTGTGATTTTTTTTATATCAAAGAGTGGCAAAAGTTTTCTTTGTATCAACTTAGCCCATCTCTTATTTGCATCCATAAACTTTGGATGATTATCTAGTGACCTCCTTCATGTATATTTCTACTGCTTGTGTATGAGAAGGCAAATGGAGTTATGCATTGAGGGATGTTATTAATACAATCTGTTCAGTTGTCTATTATCTTCACCAAAATTGCATTCAATTAATGCATAGTGATTGAGAGATCTGTTACTTTTCCCAATAAATTAGATTTTTTACATAATGATCTACATCAAATAGTGTTCACTCTAGAAATAAAAAGGGCACTACTGCAGCAGAAAAGGGCACTTTTGTAAGAAAAAATTTGTTATTGCCTTTAGAAGGGAAAAAAAAGAAAGTGGGAAAATGCATAATTTTTAAGTAAGATAAATCAAATAATATTACTTTTGAATGATTTTATGATATAAAAATTAAAAATACATTTAAATTAAACCATGATTGAATAGTTTGATGCTCTTTTTCTTAAAGAAATGAAAAAAATTATTATTTTTGGGCACACAAATTTTAAAATACTACGTAATAAAATAAATATTTATTAAAAATCTCTGGGTAAAACCAATGGTGCATTTTGCTACTTTTAAAAAGGGCAGGGTGCATTTTGCAAATTCGAAAAAGGGCAGGGTGCTGCACCCTTCAAAAATGGCCTAAAATGAACACTACATCAAAGTTGATTGGTGGTATTTTATCTTTGAGTAGAATGTCATCGCAGGTATTTCTGATCTGTGCTTAGTATCCTTTTCTCAATTTCAGAAAATAATTTTTCAAAATTAACCTCTGTTTGAATTAATTGCAATAAGTGAATGGTTCATAGACAAAGATTTTACTATTAGTGTCTTAGAATTTTTACCAGTGATCTTGTTTTTAGTAAATGATGTGGATGAAATTGACTGTAATGGAGATAGCATATCATTCATTGTAATGGTCCATTTTAAATATGTCCCACACAAAATGACTCACTGCAACGAGTAGAATTTTTTGCCCTTAAATGAACACTCATTGCCCTTCAGTCTTTACATTGACTCACAAAGTATCATGTATTTCAAGTTTGTGTCCTTGGATGGTTTATCATAAAATGTAATCCACATGCAAATAAGGTATCTAAAAACTAATTTAAAATTACTCAGCTACTAAATGACATAAAACAAATACTAAAAAAAGTTTTTTAGGACAATAGTTGCCTTTCACACACAGAGTAAATTGTCATTGGAATGTTTTGGCAATTTCCATTCACAGTACACAGTTATCTTCCCTGCATATAGTAAATGCAAGAAGTAGAGTAAACAATGGCATACTCAAAGTTATCTACAATAAACTTTGAGGCAGATTATATAAAAAATCTAATTGGTTGAAAAAATATTGTAACACAACTCTGTTAGTGTATTAATTGGATACAATTTTGCAGAAAATAAATGATAACTGAATAAATTCCATTAATAGCATCCCCATTGCATTACTTCGCTTGCTTTCTTTTACACCAGCAATAGAAATGTATGTGAAGGAATTTAGAGCAGCAACATCCAAAGTCTATGGATTCAAAGAGATAGACTAGATTCATACATAGAAAACTTTATGCCACTCTTTAATTTGAAAGAAAGAAAAAGAAAACTCACAATTCAATGTGATACATTGTTCTCATATGTTCAGGTAATTTGGATGAGTCGAAATGCAGCCACAAGTTGTCAATTTTTCTCTAATTATACAGAATAAAGATATTGTTTTATCATTTAAATATGTTAAGTATTTAGTAGTAAATGTTTAAATAACACTATTAAATAACAGCTCTATAAGAATTTTTTAATTAAAAAAAAAGATTATCCAAAATTTCGACTTTTGAACCAAAAATACAGACCCAAGCCATTATTTTCAGCAATAAAATTGCATATAGTTGATGTACTTGTACAAAGGCAAATTTACCTACTTGTTTCTCACAAGGGAAAAAAAATATTTTTTTATCACTCCATTTTACTGTTTACAACAGCAGTTAATAGGAGACTGTGTTTGAATTTAACAGTCTAAGAGAAAAACCACCAATACTCAATTCTAAATGTGATGTTAATATTTATGAGGATGACTAAATAAGAAATGTCATGTTATAGAAAAGCTAATTTGGATTTGCGTATTAAATGCAATTCTTTTTTTTACATTAGAATATTATCTTTTATTACAATGGTTTAATCTGATTTATTGCTCTGAATGTTATTGCTGTCAAATATAAGGAAACTTAATTAAATTTAAAGCTTAAAGTAATCGTTTGATGTTTATTTAAACTGAAGTTTATTATGAGTTATGATTTTAAATACTTATTTAAAAATAAACATATCCATCAACTTCTAATTTAGTAAATTGCTTTCAGAATCTTTAATGCTTATTAAGATGTTTCTGATGGGTGGAGTTTTAATGATTTGAAACAAATATAGATTTAGCAATTGGGGGGGGGGGGGGGGGATATGGGTCATTTTCAAAAAACTTGTACATTCTATGTCCCCCAACTTTAAGAATTTTTAATAACTAAAATAAAGTTTTAAAAATAAAATTTAAGCGTTTACATTACTTGTCTGACTGTTTAAAGTAAATGTGGGCTAAATATTATCAGAAATTAAAAATAATATTAGTGTAGTTATGGTTTCAATGTGTCAGCTATAGCTAAAATGCTATGTCCCCTCTTCCCTTTTTACTTTTACAACTGCTATAAAATTATAAATCAATTGTCAAAAGTGTTAATTTTTTCAGTTGTGACAATTGTTGTATGTCTTATCTGTAGCATAGACCATATAATATATTTTTAAAAACTTGTTCTTTCATAAAAATGGAACAATTTATTGTTGTCCCCAGATTTTTTCCCCTCTGTTACTTCCACTCTGTTACCATATTTATTGTAATAAATTATTACTACTAAGTGTTCAACACAAGGTTCTGCAGTTCTTTGAACAGTCTATTTTTAGATGAGGCCACCATTTTTTTAATTATTAAGTTATTTTCACTGTGGTGTTGAACTAAAGCATTTACAAGATAAGGATGTTTTATTCAGTTTCCCCTCTGTTACCAGCTTATTTATGTGAAATTTATTTTTTTAATACTTTTATAAAATTTTAACCATAAGATCAAATGGTGCTTCTTAAATAAATAGGCTTAGTTTTTCTTGTTTTTAATTCACTTTGAGCTGATAAAATTATTTGTAGTTTTTTTCCCCTCTGTTACCATTCCCCTCTGTTACCATGCTTATGGTAACAGGGTGGAACAAAGTGTAACAGAGTAAGAAACTACTAAAAAAAAAACAAGTTTATTTAAAAATTGTTCTTGAAGGCTGCACATTCTCATTTCATGTTCTTAGAACAGAATTAAAAATATGCATTTTTCTTTTAAAATATAAAATAGTAGTTTTTGTGGTGAGCTAGTTGCCATAAACATTAGCCTTTAATTTTCGCAAACGAAATGCTTCTTTAATTGAAGTCATTTATATTTATGAATCAATACTACTTATTTATGAAAAAATAATGCAGCGTGAAATACCATTATTTTTGAATATTAATTTTTGCAAAAGCCTTTAATTCTTGCTTGGTCTGTTTCAAATTTTAGGATATCTCATAACACATGATAAAAATGTATTAAAGAAGAAAATATAATTATTTAAGTAGAAAAGAATTTATAAAAAAGATACACCACGTCAAATACTACTACTTTCAAATAGTAATTTTTGTAAAAATTGTTATTTCTTGGGTTAAAGCGTCATCCAGTTGGCACGCAAATTTGTTAAAATTTGAAAATCTAAGGTGAGCTGTTATAAATTGAAACACAGATTATAACATATGATAAAAATTTATACAAACAATGCCGTGTGAAATACCAGTATTTTCGAATAGTAGTTTTTTTTTGCAAATATCTTAAATTCTGCCATGATCTGTTGGAAACATTGAAACTTCTGAAAAAAACATTGATAGCTTATAACACATAATAAAAAGTTACATAAAAAAATTGCCTGGTCTAATCCCACTATTTTTTAATAGTTTTTTTTTTTGCAAAAATCTTAAATTCTTGCTTTAAAGCACCCCTACCTCGACTAATATATGATGAGATTTTTTTTTTTTTTAACTAAGCAGTGCGTTTGTCATAGCACATGATATAAATTTACAAAAGAGAATGCCCCGCCAAATACCACTATTGTCCAATAGTAATTTTTGTAAAAATCTTAAATTCTTGCTGGATATGTTTGAAACATTAAGATCGTATACAATACATGATATAAATTTATAAAAAAAAATATACCACATCAAATATCACTCCACTATCAATCAGCGTTCCCTTCGGTTACTTTTTTTCCACTCTGTTACCGTCAATTTAAGTTGGTTTATTTCACTAAAAAATGTATCAATCATCATTTTGAATAATTAATTGTGTAACTTTAACTAATATTTAATTTATGTAATATTTTTTTATAATTTAACTGAAAAAATGTGAATGCACATTTAATTAAAACTTATGATTTTCCAAAAATGTAACAGAGAGGAAATCCTTTGTATTTTACAAAAATAAAAAAAAAATCATAACAAAACAACAGTTAGAATTTTCTGAAAGTAGCAATCATGTAATTAAAGGAAATGTGATATTTACTGTTTTAGGTGTTTTATTTTTTTAAATAAAAATTTTTTACTGTTGGTAACAGAGGGGAACATTTTACTGTTGCAAGTTCATACTTTATTTTTTATTTGACCTTCCAAATCAAAAAGTGAACTGCTGTCTTCAGTTTTATGTACAAGAAATGTTTTAGTATCATCTAATACAACTGTTTTTATAAGTTGCATTAAAAAAAATTTTTTTTTTTGGTGAAAAATTTCCCAAATGTACAAGTTTTTTGAAAATGACCCATACACTAATTGAAAAATTTATAAAGCATATTATCAATTTTGTAAATTAGATTACAGTATTTTGTATATTCAAAAAATATTGAGTTTATTAAAGGTTGAGTCATCCATTAGTTCAATGGGTCTCTGGAAAAAGATCTTATGTTACAAATTTAAAATTTTACATAAATGATAAAAAAAAAAAAAAATATTGTAAACGATTAACAATATCCTTAGCAAGTAGTGCAATGTAGGCTATAATTCAAGTGTTAATGACCCTATTTTTTTTTTTCCATATAATTTTGTTTTATTTGAAAAGTATAGTAAACAACTTCCTGCAACTCTTAAATTCTTTTCAATTAATTTTTTTTTCTTGTGCTATAGATTTATTAATTGCAATTTTTAATTCAAGGTTTATGAAATTGAGCATGTTATGTCTAAAGCCTATTTTTAAAAAAATTGTTGTATGATAGGTATCTCGTTCATTGTATTGCAATTTGTTTGTGGATAGATGTTTTATCATATATAAGTGTTATGGTACTAACTAAAATGTATAGACTTGATAAAAAAAAATAATAAATAAAGATAAAATTTTATCTAATTTAAGTAAGTTATGCATAAATTTGTAATTATAGAATTAAGTTTTTTTTTACTGCACTATTATCAAGTTCAGAATTATATAAGTACTCTGAATGTATTAAAAAAATTGAAATTTAAGAATTTGTACCATCTTAGTTATTTACGGTTCTTGCATATTACATGCACTTCTTATTTTTATCCCTAAATTTAAATTATAAAGTTACAATGAACCTAATTTCACCACACACAAAGAAATATTTATTGAATCATACCATGGGTGTTGAATTGGCAGAAAAATTTTAAAAAATCTTGAAATTGCTCATTGACATTTTATCTTAATTTTATTATTGCCAACTGTGTGAAAAGGTTATATTTTAACTAAGTACAATTAAAATCTGTAAAAATTAAATGATGCATATATTTTCTGTTATATTAATGTTGTAAAATAAAATTAGTCAACATTGTTGTAAAAGTTTATTTGCAATAGGGATGGGCATTATTTATCGCATTAGGATAAATAACAGTGTTACTACGCTAGAACCTAATATTGCATTAATATGTTACTGAAAAGTCCCTGTTAAATAAATAACACATGGTTCTTAATGACAGCATCTTCCTTCACTTGCTTTAACCAAGATTTCATTTTTTGTACCTCTAAAATAATAATAATATTTATTAAAAACGTCCTTAATCGTTTCTTTTGAGACGTTTGCCGAACAATTGTTGAATGTCCGGGCTGGGTGCTCGACAGCGCCCCCCCCCCCCTTCCTGCTTGCGCAGACCCATTCACAATTATTTAAAAAATTTGCGTCCCCCCCCCTTATTAAAACATCCTTAAAAACCCTTATTAAAAAAATCTCACAATTATACACCCTAAGATAAAAAACCTGTCTAAAACGGAATTTAAAACTGTTTTAAAAGCTTCCGTTTTAGAAGGTTTTACTATATAAAATAAGATATTGTATGTATCCAGCAAGCACAGCCCGGACAGCCCCCCCCCCCCCCCCTGCTTGCGCAGACCCATTCACAATTATTTAAAAAATTTGCGTCCCCCCCCCCTTATTAAAACACCCTTAAAAACCCTTATTAAAAAAAATCTCAATTATACACTCTAAGATAAAAAAAACTGTCTAAAACAGAATTTAAAACTGTTTTATAGGCTTCCGTTTTAGAAGGTTTTACTATATAAAATAAGATATTGTTTGTATCCAGCAAGTTCAGGTTAAAAATTCTGGGCGCACACCCGTTCAAAACGCTGGTTACGCCTATGCAACCACAGAAGAAATAACTCTTTAATATTCGCTAATTCAATAACTGTTAGATTTTTCACCAGTTTTTCAATTCAGTTATGTAGTTCTTTTCTGTTAGATTTTCCACCCGTTTTTGAAAAAATGTAGTTTTTTACATTGCAAAAGAACATTTTATCGCTTCGTAACTGTTGTTTATTTTCAAACGTTTTGTCTGAGGATAATGTTGTTATCGTTAACGACTTTTGATTTAAAGTTTCGTTTCCTGTTTGGTTTTCATTCGCGGTTGTTGAAGAAAGAGGATAAATAAAAAATGATTTCGTCTCTTTTTTATTAAATATTAGAAAGACTGAATTTGAGATTTGTGGATTTGATTTCTAAAGGGCTCTTCTGGGGGGGGGGGGGGGGGGGGCGTTTCTCATTTTTTGATGTAATATGTCTATCGAAAGCTTATGCTTCATACATTACAAATCTAGCATAAAAAATTTTCTCCCGTTATTCTGGGTCACGTTACGGACCCATAATGGATTGAAATTTAAATTTCTTAAACTTCTTTGAGGTTTTTTGCCAAATCGGTATCAGAAAAAAATTGTGCCAACGTGATGTGTGTATGACATCTGCGCCATATAAATATTATTCAGTCTTTTTTTATTGCAATTTTTTATGTAAAACAATATGCATTATTTTTCATGCACAATTGCGCATTAAATGAAAATTGTATTGCAATTTTTGTAGTAGTACTTTATAATAATGAATAAAAAAACACATTATTTAAAAGTATTTCCTACACAATAAAATGTTTCCTGACGATTACAAAAAAATATGTCCTGACAATTCAAAAAATAAAAACGCAATTGTCCAAGTTTTCACTTCTGTCAGCACTCCAAAAATGTCACTTTTTTTTAGGGGGGGGGGGGTGAAAATTTTGTGGAAATAAGTCTTATTTTTTATTTATGTATGGATCCACATAAAAAAGTATGAGCTAGTGAACTTTGGAACCATTTTAATACAACTCATATTCCAAATATTAAAATAATTGAGAAAAATTATTAAAAAATTATTTTCAATTTAATCATTTTTATACTAAGTAAATGCAATTAAATTTCTTATAAATTGAATCTGGAATGTTTAGGTAAGATTTTAATATTTACAAAATATAAAATACAGTACAATATATTAGGTTTACAGCTTTCTGAAAGACATAAAAATAGTAGGATAAAATTTAGATGAGTTCAAAGTATTAGAATATTTTGCGCAACAATATTACCTTATTAATATAAAGTAAATGGTAGTTAATTTTTTGTAGCACCCTCTTTTGCTTTCATAATAGCGTACAATCGATCTTGCATACTATACATATCTGCTATTAAGAAACTAGTAAAAAAAACTGAGTCTGGAAAAAATTTCATTTTCTACCATCTGTCCTACCTCACAAGTTTTTTTGTCCTATCAGTTAATATTTGTTTTATGTTTTGCAGCCGCTCTAGTAGTGGCAGCATGCATTGACTTGCTGTACGAAAATTCAGTAATGCATTTCATCTCAGATTTTAAAACATCAACAGTGCTGATTGAGAAAACACGGTATACGGAAAATGGATTTTTGAAAAATTCGTTTTCCTCTGTATGTTAAAGAAAGTTTTCTTAATATGTTTTCTTGTACTTTCTAATTTTCCTGCTTTTCGTATTTCCTATTGGATACATTATTTTATATTCAAAAATATATGTGCCTATAGATATTTTCTTAAATGTTGTTGCCCCACCAGTGGCTGAGAGATTCTGCCCTCAAAACTGGTAGACGGCAGGCACTGGATTAGAACAAAATCCAATCGCGGTTGTCAGCCCAATCATTCGGAGTTTTCCGTGGTTTTCTTCGAACTTTGGATTTCCTTGCGTAAATACGGGTTGGGTTCCCTTAAAAAGACCCCCCCTCCCTCTACGGGGGGCCCATATCCCATGTGTTGTCCGTTTGGGAGCATATTTAGCAATTGTTTATAAATTGTTTATTGTATCCTGTTACAAAAATAACAGGATGTTGGAACCTGTTACCAGCGCTACTGTGGAATGATGTAACCTGTTAACCAAAAATAACCATATTTCCCATCTCTAATTTGCAAAAAAGTACTTTGTTATGAAAATTAGCTGAGCCATAAGTACCTATTAATTTTGGAATGGTAATGTGTTTGAGTTAACTATTTTTTTACATGGCATGAATGAATAAAAGTTTGCATTACCATTCCAGAATTAATGCATATTTGCCATTCTAATTAGAGTTTTAACCTTTTTTCCAGGGTCAATGCCAAGATGCCCATGGGCAAGAAGAAAAAAGACCAGTAATTTTTTTCTTCATTCCTTACTTTTATTTCTTTTTATAATTGGAGGCTGAGAAGATGTGCATGTCATGTACTTAAAATCAAGGTCACGCTTGAGTAAAATGGTGTTGTAACTAGCCACTTTTCGTAGATAGAATTCACCTTTTTTTTTAAATTTCTTTTTCCCTCGCACCTCAAATTTAAAAAGACTTGAAAAATTTGTAATTATCATTTTTAATATGTAAATGCAACAATACTCTTTGTATACTAGTGTAAATGCTGTTTGTGTACTACCTTTTTATTATTATTATTATTTTAAAGTACATACATATAGTCCTGTTGCAGCTTTCAAGATTTAGTGATTATGATTGTGATACTCTTCCAGATGTGATTTAAGTGTATTAAAAATATTGTCTTTCGATTTTTCTCTAAATAATGTAAAGCTTGTTTCAAATTGCATATGTTGTTATCTTCAAAAATTCTCAGCTTGTTAAATGTTTATTAAAACTTTTTGTCTAAGCATGTTAAAATAAAGAAAACCTATTGTAGAACTCCTAAACATTAAATAAAGTTGGCTTGTTATACACTTCTCACAAAGAAGTAATTCTTTGTTTATTAATGACTTTGTCTCTTTCATTCTTTTTTATGCAGTTTTAATTATTAATATTTTCTTAAAAAAAATTGTCCAGTTGTGAATTTTTTTCATCCCTCCCCCCCTTCAAAAAATGTTGGAGAAAGAAAAAAAATGAAGTGGGTGGGGGGGGGGGATGATTTTGTGTCAGTGTAGTAAAATGTGAATAAAATGGTGTATTAAAATACATAAGTGACTATTTAAAATCAAACATAAGCTGTTTTGATCTTTCTAAACCCCTTTCATCAGGACATATAAAAACTAAATAAATAAAATCCAAATGTTGAATTGGCAAAAATAAGTAAGAGTTTGCCTTGGCTTTGTCCATCTTTTGTCTATTTTTATCAATTAGAACTCTGTAGTAGCTTAGTGTGTTTTGACTTTTAATGTCATTTATGTTTTATTCATATTTTTGTTTAAGACTGTTCTCAAATTATGTTTTTCCTGCTCAAAGAATGTAAAATTTAATGTTCTTAAATCTTTTTTGTACACAATCATATGAAATTCAAAGATTTTATTATTTAAGTGCCTGAGAATTTACTACAGTGAGTGATCAATTAATGAACTGTTTAACTTACGAACAGGTCATCTAACGAACACTTTTATAGATATTTATGTTTGCATAACGAACACTTCATAAAACAAAGTCAAGAAGAGGCTATGTTGTGAATAATATTTGCCAAGTTGTATACATATGGCTTAATTAATTTATGGGATACTAGGGATCTGATCCTTTTTAGGGCTTAATTGAAATGAATAGATCAAAACCATTAATTTTTATATTTTGTCTCTTTTTAAAGAAATATTTTTAATTGCAAATTATTTATTTTAATTGAAATTTAGTTCAGAAATTATAAAGCTGTAGACAAGAAAAGACCAAAAATTCACAGCTTATGCATGGAAATATACGGTACGGTTTTTAACATAATTTCTAAGGAAAATCTTTTAGAAAAATTTGCATTTAAAATTAAAAAAAGAAATGTAATTTTTAATTTTGAAAGTGGATGGTTTTTTAGATTTCTATTTTCAATTTGAAAAAAAAAAAAAAAAAAAAAAATCAGTATTACCTTTACTAAGCAACATTGTCAATCAATAAAATGACTCCCATGTTATTTTAAACAACATTTTCAAGCAATTAAAATACTTTGTTTCTAATTTTTAATATGTACAACAACAAGTTTATTATTTGATACTAAAAGCTGTAGTTAAAAAAAAAAAACCTTGGATTTTGTATCAAAGAAAACATAAGAATAAAATTGTAGAAAGATATGAAAAAATCCACTTATTCTGTGAATAAAATGGCTGCAGAAGAGAATGATATTCATGGACTATCTATATCATGGATAGTCACTCTTCAGATTATCATAAAAACTTAGATTTTTACTCTTGTCAAAAAAAAAAAAAAAAAATTCAAGGTTTGACAGTTTCAAAAATAATGAAGTTATTGTTGAAGTTGCTATAAATTGCTGAAGTAGCAAAAGTATTGATAGAATATTTTCTGATAAGCTATTTTGCACTAAAAAATGATGGTAATATATTCGCCAACTTTTGGGGATATACCTGTAAATCTTTGAACGTTTGAACTCTTTTTCAAAGCAAAAATTTTGTTACATTTTAGAAGACTGTAGTATAAAAAAATAGAGAATTGCCTTTGGTATTCACTGGTAAAAGGATATAAATCAATGCTTAATACTTAATATTACAGACAAAAGATATTGGCTACACATTTATTATCACATTTTCGAAAGGAATTTAATATTTCAGCAGATTCTGCACAAAACCAAATCAAAACAATCTTGACTCTTATGTCAATTGTTAGAAATTCATCCTGCAAGATTGGTAGCTATTTCACTAGATTTAAATAGTACTTTACACTTTTGCATCTGAAGGATTTTATATCTCAAAGTAAACAGTAAACAACTTAAAAGTATGGACTGTCTCTCAAAATTTCAGATTGTGTGAATGGACCATGTTATCTCTTAAAATGTTGTTCCTTTGGTGTAATATAGGGATGCACAACCTGTGGCCCGCGATGGGTCAACATGTGGCCCGCTAGCCCTGTCAATTTACAACTGGAAAAAATTGCAATTTTTGTACATATGTGATAGAAAAAAATCGTAAATTTTGTCAATCTGCGGGAAAATATAAATTTTCGCCACTTAAGAAAATCGCAAATTTCATTGATCGGTACCGAAAAATCGCGAATTTCATTAATTAAGTGCGGTAAAAAAGGAAATTTTGTCGATGAGGCTTGTAATAATCGCAAGTTTCACTCATCGGACATTGAAAAATCGCGAATTTTGTCCATGAAGTTAGGCAAAAAGTAGCAAATTTCTCCGATCAGGCACAGAAAAATCGTGAATTTTGTCGGTCTTACACAAAAAATCGCACATTTCGTTGATCAGGCAAGAAAAAATCGTCAATTTTCTAGATGATGCTCGAAAAAATTGCAAATTGCATGTTTTCTCGGTTTATCGCATGAAGAAAAAAAAAAAAAAAAAAAAAAACACGAATATCGTTGATTAGGTACGGACGAAAAAAACTGCAAATTTCGTTGATAAAGCACGGGGAAATCGCGAATTTATCGATGACGTGAGGAAAAAATAAAAATTTAGTTAATAGGCTGCGAAATAATCGTGAATTTTATCAATTTATCCTGAGAAAAAAAAAGTGAGAGTTTCATCTTCCCGTGTAAAATAAAAATGCAGATTTCGTCAGTTAGTACAAAAATCGCGAATTTCGCTGATCTGGCGCGAAAATGCATATTTCTTGAATTAAAGGTGGAAAAAGTGCACACTTCATCGATCGGACACCGAAAAATCGTGCATGTTATAGATCGGATTCCGAAAAATCGCAAATTTCGTTGATCGGAGACGGGAATATTGCGAATTTTGTTAAACACTCGCATAGAAATTGCTAATTGCGTCGATTAGGTTCTAATAAAATCTCAAATTTCCTCCTCTGGGAGAGGAAAAATCGCTAATTTCGTCGGATGGCTTTGTAAAAATCACCATTTTCGAATTTCATCGATCGTATGCGTAAAAATTGCGAATTTCGTTGGCCAGGCGCGGGACATTCACAAATTTTGTTGATTAGGCTCGAAAAAATTTTGAATATTATTGATCGTGCTAGGAAAAATCACGAATTTCGTAAATCAGCTTTGAAAAATTGTGGATATCGTTGTTCAACTTTGTAAAAGAACGAATTTTGTTGATCATGCAAGGAAAAATCGTGATTTTCATCGATCAGTTTCGTAAAAATTTCAAATATTGTTGATCGGGAGCAGAAAGATCTTGAATTTTTTCGATCACCTTTGTAAAAATTGCGAGTTTCGTCGATCAGGCTCGAAAAAAAATGCGAATTTTGCCGATTATGCGAAGAAAAGTTGCCTATTTTGTCGATCCTGCGAAGAAAAATCACGAATTTTGTAGATAATGCAAAGAAAAATCGTGAATTTCATCGATCGGTTTCGTTAAAATCACGAATTTCGTCGATCAGGCGAAGAAAATAGCTAATTTAGTCGAACGGCTTCAGAAAAATTCATGTGACAAAAATCGGTGACGAAAAATCACCAATTTTATCAATCAGCTTTCTAAAAATTGCAAATTTTGTTGATTAAGTGCGAAAAACTCCTGCATTTTCTCGATCGGTTTTATAAGAATTGCAAATCTTGTTGATCAGACAAGAAAATGATGCAAATTTTCTCGTTCAGCTTCATAAAAATTGCAAATTTTGTCGATTGGTTTTGTAAAATGTGCAAATTTCGTGGATCAGGCGTGGAAGAATTACAAATTTCGTTAATCGGGCACAGAAAATCGGGAATTTTGTTGTTCAGGCATGAAAATTCTTGTTGATCGGCTCCTTCTCTCTCTTTCATTCATAAAGTTCACATTTTTTCGGTACCAGCAATAATTTATGCTTATTTTTTAGCACTTATAATAAAGCAAAATTTACTCTCTTGAAAAAAGTCAAAGAATATTTTTACATCTTGAAAATAAAACTTGAAACATCTGTTATATATAAACTAAAATCTGCTGATATATCCTTACCATGCGAATTAAATTTTTTGACTGGGTAAGCAAACTTAAAGGGGTATTCCCCACCCACGCCATTCCCCTCTAAAATCATATTTTTTATCCGATTATAGGTCACAGATCATTAAGTGGCCCTCGACCACTCAGACATATTTCTAAGTGGCCCTTCACTTGAAAAGCTTGTGCACCCCTAGTGTAATAAATTATCTTTGATAATCAATAAAAATGATGATCAATTTAAATAAAAATTGTTTCAAAGTAAGCTTTCATTTCTGATGTTCACTATATTGGTGTATTTATAATTTTATAAAATAAAATTACCATAATTTTGTGACAGTATTTAGTAGCCAGCCTGTATATTTTTCTCCCCTGAAATTTACAAAAATTTTCTTAATTTATTAGGTATTACACCTGTATTGCCCTTTAACTTTGAAAAAGGAAGAAGAAATAGAAATAAATCTAACATTTATAGAAAACTTCCATTATCTAAAAAGAGCACTAATTAATTTTCCCGTCGATAAAAAAAATGATCCCCAAACTATAAGATTAAATGCCAATAATGGGATGATTGTGAATGTCACAATCAATGACATTAAATACAATACACATGTTTAAAACATCATTAAATGATTTTTTTTTTTTACTTTTTATTTTGTATTACTACATTTTGTATAAACTAATAATGGTTTTTTCGTTATCTATACTAATATTATAAAGAGGAAAGATTTGATTGTTTGTTTGTTTGTTTGTTTGAATTGAATAGGCTCCGAAACTACTTGACGGATTTGAAAAATTCTTTCACCGTTAGAAAGCTACACTATTTCCGGTGAACATAGGCTAATTTTTAATTGATTTAATAAAATATTTTTCTTAATAATTCAAAATTTCATTATTTTTCATAGAGAATCAATTAAAATTTTTCAGATAAAAAATAACCGTTTTTCTTTCCCGTTGCCAAGAAAATGTAATGTGGTATAATATTAATAATAAATTAATTAATTCAATTAGTAATTATGGAACAAAATAATTTGTATGATTTTAAAACAGAAAAGAAAAATAATGAAATAGTTTACTGATAAATAAACGACTATTACTGGATTACCACGTGAGGCATAAAATCGCAATTTTGTTGTAATCGTGCCAACGTGATCCGTAGATGATATCTGCATCTAAATATTATTGGCAATATTATTGTTTATATAATTTGTTTACATTTTTTGGCAATATTACATTATTTGGCAATACTTGATCTCCCATCGACCAAAAAACTGTCGCCAAAGTAAAAGGTTAAATATCAATAATGGATGATCGTAAATGTCACATTCTTTTGACATTAAATATATTTTGCAAATTGTTACGTCGTCAACTAATTTTAATTCGATATTTTATTTCTTTTTCTATTAATATTTTAGTAATTTATTAATTCTTTGGTTATTTAAAATAAAAATTATATCCATTTGTATAATTTGGCGAAATTGATCGACGAAATAATCAAATTGTACCAATTGTTTCTTTACACTCTATATAGATATTTAGGTTGATAGAATTAGCGACTTATCGAGTCTCCGCCATGTCATATGCCAAGCAGTCATTAAATCGTGTTTTAGACTTACTATTATATCTTTTTCATCTGCAATTATTTTACCATCACTAAAAAGGGGTACTTCTAGGTTATCCCGTCGACCAATTTCGCCAAATTATACAAATCGCCAAACTAAAAGCCAAATTATACATGTTGACGTAATTTTTATTTTAAATAACGAAAAAACAAATAATTAGTAGAATATTAATAAAAATATTAATAAAAAGTCGAAATAAAAATCCCTTAATGACATTTTAAACACGTGAATCGCATTTAAAGTCATTGAATGTGACATTCACAATCATCCATTATTGGCATTTAATCTTATAGTTTGGCGATAATTTCTGGTCGACGGGATAACCTAGAAGTACCTAAAAAAGAAATATTTTGAAAGTGAAAGAAAAATCATTATCATGAAAAAATATTTGCAATTAATTTATCATTCATTCTAATAAAAAAAACGGTACTACTAGGTTATCCCGTCGACCAAAAAATTATCGCCAAACTATCAGATTATATGCTAATGATGGATGATCGTGAATGTCGCATTCAATGACATAAAATACGATTCACGTGTTTAAAATGCCATTAAACGATTTTTATTTCGACTTTTTATTAATATTTTACTAATTATTATTTTTTTGTGCATATTTTAGTGCATTTTTTCATGCTTAATTGAATGGTACTAAGCAAATTCTTTTAAATCCAGTACTTGGTGCGAGATACTTCACATTTTCCTAATTTGGCGATGTCTTCGGCGCAAAAACCTGAAATTTTGAATCCTTATCTATCTATCTATATATATATAAATCTTTCCTTTAGGAAGTTCATCGGATGGTCTAAAATAATAACATGTTTCACCATACCTCAGAAGCAAATTCAGGTAGAAGCAATTCAAGTGGAATTCAAGATAAAAAAAAAACCTACTAAAAAAATCTGAATTACTTTAGTACTTTTGTAATTTGTCAGTTATTTAGTCATTTTAGAGGTATTTTGTCGTCAAAATGAACTTTGAATTGACCAATGTAAGATTACATAAATCAGACAAAAATTGTGGGTATTTGATTCGATATTAAGATTGTTTATTTAAATATGTTTCGTTTGATTCAAGATTATTTTAGAGATACTGACCAGCGTAGCGGGCGGAGGCTGCTAGTTTAAAATAAAAATTATGTCAATATGTAAAATTTGGCTATTAGTATGGCGATTTGTATAATTCGGTGAAATTGGTCGATGGAATAACAAAGAAGTACCCTAAAAAGTTAGCAACATGGCCATTTTAAGAATTTAGAGCTGAAGTGTGATGGCAGTTTTAACTAATTAGAGCAGAGTGTGATCATATGAATACAGTAAAAATGTGGAATAGAGAAAAAAGATTGTAAATGGCATTTAAACATTTTATTATTTTTTTCTCATTTAAACATTTGTAATTAATGATGTTAATTATATCATTTAATGTAAATAAAATTTTTCTCGAATTGTCATTAACTAGTTAGTGATTGGATAATATATTTTATTTGAAGTCTTGCATTAAAACTTCAGTAACTTAAAAGTTTATATATATAAACATATAAATCAATGGAAGTGTGTATATTTCATTCTATATAGTGCAAATTTGGTTTGAATTGCCAAAATTTCTTGATGAATGTTTCACTATTATGATTACAGCAAAACTTATGGTCTTTGCTTACTATGGTATTTGCTTTGGTAAAACGTATGCTATCCAGGCTTTAGTTTTAAAAAAAAAATTGCAATAGTTAAATTTCTTTGTTTGTCTTTTAATTATTCTGGAACAAAAATTCTTTTTATTCAAGTGTGCTATTGTTTAATATTAAATAAATAAATATACAGCAGTCAAGGAAAAATAAACACTTACAAAATTATGTGTTTTACATAATTTATTAATTCATGAGCAGTATTTTCTACTATGTAATTACTGCATAGTAATGGAAATATTAGAATCGTAAAGTTTTGTCTATTATCTTTTTGGAAAGGGTTTTACAGTTTGTTCAGCAAATTATTGCATGCATATGCAAATTATCTAATTAAACTTTTCAATATGTCGTTAATATTTCAAAATATGGTCTAAATTATATAGAGATGGCATCCCTATATTTTTTCCGTGCGCTTGTAACTACTATATAATAGGGATATCCATATTTCAATGCAGCTAGTTTGATTCTTGAATATAAGTTGTGTATGTTTGAGTGTTTTTGGCAACAATTTTTTTTTATTATACTGTTTGGATGTACGTATGTTATTGGAAGAGGTAACAAATTACTGTTCATAATTTTTAGGGTTTTTTTTTCCCCCAAGTTTGTATTAAGAAAGTATTGGATTCATAAAAACCTCTGCATTATGATGGATTTAAGCTTTTTGGGATTATGTAACTCAATATAATGCTTTTTTTTTTTAAACAGAAATCTTTGAGCATTCTACACAAAATTTGAGATAAACTCGAGAACTGCCTGAAATTCAAGGAAATTTCATGTTTTAGTTAGATTGGCAGAAATGGGGGCTGGTTACATTTTTATACATATTGTCTAATAGGTGTTATAGCTATGACTATTCTTATGATTTATGTTGTAGCTATATCTCGGCATCAATGAAATTAAAATGTCCCAAACTTTATTATGTATAATACACAAATTTAGACTTGTTAGGATGAGCGAAGCAAATCCTCTACTAGGCCACTCAAATTACATTTTGTCGTACACTTTATAAAAAAACTATTCAGTATTTTGACTTGAAATTAAACATGAGAATAAATTATGATTTGTAGATTTGCACAATGTTATTTTTTTTACAGAATAACCTTTAAAAAATATTATTTTAATAACGAATTAATTCTACATGTTTTTCTATTATGGACGCATTTTTGCAAATAAAAAATTGAACGTGTATCTTTTTATTTTTAGAAGGAAAATAAACCATGGAGTTAGTAATTATAGACAGAATCAGGATTAATTAATTAAAATATTTTTTCATTATTCTGCCAAAATCGTTTGCAGATAAAAAATTGAACCCGTATCTTTTTATATTAAGAAGGAAAATAAAGCATGGGGTTAGTAATTATAGATAGAATCATGATGAATATATTAAATAAAATACATTTTCACTATACAAAATTATTTATGCAGTTTATACGTACGGATTTTAAAAGAATTATATGATTTATTTTAGATATTTACTTTGGTAAAGTGGCAACAAAAGAATCGTAAACAAGTAAAATTAATTATTATATTTGGTATTTAAAGTGGATATTTTGTTAAGTTTCTTAAGTCTTGTATTCGAAATGAAAGATTGAAGAATGATTTAAGAATATTTTAATTGATTGAAGAATAATTTAATTGTACCAAATTAAATATATTAACTACGTTTATAAATAATTTCTGGAATGTATTAATAATTTAAAAATGCCGAGAAAAAGAACACTTACTGGCCAGAACGAACGCGAACATGATTTAGCTTCAAGCCAAGAGGCTAGACATCAACATTCAAAAATATTATTTATACCAGCCTTATACCATAAATAAATTCCAAGGAAATTCTTAGTTATTTGGCTGAATTTACATTTCTAAAATTTAAATGCGCCAAAACATGAGATAACGTTTTTACTTAATAAAGATGCAAAAATAATATAAAAAAATGTTACTTTCAAATATTTATCTTATGAAATAATGCTTCGTGAATCCAAACAAAGCACGGCTTTTGCTACTGTTTTAATAAATTAACAGGAGGTCTAATGTCTGGATGCCCAGTGAAACATATCCATCACTTTATTAATCTTTAATATAAAATTTATTTGGGATTTAACATAAGCATTCACTTTATACAAAAAAAATTATGCGCAGAATCACCTATTTGATAATGATTTTAGGAAAAAAAAAAAAAAAAATTCAGATGTCTTCCAGAAATCTAACTCATTATTGAAGTAATTACCAACTCTTGGGTTTCACAGATATCCTTTTCTTTGTCATGGAAGTTATCCATTCTCCTGCTCATTTCTTTTTCTTAATTCACTTAACCCTTTCAAAGGAGGGAAAATTCTGTTTGTAAAAAAGATAAAATAATTGACCGAAACCAGATTTTTCAAATGAATTTCTTAGAAAATAGGAACCTGCTGTTTTGCTCTTTCATTATAACAGCAAAATTTTATTAAGATGTTATTTGTTGGTTATTGTCTTTTTTATCAATTTATTAATACTTTCAATTATATCATTGCTGTTAGAGATGTATCATGCTTTTTTCTTGTCTCCTGGCAAAAATAACTACTAGGGATTACTATATCAAAACTTACTTACAATAGAATTAAATTCCTTTAATTTAGCATCATCATCTAAGTGTGTTTTAAATTTTTTTCTGTTCATAAAAATCATCTAATTTTTTTTGCATCTTCATAAAATAATTGACTGAACGGGAATACATGACATCATAATCCCATGTGGAACATAAATATGTGTAATTTTCAATAAATATGCGACATTGTTCCTCAAATGGACTGACTGACTGTTTTTAAAAATCAATGACTTGCAAGTGATGACATCTATTTGCAGTAGTGTTATTTAAAATTCCAGGATCTTTTTTTTTTATGGACACTTATAGTTTTAGTTCCAAAGTAGAAAAAAATGACACAGTAAGCAATAGATGCTCAAATCCAGGCCAAAACTGAAATCACCCAGTATTGATGCGAAGGAAATAAGTGAAATGGATGGAATGAATTCACCAATATAATCTTGTTTTTAGGCTCTGGTTCCATCTATTTAAGGAGACTTATCTTGTGGGAAAAGGTGTGGAGTCCCATGTTATCCTATGAGAAAAATACTTATCCTTCTTGTTAATTCAAATTTGGAAACTTCAACAATATTCTTTTTCATCAAGTTCATTGGAAGTTTTTTATTCTTCTGTAAACTTAAAATATTTTAAAGATTAATATGAGTATTTTAAAATTAATGCTAAAATTTCAAAAATTCTGAAAAGTATAAAAGGTACTTTTTACTCTTTTGTAACTTATGACTGGAAAAATTTGGAGCCTACAGAGGGATAACAAACCTTCCTATCTACGTGCTAAATAAAATATTGTTGAAATTTTCAAATTTGAATGAACAAGAAGGATAAGTAATTTTCCTATAGGATAACATGGGATTCAATTTTTTAGCTCTCAGACTATCAAAGCCTGAGAGCTTATGTGCCTGCCCGTTCTGTATGTATTTGTGTAATGCAATAACTCATGATAAAAAAAATCTGATTTGCTTCAAATATAGGATATAGGTTTAATGTGATAAGGCATTTCCCTGATTACTTTTGGGAGTTCGTTAGGTAAGTATATCGGGGGGTGAAGGGCTAATCCCTCCCCCCCTCTTGATTTAAATAAATGGGTTTTCATGTTAAATTATCATATTTCATTCAAATCTTAGATATAGGATCATTCTGATGAGGCGCTCTATGATTAGTTTTGGGCATTCATTGGTCAAGTATAAAAGGTGGGCAACCCCCCTTAATTTATATAAATAGGTTTTTATGCAGAATTTACAGATTAACTTCAAATTTTGGATATAGGTTTATTATTATAAGACCTGTTTTTCTTTTTTTTTTGGGGGGGGGGGGGGGAGATCTTATTTCTCTTAATTTAGATAAGTGGATTTTTCTTTCAGAATTAGCTGATTTGCTTCAATTTTCAGATATAAGTTCATACAGATAAGATTCTTCTCTGATTAGTTATGATGTTCTTTTGTTACGAATAAAGGAGGGATGATTTACTCCCCTTAAGTTAGATAAATGGGTTTTTATTCAGAATTATCAAATTTGCTTTAAATTTTGGATATAGTTTTTTCTGATATGGTGAATCCCTGAATAGTTTTTTTTTGGGGGGGGGCGGAGGTAATGGTTAGATATAAAGGGGACTACGGAGGATATGCCCTCTTAAATTGAATGAATGGAGTTTTATGCAGAATTATCTGACTTGCTTGGATATAGGTTCATTATGATAAGGCATATCCCTGATTAATTTTGGGGGTTCTATCATTATGTATAAAGGATGGAAATAGGGAAGCTAATCCTCTCTTAATTTGTTTTTCAAGGGCCATTATTACTTGAAAAAACTAGTTGGATGTGCCAATCCCAAAACTTTCTTCTATCTCATACATACATTTTGATATTAAAAAAAAAAATAGTTACTCATTTTAATGCTTTAATAATTTTAATTCAATACCTTACCAACTTTGATTTTCATCTTAAAATTCTGCTTCAATCAATTAATCGGAGTAAAAACGAATTTACGTCTCTGCACGAGCCGATGGACAATAAAATGATAAGCAGATTTTTTTTTTCAAATTCAGGGAGACCAACTTGGCTTACCAAAAAATAATCACATACAAAATGTTTAGTTCAGTTCTAGAACTAACTTCATACACTTTTATGTGGTGCAATATTGAAAATGGCATAAAATTCGGTATAACAGCGCCCCCTTCCGGTGGATTTTTTTCAGATTCAGGGCGATCCAACTAGCCATATCCGTACACTTACACAAAAAATTTCGTTCAGTTCGATGCATAACTTCATGTATTTTTGGTCGGTACAATATTGAAAATGGCACAAAAATCACGAATGCAGCGCCCCCTTCCGACGGATTTTTTTCAAATTCTGGGAGGACCAACTAGCCATAGTCATACACATACACAAAAAATTTGGTTCAATTCGATGCATACTTCATATACTTTTGGTCGGTACAATATTGAAAATGGCACAAAAATGGCGATTGCAGCGCCCCCTTCTGGCGGATTTTTTTCAAATTCAGGGAGGACCAACTAGCCATAGTCATACACATACACAAAAAATTTGGTTCAATTCGATGCATAACTTCATATACTTTTGGTCGGTACAATATTGAAAATGGCACTAAAATCGCGATTGCAGCTCCCCCTTCCGGCGGATTTTTTTCAAATTCAGGGAGGACGAACTAGCCATAGTCATACACATACACAAAAAATTTGGTCAATTCGATGCATAACTTCATATACTTTTGGTCGGTACAATATTGAAAATGGCACAAAAATCGCGATTGCAGCGCCCCCTTCTGGCGGATTTTTTTCAAATTCAGGGAGGACCAACTAGCCATAACTATCCACTTACACAAAAAGTTTGGTTCAATTCGATGCATAACTTCATATACTTTTGGTCGGTACAATATTGAAAATGGCACAAACATCGCGATTGCAGCGCCCCCTTCCGGCGGAATATTTCAAAACTGAAGGAGGGCCTGCTTGCCACAGCCAAAAACATTCACAAAAAATTTGGTTCAATTCTATGCATAACTTCATACACTTTTTGATGGTAGAATGGCGACATACAGACACACACACAGACACACGGACAGACAGACATTTTGTAAAAACATGTTTTTTGGAATCTCTGACCCCTAAAACGTGTAAATCCGTTGAAAACTGGAAGTCGAAAAAAATTTCGATTACAATACTTTCTTCTATTGAAGATAGAAGAAAGTAATAAAGCTGTAATATAGAATTAGTGCAAATAGCCTGTGAGCTCAATGCCGTCGGTCTAACTGGGCAATATTCGCTTTTTTTCTTTCCCACCAGATAATTTCCTTAATGCCTTTCTTTTACATCAGTGCTTGCTGCTTTCAGTTTTGGCCTGTGTCAAGCGCCCATTACTTAACTTGCAGCTCCTATTTACAATTATGGAAGTCGCTGGGGGGGGGGGGGGGACCTGAATTTTACATAACCTGATAACACTCCTTCAAGAATTTTTTCACACATTATTACACAATTACTGAATTATACAGGCTGTCAGTCCATTGTAGGACACCTGGTATAAAACCATAACTTAATGTAAAATGCAAACAGGCAAAATAAAGTTAGCATTCAATCGTTTAAAGGTTTTTTGAAAGAATATTCTTCAACTGCCTAAGCAAAACAATAGAGGGAGGGTGAGAATCAGCAGTAGCAACAATACACACACTTTACTGCTTATTGTTCTTTACCTTATAATTTTGCACTGAAAGAGGGACTCCTATTATAAAATTATGAAACAGTTGTATACTGCAATTAGTCTTTGGCTGTATATGATTTTCTTAGCATTGTTTTTTGCACATTATATATTCATCTTAACTGTGCTTTTGTGTGAATATTAGTCTTCAGTGCTCTGGAAGGGGTTAAACCTGTTGGCCAATGGATATGTCAAATTCCTCTTGCTAATGTTAAACTTGTGGGCGTGAAATGCCTTCGGGTATTTAAAATATCTCTTCAGGGAATCATTATTTTTAACTTCTTTATTATGTATAAAATTCTTAAAGCATGCCCCTGTCTCTCATTTTTTGGGAGCTGGGAGGAAAAGATTTTTAGAATACTTCTAAAATATAATTTTATGTGTTAAAATCTTTAAAAAAAAAAAAAAAAACTAAGATTTTAACATTTAAAATAAAATTAATATCAAAACTATTTTAACAATAATAATGATAATAATAAATAAAGCATCCTTTTAAGTTGAATATTTTATTGTTTGATTCCCTTTTTATCATAAAAAATTTCCTTCCTGTCCATACATATGCAACATTAAATTCATGCAATTTTCTCTGAATAGGATTTCGGTATCTGCAAAGGAAGAAAACAATGGTATAATCGTTAAAAGAAGGAAGGAAGGTATATGTTTAGAGCATAAACAAATGCAATAGATTTATTTTATGTACATAGAGGCTATACACAGGGGTAACCATGAGAGTAATTTTGATTTTCGCTAAAAAGTGCCAAAAGATTAAAATTAGTCAAAATTTATCAAAATTCACATATTTCCTATCCTAACAATTAGGAAGGTAAGAGTGGCCCCCCTTCCTCTCTTTTCTTCCAGTACCTCATTTATCTATGCTAAAAACAAACTACATTAGAAAATTAATAATTAAAGTTTTATTATAACAACTTAGTATTCTATATAGTTTTCAAAAGAAATTCTTTATTAACGTTTACCTTGTAACGTGGCAAGTTAAAATAATTAATTATGACCCATTTACGACATTCTCTTTTAGCCATCTTATAACATATGTAGATAAGCAAAGAAAAAGGTTGCAAAGAGATACTTCTGTCAACCAATCTATCATTTTTTTCTACAAATATCCTGCTAGTACTTTTCTTTTTTAAAGTTGTGATTCTTTTTGTGATACCCTGTATACAGAAGTGAATTGCATTGAATACAAAATTTATACATATATACAATACATATGAAGCCACTTCCACAATATTCAGAAAAAAAAAAAAAAAATCTATCGATAGACAGAAAGGGGCTCCCTAGAATGATACTTGCCCCGGGGCCCCTCATAGCCTTAGTCGGGCCATGGGTATACGGAGTTCTTTTAAAGAATCTAGATGATATGCGGCTTATGTATGTATGTATGTATAATTTACTCGGTGTTCAGAAAACATAACATCTCACATTTTCTTGCGAGGGATATTTTGATGCTCTGGATGAGTAGTCCCTCTGGGGCATCCCCTCTTAATTTATCACTGATTCCATTTCATATTTTTTTTCCAGGAACCCTCTCTCAACATTAGCATGGTCCAGGACCATGTCTACTAGCACTGTTGAATTCAGGGATGGGGGATATCCCCCCGGGGGCAATGAATTGACACCCCCCTTCTTTAAAATTTGAGAATGTATTTCTAAAAAGTTTAATCTCTCCCCCCGAGAAAAGTGAACTATATACTCCATATTTAATGCTCTGTGTATTCGCCAATAATGTCAGTAACGCATCCAGAGTTAAGCTTTGGAGGGGGCTAGCATAATTTAGAGGTCTATATTTTCATGATCTAACTCGAAATGTCAGACAATTTTTTTTTTTTTTTTTTTTTTTTTTTTTTTTTTTTACATTTTATTAAAAATGGACGAAATGTGACGTTCCCAGAGATATATTTTTTTCTATTGACTTGATACAGAACGAAGACTGGCTGGTGGAAGAAGGAGGGAGTAATCAGCGGAATCTGGGGGAAGGGCTTTGAAAATTTTTGATGGTGCTAATTCTGAAGGCTTAAACCTCTTTGATAAATAAAAAGAAAATATTGTTTTAAGTGGTGAATATTAAAAATGCTGTTTCAAATATCATAAGGAAATTTATAAATAAGAAGAAAATTATGAAAAGATTACTATTTTTCAAAATTTTTATTTTGCAGAATCTAAAAAATAAATAAATAAATAAAAGTAAATTTTTATATTTTTAGAAAACTTTAAACAGTTAGTTTAATCTTGCGGTCTGAGAGGGGCTTCAGCCTCCCTCCGTGGGTGCGCCAATGAATAATGTGATTAGAGAACAGAAGTATATGTGCTGAACTTCTTTCAATCTGAATGATTTTTTTTTTCTTCGTTTGAGATACTTTGGCAGGAGCAGGTTGCTTTAACTTGTCGGTCAATCTGTCTCGTAGAAAAGTCGGGCCAGACAAATAGTCTATCACTTCCCAGACAGATAAATCCTAGAAGATAGAAGAAAGAATAGATGTTTGTTTCCCCAGACGCTTTGTCTGCTTTCCAAAAATATTAGGATTACGGTGAAATTGGAATATGCGATCGAATTGCTGTATAAAAATAGATTCCTCCCCATTGAAAGGTTTTTAACCCGCGTTTCAACGAAGGAGATTATACAGTTCATTTATATCTTTCTTTTTCTCTTTTCTTTTCTTAATTTTTTTTTTTTTTTTTTTTTTTATTCAACCTGTTTTTTATGTGTAAAAATAAATTTTTTCAATCGATTTTTAACCCATTGCCTGATAGGTTAGAATTATAAAAATTATGTACACAGTTGTGTTTTCGAATATAGTATTTTAATATTTTTTCAAAGGAATTTTTCAATCAGCTGTCCGCTGATGATTAATCGCCTAATCTTCGCCGAAACACGTGCAATTGTATGGAAGTTGTAGAGGTCTGCATGGGCCGGCGGAATGGTTCCAAATTTTCTTACGGGCCGAAAAAAAAAAATAGCGGGCCTAGAAGCGATAAAACATGAAACATGAGCTATTTTCAATGAATATGGCTTTAAGAGAATAAGTAAATGTGCGTCACGAGCCGATACTAGTTTGAAAACATCAATACAGAAATGTAACTTGTATAGTGTAGAGATCGGCATCGGACAGTTACATTGTGTGTAACCCAAGCTTAATACTTTTTAACAGACTCGTGCCTGGCCAAAATCAGTCTTGCATTGGTTTTTTACATATAGACGAGCCGGGCCGAAACTAGACTAAATTTTTCTCAAGATGTGTAGGGAGACAACATTATTTGTAAAATTATTAATAGCGATAAAGAACTTATATTAACGTAATCTTTGGATATACTTCTTGGTGGTTCTAAAATTCACTTTTCAACAACTCGAAAGTATGACACATTTTCTGACTAATTTTTAACTGTAAAGATATAAAATTGACAAGCCTGACTATTGAAGGGATTTGGAATCGAATAGCGTTTTTCATTTTTGGTAAATAAGATACTTGTGTAAACTTGTTGAGATATAGGAGATTCTTGTCAATGATTGCAGATTTTTTTTCCTTCCCATGCTCCGGAAATTCTATTCGAAACGCTAACTTAGACAGTATTTTCTTAAATTGCTTGTATCAAAAAATGGATAACGCCATTCGATTACACAGTATCCTGAATAAAAACACCTGCTACTCTTATGTGTTTCCAGAAGAAAAAAAAAATGAATTTAAAAATGTATCTGAAAGTAGCTCCTTTGAATTTGAGAATGGATTTGGAATGTTTAATAAAATGATACAGAAATATTTTCATAAATCTACTTTTATTTTCAGCTTCAAAAGTTACAATGATTTTAACTTTCTTTTTTTTTTTCTTTTCTTTTCTTTTATTCTAAACCATATTAATTTTTTTAATGAATCTTTATTTGAATGTTGAAAGTCTAAGAATCTAAGTAATCATTATGTTGCTAATGTGTATTTCCTGTAAAATCATTCCATAGATATGTATGCAGTATTTTTTAATGGAATCTTAATTATATGATAGAAATCTGAACTTTTTAGAAATAGTAGAAATTGTGTCGGTCCAGGCCTAGAAATGTAAAAAATATAAATGGGCCGGGCTCGGGCCGAACTTTTGAGTTTTACAACGGGCGGGGCAGACCGCGCAGACCTTAGGAAGTTGGGGGAAAAAACAACACAAAAAACCAATGGATTTAATGATGCACCAGTAAACGCTCGCCAAAATAGGCCAGCTCGCTGCGAAACTGCAACAATGAAACATTTTAAAATCTAAAAGGTAGAAAATAAACAGTGAAGAGTGCAAGGGTGAGGCAGAAGGGTAAGTGCCCCGACGCCAAATGAAGTTTTTGATTGTCCATTTTTCTCACGTCTATGTTTATCAGGGCATTGTTAAATTTGTCTTGTCCTATCTTGGATATAATTCTATGCTAAAGCATAGAAGAATCGAAGGATGATATAGCATAAAGGTCCTGCACAAAGCAGAACTTTTTTCGATTCCGTTTTCAAGATTTCAATGAATTAATGTTTAACAAAGCAGTTTATGTAGCTCAGTATTACATATTTTAAATTATAAAATTAGAAATTAGTAAATTTCTCTATGTAAATATATTTTGCAGAGGAGGCAAAATGTGTGTGTGTGGGGGGGGAGGGGGTTAAAATCCATGTTTGCCCGGATGTAAAAAAGGCTAGTCTTGGCCCTGGAAGAATGTAATAGTTTTTCCAACAATACGCTTATATCAATTAATAGTTTAATGATAAATAATTTTACTCATCAGCACTTTCCAGCACTGTTCCTGCATTTTTGCAGCATTAAGAACAATAAATATATTTTTTCTCTGTGTTCGTGTCCGTTCTTTCTTGTGTTTTGTGTCGTCACTACCGCGCCAGGAAAACATTTCCGAACATGAATTGCTATGCAAATCTGAATCATTGGGATCTCCCCTATCTTACTTCAAAGTTTGCCCCATGATTTTAGACTTATCCTGTATAAAATTGCAATTCTAATTTAATAAGCAATATATGTAATTATATTCTTACTAGTTCTTCCTTATAAATATATTAACATTTGTTATAAGTAACATATAAATTGCTAACTATTAAAAATGCAAAAACACTAAATGTTCAAGAAAACTAAATGTAGTTTTAGTCACCTTCATCGATTCATTAAGACATCAAAACAGGCACAGATGACAAAATATGCAGGAAATTTGTTTTTAAGAGGTAAAAACAAATTTCCACTGAGGTAATTTTTTTTTTTTTTTTTTTTTTTTTTTTTTTACAGTCGATGAAGGGGCTTTCAGTGCTTCTCAGACTAGAGATCTGCACGGGCCGAATTTTTCTTACGGGCTGGGCCGGGCTCGGGCTGAAATTTTAACTTTTATAACGGGCCACATCGGGCCAATATTTTTTTCGTTCGGGCTAGACCGGCTCTTTCTGATGTTAAGGATGCGAATAGTACTTTTGGCCGACCGAATATTCGGCCAACCAAATATTCGTCCAACAGATAAACCGAATGCCGAATAATCGGCAAACCGAATAGTAACTGTCAAGTCAAACACAAAATATTCGACCAGATGAATAGTAACTATTTGTCGGAATACCGAATATTTGGCTTGCAAAAACTTTTAAATTTCAGAGTTTGAAAGTATTAAAAAATTAAATTGTAAAAAAATTTTACATAATATTTAACACACATACTTCCATATTGAAAAAAGTGGTGAGTATGGTCGCAGATCGCACAGAGGGTTTCGTTTAATATTTCTTTCAAAACAACTTATCCTTTAATTAATAAATCTAAATTGTTAATTTATAATTATTAAATTCTTACATAGATAGTAGCACCAACAAATTTAATTTTAAAATAAGAAGTTATATATTTTAATCAAATAAAATATGTTCAAATCAAAGTATTTAAATATAATACAAAATTTAATTTTTTTTTAAAATCCGAAATTGAAAAAAAAAAAAATAGCTGAGATATGAATAAAATGAAAATGAAAAAAATTATTTAAATGAAATTTAAAATGCTGAATCATTAATAATTCCATATTATGAATGTCAGATGAACAAAACCCAAATAATATAAAACCCTTAAATTGGCAAAAAAATATGAAATTATTTTTAAATAAATCCATCTTAATACAAAAATTTCAACTTGCAGCAAATCGCAGATTCGAACCTTTTGTTTAGTAGCAAGTAGCAAGACGCTCTACCTCAAAACTACAATGTCTATAAAAAAAAAAAAAAAAAAAAAAAAAAAAAAAATCAAATTAAAGTTTTTCTTTAAAATTTAAATCGCAAAAATGAACGAATGACATTGAAAAAATTAATTTAATTAAAATAATAAACAGACCTTTTCACAATTTTATGATTTGTCCAGCGCCGTGTGAAAGGGGGTGGGGGCGAAGGGGCCGGTCCCCCGGAAGTGGAAATTTAGGGGGTTTAAATTTATACTACTAACGTCATTTTTTGACTTGTCACAAGAAAAAGTTGGGGGAGGGGGAATTGAAACTTTGCCCCGGACACAGTTTTAATTTCGCACGTCCCTGGATTTGCTATGTGACACAGGATATTCAGTTGTAAGTACACAAAATTTGATGCTTCTGACTTACACAGTTTTTGTGCTCGGACTCTGCGACAGAAGGGCAGACAGAGAACAGAGACGAATAGGGTTTCGTCAGATGAACGGAGACCTAAAAAGAATTTTTTACAAGTAAATTTTACTTTTAAATTTATCCTCTTCAGACCTGATGTATCTTATAGGATACATATCTTTAAAAAAATTTTTCACGTATATAAATAATGTAAAAAAAAAGAGAAATTGGTGTAAATGGAGGCCTAACAGATAGAAGAATTAAACAAAATAATAATTTGTTTGTTATAGCTCTTTTTTAGTAAGCTACGTGTTATATAAAATTGGCTTGAAGCAAAAATGTACGAAACAAAAATGAAAACTCAAATAATTTTACTGTGTCATCATTTGTAGAGTCCATTAGTAATGAAAAATTACCAAATATATATTTATTTTATGTTTTTCAGTGTTTTTACAATGCAAAAAAGTATAATAAAATTAAAAAATCCAAAGAAATTGTCAAAAAATGTCTTTTTTGAGTCCCGATGTATCATCAATTTTTATCAACAAAAAATAAATTCTAATTTTTTTTGCTGATCAATCTTTTTTAGGTATCTGTTTGATAATATAAATCCATAACTGAAATTAAGAAAAGTACATAAATAAACCCTGGGGTCTGAAGAGGATAATGATTCTTTAAATTGTCATTTAAGAAGAGAATAGTTTTAAATCATAACTGATAAAATTTTAAATTTAATGTATTCCTCTCTGAATTAAAGTAAATGAATACAATTTTCTTAAATTCTAAAAAAAAAAAAAAAAAAAAAAAAAAGAAAAAGAAAAAGAAAGAAAAAATGAAATTAAACTGAATTTTTTAAGGAATTGGAAGAAAATTTTTATAGTCATATACTGTTTATTTGTCAGGAAGCGACTAAAATCATCATTACAGGTTACTTTTTCTTATGTGATACTTTTCAAATAGCAATCAAATATAATATAAAAGCATTATCCTTGGTTTAAATATATTAATTCTATTTCTAATTATTCATTTAAATATATATATATTTAAAAAAAAAGTTTTTTACGGATTCGCTTTAGCCGAATTTTTCAGTTTTCGGATAAACCGAATATTTGGCATACCAGATAGTTTAATATTCGACAGCATACCGAGTAGTTTGATATTTGGCCTAACCGAAACATTCAACAATATATGACCGAATAGAAGCCGAATATTCGGCACATCCTTAATTGATGTACTTGTTATTTTTTAAATAAAATTATTTTGTGAACTTTAATAAAATCAAATGTACACTGGTGTCCAAAAGTTAAGCATAATTGGTAATTAAGTAATTATTTTTAAGTAATGAAAGAAATATGAATCGTAATGTGCTGAAACTCCAGGTGTGTAAACAAAATAGTACGCCTCACATATTTTCACGAAGAGTTTTCCCCGAAATCGAACAGGGGACCGTCAACAAATTGAAAAAGAACGAAGATCTTTTGGATAACCCTGTCAAAACTAATGTAGCAAAAGCGTTCAAACTGCACATTATGATTAATTGGCTTATTGTAATGTACTGTGTTAATTTTTACAAGGATAGCATGTATACTCGTAGAGAAATTAAGGTTTTTATAAAATCAGTCCTAAATTTTTCCGAGTTTTTTGCTAATAATTTGCAGAGTTCTTATTATAAAATAATGTTCTTTTCTGAAAATATGACAAACATCATTGTACACAATACCCTGTCATCAGAATTTAAAAATAATAAAAATTGTATGAAAAATGAGTATGTTTAGTAAATAATTTTTCATTGCGCATGCGTCAACGATATCAAAATGTCATTTGCATATTGTGTTAGCTAAATGTATAGAGCAACTTTTGTAAAAGTTTCAAAAACATAGCTTGAAAATTCTGAAAATGGAAGCCTATAGAATCAACTCAAAATCCGTTATTCCTAAAGGAAGCAAAAAAATCAGGGGTTTTACCTAAATATAGTTGTACGTGCAATATTGTGTAGGCACTAAACAATGGAATATGGATACAGCCCCTCATCTTTTTGCTTCATTTAGGGAATAAGGGATTTTGAGTTGATTCTATAGGCTCCCATTTTCAGAATTTTCAAGCTATGTTTTTGAAACTTTTACAGAAGTTGCTCTATACATTTAGCTAACACAATATGCAAATGACATTTTGATATCGTTGACGCATGCGCAATGAAAAATTATTAACTAAACATACTCATTTTTCATACAATTTTTATTATTTTTAAATTCTGATGACAGGTTATTGTGTACAATGATGTTTGTCATATTTTCAGAAAAGAACATTATTTTATAATAAGAACTCTGCAAATTATAAGCAAAAAACTTGGAAAAATTTAGGACTGTTTTTATAAAAACCTTAATTTCTCTACGAGTGTACATGCTATCCTTATAAAAATAAACACAGTACATTACAATAAGCCAATTAATCATAATGTGCAGTTTGAACCCTTTTGCTATATTAGTTTTGACAGGGTTATCCAAAAGATCTTCGTTCTTTTTCAATTTGTTGACGGTCCCCTGTTTGATTTCGGGGAAAACTCTTCTTGAAAATATATGACGCGTACTATTTTGTTTACACACCTGGAGTTTCACCACATTTCGATTTATATTTCTTTCATTACTTAAAAATAATTACTTAATTAACAATTATGCTTAACTTTTGGACACCAGTGTATTTCAGCGATTGAATAAATAAATAATAGAAATAAATCAATAGAAATTGTGTGAGCTGAGAAATAAATTTTTGATTCGCGTCCCCAAGGGCCTATATAATTCAGCGCCACTGTTTACAATTCAGAAATTTATCATCCAAATTCCAAATGATTTGAAATTTCTTTTCTAAGCATAATTTAATCCAAAGATTCAAAATATATTGTCAAAATTGGGTGTTGGCATTGAAAAAACAAAGTTTATTCCATTTGAATTTGTAGATGGCTTCCTAAGCAGACTTTATATACATCATTTAAAAACAAACTTTATTTGTAATTGTTTACAAGGGAGTTTAATTTTTTTTTTTTTTTTTTTTTTTTTTTTCTTTTTCAAGACTGTACATTATTTTCTCTCCCTATGATCGAACCTAGTGTTGAATTCAGGGGATGGTCTGCGGAGTACTCCACCCCCTCCGGAAGATTAGAGAATTTACTCTTCCAACACGGCCAAAAAGTACATTTTTCTTCCCTCCGGAACTGTATATTGTCCCCCCCCCCCCCAGGGCCACAGAAATCTCTCCCGGAGAAAAGTACCTGAATTCAACATTGTTTGGCTTGGAATTCAGTATGAATCGACTGCTAAACTTTACCGAGAATGTTGAATTCAGACATTTTTCATTGGGAGGAATTTTCGCGACTCGGGTGTGTGTGTGGGGGGGGGGGGGGGGGAGGGGTAGAATTGTAGAGTTCTGTCTGGAAATTATATTTTTGATATTAAAAAACATAAAGTTTCAAACTTTCCTGATGAGTTCACCCCCTTCCCGACTCGAGACTACTCTTGAATTCAAATATTTTTAGTACAGTCGACTTTTGTTAATTCGAAATCGGATAATTCGAATCTTCGCTTAATTCAAACTAAACATGAAGTCCCGAAATTTTCAATAGCAGAATAACGTTAAAGATTTTCATTAATTCAAACTCATTTTACTTTTGACTTCGTTTAATTCGAACTAATGAGAATTCCGATTTTTCATTTTTCTTTTCTTTCTCACTGATTTCAAATCATTTAAATAACTTTCTTTCTTTGATTTTTGTGAAAATTGTTTCGAACAAGTATACATGTAATCCCATGCATTTGGTATTCACTTTCTTAGTGCCCCATCTGTCCATCAGTGACACTTCAAATTTTTCTGCCATTGCGCTTGTTTCTAATCATTTAATTAGTTTATGCATTTATACATTCTTATTTAATATTAAGTCATATTCTAATGATAACAGACGAAATAAATTAAAAAAAACACTATAACATTAATTAATTTGTAATAGTACCATATTAAGCATGTTTTCATTTCATATTTTCCATAATTCAAACTTCGGATAATTCGAACATTTCTTGTGGTCCCGGCGAGTTCGAATTAACGAGAGTCGACTGTACTTTTTGAATTTTGTACAGTAAAAATTTATCTTTATTTAACCCTTCGATGAAGGATGCACAGTCCTCATGGTTAATTTTTGACCATGACTAATCGATTAAGATTAATTGAAATGGACACATGCGACGCGAGAAAAACACCCACTTACTAATACTAATGCTATAGGAGAAATTAATAAAAATATCTCGTTTGCATTTCAATATTTTTAAATGATTTTTCTTTTCTTTTTTTTGGTAAAGGCCGTTTTTAGTTTTCCAATTTTAATTGCAGATTTTTTTTTTTTTTTTTTTTTTTTTTTTTAAATCTAGTTCCGGAAATGAAAGTATCCTCGTTGAAAAAAATATCTGTAAGTAAAATCGAAAAAGTAGAAAACGTTCTTTGTACAGATTGATCCAATGCAAATAAATAAAATAATGATAAAAAAATAAAAATTTTGAAATGCAAACGAGGTATCTTTATAAATCGCTTTCATAGGTTTGGCGAGCGGGTCTTTTCGCTACATTGGCGCAACCACGGGGGCCTAAGGAGGCTGAAACCCCTTCCAGACCGCGAAACTAGACTAATTATTTAAAATTTTCTAAAATTATGAAAGTTTTTTTTTTTTTATTAATGTTAATAGGTCCTGCAAATTAGAAATTTTCAAGAATACTAATCTTTTTACAATTTTTTTCTTATTTATAAATTTTCTTATGAAGTTGGAAATATTAGCATTTTAATGTTCACCACTTAAAGCAATATTTTCTTTTTATTTGTCAAAGAGGTTTAAGTCTTCAGAATCACCCCCATCAAGACTTTTCAGAGCCCCATCCACAGGTTTCGTTGATTGCTCCTCCTCCCCCCCTCTTCCCCCCAATCTTCGCTCTGCCTCATGTCAACATAAAAAAAAAAAAAAAAAAAAAAAAAAAAAAAAAAAAAAATGCATGTTGAGTTTTACGCATCTCGCGCATTTTGAATGATATGTAAAAAAATTCGGACCGTCCGACATTTAGGGCAGGGCTGACATATTAGGTCTATATTTTCGAAAACATAGACCTCTAAAATATATTTTATTTTAAGGGGGCTAACATCAGGGCCGTAGCTAAGGAGGCGCTATGGGCGACTCAGCCCCCGCCCCCTGGAAAAGATTCCAAGGTCACTAAATGAATTTCTGTTCAAAAATATAATTTAGCTTTGAGACCCTTTCACAGTTTTGCAAAATTACTAAATTGCATCTAAAATAAGTAATTCAACACTCCCTCATCCTATTTCAACTTTTGAAGCTAACATGATGTCATGATGTTTAATTTTGCACCAGTTATACACTCAAAATTTTCATCATCATATATTACTTTTCTTTGTATAAAATGAAGTTATTATAACAGTTTAATAAGAAACATAATACCTACAATGTGAATATGCACTAATTTATCTTTCTGCGTCAGAGTGAGGGAAAAAAATTATGAGCCCCCCTACAGATCACTTTTAGCTACGGCACTGGGTAACATATATGATAGCCTCCTCCCTCCCAAAGCTTAATTCTGGGTGCGCCACTGTTTCGCTTGACTCAAATAGATGTCACCCTTAATTAACTCTAAAACTCTCGTTTTAATTAACTGTAGGTGAATTGGTCATGGTCAAAAAATGACCATGAGGACTATGCATCCTTCATCGGGTTAAATGTCAATTTTTACTGTTCAAAACTCGGTGTTTCTCAATTAGTAGTATTGTTTCATCATCTGGAACAAAGAACTACCTCTTCATTGACCGATACAACAGAAAATGCTTTAGTCCTGTCTGTCATATATATGGAATGAATGACTGTATAACCCGACATAATTATTAAGAGCTTAACCTCTAGCCTAGTGGGAAATAAGCCTGGAATTAATAAGGGACCTTTAATTTCAACTGTAAAAAATATGTCTACTTTTCCACGCTGCAAATCTTAAATCTCTGATTGGCTGAAACCTGAAGGAATAACAAGGTCACTTGTTTAGTTCCTTATGCAATGTTTTACCTGCAAAGCATTTGTCAGTGAGTGATTTTAAGCAATTCGTGTTACGTCATTGAATATGGCATGACAGCATAGAGGCCTGACATCTCTTTATTTCGTACTGTTTAAATTTTTACAAAAAATTGCATAGCGATGGTCAACAAAGAGGTAAATAAAGATCTTGTAAAAGAACGTAAAAATGCCACCTTCGAGATTCTCGAACTGACAAATTTTTTGGATGGTAATAAAGAGAAAACTAGTCGGAGAAAGGAATTAGGTAACTACCTGTTCTCTTTTTTGTTCATTTTTATTCATTAACCTTTATTTTAAGATTTATCCTTTAACATGATTTCATAACTATCGCAATGGAAGGAAAATATTCAGAAATTTTGTTTTAGTATAGTGTCTTGTTTCATTAAAAGTTGCATTTTGTTATTTGTCATCTCCCAATTTTTATGAAAGAAATCTTATTTGCAAGAGATTTTGTCAGTGTAATGGTTAAAATAATTTTCAATCAGTAAATTATATTGCTTGAAGTGTGTGACTTTCATTATTGCTTTATTTTTCCTATTTTCAATAAAATACTTTGTATTTTAAATAAGTAAAATCTCTGTTATTTAAAGATAGCTGTATTATAATTCATTAATGTTATTTATTGACAGTAATTTACTAATTTTGATTGTCACATGAAAACTTAAACTATTAGGAGAGAGTGGGGGAGGAATGAAACACTTTTTACAAAAGTAAGGAAATCAACTTATGTTTGACACAGAAGCAAAAATTTAAATTTATAGAGAGCAAAATGAAACACTTTTTAATCTCCCTGAGCAATATAAAAACAGAACATACAAAAACTATTTTATAATTAAAAAAATTGTAAGTTTCAAAATGTGTCTTATGTCTCCTTACTAGTGGGGAAGTATGGGACAATAATAAAATGAAGCTATAAGGCTCAAATAGTTTAGTGTTGGCTAGATATATATAGTCTAACAAAGATTCTAGGTTGATAATGTTATGTGCCACAGTATCAAATTCCAGTATCTTCATCACTGGAAGGAAAAGTCAGGTATGTCAATCACAGATGACATTAAAAAAAATCCTCAGTTCAGTTTGTTTACATTTTGAAGTAAATGAATATATTATCTATGTTATAATTAATACATTATCCTCTAAAAATATTTGTGTATCTGCAATTTACATTCATTTTATTAGAAAGAAGGAATTTGACCTGCCCCATTTCTCCTCACTACCTTATTTTGTGTTAAATTCTTGTATAAATAAAAATAATGCTACTAGGCTTACATTATGGATAATATACAATATAATGTTTCATAAATAGGGAAACTGTTCTTAAACAAGTCATTAATATACACAGAATGTATATGACACAAATTTACTTTTGATTCTTGAAATATTTTTTTTCCTTTTATACAATTGCAAGCTTTAATAGGTCAGCAGCTTTTTTCAGCTGAAGATTGGGCTACTATTGCTTCATCTAGTGTGTGATTGATGAAATAATTAGAATGATACATAAACAGGAAAACCTACTGTCCCATTCCACCCCACTCTCCCCTTGTACTTAATATTTATTATTATCTTGACATGCTGAATCTTTGCTTCATAAAACCTTTATAATTAATGAATCTAAAAAAATGAATTTGACCTTTATTAAATCCAGTTATCATTTATTTCTGTATTGATGTTGTGTTATTGATTATAATTGTTGCAAGTTTAATCGAATTTTCATTATAAAAAATTTTCCAATCTCTTATTTGACATTTCACGCTTATAATCACTGTATATTATATGGGTGATTCTCTCCAAATAGGCGCCAAAATAAGAGTTATGAGGGAGTGACTGTGAGGGAGTGATGAATTTTAACAAAATACCCGTTTACTTTTTTAACCATTATCTGAATTGAAATTAGGATTAGTGGGTCTTAACTATATCCAAATACTTATAAATCAGTAATAATTAAAATTGTTTAACTATTTACCTGCATTCAGTAAAGGCTGATGAGAGAGTAATATGGTGCTAAGCCTTCACCATCACTCCCTCATTAGCCTCTACTGAATGCAGGTAAATATTAAACAATTTTGATTATTATTGATTTATAAGTTTTTAGATATAGTTAAGGCCCAGTAAGTCTAATCTCAATTCAGATAATGGTTAAAAAAGTAAATGGACATTTTGTTAAAATTCATCACTCCCTCACAGTCACTCCCTCATGACTATTATTTTGGCCTGTTAGGAGAGAATCACCCATATGTGAATCCATAACATTTTACACAAAATCTTTATTGTGTTATTTTATCTATATACTAAGTTCAATAATTTTACATCTATACACATTCCCTTGCATGTTGCCTCATAGTAGATTTGATTTGTCATTTTATTGTAAAAATAAAAAGAAATAAGATCATTTGAACCAAACACACTCATATATAAAGTATGAATATTATCCATTATTCAGAAATATCTGCTTTTCAAAGATAAAACATACTGATATATGTTGGTGTCGAGGTTTGAAAAGTATCTGCTGATTATAGCTTTGTGGGTACCTGAGCAGCTACTCACTACAATCCTGATTATGGATTTCTGTTATGAAGATTTTACTTTATAATACAGTACATTCCCTCAAATCTACAGCCGTGAAATCACCAACTCTCTAAAATCCATACATAATTTAAGGATGTAAACAATGAAACATTCAGCTCAGATATCAGGACAAAATTTGCTTTTTTAGTTTTATATCATTTCCATATGTATTTGTAGTTTTTGTTAATACAAGGTCCAGCTATTAATTTCCAGGACTCCTGGAATAACTCAGAAGAAAAAAAAGGTTAAACGCATAGCCATTTAATATGATACGAAGTAATCCCCGTCAGCCATAAAGCACGTCTGTATTCAACTGTACAAATTTCAGAGAGAAGTTTTAAAGTCCTCTTTTGGAATGCTCTTTAATAGTGATGTTACAGTTTTCTTGATAGCTTCGGCATCCTGAAATCTTCTTATCTTCAGTGAATTTTTCAGCTTAGGAAACAGGAAAAAGTCTGCGGGTGCTAGGTCTGGAGAGTATGGTGGATGCTGCATCTCAACGACAGCATGCTGAGCTAAGAATTGCCTTACAGGCAATTTAATGTTAATTCTTTTCTCCATTCTCACTTCAACAACAGGAATTTAAGAGCTACGTTTTAATGGGCCTTTCCACAAGAACCACTTATTTCAGAATGGTGCCAAGTGCACTGCACATGCGCAAGAAAATGCTCTTCAATATACAATCATTAGCGCCATCTTCCGACTTTTCGTTCTCATACAGTTATGTCAGTCCTGGAAATTAATAGTTGAACCTTGTATTACTGAAAATTAATGTTTTCATAAAGGAAGAATAAATTTATTTCTGAAAAAAATTCAAGATTTTGCTGATGTTAATGGTAATCACAGTCTGCTTACCAAATATATTTATCATGTATTAATAAAGTTTTTTTGGGGGGTGTTAAGTCTGACTATACTTGAAATAAAACTTCCTTATTTTATGATTTTGATGGGAATTAGTAATGTACCTTTATGAGGCATGTTTCATTCAATAATTTAGAAAAAATACATTTCATCTTTATAATAAATATTTAATCATACATTATTGATTATAAACTTGACCTTTGCTTTTAATATTTTCAATCATTTTAAAAATTAACTAAATATTTATTATTTTAGTTTATTACTTATTTTAATATTTTATCATAATGTAAGCATTCATTATAGTTTTGATTGCATTATTAGCTACATTCAAATCACTGTTTAAAATATGTAAACAAAGCAGTGACCAGAAATCTACAAATTTCTAAAATCCGCACAACCATTGACACCAATCAGTGCAATTTTAAGGGAGTCTATTGTCTAAATGATTATGATTGCTATATGATTATAGATAAAACTATACAAACATGTTAGTGTATTATGCAGGTAGATAAGATATGTAAAGTATTTTCTGAATTATATGTGCATCTGTATCGAGATTTTACTATAGGTCAGATAAACACGCAATTTAGGGTGTAAGACATATTTTGAATTTTGGGACTTTCTTCTATTAATTTTCTGGTTGGCTGTATGCATTTAAAATAGAGTTTTCACAACTTGCCAGTGGCGTAGCTAAGGGGGGTGTCCGCCCCGGGCGCCGAGGCCTAGGGGCGCCAAATTGAGAGAAATTGTTATATATCTATATTGGGGTGGGGGAGCAAAATTTCTTGCTGGCCCCGGGCGCCAAAAAACATAGCTACGCTACTGCAACTTGCCGACATTTGTGTGTAGTTTAGATGAATATTAACTAATAAATAAAGCTATTGATCTATATTGTTTGTAAATAAATATATCATAGTTAAACCAAGCACTTGTCAAAACAAACATATGATTTCTTAATAAAGGCATTTTTAAAAAAGGAGCTATTCTGGTGCCTTGAAATTTCACAGGACTAGGCAAAAATCATATCGTGTACAGTAATCTCCCTCAAATCTGCGCAGCTTGGGACCAGAGGTTGGGTGGATTTTAGAATTTTGTGAATTTCTGGTCATTGCCTTTTTTTTTACGTTTTTTAAAACTGTAATTTGAATGTAATTAATAATGCAATCAAAACCATAATAAATGCTTACAATATAATAAAATATTAAAATAAGTTAAAAAGTAAAATAATAAAAATTTACAGGGGTGGGGAACTTTTCCAAATTCTTACCAGCCAAGGATTTATTTCACCAGCCTGCAAGATGCAACACACACACAGTGGAAAATAGTTATGACAAAATCGCACACGATTACAGAGAAAATTCCTATTACTACAATGCATTTTCATAATTCTTTTTTCTATAATATTAAGAAATATATATAACAGAGGTAAGATTAATATTAGATAGAACTTAGTACCATATTTACACTGTAATAATTTGGAAAGTTAAAATATCTAGATTAAAAAAGTGTTTCTGATAATGTGCCTATTGCCTTACTGTTTTTCAAAAACTAAAAATGCACTCGCCTTGTGAGAAAATCCACTCGCCACTGGCGAGCAAAATGATGTATTTCCCCACCCCTGAAAATTTAGATAATTTTTAAAATAATTAAAATATTAATAGCAAAGGTCAAGTTCATAATGAATAATGTATGCTTAAATATTCATTATAAAGAGGAAATGTATTTTTCCTAAATTATTCAATGAAACTTGCTTCATAAAGGAACATTACTAATTCACATCAATATCATAAAAATAACGAAGTTTTATTTCAGGTTTAGCCAGACTTAATAACCAAAAAAAGCTTGATTAATACATAAAAATATTTGGTAAGAAAGATTGTGATTACCAATAATATCAGCAATATGTTGAGTTTTTTTAAAAATAAATTTATTCTTTCTTCATGAAAAAAAACATGAATTCAGTAATATTAACAAAAATTATAAATTAAAATATATATGAAATTGATATAAAACTAAAAATGTCAAATTTTGTCCCTAAATCCGAACTGAGTTTTTAATTGTTTACATCCATAAATTATGTGTGGATTTTAAAGCGTTGCAGATTTGAGGGAGTCTACTGTAATTGTTTTGCTGTAATACATAAGTTTTCATAGCAATTTAATTATAATTTCCTGTTTGAATTCTTTCCAGAATTCCTTTTTTATAATGACGCTGCAGTCCAAGATGTCATACCTTTGGACTATCTTTCACATTCAGAAATATATGATGATGCACTGCGAAAATCCCTCCATATTTTTCACAAGGCCATGGAGTTAGCTGATCCCCAAGAAATTTTGTGAGTATGAGTTTAAAAAAAAAGTGTAATACTAAATATTATTCAGTACTACTTGGTTGTCCCGTCGATCAAAAAACTATCGCCAAACAATAAGATTACATGCCAATAAAGGATGATTGTAAATGTCACATTCACAAGACATTAACTATGATACACATGTTTGTTACATCATCTAGTGATTTCTAATTCAACTTTTTATTTGTATTTTCGATTACTCTTTAAAAATTTATTTGTTCTTATGTTATTTAAAAGAAAAATTATGACAGTTTATATATTTAGCGAACAGTTATATTTATATAATTTAGCGAACAGTTTGGCGATTTGTATAACTTGGCAAAATTGGTCGACGGGATAACCAAGTAGTACCTATTATTCTAATTAAGTTTTGTTTATAATTTCAGGAAGACTTTTGAGAGCTGGTATAATCAAGTATTTTTATTGGGAAAAAAAGTGTCAGCTTCAGACTTTCTTATTTCACTGTAATAAATAGTATAGCACTAATAAAAGAAAACGGGTAAAATCTGGGCATCACATAACATGCTGCACATTAGAGCTGTTTAACATGCCACTCATTGTACCATGGTGCTCTTTGAAGGTTTTCTTGGTGTCCTTTTATATGTCACTAAGTTTTTGTGAAAATAAAGATCAATTTTAAAAACACTTTAAAAAAAAGTAAATAATATTTGCATATTATTATTAAAAAGTTTTTAACTCCTCGCCCTTCAAGGACATTTTACATAGCTCCCTCCTCCTTAATCTCCCACTTGCTTTCAAAATATTTCATACTAAATTTACTTCTTTGTGTTATCTGTTCGAATTATTTATGTCCCCCAGTGTCCTCTGAAAAAGAGGATCCCCTTTTCTCTGCTCAGGTTTGTTTGTACCATATATGTATATATAAATGTAATAATTTCTATCTGTAACTTTGTACTAGTTTTTTAAAATTATTATTAAAAAAAAATGCCAATTGTAATATATTATGTGTATTACAGTTGGCAGTCCTTAACCTGGGAAATATGGGAAGGGAAGATACCCAGAAAACATTACTATAGCCGTTTTTTAAAGTTGCTCAATTATCCAGATTTTTCATTAATCGGATTGGCCTCAGTCCCAACACTCTGGATAGTTGGTACTCTACTGTAGATGAGGGATACACCTGTTTACTGAAAGATTGAACAAACTTGCTGAAGAGGAGAGTAGGAAGGAATGCGATGCGACATCTGCAATAATTCTTAAAATGAGCTTTATTTTTAATTTATGACTCTTCCACCAGATAGAATAATCATTGCCCTATACTTGAGGCTGTAATTTTTTTTAGTTGCAAACTACTATAAATTTGTGACTTAAAAAAGCTATTTTACAATATCAAATGTAAGAATTACTCCAATTTTTAATCAACATTTTCAATGTCATTCTTCGTTGCTAATTTGGTTTTATTATTTTGTAAACTCAACAATATGCCTTTTTTAAATAAACATTTATGTTAAATCTAAAAACCCCATGTTTGTTGTAAAAACCTATTTATTTTTATATTTTCTGTATATATATAATAATATATATACAGAATATATATATATTATATTATAATAATATATAATAGTTATAATTTCTGTAAGGGAGGGATGGGACATGTCTTACCCTCTTAAATCATATCTCTATCCAAATAATTATGCTTAATAACATACAATCTTTTGGCATTTTATTTTTATAAGACTATTTTGTTTTGAAATTGCATAGTGTAATAAATAAAACTTATTATTTTGCAAGTTGAAAAATTAAAGCACTGAAATTTTTAAAATTTCTTACTCATGCATTAATTTGCAATATCTATATTTGTATTAAATATTTACATTTATTTTTGTAATACTGATTTCTTTAGTTTTTTAAATTAAAAATTACTGTTTTGATATATACTACATGAAATATTTAATAATTATTGAACTTAAATTTCAAACTTTTATTTTTACATGGCGATATACTATTTGTGTTGAATAAAGAAAAAAAAGAATGTTTATCTTGTCACAAAAAACTGGCTGTTCCATGATTGATGAACAAGACATAATTGCAAATCTACATCCACCAAAATTAATTGGGAGCTGAGAAACAAATTGAGACTTTGCTCCGGGCACAATTTTTTCTTTGCAGGTTCCTGATTACATTGAATTCAACAAAATTAAATAAATAAAATGATTCTGTAATTAATATTTTTGGTAATGTATTTTATGGAAGAAATGTCTTGGCATTTACAAGTTTAAAAGTTAATTTTTCTGTCAAGTGTGGCATTGATGAATTTTATTATTATTATTATTATTTTTTTTTTGTACACATAAAATCGGTATAACGTAGTAATTCCTTAAGACTGCTCTTAAGTCTACTGCTCAACAACATGAAACTTTCTGACTTTGCTGATAATGAAAATTGTGGCATTTCTGATGATGATACTGAACCATATAGGTAGACAAAGAAAATTTTTTACTCTTCCATTCCGATATTGATATCTCAATTTTTATTGGCTTTGAATAGAGACTAAAAAAGGACTGAAGCGAATGAGATGTAAAAAGCATCATAAAAAGTGTTCTAAGATGCACTGATCTCTTAAATATGTAGAACGCCAAAGGAAAGAGGTCTGCATACTGCACTCGGTATGCTTTTAATACCTATTGATTTCTCTTAAAAAAATTACATAAAATATTTAAAACCTGATTTAAGTATTTTAAATAAAATTTTAGATTCTTAAGTTATTAAAAATGAGACACCCTACACTGTTCAGAAAACTGATTGTAAATCAATGGGAAATTGTCAACAAAAGTAGCATTCTCACAGGTGCGGTGATTATGATATTTTTAAACTTATTCGGATCAATATAGAGGAGTGTGGCATATCTTTCATAAAATACAGTACCAGTGTTGACTGAATTCGACTTTGCTTGGATAATACACATATACCTCATTTTTTTTACTCCTTTTGAATTTAAAAGGAAAAGACTGAAAAAAAAATCTGCTTTCAAGCAAAATCTGTTTGAAAACTACAATTCAGTCAACTTACATTTGAATAATTTTCAAGAAGGAATTTTTTATGATCTGTCTCAACAATAAAAAGGGCACAGTATCTCTGACAGAAACAGTGAGGGGGGGGGGGGGGTGCAAATTCTTAATAAATATAATAATAATTTAATATTTAAGTATAATGTCAAAGTATCATATTTTTATTTTTTACTGTACCACTTTATATTAAAGTTATATTTTGTGTCATCATAAGCAGGGGTGTAGTAGAGGATTTACGCAGGTATGTGCCATATACCTTCTGGATTCTTTTTAAAAAGCTCCATATACCCTCGGTTTCTCAAATAAAACTATAAGGTATATGCTAGGAATGACTGACGTTCATGAATTTAGCATATACATTGTTCTTTTTACAACTCTGATTATAAGTAGTTGATTATTATACTAATGTAATATATTTTTTTCAGATCTATTGCTGATGCAATACTACAAGAAGCTTCACCTCTCACTGTCCACTTTGTTATGTTTATTCCTGCTTTAATGGGTCTTGCAACTGAAGATCAACAAGCTAAATGGTTGCCAGATGCTCTGGAAATGAAAATCATAGGTTCTTATGCTCAAACAGAACTGGGGCATGGTTAGTAGATGTACATAATATTTATGCAACTTTTCAAAAAGCGAAACATTCTTATTTTGTGTCTTACTTAAGAAAAGAATAGTTTGCTGTTCTGCATTTTATTTTTAATTGGTTTCTTATGTATATTAAAATGTTTTCTTATTAGGATAAATTTTAACTATTAGTGTAAAATAGATAAATACTGTTGTGAAAAAAGATGCCTATTTTAGCATAAAGTTTAAGGAAATAATATCATAAAAATTTTAAAGCCCTTTATAAAAATTGTGATAGGTGTGTTATTCTACCTGCGCAATTCTTTCTGTGACAGGTGTCACAAAATTGAAAAGTGTGGAAACACAAATAAATTCTATTGAATACATATTTCACGTTTACTTTACAACTTCAAAAGGTTTAATTTTAACAACTAAATAATATAAGATAAAATTTCATTTATGTTTTGCAAGGGTATCTAGAAAACAGATGTGGAATAAATGTGTCTAAAGTACAGTATAACAGTTTGTAACTTTTTGGATTCCAAAAAAAAAAAAGTCATGTGCTATTTTGAGAATCTATGTTTCTGTCACAATAAGAAAAAAATACCTATATGTACATATCTATTTTCTTTTACAAGAGAAGAAGTAACAAATCAGGTTGGTAGTATGAATTTGGTACCCTTCATTTTTCACACTCATGGCAACTGCCGCCCCCCCCCCCCCCCACTTCTCACAGACCTGGTTTTGTCACTGCATCTGCTTTGGATATTTTCAGCATTTGATTAAATTTTTAGTATTTCATAAATGTATTTATACTTTGAGATGCATAGTTGAGAAATGTAATGTTACATAATATTTTTTAGGAACCTTTCTTCGGGGCCTTGAAACTAAAGCAGTCTATGATTCCAAAACTCAAGAATTTGTATTAAATACGCCAACTTTATCATCTGTAAAATGGTGGCCTGGCAGCTGTAAGTTAAGTCTTGTTGTTTTTATAAGGCTGTATTTTGATTTTGTTTAAATATGTGATTCTAATCTTTGTACAGTACTTCCTCGTCTTTTTTTCTCCAGCTGACCTTCCCTTTCACCTTTAATTGTTGAATTGTCATTGGGTGACATAAAATATATCCTTCAATTGAAAATTGAGTCTCTACTTCCACAGTGACTTAAGAATAAAATGAGCATAAAAGACTGAAATAGTAACAAACTTTAACATTTCATTAGTAATATAAATTTTTTATATCCTATTTCTATTTTAGAGTAAATTATAGTTTCAGATACCAACTTGATGTAATTTGATGATGAAGTTTAATAACTATACAGATAAAAAGTTTTGAGTACCTAATAATAATTTAAATATCCACTGTGGGCACACATAATTTTAATTCCAAACTTGCAAATGGCATTAAGAATATTTTAATAAAATTCGTTTTTAAATTCTGGTGTCAGTCAATAATTTTTCACTTTATGAACAGAATTTGCCCGTGCCAGAAAAGGTTAATTTAATGTGAGATGGAACCCATTGAATTTTGACAAATTAAAATACATAAGAAGGAATTGTTTCATTAATTTCTTAATAAATCTACAAAATTGGCTTCAATAAAAAATGCATTGAACGTTATTTAGTCTGATTCTTAAAACAAATATTACTTTAAACTATCATTACCAAAATCCTATATCCTTATTTGATTACATAATTAGTAAAACATACACAAGATACCAAGTGATTTAATATTAGTAACACAGAATAAAAATTCCAAAAAATCATACTTTATTAAATGCATTTATCATAAAAATTTTAATATTAAATATTACCCATTTTAATTTTATTAAATAAGTCAGCTTTCAGTGACAAATGTCTAAAATTTAGTGGTAATAAATATGTTAAAAATATCAAAGATGTTCTCAAACTTTTAGGATACTAACCTAAAAAATTTTCTAGAAATATATACATATATATTTAATAATTCTTCTTTAATGATCAATTTATAATTAATATTATAACTTTCAAAGTCTGATTAATATCTATACTAATTTCAATGCCTTGCACCTAAGAAAGCTTAAAAATAATCCATGAAAATTCAGACTTTTTACAATTAAGAATTTTTGAAATTGTTAAATAATATTGAAAATGGCCACTGTTATTATTATTTTTTTATTTTAAGAAGTTTTGTTTTAAATCCGTATTTTAGGAAGTTTTTTCTTTCCTCACAAAAATTTACCACTACTTGTTTTAAAATAAATTTTAAAAAGCAATAGTCTATTTTCCACATTAGTATATCCTTGAGTGAAAATGAGTTATTTTTGTATTAATAAATATAGTTTATTTTCTGACTGGCACAATATATTTTTATAGTTGAAATGTTTTAAATCATGTAGTTGTAGAAGTTAGGATTTTAATTTCATAGCAATAAAGTTTCTGATAGCAGAATTTTAAATATATTTACAGCTGTATTGAAATAAACATTGAAATATAATTTGAAATTTAAGTTATCTAGAAATTTCTTAATATTTAAGAAGATGGTTTTAAAAAATACCTAATTGTTACAATGATAAATAATTTTAACATAATTATGAATGAAACATTTATCAAACATTAATTATGAAGATTAAAGAACTTAAAAATAAATGTTTATAAATGTAAAATAAATACTTCTGGTGATATTTAAATTTAAAATTTTGCCATTAATATAACTTGTTCAGATGAAAACTTTAAATAATAAATTGATAAAAACTGTGTATGTTTATTTATTTTGTTTTGTTTTTCTTATAAAAGGGATGTTTATTTTATTTCATGAACTGGTTTTGCTTGAAAACATTTTGTGTTTTGATAACACTTTTAAATTTAGATGCAAAAGTTATCAGTGCGAAACAGACTTAGAAATTGATTAACCATGAAATCTTATCCCCTATTAAATACTGGTTTTATGGTACTTAATAATGACTTAACCAATGCTATAATGGAAGGAAATCTTTTATGTGTATTTATTTTAAAGCATTAATCATACAATATAGACAGTCATGTGATAGATTGTTTTCATAAAAAATTACACGTATTTCTCTTTACTTTCACTTTTTTCTTTCTTTTAAAGTTAAATGGAAATTTCTTTATGCAACAGAAGTTATTTATTCTATCTAACAGAATTACTTTCTTCTTTATTTTTTTTAAATAAATAAAGTAAAAAAATAATAATGACAGTGGGTGAAAATTTTCAGACATGTTTGCTGAAAGCTATACTACCCCTGTTATTCTTTTAAATTGTGAACATTTTGTTTAAAAAATTATATTTGTATATTCTTGTTAATATTAATATTATTTAAATTGAATAAACATAGTAAAAAACGGAAAAATCATTTAAAATGTTTCACAGATGAAAGTCATCTACAGCAGGGCATCTTAAGGCTGCTGGTCACTCATTTTCTGAATTCCTTTCTGTAATATTAAGTCTATGGGCATTGGATGCATTTTTATAGCCAAAATATCTCCTTAGAAAATTAATATTTTCAGGGTTCGTACAAACTCCTTGGACTCCTTAGAAACTACTTAGAAATGAAGACGTTCCCAAGTAGTGCTTAGAACTACTTAGATAAACAAACTACTCCTTAGAAACTCCTTAAACTGTATTGTGGTTTTGCACACAAGCGATATTGCTCCCGGAAAAAAAAAAATGTGATTGTAAAAAAATTAAATTTTTTCGTATACATTATCATTTTTTTTTAACCTTTTGGAATTCTTTAAAAATGTATGCAATATACATAAATATTTCGAGTTTGACTAATGTCTGTGTATATGACCATTCGTCACTGCATAGAAAAGTTTATTCTGTTTTTTTTTTTTTTTTTTTTTTTTTTTTTTTTTTTTAATTTACAAAATCGTCAAGGTTGTGAATTCTGTGCAATTTCAGCCCCAATAATAAGATTCTACTAGAGAAAAATTTGTTTGAAATTTTCTTCCCTCCAAATGGGGCATTAAAAAGTGGGGTGTGCAAGTGCATGCCACATAAATAACAACAAAAAAGGCAAGTCCTAAAATTTTTTGGACTCTTTGTATTTTCTCTGTACTCCTTGGATTTTTTCTTCCCAACTCTGTATGAACCCTGTATTTTTTAACTTATTTTTTCAATGTTCTCTTCTTAAAGAATGTCTTTTTTTTTTTTTTTTTTTTTTTTTTTTTTCCCTTTAGTTCTCAAAATATTTCTAAAATCTTTGCTTAGTTTAATATTTCATGTTTTAAACACTGACAAAGTGAGAGTAACATTTAAATACTTCAAATAAAATCAAGCGTAGCTTTTAGAGTATTTTGAAATCTAAGAATAAACAGGCATGCTTAAAGAAGAAAACACTGAAAAAAAGAAGTTAAAAATATGAATTTCCCGAGGAGATACTTTGAATATTAAAAAAGCATCAAATATCCATAGGCTTAACATTATCGAGGAGAATTCGGAAAATGAGTGACCAGCAACCTTAACATCATTTGGGGTACATCATTGTTCAAATGCTTTAGGGGAGACTTGTTTGCTAACTTACTTTTTTTTTTGCAAAAAAGTGTGATCAGTTGTGAATTTTTTTAAAATTACTTGGCTATTATGATGTTATATTCTATGTGATGTTATATTCTAAATAGATCATATCTGACAAACTGGTTTGAAGTTTTTAAAATAAACCCAAAATTTGTGTGTTATATTTTTATTATGGGAAGGTTCTCCTGGAAAATTAAAAACAAATTTTTGTTGTTGTTTTTTACATTATTTTAAACTTTCAAATGTCTAAAATATGCTCTCTCCCTCAAACCTCCCCCCCCCCCCCTATCCCCACACACACATACACACAATATTTAAGTCTTGACAACCTGTTTAACAGATTTATGTTGTAGTGACAAAAGGGTTGATCAGAAACTTTAAAGCTCTTATTTCTCAAAATAAGTTTTTTTTAATGTGGTGTACATTTTTATGCTTAAACCATTGAAGTTATTGAAATTTTGTTTTTAAAAAAATTAATTACAGGAAAAATCTTAAAAAAAAAAAAAAAAAAAAAAAAAAAAAATAATAAGAATTTCAGCTTTTTAAAAGGTTTTTAAAGAGACAAAATAGTGCCAAAAACTTATTTCAAGCTCAAATAGCTGCTATTTTGTATAATTTTGATTTAATTTATTAATTTGATATTTAGTATCAACTAATATAACTATTTTAAGGATAAGTGCAAATTTTTTGATTCAGATTGATGTGAAGTTCAATCACTTACACTGATGTACTATGTATACTGTAATACTTACTGAACATTATAAAAATTTAGATAAATTAAAATATCTGAATTATGTAAAATGTTAATTATATGATGACATTATATACAACATTATCTGAAAATTTATACACAGTTAGATGAAAGTATACAAAAAATTCGATGCTTAAAACCATTTTCTCTCTTATGTGCACTATTTTTTAAAACCCTTAAAATTTAAGCGATATAGGGAAAATCTCCCCTTAATGTATTTTAAAGTTATCATACTTAATATAGTGCCTATTTTTAGAAATACATTTTTCACTAATTAAGCATTAATAAATTACTAATAATTTAATAGTCATCTTTCTAACTATTTCTTTTATCTCTAATGAAGATTTACATGTTGGTTGCTACAAAGTTATCTTTAATAAAATTTATCACAATAGAAGGTATCTGCCTATATTTGGCATAATGAAATGGGAATACAATATTGCGTAAATACATTTTTCTATTAAAATGTAATATTATAAGTTGAAGATATGTGTTTACTGATTTAGGAAACAGAAACATCTATTATATTCACTCACTTGATTTATAGTAATAATTATGGCATATAGCTTTAACCCATGCCAATAATTTATTTTTCAGTGGGTAAAACAGCTAATTTTGCTATTGTTTTGGCTCAACTATATATTAAGGACAAAGGCTATGGGCTTCATCCTTTCATGGTCCAGATTCGATCAAGAGATGATCACCAACCTTTACCAGGTACGGTATGCTGTTTAGTATTTAGAATAGATTTGAGTGTTAGAGTACATTTGTTGTTGATTTATCAAATTGGTTTGTGAAGCTTTTAGTCACTTAACTGATCAATATTTTTGGAAAAATCTTTCAAATAATGCTTACTTTTTTTTTCCATGTCTTTTACTGAATTTTTAATATTTTATTACCAGTTTTTTTCAGAACAGAAATTTTTGCCTAAATGAATCGGAAAAATGCTAATGTAAAATTTACTAGTGAGGATAATTTATGATTGGAATCTAAATGCCTGTACGTGGTACAGGCAAATCATGATTAGCAAAAATATGTTGACCGTATGACGTACTGGTAAATCAGGGAAGCGGTTAAAAGGCATAAATGTCATGCAAAAAAATATTCAAATTATGTTTGAATCTTTTAATAGTAGTCACAGTTTAATAATAATAGTACAATAGTAGTAACATACATTCTCATTCTCTAAAGGAAAGTACATTTGTTTTCTATTTATTCCTTAGTTAATTTATGTGAATTTTCAAATCGTAATTCAAGACCTCGGCAGAAATAGTTATGCTTTACTTTATTATTCTCTCCTTTTTCTTTTGCCAGGTCTAGTTTTGCTGTTTTCTGTTTACTAGAAACAATTTTTTTTTTCTTTTTTTTTGAGTCTCAAATCACAATTGAATTTTTGGATATAATCAAACTAATAGTATAATCTTAATTAATTTTTCAATTTTCAGCAGTGAAATTATGCCTAAAATTATTGAATATTAAATACATGACATTTTGGACATTTTTCACTCATTTGGTTTATGCTTAGTTAACAATGGAAAATTTGCACATACAATAAAACTCCTCTTTAACAAAATCCCTATTTAACAAAATTATCTATGATACAGTAATTTTAGTAAATTAGGGCCTCCAACCTGGAATTTCTAAATTACAGAATATAAGTTTTTTTCAATTGAAAACTTTCATAGATTTTTTTACATTTAATATATTTTCTTAAATTACCCATTAATTACACAAAAAAGCATATAAAAAATATCAATAATTTATTCAAAAAAGTTTTGAAATTCATTAAAAGTGCTATTTTCATAAAAACTGTATGTTGAAAGTTAATAATTAAAGAAATCGCAAAAAAAAATTGCTAAAAATTTTGCATCTTACAATCGCCTTTTGTCCATTTTTTTATTGCCCAAACACATTTAGTGTATGCATTACATATGCATTCATGTTCTATTTAATGGTCTCAGATTCATTCATTTTCAGAAATATCTTCTTGCTCTTTGGTGGTCATGAAAATTCAGATTGCTTCAGTTTCAATTTTTTTAATCTTAGTTTTTCTTTAAATGCTTCACTGAGTGTCATATACCATTAGTTTTTCTGTCTTATTTATATCCCTTTTTTATTCTTTGTACTACCTTTATTTAACTTTTCAGTAAGTTACTAGAAACAATTTACTT